>CM062568.1:132850837-134126407 GCA_031468815.1 Morus bassanus | reverse complement strand
TGGGGGGTGCGGGGTGGCGGGCCCCGGCGGGGGGGGGGGGGGGGGGGGGGGGGGGGGGGGGGCGCCCGCCGCCAGGGGGCGCTCTGCCCCGCGGCCTTTGCCGGTGGTGCGCGCGCCGCCGCCGCCCGGGCCGGGGCAGGCGCGCATGCGCGGGGCGAGCCGGCTGGGGCGGGCGGGGCGCAGGGGCGAGCGCGGTGCCGGGCCGCGATGGGAGCGGAGGCGTGAGCGGCCGGCGGGCGTCCTGCCGCCGCGGGAGGGGAAGGGCTGCGCCCGCCGCACGGCACCCACCGGCAGGCAGGGCGGGGCCGGGCGGGGCCGGGCGGGGCGGCGGGGGCGGGGCCCGGGCTCGGCGGCGGGGGGTCGCGGCCTAGGGCGGCGCGGAGGGAGCGCTGCCATCGCCTGCCCGGGACGGGACGGGGCGGGGGGGGCCTGTCGGTTCCGCTGCTCGCCCCCTCCCCGCCCTCCGCCATCCTCACCCTCCTCCCCCCCCCCGCAGAGGCCGCCCCCGACCTAGAGAAGCATGTTCCGGCTGATGAGGGATGGCGAGCCGGAGGACCCCATGTTTGCCATGTGAGTCGAGCTGGGCATTCGCCGGGGTTCGGGGAGCAGGGGGGGCCGGGACGGCGGCGGCACAGCAGGAGGAGGGGGCTGCGGCACAGATCATCCCCGGGGGGTCGGGGGGGCCTGGTCTGCGCTGCCCTCCCCTCCGAATAGGCGGGCAGAGGGCCTTCGGGGCTGCGGGAAATACCGCAGCGCGGCAGCTGTCTGGAGGAAAATACAAACATTCTCTTAAGGGGCAGCACAGGGAATAACCTGGTTCGGGTTGGTCTGATTTTTGTAATATTAGAGCGTGGTTTTGGAGGAAAGCGTAATTAAATAAAGTAGGCCAGAAGGCATTGCAACTGTCTGACAAAGAGCGGGCTGGAATACCTAATCTTTTTCTTTGCGTAAGGATTTTTTTTTTCCTTATGCAAAGGAGGATGTCAGCTCAGATAGATAAAATCTGCTGTTCCATCCAATGTTTGTTTCTGTTCTGCACAGGAAATCATTAACGCAGCTGGAGAAGACTGCTAAAGCAGTTGTTAAGTTGTAAGGAGCTAAGTAAAGAGAAGACAACAAGTAGTTCTAAAATGCGAGTCTTGAAATCTAACAAAGGTCCCACGAACTCTTCCTGGGATTCCTTTAACTGAGTGGTTTTGTTTCTGTCCACAGTCCAGAAATTGGATGCTATTGATAAATTCTGGCAGTGAAACTAAGTTGGCAGTCCTTGCCAAAGTAGATAAGGAATAGACTGTAATACAATAAGAATTTATGTTAAGCACGTCACTACTGGAAATTTGGTGGAATTAATTTACGTTTAAGAATAAAGTCCTTTTTTTGCTTACAAAATTGGTAATAAGCAAGAATTTTATCAGCTGTCAACAAATTAGCAGGAGAGGAGACCTTGATGTCCCAGTTAGTCACAGAATGACTGTGTGTTCTCATTGATGTGGCAGGTATGAGTCTAGCTTTTATTACAGGAAGCATTTCCAGCAGAGACAGAAAAATATTGGTTTGTAGTAGGTGCTTTTGTGATCTCAGGAGTATTACATGCTGTTGAGGTTATGCACGCTCAGAAGGGATAAGTGCAGACTATAAGAAGTGCAGAGAAGTGCTGTGGTATTTCCTGGACTTTTCGTACTGTGGCCACTGTCTTCTGTGACTGTCCCTATTCTCCTTTTTCTCTCCTTGCTCCTCTGGCATGTGTGGATGCGTACAGCCCTCAAAAGTGGAGGCTGCAAGAGAAGGAAAAGAAGAAAAGCCAGTTAGGGACCCCAGTTTTTGTTCCCTTTCCCTCTTCAATTTGCAAAAGCTGTATGTGGTCTCAACCTCTTGACAGGTGTCAAGACATTGACGTAACATTGCAGGAAAATAGCAGATGAAGATTACCTGGGGCAGAGGGACGTCACACAGTGGCAGGCTGTACAGTCCGTTCTGGAGGTTTCAGTCTTGCATTTGAGTGTGTTTGTGCATGTGTACGTGAAGGGGTGAGAGGACAATAACTACGAGCACGTGCTCTCTGGTCCCATTAAACATAGTCCTCTCTTTGCAGCCAGGGGGGTCTTCGTGCACCTCACTGCAAAATTAGTATCTGCTCTTCTAGAAGGGTTTGATTGTTTCACGGAGCTGTTAACGTAAAGGGTATTGATGGCACAAGAGGAAATAAGTATGAAATGACGGTGGTACCTGGACTGCAGATCTGAGAAGTGGCTTTCGTCTGTTCGAGCAGTGAGGTTCTGGGATGGCCTTGGCCACGCTTGGCCCCAAAGCGTTAGTGGGAGCAGAACACCAAACTGCTTCTGAACAGACATCAGTTAGCGCCCGAGAGGGATTCTGTGGCGTGATACCTTCTATTACGAGAAATAAGATGGGATCCAGAGGTCCCTTCCAGCCCCAGGGGTCACCATGAGCAGCACTGAGTTACTGGGATTCTGGATTTTCAGCTTGGAAAGGAATGTACGTTACATAAGAGAAACTCAAAGTCAGGATGTGTGGATTATGCAGGGCTTTGTCTTCTGTCATCCCTTCCTCACCGTTGTTCTCTCAACCTTTCCGAAAGGGACCCTTTTGCCATCCACCGGCAGCACATGAACCGCATGCTTTCTGGAAGTTTCGGGTTCGGCCCACTCCTTGGCATCACTGATGGGACCACACCTGGGGCTCGCCAGGCTGGCCGTAGGATACAGGTAAAAGAGGGGCTGAGGACAGGATAGGATTTCTTAAACTGCCCTGTTAGCTTCTGTCTTCCACCGTCATTGGGTTGGGCACACCCCTCGCCTCAAATGGGTGGTGGGCACAGAATGAATCTCTGAAACAGTGGTGTTCTTGTCCTTTTCTTTACGCCATGTAAATGCACGCACATTGAATTGTTCAAGGTTGAATGGGAGGGAGGGAAGAAATACGTGTTATTTCTCAAGGACATAAATCAATATAACTGGGAGAAATTTAGGAGCATCACCTTCTGTCTGGTTTGTTAGGGGTGGGGTGGTACAGTTTGAACCGCCAGCAGTCTGTGGGGCACTTTCTTGATCTGTTTGTTGGGCCCGAGTGTTCCCAGCTCTGTTTCTGAGAAGGATGAGCGTGTTCTGAGGGAGGATCTAGTGTTTGGCTGTTGCAAGGTCATTCTCTGTTCTGTTTTTCTGTTGTCCTGGCAGGCAGGAGCTGTTTCACCCTTTGGGATGCTTGGCATGGTAAGTTCTTTGTTTTTCTGGGTCAAGTTAGCGGCTTTCCAAGTAGTGGCTCCCTGCTGAGATTCATCAGCGCTGTGTGCAACTGGTGCTGAAATGCAGCCTTCTGTGAGCAAGACCATCTATCCTAATGGGTAGTGAGGGTGGGAAAGTGTAAAGAGACCAGAATGAGCTCTAGATTGATAGTAAACGGAATACGGAAGAGGGTATTGAACTGAAACTGGAGGCAGCTGGTTTCTCTTGGACCTCTCTCATTGAGTTGCTGTATGACTTCAGGCCTTTCCCTCGTTTCCCCTCTAATGTTTTAATCTAGTCTGTGAGCTGTTTTAGACTCTGTTTACAGGGGGAGGTTTCATTTGCACCTTGACCAGGGAAGAGCCCTAAAGCCGTTACAGCGCAATATTTCATAGGAATTGGGACAGTCAATATCCGGGAAGAGCAGATAGTCTCTTAATAACCTCATATGTCTGAAAAGAAGCTGCAGATCTGTTTGGAGGTAATGGAGGAACTGTGACAACGGAAGGAAAAGACTTAGCCATCAGTAGGGAGAGGTGATTATTGAACATCCGTTGCCAATGGTGGTGGATGGAAAAGCCAATAGAATACTTGAGGTGAACAGGACTGGAATGAGAATGACTGTGTGTATGTGAGAACACCGTGCTTGGAGCGTGCTGATCTCTGTCATCTACTGAAATAATACAGTGGAAATAGGTTGCTCCAGATCCAGCAACTTTAGCTGCTTGCTCTGCAGGATTGCCTCAGTGAAAGAGACTAAGCGTCCCGGAATTGTTGTAGCTCAGAGAGGGATTAATAAGAATAAGAATACAAACAGATAGACTTCAAAGGATAATGACATTGCGTGTGAGTACTGCTCTGCTGAAAATGAGAACAAGAGGCTACTTGAGGAAACAAAAAAATCAGCAAGTTTAAACTGACATAGTAATTTTGTTTACCTATTGCACAATTAACCTGAGAGACCTGCTGGCCCAGTATATTGCTGCAGCCTTCAGGTTTACAAGATTAAAAAGTCAGGTGTTTGTAGGGAAAATAAGAAAACTTATTATGTTAAAAAAAAAAATGCAATCAATGGAAACTTCCTTGTGGTTTAAATTAAGAGTTGACAGTGACGAGGTGAAAACGTCATCGAGGATGACTGTCTTATGGTTAAGATCACTGTAAGTGCACACCTGAGATTTCTTCTTTTAGCTTTGCCGAGTGCCTGGACTCACAAACCCCAGTGTGTCGGGAGTCAGACCCAAACTAAAAGAACAACCTTTGCTGTATCCAGAGATCTGGAGAGCCAGAACACTTGGGCAATGCAGCCTGAGAGAATGGAGAGAACAGCAACACCAAATCCTGTTTTTTTTCTGCGCTAGTGAAAGAAAGGGAAAAGAAGAAGTTTTTTCTTCTTAGGCAGCAGGTTTTTGTCCCTTGCAGATAGTTTGTTGTTCTTTCCTCCTGTATTTTTCCAAACTGACTGTTGTTGTGTTCTCTTCTCCTTTTTATCAGGCAGGTGGTTTTATAGATATGTTTGGGATGATGAACGACATGATTGGAAACATGGTAAGAACTCTCCGTAAGCCAGCCTGTATTGAGGGCAGTACTGAGGGTGCTCCTGCCATCCTCTCTAAGGTCTCCCATCCTATTGCGCCTCTTTGGTATTGGCTCTGCTCGAGCTGCTGAGGTGGCAGAGGCTGTAAGCTTTGCTTGCTGACCAGTATTGAGCGATAGCTTGCTCCTGAAGCGTACCCGCCCAGGGCAGGGAGGAGAGATGGGTGAGGAAGGAAGTGTGGGGGTAGACTTGTTTAGCAAGAAAGGAGAATTAATTGAACGGGAAGATGTATTCTCCAGAAAGATGGACCCATGGGGATTATGTTCTTCCCACTGTAATTTCTTCCTACTTTGCTGTATAGAGAGAGAATTAACTGCCATCTCTTCTTCCCTCCCGTTCCTTCTTTGTACCATTCCCCATTTCTTCTTGCAGGAGCACATGACGAGTGGTGCTAACTGCCAGACATTTACCTCCTCAACTGTCATCTCCTATTCCAACCTGGGTGATGGGCCCAAAGTCTATCAAGAGACGTCAGAGATGCGTTCAGCACCTGGCGGGGTAAGGAGGAGGCTGCGCTGGATCTTCCCAGCACGAGGCTGCTGCTTTTGCTGTGGGTGGATAGACTTCGTTTGGTGGCTCAGTGCTGGCCACCCACAGCACTTCTGCTTTGCAGTCAGTTGCAGTTCGAGGAACGCGTTGTGACTCACTGAACCGTGGCAAGGGCCACTGGGAGGGGATGGGAAGTGCTAGCAGGGGGGAATCCATTTTTCCCTCATCGTTATGTTGCATCTGACATCCTGGGAGTGGTGGCAGTGCAACGTGACTGAAATGCTGCAGGCAAGAATCAGAGTGCCTTATGTGGCTGGGAGAAAGAATTAAAATGTTGATCCTACACGGGAATCTGCCCTCAGATCCGTGAGACCAGACGGACCGTAAGGGACTCGGACAGTGGCTTGGAACAGATGTCGATTGGACACCACATCAGGGAGCGGGCCCACATCATGCAGCGGTCCCGGAACCATCGCACGGGTGACCAGGAGGAGAGGCAGGACTACATCAACATGGATGAAAGTGAGTACTGCCCATGTCCTCCTCCCAGGGTGCCGCTTCCCCACCTCCTCCCCCTCTGAGCTTCTTCTTTCCTTGCACACAGGTGATGCAGCTGCATTTGATGATGAGTGGAGGCGAGAGACATCCCGTTTCCGGCCGCAGCGGGGGTTGGATTACCGACGTCATGAAGGCGGCAGCGGCCGTCGGGCTGAAGGGACTCGTCTTGCGATCCAGGGCCCTGAGGATTCTCCCTCCAGACAGTCCCGTCGGTACGACTGGTGAACCCAGAGCAGACCTTGTGGGGGGTGCAGCGTGGCCACCCCCAAATCTACCTACACGCTCTTGTAAGTCTTAACAAGTCTTTTTTCGTCATCTTCCACTGCGCGGTTGCCTCTCGGCCATATGATTTTTTTTTTTTCCCCATTGCCCCAGTCTTATATTATTTCGATGTGTTGGCTGGAAGTGGGTTTTCCCACGTAATCTAGAGAGCAGGGGGAGGTGGGAGTTTTGAGGAGATAGTATTCTGAATAGGAAGGTGGAAGCTGTTTAAGTGAGCTTTGTCATCAACAAAAAAGTGTGGTGTCAGCCTTAACTGATGGTTGGAATGGTATGAAATGAGGTAGGAGCACAGTCTGTAGAGTGTCTGTACTGTCATTGTGTAGAACTGAAGAGACCCTGTGCTGTCAATCCAGTCTGAAATATAAGTGAGTGCTGGTGTCTGCTCTCCTGTGTTTTGGATAGGGTTCACGAGGATGTGATCCAGTGCTTGAAAAGGGACTTTTTTCCCTTTTTTTGATGTCTAGACATGAGGTTTAAATATGTCTTTATCTGTCTTCTGTGCTGCTTTCTGCTCACCGCTTATTCTTTATGTTCTCCATTTCCCTTCCTCCCAGGTACAGACAGTGAAACTCTGAAGCCCCTTCAAAGCTCCACTTGGACCCTCCTCAAATTTAGTATTAACCTCCCTCCCACTTAAGAATTGAAACAAAGCAACTAATCTTCTGCATTGCTCTTTTTTTGCCCCGTTTGGGTGCTGCAGTGGGGCATGGGGAATCTCACTGATGTGCAAGGAACGCATTAAATGCCCATTTCCTTTCTGCTCTCCCTTGGTTCTGTTCTTTCTGCCAGTAGTGGTGGGCATGAGGAGCTGCCACCTTGCCTCTTCCATCCTTTTTGCTCTTTCTGTGCTGGGTTGGGCTGGTTCTGAAGTTTGTGTTTAGTCCCCTGTGAAAGAAATATGAGGGAATTCTGCTAGAACCCCGTGTCGGTCCCCTCACCGGGACAGAGGCTTCGATTCCCCTCCTGCTCCTTGGTGCCGCTAGGGAGAAGCAGAAGGATGTGTGCGTTAGAGAAGGGAGGAGCAGAACAAAAGCTGGATCAGCCTGTGGGCCCCCCCCCCCCCGACCCCTCTTCAATCAGCTCCCCCACTTTTTTAATTTGTGAAACTTGTAACTAGATGTTTACTGAATAAAGAAACAAACTGTAAAGAATTGTTGGATTGGTCTTTACCTTCAGCTGACCTAATTGTGCCTGCTGTGGAATTAACTAACCTCTTTCATATCCTTGGGAAATTGCTGAGGAGAAACTTGGTGTTTAATTCTAAGGCTTTGTTTTCTCACAGAAAATAGCCTCATAGCCTCCCCGTGTAGTTACAAAGTGAGATAATGCTCAGCATGAAAATTGTGAAAGAAGACTCAAGAACCCACCGTTTGTGAAAATACCCTTTAATTGCTGTAGTTTTGCTGTGCACTCAAGGGAGACTGGTTGGTCTTTCTTGCTGCCTGGTCATCTGTGCAGCGCTGAATTGGGCCTCTGGGGTTCCTGCACGGCCAGGGAGTATTGCCGTTATTTTCTCGTTATTACTCTGCAACTGAGGCCGACATTGTTATAAATGACCTTTTCTTAACTTCAGTATTAGGTGGAACTTGAGAGGCATTAGGAATACAGGACCAGGGAAGGTCTCCTGGGTTCTTGGCCAGTTCCCAGCTCCGGCACGTGCCCTTACGTAAACCTTTTCATCAACTCATTTGGAGCAGGAGGCGGGAACTTACACTTGGAAGCGGCGTGCCGGGATCTTGCTGTGGATCCCCGTGTTGTACATATGGGCACTAACAGAGGGACAGACGCCTCGCTGAGGACTGACTATCTTGCTCTGAAAAACGGATGCAGAATCCAGCCCTGAAAGCTTAGGGGCAGAGTTTGCGCATGTTCCACCCCTCAAGGAAGTGCAGGGCAGAGTCTTAGCCGATGGCGGGCTCTGTCCCCGCTTCCCCGCGCTGTTCTGTCCCGTAGCAAACCCCAGTAGGAGCCCTGGTCTTCCGGTGATGGCTTCACGTCCAGGTGCAGCCGGAGAGGTCTCCGGCATCTGGGAGGGTGAAGGGAGGGACCTCGGTTGAGACAGTGAAGTAAGTGTTGGAGGGGGATAAACCACTCCCTGGGAGTGGAGTGAATTTCGGGAGATGTCATAGTCAAGGCAGGCCCTGAAGAGAGCGGGGCCAAAGGAGGAGCTACACAGAAAAAAGCAGGGCTTGGCGGGGGGTTCAGTGGAAGACACGTCATCTTGGGCTTGCCAGACGTTGAAGGAAGGAACTGCAGCGACAGCAGCCCTCGTCTCGGTGGCGGTCTTGAGCTGGGGCGAGATGTAGGACCTGGTGTTCTGATGCAGCGAAGAACCGGCTGAGTGCAGAAGGGTGCTTGCTACAGCACCGAGGCAGCGGTGGCCACCAGCGGCGAAGTCCTGGCCGTTCTTTGAGGCAACGTCCGAGACAGAGAATAGGGAGGTGGGCGTGTGGGGGCGGGATTGACTTGGACCTCTGAGATGTGAGGATCCATTCCTCTTTGGGCACAGAATTCCTAATCTTGATCCAATCCCTAATCCTTTTATCTGGATTCAGCCCCTGCACCCTGTTGGGTGCCGTCCCGCTTACAGTTCTGGGACCCTCGCGTGCTCTTCCACTCTGTGGCGGGGGATGTGATGTACCCGGCTGCTTGAGCCTTGCTGACTGCTCTACTGTCGTTTCCAAGATCTCGGCCTTCTCCAGGCGGGACAAGGCTCCAGAGGTCTAGGGAAATGGAAGAGAGGTTCAGTTAGAGGACCACCTCGCGTTAAGGCTGGGAAGAAGAGACAGGAGCCCAGGAGAGAGTTTGAGAGGTCCCAAACCAAAAAGTAAGCACGGGAAGTGTATTGGGGGGGGGTCTCCTCTTCGCTAGTCCCCGAGTCCTACTACGTTAACCTCCGACTTCAGGGAGCAGGAGGGTTTTTTCCCCGAAAAGGGGAACCTCCCTTGACTCCTCCAGCCCTGGGAGGCCGGTCTCGACCTGCCGGAGACGCCTTCTGAGCTGTTCCAGGCTGCCGTTGATCCGGGCACGATGGTGCTTTTCGATCAGTGGCTTGAGGGACTCAAGAAAAGGAGAGAGTGTGAGGGCACGGAGAAGGAGGGCAGATGTGTACCCCAGTGGGAGTGAGATGTGCTGCCACCGGCGCGTTTTGCTGAGAGAGTTGTGCTCGGGGCTCTCCCTTTCGCCGGTACCCTGGTTTGATGAAAATTCACGTACTGGTCCCTGACCCAGGTTATTAATCCCACGGAAGAGCGCGCAGAGACTTGCACGGGTGCAACAAAAAGGTACGTGGGCACAACCAGGGACTTACTCCTCTTCCTCTGTCTTCAGACAAGCTCCGAAGTTGTTGTAAGCGGGTGCCTGACCCGCGTCTGCGTGCGCAGCGCTGCTCTCGTGGAGCTGCCCGAGAACAAGAACGCCCATGCGATCAGAAAGCCCGCTGCTACACCGCCCTGACGTGGGCATTTAGACCACACCTGTGTCTGGTTAGTTTTTTCCCATTAGTTACTCTTTCAAGTGAAATGGTTTCCTGTTAAGAGTAGCCCACCCGCTGTATCAGGGCAAAGGGAAGGCCTGGGACGAGTCTTACATTTCTGAGACGTCTGTGACAGCTCTTCCAGCAGGATGGAGGAAGAGAGGGCTGGATGTTCCCAACAGGAAAGTCAAACAGCGTGTGTTTAAGATGCGCAGGGCGGGGTTCCAAGTCATCCGTCGGCTGGAGACAGAAGCTGTCCTCCCGCCTTCTCCCACAGCTGTCGCCTTCCCGTGGGACTGGTTGAAGCGCCAAAGCGGTGCAGCTCAGTGGTGCTTCTGGATCTTGCTAAGGAGCGAGTTGGGCTCCTGGGGTGAGACGGAGGGGCCTGCTGTGCTTAAAGGCGGGGGCGGAGCGGGGAGTGAAAGGGGGAGGCGGGAGAATGAGGTGGAGAGGGGCTGGAAACGCTGGTAGAAAAATGGGTGACATGACCTCGGATGAGAGTGCATTAGCTACACACAGATAGAGTAGAAACAGAAGGGGGTTGGATCGTTGTGTATTCAGTTTTCCATATTTGAAAGTTTATCGTGAAGATAAGAGCCGTTAGAGCTAGTGGGAACTTTGACCTCAAATGTTTTCGTCGGTGGCCCTGAAGCTCTGCGCAACTTTCGCTGCACTTTTTAAAGCATTGCAGAATACCGAGGAAATAACCTTGTGCCAATATTTGTAAACCGTAAATGAGATGATATCCACAGCTGTAAACCAGTTAAACTGACAGTGAGTCAAGATAAGAGATCTAAAATGCAATAAATGTAAAAATAAAAATGGATGTATCTGGTTTTATAATTTTCTCAATCTCACTTTCTTGAAATTGTTCCTGTCCAACAGCTGTAGTATTTTCCGATGAAATCATGGGTTGGGTTGACAAAGGCACTACAGCAGCCTCAAGTTAGAGGTTACACCAGCACAGGGTATCTTATTTAGCCACACAAGACTATTCCCTGATCTAAAAATAAAATAGTGTTAAAACAACGAAAGGGCCAGTATAGTAAATTTTAGTTCACTGATGGATTTCAAGAAACGAGGGGGAGAAGAGACCCCAGAATATGAAATTATTTCTAGTAGGATGCTGTTCTGAAACTAATGCTCATTAGTAATGTGATTAATGATCTGAAAGAAGATATTAAACCAGCGCTGATGAAGCTTTCGGAGGACCCGAGGAACAATGAAGGTGATAAATGATGGACAAGGATGAGATGTGCAGAGCAGTCCGTAACTCTCGGGGTGGTGTTTGTTTATAAACAGTAAGTATTTGTGGCCGCAGTGAAAGCAGAAAGACATTCATCCAGGAACATAGATGTAGTCTGTGCTCTGTTCAAGATGGAGGACTGTTTTCTGGAAGCCCTGGAGGGGCTCCAGGAAGAACGAGGGGATTGGGAGATAACCAAGTAAATGAACGTTACTTGTCTAAGTCCTCAGCTGTGGAGATGGGTTGTGCTGGGAGGCGTTAGCCTGCGTTCACCAAGAAGGGAGGCAAGGTTTCTCCCCCATATCACAACAGTGAACCCATTGTGTGAAATTTGAGCGTCCGGCACTAAAAAGGACACCAAAGACTCGAAGGACTCATGAAGGGAGCAACAGGGATGACCTGAAGCCTGGAAGCACGGACTGGCACTACAAGATAACACGAACTCAAGACTCTTGTGTCTGAGCTCATTCCACGTGAGCACGGGCTGGCATTACCTGCACGGGAAGGAGGTTTCCGACAGTAGAGGGCTCTTCGACCCAGCAGAAAACCTGCAGCCACCTAATGATGGAACTGGAACTGAGGTGCGGGCCTTCATGGGAGAGCGTGATCATTAGAGCATACCCGGGTTTTCCAGCTCTCGTGACTCCAGACCTAGATGGGGTGTCTGAAAGAGACGTCGCAGAGCGGCCACAGCAATGGGGTGAGGTAGTTCTCGGCCACTTGAGAAGCCAAATGACATGATTATACCCGTCCCTTCGGGCTTTAAAAAAAAAATCTATGAATCAGAGCGGAAAGCAGGCTGGCACAGTGCTAGACTGCAGGGGAGGGTGGGAAGGGGAAGAAGAGACCTGGTGACTTGACAGGGACTTCAAAGCACGTGGGACCACAGAGCGAGCTGCAGGAAACGGAGCGCTCTGTGGGCGCAGTGGTTTGTTTGGGAAACAGATTTGCACTTCCACGGGGCGAGAGTGTAAAGTCCCACGGGCGATGCCACTCCTGCGGCACCGGCTCCAGTGTCGAACAGGATTTAAAACGGACCTCAGTACAGGGTCTAGGTTAAAATCACTTGTTTGATTTTGCAACTTTTTTCTACTTTCCAAAACCTTGTAAAAAAAAGGCTTGGTTTTATTTTTCAGCCCTGTCTTAAATGTAACTATTTTTTTTCCTCCTGGGAATTTTCTTTTTTTAAAGACAACACTTCAGAAAATGTCCCCGTGGAGAAACTCCACTTAGGTTATTACTACTTCCACTATCTCCTCGCGTCTGGCTGCTTTGGCTAGGTGGGTTTATAAATCCTGAGGGCACTTAATATAAACTTGGGGGGGGAGGGGAGGGGGTTACAAAGGAAGGGGAATAGAATAGACACTACCTATCTCCAACTGCTGGTGCCGTAATGATAAGAGGTAAGCTGGAAGTAGAGATACTAGCCTCGTGATATCCATCCCTTACTAATAAGAGAAAAAGAGAACAAATATTGCAAAAAATAAATATATGAGTAAATAAATAAAACCGGATATATCGCCAAATTGGACAAGGGTATCACCAGCAATGATATCACTGATGATACCAAACTGGGAGGAGTGGCTGATACCCCAGAAGGCTGTGCTGCCATCCAACGAGTCCTGGCCAGGCTGGAGAGCTGGGCCCAGGGGAACCTCATGGAATTCAACAAGAGCAAGTGTAGGGTCCTGCCCCCAGGGAGGAACAACCCCACACACCAGTACAGGTTGGGGGCTGACCTGTTGGAAAGCAGCTCCGCTGAGCAGGACCTGGCAGTGCTGGTGGGCAGCAGGGTCACCATGAGCCAGCAACGTGCCCTTGTGGCCAAGAAGGCCAATGGTGTCCTGGGGTGCATTAAAAGGAGTGTGGCCAGCAGGTCGAGGGAGGTTATCCTCCCCCTCTGCTCTGCCCTAGTGAGGCCACACCTGGAGTGCTGCGTCCAGTTCTGGGCTCCCCAGGTCAAGAAAGACAGGGGAATACTGGAGAGAGTCCAGCAGAGAGCTACAAAGATGATCAGGGGCCTGGAGCATCTCCCTTACGAGGAAAGGCTGAGAGACCTGGGTTTGTTCAGCCTGGAGAAGAGAAGACTGAAGGGGGATCTTATCAATGCTTGTAACTCTCTAAAGGGCGGGTGTCAAGAGGATGGGACTGGACTCTTTTCAGTGGTGCCCAACGACAGGCCAAGGGGCGATGGGCACAAGTTGGAACACGGGAAGTTCCACCTGAATATGAGGAAAAACTTCTTTACTGTGAGGGTGACAGAGCAGTGGAACAGGCTGCCCAGAGAGGCTGTGGAGTCTCCTTCCCTGGAGACATTCAAACCCCGCCTGGACGTGGTGCTGTGCCCCTGCTCTGGGTGTGCCTGCTCAAGCAGGAGGGCTGGACGGGGTGATCTCCAGAGGTCCCTTCCAACCCCCGCCGTTCTGGGATTCTGTGATCACACAGGATGTAGGAGGCCTTAAAGGTGTCAGCAACAGCAAAAAGACTATAGTTAGTAGCACAAAGCAAAAGGGAAATGGCACATAGGACCTAAAAATCAAGACTTTCTTAGCTGTAAACTGGAGCCGCTTTGATTATAAGCATCAGAAAAGAAGAAAGACTCAGAATCACCAGTGAATCTTATAATAACTGTAAGCACCTACTGAGGCATTGAGAAGACACATGCAATCCGGGAGGTGTTTCCAGTAGCTATAGGTATGCATTTCTGTTGCTGTGCAAGATGCTGATAAGACTTCACCTGTGGAAGAGAACTGTGCTCATTTCTAGCCAAGAAAGCTTAATTTGAAGTGCAAGTAAGAGCACGCTTGTAGGATAGCTCACAAGCTGTGGAGAGCTCACAACGTATGAGGAGGCTGGTTTGGTTAGTTAAGCAAAGTGAAGTCTATACTCAAGGGAAATAAACACCAGGGAGGAAGAACAGCTTCAGCTAAAGCCGCACTGGCACAGGCACAAGAGAATATAAACTAGCTGTGAATCCATTTAAGTTGGAAATTAGAAAAACTTTCTAATCACTACAGCAGTCAGGTTCTGGGGCAACCTGCCAAGGGGACTAGTGGGGACAGTAAAATTAACCAGTTTTTGCTTGACACTTCAGAAGCTTTTGCGAAGAACTATGAGACCATACTGGTAAGAGATCACACTCGGACACCAGAAGCCTCCTTCTCAGTTCCGCTCCCACCGAACAGATCATCCATCTTCCCACTTCCCAAAGCCAGTGCTAAATGCTTGAGGCAGATGCAGGGAATCCCCCAGGAGACAGGGTAAAGCCTCCCCAGAACCATTTCCTGCTGAGCTGAAGGGGCTGGGGCTTCACTTGGGCCTTGGAGCAGGAGTGCTTAGAGTTGCTTTTAATGCATGCACAAGTGCTACAGCAATGCTGGATGTTCTTGTTACAGGTATACACGGGTCACGGCTCTTGAATCCAGCTGACATTTCAGTACCTATTGAATTAATCACAACGTGAATATAATTGCACAAAGACTCTTGTTGCAAACGAACTCCTTTCCCCAGCAGCGGCAGAGCCTGCCACCAGCAGAGGAGGCAGAAGAAAATCCAGCCCAGTTCCACACCGCACCGGTGCGGATGCTCCCAGAAAACTGGAGCAGCCCCGAAGAGAAACACCTAAGAGGCAGGTGGCTGAGGAACCAGTAGAGAAAGCAGACGGGTTTTTTTTCTGAGTTTTGCAGCTAAGTGCTGACCAGAACTAGAAAAAAGGATGAGGAAAGAAGGGCCCTGCGGGTGGGAACACAGACGGATGCCCATGGAGAGGAAGGCAAAGAGGGAAAAGGGTCACAGAAGGAAAACGAGCAGCTATTCCAGGGCATAAAAAGGAGACAAGAAGGATGTCAGGGATCTGGGAGATGCATTTGTAGCTGCTGACGTGGACCATGGGACTCTTTTGACTTCTCTACCTTGCACTGTGTCGTAGTTCTCCTGAGCCAGGGTCTCATCCCAGGGGGCCTGGTCCAGCTGTGGCAAGAGGCTGGCAAAACCTTCAGTGGCTGCTGTCGGCAGGGACCCTTTGCGAGAAGGTACAGCCCTGCAGGAAGCAGACCGGGACATCCATCTGCCTGTGTCAGTTCACCCAACAGACCAGCCTGTCAGGCACCCATGTTCCACAAAAAGCCTTCGGAAGGGAAGTGAGCCAATGCCCCGTTAGAGCAGAGGTGAGGCATCCCCACTTTTAGCTCTGGAGGAACCACACAGCCGCATGAACGTGCTGCAGACCGGTAAACACAAGCTGGCCAGTGCCACCATGACCTGCGCAGCATCCGCATGGCCCCGAAGGATGCTGCAGCACCCGCTCCCCGGCTGGCAATGGGGACCCATGGGAGGATGGAGGTGGCGGGCGCATATCCTGCTGCTGGGCGGAGGCAGGGCTGCCATCCTCCCGGGTCACTACAGACCAGCCTGGGGAAACCTGCTGTCATGAGATGTGCCCCCATAACCTGTGTGGCCTGGCACGAAGGAGCCTTGGTAGTGTTTGAGAGATACTTTGATACACACCAGCCTGTCTGTTCATCAAAAAACAAAGAAAAAAAAAAAAAAAACAAACCAAAAAACCCTCATATGTCTCATTTGGGGAACAGAAGCAAAGGCGGCCTCAGCGACCCCCATAAACAAAAGGTTGGCTCCCTTTGAGGGGAGCCCTGCTGAGGGCCGTTAAGCACAAAGACCACCTCTACCTCCAAAGATCCCCCAGCCCAAACCGCCAGAGGATGGGGAGAACATCGGCAAGCCCTGCAGGGCGCTTGCCCGGCTGTTACGCTCCTCTCCACTCACCAGGTACAGATGGGCACCGCAGTGGATGCCGGGCATGCACGGCACCATGGTGTCTGACCCCATCAACTTCAAGAAGGGGAGCAGCAAGCGCCCCAGAAGAACTCGTGTCCTCGGTAATGCAATATGAAGAATTACCCTCATTAACCACAATTCCTAATAGGAATCTGTGGCTACCTCTCAGCACAGGGCAGCTGGCGAAACTCAGACATCCCTCTCCCCAGCCAGGTGTGAATTGGAGGAGTAGGGATAGGTCCTGTCCTACCTCCTTCCTTTTCTGAATCCAGATGTGAAAGCCCCACGTGTATATATATATATATAATATAGAATAATAAGAGGGGTTGCAATGCATCGCTGCGCCAGGAGTCGTTACACTTTCCGTGCTAGGGCTGGCAGATGTCCTGCTCCTCAAGCTAGGATGAACACTGCTCCATACCCTCTCTTCTACAATCCCCTAAACCTCTGTCTTTTGCCAGGGCTCATGGTGTCATGCGTCCAGGTACTTCTGTTCTGCTCTGCTCGGGGTCTGTTTTCTCAGTCTTTTCTTTGGGAGAAAACAGGGTTAAAAACACAAAGACATTTAAAATTAAAATGAAAACCAATAATAATAATGCTCTTAGCTCCCTCTTGCCACCTGCAAAGTGATTTATAAATGTTAACTAATTAATTAATCTTCACATCCTCTCTGACTGAAATTCAGAGTCACGGCTGAAGTGAGAAGGAAAATAAAAAGCGTGGTTTTCAGGTGAAGGGCAAAGGGAAACCTACGCTCCTGCCCACTGTTTGCCATCCGGCAAGGCAATTGGCAACAATATTTTCATTCTGCACTGCACACCTCTCATTTATTTTTTCAGTCACATCAAAGGTCTGAAGTAATTTTATCTGCTACCTTCTGCTTCCTTTTTCTTAATGGAGGTCTTAAAAGGTGTTCCTTTGGAAAAGTAAACAAAATGGAAGACTTTCAGAGCTGTGCAGATGCCCCTTGAGCAAATACACTTAATCCCAAACTCTTCCGAAATCCACAACACAACCAGCCTCAAGAGGGGCGAATAAGAAAATGGGAAGGGGGAGCAAGGCCTGTGGCTGCGCTTGGCAAAAGCCACTATCGGAGAGCTGAGCTGAGCCTTGCGGGGCGGGGGGGAAAGCTGGATGCCACAAAACAAAGTTATGGCAGAAGCACGCAGGCAGGCTCGCGATGGCTGTGATTTAGGAGTGAGGATCCAAGCGTGGGGCTTCAGCACAGCCTAGGGCTGGTGTGACGAGCCCCCCCAGGACCCCGTGTTGGTCCACGCTCTGGTTGCTGTCACCTGTGCATGGGTTTTCGTGCTCACAAGACCAATGCCAGCGTGTGTACAGAGCACAGGTGCTGCTCCGCCTTGCTGCATGCCGTGCAGGGCTCTCACACAAGCGTAGCACATGTGACTGGCGTAGAGGCCTCCGCGCTGGCTCAGGACGCTTCCAACTCCACTCCCAGGATCTGCAGCCCGGATTTAAACCACGGATTCCAGGTGCTTAAAAAGACCCTTTGTGCCTAATAGCCACAGTGTGGTTAAAGAGAGAAAAGCCCAATTGCTGATCTCTTCTCTCTGGCAACCAATGATAGGACCCGAGGGAATGGCAGGAAGACGTGCCGGGGAAGGTTTAGGTTGGATATTAGGAAAAGGTTCTTCCCCCAGAGGGTGGTGGAGCACTGGCACAGGCTCCCCAGGGAGGCAGTCCCGGCGCCAAGCCTGGCGATGTTCAGGAGACACTTGGTCAAGGCCCTCAGAGACATGGTGTGAATTTTGGGGTTGTCCTGTGCAGGGACAGGAGCTGGGCTCGATGATCCTTGTGGCTCCCTTCCAGCTCGGGACATTCTATGGTTCTAACAGGTCAGAGAGGAGCTGAGACACTTGGGACAAAGAGCTGTTACAGCTGCTCTTCCTATGCAGCGGCAGGACTTTCATGGGGCACAAATACCCTCCTCCATTACTGGTAACTCCAGCTCTCCCCGGAGGAGTCACCACTCCAGCCCAGATCCTGCTGGACCTCAGCCGGCTGTTAGCACACGTGCTTTGCCCGGCTGCTCGGCTCCATTCCAAGCCCATTCTCCTCTCTCCTTCTCATCACACCCCAACGGCTTCGCAAGTGGCTCCTCTTTCAAAGGGCGTGAGGTGCCAGACATCCAGCGGGTGCTCAGGGCTTGCCAGGTATCACCTCCCCTGTCAGCACCGCCGTCCCAGACCAGCCCTTCCCAGGGAGCAGGAGAATCTGTTGCGCACGGACATTATTGCTTCTTGCAGACAATCGCAAACGTAGCGGCCACAGTGACTCTCCTCATCGAGAGAGAGGCAGACGAAGGTGATGTGATGCAAAGGGAGGAAGGCTTGAGGCAATTTAAACAAAAGCTGAAAGCGTTGTCGCAACCCTTCCCTGCAACTTATGGAAAACAGGACTCGTCAAGCAGACTCCCTATCACTGCAAGTTAGCCAGACCTCTCCGAGTGGGTTGAGACAACCCTGGCTTAGCTGCCCCCTTATGTTCCCCTGCAGCCAGATTTGCACTTCTCATCTGGACAACTTCAGGCCAAACCTCTTCTACTTGGCACTTTCTTGCCAGATGACCACAGCTAAGGGGCTTGATGCCTCGGGGCACAGAATGGGGGAAAGGTGTGGGGCTGCCCTAGCTCCCGGAGACCTCAGGCAGGGACAGCAGTTACTCCGGGACAGCTCGGCACATCTCTGCCCCTGGCACGGCCGGCTGGCACGCCCTGCCCTCTGACCTTACACACAGGGGAAAAAAAAAGCTGCTTGAAAGTTTTATGAGTTCATGGGTTCAGGTGACAGGGGCTTCCCACTGAAGGTTAGTGCTATATTACAGCAGCCTGGAATTAAACAAACAGCAATATAGCACAAACCAGCATTTTGTGGTGTTTGAGATGACATCACACCTTGCTACCACTAAAACAAGCGTGGCCTCACCCCCCCTTCCCTACCCCCTTAACAAGGCTTGCTCCCACCTCCGCTGCCTCAGCTCCAGCTCTCACTTGCCCGCACAGGGAGCTGACCCAGAAGAAAACTCACCGAGGCCAGCGAACTGAGAAAGTCTCCATGCAGACAAAGATCGGGTCTTTCCCTCGTTGGATGAATTTTCCAGGGGTTCGCTCACGCACAGACACCCAGGTTCAGGGAATCAAATTTTAGCATTGACACAAGGGAAGAGGCAGAACCAAGCAGGGGCGGGAGTCACGGTGTCAACTGACATTTACATCAGCGCACGCTGTCGTGGAACAGCAGCGTGACACTCACGTCAGTTAGACTCGGCTTCAAGCCAGCCTCAAGGATGCATCCTCTGAAGAATCCGATGGTTTCTTTTTTCTGGGCATCTCACAGGAGTCAATTTCATTAAAAAGATCTTTTTCAACCAGACTCCAACGTCACCCAATAATGGCTTAAACAGTATCTACACCACGAGAACTCACCCAGACGGGCATTGACTCCGTTACCTTCAACTCTCTGACGGACAAGTCCCCACACGACTTTCCGTTTTGTCCAGGATCACTGGGCACGTAGTATTGACACTTTTTCCTCAATCTCTGCACCTTCCTCCGAGACTACCTGAAAAGCACCTCTTTGGGACATTCCAGATGCAAATTAATCACACGCAAAACTCTTTAAATAAGATTTATGAGTCATTCCTGCTTTATGGACTCTCGCCCCAGCTCTGTTAGAGCTACCATGGCACTGCCCTTCGGAAAAGGGAGTATTTTGAGGATATATTCCACCCAGAAATGGGATAGAGGCTCTCCATATCACAACTTATTTTGGAACATCCAGAATCAGAATACGAGACAAAGAGACACCACCACAGGAACACAAGTTTGTATAGATATGTCCATAGATCTATATTTTTATTGTTTTATATATATTTATAATATATTTATATATTTTTAAAAGAATCCCTTCAAAAACTACCCTCCCACCTAGCAAAACAAGGATTAAACAATCAAAGATGGCAGCTGCATCCTGGAGCAAAGTATCCCAGGGGTCTCATAGAGCCAAAATGATTGCTGAGCACCAGCGCACTCTTTCCAAGCGGCTCTGGTGCCCTGTGGGTGCAAAGGTGACTGACACAGTTTTATGGCTCTTTAAATTGACCTGTCAAAAGACAGGGAGAGAGAAAGAGAGAAACACACGGCCCTGGCGATGGGGGCTTGAGGGGTAGGGGAAACAGCAACGCATACAACTGGAAGCTTAAGAGTGTGAAATGCTATGATGAAAAGGAGGGAGGCGCTGCCTGGAAAGTCGGTAAGGAAGATAGGAAAGAACAAACATGCAGGAGAATTAGTTGGCAAGATGGATCTCGGAGAAGAGCTCAGAAGCATCACACTTGGGACCCTTGCTACCCCTCCGTCCCCCAAATCTCTTCCTCTCACCCTCCCAGCTGTGAAGGGATATCCAACTAGTTTGATTTAGACCAAATCTTCGCACTGCCCCGGAGCCTGTGGAGAGAGGGAAAAGAAAAAGAAAACAAAAAACAAAAAACCCCAATTCAGAGCGGCTGCTAAGGCTCATGCCTGACTTCCTTTTCTAAATGCACACAAAGAACGGCTGACATTCTTTGCAAAAGGAGAAGACAAGGAAGACTTATGAACTCTGCTTCAGATCAAGAGTTGCACAGATCTTCCCCCAAATTAGCTGGAGACAAGCACAGCTGGGACCACGTACGCGACCACCCCGTGTCCGGGGAGCAGACCCCTGCAGTCAGTAACCTCAGTGCTCTGGAACTCAGGGCTCCCCTCACTTCACCTCCTGAACACACACACGCGCACACACACACAGACAGAGCGGCTCTGTTCACTTGCCCCCACTCCTCACCCTTTGGCTTTGGAAGTTTTCTTGCTCGCCTGGCGCTGGTTGGTGCCAGGGGCTGGCTCCCTGAGCTCTGTTAGGTGCTGTTCCGGGTCTTGGGATGTGGCTGCTGCGGCCGCTGCTGTTGTCACTTTAATGGTCTTCTTCAGGTTTGCCACCTGCAACAGCAGAAATGCAAGCACCACGGAATTTCCCAGGGTTTTTAGTTTGTTTGGGGTTTGGTTTTTTTTTTTAGTTTGTTTGGTTTGGTTTTGGGGGTTTTTTTTGGTGGGTTTTTTTTTTGTGTTTGGGGTCTTTTTTTTTTTTTTTTTTTTTCAAGCAAGCCCTGGATTTAAGACCTGCAAGCTCAGGTCAAACAAAAAAGAGTAACAGCTGTCCAGACCTCCGCACTGCAGAGCAGTGTTAAGCTGTTTAGGACTCTTCTTCAGGCACAAGCCCCTGGGGGGTCTGGCCTAGGGAAAAGGTAACACCTTCCTTGAGCAAAGACCGTAACAACCACAGGGTGCTGGTTGTAGTTATTTTTAAGCGAGGGGCACTGGCTGCTCCCTCCTGGGCCCACTCACCTCGCTCTCTATCTGCTGCTTAAGTGCCAGCTGTTGCTCTTTATGTTGGTTGGCCCGGCTAACCTGTTCTTCAATGCCTGACAAGACAACCTCGCAGCCCTGGCACCTGGAGAGAAGACACAGAACTGAATGGGCCAGGTAATTTACACAGTGTAGAAAGAAACGTGAAAGATGGCAGATTTCAACTCTAGAAGCCAAAAAGACCGGAAGGTGATGGCTACACCCTGCAGGGAAGACACAGGAGCAGGAGCCCAGTGTAATAACGTAGTGACTTTATTACCTGATAGGGGGACAAATAAGAAAGCGACATGAGGTTAGGAACTACAGATACATACTCAGAAAGCCTCCTGCCAGCAGCCAGGACTGTGCAAAGGTTGCTGTGGTCTCATCACCCCTCCAGCAACAAACTCGGGAATTTGGAAAATTACTTTTGGAAGATTACCTTCTGCTGGAGTATGGGAAAGGGGACTGAGCAGACCACCTCACAACACTACCCCCCAGCGACACAGAGAGGATCCGGGGAAGCCACCGGCCACTCCTGCAACCTTTTTTGGGTGTTAGTATCGGGGGCTTCCTCCTCACCACTCCTGCAATGTGCGGGTGATGGTGCTTAGCTCCTCCCTCCGGATGTCCCTCCCAATGCTGTAATCCACCTCCAGGCGCTGGTTCCGCTGATCCAAGCTCCCTCGCAGCACATCTGCGTACACGGCCTCAATCACAAGGTCCTCCAGTTGCCGGACGTTCTTCAGCTGTAACTGCTCCAGCAGCACTGAATAGGGGATGCACTGTGGAAACATGAGGGTAACTAGCATGAGGTAATCCCAGTGGAAGGAGAACTCGGGGAAAAACAGGGCCACTACCTTGATTTTGGCGGCCAGAGTGACGACCGACAGGTGCCTCAGTTTGTTCTTCTGAGCCTCTGACAAGGGAGGGAGGTTTGCTGCTTCAGCTATAGTCAGGGGAAAGAACAGGGTGTAAGAATTTATGCCTCGTTTTCCATTCCCCAGCCCTGCACAGAAGCATCTGCACCGTACCCATTTCTTAAAGCTTCCGCACACCAATCCCTCAAGCGACGCTTCGTCTTGCCAAGCCATCCCCATTAATCCTCAGCTCAAAAGACCTTTTCTGAGCAGCGTTTCCTCCCCTCAGCCTCAAGTCATCCTCTCTAGCTGTACCGTGCCTTATTTATGGAGGTCTGCGCATCCCAGCGGATACCTAAGTCTTTCCCCTCGCCCCTCAGAAATGTCTCGCAGATGGCAAACGGTAGCGTTAATTATCGTCAGGTACTCCAGCGGGCTCGGGCCCAAACCGCCACCGGGCGTGTGTCGGGCCTCAGCGACAGAGGCGCGGCTCCCGTTTTGGCTGAGGGTCTGCAAGGGCCGGGGGGCTCCGGCACGGCTTCTGCACCGAGGGACCGGCACCCCCGGGAGGGGAGAGGCCCCCCAACCGCCCCGCCGCCCCGGGGCTCACCCAGGTAGTCGGCGTAGGTGCCGTAGGCGAAGATGGTGAGGAGGCGGAAGACGGGGGAGAACTCGGTGTCGGCCAGCTGCGGGGACACGGGGTCAGGGTCGGGCTCAGGCCCCGCCGCCGCCACGGGCCCCCCGTGGGGGGGGGGGGGGGGGGGGGCGTGGGGGGGGTGCTGCCGCCCGGCGCGGGCGGCGGGGCCCGGTGCGGGCCGGTCTCACCTCCCGCACGGCGGGCATGTCCAGCAGCTCCCCGAAGACGTAGATGCCCGGGGCCTCCAGCACCTGGTGGATGAGGCTGGCGAGGGCGGCGCCGCGGGCCGCCTTGGCCAGCAGCAGGAACTGCTCCTGGCTCTGCCCCGTCACCTTCCCCTCGGCCGCCATGCCGCCCACCGCCGCCCCCCGCCGCGGGGCTCGGGCCCGGCCCCGCCGCGCTCGCCCTCACGCAGGCCCCGGCCCCGGCCCCGCCGCCGGGCGCCACCCGGCTCAGCCCACACCCCGCCCCGCCACAACTTCTCTATGGCACCGCCGTCGCAGAGCGGCCGCTTCCGGGTGCTGACACCGCCCGGCCCCCGCCGCGCCCGACTCCCACTGGAGGAAGCAGCGGCGCGGCCCGCCTCCGCCGCTTCCCCATTGGCCGGCCGCGGAGCCGAGCGGCGGGGCGGGCCCGCCGCCAGAGCGCCCCCTGGCGGTCGGGGTCGGGCGCCGCCGGTCGGAGCGGCGCCTCGCCGGTAGCCGGGCGCCGTCCCGGGGGCGCCGCCCGCCTCGGCGCGGCCTCTCCCCGCTCCCGGGCCTCAGGCCGTCGCCGCCGGGCCTGCCGGGGGTGCAACCCCTGCTCCGCAGGCCGACAGCGGCCACCGGTCTGTCACCAGCGCCGGCCGGGCCGGTGACAGGCGCCCGTCATCTCACGTCCGCCCGCCATCTCCGTTTTCAACCGCTTTGGTCATGCCCTGCCCCGATGAGCGCCAGCACCCACTCGCCGTTCTGTCCTTCGCCACCCACCTCCTGCCCAAACACCCCGCCGAGCCGCCCGGCCCTACCGGCCCGTGCCCAGCACCCCGCAGCCGGCGCAACAGCCGCGGGCGCCACGTGAATGTCCACGTATCTGTGGGTCTTCCCCTACATTTCGGTGGATGCTCTTTATCCGTGCAACATTTACCTTGAAATAACTGACGAGAAAACAGGGACGCTGCTGTATGGCACAGCAGTTTTCATATTTCAACGATACCTTCTATAAGTACCGCACCCCGACTTAAAAGAGGCGCATAGAATACCTCATGCGTGTCTACACCTCTCTCGTCTTTGCTCTGCTTTCACACCATTAAGATCTCGCTATTTTGGGCAGTGTTTTGGGGATACGTAAACGGAAAAAATCTTACGTTGCAAAGCACCGTACTTACGTATTTAAACTGTGCATTTCTTAAATCCCTGCATGCATCCCCTCCTCTACTGCATTAATTTTTATGAAAAAATTGCTTTACTATCTGCTGAATCATTAACCGTTGCTCTTGTCAAGAAATGCATCCCTGATGCAGGCAGGGTATGGCCATAAAAAGACAGTTTAAACACTCCACAAGGATAGAAATGTTTATGGTGCACTTTAAGTACCTCTTTCTGGGCAAATGAGTTAGTGTAATGCGATCAGGAGGCATCACCGAGGACATGCTTCCCCGTGTTAGGTGAAAGAGCTGTTTTTACAATGATGGGACTAAAAAGTGAGGGTCATTTTGGAAAAAACCCTTCACAGCTCTTCTTGTCTTGTATAAATCATGTGCTAGGCGGAGGTGAGTTGTGAGGGGGACTGGCAGGAGCGCAGTCAGCAAACGCTCGTTTCAATAAGCAGCATTAAGCTGTTTGGCCAAGAGTTTCCAGCCCGGCACCAACTTCCTCATGGCTGGCTGCTTGAGAAATCAGCGATGATTTTCCATGAAAGCAAAGGAGGCAACAAATTGATGGGAGACCAATACAGTCTCTGTGCAGGCAACGTGGTTTTAGCATGTTAAAATCTTTGTGCTGTCAGGGGCAAGTTTGCACTCCAGCACGTGGTTGCCAGCAAGAGAATCAGTCTTCAGCTTGATCAGTTGAGCACATATTAAAGGCAGTTGACTTGTGCTTTGCCAGACTTCTGTAAGCGTAACATCTTGAAATAAGCATAACATCTTGAAATCTTCATCTGGGTAAAGTCTACGTTTGTTAAGGTTTTACTTGGCAGTATCAACAACTCTTTTTCTCATCACTTGCTTTGACTCTAGTTCTTCTCACACAGCTGCTGTGGCTGAGACGTGGAGAAGGCTCCTTTGGGGTGCTGCACTGCTCCAAACACAATTTGAGAGCTAGAAAATGCAACGCGTGGCTGCCTTGGGGAGTTAGATCATTGTGTCTCCCAGTGAGAGGCTGCTCCAAGCTCATTTGAACAGCCATATGTGTTGTCCCTACCCCTCCTCGGGGTCCCTTCAATCCCTGAGGCTCCCTCAGTGCTTGGTCTCCACGCTGAGGCTACTGACAGAAGAAGGGAGCAGTGTCGATAGCGATGCTCAGTGTGGAAAATCAAACTGCTAACGTTAATGGTCATGCCACTAGAACTAGGTGGACGTTCCAGGCAGAAGGAGCAGAACGGCTCTGAGTGCCTGGGCCGGGGAGGCAAACAGGTGCCCCAATAGGGGAAGGTACCCAGACCCTCAGTCCGGTTCTGGTAGAGCATGTTTTCATTTACATGCTCTGATGCCCCCTTAGCTTTGGGATGTCTCAGTCTCATTTGCCTCAAAAATCTGGAGCTGAACAAAGAGGCTTCTCTGGTCAGCTTCTGTTGGTACATAGGCGTGGGGACAGTCAGTCATCTCTCCTAGAAAAGTGCCCCAAACCCACCAGTTCAGGGCATTGTCAGAAGCTGTCCTGCCCCAGCTCCTCAGTGAATGAGGTGGTAAGGAGCATTTCCTGCACTCAGTTGGGTAAAATGTTGACCGAGACGTATTTTACCCAATAGACACATCTTCAGGACTGACTGAGGATCATGGCGGCCCAGGGAAGCAGGGGAAGGCTATCAATCTGTATTCTCAGAGCTAGCAAGGTCTGGGCTTCTCCATATAGCAGGATTAACAGAGAAGTAGGGCTTGTGAGGTTGGGTCAGAGCTGTGAAGGCAGGTTACAGGGCAGTATTAACAAGAGGACTATCTCCTTTCTGCTTTTCCCTCTCTGTTTCTGTATTTAGGTCTGTTACACCATAGCCTTACACCTGCTGTATTCACTCACACCAGCGCAGAGTGCGTGCAAATCAGATTCAAACGTAACCCTGCTGATTTGTAGTACTTTACTACTCTCTCCTCCACCCCCTCGCCAGGCCCTTCCATCTCAGTTTTATCTCTCTATCGATTTGTTTCTCACACACTCTCTGACGTGCTAGCTGCCTTTCATTATTAGCCAAATAAAGCCAGGCAGCCCGAGCACCCTAGCTACATGATGCTCTCTGTCGTCCTTCTCCACTCCGACCCTTATGTGCTATGTCCTGTGTGCTGGGCCCGCATGTTTTTGTCTGCTCCTTCTTTGTCCTCCATAGAGCTAAAACAAGGGCAAAGACCAGAAAGTCCTTTGAATTAATCAGATCCTGAGCTCTCCGAATGAGAAGGTCATTGTCTTCCTAAAATAGGCAAACTCTCATGAGAAAGCATGGTAAGATCCCCATAACTGAGCAAAGTCTTTGCCCCGTCCCTAGATCAGGGTGCCAGGTGTTGAGATTAAATTCCAGATTCCTGGAGTCATTAACTCCCATGCCTTCACTTTGTTCACAAAGCAAATGCCTGTCTTTACGGTCACAGGGAAACTGTGAAATGTGATTTTCATGTAGCCTGAAGAGTCAAAAGTAGGAGGTGAGGGAGGAGTGCAGACGAAAGCAAGTCTTTACAACATTTCATAATTTTAAGATAAATCTCATGACACGGGGAGGTTCTGCGTTGTTATTTCTGAATGTTTGGGATTTCTAATCCTCGCTGTAACCACTCCTAGCATCATCCCTCTCTTCTGATCTCGCCCTGATCTTTCCGGAAAGAAACCTGCATTCTCTTTGTGCTGTAGATCCACCTTCTTTCCTATGCACTTGCTGTCCCACTTTAAAGCCTGTAGAGCTGTACTGTCTCCTTCTAGGTTGTTTCTCTCTTCACCACTACAGAATCCAAATAACTTGTCAAAATGCTGATGATATTTTTTCACCAGTCCTTCCCCAAACATAGCTAGGGTCACAGCTTCTGAGATGATTTTTCACAACTGTGTGTAACACAGACTTTGAGACAAAATCACTGTAAGGACAAAGGAGGCTGGGGTGAATCGCTTGGATACCAACATGATCCAGAAGGCTTTTAACCCTATAACTTGTACCAGGCTAATGCACACAGGGTCGTAAGACCTCTACCTAGTTATACCTAAAGGCAGCCCAATATCAGCTGCTTACAGAGAAGTTTAAAAAGAGGGTAACTGAACGGTGACTCTTCCTCCGATCTGCTCTTACAGCCCTCAGGTTTTGCAGACCAAGAACTGTCTTCCAGGCAGGCCTCTGGTCATGATTCAAAGACTCCAGAACAGAGAGGATCTTGCACTTCACTTGGTACTTTGTTTCCGTGATTAATCACTCTCCAGTGACTGGCTCTTGTTATTCTCTGCCAGAATACCTGGTAGACTTTTCCCCAGGAAGGAAGTGATACTGCAAGCAAGTCATGTCTCATTCTGCTTTTTGATACGTTAAACAGGTTGACCTCTTTAAATTACTGAGATCTCCAGCCTTCAGATCACCTTTGATTCAGAGTTATTTTTAAAATATGGAGCATGAAGCAGTGTACAGTTTTCCAGCATGGAACTTACCCAGACACAGAGAGAGGTTTTTATCGTCTCCTCACTTCTCTTCCTTGCTTCTGTCTTTGCACAGCCAGGGATTGCTTCAGATCCATTGCTGCAGCCTGGCCCCCTGGCCTTGTGTTGGGTTTTCTGCCTGTTATGATCCCTAAATCCTTTTCAGATCACCTCCATATCTACGGTTCTTCCCTGTAGATATGGTCATGTTTTCCTGCTCATGGCTGTACAATTTGCTCTCGACTATCCTATAAGAAGGTTTATGAGAATGACCACCTTACTGAGTGCGGTAGGTCATTCTGTGCTGGTCCTATCCTCATTATTTTTAACACTCTAACAATATTTGTGTCCTCAGTAAATTGTGTCAGGATGAACTATATCTGCTTACCAAGTGCTGAATAAAATGGTGAGTCGTACCTGACCCAGGACTCGTTCCTGGGCATCCACTTAAGAAACACTGCCACTCAACGATGGGCTTCCAGGGACGACCTCCTCTGCGTTTGCAAGTCATTAAATTGAGTTAACCAGCTCACTTAACCTCCTGCTCTGTTAATGTTGCATAATGCCGTTTTTTTCTCATCAGCATGCTTTGGGATATTAATGCCTCCAGAAGCCTGGATAGATCTAAGCCGTCACCTTTTCCAAACAAACCTGTAGTCACATCAAAGACTGACAAGAACAAAACAAGTTTATGCAGCAAGATTGGTTTCCTCCAAATCAGGCCGATTGGCATTAACTGGAGAATCTCATATCAGCTCTTTGTTGCTTTGCCTGGAAACTTTCAGGTCTTCTGTTTGCTCTTTACAAATATTGGCAGGGCACAGCTCTCTTCCAGTCTTTTGGGATGACTTTGATATTCCAGAACTTATTAACCAGTTGTTCGGTGAGCAACAGGGCTGAGGAAACCGGGGTCTCTACGGACTTCTTTCCTATATGTTCTATACTTCCCACTACCATACCTTCAGCTGGGGCATCTTGATAACACCCTTTCCACAGTCTGCCACATCTGTGAGTCCTTTCCTCTCGGTCTATAGTCTATGTCGCTGGGCTCCTCCTCCACCACTCTCTAACGCACACAGCTTTCTCAGTATTTTCTGCTTAATTCTTTCAGCCTGCTGGCTGGACTGCTCCGACCTGTGGGGTTTTGCCCAGCAGCATGGCTGTGAGCTCCCTTCCGGCACAGGCACCAATAGCATCTCTCTCCTCTGTCAGGCTGCTGGTTTTCATACAACCTCTTGGAGCTTATTTACCTTTTAGACTCTGGTTGTTTTGTCAAATCCATGGCAACTGACAGACAGATGGACAGACAAAGTTCTGCAGATAGCAGGGCAACCACATGGGTTTCTCTGCCCTTAGGAAACATCGCTAAAAACAGCAGCAGTGGGCCGCTTGGCCTCAGGACTCTTGGGTGTAAATGATCTGTACGTGATGATTTAAAAGTGACTCTGCCAGACAGAAATAACAGCCTCATATCCCTCCCAGGTATGGCCAGGCAGGGAGGTACTTAATTGTCCTCACACTACATACACTGATCCTGGGCCAAATCCTGGCCAAACAGAGATAATTTTTACATTTCCATCTTCCTTCCATCACCACATCGCCCTCACTTTAACACCTTCAGAGCAATACTTTATACTTAGTGTCACTCTCATATCCTCTTTCCACAGCTACCCAACTGCTCCTCCACCAGCCCACCTGATTCCATCTCTCCCCTCAAATTTCCCTGCGATTTTATGTTAGCTTTCCTTTGAGCCCACCCCATCCAGAGTACCTCCAGTTGCCACTCTGCTTCTCTAAACCTGTGCTCCAAACCAAACGAGCCATTCCCTTTGCATCACGTAAGAGTGATGCAAGAGTGACAGTGGCCCTTGCGCTCCCTGGTCCCATCACCTCAGTGGCTTTCCTGACTCCCCCCATCTCTCAGGGCTTCTTTGGTCCCTACAACATCCTGCTCCTTGTTCTCTCTCATATCTCTGGCTCCTTTTGCTTCCTTCTGTAGTTTTGCTCTTCAGGGGGATTTTCAGTGTTTGCGTCACTTGGATTTTCGCCCTTTAACTGACCTTTCCCCGGCTGAAATTTCTCGTCTGTTTTGTGCTTCCCAATTATACTAAACACATTCGTCAGGATTTGAAAAGGTCAGAAAAAGCCCGTGTGGCTGATGTAGCCACTTCCAGAGCTTTCTACCCTCCGCTACCCCCAGGTGAGGAGGCAGGAGGGAAGAAGTGCAGAGAGGAGGAAGAGCTGAACGCCGGCTTGTGCTGCACTGCCGTGCCTGTACAGGTGGTCGCTTGGGGTGAGTGTGCGAGGGTTCGCTGAGCGAGGTTTGCACAGATCATTTGTACAAGTCCCGGGAGGGCTGGAGTTGAAAAGGCTGGAGAATGCGACAGAAGCCTGGATAATCTCTGACATAAACCCCGGTATGTGTGAGGGAGACAAAAGCCGGGGGGCTCAGACGTGTGCACGCCTGTTGACACACAATGGCGCTGTGTCTCACACAAACCCAGACTGTGACATCTCCCCCAGCAGCGCCGTCCTCCCACGCCCCGACCTCCTAGTGACCGTAAGCCTTAACGCAACCGCATCCCTGTGCCGATACGTCCAAACACACACCGACGTTACTTCCAATCATGTGAAAAACCTGTTGACTCTCCCAAACACGTTCACAAAAACACTTGCAAGACTCAAACGTCCCGACACGGGAAAGCTCGGATCAGCCTGGTTCATTGGCACGGGGGCTCGTGGAAGGCCTGACGAAGAACAACGGACTCAGGCCCCTCAGGTGTCTGTCCAAAGTTGGCATGACCCGTTCTGGGCATCCCGCCGTGCTCGGGTTTGGTGCTGTGTGTCCATTTGTCATCTGTGTCCATTCCTGATGCGGCGGCAGGTTGCTTTACAGCTCGGTGCTCTCTCTACTATTTCTTTCTGTTTTTTTTCCCAGGGTCAGCCACAGTCTTTCCTCAGAGCTTTAAGATGAAAAGTTTGATTGTTTCCGAGGATCTGAGGAAATTACTTTCTTGCTTCCTCATATTTCAGACCCTGGAGTGGAAACTGTCTTTCTGTCATTGACTTTCTTCTCCTGCCCGTTGGTTGCTCAGCTGCTTCCTTCTGATTTGGACTGTGCTTTCTGTTTGGTACTTGATGGTTGATGGTGGAGGGAGATTCTCCCTGTGAAAAACACCCGGCCCCTCAAAGGCACATCAGCTTCTTTCTTTAATTTCGTTGTCACATCCCTACCGTTTCCAGACGCGTCCCATCGATCCCCGGCAGAAACGCGCCTGGGGACACGTTCAGACGACCGGGGTGAACCCTCAACGGGGAAACCCACCTTGGACGGACGCCCCCAATTGCTCCCACGGCACCCCCGTGTGTCCCACCCGTCCCACGCGTGGGCACCTCGGCTCTGCCCGTGAGGCTCGACCGGACCCCGCCGCCCGCCCCCCCCGGGCTGCGCCCCGCCGGGGGCACCCGCCTGCCGCCTCCCGCCCGGTACCGCGGGGCGCAGGGGGGCCCGGGGGCCCGAAGCCCGGGGATGATGGATGCGGGGATGCGGGGACGGGGGGCGGGACCGGCGCGGCGGCGGCGGCGAGGGGCAGCCGGGGGGTGGCGTCTCCCCGAGGGGGCTGCTGCGGGGCGGAGAGGCGGGGGGCGGCAGCGGCGAGGGTGAGCCCGGGGGGCGGCCCGGGGGGAGGGGGATACCGGGGGGCCTCCGCCCCCAAGGACGGACCCGTCCGGGGGTGGCATTCGCCGGAGCGAGCTGGAGCGACGGGTCCCTTGGAGACACCTCTCTCCATGGCAACCTAATCGCTTCCTGTGAAGATCCCGAAATAACCGACGAGACGGGGGAGCGGAGCGGAGCGGAGCGGAGCGGAGCGGGCAGCGGCGGCGGGGAGGCGGCGGGCGGCGGGGGGCAGGTCCGGCGGGCGGCGGGCGCGGGGCTGCGGGAGCGGCGGGCGGGCCGGGGGCGGGAGGAGCCTTGGCTCCCGGCCGCCGGGGCAGGGGGCTCCCGGGCCGGGGGGACGCCGTGCCCCCGGCCGCCCGCAGCCCCCGGCCGGCTCCCCCGGCGCGCCCCCCGGGCTGCGGCGGGGGCGGCGGCGCCGGACGCGCCCGTGCCAGCAGCCATGGGGTTAACGGGAGGCAGCGAGCGAGAGAGACAGAGACAGAGAGAGAGAAAGAGGGGCTGGACCAGTCCTCGGCAGCTGTTTATTTCAAGGCATCTCTCGCTCCCTCTCCCTCAGCCAGGGCTCAGCCTCATCAAACCTTCCTCCTCCTCCTCCTCCTCTCCTTCCTTCGTCCTGGCCATGAGAGGCACCGGCAGCAGCAGCTGTGCTCCCCCGGTCCCCTGCTCCGCCGCCCCGCCTGCGCCCCACTCGTCTCCCCGCAAGGTAAGTTCATCCTCGCAGCCCGGGCTTGGGGGACGGGGTGGGGACGGGGCTGCAGGGGCGAGGGACAGGGCGGGATGCGTGCCCGTCTCCAAGTCATCTCTCCCCGTCTCCTTCCCTGTGTCCTTTCTCCCCCTTTTGCTTTCCCCTCTCCCCATCTAGGTGCTCTGTCTCCTTCTAGCCGGCTGTCTCCTTCCCCCCCGCCCCCCTCCTCCTCCTCCTCCTCCTCCTCCTCCTCCTCCTCCTCGTTCAGTCTGGGGCAGGGGATGCCCGAGGGGCTGGGAGGGAGGGGGCACAGCTGAGGCATCGCTTCCTCTTGCCCTCCAGCTCTGGGCTCCATCACAGACCTGTTGTGCTGGAGCACTGGAGCCTGCGCTGAGGAAGGCGACTTCAGCCAAATTGGCGCAGCTGGAGAAAGGAAACGGAGGGGTCAATCCCTCCTCCCGCCTGGCCAAGGGTGCACCGTGCAAGAGAGAGCAATTCAGATGTGGAGACCCAGCACCTGAAGCACTCGGATGCCCGGGAACAGTAGGAAACTGGGAGGCAGAAGATTGGCAGACTCATGACATGTATTGCAGGCAGGCACTAGATGGCAGGGGACCGGCATCCTAGAGTGCTGCTTGGAATGGGGCCACACTCACAGTCCCCAAATGCAGGGAGACTTAAGCTCAGAGGACCATTGCTGGGCTTCACACGCCCATTCCCTAGCTACCGAAATGTCCAGATGCACCATCACCCTTCCAAGCCCCGGATTCTGCCCCAGCCTAGGATTTCCATACCCAGCCCACAAGTGCTCACCCTGGTACCCTGGCACAGGAATTCCCACCGGCAGCCACCCCAACGCTGCAGGACCCGCACTGACACAGGGTGAGCAGTGTCAGCCCCTCCCCGTTCCTGCCGGATCCTCCCGGGCACTGCCACCAACCCTCTCAGCCTCAGACATCAGGTAGAGCCGCCTGACGTGAGCCACTGCATTCAGACTGCCAGCCCCCAAATTCAGCCCGCTCTGCGAGCTGTCGCCCCTGGCCCCATGCACAGAGGGAACTCCTTCCCCAGATGGGCTTGGCATCTCCCATCCCAGGGTACCAGCATTCGGATTCATGCTCCCAGCTGCCGAAACCCCTCCGAGTGCAGCAGAATTACCTCCCTGGGGCAGCTGCTTTGGGATTCTTCCCTTTCCCCATCCCCACCCAGCCAAATACAGCAGGACCTATATATAACCCCTTTTCAACAGCACCAGGGTTCACGCTTCCTGCTACCAAACCAGCAATGACTGCATCTCTGCCTCTTGGATGATGAACTCTGGGATGTTCATGGCCACTGAGAAAAATATAGGTGTGGGGTGCCTGGGGCACCAGGCAAGTGCGTGGGAGGGTCTCACAGCCAGTGCCTGAACTCGCTCCGCTCGATGCTCGGAGATAGCTGCTAGGTTCCACGGTCCCAGATCACAGTCTCGTATCGGTAGCTGTCACCATAGCCCTTAATGCTAGCTGGGATTTAAAAAATGACAGCCAACCTAGCGTTCTTTCTCTGCGAGGAGGGCTGGGTCCTCCTCAGGTTTGTTTTGATTTTTTTATCACTATTTTGAGTGGGATCATTGCCGTGGGGGAGCTGGGCGAAGAAAGGATTTGCATGAAGCTTTCGGTGCTGCGGGGTTGCTAATGGCGAGCGTTATTTCAGCTGGCAGTAAGTTTCATAATCTTGGCCCAGCTCCTGTGAATGTTCTGTTCCTCAGGGTCATGAGCCTCTTTCCCCCTTCTTCCATCCCTTCCCCCTCTCCCCAAACTGGTTGGCAATTTCATTGTTCCAGTGGAATATATCCGTCATGTGAGGTCATCGCTGCATAAGGAGAGGTGATTGATTGCTTAGGTCACCGGGGCCTGTCCCATGCTGGGCTTTGAATGCTGGCTTGGAGACCTTGAACCGGACTCTGTGCTCAAAGGCGAGGTGATGTGGGGCGCAGAGGGGCACGGTGATGCATTCCCAGCAGCTTGAGTCGCCGAGCAAACAGACTGCTGCATTCTGAACTAGCTGGAGCGCTCTGAGAGCAGACGGCTTCATTCCTAGAGGCACAGTATCACAGCAGTCAAGCTCGAGATATTACAAAAATACAGATAGATCATCATCTGCCAGCCGAGCCAGACAGAATCGGGTGCAACTCTTTCCCCATCCCCGGATGGAAGGAGACTCTACCCGCTTCTCACTAACACGGCTTGTGTGTGCTCGGCTTCATCCAATTGCTCTTCAGTCAGAGCTGATCTCAGCTAGGCATCGAGAAAGCTGTGAGATTCGCAGATTTTTAAGGCCAGAGGGACCATTTTGATCATCGAGTCTGACCTACAGCAGAGCACAGGCCAGAGAATTTCACCAATTTCATTTCCTGCATCAAGCCCATAACTTCTGATTGAACTGTAGCGTCTCTTTTAGAAATACGGCCACGCGAAGGCTCCAGGCAGTAGGGAATACACCACCTGCCTAGGTGAATTGTGCTAGTGTGTGACCCTCTTTATTAACAGTATTGTTCCTCATTTGAATTTGTCAAACTTCAGCATTTTGTAACAGAAGGTTACAGATTGCATTTGATGCAAGGGAGCTACAGTGCGGGTATTGCCTGCACACGGCTGGCACCTCGGCTCTTTTATTCCTGTGACAGCTTTTATATTTGGATAGGATTTATCTTTGGGACCACAATATACAAGAGTCCTGGACACAGAGAAGGAGTTATCGGCAGCAAATCCTAGGGCTTCCCCGGGGCACCGTAGCCTCTGAACTCTGGTGCTCAGGGTGTCACATTCAGGGTTTAGCCTGTGCTCCCTGCTCAGAGCAGGAGTGCAGCAGGCTTTGCTCCTAGTCATTAGTTAGGATGTAAATTCCCAGCCCTCTTGGTGAACAGGGATACATGCTTTGGGGCGCGGCTACCGAGATCTGCTCTCCCAGCTCCTAGCAGCGGTGGGTCCGTGCTGCGGGAGACTTAGAAAGAGGGAGGAAGCACAGCTGGGTCCCTGACACTGGGGAACAGCAGCAGGGTTCATGCTTCCATCCTGCAAATGCAATGAGAGCAGCTCCTAACAGATTAGCCCCAGGGATCTCTGGTCCGGACCAGTAGTGGGGTCCATAGGCAGTAGCAAAGAGCAGTGTAATTCTTAGTCACAGCTTTCAAGTACCAAGATTCACAAACTGAGCTCAATGAAGTGCCCTGGGGAAATAGCTTTGTCATTCACACTCTGTCATCTGTGCATCAGGGAACTGGAACACTGCGATGAAGGCTCTGTACCTAGAGTGAAAATACATAGGTCCATCTTTGGACCCTGGGAGTAGCCCTGTCAGTTTTTATCACGATTAGACCTGGGAAGCAGGTCTGAAAGCAAGAGCCATGCCATGTCGTACTGGTGCAGAAATCCAGTCTCTCTGCTCTGGCACACAAAGTCCTCTTGAATGGTGTAAGGTGCGTGGATACTGGGATTTATATGTCCAGGTAGTAAGAGCACTGGCGTCCTCTCCTCCTCTCTGAAGATCTACTAGTTTATTCAGCATCCACACTGAGGGCTGCATACAGAGCTGAATGAAGGGCATTTGTTACACTTGCCCTCCAACTCAGCAGGGTCTGTGCCCAGGACACAATCCCCACTGCCGGTGGCTAACTGCAGAGTGCCCCAGACATGCTTTATCTGCTGCTTTCTCAATAAGCCACAGGGACATTCATGCTCTGTTTTGAACACGAGCGCTCTGTGCCCAGTGGAGTCCAGCCCTCACTGGCTGGCTTTTCCACCTGAAACCTTCCTTTGCTCTCACAGCATTCGTGCTATGGGAGACGCCTCTGCGCTTCTCCCAGCTCCTCCACAACCATGCCTGGGTGTGCTAGTGCAAGGGACACTCTCAGTCTCCGGCCACGATATGATTAGCAAACCAGAATGTGTTGACTGAAACCGATTGACATTGCCTCATTCCTGCACTCACCTGGAGCCACCTTTGGGGTAGGGGCACCGGGAGTCTCCTGCTCTTCACCGTTGGCAGCAGGACCTGTGCACAGCAACGTCTCAGGTCTGAGGCTTACACCCGATGCCCGGGCTGTCACATCTGGAGCATTATGTGTACACGAGGAGGCCAGTGCTGGGGCTCACTCCTTCCCCTCAGCTCCAGTTATAGCCATTACCTGCCCCATAAGGCTGAAATTCAGACTACCGGGTGTGAAAGCAATTCAGGATTTGGCTCTGTAGGGTTTCTTATCCCCAGGCTTTAGACCCTGGGATTCCAGTCTGGGGTGCTGTTGCTGGAGCTCACAATCTCAGCCAAGAAGTACAGCGAGGTCGCCATTATAAGATATGCCAACGAGTGAGAAGAGCGCAGTGAGCTGGGTGACGAAGCACACTCTGGACCTACACCCAGGCATGTTTCTGCCGGCAGAGGCATCTATGTTAGGAGGAGTGCTATCGGTTACACGTGCACCCCTAACAGACCACGCTCCCCTGCGGGACTGGCACTGAGGTCTACCTGCACCTGGAGAAGATCTCCACTCCTGGGGTGACACTGTCCAGATCCACATCTCCTTCTGCCTGATGCAAACCAGCCCACAGCCCCTGAAGACCAGAACTGTAACTAAGAATTCTGTGTCACAAGCAGAGTTCTTCACCCCAGGGAACTACTGTCCCATGGTGAGTTCCAGGCGTGGCCCCAGGCACTCCAGGCCACCTTGAAGCCACTCGGGCGGTTTGTGTGCCCTTGAGCCCAGGGACTCGCACGAGGAGGTCCCCGATGCTTGGAATTCCCTCCCTTTCCGAAGTCCAAAATAAATTCTGTCACAGATTTGTGTTGCCAGACATGATCTTCCACAGCATCGTGATCATAATCCAGATGGCCAAGATTTCGCCAGGCTCCGGCTTCGGAAGAAACTTGCTCCGTTCTGCTGCCTCTCTGCAGAGCTGCATTTTAATACTGAGTCCACTCCAAGGCTTAGAGGTTCAGGAGCAAAGTGCGAAGAAATTCTGAGAATAGCTGCTCTTTTCTCCTCATCTTCATCTCAGGATCCCTCCAGAGACTGATCTTGCCCCGGAGGGAAGGGCAGGGCACATTAGCCGACAATTCCTTTTTTTTTTTTTTTGTGAACTTTGTTTAAATATTTAACAGAAGGAAACTAAAAATATCCACAGTTAATGCAGCAGGAGCTAGAGAGCTACTGACTCGTGGGTGCCCTTCCTCCTAGCCCCTCTCCTCAGGTGTACGTCAGGGGCGTGAGTCCCCTTACCACAGCAAGCACTGGGCTCTTCCCTCAGCAAGAGGAAGCCTCCCATTCAGGAACGGCTGCAGTTTTAGTTCAGGGGATGGGCTGAGCAGGAGGGGATGGCAGTAACCCCTTGGGAGCCAAGAGGTGCAACACAGCTGGCGCGGGGCTGGAGGTGCAGGGTTGGCCTCTGCGTTGACTCCCTCAGCCAAGCATCCCCGTTTCTCCATCCCGGCAGCCATAGAAGGGCATGACCATGGGTTGCGGCATTCATGCTTTCCCCTTCACGATGAAGGAGTGAGCTGAATATCTTGAATGATTTTTTTTGTGTGTGTGCGCTTGCGGTCTTTGTTGTGGAGAGGATCCTGGGTCAGGCACATAACAGCTCACCAGGGAAGGGCCGGCGCTGCTCTGAGCCCAGCCAAGGGAAGGGGCAGACAGCATGAAGGGCAGCCGTGCTACCGCCGGACTGATGCCAGAGGGTGGCGTGCGGCCGGTGCAGAAATCCAGCGGGGGGACCAGCCCTTACTCCGTGTTACTGCTGCTGCCTGGTGCTGCTCGGCCATGGGAGGTGGGAGAGAAAGGGGAGGAATAGGGGAGAAAGGGAGGGACGGGACAGTGCAGAGGACACTAGGACAAGGAGTGTGGGAAGGTAATTCCACGTTAGCTAAGAGGACAGTAAATACTTAATATTTGATAGGCATATTTTTGCTTTTAAATTCTTTAGTAAGACTGGACTTTTCTCGCTGATTCACTCTCTCTTTCTCAGTCTTCTTGGTTTATCACTCGCGTGCTTCCCCTCTCGCTCCGTCACTCTGGCACACAATGAAGAGGCTCTTTTTTAATAAATGGATTACATGCTCTACACTATAAATAAACACAGGAATTAAGATTCCAAGTTGTTCCAGCGATAAGCAAACAAAGATGCCGAATCCTCCTCTCGGCCCTCAGACAGGAGAGTCCCCGGGGAAGCTGCGCATGTGCCTCTGCACGTGTCCTCCAGAGATTGCTCCTTGCTTTTGTGTGCATATGCTAACGTGCGTGTTTCTGTGCGGCGTTGGGGTTGAGGTGGAGATGCACCTCTGTGCAGGACAGCACGCAGGCACGGGGGGCACGAGAGCAGGAGCAGGTGCACGTGTGGGTGCGTGGGCGCCCCATTGCCCTGCCCGCCGGGGCCGTGAGCTCGCCCACGGTGGCACACACTGCCTCCAGGGAGAGAGCGGTCGTCGCCGTGCGAGGGAACACTGACACCTCTCCTTTTTGGTTCCCAGTGAAGAAGATGAGACAGGATCCTCGCTGAGCAAAGACGCTGTTGCATCCGAGATGGAGCCCAGTGCCTGGTAGGTTCACAGCTTCCCACGTTCACGGCGATGCAGGAAGATAACAGCAATGTGGGTGGCGGGCTGCTCCCGGCCGCTTGGGGCTTGGCCTTTCGACAGGAGGGACATTTCAAATAAGGCTCTCTTATTCTTCCCCCCTGCCCCGCAGCAGGATGCCTCCACTCCTCTCCTGCATCCACTCCCTCCAGCTTTGGCATCTCCTCCTCCTGGTCTCGGCCGTCCCTCCTCCCGGCGTCTGGTCTCTTCGCTCTCGGGGCCCTGCGGCCACTCGGCCTCTTTGCGCCCGTCGGAGCCCCTCGGCCCCACGGCCCATTTGCATCTGGGACAGGAACTCGCTGCCGGACAGGGATTCTCGCTTCGCCCTGCCGCGCCAGCGGGCCCTGCCCGCCCGGGGAGGAGAGCTGCGGCACGTCGTGCGGCTGAGGCGCCAGGCGGCGGGCGCCCGCCCCGCCACCCCTTCCGGATTCGAGGACGGCATGCCCTCTTCCCAGTACCCCTGGGCCATCGTGTGGGGCCCCACGGTGTCGGATGAGGACGGAGGGGACACCAACTCGGCCAACCCAGGCTTCCCACCGCTGGGATACACCTTTGTGTCGCCGCACGGGATGGCAACGGCGCAGCCCAACTCCCACTCGCTCCTGCACAACGCGGGGCTCAACCTGCGCGAGACCCCGGCCACCCTGCGGCCCTTCTTGTTTGGGCCCCGGGGGGAAGGTAAATCTGCCCTTTGCTTCTTTCACGCCCCCATCCTCGCAGGAGCAGCTCCTTCTGCAAAATTCACAAGGGCCCCAGCAGGAACCTCCCCTTGCACTGCTGCTCTCCGGGGACCGGTGGGGGTGGCCATCACACCCTCCTCTCCCCCTCTGTCTCGCAGGTGTGGACCCCCAGCTGTACGTCACCATCACCATCTCCATCATCATTGTCCTGGTCGCCACTGGGATCATATTCAAGTTCTGGTGAGTGGGGTTTGGGCCGATGGAGGCTGTCACCACGCCGGTGTCTGCAGGTGGGTGGGCAGGGGGACTGTGGGCTTGGGACCCATTTGTCCCAAGGGCGTGGATCTGGTGCTGGAAGCCCTCAGGAGGTTTGGCACGTGGCCACGCTGGGCTCTAACGCTGAGCATAGCGGGGTCCCACAAACCCGTCTGTCATCGAGGGCCAGGGCTTGTCTGAAGGGGCACTCTTTGTCTCACCCCTCATCTTTCTCCAAAGCTGGGACCGTAATCAGAAACGCCGGCGTCACTCGGGGCAGCAGAGCGGTGCGAGGCAGCAGGAGAGCCAGCAGCCCCTCACGGACCTCTCCCCCACCACCGTCAGCATCCTGGGGCCCTACGGCGACTCCCTGGCCCCCACGCCCGAGGCAGAGGAGTCCAGGCAGGGACAGGAGGGTGTGGAGAAACTGGGGGGCCACGGGAAGAGCACAGCCTTCCAGCTCAACCGGTGAGTGGCTGGTGAGCCGGGGCAGGAGGGGGCGGCGGGGGACAGGGGGGCAGGCAGGCTGAGGCAGGGCAAAGGCACCGGTCGCTTAGCAGGGGAGGTGGGGTGGTGTAAGCACCCGTCGGTAATTAATTTCCGATTCCCTTTTCCCCCCAGAATCCCACTGGTGAACCTGTGATGCTCACGGGAGAAGCAGAGCTGGCTCCCCCCACCCTCCTGTCACAGCCGGCGAGCACAGAATCCCGCCACCTCTGCTACCCCGGGAAAAAATGACCTCCTTGTGCCACGGCCTGCCACCACCATTATTAACTAACTCCACCAGGACGTGCCTGGGCAAATGGATGAGCTGGGCCTCCTTGGCCTCCTTAGCCTCCTGCTGGGGGAAAGTTGGGGACCCCCCCACCCAAGCAGGACAGGGTGATGAGAGAGCAGGATGGTGGGAGGGAAGACAGCTGGTGGTGGTGGGAAATCTTGGCCTCCCCAGCCCCTCTCCTAGCACACATGCAGACGCACACACACACTCACACACACACTCACACACACACACTTGGACCTCCGTGACTCTCTCACCAGTGCATGCCTGACATTGGGGGTAGGCAAGGTGGAAAGGCGTACCCCTGTGCCCGTGGGCCCTAACCCGTCTGTGTGTCCCTTCCCATGTCGTGTGCTTTGAAGTGAACGTCTGGAGTTCAGTGGCTGCAGGATTGCCCGCCGGGGCTCGGTCTCCCCTGAGCCGGGACTCAGGTGGTGGCAGGTTCTTCTGTTCCCGAGGCCTTGGCCCTCCTGAGGGTCCCAAGGGCGGGTGAAGCTTGGGCAGAAGAGGGTCACACAGCACCTGGGCCCCCTCAGCAACCCATTTCCTCGAAGGAAACATTATCTCTCCCTGCAGATGGAACATATTCACATCTTTCCATTTTCTTTCTGCCTAACACTCCTCTGCTTTTTTCTCTTCAGCTTGTATGTTTCTTCATCTCTCTGTCCCAATTTTTTTCTCTCAGTTCCTCCCCCCACCAATTCTCTTGCCAGCTAAAGTTGGAAAAGGTTCCTTTAGCTTTCCAAATGTTTTGATCTCTTGGAAGCCGCCTTGCTGTCCCCCTCCAGCCCCTCAGTCTCCTTTAGCAAGGTTTTTCTGAAGAACATCAGTCTGTGATGATGTTCTTCAGAAAATCTGAGGTGAAGCCCTCTGCCCATCTTGTAATTTAGCAAGCGTCCCGTACATTGGGATACTGCGGAAGCAGCTAAAACATGGCATGCAGATATAGCTGGGCACGAGGAACTTGAATTTCACTGGGCTGAGGTAGGGAATTTTTTTCAGACACGCATGCACAGGCAACAACTGTGACTTTCTGTGCCTGAGATGACAAAGAGCAATTTAGAGTGGACTTTGGGCACATTTGGAAGGTTGACACGTATTGCTGGTAGGTCTCTCCTGGAATGCAAGGTGACCCATGAGGCAACACTCACCAAGGGCATGAGAGAGGGGATATCTGGGGTGCCAACCTTCGTAAGTGTATTGCCCCAGCTGGTTGGGGACCGAAACCAATGGCAGAGGTATCGGTGCAAACTGCTTGCTTGAGCAACGTACTTTGGGGCTGTGGCAGTCTGTAGGGCGGGCAGCCACGTTGTCAGCTACTGTGTGAGCAAGACCAGTGCATCTCAACCTCTTCCTGTGTGTGGACCCATGGTGTCACTTTGAGGAAATGTGAAATGGCAAATTTCAGCTTAATGACAACAGTTGCTCTCCCTTGGCTTTTGTGGACACCTTCAAAGTAATTCACAGACCCCACAGTGACAGCCACTGAGCTGAAATGATGCAGATTTAGGTAAGGTTGCCCCTATACTGTACAAACACCTTCAGCTGTTGGACTGACAGGGCCAGAGACAGGAAACTCACCCACAATTTGAAGGCTCTAAACACCATACAAGGTGTCCCACAAAAGTCATCTTGGAGAAAAGGAAATGGGCCTTTCATCCTTTATCTCTGCAGTAAAAGCCTATTCTTTATAGGACAAAGCACAGGGAGTTTCATAAGAGGCCTGGTTCTGCCCATTTACCCAGCTGAACTATTAGGTGATCTCGGGCCCCATCTGACTCACTGTGAAGGGCATTTAAATGAGAGTGTAAATTGCAACAAGCTTCGCAAAAAACAGTAGAGATTTGGAGAAAACGACAGGTCAAATAAAATTACTGGCTTGTTAAAAGCACAGAATGGCTGAAAGATGTAGGTAGAAAAGGACTCTGGAGGTCTCTAATCTAAGCACAGGTTTAGTCTCTGCTTATAGCAGAGGATATTATTGCTTTACTGCAGATCGATCTATTACTGAGCCTTTTCCTTACTCAGGCTCCATTCAAGGCTTTGGTGGACATTCAAGCTGCGGATGGACAGAGAAGGGGGCAGATGGCTGTTCCTGCCTGCCACCCTGCTCACCGCTGCCCATGCCAGCTGAGGGCAGCTCAGGGCTCTTCCCCCTCTCGCTAGCACATCAGCGCTGGAGAAGGCCATCTGCACGCAGTCTGCAAGAGGCTGCACTGCTTATTGCTGGCAGTTTACAATATAATGCCTTGAACTGGCTTAAGTAATCTTCCAGACCAGATTAATTAGATTGCTCTTTGATCAATAGCGCTTGTTGAAACAAGGCCAGAGTTTAGACTCTACCACTTCAAGGGCTGTCCTTGGACTTTCCCTTTCCACACGCTGCGTGGAGTGAAGGTCTGTAAGAAAGTGGCAGGGCATCGCAGGAGGCCTAGTGAAAACCTTTTCAAACACTTGAGGCAGGGAAGCCCTGCGCTCTGCTGGCCAGGCTTTTGTAAACTGTGCAAACAAATCAGATTTCAGTGTTTTGTTTTTTTCCCCCCTCCCTTTACTGTGTCTCTGTTTCTGTTAAAAGTCTCTCCAGGGAGTGAAACCTTTCACGGATGCTGTGGTAAGGGGGAAGCTGGGGAATGTGGTAGAGAAGACTCATACAATGACAGGAGCTTGGATATGCTGAACATCTTTTCCAAGACCAATTTTTCTAGCCAAATATGTTTTTATGACAGTCATTCACTCTCTCTCACAAAACAGGGTAGATATGGGAAACACCTTCATTGTCCTGCCCAAACATTCATTGCTACGTTTTGTCCCTGGAACAAAACATTCAAAACACATGTAGACATACGAGCTTCTCCTAGTCAATAAATAATCTCACTGGATCTGTCTTCTCCATGGCTGGAGCCTTACAAACAATCTTCCCCTACGCAGACTGGAGCCAGAGCATGCCTGCAGTCTCTTCCCTGGTCCAAGCTCATTCTGTGAGATGCGCACACAGACAGGCTGACAGCACCAAGTACCAAGCCAGGGCAGAGGCCAGTCCCTTCTCAGTCACAGCCCATCAGGTTTCCCTGTCTTCTAGGTGACTGGAGGAGGAAGATCTGGATTAATTTTTTCCAGTGGAAATTTTACAGAGAGAAAGGTATGCGGGGAAACCGACTGAAAATGTTCGTAGCCTTGGGCTGAGCCTGCCCAACATTTCTGTGCAATTAAAAGGAAATGTCTGGGTGGGTTGGGTGAGTTGAAGGAACCGTGTCTCTGCTGAGCTCCTGGAGGGTCCTGGCTTTGTTAACGCAAGGGTGGTCTCTCTGTGAGTTCAGTGGGAATGAGGGAAGGTCTGGGGGAGAACCTCTCCCCTCTGCCCTGTATTCTTTTGGAGCAGGAACTGGAGTCTCACTCTGTTTACCCAGTAGAGTGGCATAACCACAATGGCCCACAAATCCTACTTGGGCTTTCCCATCTGGTTGTTTGCGACTGGTAGGCAGGGGAGCACACCTCTGGCATGTGCTTCCACACCACTCCTCCGGTCCAATTTCCAAGGATTCACATCCAGTCAAGCATCCCATGGCTTCAGAGAGGGCTATCTACCTCTTCCTCAATGGCACCTAAGTGCCCTTGCAAATCTGGTCCCTTGATTCCCCACTCCCTCTCCCGATACGGAAAAATGCTTGGAAAGGAGCGGTTTTTTCATTCCCCACAAGTTCTCAAATCACCTTCAGACTGTTCTGAATTAAACTGTGGTTTTGTTTTTTCACTCCGACAAACCACGTCTATGGCACAGCCTTAGAGCTGAGTCCTGCAGCACAAAAGCCCTGGGCCAAACTCCAGCTCCCTGATTGCACCCCCGCTGATGTCTCACTGTAGTCCTGGCCCTACCTTGGCAAGACCATAGAGGGGGGCCCCCTTCCTTCACTGACTGCTGGCTCTCTACTCCTTTTTCCCTGTTGTTTTCCCTCTCCCACTGTTTTCCCGCTTCCCACTCCTGTCCTGTACCATGGTCTCCCTCCTGGTTATCTCTCCCCTCCTGCTGTTTCACTCTCCCCACTCCTCTCTTGTTCTCCCTTTGCCACTCAGTCTCGTTCTGCCACGGCTCCCATCCTCCCCTCCATCCTCCCTCCTGCTTCCCCGCTCAGTCTTGCTCTTCCCCCTCCCCTGCCCTTGTGCGCTGTGATATATATTTTTGTAGGATTTCTCTTCTCCTCGTGGTGAAATATTCAATTCTTGTGGGATGTTAGTTTCAACATTTTTAAATAAACCTTTGCAAAATACTTGAAAACAGAGCTCTTGCTGCTGTGGAAGAGGCCATAATGGAGATGTCAGGGTGGGATGAGAGGGACTTCAACTGGGGCAGACTCTGTGGGACAGGGTGTCAAACATCTGGCATCCTACAGCCTCCTCTGGGGGGGTAGACAGGGTGATTTGGCCCCGTGTCCATCTTGCCTTGGTCTCCTTGCTGGCCAAAGAGGCCCTTTGACCCTCCTCATGCATTTCCCTGATGGAGGAGACCTTGCACAACCACTTCTCCATCCAGAGCAGTTGTGCTGCCTCTGGAGCTGCTGCCTCCCAGCCATGCTTTGGGGCTGCTTGTCACATGCCAGTTTGTGCTGGGAGCCAGGGTGGCCAGGAGAGGTGAGAGAAACTGAGGGGAAGGGAGGGAGAGGAGCGATGCAGGCGCAGAAGCCTCCCTCACTCTGTTCCCCGTGGCTGCCTCCGCAATTTCTATTTACAGCCCTGCTGCCTCCCCTCCTGGCCACAGTGCCGCTGCTGTTGCTGGTTTCCAGGGCTGCTCTGTAATTAAGCATCCTTGTCTCCTGCAACTCCCCCACTTTGCAAGCTCTGGCTGCGATCGGTGCTGGGGTGGGCACGGAGGGGGTGCTGGAGACCAGCACCAGACGAGGTGACCACTCCAAAGGGGCACTCCCTGGCAATGGTAGGAGGATTGCTGGGTGCTGGGGAAGGTCCCTGGCCCCTGCTCCCTCTGCCCGCTCGCTGTCCAAGTCCTTCAGGCACTGGCGGTATCCCTACTCCACTGCTTTACTGTCGGAGGAAGGAGCAGGCTCTCCAGCTCTGACCTGACCTTGGACTCTGTCCTGGGGTCTCTTCTGACTGGAAGGACCCAGGACCACCTCCTGCCGGAGGGCCAGACCCCTCCACATAGCACCCTCTGCCCCGGACAGGATCTCTGGGGGCTGGAGGTGGCCCCAGGCCCACTGGAGAGCAGACACATGCCTGCAGTGGCTGTCCCAGGGCATGCACACATGAGAGGCTGAACGGCACCTCTTCTGCCCCTGTGTCGAGTGTGGGAGGAGGGAGTCCCTCACCCCTGTTGCTTTAGGTGGCGGGTCACCTGCCCCCCCGGCTGATCTTCCCCAGGCAACTGCATACAGTGGCTGTGGGGCTGGGCAGGCTGGAGAGACTTGACTGAGGAGGCGATAGATTCTCACTGTGCTGAAATTACAGACTCACATACTCATTGGTGCAGTGAAACGTCTTGCACAAACCTCATCTGCTTCCAGCCAGAGCTTCAGCCCTTCCTGCTGACTTCTCTGTCATCAGATGCTTTTCTTAGGGTGCCCTCTCAGCAGAGGCTGAGGCTGCAGGCGCTCAGTCAAACGTTCCCTTTCTTCACCATGACTTGCTCTCTGCCTCACAGGAGAAGCTCCACGAGCTGCCCCTTTTTCTTCTGGCTTTCTAAAACACTGACTCCTCGGTCTAGTCCCTTCCCATCACCACTCCCCACTACATCACTCTTGCCCACATGCCCATGTTGACTTCCTACCCTGCCAGTCTGGTCCCAGCCCTGCCACCTTCCCCAGCATCTTCCTCCCTTCCCGGTCTCCCGCCTTGCCTCCTTCCCTAGCATTTCCTCAGCATCCTGTTCTCCAACAGGGAGCTAGAATGGGGAGCTGCGTGCTGAACAAGGACAACAGAGATGGAAGTAATGGATGCAATCATTTAAATCAAAGAAGAACACCTAAAAACTATATGACCACATCAAGACACATGAAAATCACCCCAAGTGGCCAAAAACAAGCAATGAGATATTGCTGACCACTGTGATTTCCCAGGAAAGAGAGTACTTCAGAAAAACATTATGAGAACATCTCCCAAAGCTGGGATTCCCTCCAGCTGAGTGCCTTCTATAACCTGCAATAAATTATCGCATTATGAAAAAAAAAAAACAGGCAACTGTCAGCTGGAAGTGCCTGTCAATGCAGGGATTTGGCAGTGAGCTAGAGTGCTTGCTTGCCTCCCCTGCTCAAGGAGCTTCTCCAGAGTTGGGGCTGGAAGTTAGGACTCCATATGCTCCAGCTCTGCCCTCCTCCCTGGACCTGTCCTGTTGGTTATCACCACTTTGTGTGCCTTCACAGCGCGCTCTGCGAGAGAGCCGGCCCGACGCTGTGGGCATGAGGGTAGTGGTGGGAATGCACCTGTGGAGCTGTGGGCATCACTGTGCTCCTCGGGGCTGTGGTGTGGACCTGGCATGGCAGCATGGATGAACCGTGCTAACTCAAGTGTAAGCCTCAGTGCAGAGGGGTCAGACAGCTTAAGTTAGAGGTATCTCCGCACCCTGCTAAAGGGATGTGGCTGTGTAGATGGCCATTTAATTAGGAGCAATGCACAACTTGAAACTGCCATGAAGAATCTCCCTGAAACAAGCACCCACTCATTTCAATGTCATGTAAAGCAGTTGAGTAGTTCCCTTGGTTCATTCCTGCTTTGATCCTCAGAGGCAGAATTGAATCTTTATTGAGGGCTGCTGTGTCTCCAAGTGCACATTGCACTCGGTGAATAATAGACCATTCAGTGATGCATTCCACATTGATCCAAAGCCCAGCTTTCTCTGGGAGTGACCAGAATACAAGCAAAACCATCTTCAACTTCAGATCAATCCCCACAAGAGATCTGGCAGGGAAACAAATGCCAGTCTCTGCTCCGGGGACCTGTCCTGCATCTCTGTGGCTCCTAGTTAGAGCTTCAGTGGCAGGAGAGCAAATGCTCTAGGGCAGCCAGTCTAGTTTGAAGCCCAGACTTCATCGACGGCTGGACATACCGCGAGGGTTCAACAAACAAGCAAGCAAACAAGCCTGGGGTGACTCATTTTCTGAATGTCAGAGGAACATAGTGTGATGTCTACAGTATGCACTGGTCAAATCTGCATTACAGCCTGGCCTGGCTGAAGAGATGGTTGGTTTCCCAGTTAGTTTGCCTAAGGAAGGATGCTTGGACAGGCATCGTGATTCCGTCAGGTACCAGCTGAGCCTTAGTAAAGTGACCCAGAAAGTAGGAGCTTTTTGAACCCTTCCTAAACCACGGGGCAGTCAGCGGTGGGTGTCCTCTGCTAGTGTCAGGGGAATAAATCTAGCCAGGCTAGTGCACTGTGAATGCACACAGCTTTGGTTGAATGAGTTCATTAAGCAAAACATGAGTGCAATGGTTAAACACACCTACAGCGGAGGCTTGTGCCAGTCTCATTACATTGATTCAGACCCGATTGGTGACACCAGGATGAGTCATTTAAGCCTGAAATGGTTTCTCTCCAATGCCCTTTTCTGCTTTGCCAATTCCTTTCTTGTGTGACATATCGCATGTGAGTGAACGTCACGCAAATGAGGTCCGAGGCTCTGCTTAGCGTTGCTCTGTGTTGGCTGGATATGCAGCAGGAGCTGTAAGAGGTGGCAGAGATTTCCCTTATTCCAAGCATCAGGGTCTCCATGGCAAAACTGAAGTCCTGTCTAAATGGGGGTTTCTTGTAGCTACTCACATTGGCCAGCTTACTCGCAGCTAACGACACGGTGCAGTAATTTTAAGTGCAGCAAATCAGGAAGAGACAGATTATTTTCCTCTGGTACCTGCAAGTTAGAGGAGGGCTGGGACGAAGTGGTGACTAAGCATAACGCTGCCTCTTCCAGGGTTTTGGTGACAGTTCTTTGCTGATGCTCAGGCAGTCCTGTGGAGAGAAACAAATTGCCTAACTAAAATACAAGGAGCTGAAGCTGTTGAGCACAGGCCTTAAAGAAGAGAGTTATAAGGGAGCAGGAACACGACGGAGGACAGGAAAAGGCAGGATGAGGAAAGAGTGGGCAGAACCAGAAATTATGGCTAGGATTAAAAGATGGGGCAGGAAGGGGAAGTAGGGTCAGAGGAAGGGATCAGGGTGGAAATTTAGAGCTAGGGGGCTTTAAAAGAGCTGGGTAAATGAAGGCAAGATGGGTGAAGCAGGGGTCAGGAAGCTCACAGGTATCAGGGTGCTGCTGATGCTGCAGCCTTTGTTTAGCCTGATCCCTGTGTCCCAGCTCCCCAGATCCTTCCAGCTGTCTCAGGAGCAGCAACCGGATCCCCCCTTGCCTGCCTCCTGGGGAAGGAAGGGGAAGCAGATGCAATTGACCACGCTCATGCCTCACTGCTGCAGCGCGGACCCAGCCCACGTGTCAGGGATTCAGGATTGGTATAAAATGTAGGTTGGGGGTGAAAGCCCTTCTTGTATGTTTAAAGGTCTCAGCCCTCCTGAAATTCCCTCTGAAAGATGATGCATTCCCACTTAAGGGATGCCGTTCCCTTTTTTTGCCAGCTTCCTCTTCTAATGTTAATTCTTCGCTCATCATTTTCCAGGAGATGAGATGGAGGCCGCATCATCTAAGACCACAAAGAACTAAGCCATCGGGATTGTACTCTGAACATGCACAGCACTGAGACCACCAAAAATGAGGCTGTCAGTGTCTGCCTTGGGCTCCCAGAGCCAGTATTTCGGCCTCTGGCCTTTACCACTGAAGGGCAAGAACAGTACCACCTGGAGTGGTGCATGGTGAGAGAGGAGTCCCTCAGACTTGGAGATGAATGCACTAGAATGCCCAGAAAGAATGCCGCATGAGAAAAGCATTTTGCAAAGATTAAGCCAAGGATGCAAATGTGAAGGAGTGAGTAGTGGCATGATACAGCGAGCACCATCCTCTGCACCAGAAGGGTCTGGTGGAAAACTAGCGCATGCTCATGCAATGATAATGTGAATCCAAGCATCTGTCAGGATGGTGGATGAAGGAAGAGGCTGATGTTTCACAACTTCTGAGCTGACTTTGCATCCTGGGTGGCTGCTGCCATTTGTTTTCTTCTTCTGTGATAATTGTACGTTGTTTCTCTGCACGGTTTGCTGCACAAATGATTTCACGTACCCACCCAAGCTCTGCTTTATTTTATTTTGTTTAAATATGCAAAATTGTATGCAACTCCATGTGACGTCTTATGCAAATTGCTTCTTGTGTTACCGTGCACATTTGAAATTAATTTGAGTATGATCACAACTCTGACTCTGAAGCCATTGTTTAGACTGAGCACTCACCCAGCTCCCCTGATCCAGTTATCTCAGGAGCAGCAGCCTGAGCCTCCCCCCACCCGCCTCTGCCTTGATCCAGAGGCAACGTGTGCTGGAGGTGACACAGCTTAGATGAAGGTCACGTTCCAAGCCTCTGCTGAGTTTGCCAGTTAGTGCAGTCAGAGAGCAAGTATTTAATGGGGAAGCTGGAACACCAAACTCGTCTCCCAGAAGGGTCCGCAGACATGCACTCATGGGGAGTAATTTTTAATCTCTGCAGAGCCAGGCTAGACTCTGGACAGTGACGTGCCATCCAGAGGTTCACTAAATAGCTCACTAAAATGTCCAAAGGCACCTAGGCTTAGAAAAAAACACTGGTGTTACAACGTCAGGAGCTAAAGCTGCTTTCTGGAGGAGATTGTTTCTTAAAGATTTGCCCTTTATTGCAGTGGATCCGCAGATATAGGCAAATGCTCTACATAAAGGTGCCCCATGTTCTTCAAAATATCAGATTCCATTAAAAACATCTAGTAAACACAGCAGCTGTAACACAGGCAGCAATACAATACCTACACTAATCTCTAAACATATAAAAGACATTTCAGCAACATTCTTCATGCTAATTTTCCCTTTTCTCTTCTGCCTGGTTATGAGTCAGCAGCTACGCTTGAAACCCCTAACCTTCATCACTGAGGAAGATGCAGACGTCACTCTGGCAATGCCTTAATTTTCTATTAAAAAATGGAAAAGAGACAGTCAACCACCGAGTTTGCTGTAACTCCCATTTTATCCCCGCTCGTATAATCCACTGTAACCTGGCAGTGAAGTATTTCATGCAAGGATTTCTGCTTTGGGCAGTTGAGTGCAGAAGGTTGCCTAGAGGCAGGGGTGGCTGGGAGCTGTGTGCTGTGTCCCAGGGCTGCTGGTGTCCAGGGCTGGCTGTGGGAGAGAGCGAGGCAGGAGGTGCTCCAAGGCAGATACCGCTGGTTCACTGTAGCACCCAGCCTGTGGCTGCCCTGGGAGAGCTGCTGCCATCTTTCCCCTCGACAGCTGCTCCTGGGGCATCCCCTTCTCTCATCCCCTTTTGCTGTCCTGTGCCAAGCTGGTCTCATCCAGCTGACTGCCCTCTCTGGGAAAGGGTGAACGACGGGCCCTGGCCCAGGCTGGATATTAAGCCTCGGTTAATGAAGATGAGTGAAGACAGTGGAGGAGCTGGCCTCAAAGCCCCAAAGTGCCCAGCTCACAAGGGTGCAGGTTCCCCTGGGCTGTGGTGTGGAGGAGCCCTCTTCTGCTTGTCAGAAATCCCCTCAGATCTGCAAGACACCCAGCCGTCACCCGAGGTAGTCGGTCCTGGGCCTGCCTGTCACATGCTGTCCCCTCCAATTTCCGTGCTAGCTCTCTACGCGCTGGAGGCAGCCGGGATGCACATCCTGCACTCCCTGGGTAATTACAGCCCTACGGCACTGTCTGCAGCGTCCCCAGGACACCAGTCCCCGCAGCCCCAAACAGCCAGCATCATTTCCAGTGAGCCTCGGGGACCGGCTTGGCTTGTGCTGCATTAAGAGCAAAGTCGTTATGAAAATGTCCTGCAATTGCATAAGAAGAGAGGACTGGCAGAGAGCTCCAGGCCTGTGGCAGGCAGCCCCATTGAATACTCTTGCTCAGAGACTTCCAGTCCCAAAACAAGTTCAGTCTCTGGCCTCACTGCTGCTGTTGAAAGGCTGTTCCAGATCCTTGCACTGGCAGGTAGGAAGCTCCTTCTAATTTCCAACCTCAGTGTACCCATGGCCCAGCCTGTGATAATTCATTCTTGTGCCAGCATTGTCCTCAGGCTTGAATTCAATGTCAAAACCCTTTGTTAACACAGAGTTAATGTTGCTTGGTGATAGCTCATTCCTTCCCAGAACATTATGTTCATCAAAACGCAAACTTGTGGAAAAACAGGACATTTAGAGTTAAAGTACATGCCCAGGCAACCTTACTTCTGCTCCTTCTGAGCTGGCAGCTGCCAGAGGGACTGCCAGCTCTCCATCTGCATTCACTGCATCAAGTATAAAGCGTTCTGTGATGACCAGAGGGAGCATTACCTGGGACACGTTGCAGGACTGTGAGCACCAGAAGGGGTGAGCAAGGAGAGGAGAGCCGGTTCTTTGGGGGCAGGCAGGGGGGCATGCATCCCATCTCCGTGATGAAAGGTGAAGTGTTTCTGTCTGTGGGATACCCAGGCCGCTTCAGGGCAGCACTTTCAAGGACAGAAGGAGAGGATACATGATTAGGACATCCTGGGGTAAAGACTTCACCAGACAGTCTCCTCCTTCTGGCAGGGGTGAGCTCCATGCATGAAAATGCAGCTGTGTGCCATCAGTCCTCTGGGAAGAACAACACCAGTGTTCACTGAGAGCACACCCCAACCCACGGCACTGCAAAGTCACTGGGGTGGGAGAGAGGCATCTCCAGCAGCAAGTTGAGCCAGCCCAGCAGATTTGGCTCTACCGCAGCTGGGGAGGACTTGCACGATTCCCGGCAGCAGCAAGCTGTCTGCCATTTCGTGAGGTTGCAGTTCATTGTGCTGCTTTGCCACGGAGGCTGCTGTGTCTAAGGTGAAGGATGCTAGGAGGTTGCCATGAGCTTCAGGTCCATCTGGGCCCTCCGTATTAAGAGCAGGGAATTCAGGCCAGGATTGCCAGCAGGGCCACAGAGATGCACAGTCCACAAAGGGCTTGGGATAAAAATTTTGGCGGTTTTAATACACGGTGATTGCAGAAGCTTTAAGCACAGAAGCGATGAATGGCCAGGGGGACTCCCTTTCTACACCTCTCCCCAATTATCCATGCTACTGCCATTTCCAGCTCACCTTCCTCATTGCATTAAACCATTAGTGCCTTAGAAACTCCTAACATTTAAAAAAGTTTCTTACAGTCTTTGCTGCTCGGTGCCTAGTTCCTAAGCAGTGCCTTACAGGAGGTTCAGCATGAAGTGCAGCAACAAATCAGGACCTGCCCTAGACAGGCTGTTCAGCATCTTTCTGTCCAGCCAGGCCTTGTGCTGGGCTCCTGATCTCCAGCAGTTTTGGGGTGTCAAGCAGCATTTCTTAAATTTACCACCTACTTCCCATAGTTTTTTTATATGTGGATTGTGTCCAGGACCTGTCCTCTGCCTAGAATGGCCTCCTTGCTGACCCAGCAGGGCAGCTGGCCATGCCTGCCATGGCAAGCACATGCAGATGACAGGAGCTGATCTGGGGGAAGCTGGGGCTGTCAGCTGGCAGGCCTGAAGGGCTCCACTCCAGAAAAAGGAGGGAATGAGCACGGAGCAATTTCTTAGGTGGCAGCTGCTCCCCAGATAGAGCCAAAGGCTTCTGTGACAGATGCTCGCTCTGCCTGTGAGGCTGGAGGAAACAAAGCCCCAGGTGACCGCGGTGCTGAGGGAGTCCCTGGAAAACACAAGCGTCCTTGCTAAAATGAGGCCCGGCAATGATGCAAAAGATTTTCTAGGAACTCTTGAGCATCTAGGTGAGACTGAGAACTGCCCTGAGGATGTGGAGATCATCATGCCAGCCTGCCTGGGAGGAGGAGCTCAGCCGGCTGAGTGGGAAGGAGGCACTTGAACCTGCAGAGTGCTACTTGCTGCAGCTCTGGACTCACCTGTCCTGACCCAGGGACTCACTGCTTCCAATGAGGGATTGGGCAGGAAACATGTGCCCCAGGGTCCCACATCCCTCCAGGAGGAAAACCTGGCAACTTCCAGATATTTAAAGTTAGAGGTCCTTTCACCTGAAGAAACAGTAAATAATTCACGACCTCAGCTTTTGCGTCTATCAAGAGGCTCCAGGAACAAGTTCACAACTATTGTTGAATAGTGCAAAACTACTCAGAAAGCATACTGCACTGTGGAGTGTGAGGAACATAAAGATGGAGTGTACAAAATGAGAAAATGACAGTGATCTGTCAAATAGACGGAACACGCTCATAGATACAGGCAGCTGGACCTGCTTGCCTCCAAAACAAAAGAACCACATCAAATACTGATGGGATGCACCCAAAAGTGCTGAGGGAGCTGGCAGATGTCATTGCAAGACCACTTTCAATAATCTTTGATTGATCATAGTGACTGGGAGAAGTACCTGAAGACTGGAGGAAAGCAAACATCACTACTATCTTCAAGGGCAAGAAGAAGGACTCAGGGAACTACAGGCCAGTCAGCCTCGCCTTGATCCCTGGGAAGGTGACAGAGCAGCTAATCCTGGAAACCATTTGCAGGCACATGAACGACAAGAAAATCATCAGGAATAGTCATGGATTCACCACGGGGAAGTCATGCTCGACCAACTTGATAACCTTCTAGGATGAAATGGCCTAGTAGACAAGGGGAGAGCTGTGGATATTGCTTACTTCAGCTTCAGTAAGGCCTTTAACACTGTCTCCCATAAGATCCTCACAGACAAACTGTTGATGTATGGGCTGGATAAGCAGACAGTGAGGTGTGTTGAAACCTGGCTGAATGGCTGGGCCCAGAGGGTGGTGATCAGTGGTGCAAAGTACCTAGTACTGACCCCCTGTAACCCAGCGGTCAATACTGGGTCTAGTCCTATTCAACATCTTCATTAACGATGTGGATGATGGGGCAGAGCGTACCCTCAACGAGTTTGCTGATGACACCAAACTGGGAGGAGTAGCAGATATGCCAGAGGGCTGTGCTGCCATCCAGAGGGACCTCAACAAGCTGGAGAAATGGGCTGACAGGAACCTCATGAAGTTCAACAAGGTGCAGAGGTGCACCTGGGAAGGAACAACACCATGCACCAATATATGCTGGGGGTCACCCAGCTGGGAAGCAGCTTTGCAGAAAAGGACCCAGGGGTCCTGGTGGACACCAAGTTGAACGGGAGACAGCAATGTGCCCTTGCTACAAAGAATGCAAATGATATCCTGGGGTGAGATTAGCCAAAGTATTGCCAGCAGGTCAAGGGAGGTGATCCTTCCCCTCTACTCAGCTCTGGTGGGGCCACATCTGGAGTCCTGTGTCTAGGTCTAGGCTCCCCAGTACAAGAGAGTCACGGACATACTGGAGAGAGTCCAATGAAGAGCTGCTAAGATGATTAAGGTACTGGAGCATCTCTCCTATGAGCAAATCTGAGGGAGCTGAGACTGTTCAGCCTGGAGCAGAGAGGGCTCAGGAGGATCTTACCAATGCGTATAAACACCTGAAGGGAGGGTGCAAAGAGGATGGAGTCAGGCTCTTTTCAGTTGTGCCCAGTGACAGGCAATGGGCACAAACTGAAACACAGGAGGTTCCCTCTGAACACCAGGAAACCCTTTTTTACTGTGAGGGTGACCAAGCACTGGCATAGGTTGCCCGGAGAGGTTGTGCAGTTTCCCTCCTTGGAGATACTCAAAAGCCATCTGGACATGGTCCTGGGAAACTGGCTCTAGCTGGCCCTGCTTGAGCAGGGGGAGATTGGACCAGATGACCTCCAACCTCAACCACTCTGTGATTCTGTGAAACCACTTACTGGGTATGGTCCCTGAAGCATGCCACCCCCACGCTGTGCCTGGGCTTTGTCTCAGGCAGTAGCAGTAGTAGCTGGATTGGGCCAAAACTGCGGCAGTGGTGTGACAAAATGGGTGGTTGCAGGTCCCTGCTCAGCTCTGTGTCCTGGGGCTGGGTACTCTGTAGCACAAATACAGTCATGGCTTCTGGGAGACCACCTCAGGAGATGGCAGGCTGAGGCTGTCCACAGTTGTGCCTTCATGCAACAAGGGCAGGGTGACTTCCCCATCCCAGATGGAGGTGGAATGAAGGAAGGATCAAGCTGGTACGGGGAAGAAGGACATATTGGCAGGGAAACTGTCTGTAACTTGCTCTGCTTCTCATCAGGAACTGTCCCCTCCTGCCACATGGCTACACACCTTGCCTTCTGGGGAAAAAGAAGTGTCCAGGTATGTGATACAGGTTGAGAAACAGTGGAAAGCTTGCAAAATGTGCTGTGACTAGGTAACACTTCTGCTGCTGAGCTTAGCTCTTTGGGAACTACAGCATGAGGAGGACCATGAAGTAATCCTGGGAGATAGGCTGTCCGTGGCACAGTGAGAGGAAGCAAGGCAGCTGGTGAGTTTTCCCTGATGATGTTGTAAACGCATCTGAAAAATTACTTCCCTGAACATTATGTTTACCTGAAAAGTGGGAGCCCTCCCCAAAGGGATCTCCTCCAGATGCTGGGAAAACTCTGGGATACAACAAAGGGGCAAGAGCTGCTGAAACCGGAAAATACGCCCAGAGTGACGCAGCCCAAGCCTGTTACTCTGAGAACCTCTCTGTGCGTCTGAGTCCGTAATGAATTCCAGAGGGGTTCACGGTGCACAGACTTGATGCATCCCTGATGTTACAGACTGTTAAAACACTTGTAGCAAACCGTCTTTCCAGGCTTTTGGCACTTACTCAAGGGGCTCTGAGCAGAAACTGTTATCCCCAGAACCCCAACAGCAGACTACTTGTCCGGCAATGCATTTTATCGTGGCTGGTTTGGCCCCTTCAGCTTGCCACAGCCCCAAGCCCCTCTCCTCCAGCCCCCTTCTCATCCCTGTCAGGCAGCAGCTGCACGTATGAACTAGCTTGCCCTCCACTGTGCACTTCAAACCTGAAAAAAACCTTCAAAGTCAATTCATCAGGAAGATCACATCAAGCCCATCTACCCTCGCTCTTTGACAGGGTAACTGGCCTAACAGACTGGGGGGGATGTAGTAGATGCAATATGTCTTGACTTCAAGGCTTTTGACCCAGCAAAAGGCATGAAGCTTTCATAAACAAACTATGGGGAAAAAACCTACAGCTGGAATTGCCAAAAGGTGCACACAATTGCCAAAAAGTGTATGCAGCTGGTTTGGGGAGATTGCACTGTCAGAATGGAAAGGCACTTTCCAACAGGGCCATGGAAATCGGCAGATTCATTTCATCAGTGAAAGCTTAAGCTGTGTGGTAGGAAAAGCTTTTTAAGTATTGAGCAATAAAATGCTGGACTAGATTGGCCAAGGGAGCCCTGTCACTAGATGCTGCTGAGAACAGGTTCAACAAATACCTGTCAGGGATGAGTTGTGCTTACTTAATCTTGTCGCTGGGTCAGGAGGATGAATTAGACGATTGCCTGAGGTCTCGTCCCAATTTCATTTCCCCCAATTAAATTAAATAAACCTCAGAAATCATTGGCAGAAGCAAGCCGGATCAAGCTGTACTCACTGCATCCCCCCGAGTCAGGCGTTAGACCATCACTAACCCTGTCCAAGTGTAAACCAGGTTCGGGACCTATCACTGCTGTCTGCAGTGTAGTGCATTTAGTTTGGACAGGCTTTTGTGTATTTTTCCAAAGAACCAAGCCTTTTCTGAGATGCTGGGTTTTAAATTTCCTTCCTCAAAGGGCTTATGGGAGCGGGCATTATATGGGAGAAACACCAAGCAGTCGCCTGCATAGAGAACACAAGGCTTTGGACTGATCTCTTACCCTTTAAGGAAAAACTCTCTGGGGGATGGAGCAGGAAAATGTGGGCTTGCGGGCCTGTGTTCAGCACCTCTTTTCTTATAATGCTGTGCTTGTCGTGCTAACCTGCTCTGCCTGCCAAGGAAGCACAGCAAATTGCAGAGAGAGGTAAATATGTGCAGCCTTAGAAAGAGCCAAACTCTGAAGAGAAAAGGACTGCCTGACTCAATCATGGCCGAGCTCCTTCCCTTCTATAATGGCTCATTTCGCTGGGCACGTCCCCATATATAAAATGGATTTCTAGAGAGAAGTTCACCCATTTCAGCTTTCACTAAGCTAAAGAAGCCAACCCCTCTCCACGCCTGCTCACAGGGAGAGCAGGGGGAGGCACGGAGACAGACTTTGTTATTCTGGCTCCCCCACACTGCTGCCAGCCCCAAGCCCACTTCCGCATATGGGTGACAAATCGTATAGAGCATCCTAAATAAGATTAATGTAATGATCTCTTTAAGGCTGTTGTCTTTGTGATCACGTCACACTGGAGCTTCATAGTCATCTCGTGAATGATGAATGCACCCAGATCTGTCTCTTCTTCTGTCATTTCTAACCAGTGGATCTCTGTGTGTAAAAGACATTTCTGTTAGCATGAGCAAAGAACAGGACCTCACACTTCTCTGCTCCAGACTGTGAGTAATTCTTCTAAATGCATTTAATCAGCAAACTTCCTTTTCATGCTGCTTTTTTGCTGAGCTAGAGCCATTACTGCAAGCAGAATTATTCCCAAGGCCAGTAACATTCCTCCATGGTGGCAGTTCCCTTTTGACTCCACACATCATCTGCCTTTCCCCAGCACTTTACCCACCTAAAATTCTCCTACTAATTCCTTTCACTTCAGTTTATCTAGCTGCCTTCCAGCTTTTACTGTATCAAATGCCCTACTGAAATCCAGCTAGATTAGATTTACCAATTTCTTTTTTCTCATCCAGGTAAGGGAAAGGATGTAAAGAAGGAGGATCAAGTTAGGGGCACACAGTGCTTTTGTTGATAGACCCATTCTGTATTTGATTCCATTTTCCACTTACTGCTGTAGCTTTAATTTTGTTTTCGTTCTGTAATTTGTTCTTAACCTTATGCTCTATTGAGACTAGACTAATGGGTTTGCAGCTGCCCAGAGGACTTTGTTTTCTCTCTTCCTGAAATATAGCTCCCTTTTTCCAGCCCTGGCATGCTTACCCCGAATTTGATGGATATGCTGCAAACCTTTGCTCCCAAAACTGCAGCTTCCTCAGCCAGTTTTGAAAAAACACAAATATGGAGGTGAGCTGGTGAGCTCCAGTCTTACTGCGATAGAGCTTCTTGAGTTTTGCTTCTGCCTTAGTACAATAATTTACTGTTCTCCACCCTTTCTTCTATCTTCTTCTCCCACCTTTTTCAGCATCTTCCTTCTTATTGAGAAATTGTACGAGGCAGCTGTAAAGACCCAGAGGTGCTTTAGCAGCACTGTGGTGAGCACTGAAGGTGGGTGAGGAGTCAAGCACCCACCACTGTGCTGTCCTGGTGGATTAAAGGCTACAGTTTAGGCTAGCGGACAGGTGTGTTTCTTAAAAAGGGGGAACTTGCAAAGTGACTGTATAACTTCTGAATGAGAACAGAGATCCCCTGAAACTCATTACAGATTCTCTGACTGTAGAGAAAAATGCAGACACCTAAGCCAAGAATGTAAAGGAGTTATTGAAGTTTCTCTGCTTCTGAAGAGGTGAAGGTAGTAAGTGGTGCAGGAAAAAACTAGATCCTGCAATATAGTTTTCAATGACATTTTGGTGACTGCTGCTGTTCAGAAGACGGATGTCATAGCTTAGGGAGTCACTCCCAAACCAAACAGGTCCTGCTGTTTAGAGATTCACCTGTACTTGGAACAGAAGTAAGATGATGGGTCAAGTAGGGCTACAGAGGGTGGCAGGCCAGCTGGAACAGAGATATTCATGCGGAAGGGCTTTACAGATGCTAATGCTGCTGTCAGCATAGATGCATTTCCACAGGGACAAGCAAGCGTACCTTCTGACTTCCAACATTATGAAGGCACTGAGCGTTGGCTCATGGCAGATCAGCAGCACAATATCACCGATCCACAGAAAAAATCAGATGGGAAGGGACCTCCAGAAGTCTCTAGTCCAATCCAGAAGTCTCTACTCCAATCTTCTGCTCACAGTAGGGTAACTCCAAAGCTAGACCAGGTTGCTCAGGGCCTTGCTCATACAACTTCTGAATATCTCCAAGGGTGGAGATTCCCCAGACTTTCTAGGCACCTGTTCCACTGCTGAACTGCTCTCAAGGGGAAGAAATTTTCCCTTACATAAGTTCAGAATATCCCTCATTGCAACTTGTGTCCATTGTTTCTCGTCCTTTCACTATGCCCCCTTCTTAGAGTCTGGCTCCATCTTTTCTACAACTTTCCTTTAGGTAGGAGCAGACAATGATTAGATTCCCCCTAGGCATTCTCTCTTGAATAAACCCAGCTCCCCCAGCCTTCTCCTTGTGCATTTTGTGCTCCAGCTCTCCACTGTGAGGCCCTTTTGCTGGCCATGCTGCAGTTTGTCAACATCTATCTTCTACTGAGGAGCCAGCCCTGGGCATAATCTTCCGGGTGGGGCCTCACAACTCTCAAGTGGATGGAAATAATAATTTCCCTTGATCTGCTGGCTACACTTTTCCTAATGCAGCCTAAGCTGCAGGGATCCTTCATTGCTTGAAGGGCTCACTGCTGAATCATGTTCAAAAGGCCTCTTGAGGCTTTTTGGGGTGATCTAATAAAATCCATTTTTGTTTAAGCCTGGTGAGGTTATCACCACAGAGAACTATTGCCCCACTGGAACAGGTTTTGCCTGTGCATATGTGGTGTGCTTTGGCTGTGACCATGCAAGAGAGGTCCCCCTCAGGCACTTCTGATGTGACTTGTGATTTTTGCCCTGTGCTGAAGGTCCTCAGGCACAGTCCCTCTGGCTGTCTTGACACATCCAGTGATACTTTTTCCTCCTTCCAAATTATGGGATTTGTATTTGCGGCATGTTGGCCAGAAGGTTCAGCAACTAACTGCCCTTACTACAGTGGCCAAATGAACTCGGTCTGTAGCTAAGGTTGATCAATCCTGGGTTACCACGTTCCTGCCTAACAGGGACCCTCACATGCCCAGTTCCAGAGCAACCTACCTCTTGCAGTAATAAAGCAGTGGATCGTTGTTGCATATGCATCTAATTCCAAAGTGTATCCCAGCTGTGTGGTTTCTGCTCCTTGCCCATAAGAGAGTAGATGCCACTAAAATGCAATGATTCAGGCAAGCAAGCATGTGCGAGATAACACACACTGTAACTCTCCGTTACCCTGTATTTCTCAAACCTTAAACAACACTAACCAGCGAAGTTACCAAGCAGGGGAAGATGCAATTTATTTCCATGCAGCGGAAAAAAAGCCAGGAATGACACGCTGAAATGCTCTCTGCTGTGCGCTGCCAGGGGATTTAATCAGCCGATTGCCAAAGAGATGTCAGTTCCCTGAAAGAGTGAGGACAACATGCCTTGCTGAGAAATGTACTCACAAGATTAAAATACCAGCTTCAGGATAAACCTAATACCGTCCCACAAGCAGATGAAAATTTGGGCAAGAATGAACAGCCTCCATCCTTAAAATGCATGTCACTACATCATCACACCTTCCAAGCCCATCTGTCCATCTTTGCCTACTCCTCAGGTACCCCCAACTAATTCAGGTGCCACTGGAGGCAACTCACTGAACACGTCAGGCCAGGTCTACCAGGCCTAGAAGCCAGCCAAGCAGGACCCCATGACACAGAGTACCACCTATATTAATGGGACAGCCACCGTGAACAGTGCAGTTTACAGACAGCAGACAAAAGGTGTTCAAACACTGAGCATACAGTGGCAACATGAGCGGATGGTCTGTAGTCATTATTGAAGGTTCAGGGGTGGGTGCCTTGTGTTCGGGTGCTGAGGAAGGAGAGAGGTAAAGAAATCAGGCAAGCTGAAAAAGAAGGGAAGAGCTGAGGTGGGAACGTGAGAGTCAGATTTGACTGTGGAGGAGGTAACAAGGATGGGAGATAGAGCAGGCAGCCAGCGTGGAGGTGTGTGTTTGCCACCCTCCTGGGTCAAAGCTGTGTAGAAGAGCTTGTTACAAAGGTTCTGGAGAGAGCAACTGCCGTGGTAACTTTGGGCTCAGCTGGCTTTCTCCACACATTTTCTTTTCTGAGCTTGTCAGGAGCTGGTGCCCTCAGCAGGAGGTGGGCACCCGGCTGTGCTACTTGCATGCTTCTGCTCCCAGGAGGGAGGCCCCACTAACCTCCACCTACCACTCCCTCCAGGGCTCAGTTACCTCCTGCAGTAGCTTTTACATTGCTGCTGGCTTATTTTCTTACTGCACAATCGTAAACCTCCTTTCCAGCCACCCCCTTTCCGGCTACCAGACTGGGCTGGCAGTGCCGCTAGGTGAACCCCACAGCTGGTGCAGTGTGGCCGCCCCTCCTCACACAGCTCCGAGCCCTGAGGTGGCACGCTCTGAACGTCAGGAAGTTGTATAGATGGAGACTGTACCAAAGCCGAGTTCTCTAAAGAAATGAGCTGGTCTGGAAGCAGCCACTGGGCCTGGGGGTCTCCGCTACCTGCATCATGCTACTTGCCCAGGGGTCGGCTCTCGGCCAAGCTCACCCCTGCTGCCTGCACTCCTCCTCCCGCCCCCAGCATCAGTGATTGTACACAGGCTTTTAACTGCCGCAGTCCTGAGCCGAGCCCAGCTGGTAGACATTATGAAATGCCAGAAACCCTAAGCACGTACATGTGATATACAGGCACACCTCACCGGGGAGAAACCTGCGGTGGTGGCCAGGATGCTCCTGCTAGGTGCAGAGAAGGAGCAAGGGCAGGTGGGATGAGGAAAAGGGGGCAACAGAGAGCTGGGAAAGAGAGTGAGATCAGCTGTACTCTCCAGAGACGCACACCCGTATTTCTCTGATTTTGCCTCTCCTAAGGAAAGGAGATAAGAGAAATCAAGTGTCTGTGACAGATGTTAGTCACGCTGCCTCACGTGCTACTGAAGGGTGCTTGGCCATGCGAGGTGGGAGGGGAAGCAGAAAACTCTAGGCACAGTAAGAAAAAATTAACCACTTTGTCCCACTCCTCAGCTGGCAATTACGACTTTTCCTTGTCCGGTATAGGGCATTTTGAGAAGCTCTCCCAGTTACCAAGCCTAGGCCAGCCCTATTCTTGGAGGAGACTCTCGGTCTTATTTCTTTTTAGGCAGCATGCAGAAAGGAAGGAGGAGAGCCGACAGGCTACAGGGGACTCTCGGGCAAAGAAGAGGTGAGAGACATCAGTGCCAGGCCAGATTTCCTCTTCCAAGACATAAGACTGAGTACATTTGCTGCGTTGCAGAACGAGGAGAGAAATGTCACCTTCAGAGGTGATCTGACAATCACAAAAATAAATTACATGGGGGGGGGAGAGATGAGTATTTGTGAATATTCATGAGCAAGTCAAAACCCCCAAATTAACAAGGAAATTAATTTCCAAACTGATTAGGCTGCCAACTCCTTTTATTTAAATAAATCAACAATTGCCTTCATGTGACTCCTGCTGAAGAGCACAGAGCTAATCCCGGCTCCTCCCAGGAGGAAGTTTTGTGCTGCCTGGGATGACCAATACCTCAGCACCTTCTGGGGACAGGCGGGCGCTGCGGCTCCAGCCGCCTGCCTCTCAAGCCGCCAGGAGATTTCCCTTTGCCCACTGCTCCGGATGTTGCGGTTTTATGATCGCCCAAGCCAATCTAACCGCTGGCTGCTATAGTCGTGCTCTCCCTGGTCCCACCCTCTTACTCATGCTGGCTCTGAAAAAGCTGTTCCAGCATGCCAAGCTGGCAGAAAACTCATGCAACAATTAAAAAAAAAAAATTTTCCCAAGTCAGAGCACTGAAACAGCTCAGGCAAGTGCCCAGTGAGCAACACCACAGGTGAGGAAGGTAACCTAACCTGACTTGGGAGGTGGGCCCAGTGCCAAAGTTAGCCCTGCTACAAGCAGTGGAATGAAGTAGCTGATATCTAAGAGTTTCTCTCCACCAAAATTTTAAGAGTCTAAGACAGAGCAGAGCTGCAACAGCCAGCTTGGCTTGGTGCTGTCGTGGGGTGTCTCCAATTTGGTGTGCGGGTGATGAGCCAGCCTGGCTTAGTGGTCTTATGGAGTGCCTGTGTTGTCTTCTCCAGGAACAACCTCGTGCCTTCTTCTGTGCCATCATCAAGGCTCAAGGGACCGACTGCTGCTTCGGGCGCAGTCACCCCACGCTGCGCAGCAACGCACCTGGCAGTGCCAGCACATGGGAGACAGCAGGGAACTGCCAGCCAAAACTTAGGTGGATTGAATCTGTGAAACTGAGTTCTCTGTGAGTGAGAACGAGGGTGAGTTGCAGCCCCCTCTGGGGTCAAGTTGTGAATAGTTACAAATTAAAAAAAAATAAATAAAATAAATCAGTGTTTGGGTGTGGTTATATGAGCCACCGGCTTGCATATGGCAGGAGGGTTACCCCGCTCCGCGCCTGGCCTCGCTCTCCTGTCCCCTGCAGCGCTTATGGGACCGAGGCGGTCCAGTTTGCCAACCTGGCAGAACACCAGCTTGCTAAGAGTCCTTCCTGTCGGGTTAGCGCGACCAGGGCGTTCAGCCTTCGGCCAGGGAAGGGCTGGAGCCAGCACATGCTCAGGGGCCGGCAGGGACCGTCCCTGGAGGCGGCGGCGGGCCTTGGGGGTCAACTCATCTGGAAGAGCCCAGCTGGCCCTGCGGCCCCCTCCTGCGCTGCCACCGGACGGACGGACACGGTGCCGCCACCGGACGGACGGACACGGTGCCGGCCGGTCTCTGGCTGAGCCACCCGGCCGGCGGGAGGGAAGCCGGGCCGAGGCGAAGCCGGGGCCCCCCGCCAGCCCGGCAGGGAAGCAGCCGGCGGGGCGGGACGGCCGGTGGCGGCTGCTGGGGGCAGGCCCTCACGCCGGTGGGCGCGGGCGGCGGGCCGGCGCCGGGGGCCGTGAGGTGCGGAGGCGGTGGCCCTCCGAATTATTCATGAGCGCTCATGAATATTCATGAGGGCGGCTGTCTCTCTCCCCCCCCCCCCCCCCCCGCACGGCGCACGTCACGCCGGGAAGGCCGCTTCGGCCGGAAGCGGTCTCGCGGTCGGCCTCGGGGACGCCGCGCGCCCGCCCCCGCCGGCACAGCCACTTCCGCCCTTCCTCTAGCCCGGGCTCCCCGCGCGCCGGTGCCCCGCACTTCCGGTAAGCGCGCGCCCGCCCCTGCCCCCCCCCCCACCGTCGCCGCCCGGTTCCCGGTTCCCGCTTCCGGCCCGGCCCGGCCCAGCCCAGCCCAGCCGCCCGCCAACGACCCCGCTGAGGGTAAACCTGCCGCGGGCCGGCGGCCGCCGCCGCTCCGCCTCTTTTTCAAGCGAAGCCGCCGATGACGCCGTTCCGCTCCGGTCGGCGCCCCGGAAGAGCTGAGGCGCGCTCCGCCCCCTGATCCGGAAACGACTCGCCGCTCCTCTTTCCGGTGAGGAGGCCGCTGCCGCCGCCGGAGCCAGGGTCGGGGTCGCCGCTGGGGGGTGGTGCCCGGTAATCTGCCGGGGGGCGGGGGCGGGGGCGGGGGGGCCCGGGGGAGCGGGACTTCCGGCACCGAAGCGATCCGGAAGCGGAAACGGAGGAGGGCTGTCTGTCTGCTCGCTCGCCCGCCCGTCCTCCCTCCCGTCCGTCCGTCCGTCCCTCCGTCCCGGTGTCGGGTGCGGAGCGCGTCCGGGGGGCTCCGCCGCGGGGGAGCCGCGCTCCGGGCCGGCCCCGCCTCGCCCGTCCCGCCCCGCCCCACGCCGCGGGGGGCGACCGGGCGGCGCGCCCCGTCCTCGGCCGCCGCCGCCGTGTGCGCGCGGGGCCCCGCGGGGGGAGGTGGGTCCGGGCCCCCCCCCCCCATCCCGGCCGGTCCCCGCGGGGAGCGCCCTCCCCCGCCCATGGCCGCTCCCCCGGGGGCTGGACGTGGCCGGCGGGTCCGGGGGCCCCGCGTTGCGCCGTCCGCTGTCATGCGGGGCCCCGGGCGCCCCCGTAACCCTGGCGGTTTGTTTGCAGAGACGGCTCTGGAAGGAGGAGAAATGCAAGAGGAGGGAGAGTGAGAGGGGTAAGGAGCTCCCGGAGCTGCGTGAGTGACCCTCGCCCCGGGGGCTCCCTCCAGCCGCACCGGGGGGCGGGGGAGGGGAGGGGAGGGGCGGGGGGGGGGATGGGCCGCAGGTCCCCGCGTTGGGGGCTTGAAGTCAGTCGTGCTCCGGGGTGTGGCAGAGGGGGTTGACTGCCTGGAGGGAGCTGAGGTGCGGGGCACGGCCCCTGCCAGGCACCTGTTCCCGCAGAGGCTCGGTTGGTCGGGGTGGAGGCTACGCATGTGCCCGCGAGCGGCACCAAAGTTGTTCTAGCTCTGGTGTGCGGGTTTGGGATTCGGGACTTTGTCCGGCATGTTTGGGGTATTCCTGATGTGCATCCAGATGTGCTTGTTCTAAAGATGTAGCCGCGCTTGAACTTTGTGGTGCTTATGGGCTTGGTGGAGGCGTTTTTGCATTTGGCCTTCAGCATCCTTAGTATTGTGTAGCAATTAAGCCTAAAAGCTCCTTGTTACTGAACAAAGATCTTGGGCAGACATAAAACAATGTTGTAAATCATTCCCCAGTGTCGTACTTGGGGCCTTTTGTCAGCTTAAAACTCTACACCGAATAGAAAATAAAAGCTAGGTATCTGGAGAATAAAGAAATGCATATTAAAAGTTAACCTCTAAATAGCTGCATATCCAACCTTGATTACGCCTTCCAGAAACACAGCCTCTACCTCACCGTATAGTTGCACGTGCTTTTATCTGTGTGTTTATGATTAAAGTGATGACCTGCAAGAGGTATAAGTCCAGCACGTTAAGTATGTGATTCTGTGACGTGCTCTGAGATCTAAACTCCAGATTCCTTGTCCCTTGTGAGTTTTCTGGTGCACTTGGTTGTTTATTTGGTGTATGTACCTTTGTGGTCTGTACATAGAAGGTGTTTTTGGTTTGTATCAGGAGGGTACGTTGACATCTGTCTGATACTAGACTGGTGAATAGGAAGAAGGTCCCATCTCTGGCCTGTTTGTGGAAGCTGGGATGATGAAGGCACTGCAGTGGGAACGTGCTGTGGTACAGGGTTGAAGCTCCAGCCCATGTCTGGTAGTTATAGAGCAATTGGAAGGGTTACGTGCAGAGTTCTGGTAAAGTAAGTGTGAGCAGCGTTTAAGTGGGGGCTGCGAACAGGGGTGCATGTTTTCAAAATGTCCTTCAGCCTAAAAGCGGGGTAGGGGAGGGACAGCTGGGGGTGTTAGGGCAGGAGTTTGGTGGAGGAATCTTATCTTTGTTTTCTCCCTTTGGAAGACTGGCTTGCTAGTGAGATTGCATGAAAGCTTCAACTCTTACACCATTTCTCCTTTTTCTCCACATTCTTATAACTTCATCGCACTTCAGCCTTTCAAGCCAAAAGTTTTGAGGCCTGATATCCGCTCAGGCATGAAGATTTTTGGATGGGGAGGTGGATTCTAAGAGAGTTTAATGAAAACAGTGTAGACACCTTTTAAGAATCAGTAGGAGCCTTATTTTGACTTGCACACTTTGTAAACTGAGCAAACAAAAGTTAGGTGCTCCATGAAGTTCTGGTAGGGGACTAGATGGAGACTGGCAGCCACTAAGTGCCCTCGCCTGTGCTAGGCTGGATTTTAGAATCTGGAAATGGAGTTGCCTTTCATACCTTGTACTCCTTAAATAAGAAAGCTGTTGTGAGATTTTTGTTTAAATTGGCATCTTTCTGTTTAACTCCTGAAGTTTGCAGTTGAATCCAGGGGAGTCTTGGACAACGACAAAGTTTATTTGGAAAATGCATCTGGTTACTATATGAGACTTTATGTTTTTTACAGAATCGGGTTCGCTTTGATGTTTTTGATGTGGAAGCTGAGTAAATAAGGGCTTACTTACTTTAAAAACAAAAACAAACAAACAAACAAAAACCCAAAAAACCCAAACTCGACATTCCAAACAAAAACCCCCTCTTGATTCAGGTGGTGCTCAATTGCCAAGAATGCATTATCTCTTCATGTGTGTCTGTCCTGTGGAAGAAAAAAACTCATGTAATTAAGCATTACATACGTAGGGCCTTGCTGTGGGCAGTGTACTTAATAATTAATTTGGCTCAGAAAAGAAAGCAGAGGAAGGAAGGTAAGAGTCTTGCCCCATCAGATTCTGATTGAATCACAGCAATGTAAATCCAGAGTAATTCAGTCAGGCAGCTGGCAGTCTGACTGCATGCCACCGATGCAAGGTAAATAATTCATCCTTAAGTGTGTTTATTGGTTGATTTGGAGTGAGTGAGTGAGGCTGAAATACTTGGCTTTGCTGTTGCATGAGCAATTCATAAAAACAAAATTATCAGGTAATTTGGTTCATTTAAATACTGCTTCTCTACATAGAGGAAAATTACCTTTGCATTTTGGCTCACGCGCAGCAATTCCACATGTATTTATTCTGCCCTAATATACTTCTGGAAAGTAAGCGTTTCATGCTACTCGGGGCATGCTCCTTAGCTTATCTGATGATTGAGACAGGCCCTTCAGAAAAAATATTTACTCCTTAGACTACTGCCACATCATAACAGAAATAGGAGTGGGACAATTTGCAAGTAGCTGCATGAGAAACCTACAGTGCTTGCTTTCTCTAAGCAGCTTGCTCTGCCAGATGTTCTCCGAGCATAGTTTTTACCACATGTATTTTACCTACCAGTTTTGTCATATTTGTTCAGGAATGGGTGCATCTTCTGCTTCAGGAAATATTCTTTTGTTAATTTCTGTAGTTTTTGAATAGCGTTTTCATGAGCGTAACAAACTTTGCCCACTAATGGTATTACACCGAGGAACGTAAGGATTAGAATGGAAAGGGCTTCTTCAGCCGGGTGCTCCTGAAGAGATTATGCCTCTGTCTTCAGAGGGCTATCTTTTGGTGTCGAACTGGTCCTCTTGACCAATGGAGACTTGAGACGGAGCAGTGGGCACTTGACTGGGGACAGAGTCCTACCGAATCTTGTCCCAAAGATGGGAATGAAATGGGCAATAGAGAGTCGTGACATGGTCTCACTTGGAAATAGGGTATCTCAGGAGCAGGGTAGTCAGGTTGTTTTCCCGCTGCCTAGTCTCATTGGATGAGAGAGGAGGATCGTGTCTGTCAGGAATATTGAGTGATGTTTCTGGGTTTCTTCTGAGAGTGGGGCTGGGGTGGTCAGAGCAGTGGGCAGCAGGAAGTGAGGAGCCCTAAGTTTGACTTCTTGGTCTGCTGTGGCTGTCTGTTATCTTGGGCAAGTCTATTTCCCTCTTTCTGCCTGTCTTTCTTCCTGTGTAACACAATGCTAATGTCCCCTTGCTGCATCTGGGTCCTTAGTGTTGAGCTGGGGTGGAGGGACAGGCAGGGTCCAAAATTTTCACTGCTTGTGGGGTCAGACTGTCTGTGACAGTGAAAAATGGTTTTCAGCTGTATTTGCCTGGTGGCAGGTGCACAGACTTCATCATTTATGCCATGTACTTGGGTGGATGATAATTGGGGAGTTTTGGAGGTGTTCTGGGTTTGTAGTCAGCCCTGGTTTTTTGCATGGAGGACTATTGGGCAAGAGGTGTTTGAGATGGACCCAAGCCTGTGGGAATAGCAGACACCTTTTCCCCCTGAAAATAATTTTTGGATTTGGGCAGATAGCTCAAAAGTGGGGAGAAGTTGCTCAAGAAAGAAAGGGGAGATTAAGGAACTGTCACAGCGTTAGACTGAGTCAGTTCCACGTTGGAGTCTCTTTGGGTTTAATGTTCTTTTTGTGTGTGTGTGTCTGTCTGTCTGTCTTCCTTCTCCTCCATTTCTCTTCCCTTCCCCCTTCCTCTTCCCCCCTGTGCCCAGCTAGGATGGAAGAATCTCATTTCAACTCCTCCCCGTACTTCTGGCCAGCAGTGCCCACCGTCTCGGGACAGGTAAGATCTTTGTCTTCCAACGTATTATGCTCGTCTTGCTTCCTGTTAGAAGTTCATGCATGACAAGTGTTTCTGTTGCATTTCTTGCTCAGCTAACTGCTGGGAGAAGCTGTGCCAGGGTATTCTAAAAGCTGTTCTTCCCACCCATTTAGATTGAGAACACCATGTTTATTAACAAGATGAAGGAGCAGCTATTGCCCACAGAGAAGGGCTGCAGCCTGGCTCCCCCCCACTACCCTGCCTTGCTGACAGTACCCACCTCTGTGGCGCTACCAACTGGTATCTCCATGGACTCAGACACCAAGCCGGAGCAGCTGACACCACACAGCCAAGCCCCTGTGACTCAGAACATCACCGTGGTACCAGTGCAGTCTGCTGGGCTCATGACAGCAGGTAGGGGACTCCAAAGGCTTTGGCAATGTATGAAGGAGACTCGGGAATGAGGGGGCAGAGGGTCCTGGAGAATCCTTTTCGGGCTGTAGATTATTCCTAGCCTTACTGATGGTGTGGACTGCCTTGGCATGGTTTCACTGTGAATCTCCAGGCACTCCATACGTCCACCCTCTTTATGGAGGTGTGACTTCCAGCAGTGGAGACTGGGAATGTGTAGGCTACTCTTCTGTTTGGGTTGTAGTCAAAAGTAGGTGTATAAAGCTTGCTTCTGTGGGATAAGGACGTAATTAGAGCTGTAATAACTGACTTCCTCCATCTTTCCTTCTTTGCAGGTCCTGGTCTGGTGATAACTTCCCCTTCAGGTTCCCTGGTGACCACAGCGTCCTCTGCCCAAACCTTTCCCATCTCAGCTCCCATGATTGTCTCTGCGCTACCCCCTGGCTCCCAGGTGGTTCCTGACCTGTCCAAGAAAGGGACAACCACCCTCTCCGAAGGTGGTGGGGGTGGCGGGGGTGGGGGAGTTGCCCCCAAACCTCCCCGGGGCCGGAAGAAGAAACGATTGCAGGAGTCGGGGCTGCCAGAGATGAGCGACCCCTTTGTGCTGTCAAACGAGGATGATGAGGACCAGCACAAGGATGGCAAGACATACAGGTGGGGAGCGGGATTAAACCTTGAATGTAACATTGCATGCGGATGGGGGTGTGTTTAACCCTTCAGAGGGTTACATGGGGGAGAAGAGATCTCTGCCTTTTCCCTGTAGAGTAGAGAGTCTTTCTGCTGCAGAAAGAGTTGAGTTTTCTCTCTAATCAGGAATGGTTTGCAGGCTGGTGGGTTGATGCAAAACTAAGGATCTCCTTCTTAGCAGACAACCTTGATTTCCTGAATATACAGATGTTAATGTTACTAGGTTAGTTAATTACCAGGATGTTATGGAGGCTGAACTGTATCCTTGATGCCACAGCCAGGTAGTATGGCTGGTGTACTGCAGAATGCAGTACTGTCTGGTGCAACTGGAGCACTTCTGGTGTAGTTGAGAGCCCTAGTATAGCTGGGTACCCCCAATTAGGACTCCAGTTTGTTGAGTGTAAAGACTACAACCTGGAGGCACACAGAGCAGGAAGTGAACTGTGGTGATAGTGTCTGCTCCTGTGTGCATTGTCCCTTGTGATCTCCTCTTATTTCAGCATTCCCAACAAAAGAGGGGAAAAAATGTATTTCTGAATTAGATATAAGGGTGTTTCTGAGCCCTAAGGGTATCGGTTAAGAGGGGGGAGAGTTCTGAGCCCTGAGGTTGGGTTTCCGAGCTTGGAGGAATGTGGCTTGTGTTTACAAGTGAGTAGTGGGAAAGGGAGAGATTAACTAGGAGGGAATACTTAAACCAGAGGATAAGGAATGTGGGTGTTTTAGAAGAGGTGGGAACTGGACAGAGTGGGCAAGTACTGGGGAGGAAATGTGATGGGTGGGAAGCAGGAGCACATAAGGGTAATGTAGTGATAGGTGTTTCTGAGGGATGATTAATATCAGTAGTAGTAGCCAGATGAAAACAGAAATAGGAGATGGTCCCTAGCTCTTCTCACTTCCCTGCTCTGTGCCCGTGATTCTGTCTCAGTTTCCCTTTAACCATCCTAGACCCTTTTTTTTTTTTTTTTTTGGTACAAATTTAGTTATGTTTCTGGAATCAAATAATAATAATATGAAGGCATTTACACAGAGTCAGTGCATCTGCCCCAGGCACTGTTTCATTTTTAACTATAGCATTTAAAAAATGTTTACATTTTTAAATCAATACAGTTAAATGGGTACAAAACCAGAGCTTGGATCAGCCTTTTTATTCTCTTACCTAATGTCCCAGTTCTTCCACTTTGAAAATATAATCAGCGTATGGTGGAGAGGGGTGGGAGTGTTAGGTAGCTTGCTATTTGTAATCCCACCATTTATTTTGGGCCTTAGCCACAATTCCACGCTACTCAAGCTGCTTACAGTCTGGGTTGCTAATTAGGTTGTTAAATATGTATTTACAGGGGACACAATTGGCAGTGAACACTAGAATTAAAGCTGAACCAAGGCTTTAATTATAGCTCCTTGTTTACTTGTAAGTTTGGAAAAAAATGCCCAAGACCAGGTGGAGTGACTCAGCAGAAACTTTATGAACACGCATAGTCTGTGTAACAGCTCATGAAAAAGACTTTGCAGGAAAAAAATGAATTAGTTTATATGTAGGAACATGTAATCAGGAAGATTTCCTGTCTTCACGTTTAATCTGAGTGTGATATCTCTGCCTCTTCCTCCAGCCTCCATCCCAAGCAGGCCTTCCTCTGAGCAGAGCTAAGATGCAAGATAGCTAAATTGAGATTTATTGAAGACCACCAAGGAGTACTTCTGCCCTCCTTGGGATCTTTTCTTTGGCTGATGCTTTCCATGTGCAAGTTTAGAAATAAGAATAATTGTTGGAAAAATAAAGGAAAACGCTATCTTCTCTTGGAGCTGTGGGAGAGAAAACCTTTGTGAAATACAGTAAAATTGTTTCTCCATAATATACATATGAATAGACTTGTAAGTTAAAACTTTGAGGACTTCTGGGTTCCTTCTCTATGCTAGTTTCCGTTACTACAGTATGCAGACATATCCTAGCTAAATTAAGACTGTGGGTGAGGTTCATCTAGTCCTGCTCCCTTCTGAGGCTGGAGAAGGAGTTGCCTGCAGTATTCGTATGTCTACGTTTGTGTGATTTCACTGATTCTTATGATGATACACTGAGGACAATCTAGTCAGATGCCTGATAAGAGTTGTACTATACTGATCAGTATTACTTTTTTTCAGTACCTGATTTCTAAAGCCTGGGATTATTTTGTCAAATTTAATTATTTTTTTGGTTTTAAGTTTCTTTTTGAGCTCTGTGAGCTCTCTTGTCCTGAGTGCCTGGGAACGTGGCTGATTTCTCTAATTCCTGACTTCTAGTTTATTGGCGAAGCTAGAATAAAGCCTTGAATGGGCAGCACAGCAAGGCAGACTTAGAAGGAATTGGAGCACAAAGGTGATACTCGTCTTGCAGCTCATCCCATTCTCTACTTGAATGTAGAGATTCCTGCTCCAGCAGATGGCAGCTGTTTTGCTGCTGTATCATCTCTAAAAGTGAATTAGTAGTCTGCTGTGAAAGTGGTGCAAGAATCTTTGTGACTAGGTTTTTCTTTGTAGGAAAAGGTGTGAGGCTTTTGCTAATGATGGTGTTGCTTGGAGATCTTGGACGTCTAGCCTTAGGATTGGTCTGCAGAGTCCTTGGTGCTTTGCTTTGTGCTATTAGAATGCTTGCACCTGCAGGGGACAGCATATAACCCAGCCCTGTGAAGCGTTTTCGTTCATGAGTAATGACTCTTCAGTCTTGTCTGGATTCGTTGTGAGCTTTTTGTTAATCTTCCCTGACATCTTTGTAGAATTTGTCTTTTCTGTGGAAAACGAGATCGGCATCAAGAGTCTTTGTAGTAAGATGCTGGCAGTGTGAAGCACATGGCTTCTTCTCAGTACTTTAAAAGGTGCTGAGGAAGAGAGAGCGAGCATAGGTCCTGGAGACAGTAGTATTGTTTCTTAGTACTGTTTTGGTGCCCGCACCCATGCTTCTAGAAGTTTGCAGTGTGATGTGATCCGTGGACAAGGCTGATGAAGTTGTTCAGCCTATCTGGGCCAGGTCATCAGTTTTCTCTCTCTGACAAACAGTTCTCTAAATAGTTTCTTCGTTGCAAGAGGAAGAGAGCTCTTTATAGGCGTTGCTTGGTTCCAGTATTGTTTGTACGGTCTAGGACGAATACCAGTTTATAGTCTGGAATGGTTCTGCAAGCTGTGCTTTGGAGCCTGGGACACCAACAGAAAAGTTGTAGGCTTGAGAAGGGCCTTGCATAATAATACATCATTCTAACCAACAAGCTCTCTTCCCCACCACTAGTTCTGAGTTTCCCTGCTTTCACTAAGTTGTGGGAACAGCAGGGGGTTTGGGAGACAATAAGCAGCTGAGAGACATAGGAAGCTTCTGAGCTAAGTAAGTCCAGGGTGAAAAAGTGCACAGAAGCCTAAGAAGGCTTAGCAAGAAGCAGAGTTGAGTTGTAGAGTGCGAAGAGGCTGGATGGAGGCCCCCTTTAGTGAGGAAACTGGGGACACAAGGGGAGCCAGCGGTATGAATACAGCAAGTGGGTATGTTCTCAGACATGTCTCATGTTAAGCCTTTTTTCCTTCCCTATACTGGGTTTAGCATTGCTGTTTGGTGAACTTTCAATGGGTTTGAATAGATTTGAAATCTGGTGGCTATGGCTTTTGTAAGCTACATATATCTGTGAAAATATGCTCAAATTTTGCCACATTGTAAACTTGGAAAAAGTCTGTCAAGCATGCTCTGAGATGCCTTATAGTTTGGTAGTTGAAATATGTGACGATTATATCCTCTTTGACGTTTCTTGAGGCTTGCGTGACTCCAGGCACTGACCAGACTGTCTCCACAGAAGAGCTAAATACACTCCAACCTCTCTGTTTCCGTATGAGGCTGGACTACACGTGTATTCTCTCTGCAGCAATAAGCATCTTCTAGACTAGCGCCGAAGGGCCAAGCATGCTTTTCCTTCAGTCACAACTGCTCCTTCTGCTTCAGAAGGGAGTCTTTTGTGCCCAGTGTTGACAGTAACCTCCCACCCCGATGCGCACAAAGGCAAGGTACAAGAAGACGCTGCTTGGTTCAAATGTAGTGGGGATAAGAATGAGATTTGGGCAGGGCCTGGAGATGATTTTGTCCAGGAAGTCTGGAAACTTGGTAGAGCAGAGATGGGAATCAAAGAGGAGGAGAGAGAAAAGACCAGAGCCTACGAACTAGGGAGCGCAGCAGAGGATGTGATGGGGAGTCTCTTTGCAAGGGAGAGGTGGTACAGAGATAAGCTATGAAGGACCAAGACTGAGGGGAGGAAGAAAGAGGCAGATCTGCCAGGGGCTGGAAAATGAGGAGATACCTAGAATTAGCAGAACAGATGGGGACAAGAGCATGGGATGTGGACAGACAAATAGAAGCGTGGGGGAGGGGAGACAGATGTTAGGTAACTGGGAGAATGGAATAGGGAGGAGCCAGTGCAGTAGAGGATAAAGAGGCTGGGGCATGTGGGTAAAAAGCTTGGGTGTGGGTCTTGGTGCAGGAGAGAGGGGATTGCAACAGGCTAGAGGGCTAAGGGCAAAGGGGGAATTAAGTTTGAAGTGTCAGGCAGAAAGTTTGACCACATTCCCTCCAAAGCCTAGAAATATTCAACCCAATATTCCTAAATTCTGCTGTGTCTCTCATGTCAGCGCAAGAATGTGACCTCCTCTGGCAGAGAACCTCATCCCCCCTCTAAGGCTAGAAAAAGGTGACAAAACTACCATTGCTATCACTTACTATCCTAGCTGCAGTGGCAGAGGTCTGTGCAGTGGATCTTAAGATTGCTGATGACCAGCGTGGGTGTCAGTATGATGCCACATGTTGGAATTTCTGTTTGCTTTTTTTAACAAGTAGTTCCGTGAGCAGCGGAACTAATGAAGCCTGGTTTCCAGCGGCTCTCTCCTGTGTGGATTCTCTGATGTCTAATCAAGGGTGAGCTCACTAGCCTTTCCCTCAGCAGGGGGCTCCAAGAGGGTCTCTCTTCTTTCCCCAGCTGCATATTTTTATGAGACTTGTGGTGACTTTAAGATCCTTACCCCTTTTCCAGATTTGGTTGAAATTGGCTTATGATCTCAAAACTCTAAGGAGGACAGGTGCACACGCACATCCATATATACACACACAGTTTGTACACATAAGCTTTGCTTTGTATATGAATGCTGTGCTTGGAGGTTAGAAAATGTCAGAATTAAGACTGACCACATGCCTCAGGATATAAGAAGGTAAAAACTTGCGTTATGGTAAGTTCTCTCCCTTCTGCTGAGATGCTGTAACTGTGTGTATGTGTGTGCGCGCTCTCAATGCATCGTAGTGCCAAGCAGAAGGAATTAACAGTGAAGGTTCTGCAGTCATGAGTTTTAATTTTAGCACGTGTTACTTGCCTGTCAATGGAATGAGTGTGTGCAAGGGAATGAGGGAGGCAGTTACAATGTCAACTGGGGAGAGAGAACTTCGAAACTATTCTGTCGCACATCTTACCTGATCACACCTTAATTTGGCCCTATTGAGTCAATGCACTTTGATACTATCCTTGATTATGTGATTATAGTCATTGTGTACATGGTGGCCTGTCAGAGTCCTGCATGTTTACTTAGAGAACCTGAAAGGAATGTTTTTAAAAAAAAAAAAATAAATTTACATCGGGTTGCAGAATTGAGAAGGATCATTTGGGGAAGGCATTTGACTGCTAGTCTGAGGAATTGTAGATTACGCTTGCTGTGCTTGCTGTGGTATCCTACAGCCATGTGGTTCAGGCCTGCAGATAATCTTGCCTTGAAGCATGTGCAAATATGAGTTAGGTCTAGTCTTCAGTGGATTTGCATTTGCTGCAGGCTAAAAATGGCCATAGACAGTTATCCTGAAATGATTAACATTTGGTGTTCCCAAAACCGTAATCTCTTCTCAAGTATCATTGAATAGTCCTCCATTACATGTCAGACCCTGTTTTGCTTTGCAGAAGCATTGCATCTCATAGCTGTAGCAGAGAAATCTATAGGAGCTGTGATTTGAATGTATATAATATGAATTTTCCTTTAAAGGAAAAAAAGTGGTCACAGGTATCAGTTTGGCCACTCAGAATTAGTGGGTGTGTCTGTCTTACTGTGTTTCACTCCCTTCCCTTAGAAAAAATAAAACAGGGATGTTGTGGGGATAGATGAGTGCTTATGGAGCACTGATACTTCTGTGGTGGGTACAGCAGATGAGCGATTCTGCTTCATGAGGTTGGAATTGCATGTGGTCGATGAGGCTTGAGGCTGTACATAGAGTGGTGACAAAAAAACCTGAACACTTGCTTGTTAAGTATCTGGATGTGCAACATAATAAGGATGCAGTTCTGTGGAAACACTCAATAAGGCTCTATCAGAATGCACCTGCATTGCGGAGCCAAATTATGGTGACATAGATGACCTTAATTCTGGCGTTTCCAAATTTGCTAGTGCTTTCTCATGGGCCTTTTGTATTCTTTTAATTTTAGCTTTTGCATGTTATCACTATACTAGGAAATCCCTTGTTACGTTTTATTGTTTTGCTGGTCTTTTTGCTAATGGTGACTGATTTCACAAATTGGTAGACAAGGTCTTAGGCTTGATGTTGTTCGATGATTTGGAGGTCAACATAAAGTCACGGCTGATAATTTACAAATAGAAGCAATGCTGGCGGATAGCTAAAAAAAAATAGGAAAGCTTTATGTGGTTCTTAAACCGGAACTATTCAAGCCAAATGTATTTTAATACAGCCCAATGGAAGACTTAGCCTTTTGGGTAATACTGTGTGACTTCTCCAGCAGTCAAGGATTGAGACCTAGGTGTTTGGACACAGTGGGAAACAGTATCAGACAGAAGTGTCCTGTTGGATGCTACTGAATATTAGATCTAAAGATAAGGAATGTAGGGAAACAGTATCCTGGAAAGCAATGACTGTGAAAAAGACTTTTAGGAATTAAGTGACATCATGTGAGCTCCCAGTGCGAGGCTGTGGGAAGAGGGTGAATGCAATTGTTGAAAGCATAAATGCTGGAGTCGTTAAAAGAAGACAGACAACTTGTGAAGCATGCTGAAATACCACAAAATTCTGGGTCTGGTATTTTTACAGGATCATTTGGAAGAATGGGCAAAATGCAGGAATGCCCTTAAATCTGAGAACTGGAAAAGTGCTATACGGTGACAGCATTTAAATACACTTGTTGCCTTGCCAGGAAAGTGTGATTTTTCTGTAGCCTTATCAAGCCACCAAGTGACTGAAGGACTATGGAAATAAGTTGGCCAAGATCTCTGAACATAGCTGATAGATTTGATAGTATGCCAGTAGTGTAAATTGGTAAATGGAAGCATAATGTTAACTTTTGAATAGGAATTGATGCTGGGTGTAGAAGTGTGGAAGGAAGCAGAGGTACCATTCGTATGCTTTCATTTGGCATCTTCATACTCGCTGGCTTTATTTAGGTCTTATCCGAGTTTTCTAGCTGTGTATCTTGGATGTTAGTTCTGTCTCCTTTCCCCTGCCTCTTACAAAATATTACCAAGAAAATGTTAAACTTAAGCTTTAAAAAAAATCAGGGAATGCGAGGGTTAAATTAGCATTTATCATGAACTGTGCATCCATTATTGTGCTGTGCTTGCATTAGTTACTTCATTAACTCTGCATTGCAAAGGCAGTATGTTTCTTTCCTTGCTAAATGAACTGCTGACTCTGACAGCCTAAACTTACTCTTATAATCTAGTTTAACTTCAGACCTTCCTGATTTTTTTTTCTTTTTAACTTGTGGTCTAACTTGTACTTGTAGCCTAACAGAAGGAGCAAGGGCTCAATTAACTTCTAAGACTAATCGCAGTAGATACTAGGAATTTGAATTCTCAAAGCCATGTAAAAGCTTACATAGTTTTCACAACTGGGATACTGATTAATTAAGCACTTGATGGAAAAATGCTGTTAATCCATGCTAGGCAAATTTTACTATGAGCTGGCATTTCAGATGGTATTTTATCTCATAACAGCATCTGATGAATGAGGCGGAACATTCCATGAAAAGTGGAAAAAAAAATATGGCACTGTGTGCCACAGAGTTGTAGTCTAGTTGCTATAAGCATCATTTTGTTTATGACTCATCATGATGACTTTCATATGGGAGCAGAATTAGAATTGTATATCCACCTTTTACTGGCATTTCATGATTTTTAAGGGTGTTTCTGTCTAACATGAACATTCTCTGCATGTCTCACTTTCTTTTTATAGGAAATCTGCAGGGAAATAAAGGATTATAAACATTGAAAGGGGTTACTTTTGATCTCTGACATATGGCTGGGTACTAAATTAACTTTATAGGAAGAGATACACCTCTGTGTTATTATGTTCTCCTAGGCTGTCTAAATTTGCAGAGCTATAACAAGCAGCTGTAGGGATGTTGTGTCACACTGTCAATGGGAATGCTGCAGTCATTTCTGTTACTTGCTCTCAGAAAGAACGCAGGGGAAGTAGTGGTACTTTAGAAGCACAGTGGGGAGAAAAGATTAAAAATGGATATTAAACTGAGGGGAAAAAAAATCCATTATTTCCTATAGCGTTTTGTTCATGCTTAGCAAGGAGCATTCCCAACTTTTCCTCTTCCTACCCAGGAGAATTTCACTGAAGTAGAATACTGAAATGCTGCTAGTGTCAGATGCAATGTTCTCATTATCCATATAGAATTAACATTTTTTTGAATCCATGTTTGCCCACTAGAGGGCTGATTGCATCTTTCCCTTTAATATTTGATGTTGTCTGAGGGAGAATGCAAAGCCCTTAATTAAATGGATCATTTGTTCCCTTGAAAATGCCTGATACCACACAATACAAAACTCTCTGAAATGCAGCTTTCTGCTATATTCCTGGGCTCTTTTTAACTCATAAGGCTCATGAATTTGTTAATGCTACATAACATTCTTGCCCTCTCAGGGCTGATGCTAGTTAGACGATTGGAAAATGAGTCCTTGCAAGACTTTCTTTTTAAATGTTGTTTGAAAAACAATACTGGAATATCTATAGCTGCTAAATTCAGACAAGAGCAGTTTGTTTTTGGGGGGTGTTTTTGCTAACAGTCAGATTTATCTTCCATTTTTATGCAAGTACCGGAGAGGTTTTGAAATACCTTCCTTATAATTTTATTTTTAAAATGGAAAAAGACATTCAGTCTGTTTCTCTTCATTAAAGTTTATTCTAGGGAATTTCTGACCTGAAGGCAGATTCCTGACAAAGCAAGTAAGTAAAGGAAAGGATGCACAGAAGTTATGGAGAATAAAGTAGATGGCTTTATGGCACTACAGATTTAATGCATGGGACTACTTAGACGTGATGACATAGTAAAGTTCATGAATTTTTCAGAACAGAATAGACTCTTTAAAATATATAGTCATGTCTACAGCACAGAAGAGATTAGGGCCCAGCATTGTATTTAAACTAGAGCAAAACTTCTAGAAAGGTATTTCTCTCAGAAAGCTAGCTGGATTCTCAAAATATTGATTGTAGGGGCCAAGTGACTGAGACCATACTATAGCCTCTGAGCGTTGTTCCAAAGATGCATTATTGTCATAGTTGGAAAGATCCTATTTCGTCTAGGATTTTTTAACTTCTACTGTCAGTTATTGTTTCTCATTATACCTTTCTTTGCTCATAAAACAAGCCCCTAGTAATTGATATTTTTCTCCCTACATAGATTTATATGGGTATTGACCAAGCTATCTTTTAAGCTTTTCTCCAAACCTAGATAGACTGGACTCAGTGAATCTTTATTGTGAAGCTGATTTTCCACACGCCATCGTTCTTTAAGTTCACTAAACTTGTCTGAGGTTTTTCAGTAATTTTGACTATGTGGACTTCAGAATTAGACATGCTGTTGCAAGAACAGTCGCACTACTCCTGTTTACAAAAAATGATACCTGCTATTCCCCTTTGTTTTGGTTACCCTTATTAGCACAGCATCGCACTGGGAGCTTGTTCTCGATTGAATGGTTCCTCATCAGAGGACTGATGTTGTGGAACAGAGTTTAACTGAGAGTAATGGAAGTAAGCATCTGCTGAGAATGAGCTTGATAAAAGTCGTGCATAGGATTATGCCATAATTGCTTGCATGAGCAGGGAACTGGACATGGCAACTCAGAGGTATTTTTCAGCTCAGTATTCACCTCAAAGTTCTTTCTAGTGTTGCTGCTTTCAAGGATACAATCCTCATCCTGTAAGTATGACTTGATAACTGCAAAATGCATATGCTGTATTCAAGTCTAGCTTTAAACATTTCGGAAAGTCTAGAACAAACTGCACAAATGTTTGGAGATAGTTTGGTTTATAAACCAAGAGCTACTTTTTAAAAAAGATGATCCTGATGTTCCTTTTTACTCATCGTATCTCTAATAGACCTAGGGATAAACAGCCAAATTGCTTGTTTGTTGATTCCACAAGGGATTGTTGTGTGTGTGTGACGGGGCGGGTGTTTATGTAAGGATGCGTTTAGCTTGCATGTTCTGTTAGGGTTTGCAATTAAAGTGGATTAAGAGAAAGATGAAGGCAGGAAATGTGGGAACAACTGTTAGAGATGATAATGAATGTAAAAGAACAACAATGGACAGGAAAAAATGTTACACGGCAGGTGTGTGGCAGAGTGCTTGCTAGGGAGGCATGGCTTCCAGTTAAACGGCTTAATCAAGCTGTGGCTTGGAAGGGCCTGTGGAAGTTAAGGTAGGTGCTGGATAAATATTGCCTACATAACATAACGCTAATCAGACTGCACACTTCATAAAGCTCCTGGCTCCAACGTAAACAGTCACAACAGTAGATGTAATGAAGTATCCTCCTAGGAGGAGATGGATATGGGGAAGAGCAGTATTAACTCTTTGTGGCTTGTAATACCTGCAGAGACTTTTGTCACTGAGCAGTTTTGTAAACACTTGTAAAACTTGAGGAAATTCCCAGACAAAAACATAAGTCAACCTGCTGTGAAGGCTGAATTCATGTTAGCCAGACTTCTTCTGGGTGGCATTTTGTCTCTCAAATGTGACCCTGGAAGTTCCAAGTACAGGTTCAGTTTTGTCTTGATAATTGAAAAGTCTGCATATGGAAAAACTACGTTCAGAGAAACCTTAACTCTGCCCCTTCGTTGGCACACATGCAGAAAAAAAAAAAGGTCCAGCAACTTGGATGCAGCTTCTGTCTCTCTGTCAGATTATCAACCACAAAAGCTTTTACCATCTTGAATCATATAACAGTGCAAGCTTCTCTTAACAGCCTGGTGTCGTGATGGAGGAACAGTTTGTAACAGCAGCATCCATAGCAGATAGATGCCAACTGCTTCTTCCTGTTCAAAGAGTCTGTGTGTTACCAAATACATTTCTGATCATTATGGGAACAGATGGGTCCAAACCCCTAGACAAAACATTTTGCATCACATCAGTAAGGTAGAAGTGATGAAAACCCATTAGTTTGGTGAAATACCACATTTGATATCCAGAGTATTTTTGTGAGACCCACTAGGAAAGCAGCACTGTTGTTACTCTCAGCATTTTGTATTCTAAATACTCGAGTGCCTTCTCAAAAAGTGGGAGCAGAGTTACCTGAGTTTGGTCATAACTGCTTTTGCAGACTTTGCAGTACATGGAATTAACTTTTATTATGAAGATGAACCTTAACCTGGGATTTCCAGGTTTACCAATCTTTTTTTGACCGAAATAAATCATAGATGAACAAAGTGGGTTTTGTCTGGGAATTATTATTCCTGTCCCCTTCAGATTGCTGTTGGAAAATTTCCAAAGTGCTGCCCTGTCTCCCTTGTAAGCCTGATAAATTAACCTCTTCAATTCTTCCAAGACCTTTACTTGTCTGGCTGCAAAGTATCGTTTGGTCTCTTCTGCCAGTTCCTAGCTTAAGTTTGTCCCCCTGGGACTGGAGTACTTGCAGCCGAGCACAGTGTCCTGGGTGAAACCTCCCCAGAAACACATAGCGAGAAAACGTCCCTTCACTCACTGTGGAAGACCCTGTCCAGTTAGAGTTGATATTTATTGGGGCTTGCCCCCGTGTGACACTGTCTCTTCCCCTCGCCCCGGACCCAGGTGCCGGATGTGTTCGCTGACCTTCTACTCCAAGTCGGAGATGCAGATCCACTCCAAGTCCCACACGGAGACAAAGCCACACAAGTGTCCTCACTGCTCCAAGAGCTTCGCCAACAGCTCCTACCTGGCCCAGCACATTCGCATCCACTCAGGGGCCAAGCCCTACACGTGCAGCTACTGCCAGAAGGCCTTCCGCCAGCTCTCCCACCTGCAGCAGCACACACGGTAAGGGCCAGAGGAGGCTGGGGGCCCTCCGCATTGCATGTTGCCGTCATCCCAGCATGCTGTGAGCACCCTCAGTGGGCGACTGCTTGGGGAGACCTTGCTGTTTTCCGCAGGCTGGTCAGGTCTCGTACACAACAAACCGGCGGTAGTGGTATCCGGCACATGAGACTTGTCACTTGCTGTGAGGGGCTGGGTATGCACAGAGGTTAGCGCTGCTCACTCTAGGGGCATCTGCAATGGAGTGACGCTTTCTGACAGAAGGTAGGGCTCGTTGTGTCAGAGTAGAGTAGAGTGGGCATAGGGAGGACTGTTCCCTGTCACCCCAGTGTAGTTCTGCCAAACGTCTCAGTCCAGGCTTGCAGCCCCCCTGCTATTTCAGCCATAGGCTTCCCACACACAGCTCTGCCAATGCCCCTCAGTCCAGACTCTATGGTTCCTCTCTCTGGATCCTCCCCCGGTGCGGACAGACCATGGTCTCTTGAATCCAAGGGGAGAGCACGGTTTGAGACCAAGCGAGCTCATGCCGTGTTTGGAGTTCCTCCGTGTAGCAGATAGCGTGGTGCTGTCCCACCCCCTTTGTGCCCTCATTCCATCAGCACTAGCCAGATGGCGGTCGTGTCCAACTGCTGCTGCTCCTCCTCCTCTTCGGCAGGATCCACTCCAAGCTCCACACGGCGATTGTCAAGCCGCACAAGTGTCCTCACTGCTCCAAGAGCTTCGCCAACACATCCTACCTGGCCCAGCACCTCCGCATCCACTCGGGGGCCAAGCCCTACACCTGCCGCTACTGCCAGAAGGCCTTCCGCCAGCTCTCCCACCTGCAGCAGCACACACGGTAAGGGCCAGAGGAGGCTGGGGGCCTGGCCCTGGCCCCCCCGCGCTGCCGGCATGCACCTGTGGAGCACGCGCGCCAAGCATGCGGGGGGCGGGCGGGGAATGCGGCCGGCTGCACCCTCAGAAGGAGGTGACCCACCAGAGTGGACGGAGTGGAGGCTGCGCAGGAGACACTGACCACGTCAGGGCTGAGGTGGGCACGTTCTGTCCCTGGGGATCCTTGGTCTTGCACCGCGGGGGGCACAGAGAGAGAGCGATAGAGAGAGAGGCATTGGCCGTAGGGGATTCCAGCCTGGCACCACGGGGGTTGGACTGAGTGTGTGGAAGCTTCTCCTGGCATTGCAGGGGGACAGGGACAGATGAACACTGTAGGTGATCTCAGCCTGATAATGTAAAAGGAAAAGTGATGGAGGGTCTATCCTGTGAAGGAACAGAGCTGCTTTCTTGGTGCTGCGGAAGCAAGAGAACAGACTCCTCTTGGTCAGACGGGACTCCTAAGCTTGGAGCAGGGAGCCTGGACCTCCAGACCCCTTCCCAACCCATTTTCAGGTGGCCCACATGCTGAGCTGGCCAGGCATTCCTAAGCTCTTGCTCCTCGGTCCTAGTCACTCTCTGAAATCTGCTTGACTGGCTATCTTCTCTAACTTCTAGCTGGACACAGGAGCTGGGCAGAGCTCTCTTTGTCCAGGTAGAACAGCATCTGGGGGCAACATCATCCCCTTCCCTGCTCTCCTGAGCGGCTGTGAGATCTGATCACAGCATCAGGCCATGGCAGTCTGCCCTGCCTGCCTGCTCACTGCCTCCCGTTTGTGCTCTTCCTCCTCAACAGTATCCACACCGGGGACCGACCCTACAAATGCGCTCACCCTGGGTGTGAAAAGGCTTTCACCCAGCTTTCCAACCTGCAGGTAAGGGGCTGGGCTTGTCCTGCTCACCAGTGGGCAAGGGCAGCTGTCAAGTGGGAGGAGAGGCTACTTGCCTGTGGTGGAGGAGATGGAGAAATTGGGGCAGCTGGGAGGAGAGTGAAAGAATACAGAAAAGCTGTTGAAGCCCTGGGCGGGGAAGAGATTCCTGGCTTTTGTGGCACTAGTGACCCAAAGAAGTCACATAAACAGTCACATCCTGTAAAATTGTAAACTTGATTTGAAAGCGGTGAGACCTTGGTAAAGTTCCTCCCATCTGTTCTGCAGAGTTTTCTAATTTAGCTGGGCAAGACTTTTGCTAAATGTCACACAGAATAAAATCTGGGTATCTGATTGGGTTTTTTGTTTGTTTTACCATGAAATGGAGGGCAAAAGAGTAGGGATTTAGGGAAGCAGAGGTGGTGTGTCCTGTTGCAGTATCCTGGAGGAGGGGAACCGTAGGGTGTGCCAAATGGCAATGAGCTCTAAATGCCTGCGAGCAGTTAAAGCAGATCCTGCTCTGAAGGGCAGTGACAGATGTGGGAGCAAACATGTAGTGAGGCAGAAGAGGAGGGAAAAGGAAAAGACTGAGAAAGAGTTGCGTGGAGACCGAGAAGATGGGGGTTGTGGAGAGTTCGGAGACTCTGCTTTTCAAATGCCTAGTATGCCTGCGAAAAAGGGGCATTTGTGGGGAAGCTGTGGTGGGCTGGAGGGAGAAGCTCTGCCTCCTATGCTAGGAGCCAGGTGTACCTCCCTCAGGAGGCGGGGGCCTAGGGAGCTTGGGGCCTGGCTGGAAGCGGGTGTCAGAGGTGAAACCCTCTCTTAGTACTAATACTTGCTTCCTTCCCTGCGCTCGCTTTCTCTTTCCTCCACTCCGCTGCCGCCCCCCAGTCCCACAGACGGCAGCACAACAAAGACAAACCTTTCAAGTGCCACAACTGCCACCGTGCGTACACGGATGCTGCCTCGTTGGAGGTACACCTGGCTACGCACACGGTGAAACACGCCAAGGTCTACACCTGCTCCATCTGCAGCCGGGCCTACACCTCGGTGAGTGTTTGCTGCCGTGGGGGATAGCAGAAGTGGACATAGCTCCCAGGGAGTAGCTCCTCCAGATCCAATGGGAGCAGCCCCCTGAGCTGTCATGTCCCTCCCTGTTGGCTTTGGCTTTTGCGAACGTCCCCTCCTCTCACGCCATTCTTCCTGTTGCAGGAGACGTACCTGATGAAGCACATGCGGAAACACAACATCCCTGACCCACAGCAGCAGGTGGTTCAGGCGCAAGCCCAGGCCTCTCAGCAGCAGCAGCACTTCCAGCCGCAGGGCGGAGGGGCAGCAGGGGGCCCTTCTGGAGACACTAACCAACCCAACCCTCCCCCCCAGTGCTCCTTTGACCTGACTCCTTACAAGACTTCAGAGCATCACAAGGACATCTGCCTCACTGTCACCACCAGCACCATCCAAGTGGAGCACCTCTCCAGCTCCTAGAGAGACCTCAACCCAGGGAGCAGAAAGCCTCTTGTGCATAGCCTGCGCCCAGGGGCACTGCTTGTGCAGCGGCCCTCCTTGTGCAACAGTCTCCGGCCTCTCCTCCTGCAACAGCCTCTTCTGGCCGTGTAACCCTGTTCATGGCAGCCCCTTGAACAACAGCCTGTCTCAAGGGGGTGCTCCTTCCGTGCAACAGCCTGCCTGGTAGGAGGATGCTTCCTTGTGCAAGAGCCCCTTTCCTGTGCTGGGATCACTTCCTCGTGCAAGAGCCCCTCCTTTCAAACCCAAAGAAAGGCCCCCGTTTTGCCTTCTCTCTCACTGTAGGATGCGTATGAAGGGGGGGTGTGCGTTGAGACATGCATGGTGGATGGGATGGAGAGACAGTCCTTGTACGTACAGGGGCTCGGACACATGTTTTCAGCAGGCCACAGAAGCATGTGGCAGGGTTCACAGCTGGATGGGGTTCTTTGAGGATTTCCTTGAGTGTCTAAGAGAGAAATATCCATTCCTGTCCCTCCTGCTTGTGAAAGGGAGGAGGGGTCGCTCGTCCTGCCCCAAGGACTGGATGGGAGAAACCTTCTCCCCAGTGGAAGGTGAGACCAGTGCGGGGGGAGAGGTGAGGCATGTTCTCTGGGCCGGACAGGTGCCTACACTGCCTGAGGGCTGTGGAGTATTGCACTCTTTCTCCTCCCCTGGTGGAGAGCAATAGAGAGGAGTCTGTCTGAACTGGCTGCTGCCTCTCTCTCCCAGCTGTCTGAGCAGCACGATGGCCAAGGCCCTGTAGGAATGTGGGTTCCTGCTCATTGCTCTTCCTGCCCATTGTGGATGATGTCCTAGCAGCTTGTACTCCTCCTCCTCTCCCTCCTGCTTCCCCCCCACCTCCTCAGAAAAGCCTGCAGGCATCAACAACAAACCAAAAAGCAACTGGAGGGAGGGTAAGAGACTGCCAAAATAATCATCACCCTTCTCTCTACTCCCTATCCTGAAAGGCGGAACGACAGCAGTTCTGACTCTCACGCGCCTGTCCTGCCCCAGTTTCCCAAAGGGAAGGAGGAGGAGAAATAGACCAGTCTTTTCAAGGAGCCGGCAGGAGGCAGGGAAAGGCTAGCTTCTCCTGCACACCTCCCGTCAGAGCGCTCTCCCAGGCTCCCTCTTGCCAAGACGGGCTGGACTCACATGGCAGTGGTGGCCTCTTCTGGACCCTGGTCATGGGAGAGAATCCCCAAAAGGTGGACAGTGGAGAGAAGGGGATGAAGATCCCCACAGAGAGACCAATCTAATGAGAAGGGGGAGCCAACAAGAATAAACTGAAGGCCCCTTGAATTTATATATATATATATATATAAATATCTATTCCCCACCCCTGGCCCGCTCTGTCCTTGCTGTAACTGTTTCTATCTCTGTGTTTATAAAACGCATTATCCTGGCGAATTTTTATTTTCAATCTTCGTTTGTTTTTCCCTTTCTCTTCGTCTTCAATTCTCCTTCCCTTTTGTTTTTTATTGGTCCACACGACTGCTAGTCTTGTGTGTCACTTGTTAGTTTCTTTGGATCATGGAGGCTGACTCGGAAGAGAATGAGAAGGCAAGGGAAAAAGCATGTGTTGGGATTTAAAATCAATCGCCCACCCAAAGCCTATAGAATCCCAGACTTCTGTATGAACAACCAATAGGGGCTTTTTTTTTTTTTAACCACCTTGTATAGAAATAAATTGGTGTAAAAGGCTCATTGAAGGTGCTGCTGCGAGCACCCTGCCCCTGTGACGTGTGTTCCTTCCCCCTGCACCAGAGCACTGCACGAGCATCTTGCTGCTGTGAGTCCCGAGCGGCTGTGCGGGCAGATGCGAGGGTAGCACATCTCTCTCTGCCTTTGGGCAGCCTTGTGGTTCGCACAAGGGAAGCAAGGAGCTCTGCCCCTGTGGAGCCTCTGGCAGAACCCTTTTTCTCTGCGTTTACTCACCAGGGTTGGCTGCGAACGGTTGGAGTGTTTTGTAGATCCATAGGTTAGACTAGAAGAAGCTGTCTGATTTGACTCCTGCATTCCACAGGTGACGTTTCAACCCATTTATCCTGTATTGAGCCCCAAGATCTAATGTGTATTTGAAGTATGTGTTGACAAAATGCATTGGCTTGATTTTGAGGCACTGGGACACAGAGAATCCCTTCCATTGGTAGCCTGCTAAAAGGGCTTTGTGTTCTCACTGTTTAAATATTTAAGCCCGATTTTTCCTTTGAATCTGTTTGGCTTTGGATTCCAGTTGCTGGTTCTGGATATGTCCATCCTGCTGCTTCAGAGAGCCTTAGAGCACAGTGGGGCTTTTTGCCCTGGACTGGTATCTAAACACTGTAATATCCCTTCTCAGTCCACCTTTTGACATGCTAAACAGATGGGAGCCCTTAAATCTTCCTCTGTAAAGGATTTCCTCCAGCCCATGGATTATTCTTGTCTTTTCTTTCTACATCTTGTCAAATTTTTCAGTATCTTGTAAAAATGTTCCTTTTGGAATTGAGTGTTCAAGCCCCGGTGCCATGGACAAGGTCCCCCTGCCCTTTGCCTTAAGTCTGCAGAGGATTGCGTTTGCCCTTTTCTCGCAGCATTATACGGGAGCTCACATTAGCTGCTTGTCGGGTGTGACCCCGAGATCATCCGAAGTCTCGGCTTTCCGTGATAGTGTTTCCCCCTTTCTACTGGTATGGTCTGAGTTCTTATTTCCTAGATACTTAATGTGAGGCTGTATCGAAGTCCAGTTTGTGTGAATGAACCTGGCTTACTGATGGTCCAGGTTACTCGACGCCTTCCCAGTTTTGTCACCCACAAACTGTATCCGTTGTTTTTTACTTTTGGAACCAGGTTGAAAATGCTATATTGCATCTGACCTACACTAACTTGAAAAGCATCGTTCAGTGCAACTTTTTATTAGCTTCTTTTTGAGACTTGCAGGCTAGCCATTTCTTAATCCTCTTAGTATGTGATTATGTACAGTAAATCTTTTTGACTTATGGTGCTAGGTCAATGCCTTACAAAAATTTAAGTATGTTGCACCTATGCAGTCCCCTTTGTTAAACCAAATGTATAATGATGTCAGCTAAGAATGAAATCAAGGTTTGGGTTTTTCTTTTCTTTTTTTTTCTACAAAATCTATATTTCATAAAACCTTTGGATTATAGGTTTTCTTTTTCATTCATTAATTCTTCATCTCAACAGCTTTTCCGTAATTTTGGCATTGAGTCATTTCATTTGCCTTTTGGGAATACTGTCATGAATGTCTTAAGGTATTTCTCTAATATCCCAGGTTTAATTAAAATTGGAATCAATGGGCTAGAGGGCTTGTTAGTGAACTCTTTTAGGCCTCCTGTTTCTTTGCTGACTTAAAAAGACATCCCTACTAGATGTTTTCTCATCTCCTACTTTGATACTAAGGTACTGGATAGAAGTTGCTATTTTCATATGACTGCCACATCCTGTTTCTTTCTGAATATGGCATTGGAAGTATTTGTTGACTGACTTCCCCTGTTCTGCGTCGCTAGAATTTTCACCATTTTTATCTAGCATCGATCAGTACTATTAGTAAGATTTCTTGGGTTTTTTTTATTTAAAGAAAGGAGTGAAAGATCCGAAATCCCTTTCCTATTACCAGTAGTTTTGCTAGTCACAAAGCTTTCCTTACCAGTTTTCTCTATTTTATAATGTCTAATTTATGTCGGTTGCTGTCTGGCCTTCTGCTTTTCCGTGTGTTGTTTCAGGTTGGTTTTTTTTTTAATTGTTTCTTCTCACTCACAGACTTTCTCACTGAACCCAGGATGAGCTTTACCAAAAGTTTTCCTCTTTCTTGATTGTGGAATTAGGGCTTTTTTGGCCACACAATAAATTTTTCTTACAGAAGAGTGTCATTCACATTTTTCTGCCTTATCTCTTTTTTTCTCATGGACAACTCAGTTTTGCTCACCCTGGAAATTAGCACAGATTCAGCGCAGGTTTATTACTGCTTGTGGCTCTCCTCTACATGTCCATATTCCATATGAACAGGACAAAATCGCCAGCTTCATAGAATCATAGAATGGCTGGGATTGGAAGGAACCTTTAAAGGTCATCTAGTCCAACCCCCCTGCAATAAGCAGGGATGTCTTCAACTAGATCAGGTTGCTCAGAGATGACCTCAAGTTATTATCTTGTCTTGTATGCATCACCCTGAAGTCTGAAAAATTGACTTGTTTTGGGCGCAGTGTCTTGTATTAAGAAACCTACAATTTTAAAAGTTGGAAAGATGTTCTGCCAACTGGTTCAATTCCCTGGGAAGTATCTCACAAGTTAAAATTCCTTAGAGTGTTTTTTCATTATATATGTTCAAGGTGCTTGAAATCGCCTTTCCTGGTCCCTGGTTTGATGTGTTGTTTTCTAATGTCTGCTATCCTTCCCCTTCGTGGAATCTGTTACCTAGCGTGGGGACCCATATGTATTTAAGGCTGTACAATTCCTGTGTTATCAGTTGTTTCAAAGGTATTATTGCTGTGTTTGTGCAGTTTGCCACTGGTCCTATAGCTTTTACTCTCGCCGAGAAAGAAAATAATGATTTTTTACTAAGGGACTTGCCCATCAAGTTTCAGAAATGCCACTTTATTCCAGGTCTTTTTTTTTTTTTTTCCCTTTTCTCATCAGCAAGAATTTCTTATTTCTCTGTTTACCTGTAGTTGTGTTGCTGGTGTAGAAATAACTGAAGATACTCTCATTATCTTTGTCACTTATTTGAGTTTGGATTAGGTCTTCCTCTTTGGATTCCCGAGGCTGTTTAACACATTCAAGGTGCTTCAGGTGGTTTAAAAAGCATAGTTGCTACCTGTGGGATGCAAAATGTAACATCTATACAAAATTCTTCCCTCTTGAGATGAAGCCTCAGGTGCCACAGTCTGCAGTTTTTCAGCTTTGTGCACTCAAGCCAACAACAGTTCTTTAACTCCCACTCACAAGAGTGGAAGATTCTCTTAACGAGATCCCATGGTCCTTCCTCTTCAGCTCCCTGAATTCTTTGACCCTGCATTTTCTTTGTGATGCCAGTCCATTTGTTTCTGTACGTCTGTACCCAGGAAGACTTGACAATGACTCTGTATTAGGTTGCATCTTGTATCTTTGCTGGAAGGTGGTAGCACTTTTTCTTCTTGTCCTTTAATGAATCAGTTGTCTGTTCTTAGCTGGATTTTGCAACTTATCGTTGCTTTAAAAGGAAACATCATGTAGGCTGGAAATCATTTAGAAAAGTCACCTACAAACAGTAACTGAATCTCAGCTGTGACTAATGATAGTATTGCTGGTCTATAATTCAGTTAAATCTTTCTTGAAGATTTAAGACTTTCATAATTTAAAGCCTTATGGTTAATCAACCGTGTCCCTTATTAGAGTATTTTGTTGGTTATCACTGCCATTTTATTTTACTACTTTTTTTTAATCCATAGATTCTTGTTATGCCTTTGTTCAGTACATATTCAGTACAAAGTCTTCTGCTATAAGAAGTCTTTTTTCATTTGTAATGAATTACAGACCATGATCAAGACACTGTATTCATCTTTCCAAACAGCTAAATTAAATTGAGCTGGTTTAGGTGTCTCACACTAAGGCTTGACTCCATCATGTAGTACTTATCTATCGCCTTTCTTTTTCCCTTATGAATGACCAGTCTGTGTGGTGTTCGATTATAAGTCTTGCTACATTAGGCCTAAACGGTTATCTTGAGCCACCAAACTTACATTGCCATAAAAGGATATGTAGTTCTTGTAATGAGATCTTTTTCTTTAAATTAAAACAAATAGCATTATGTTTCTTTTCTTAGCTGAGTGCAACCCCTATCAATTACACTGTGATTTTACCAAATCAGTGTTAGGTTAACTGGCTTACAGCAACCTGGATGATCCCATTTACTTTTCAAATACTTTTTTAAGTAAAAGTATCTGCTGGTCTTCTGGAGCACATTCAGAGCTCCAAAGTTGTTCGGAAAAGAAAGCCCACTGCTTCCACCTGCTTGCCAGCTAATTCTTTTAAAATTATTGATTGTGAGTTTCTAGCTATGCAACTTCTAGGATGTTTTATTTAATGGGTAGAACTAAACATCTTCCTAAATCTCATTGGCAATACGTAATATTTCATTACTTCACAGAGGTCTACATCATCCAACTTTCTTCCTAATATAGAATATAATTGAGATTCTGCCTGTCTTCTATATTTTTATTGATTATTTTATCATCTTTATATCAACTAAAGGATATATATCATGTTTAGGATTTTCTTCTAATATTTTGCAGGTAATGTACCCGAAAGCTGCCCAAGTTTACTAGTGCAGTTTCAGATCATAGAATGAAATTGCTCTGTACATTTCCTTAACTACAAGATAGGTACCTGTTCAATCGTCATTTTAGGTACAACAGATTAAATTTGTGTGCATGGTTTCTTGTTTCTGTATAGTAGAACACCAAAGTACTAGAGAGATGTAGTAACTTGGTCCAACAAACATTTCGATTTCATGTAGTGTCTATGTAATGAATGAAAAAAAAAAAGAACTGCAAGAAAAGAAATCATGACACCAAAGAACTAGAGTCTATGCCTAGTTTTGCTACTGACTTAGGATATGCTTTTGGAACGCGGACACAGCTATAATCTGGGGCCTCTGGCATCCTCTTTCATTTGTAAAGCTGATTAACCACCTTGGGGGCAAGTGCTGCAGATTAATTGTTTGACATTTGTGAGAATGAAGTGTGGGTACATCCAGTCTTTCCTGAAGAGAAGGAAATTGAGAGCAGGGACCTCTGAATTGAGCATGTTAAAGAGTGAGAAGAGCTGAATGTATACCTCTACAGCAAAAAGGGAACCAAACAAGACTGGGAAGTTGTAGGCCTCCTGCTGGGGTATGCATAAGGATCCCTCTCAAGCACTGGCCTTCACCTTGTGGTCCTTGCATTTAAGAGATCTGTAAGGTAACTGAAAAGCTGGAGGCTTAATTTGTTATGCAGATGTTTACATTTCCAAGGGAAAATACACAGGCATCTGTAGATGAATAAAGGTTGAGAACCACTACTCTAGACTACTTCAGTAGGCTGTTTAGCTTCCCTTTGCCAGATGCCTAGGCCTTCTGGGCAGTACACCCACTCATCAGTCAGTTCCTTCATCTAATGAGGTGTTTACCAGTTTAACAATAGGATGTAATTGAAGTAGCAGACTCCGGGGTGGGGGGATAGTGTGTGATAACCACTGGGGTTAGCACCTGTGGCTTTCTTACTACACTACTTGCCTGAGTATCAATATATGAAGTTGGGTGGGGCGTAGATGTAAATAGTCATGTACCTCTAGAGCATATTCTAGTTGGGGAAGAATCTTCCTGTGACATCCTCTGTGCCCATGCTAGGACTTTCACTTGCAGAAGTGTTTACTCTAAAAAATATCACACCTCTCACCAAATAACTACTGTGGTAACACTCCGTCTGCAGGTGAGGATGCTTCTGAAACCTTGAGAGATGCACTTCTCTGTGAACCTCTGTGCCTCAGCTTTCTAAAGAAAGCAAAAATAGAGACAGCAAACTTGTAGATTCAGAGCTCAGGAACTAGTTTTTGCTGGACTGGAAGAGTTTCTAGTGCCGTGAGACCACACAGGTACACAAAACTGACTCCTTTGTTTTCCAACTTCAGAGTGGCAGTTGATGAAGTTAAACCTACATTTGTACGCTCTACTAAGGTTTACCATTTAGATTTTAGGCAAATGTCTCCTCTTTTCCCTGTCTTTTGTATCAGCAGTGGCAACAAGCCCAGAGGGAGCTTGTCTTTCCAAGTCAGCAGTCTAGTATTTTGATGTCTCCCCTAGCCTTGGCTTGGAGGCTAAGATGGGATTCCCAGGTGGTCTCTTAACCAAACTGGCAGTGTCTAAGAATGCCTGTTTCTTAACATCAGCTCCATTTAGCCTGGTAGCTCCAAGTAGGACGCATTTGGGAGATTCTGGTTTAGTCCTCTGACAGGGTATAGGGAGCAAATTTATTTATTTTTTTTTTAACGTAGCAGCCACATCCTTCTCCTTAATTAAGAGTGTAAGGCAATTTGTACAGGAATTTTGAAGTACTTTAGAAACAAAGTGAGGCTTAACAACAATATTCAGCTAACTGAAGCCAGCTGCTTCACATGGGAACTGAAAAGAGTAAGAAATGTGTTTTGAATAATTAAAAATGTCATAAATAAGTTAAATTACTATAGGAGTAGGACCGGAAAACACAGCGGATCTCTGAATTAACCAAATAGTGTAACAGCAATATGGTTGACAGTTCAAATGGCCACAGTTCATTTTTGTAACAGCCTCTCAGTCTTGCATTGCAGGCTGCTGGGGGACTTAATCCCGGTATATCGATATAAATAAAGGCACGGTGCCTTGGAAGATCTTTGGGAGGAAAGAGAAGAAACAAGTCTGATTACTTCTCCTCATGGCCAGAATCTAGCAGCAAGCAGTCCTGAGCAATGGCTGTCATTATACAGTCTTATCAGGAAAAAACACAATGACATAGGTGAGTGGGCAGGAGAAGGGCAGATGAAACATAACATTTGCCAAACCAACCCAGTGCCTCCTAAACAGTATAGGATGCTCAATGAATGCTGACCTCTTGAAGCAACAGTCTTGAATATTACAGACTCTAAGGACCAAAAGATAATTTTATTTCGGTTCTTTCGTGATCGCATGTGTGACCTCACCCTCTTGACCTAGCACAATACCATACCATGTCATATGCAACCACTAGCGAAGGACCATCTGGGGAAGGGTTCCTGAACTCTGTAGCAAGAGGCTCTTTAACCTAGAAGTGACTTGCGGTATGTGGCCAGGAAAGTGGGTCTGGCAAGATGGAGAAAAGAGCGTCCTAACTTCATTTCATTGCCTTTTTGGTTTGTTGGGTACGTTTAGTTTGTACCACAATCACTTTACAGCAAAGACGGTCTCTGTTTATAATGTAGCAGCAGCTACTTGTCGCTGGCAAATTACACAGCGAAGGGAAAGAGAAGAGTGCCGTAACAAATGAACAGCACTTCCTCACCCAGGTTACCCAGCGGGAGTGCCCAGCCAGGCTGCTGAAAATTATTTGAAGCCAGGAGAGACCTCCGTAGCCTCCAAAAGACGAAGCCCGTTTCTTTTAGCACGGAGATGAAGGCAGCAGGTATTTACCCGCCCGCAGCTCAGGGGACTCGCACCAAGGCAGCCCCGGGCCTGCTCTGCCCCGTGCGGGGCCCTCCTCCTCCTCCCCGCCACCGGCAGCGGCGCGGCCCCGGCGGATCCCGCAGGGCGCCCTCCCTCCGCCACCCCCGGCGGGGCCCCGGGGCGGCGGGCTGGCAGGAGCCGGGCGGGCGAGGAGGCGGCCCGACCCGCCGCCCTTCCCCGCCTCCGGGGATGGGGGGCAGCCCCGCAGAGCCCAAAATGGCGGCAGCAGCGGAGCGGAAGCGCGCGGGAAGGCGGGCGGAAGCGGCTTCCGCAGCCGGGCAGCGCTGCTTCCGGGTGGGCGGGGGGCGCCGGCGTCCGGCTGCCGCCGGAAGTGCCCGTGTGTGCGGGGCCCAAGATGGCGGCGGGGATGTACCTGGAGCACTACCTGGATAGTAAGAGCCGCCGGGGGCGGGGCCGAGGGCCGCGGCTGGGGCCGCCCCGGCGGGAGGCCCTGCGGGCACGGACGGGCCGCGGCTCCGGGCGGGGCTCCGCGGGGTCCGAGCTCTGCCCGGGGGCTGGCCGGTCCCCGCGGCCTGCTCCGAGCCTCCGGGCTGCCCCCGGCCCGGCCGTGAGGGCCCCGCCGCCGCCCGGTCCTGGGGCCGGTGGCCAGGCCCCCTCCGCCCGCTGCGGAGAGGCGTCTCGGGGCCGCTTACAAACGGCGGCAGCGGCGCCGGCGGCCCGCCCGGAGCGCCGGTACGGGCCGCCCCTCCGCCGTGGGGCAGGGCTCGGCGGGGGCCCCTGCGGGAGCCCGGACCGCTGCGGACCGCGGGCGCCGCGCTGGCACCGGCGGCGAGCCTTTGGTTTGTCCCCGGGGTGGGGAGGGAGCCCGGCGCTGCTGCGGCCGCCTTTCGGGAGCGGCAGCTGGGCTGGCAGTGGGTTTCCCAGGGTAAACTGCAGGGCTGGTGAAGTAAAGCCGGAGATAACTGTTGTATCTGTGGGAAGGTAGTTTCGATAGATTCCTTCGCTGTCGGTTTAGAAGTGCAGTCCTGTTTTGCTGGTCGAAGAAGTGCTCTGTAAATATTAACGGAGTTGGTGATGTTATCTGACCCCTCTTGTGACATCATCTTGCCTTAAGGTGTCTATAACTATGTCAAACTCGGACCTTTGGGGAGTAAGACCTTGAATGCGTGTTTTGACCCTGTGTTCCTAAAATAGTCAGTAGACTAATCAGAGAGGAGTTTTTGAAGGACTGTACTAATGGGTTAAGATTTAGTAACCTGTTCTTCGATGAATGCTGTTTTCACGTTTTCTTTCTGATCTGGTGTCAAGACTAGAAACGGGGGAGCCTGGCGATGGGGTGGTGTGTTTAAAGCATGGTAGTACTGGCACTGTGTCTTACTTTACTATACCTGGCCAAGTTAAATCTCTTGCCATCTGCCTATGCTTGGAAACGTTAGAGCTTGGTTCTTCAGAAACTTCGCTACTAGGTTTCCTCCAGCTCGGAGCTGATAGGGTGTTGATACGGAGACAAAAGATCTTATTCCTTGTGTCTGCAGTGCTCCTTTTGCCTTTAAGAAAGGAAACCTCTTGTGAATTAAATTAAGAAAGTTCAAGAACTATAATAAATTTCAGTGAAAGCTGAAAAGAAGCTGGAAGCGAACAGGCAAGGATCTAGGAGCTGTGAGGAGGGAGGGTGCAAATGCCAGGAAGAAGAGTTGGACGAGGTGGCAGATTGTTAGAGAGGAGCAAGGATTGCTGAGCAAAGATGTATGTTCTTCTGCTCTTCTCATTCTGTTGTGGAAGACTGCAGTTGACTGAGGCTCCTCAGCAAAGATGGCCAGGAGTTGGGAGAACGGGGGCTGGACAAGAGGGGAAAGAAGTGGATGGACAAGGAGTAAGCACCTGGGGAGGATGCAGGGTTTTCCTACTGGGAGAGCACAAGTGTATTTTGAGTAAGAGCTGCAGTGTGAAGATAAAGGAGTGAAAGACTGGGGTATGCAGGTGTTAGGCAGGGATGATAAAGACGCAGCACTGAGTGTGGAGAGGTATGGTAGACACCAACTCGGAGAGAAAGGAAGCTGTAGATGAGGTTGGTGGCTAGAGAGTGTTCCCAGCAAAGTCAAACACTTCTGGATCTTGTAATTGTCAGCTAAAATCAACAAACCCCCTGGAAACTCCTCTGTTCCCCTCTAGTAGAAGCATGCAGAGAAAATTACAAACTTGTATTTCCTCTCTCAGCTGAGATGTGTCGTCCTGCAATTGAATTAGAGATTCTTATCCTGTTGAAGGTGGATATTAATCTGGTGGTGTAGACTCATTTTTAAGGTGTCTTGCTTAAAAAAAGTAATGTGCACAGTCTAAAAGTACTTAAAAAATCCTGGCTACAAAGATGTTAGGAAGAACAAAGCAATCTTTGCTGTGATGGTTTAGCCTTTTTTGCATACTCGTAGAGCTCTTAAGGCCTTTTTCAATTTTGTCTGGTGTCCTGTATAGTATATGCAACATTACTTCCCTTTGTTAGCTAATTATAAGACAGTTGCTGTGCTTAATCTCGAGTTTCTTTCAGAAAAGCACATCATATGAATTGTAATGCTTACATCCATCTCAGTCTTCAGTAAGTTAGTTTGCTGATAGGCTTTCCTGTCGTGGTTTTGTGACTTTTGTCTGTGGTTAATTTTCACAGTTCCAATATTTAGTCATTGCACCTATAATGCCTTTTACCTGCCATGTTGAAGTGTCCCCTTATTGAAAGTTTCTTCCCTGGGTAGATTGTAATTGATTAAATCTTAACCTTCTTTCTGGTAACTTAGAAAACAAATGCCTGTGATAACATATTTTTCAGTTTTCTAATTAGCTATCTTGTTCTTCTCCAAGCCTGCTCTAATCTTTTGACATCCTACTTGAACTTCTGACTGTCTGAAAACGCATACAGTCCTTTAGTAACCAATCATCTTCATGGTACTAACTAAAGAAGTCACATTATTGTTCTTCTGTTGGGCATGCCCTTATCCCTGATCGCCATTGCATTTCAGCTGGGAGCTCGTATTCAGGTAACTATCCACCATGATATTGATATGATACGGTCTTTATGTTTCTTAGAAATATGGTCCAGCATCCTTTATCCGTCAGTTATATTGCTCATTCCTAAATGTATTATCCTCCGTAAAACTTGATGGAAAGTATCTGTTTGCAGCCAGGCTGTCTCTTGCTGTCCCAGTGGTCTGTTCCTTCCATACTCTTTCTTCCAATCTGTATCTCACTTCCAAGTGACTTAACTTTTCTTTTGTTGGATCAAGAACTGCTTTGTGTGTGATTTGCATGGGTGGTGCTGATAGTTCTCTGTAATGCATTCCATGCCTTATGTATCCATTTAAAGTACTTTTAATATATCTTATGTTTGTGTTTTTTCTTATTCTAGCTTGTTATGCACGATACTTTCTGATACTACGTCGAGTATTTGATACAAGTTGTTGTTTAATCACTTAAAAAAATTATTTCTACTAATGAAATGTATATTCTTACAAAAAAAGTCCAGTCAGGCAAGTTTGTTTCAACACTTAATCTACATTTTCACCCTCTTTTAATTCCTTGACATAATCTTAGATCAGCTATTCCATTTCTTTTCATGCCTGCCTGCCAGCGTTCAGTTTTCCCCTCGCTCCTTCCTTCCCCCCTTTTTTTCCCTACTTTAAAACTGAATTGAATGTTTTTAAAATACTGAAATAAAGTAGTTGACTAATGTCCCAAGACTTCCTGAAAACTGATACAAATAAATAGTCCAGAACCTTTGGTCAGCTCTTTTAAAAATGTCTAATATTTATATTTACTTCTTGGAATGGAATTCTTTTAATATTATAGTGCTAATGCAGGCACAGTTTTCAGTTGAATTTTTTTTCCTCCCACAGAGTTTCTCTTTCATATGGTTTATTGGCTGGATCTGCTCAGGGAATGAATGAGGAGTGTGTGATGAAAGAGGGCAGTTGTTTGTAGGACCTCTTCAAATCCTTGAAGAACGGAAGGTGTATAATGAATTAAGTGAAAATTGTAGGAAGAAAAAAGGTGACCTCATGTTTGAGGCAGTTGAATACCACCCTGACAAAGTGCGTTTGATGTTTGTGTTTATTTGGGGGGTCATGCTTTTTACAGATTCTTGCATAGATTGTGGTTCCCTCAAATTACAAGTGAAAATTTGTAGTCAGAGGAACAGATGTGCAGAACTCTCATAGCTGCCACTGAAGTCTGCTTTGAACAGATAATTCTGAAAAAGCAGGCTATGTAGCAGTTTTAGACGTTTCAAGAGGTGTGTTTGTAATTAGCTGGCCTTCTTGGCCTTAATCTCTTTGCCTCAGTAAATGTCTTGACCTTCCTTTTATTGGTAAGGGAAGTGGACTACTCCACAGCAGCATGGTGAAGAAGCATTCTAATGTCACAATAATGAACACCTTGAAAAGCTGATCACCAAGGCAGTTTTCAGACTGAGGTTTGGCTTGTGTATGTGTGACTCTGTGTTGAGTAAAGAGAATGAAATAAAACTTCAAATCACTGCTCAGTCACTGGGAACAAGAAATGCTTTGTAAAAAACCTCATGCAGTTAGGTGATTAAAAACTATGCGTTAAAGTGCACGAGTGGTCTGACAAAGCTGTGCATACAGCCTCAGTTGTTTCAGTTCATACATTTTTAGTCTTCTGCTTTGGACACCTAAAGTTCTTTTCCAGGAGATTTTTGTGGAACAGCCAAGTTAACAACAGTTCTCATAGTAAAAGGTGTCTGGCAGTTTCTTAGGTCTGGTATTTCAGTAACTTTCAAGTCTTGCTGTAATTTGAAACTGGGTTTAGACCTAGGATTAGACGTGCCCTTGTCTTTGCTCTAAGCTGTTAATTGCAAAGCATATCTGTCTGAAATGTGTTATGCTCCTAGCAGATGTTTTTGCAGCAGAAAAATATGCGCCTTCCTTCTGTGCTGAACATCCTGACAGAGGAACTCTGTATCTTGTCTGCTCTGATCGCCTTCCTTCCTTCATCCTACTGAAGCTGGCCCTTCAATGACTATACTGAGCTAAAGGATTCAAGGAAGGGGAGGAAGAGCAATGTTTCTCGTTCCAGTTCTCTTCCTCCCAAGTGTTTTTCTTTGAGCATGGCACTTTCCTCAGTTCTCTCTGGTGGCTGAGGTTAAGCACGAAAAGATTTCCAGTTCTTCAAATATTGTCCTCCTCCTGGTGTCCGAACCATTTTATGCCTGCTTCTGAGGGGAGAAAGCAAGGTACTGAAGTGCTTTCCCTCATGCTAAAATAACAGTGCAGCTTTAGTAGGGGAAAAATTATGGGTGTGAAGGGGTTAGAGATGTAGAAAGGAATGGAGGAAGAATAAGAAGGAAGAAGACATAATGTTTTGTGATGAGAAGATTGAGTGTGCATGAAGACTCATTAGAGGGGTTTGTGCTTGCCAGGACTTGAGTTACTGTACTTGGCTCAGTATTTGCTCTCGTAGTGGGTTAGAAATACTGAAGTGGAGGCTTTGAGGGGGAGAAAGGAAGGGTGACTAATACAGGTTTTCCAGAAGATGAGATGCAAACACTGAGTTTTCCTCACGTTTGGAATTTTCAAGAGGATTGCAGACCTTCTTTGCAATAGGCATCATTGAAGTACACATATTCAGAAAACAGTCCCGAATAGTTTTCTACAAGTCTCTGTTTATATGTCAATGTGCAATGAGTGTAGGGATTATCTTTATAGTAGAGGGAACTGCTGTGCAACCACATGTATTTTCTACCATCACTGCTTCCTTGTTCACCAACCTCATGGGTATCAGAATAAAGTGAGTATACTTAGTGACAACACGCAAGTTTATCTTTTATGGCGACAGAGCCATATGCATGTACCTCTCCTCAACTGTCTGGTGCCTGACCAGTCATGAAATGACCTCTCTGCTCACCTGCCTATGCTCCACTGCTGAGGATATGTCTGCCCAGTTGCTCAGATAGCTGAGGTGAATGGAAGGGTCACGTTTGTGGGTGTGCTTTCTGAAGCAATCAAACAGCACCTTCCCTGCTGGTTCTGGCCATCGCTGTCCACGACGTGTGTTCCTGCCTGGGCTGATGAGGCTGTTGCTTTATTTGCCTTGCTGAATGGGGAGCACGCATTGTTCCAGTTAGGAATTGTGTGCCAGGCTGGAGGGGAGTTCAAATTGCTGTATGGTTGAACTGGTCTGGTGCTGAGTAAATGTCAGCATAAAATGTTGGTAAGGAATGGTAACAAAATAATGAAAAATGTTTCCATCTTACTCCCCACCCACCCCCACCCGCCCGCCCCCAAACCTCTGAGGAACGAGATTCTGCGAACATTTGGTCTAAATTAGACCCAAATGCTTGGGAGAGTCATCAGCAGAGGGCTAGTCACCTTGGTGAGCTTGAGAGGTAGGAGGATGTCTCTGGCCTGTCTACTGAGATGGCTGCTTGATATTCATTCCGTTGTCTTGGAGGCCACCAGTCAGGACCTGTTCCAGGAGCAGACACTAGGACATATCTGCCCCAGCGAAGAGGATGATGGGGACAACAGACTTAGGTGAGGAGACTTCAGCTGGTAAGTTAACATGGTACCGCATAGCCGTTTTCTTTTGGGTTTTTCCCGTTTTTTATACTGATGAGGGAGGCATCAGGTTTCCTTTGCTGCTCCTATTTGCATATGTCAATAGGCCCATAGAGTTGCACCAGTTCAGGGCTTGTCAATACTAGAAAACTTATGCCAGCATAAGCACAGAGCAACAGGTGCAGCATACACCCTCTTGAGAGTCATCTTCCTTCTCCTACAACTGACATGGGAATGCCCTTTCATTCCTTGATAACATTATCTAACCCAGTAAAATGGGATTATTCTTTCATAATAGCTACATCTGTCTGGATTTTCCTCTGTATAGCCTCATCAAATGAGAGTATGATGTGTATTGTCATCTTAATACTCTTGGAGGACATGGGTGTGATGTCAGAACTTACTATAGGCTAGCCCTTGATTCTTTCCCAGTCCTGGCTGCATTCTAGATTCCCCAGCAGTTCTTTTATCTCTCACTTTACCTACCATCATTACTCTTATCCCTGTCCCAATGTACCACGTAGCCATACCCTCCTGTTCTTGCCTCTAAAGTTTCTCACATCATACTTCACGTATGTGAATGTCTTAATAAATTGTTTCTATATCCAACACTGTTTTAGTGTAGTGAAAGATGCCTTTGACCTTACTGAGACCTTGGATTAGTTACATCTGTGATGCAGCACACATGATCTATGGAAAATTACAAAAGATTTTAGGCAGGGGAGAGGATTTGGTGATTCATAGGCATCATTTGTTTCTTTGTGAAAGCTGCTGGCACAGCACACACTAAGCTAATACGTTTATTATTGTTAATGACGAGTTTATTTAGAATTTATTTTGTTGTTGACTGGTATTTTTATCAGAGGTGATAGAAGATGGCTTTACAAGACAAAGCATCCTGTGTTTTTTCTGCATTTCTTCACTTACCCAACAGCAAATCTGATGTGACCATTTTGGCAAACAGCCCTGCAATCTCTTTGGTGGTGGTCCCTGCCTTTGGAGATCTGTGACAGGCTGGAAGTGCCTGGAGCGGTGCAAGTCGTCTTCCAAGTCCTCCAAGCTTCTGAAATCAAGGTTGATCTTTAACACAGCAATAAAGATCCCTTTTCTGAGACTTAACGATATTGCCTGCTATCTTGGCTGTGGATGCTGTAGGACTGAAGTAATGTAATAAGAAAAAGACAAAAAGAGCCCCTTCCTCTCTGAGAAAAGGGTCCACTTTTGGGCGGAGTGTTAGGTTTCTGTGGCTGTTACGCTGGCTGCCATTGCTGACTGATAGCTGCTTATTTCAGGCACTGTCCAAAGAGACACACCTGCGTGGACTAGTGTACAGTGCACTGGCCCAGAGCTTGGGGTATGTGATACAGCCACAGAATTCCTGGGTGCCTGTGGCTAAGTCAGTCTGCCATGCACCTGAGTACCCTGTTTGTAAAAACATAGGTAGCATTATCCCTTACAGAGCTGTTGTGAGGATAACGTTGCAGGTTAGGATGCGTATACTGCAGTAGGGCTGAGCCATAAATGAATAGAGAGAAAGGTATATATTATGCTTCTGCACCAATTTCGATGAACTGAGTGGGAGGATGAATTAATTAACTGAGAACACGGGACAGAGTAGAAGCTGCAGTTTGAAAGGCTTGTGCCCTCTAAAAGGAGGAACTGAGGGATATAAAAGACATCCTTCCTCCTAATGAGGAAGCAGGGAAGCTCCTGAAGATTGCTGTAAGCCAGCTGTCCTGCAGTATACTTCAAATGCTACAAAATTATGAGAATCACAGAGTACTGAAAAGTCCTATGGGCTTCCCCTGCAAGATCCCAGCTAATCTCCTGTCTCAGGGGGCAAAGAATTTACCCTCACATTGCGGCAGTCCCTGGCACAAGCAGGACTTTTTTAATTGCCTTCAGCAATGTGGTGTTTAAAGTGTTTGCTGAAATCTGTACTGTTCAATAAAGCAACCGTGGTTATGTTTCAAAATGTATTTTCCCATTTTTTAATAAATTTAAACACGCATCTGAACATGGTGGGTGAACAGATGCCTCGGGAAAGGCAACGTGTATTTGTATAGCGTTTGGCACAATGGATCTCTTTTTAGGAATTGGGACATTGTCACAGTACAAAGGCATTGTTTGGCGCAGTTAAAAGATGCTATGGGAGAAGGAAGCACAGTGAAAGTTATCAGGTTGTGTAGGCTTACTCTGTGTGTGTGTGTGTGTACGTCAGAGTTAACGTCTGAGTGAAGTAGCTGAAGGTTAACTGAAGGCAAAGTGAAAGTTAAGTGAAGGCAAGCTGAAGTTGCCTCCACTTTACAGCCCACACGTGTTTCTAAAAAGAAAGAAATAACAATTGGAGGGGAAGGAGGGTGGTCATAGATTCTGACTTTTGGAGAGTGAGAGTGCGTGGTTCTTAAGGGACAAGACTGTGGGTATGGATGCCTGCAGAAGAATGAATGGGGGAAAGAATGACAAGGAAAGAGGACAATGAAGGAGATGAAAGAAGAATGGGGGTAGTGAAGGGATAAGAATTGAGGAAAGGAAGGTAGGTAGAGAGGCTTTCAACTTGTGATGAGAAATTAAAAGGTAAGAAAAGGAAGGAATGGGAAAAACTCAATGAGACCTGCGCCGATGATTTGCAGGGTAATCATACTGTGACAGGAATGAGTGGGGGCACAGCGGGGCTGCGCGTGGATCTGTGCACGTGGACGCAGTTGCATTAATGCCAGCCCACACTTCGGGCCAAGCTGCTGGCCTCGCTAGCACTTCCTTCACTGTATGTCTTCATCCTCCTCTTCCTCTCTTGTTGCTATGCCATTTGTGTTGAAAGAGGCCCTCACTTTATTTTTCTGTCAGATTTTTGCCTGTCTGGGACAGAGTAACTGCCCTTCACTGCCTTTTCTCTAGTGATCAAGGATGCCTGTAGGGTGGGGTTTTTTTAACTATGATCCATTTCAGAATCTGAGAATTATTTGTGTATTTTACCGTATATAGTATTTAGTCATGAAAAGTTTAGGTTCCTCTTACAATAAGAAGAAAGAGCAAATGAATTGTAAAAGAAAAAGGAGAAATTCAGGAGGAAACAAAACTACATAAATAACATGAACGGTTTTAGAAAAACTGTGGGAAAGCGTGTTGTGTTAGTAGGAATGAGGAAGTGGAAACTTAAATTTTTTTTTTAATGGGGCTGTTAGGGTGGTGATGCTATGTGATAGCCAGCACAGCACAGGCCAAGCAATTTCAGCCAGTGTTCTGAACCACTGTGATAAATTCTGTGATGCAGAGCATCACCTTTTTATCTTTTTTTCCTAAAAAGGTAGACGAGAACTTTTGAGTTAAGCTGCAGATAGTAGAAAACTTCCCCATTTTTAGATAAACTATATACCAAATAGTTTGTTGCTCAGTTAAAACTTGCTCAGCTGCAGCTCTATCTTGTTATGCTTTTTGTTCTTGCCAAACTCTCTCTGAATCATAATTTTTAATGTTGTACTCAGCTTCTTTCCACTTTTAGTTGACTAGATTAAGCATCTTTATAACAGTCCTGATTATAAAGTCACTGTACTGTCAATTGTTTCGTTTTCTCCTAATTTATTGACGAAGCAGATACAGAACGTTGATCCAATAATAGATTTGTAGAGTGAAACATTTTGCTGGGGGAAATCATTTTGCAGCTTTTAGCAGGGAAGGATTTCAAATGGCAGGGGTTTGTCTCTTCAGTCCCCGTGGAAACCTGCCCAGCTAATGAGCCTCTGGAAGATCATTGCTCCTGCGTGCTTGACTGGTAAATGATCACGCCAATTGTGTCTGTGCTGAGCGTCTGCTAGGCCAGAGCAAGAGCTGGATAACGCCTCGCTCCGCACTGCCGAGAGCTGCCGGGAGCAGAGAGCTCTGCATGCGCGGAGGCAGGTAACAAGGCAGGGGAGCCACTGGCCTGGCTGCGGGGCTGGCAGTGAGGGGAGGAGGCCCTGGGAAGAGTCTCTGAAGGACAGATGGCCCGGGCTGAAAAGACGAGACCAGGCGCGTAGAGCCAAAGGGAGGACAGAGGCTTTCCAGATGAGGGCATGCGCTGGCGTTAAGTGACAGGTAGTGGCAGATTTCTGCAGTAGGGCACAGTCCCTTTCAGGTTCTGTAGCAGAAGCAAACTCCTGCCTGAGTTTCTCCTGCTGCTAGAACATCGCTGTGAAATGTGGCTGTAACCTTTGTGGGGTCGTTCTGCCCGGAGAATAGCATCCTACTGGTTTTTGTGCTCGCTCAGGTGCTCGCTCTCTCTAAAAGGTTTCTAGCCCTGCTGAGGGAAAACTGGCTGTACCCAGTGGAATTTGTGCTTTTACCGACTTTTCTTTTTAGAAGAGGAAAAGAAATTGCATTAATCTTTTTTGAAAACTACAAAGTCAAGAATTTGGAAGTTGTGATCTTCCAGGATTAATAAACTTGGTGTAAATTTGACATATTGTGTGCAGTGCAAGAACAGATACTGTTTTCCTCTAGAGGATACCTGTCTTGTCTTCTGCAGGAGATGCTTTGGAGAGGAATGGAAAGTAGCGTGCTGCAGTATGACCCATGTTTCATTTGCTGTACAAATTGAAAGGCTTGGAGTTGATGAGGCTGAGGATTGCAAGAAGGAAAAAGGCAGGGTCTTGAGATTCCCAAGCTGGATTTCGTCCCTGCCATAACTTCCCATTTGTGAGCAATGATAACTCTCAGTATTGTGTCCCTGTTGTCTTCTGAGATGCTTTTTTGAGCTGTAGGGATGTAATCTGGTAGTCGGCTGCTTGAACCTTGAGAGAAGTCTGTCATGTCAAACAAATGTAGAAGTATCAAATTTAGGAATGTGCAGACAGCCTTAATTTTGTTGCTTACTAATTTTTCGAGAATTTGATTTTGCACTGTTAACTGTCCTTGAATGCAGGGTGGTGATGTGTATGTACTGTGTGATTATGTATCTGGGTACTTAAGGGCACTTACTATCTGAGCATTTCTCAGATATTTAAATTCGAAGTGGCAACAGGAATCTATTGAGGCAATAGCTTGATTACTTATAAGGATTCCATATGTAACTTACTATATTCTGTTTGTGCGAAAAAATAAGTTAAAGGAACAGCATTGGAGCACGATGAGGCCCACGGTTGTTTTTTCCTCTTATAGGAATTCATTTCATGACCCATGTGTAGCACATGTTAAAACCTGTCTCTTGCATACAGACCTTCCCTGCTGGCTGATTGCTTTTCAGGGAAATGTCTCTGCTGTAGAAACGTGGCAGTGAAAATAGAGACACTGATGTATTAGTTCTGATGATGGGTAGACACACCTTCATTTACACTCTCTATGTGTTGGAGAGTGGGTTCAGGAAGCAGACATGCTTATGTTGTGTTTCTGAAGAGCTTTTCCCCCCACCTTTTTTTTTTAAACCTGCAAGAGATTTTTTTTTTATTAGGTATAAAGGTGACAACAATCAAGCTTGGACTTCAGGTTAACGCAGTGACACTAGATCTTGGTTTGATTAGACAGGCATGGAAAAATGAGAATTGTTTTTATCAGCTTTGTCAGTTGACCATCTGGTGATGCCTAGGGGGTGAGTAGCATAGTGCATTGAAAATAAATTGGCTATCAACTTCACATTGCTCATTCAGAGCCCTACAAACATTTGTTATTCACAATGTATAGCATCGTTCCAGGTGTTAGACAGACCACACTGAGATTACAGGGCAGAAGGCAGAACAAGGAACACGTGACAGAGGGTTAAGACTGCTGTTCGCTGCTCCCCGTCCTGGCTCAGACTTGCTCTTTGGCTTGGCACAAAGTGTCTCCTGTCCCGTATATGTAAAATTGATGCACTAAAACGGACTCACTTTTTAGTGAATTAGCATTTGATCAACTTTAATTTTGACATCATTGTATAGAAATAACTAAATGGCATTATTTACCAGCTGTTGTACTATTTTTTTCATTACTGAATGGAGTTCTTGGATGGATACGTTGCATTATAATGACTGACTTCATTACAAATTTTGGTTTTCTGCTTTCTTAATGTAGGCCTTTCTGCACGGCAGCAGTTTTCTGTTAACTAGTATGTATTATAGAACTATGCTCCTGGGTTAGATATACCAAGTTTTTATAGTCTGTCTCCTTTGGAGTTGACAACAAATGGAGGCACACTAATGTGTACCAGGAAGGGGTGTTGGGAGTTGCTGGACTGGTGTGTGTGTTGTTGCCAGTCAAGTTAGCTTTGTTCCTGCGTTGGCATTGTGGACAGGAACCTGACTTCTCCATGTATCTTCTTCTCCCTGCAGGTATTGAGAACCTGCCGTTTGAATTGCAGAGAAACTTCCAGCTGATGCGAGATCTGGATCAGAGGACGGAAGGTGAGGATTAGAGATGGTTTTGTTGATGAGACAGGAAACATGCAGCTTGACCGGCTTTTCTTTCCTTTGCCTTTATCACGGGGATCTCAGGGTAGGGGAGGAAGCCTGCAACTGCTCTGATCCTTCAGTCACTGTAGTGTGTATGTATGTACGGGTATTTATGTATTTAATGGTAAACTTGTTTCAGACCTCAAGTCAGAGATCGATAAATTGGCCACGGAGTATATCAGCAATGCACGGACTTTGTCTTCAGAGGAAAAACTGGGGCTTCTCAAGCAAATCCAGGAGGCCTATGGGAAATGCAAGGAGTTTGGGGACGACAAGGTTCAGCTGGCTATGCAGACCTACGAGATGGTATGAAGGGAAGTGTCTAGTGCTTATCGTATGAAAGACTGTACTAAAGCCCCCAAGCCTGGAAGACCCTGATCTCTCTCTTTAGGCCCTACCCACTCTTGCTTCTCAGCTCCTAGTGCAAGCCCCATGCCCTCTCCTCTTTGCCCTCTTCGGCTCTGTTTTGTGGTAACTCCTGGTCACTGTCGTCTTTGCAGGTTGATAAACACATCCGGCGGCTGGACACAGACCTCGCTCGCTTTGAAGCAGACCTGAAGGAGAAGCAGATAGAGTCGAGTGACTATGACAGTTCTTCCAGCAAGGGCAAGAAGAGTGAGTACCACCACTGGGCTGCAGATTGATACAGGAGGCAGCCAAGTGACTATGGAAGTGGTGGGGATGAAGGCAGGCACTGGAGTGGTACAGATCAAAGACTGTTACGCTGGAATCTGAAGGACAGGTAAAAAGATGGTGACCTGGGCTCTTCTTGTGTGAGCATATTCAAGGCCGCTAGATAAAATTAAGATGGGGTGCATGGCCCAAAGCCAATATACACTCTGAAGTAGGAGTGTATTTTAGTGCTGGAGAGGTTGTTACTATCAGGTGTCTATTTTGATGGGGTGGTAGATGCAACACCTTTCTCTCTTCTTACCAGAGGGACGAGCCCAAAAAGAGAAGAAAGCTGCCCGTGCTCGCTCTAAAGGGAAGAACTCTGATGAGGAGGCGCCAAAAACTGCCCAAAAGAAGTTGAAGCTTGTCCGCACGTAAGTGTTTAAGAGATTTGTGGGAATGAGGAGCATCACTGCAAATCAGACCGAGGGATGCCTAGCCAGACTTCCCTGTGAAGGATCTGATCCCCACCCAGACCGGACGGTGTGTCTCCTGTCCCTTCTTGGGAAGCAAGAGGAAGAGACCTTTTAATTCTTTCAGGGGAGCGTGGCATGAAGGGGAAGGTGGGCCACTTCAGTGGAGTGGGGTGTATGTGCTTAGAAAAGAGAAGCGGCTGTACTCTGGCAAATAAAGGCATTGTCCTGGGAGACGTGAAGGGGTTCGAAGCCGGTTATTTTGCTGACCTACTTTATTCCTATCCTGCAGTAGCACAGAGTATGGGATGCCTTCAGTCACCTTTGGAAATGTGCACCCTTCGGATGTATTGGATATGCCCGTGGACCCCAATGAGCCTACTTATTGCCTCTGCCACCAGGTCTCCTATGGGGAGATGATTGGCTGCGACAACCCAGATGTAAGAGCCTGCACTTGATGGACATGGGGCAGAAGGGAGTGGGGAGAGTCTTGCACGGAAAGTCTTGTCCGGCTTGGGTGGCCTGATACAGCAAAGCAGTGACAAGAAGAGGGCTTACCTCAGATAGTTTGGAATGGCAGAGGGGTGGCTTGGTAGGGCCTGGTAAGTGCACCTTTCTTCAGGGTTTTCCTTAAAATGACAGGTTGTTTTCTTGCCCCCACACTTAACAAGGGAGTAGGGGAGTTCTCCTTGCTAGTAATGTACAGGTTGGGTGCAAGTCTTCATTCCCTGATCACTGCTAGGGGTTTAGGAGTTTGTGAACAAATGTTGGGAAGTTTTGGTAGCCCAGAAGCAATGATTTTGAAAGAAAACTGCTCTTTAACTGACTGCTCTCCATCCCAACAGTGTTCCATTGAATGGTTTCATTTTGCCTGTGTGGGTCTAACAACAAAACCAAGAGGAAAATGGTGAGTGAACGAGCAACCTGGAGGGCCCATTGGTCTTCGGAAAGGGGAGGTCCTGGGTGGCGGAAGGGAGAGAACTGTATATACACACTTACAAGATCTCTTAAAAAGGAAAATTTGAATTAAGGCTTTGTCTGGGACCTTGGAAAAGGTCCTTTGGGACTGTATGTTTGAGGTTCATGTCACGCCCTAAATTCTGGCTTTTTACTTCCCTTTCTACCAGGTTCTGCCCTCGCTGTTCCCAGGAGAGGAAGAAGAAGTAAAATCCCGTGAGCCCTCAGTACTGCTGCAGGAGCTCTCTTCCCCCTGCCAGGGCCTCGCCCCAGCTCCCCCAGCCCTTGGGGCCTTGGCTGGGGGGAGTCTTGCCCTGTTTGTGGTTTGGGCCATCCCTGGAATGGTGTGTACCCTCACGGCGGTTCCTGTGTGTTCTGTATCCCTGGTTGCTTCCGAATCCCTAAGGGAGGCCCTCTCTGTGTACTATTCCAAACAGGTCTCTGAACCTCAAAGGGAATGAATGAGGGCACCAGGGTAGCCACCAGATTCCCAGGGATTCAGGTAGCCCCTGATTTTCCTTGGCTTTCCTTCAGCCTCCTCAGAGTTCATTGCCTACTCTCTGCTTAGAGAACAAGGCTATGGGATGGGGGAAGGAAAGGAGGTAAGTCTTCAGCATTTTAGGTCTTTGATTTTCCTGGGTCTTTTTCAGGAGAGAGGGAGTAACCAGGCCACTTCTTAATCTAGTGGGCTGGTTGAGAGACTGAAAACCTTATGTACTCCCTGTCTAACCATTCCACTACTGGCATTGAGCAGCCTCTTTTGTTTGGGAGAGGAGGAGGAGGGAGGAGTGTTTAGAGCTAGCTTTGTCTCTCTTATTCCTGGGGTAAACCTGCTGGCCTGGGAAGCACACTGTGTGAAGGAGGAAGAATTTCTGACCGCATGGGGAGAAATGGCTTCATCTAGCCTGTCTTCTGGCTCCAAAATTCTCCCCTCCTTTTGTGCAGTGGGGCTTCTCCACTATGTTGATGATGGGAAGTTTGGGGATTCAGATCCCACTTGTATAATATGGAATTAAATAAAGTTCATTGAAACAAATACGCTGTTGCCTTGCTGTCACCTCCAAAGTAAACTGCGGCAATTGGTCCCTTTAGTTATCCTTTCTCTCTCAGCTCTGTTTTTATTCTAAATAATGAATGTGGTACAGCTTTTTTGTGTAACAATCCTGAACAGTGTTAATAACTGACATTCTGCTGAAGTCAGGCTTGAAAATATCCCTAATATACCTGCAAAAGGTTACTAAGCTTTCTGGTGGCTGTGAAAAATATCTGTCCCTTCAGTCGTGCCCCCACAAGAGGGTGGGCGTCCAAGAGTGTGGACAGGTTTTGCAGATATCCTGATAACTTGCTCCCCAGTGGGTCACTTTCACCTTGGATCACCTTGTTGCCAGAAACTCCAGCTGCTGTTACTAAGATAACATTAGGCTCCAAAACAATTACTGAAGACACATTTCTCTTTGTAGTGTCTGCAGGTGGCTGTGAGGAGATGATCCATACTGAAGCTGCTGTTCATCTGTTCCATTGGCATGGCCTGGAGATTGATGAGTTTGAGTCTCTTCTTCCTGCTTGTTTTCTGCTATTCAGGAGCGTTTAAGCTTTTCACCTGAAACACAAAATGGTTTCCTCGCGTAGATAACTTGTACGAGGATCAGTGAAGCATTTTTGTTCTTGTAGTCATGAAGCCCAAGCTCTTCTGGGGCCTCTTTATTAAAACCATTCGGAGGACTGCGTAGGTGGAGAGCAATGCCACTCACCTTGTAATGGTACAGGGACCCTGCCAAAGCCATCAGCTGAGAAGCTGGTGTTTAAGTCTCCTGTTCAAGTGAGTTAGCATTGAGTCAATGTTTGCTTTTGCTTCGAGAAGGGGTGCTCAGGTTCCCATTTTGCACAGAAAAAAAATAGAGGTAAGTTCTTACCCAGACTACGGCTCACGTGGTTTGTGGTACCACTGCCACAGTCTGGATCTCAGTCCCCAGATTGTCTTAAACCGTTTTCCTGGGACTTCCCTCCTTAAACAGAGAGGAAGTAAATCCTGGAAGATGTTGGTTGTGCGTGTGGTACGGTCTTTGTAACAGGAGATGCTGTGCCATCATCCAGTGGGTGAGAAGGCTGTGGCTGAACAAAATTCTTCAGCTGGGGTTTATCCAGATACCAGCTGGGTGCTCAACTAACAGAACAAAGGGAGGATGTGGTCTGAACTTGGAAACGGGCTTTGGGCAAAGGGCAAGGGTGACAATAGGTGCAAACACTCCTCTGAGTGGTTTGGTTTTGATGGGATAGGATGCTGGATTGTAACCGCCCCCATTAGCAGCAAGCTTTCTAGAAGCTGTGGGCTAGAGACGTGTTTGAAGTGGCGGCCCTGTAATGAAGCCACTGCTGATGAAGGATAAGAAGTAGTTTATAAATGCATGTGGTGTAATGCAAAAGCAGTGTGAGTGGGCAGGGGAGTGTTGCACACCAGACCAGGAAACAAGGTGGCCCATTGCTTAGGTGTTGCTTACTGCGCCGGAGTAACTCTGTTCAGGGTAGCTCTGGTTTAGGAAACCCAAGTGTTGGGTCTTCTGCAGTCGGTGTAGGATACCAAGAGGGGAGGTAGACCAGAATACTCCTGTTTTCAGGCTAAAGCTTGGGCACAGGGTTGCCATTGTGCTTCCTGGGGCACTGAGAATTGGAACGTCCTGATGTTTTTTTAATGCAAAACACATGAGAAACACCTAGGCCGGGTTCTGATTCAGTGCCAGAAAACGGTGGGGCGTGCTAGGCGGGAAGCTCCACTTAGCCCCCGTCCTGCCACTGCGTCCTGCTTCTGTCCGATGAAGGGGTGCTTCAACCAGCAGCAAGGAGCATTCACGGGATGTTGGTGACAGCTGAGAGAATGCTCTGAAGAAGACTTACAGGAAGAGGGAATTTATACAAAAATATGGATGAAAACTGAGAATTTTTAAATGGCTTACAAGTATACAGGCAAATGAAAGGACATTAAAAGCTAACCTTTGAAGAGAGGGAATAAGGGCAACTGTGCAATATTTAGTCACCAAAGGGGGGAAATAATCAATCGAAGCTAGAAATTACAAAGTACAAAGATGAAGCCAGTGGGAACAAAGCCTATAAGCGACAAGGCTAGAAACATAAGCAGCTTTTTTTAGAACGCCTTTTGTTTTTGATGTAATTGAACATGGCACATGTCCATTACCAACTGCGGATAGCAGAATTGTTTGTAATGAGAGGAGGGGGAAGTGTTCTGTAAATATTTATTATGTGTTGGTGCTGGTGTCATATGGGGATGATGTACTTCCTAGGCAAACAGTAAGGAGGATTTTAAATAGCATCTATTGGACCGAACGCTTTTTGATCAGCAGTCTTCAGCAAATGGTGTCTGTCGTCCTGCGAGAGCCACCCGAAGGCATCTGTGGTCTGCTCCCTGTCGGTCTCCGGACTGCTAGGGAAAGCCTGCAAGGCTGGAAAAGAGCCAGCTCTGTGCTGGTCCTTAACGAGGTCAAGGCGGCTGCCGTAGCAGTCCAGATGTGAAATTCTGGAACAGCAGATAAGTAAATTGCTTCTCTTTAAAACAAGCAAGAAATCCAGGTCAACAAAATAAAATCAGTTTGACTGGAAGTAGCAGAAATGGTCAGTCAAAAATGACTTGATCTTTTTTTTTTTTTTTTAAAAAAGATCACTGTTAGTAGTTACCTGTATCACTGTAGTGGTAATGGGATCTGAAAAGTTTACTTCACCTAGAACTGAAATGCTTAAAAAGGGGATACACTAAGATAAAGTAATCATGAACTCCTTCAAAGAACTGGCTAGCTTGCAGATTTCCTGGAACAGCTGTCAGTGCAACATAAATACTTTCTAAAATGGAGCGGGGAGAAATTGCCCTTGTAGAGTGACTGGAAATAACCTAGTTGGTGAGTAAAGTCAAGTCTGAGTTTCGGGAAGCTGGAGCCGTACAGCATGACAAGAGGGAAGACTTTTGCCAGCGTCTTTAAGCCCGTTTATTAGTAATAATTGGTCATGCACACGAGTGACCGGTTCATCTTGTCCAGCTGTGACTGCCCCAGCTGTGGGCATCATTCCTAGGTAGCTGGGCAAGTGTAGTTGATGAGGCTGTTCAGCAAAAAGTATTCCCCTTTCCAGTGAGCAGATGTGCTCAGCAAGATCCTGTCCCCCGGGCTCTGCCACCGCCATGTCTGCTGCATGACGTGCACAGAAATCGTCCCAGCCATGACCATCGCCGCCTTCATCTGTTACAAACATAGCAAGCGATTAAACTAGCCCCATAGCTCAGCAACATTCAGCCTTTAATTAAGCGCTCTTAAGGTATTATTTACCTAACTATACATTTAGCGCCATGTGGTAGACAGTCTCCTATTGTCTGTTTAAAGAGGTTGTGTAAGGCTTCTGTGCTTAAGCAGACTATCTAAGGCTCAGTTGTGGAGTGTGTTTTGGCAATACTCAGATTATCGGGGATGAATTCTTACGAGACAATTACTGCATATAAATACCTATAATCTTAGAACTGGAAGCCCTGATTGGAAGGTAACCCGGGAGGTCATCTGGTCCGGCTTCCCCTTCAAAGCAGGGCTGCTGTCGGTCCCTAATCACGTCGGATCTATGGTAGGTAGCAAGACGCTCTGTAGCAGAGGAAGCTCGGGTAAGAAGCAGCAGTTGCGTGGCTCCAGGTGTAAGGTGATGTTGCTGAAGATCTTAAGGCTTGATTCCAGTGCTGGCCAAATGAGGCCAGAGATCTCAAGTTGGCAGTGAGAAGAAAAACATTCCCAAGAGAGAACTTGCTTATACTGGCTGAAAATAAGACCGGGTCCTCCTAGGATGTTTCTCATTGCAGATATGCAGATATACATTGTTGAGAAGTGGTAGTTACAGATGACAGCAGGATTGCTCCCCTCTGACGTCTACAGAGAAATGGGTGGCACTTCCTCCAAGTCCCAGAAAGGAGGGATACGAAGGGTATCTTGCCATTCTCTTGGCTAAGTGAAGCTTCAGCCAAAGCACTGCAGGACGTTGAGGTGACTGAGCCCAGATCACGATGCAACTATGGTGAACAGTCTTGTGCAAACTGGCAACAGGAGCGCTGATGTTTCTTTTCTCCTGGAGCAGAGCAAGGCGCAGCGGTCACGTACCAAGCGCTCATCGGTAGATCATTTAACATAGCGTGATTACCCAAACTTCTGAGCGAGCTTAGATTGAGGGCCCTGCACAAGGCAGACCTGGCTGGTTTGACAGTTTCTGAGCCGTTGTCTTTTGTACAACCAACAATGGCTCTACTTTTTTTTCCCTGCTGTGTGAACCGGGAGGACAAACTGTGGAGACATTGACAAGCTGAGTGGCAACACCTGGGGAGCGTGCGATCCCTGGTTGCTCTAAAGCAGTGGCAGTAAGCAAGGAAGACTGCAGTATTTAAAGAGTTAAAGACTACTAGAAGGAAACAAAACGTCCTAGCATTCTTTCCAAAGACAACTGAAGGAAGTTTCTCCAACTGCCTTGCCTAGTAGTTACATTACCAGAAGAAACATAGTTGGTTTTATCCAAAAAAATGCATTTAATTTATAAAAATAGTCAAATGTCTTGATTAATTTATGCTAATTTATGTTTATTCTTCTGAATACATAAAAGAAATTTAAGTCTTCATTTAAAAAAGACATTTTTGCCCAAGTCTTAAGGACAGGCAAACCTGTGACAAACACTAAGCTCCTAAAGCCTACTGTGAAAAAATGCTCAGTAAGTTGCCCACTTTGGTCTGTTTTTGCTGATGTACAATTTAATTTCAGTGGTTTGGGTCGCTGCCATTGAAAGAATAACTCATTCAAAGCTCAAAACCAGGCTGGGAGGAGAAAAGGCTGGAATTAATTTTTTACACATCAACAACAAGCCAGAAAAAAAAGTGTGAGACCAGGAGATTTCCTTGTTCTGAAAGCCTGAAGGATCCAGTCATTGGAAGAACCCATTTAGTTACTACAGAAAGATTAGGGTGGGAAGAGACCTCCCTGGAGCTCTGTAGTCCAAGCCCATGCTCGCACTAGGGCTAACTTTGTGGTTAGATCAGGTTGTTCTTGCACTAAAGCAGCCTGCCTAAAAAGACTAGAGCAGTTCATTCAAGCATGCTTTTATGAATCCACTCCATTTTACGTTGTATTATTAATTCAAGAAACCATTTTTAAATGCTGTTTTTGCAATCAATTAAATATTCCATTTTCCAAATGACAAGTAAAAAAATGCTTCATTCACTATTTCCTAACAAAATAAAATGTAAATTAAGTATCTGAATTAATGCATGTTATAACTGTACAGTGCTTGTATAAATGTGAATAGATTAACATATCCACCAAGTTAAAATGAGTGCCAATTTTAATGTAAAGTCTATATTTATCAGCATATTCGCATAGCTCTCAGCCAGTGACAGCACAAAAATGAAGTACAACTGTGGAATGAAGATTATTTAACCTGTGATTAAAGTCAGCAATTCATATCATTTTGGTTTAAATCAGCACACTCTCTAATGCTTTTGGTCTGTGGAGATGGAGTCCTCAGCCCTCCTCTGAGCGGGCTGATACCCACATCCCTTCCCACAGGGCTGAAGCTACCAGGATGAAGACGTTGCGCGTCGGGCTCTTTGTTGAAGTACGTTCTGCTTCATGGAAGAACTAGAGCTGAACTGGAGGAGGACCTTTACTTGGCTGCTGTGCAATGGCTCTGATGGCTTCTTGGTTGGGCTGTCCACTCTTCCATTAGTACCAGGTGGCAGCTGATCTTAGCAGCCCTGGCACGCTCCTGAGGTGCAGCTCCACATCCTCCAGGTGCAGCACTGGAGGACATCAAAATCCATGTCCTGTAGGCGCTGGGGTAGGGACTGCTGTCTCAGCCAGCAGCGTTCTCGTCCCACATTTCAGACTAACAGTATTCCCATCTTCTGCCTCTCCTTGAGATTGCCCTGCCAGGCTTGTTTGATTTGTGGGCAGGTGGCGGCACTCTGGCTCTGAAGCTGGTTTTGCTCATGACGTTACGGTCACTGGTAGGGCCTGTGCTGTGCACACAGACAGGGCCGGTGCACAGGGGCGTGGGGACAGGAGATCAGATGTACGATGGGCAGAGAGTTGTAGGTGCCAACGCTGTTTTATCAGGGAGGCTCTCTGTCCTCTCCAACGCCTCATGTGAAAGGAACAAACGTGCTCTTGCTTGAAGCTGCTGTACCCTCAAGTGAGACCCAGCAGTGTCACCAACAGAGCTGCAGCCAGCATGGAGCAAGGGCACCTGTGCAAGCCTGAGTTCCTGGGAGCTCCCAAATGATCGCTGGTTGCTGAGACCAGAGCAAAACCATATGCCCTAGGAACTGGGACCTAGCAAGAAAGTGAGCCCGGTGGGCAAGGAGAGAGAGGACCCCCAGGACAGCCATTGCTGTTGACTGTTATCATCTGTGGAGGAGAGAGCGTAGAACTGTGATGGGCTTTGGACCCCCTTCTCTACCCTTTCACAGTGTTGCTATTCTCTTAGGTGTATATTTTAATAAATGAGGGTATCAGTTTTCCCTTTCCTTTGATGGTCTGGAAGCAATACATAACCTGGCATGTCTCAGGGGCTCTGCTGGTCCCTTCCTTAGTCCGCCCTGACAGCTACACAAGCAGAATTGCTCACAGCCATAAGCAGAGAGCCTAGTGCTTATTTTCGAGCAACGTATTGATATACAAACATATTGCAGTTAACAGCACCGTTATGGCTGTACCAGTGCTCTGACGTTTTCACTCCAGCTAATATGAGAAAACATATTTAGGTATTTTTACCAGAATTTCCTTTCTGTTATCACCTTTTTTCTATGATCTCTGTTTACCTTTCAAATTAAGACACATGCTTTCTATGGATGCTGCTTGACAAGGCACTGGATTCACACCTAATCTTTGTAGCCTCCACGAGTTTCTTGAGCTGACAAGACATCTTTTCCCCCCTTCCCCCTCCCGCAATTTAACTCACAGAGCTGACACAGTCTAACAAACATTAGTCATCTGTATGCCTGAGTGTGCTTTTTTCTTGGCAAGTTAGGCTAGTGTGTGTGTTGAGGAACTATGCTATGAATCTCTATGAGCTGGCTCTGCAGTCACCCTTTTCCTGTTCATCCATTGCTCACTAGAGCCAGGGCCTGGCTTGGCACCGTGCTGCTACAGCAAGGTCAGCCTCTTCTGGCTGTATTCGCCATCCCTAGTCATGGCCCTTAGCTGACCTGGGCTGAGGGTTGTGCACCATACACCATGCATCTGCACAAGGTAGGAGAGAAACAAAGCTGGGGGACTGGATTGGCATCTCACATCCAAGACGGTCATATTTTTGGGCGCTCACCTTAATCTTGTGATGTTTTCTATCAGCCTGAGGAAGGAAGGGGCAACATAACCCTTGGAGCAGAGGAAGAAGGGTCTGTGAGCCATGGTCCTGGGATTTTGAAGAGGTTTTTTTCAGACACTGCTGTTTGGTGGTGATGTTTGTGGTGGAACATGCAGAGCAGAAAATACTGAGAAATAACTGAGGTATTGAAGACAACAACAAAACTAACTTGGAAGAGGAGCCAGACAACCAGACAGGCGCTTCCGAAGCTCAACACGACAATCGGATAGCAACATGGAAAATGCAGCTCCTTTCCTTGTAACAGCAGCAAGTTGTTATGCTGCTGTTACAGGTACCTACTGCTGGCATCAGGCACGCTGTAGGCCTGGGGGGTTACAGCTGCGTACATCAGCCCACCTAGCTCAGGCTAGCGCAGGAACACCGGCTGCAGGAAGCATCACTTTGTGGTGGCTCCGAAAACAAGGTTGCAAATCTGCTTCAGTGCATGAATTATACAGCTTGTAACGCATCATCGGTGGTACAGCCTTATAGGTGCCAAGTTTACCCTGAGAAATCAGAAAATATTGAAATTAACATCACCCCTGCGCTCTGCATTACTGACCACTATAATTGCTTGACACTGCAGTAGGGAGTAGACTGCCCCACCGCTTGCCGCATTGATGCCTCCTGTCCAAACTACTGTTCCTCCTGACCTCATCCCTCCCCCAAAGATAACTTCTTTTTTGCGGAAACTTAAAACACAAGTGCCCCATAGCCAGCTGGTACAAACAAAGCTGAACAGCACAGCAGCATCTCCTGCACTCGCCGTCTCCCAACTCTGCCGAGTGTACACCACAGACTAGCTTCTGAACACACTTGTGGACCATAAGAGTTCCCTGATGGATTTTTGACAACCTGAACCAAATCCACTGTATGCCACAGTGCATGAGAAGTGCTAAGTAGCCAACCTGTCCTCACATCACTAACTGCCTTCTTTCCAAATATGCAGTAGCTCCCCACAGGCATTGCTACTAGAGCATCAACCAAGGATGACTTCTTTGACAGCTCCTTCGTCTTCTGCCTTGTGCTTGAGTTCTCAGTGTATGTCCAGGGACTCTGGTCCGTTCATTCTTGTTTCCTGTTTTCACATGCCATAAATCTCTTGCTGGCACATGTAGACACAGGCTGTGTAGCCAGCACCTGCCAGACATCAATAACACTGCACGACATGCCACGTTGGTGTGCTTTCCTAGGTCATGCATTGCCATCAGCCACTGAGGTCAGCATTGAGTTCCCTTGGGAAGCTGCTCAGGGCAAGATGACAGAACTCAGCCTGGGCTCTGTTGTCACTGGGGAGCAGAGGGGATTAACAGAGTTGGGAAGCTGAAGGACCTGGAGTTGTCTAAAATCAGCTAATAAGCAATATGTCTCAAGCTAAGCAATGGAAGACTAGGAACTGGCTAAAATTTGCAAGCTCCAGCAGCGTTGCCTGTTTTAACATGAGTGGCAAGAGTTAGCTGGAAAATGTCTCCTGCTTACTGCGTTTCTAAGAAGCTGCAAAAGCATCCTGAAATTCAGGGCTGTTGTTAAACGATCAGGCTTCAAGCTTCTCAGAAATGTTACCTTCCAAGAAGACATCTTAGAACAAACTACGGCTTGTCTCCTGCAAGGAACTGCAGAGCTATGCACTGTTGCCAGACACCTTCCTAATGGACTGCATGGCTGTGGTGAGATGAGCTTTCACCTTGATAGCCTGTACGGCCACTCAGGGTACCAGTAGGCAATATGTCAGCCTTACAATTGCAGCCAGCACGTCTGCAGCACTCTGCAGCCATTGCATGCAGCAAAGCTGCTCAGATCTCCCAGGATTTGCGATGGAAGTGACTTCTTCAGCAGCATCCTGCTATGCTGTCGAAAACTTTGTCTGCTTTGCCTGCATCTCCTCTTTGGTTCTGCAAGGGTGTCATTTCCCAGCCGAGCTGAGGCTGTGGGGTGATGCAGTGGATACACAAAGCTGCTATGCCACCCTGCATTTTGCTTATGGATGCAGTTCTTGGAGCTGCTGTGCCAAGCATTTTCCTTCCAACTACCCTGACAGCTGCTTGCCCGTGATGGTTATGGTCGTGTCTTTTCCTCTCATGTCAGAAAGTGCCCAGGTGTGGGAAGCACTGTGTCAGCTGCTTCTCCATGGGGTGCACATGTGGGTTGCTGCGTCTGTCCCCCCACGCTTCAGTCTCTGTAGTAAGGGCCAGGCATGGGCACGTGGGTGTGGGTCTCCCTCAAAAGCAGCCCTATGGGGCTCTGGGCACCTCCGCGCTGGTGGTCCCAAAGCCTCTTTTGCCGGCACCATTCTCCCTTTTGCCTGGGAAAGTTTTAATGTGCAGAGGGCGGCACTCAGGGCACCTGCGCTGGAGGCAGAGGAAAACCAGCTGGTGCTCCTGTGACTCGCTGGGGGTTCAGAAAGTGGCACAGCTGCCTGGGAGAGATCAAGCCAGCTTCCCACTGTGTCCTGAAGCAAGCCAGTGCTGGGTCACTCCCTGGGAAGCCATGGGGAACGTCTCAATCCCCGCAGGTGGAACAGGAACAGATTTTGTCCCCTTTCTCCTGCAGAAGAGCACAAAATGCTTTGGGGTGCAGGGTACCTCAAGGGTACTGCTTTTGGGGTACGTTCAGCTCGGGGGTAGCCTGGCCAGGCCTCGAATGCTGTTGCGGGTTGTTGCCAGCCACCAAAGCGTCCCTGAGCAGAGGGGATAGCTCCCAGGTTGGGTCCCGCTCCTCCTGCTTGCCTTGTCCCCATGGCCCCGGCTTCTTCCTTCCTCGTGGGGTGCCCATCTCCCCTCACACCCCCACAGGCACGAGCCCGTGCCTCGGCTCCCCTCCACGCCCCCTCCTCTCCCCGGCTGTTACGCTGTCCCCTTCTCATTCCGCCGTCGCCGGGGCCACCAGGCAGGAGAGGGGTGCTGGGGCCCGGGGCGGACATGTTGAGGCTACCCTGCCTGGTGGGTGAGTGACCCCCACCCGGCTCCTACCCACCCTCCCGGGGCCACCTCAGAGCCGGCGGGCCGGGGCCGGAGGGAGGCCTGAAGCCCCTGCTGCTGCCCCCCGCCGCTGCTGCCCCCCATCTCTCACAGGACCAGCCCTCCAGGCCCACTGGCCGCACCAGCCCCTGGCTCTGCTCGCCCGGGGGCGGCTGGAGGCTCTGGGGGGGGACGTGGGGTGGGGGCCAGGGTGCTGCAGAGGGGGCTGGAGGCAGGAGAGGAGGGGGCCCGGCTGGAGGCGAAGGAGGGAAGGGAGGGGATGGAGGGATGTCCCCATGGAGGGGCACGGGCCCTTGGCGTGGCAGAAGGGCAGCTCACAGGGGTTGGCAGTGGAGCCTGCGCCATTGTGGGTGCTTCTGGAGGCACCAGGCAAGAGAAGCTGGGGCTTTTGGGGGGGGTAGGGGGGTGGGGAACAAACCCCCAAAAACCAAACAAAACCAAAAATCTAAACGCTTCCCCCCAAATCCAAACCAAACTCCCCCAAAAAACCCCGGCTTTTAATTTTTTTCTTATCTTTTCTTTTAAAATATTTTGCTTTTTAATTTTTTCTTCTTTTTCCTTTTTCTTCTTTCTTCTTTCTCTTTACTTTTTTCTTCTTTGTTCTTTTTCTTTTCTTTTCTTTTCTTTTCTTTTCTTTTCTTTTCTTTTCTTTTCTTTTCTTTTCTTTTCTTTTCTTTTCTTTTCTTTTCTACGTTCTCTCTTTTCTCCTTTTTCTCTTTTCTCTCTTTTTTTTCCTTTTCTTCCTTCTTTTTCATTGTTTTTCCCCCAGGGCCCTGCAAGCAGAGGTGATGGAGGGAGACCTCAGGCCAGCTCATCCCGGTGCCCCGCTCAGCACTAGCAGACAGGAGCGGGCCACCCTGCCAGCCGCTCTTTTGTTTCCACCCACCTCCTGCCCCCATTAAATTAAGGAGCGTTAAACACAGCCTGCCTTCTCCCCCAGGGCTGCTGACCTTGCTGATGTCCTCTGTTGCTCCGCCGGTGCCTCCCGCTCCGGGCAGCCCCCTGTCAGACAGTGAGTACCAGCTCTTCTTTGCCAGCCTGCGGCCATCCTGGAAGGCACACATCTCATGCCAGTTGCGCCAGGCACGCGGCTGCCTCAGCCCCACCATCCTGCAGCTGGACCAGGAGGAGAATCATGGCCGTGTCCCTGAAGGTAGAGGCATCACCCTAACTCCAGGGGCAGAGGGAGGCATCAGCCCAACTGGGGCAGTGCCAGGTGTTTCTCTGCCCTGAAATGCCACAGAATTATGGGAATGGTTGTGGGATGGGTCGTTTTGGGGTCTCTAGCCCAAAGTTCAGCTTGGAGCAGGACAGTCCCAGCACTAGAGCACTGTGGCTTTATGCAAGGGAGTTTGGTTTTGTGGCGTCTCTGCGCACCCCTCCCAGTGCTGCACTGCTTTCCTGGAGAAAAAACCTTTTCCCAATGGCCAGTCCTAACCTCCCAAGCAGGAATTTGCAGTGTTTTCCCTCTTGTATTGTCTGGCACCACCAAGAAGGGTTTGACTTTGCCATCTTGTAGCTTTCCTTCAGGTCCTTGTGGGCTGCTGTTAACTTGCCCATGTCCTCTTCAGCCAGCTGCACAAGAACAGCTGCCCCAGCCTCTCTTCATGGGTCAGGGGCTAAAAGCCATGACCATTTCAGTGGCCCTTCACTCAGCTTTTCAGTTTCATCCACTGGTGGGCTGACAGGGGAAAAAACTGGCCACAGTTTTCTGAAGTTCACTGAAGCTCATCGTCTCATCCCAACAGTTCATCTTACAACCTGACCAGCTCCTTCCAGCTTGATCTGGGGTTTAATGCAGAAGCTTGGCTCATGGTTTCTCATGGGTCTTTAAGAAAGCTTGAGCTGATAAGCTGCTTTTTTAAGTGTTTAACATTTCAGGAGCCAAGAAACATCCCAGTTCAGAAAGCGCCATAGCAACAGCATCCTTTAAATCTCTGCAGTCATACTTTCCCTGCACCCCTGCATCAGTGAATTTAAGTGGCATAATTATATCTGTGCAGCTGAAAAACTTGGGACTACTTCTGTCGTATTTTTCTTCAGAGGAAAAAAAATAGGAACAATTTTCTCATAAAAAATATGTCTTTATATTTAGCTATGAACGTCAATGAACTGAATGATCAGCCAACTGTGCTTATTTGGACTGCAGCTTGAGGGCAACTATTTCTTGCTTGTTTCTGCAGCTGTGTCAGGGGAACGGGTCCCACTCCACATCACCAGACCCAGGGACAGTTCCTTGGCTCCTCCTTCACTTGCAGGCACCTGCAATCCGTGATGCCATAGTGCTGGGTGCAGCCAGGGGCTGTCCCTGGTTCCTCTCCCGGCAATGCCCAGCACCCTGGCACTGCTCTTTGGCATACCCAGCCACTCTCCCACTGCTGCTGCCTTCAGAGGCTCGGTTACCAAGAGCAGGAGCATCTGGAAATGCCAGGAGATGGGACAATTTTGCAGGTTGCCCTCTTTGCCTTCTTTTATCCGTCCATCAGCTCAACAGACCCATCTGGCAGACTTTATTCCCCTCCATGTTCTCTTTCTTCCAGTTTTGGGGCTATTTTGGCACATGTTGTGGCCAGGCTGAGAAGCCGAGCAGATGCAGCAGAGCATGTGCCCTCACATGTTTTGTCTCTACTGTCCTCACAGATAAATGGCAGTGCTGTCTACATCCAAATATTCATGAGCATTAATTGTCCCTCTTCAGGTGTGGTGCTGAGGAAAGCAGTTACCTTGTGTTTTAAACAAGGGAATCCTACACGTAGCCTTTCAATGCTCTTTTTTGTGGAAGATGAGAGTCAGGAGGATGTTTTGTCATGAGTGTATGCAAATATCTTCTCTGGTTCCTTCTTTTAGTGACAATGCAATTGTTAATTAATTGCCCTCCCCCTCCTCCAACCCCCTCCCTGCCCATGCTTGGAGCTCCTGCAGGTAGAGTTGGCCAAAAAGCCCAAGGCATTGGCTTCCTGACACCCAGCAGAAGCTGTAGCTGTTTGCAGCAAGCACATGGGCAGGAGGAGCAGAGGAAAGAGGCAGGAGATCATATTGATTAAACTAAGCAGCTGGTGCTGGGAAGGGCTCCCCTTGGCAGGAAGGTCAGAGTGTTGAAAGAAGGACAAGTATTTCCATGGGGGAGATGAGCTGAGAGAAAAGAGAGGTTGGGGATCAGTGCTAAAGGAGGTGAGCTGCTCATCAGGCCATGCCATCAGCATTCAACAGGCTACGAGAAAGCTGAGCCATGGTGAAAATCAAAAGACTGGCAAAGAGAGCCTACAGGAAACTGTCTGTGTCAAGTTTTCCTTCACTTCCCAGATGTTGCAATGAAAACACACTTTTCTTCTCCCCTCACCCCAAAATGAAAAGTTTCTGTATCATCATAGAAATGGTTTGTGACAGGACACAGCAAGCTGTAATACTCTAAGCCTGGCCCAGTATGTGCTGCTGGGGATGCAGTCCTGGCCTTGGAGGACCAGGCTAACGCTGGGGTTAGCAAATGGTTGGGCTTCCTCCCCTGCCCAAAGGCAGCAATGCTCCTTTGCAAGTAGTGGCTGTGTGGTGGAGTAAAATACTGCAGCTCCCAGTCCATTGTACTGGCGAGTCCATGTCCACCACGTCCTGGAGGGATTTCATAGGGCATCGCCAAAGGCCAGAGAGGGGATCTGGCTTGTTCCCTACAAGTTGGGCATTCTTCTGGGCTGGAATCCTGGTGGATACCTGAAATTCTATTTTTACTGGTGCATTCATGTGCTCAGCACAAAGGAAGAAGTGTGTACAAGTGTAAAAGGTGGTGTACAAGCAACTAACAGGAGAGCAGTGCAATTCCGCTGCTAACCTCCTCAGTCTCAGCCAGCACTTGACCCCTTTGGTCTGCACAAAGGGCTGCTGTGCTAGCTGGGCCATACACCCACAGAGCAGAGGGAGCACAAGATTACCCCCCTCCCCCAAATCTCCCAGGGTTTTTGGCTCTCCTGCATGACCTCAGCTATCCTACGATCACTGCAGGAAGAGCTGCAGCTTTTGAGCCAGTAGGGCCAGCAGTGCTGGTCAAGACTATGGTGCACTTGTGTACAGGCACAGGCTTTGCCAGCAGCATCTTGGCCCTATGGACTTTCTTCCATCCCCTGCACAGCTGGGATCACTGTCAAACTATTTTGCTCTGAAGAGGTTGTTTCCTCTGGTGTTCCCAGGCCCCGGCTGGTCATCTTTTTAACCCATCACATCACTACTTGCCTTTTTTTTTTTTTTTACAACCCTTCAGGGAGTAATAACAGGGTCCTTAGCAGATCCTAGAAACAGGAAGTTTGGGTCTCTGTAAAAGGGAACATGATCATGTGAAAAAGGGCAGAATGAAGAATTGAAACACTGGGTGGTTTGGAGGGAAAGTGCATGTGGCACCTGGGATTGGGTGCTATAATAGCACAAGGCTGTGATCTCCACTTGGGGGCAGACAGCTTTGACCTCCCCTTCAACCACAAGCCGCTCTGAAAACAGCCATCAGAGAGGTCCCCATCTCTTGTTGCACCCAGGCCGAGGGGGCAGATGCCTAAACCTGCGGCTTGCCCCCATCCCACATCTCTCTCTCACGCCTCTCTAGGGCCGGTCTGCTCTGAATTCCCAGAGGCTCTGTGGTTTCAGACCTTCTGCCAGTTCGCCCAGTACCGCTGCTTCAAACAGCAATTCTACATCAAGGTGGGGAGCAGGATTTGGACCAGGGAGGCGGGGAGTATCACTTGGGAGATGGAAGGGGTGTGGAGGAAGGGAAGATAACACAGCGGGACTCATGTTTCTCCCTCTTTCCTCCGCTCAGCGAATCCCGTGTCTGAGTCTGTCTCCTCCAAAAAACCTTCTCCTCCCAATGGACCGACCTCATGCTGTGGGCTCCTGGGCAAGGCGCGAAAATTCCCCTACGGAAGCAGGTATGGCTGCAGCAAGCTGCACCAGGAGCGCCTGCTCGCCTGCTGTTCTCATGTAGCTATTCTTCCTGCCCCCAGCAGCTTTCTGGATGGCCTCAGAAAGGTGCCCTCAGCTCCCCTGTCCCACTCTCTCCCCAGCTCCAGGGCAGGCTTCTCTCTCACCCGCTGATGCCCTGCTGCACACCAATGTGGACACTCTCCTGAAGTACTCCTACGCGCTGTCAAGTCAGAAACTGCTGCCGAGGAAGCTCTCCCTGGCCACGCCAGGGGTGCCAAGACCCCCGCAGGACAGCGGGCTGCCTGTGCTCCCACCAACCCTGCCAGCCCCGCCTGCCCCTGCCCCCTCGCCTCCCAGGCTGGGATCCCCTGCCCAGGCAGAGCAAGCCTGGGAGCAACGCCTGCAGAAGAGCGTCTGGCAGCTGATCCACTTGTCCCTCTCCTTGGAGACCTCCCTAGGCACCGAGGACTCTTCTCCGGACTCCAGCACCAAGTCAGACCCAGGGAACATGTCAGGCAGCACTGAGGAGGGGGTGCAGGAAATGGCCCCCCGTGGCAGGTAAGGGGAAGACCCATCTCCCTGCCTGGCAGAGTACCGCACATCACCCATGCAGGGCTGTCCTCACGCACGCTGGCTGGTAGCCCCACAGCACTCATGCCCCTGCCCTGAGCAGTTGCTGAGCACAGGCAGGCTTTCTGGAGCAAGCTGTCCCATACAGAGCAGGAATGTACCTGGGGAGCCCCGCAGACACCCCCTGCTCCAGCACAGAGTGAGCAGGGAGAGGGTGACCCAGCACTGCTAGTGCCTGACAACGTTACTGTCCTTGTGTCCTGAGCACAGTGCGTTTAGGCTGGGTCTTAGCTGCAGGCAGGGCTTTATCCCATGCACATGTATCCCCACACTGTGGCTACCTGCAGTGTGCAATCACCTCTGCACTCGTCCTCCTCCCAGCTCATGTCTCCCACGAGTCTGGATGACCTGCAGAAAGAGCTTCCTTGTGAACACGGGTCCTCGGGACACTGCAGTAAACATGTCTCGCTGTGCTCCTCGCCTCTCTGCATGCAACATAAAGCAGATGTTTTTTAAAACAGTCTGACCTGAGGAGCGCTCCAAGGAGTGCTCCATCCTCACCCAGGTAGAGCAAAAGCAGCCCCAGGCTCGGAAACAGAGCTGGGAGCACACAGCCTTTCTCCTGGCTGTGCAGGACCACTACTTCTCCTTGAGCACGTGCACCTCTCTGCACTCTGGATCTGTGCATTGCTCTTCCTAGGGGTTTCCTGGTTCCCCATTCTGGCTTTGAAAGCAGCTGCATGCCAGTTTAGCACAGGGCCCTGCAACAGTCCAGTTTACTGCAATCCTTTTATGCACCTTTCTTAGATCCTCTGGCCTAGGCATGCTTTAGGAGCCTGTTGAGCATCTTGAGCTCTAAGCTGATCTGCCAGGATCCATTTGCCTCTGTGCTCAGGCAGCTGGGGCTGGTGAGCCCAGACAGAAAAGACCTGCAAAAGGATGGTATGTTTTCACTCAAATTTACTTTTTGATCCTTTAGTACTTTGTGGCAGAGGACCACTTGCTTTGACTGAGATGCAAAGATTATTTTGCTTGCCAAGAGCAAAAAAAAAAAAGCTCTCTAGATGTGGTTTTCATAGATAAGTCATTTTGGTTTTGTTCTGTTGCTGGCCTAGTGATGTTCCTGTAAGTGCACAGGTTTTGTGCATGATTGCACATCTGTGGTTTTTACTAAAAACACAGCATACTACTACAGTTGAGCCAGAGATCCCACTTCTGCATGTAAAAATGAATTGCATTTGTTGTTAAAGGTGTAAAGGTTCTCTTGGAAGGCTGTAACTTACATCATCCTTCTTCCTAATACTGTAGGAGGCTTTTACTGCCCGGCACATTTTTCCTGGTGTTATGTACTCTAAGGCAAAATTATGTTGCATTGAGGATATGTTCATTTTCCCTGCCTCTAAAGTTGAGCCTTGCTCTGATTTAGTTATATTGGGATTATTGAGGGATTATTGAGGGACTGCTGTGATTGCAGATGACACTTGCTATTCTGCTGCAGAGTTTCTCAAAGACACTAATGCTGACTGTGTGTCTGTAACCTGGCAGCCAAGCCCCATCAATCATGCTAAGCAAAGCTTAAACTCAAGTGAGAATAAGAAGGCGAGAGAGAAGCGCCTGTTGGCTTTGCTGCTTGCCACATCCCACCTCCTCTCAAAGGGACTTCAAGGCATGACCTAAAAAAGGTGCAAAATGCTTTGAGGCATTTCCATTCCAGCAAGAGGAGCAGTGCTGGCTGGGTGCCATTCAGCGTCTGGTTTAACGCAAGGTGCGCACGGTTGTGATGGGCACTGAACCCAGGGCTGCATGTCTTCCAGAGAGTCTTATGTCCAGTGGGATATCCATCCTTTCTCGCTCACCCTGCTTGTGGCAGCTGCTCTGGTAGCTCTACCGGCTTTCATGGTACATGATGAAGGTAGCGGTGACCTTTAGAGAGAAATGTGATGACAGTAGCAAAATAACAAGGAGAAGAATTGGCAGCATACTTTTGTGGTGTTTCTGCTAGCAGTGAATCATTATAGGGGAAAAAAGCATCTCATTGCATTTTCAATTTTTAGTCCTTATTGTGCTTTCTGCCTCCTTGATTAAAAAGCTATTTATTTCCCAGTATTTTATCTCCTCAAAGTTACCTATATGCCATGATTCAGTCTTGCAGTAAGCTGAACAGAGCTCTGTAGCTCTCATGTTATAAAGCCTGCGCAACTCATTTTCCGTACCAATTTTCAGTGTCCCTTTAAAACATCCACACGCTCCAGCTCTGCGTGCACCGTTCAGCGATGGGTTTCAGTGTTTGGGTGTGCAGAAGGAGGTCAACCTCCCTTCCCTTCCCTGCTCTTCTGTTTGCTCACAGGAATCGCATTTGCCCTTTTGCCCAGGGCAGCGGAAAGCTGTTGCGTTGTTTGTCCGCTACGACCCCTACACCCCTTTCAGTGTCACGGCTGTCCTGGATACAGACCCTGTCCTGTTGGTATTTGCACGCAGATGCTCGTGGTTCGCGTGAGCCCAGCTTCCCCAGCAAGGCTGAGCCGAGCCCTCCCGGTGGCTACACCCTCCTGCTCCTGCTTTACTCCTCCAAATAGTCCTCGTTGTGTTTACATACTTCATCCCTGGTGGCTTTCATTTTAAGATGAGACCCTTCATTAAAAATACTATCCCCAGAAAAACACTCTCTTTTATTTATCATCACCTCTTAAAAATTACTTTTTCTTTTTTACCCTGGGTCTGGTGGTGCGGGATGGGACCCGTTCCCCTGACACTTCTCCGCTGCTTTCAGGAGCTAGCTGTCACTTGGGGATGATGTAGAGGCATCTTTTGTCTGTTCAGTAAGACAAGGGTGCAGTTTAGTGTCTCCGTATTGCTGCTGTGCATGGCTAGCTGTGAAAGGGGAGTCGTGACAAGGCAGGTTGTCTTCTCGCCACCAGGACAGAAGTTCAAGTGCTCCCAGGCTTTTCAAAATCTCAGAGTAGGGGGCTCTCAGTGTCCCGGGTGGGAAGAGGTAAGAGGCTGCAATATTGTGTGGGTCAGCAGGAGACACGTATTTACAAAATACAAATTTTCCCACACTTTGTCCCCCCCAACCCTTGGGCAGGTGTTACATTCCTGTTCTCCCAATGGTTCCTGCGTTGGGTTACCTGCTGGGCTTGGTCTGCCAGGTACCTAACCAGCCTGCCTGTCTTCTTGGCATGCAGGCCAAGATCTCTTTTACTTTCTGAAGCTGAAGCTTTTCACTTGGTGGTTTTAGTTTCCTGCAGCAACCCCCCTAAATCAGAAGTTACAAAGTGCTGGAAAGCTGTTGTTTGCTCTTTCTCTTCTTTTCTGCTTGCCTCAGGTATTCACTCCACCTCACACAGCCAGCCAATATTGGGGAGGTTCAGCAGCTGAAAGTTAATGGCCCAAATCGTTGTCATTACGTTGAGGGAGAGGTGGATGTTGTTAACCAGCCCGCTTCAGAGACACCACTGAAGTAGGCGCTATGTGTGTCACTCCAGTGTCTTGAGATGCTAAAGCAAGATAGGCTTTTATCTGAAGTTTTCTCCTTTTGCCTTTGAGCAAACACTGGTCTTGGCCCACAGATTCTTCTTAATTATATTTTTCACATTCCCTTTGAAACGTTGCCTCCCAGTACCTGTTCGGCGTTTTCCAGGGCAGCAGTTAGGACATTAACGTGCAGAGGTACTAAGCTGGGGAGGGATCTGCATTAGGAAATCACTGTAGACAGACCTATCAGGCTCCCTGGCGCATGGGGAAACTTCTGCACATCCACAAACAGCTCAGCAGCGTGTCAATGAGTGCAGGGGACCAGCAGCAGTGCTGTGCCGGGTCTGTACCATTTGCCTGTAGTGCCTCTGTGATGGGACACAAAGCCCCAGTGCTGCCATAAGGCAGCAGCAGTGGGAGAGTGGCTGGGTATGCCAAAGAGCAGTGCCAGGGTGCTGGGCATTGCCGGGAGAGGAACCAGGGACAGCCCCTGGCTGCACCCAGCACTATGGCATCACGGATTGCAGGTGCCTGCAAGTGAAGGAGGAGCCAAGGAACTGTCCCTGGGTCTGGTGATGCGGAGTGGGACCCGTTCCCCTGACACTTCTCAGCTGCTTTCAGGAACTAGCTCTCACTTGAGGATGATGGAGATGCATCTCACTCACCCAGAAGTGGTAAACCAAATCATAAATTTGCAACCGTGAGGCCAGAAAGCCTCGCAGCTGAGATGGAGAACAGAGATAGAGGAGGAAGTCGATGTGACAGAGAGCAACAGAATTTCTTGGTAGCCTCAGGCTGACGGCATGACTCAGTTTCCTGGGTGGGTGAGCAGAAGTTAGGGACACAGTTCATGTGCATCTGCGTACGTGGCCAACAGCGAGGTGTCAGTAGGTGCTGCATAGGGACGCGAGGCTTTCTGATCTGCGTGAGCTGATCGTAGCGAACACGGTCTATAAATCTAAAGTTTGCCGTGCAGCAGAGGCTGCTACCCATGTCTGACTGCATCTGTTCTGAACAAGTAGGTCATCAACACTCAGCAGATGTTTTATTGCTACTTATGAGCTACTTATGGAAGCACTCTTTTTAGAAAAGACTGGAGCCTTTTACTGCCCCTTTTGCCTGTAATCCTCTATTTGCATCTTGTTCAGGCTGTACTTGTTGCACCAGTACATGGGTTGGAGAAAGCAAAGACTGTTAAACCCATTTATTAGCAGTTGTTTTCTAAACCTCAGGTTGTTATTTATTTGCTAATTTTAGAAAAGTACAGCAAGCTGGACAGTTTTCTTCTTTTTTCTACCTCAGTGGTGAAAACACCAGAGCTATTCAGCTCATTTTTAATGACTGTTAATGTGCCTCTCCCTTTACTGGCTTGATCATCCTGGTGTGATGAAGAAGCAAATCAAATCACAATGTGTCACTGGATAACAAGCAAGTGGTAGAAAAATAGCCAATAATGACATATTTGCGGATAAATTCTTTCAAAAAAGTTTGGAGAATAATATCGGGGTCATTAATTGAAATTTGTGAGTTCCATCAAGATGACCCAGCCAGTTTACCAAATCTTGAAGGCAAAGATCCTAAGCAGTCAAGCATCTGAGCGGTGGCAGGGACTCCGTTTGGCTGTCACAGATTTATCAGCAAAGTGGACCAAACACTTGTTCTCCTGGGCTACAACTGCTTAAGAGAGAAAGTGCCAGTACTGGGTAATCCCTACACAAAAAGCAATCCTTTACAGAAAAGAAATGCTAGGTGTGCCTTGGGGGCTGTCACTGGTTCTTCTCTCAGCGATGTCCAGCTCCCAGTCACAGAAAAATCTGAGAGGGTTGAACTGAACAACCTTAGACGAGATTTTCAAGTAGGATGAGCACAGACTGCCCTAAATTTAAAATTTCCTGTTCTTCTTGGTATCCTAAATGATCTGAATGTTTACAGAAGAAACAAAACCCCAAAAATAAAAAGTATCATGTGAAGCCGTGGGATGGAAGAGTGGACAAAGGAGATCTTACAGGTTCTGGAAGTGCTCTCTGCAGGATAGGTGGGCTTTGTTTCTCTTTTTTACTGGCACATTTTAATTCTTCCCAGCTTTGGATGAAAGAGTTGGTATCGTCACTGCTGTCCTCAGTTTGCATTTGTTTGTCCTCTCTGAACTCTGACCTTCTCTCCACAAACCTCTGACCAGGTTGGTCACACTGTGATACATCACAGTAAGAGATGCATAGGCTTGCAATATGTAGATCTCCAGGTTTTCAGCTGGTCTCTTTTTTCCGGTGGATGTCGTTGATGTGCTGTGGGGTGGCACCACAGTAATTTATTCACATGTCTGTATCCACAGAATATCATTTGCAGCTTGTCCACAGCACAGTACAGGACAGTGTGTTGAAGGAACATCTTCACTTGCCTCGATGCAGGCTAGAGCAGCATCTGCTGCACTGTGATAAAAACAGTTTGACTGTAATGTCTTTAAAAAAAAATCTAGCACTCATATTTTCTGTGTCTAAGATTTTCCAGGTTCTCTTGTAGTGTCTAAGTGAGAGAGATGCCTTCAGAGATCCTGACATGTTCATTTGCTGCCGGTTAGCATGAACGGTTTGGGTACAGGATCGCTTGTTTCTGACCCACTGCAAGTGCAGAGCACATGCTGCGAGCTCCTTCACCCATGGTGTGTGGCTGGGCCCAGGGATCTATTAAGGAGGTGCACAAAACTTCTTCCCATTAGTAGCCCTAATTCCCACCCACGTTCTCCTACATGAGTGCACACCCAAACCCAGTGCAAATGCCAAGCATGTTCCTGTGCACACAGTGTATGCCTCTCACATGTCCATGGATCTGTGAACACCAGACACTCCTTACAGCTTGATTTGTTCACCCACCATGTAACTGCAAGAGCTTAACGGCGGCGAGATTGATCTCTTTTAGCCTTCAGGCCTGGCAATTGCTCTGATCACTCACCCTGGCCTTCCTGCTCAGCATAGGTCATGGAGCCATGCCTAGTGAGCCCTGAAGGAAAAACCATATCGTGTGGCTGAGCTACAGACCCTTCTGCTAAGAGAAGTTTGGGATATCTTTCTGAAGTCTCCAAGCTGTGGAAAAACCACCCCATCAGCTGCTACCGTGCTAAATACCCTCTGTGTCAGGAACATGCAGCTGATTTCTGGTTTGAATGGATCTCACCCCAAATTCCAATCACCAAAAGTCATTACTCTTCCATCTGCTGATGAAGAGAGCCTTCTAGCTGTTCCTCATTTTGGTAAACGTACAGACTGACTGAGTGGCCACCCACTAGTGCCTTTGCTCAGCTAAGTAAAGGTTCTTCCGTTTCTTGCTCCAGGAGAAAGTTTTCCAGGCTTTAGGAAATCTCATCTTCATGACTTTCCTCCAGGTTCTCCACCTCTTTCTTTATTTTTGAAGGCTAATTGGAAGGTCTCCAAGAAGTTTCAGCTATTCTTAGGAAAATTTCTCCATACAGGTTAGCCCGTGCATGGATTTTAAGAGCATTGTAACATAAGCAATTGCTGGTCTTATCTTTTCTTACTTTCTGCCAGATCAATTTGTTTATTTATCTCTGATTTTGTTTCCAGACTCAAAAGACAAATATTTCATGAGCATTTTTACCTCTTCTGCATCATTGCTGAGAATTCATACCATACTTATCTAATAACAATTCTGTATCACGTGTACAATTTCTTCTGTTCCTAAGAGATCTAAAATATTCTTATTATCTTTGTCCCACTGTCCTTAAATTTTCTACCTTTAGCTTCCCATGTTAGTTTGGATGAACAGTCAATTCATTGTTACCAGTTTTTTCCCCTTTCTGTCAAATACATTGGCTGAAGCAGGAGGGAGGCTTAGTAAGCTATATAGCCCAGACCCAAATGGGGCTGCCACATGGTCAACACTCAGCAGACCTCTAACAAACACCTCTTTGCTGTGCACTCGGATGGACAAAGCTAGGCAGCAGCTGCTGCAGGGCCCCTGGGAGAGTTCCTCAAGCTGTGCTCCTCATCCAGTCCCTCTCACGTGCTCCCAAATACACACACTACCCCCCAACCCCATAGCCTCCATGTTACACAGGCACGTACAGACTCTGCAGACACCCCCATTCCTCCATGCTGTTTGGCCAAGAGTCCAAGGCTTCTTTGGGAAAGGTTTTTTGCTATGCTTTGGCATTGTTTTCCCCCTTTCAGTTTTTAACTAAAGGTCTGTCTATTCAGCTTGTGACAAGAAATTGGACTTAACTTTCTCCATCCCTTTCTCTATCAGCCTTTTAGCCCTGAAGCAGGACGAGGCAGTGATGATCCTGTGCTATGCAATGTTGGAGGGAAACTGTCTCTCGTCGGTGCTCACCCAGGCCTGGAAGGAGATGGAAGAAAGAGTCCTCGGGTTCAGAGATTTGGTAAAGATGCTGATGTCCACCTTTGGCCCCCACTGTGTGCAGGGCTCTCTGCAGTGCTGACCACAATGCTCTGGCAGCCAGAGCTTGTCAGCACTGTCCTTTCAGGTGCCATCTCCTGGGAGAAGCTGACCTGGGTGGCCAGGGAGGCAAAATCCAAGCCAGGGATATGGGAGCCCCTCAGCCTCCTTTTTTCCCCCTGAATTCCCCACTGCATCCACCCTAGGTGTGCGACAGCCTCGGGCGGCATCACATGAACCCGTGCCCTAACTGCGCTTTCTGCTCACTGAAGAGGGAGCAGTGTCAGAACATCAAAAACCTGAACCGGGTTCAGTGCGATACAGGCAGCTTCACCACCTACATCAACCCTCAGATCTCAGCCCAGTACCAGGCTGCAGGCAACAAGGTACCGAGCGTGCTGCATCTCCAGCTGGCCTCTGAGGAGGAGCCTGGACTGGGTGGTGGGGAAGGGGAAGCAGCAGCATGGCTCTCTTTATCCCACTCCTTTGCAGACCAGCTCCCCAGAGACCTCGGAGTACTTTGGCATGGAGGTTTTCAGAGGGCTGAGGGTGGAGTACTGGTGCAGCCGGATGGCCACCCGTGGCTGTGAGGACCCTCGTGTGACGCTGTGGCTGAAGGCAGAGTACACCGCCTTCCAAGACAGAGATGCCCCGAGCAAGGTGGGTGCCCAGTGGGTGCTCCCATCCCTCCTTCTCCTCTTCTTTCTCTGGCCTTCATTCCCATCTCCCCAGATCTGCGACTCAGGTGGAGTTCAGCACCCCAGCTACTGTGCGTTCAAGAGCCACCAGTGTCTGCAGCAGAGCCTCTACAACCAGAAGGTGAGAAGCAGCACTGCCCTTTACACAGCCTTCTCCTCCATGGCTGGTCCCTCCACAGCCAGCCCCAAGTCCCTGCAGGACTCACGGGCCCACTGCTTGTCCCTCCAGTAGGACACTCTTGGGTGCGTTTGGGGGGTGAAAATAGTGACCCGAGCACAGCTGGCAGGTAATTGAGGAGGTGCAATTTGCACAGATGCTGTAAGAGATGGCAGTGGAGACAGTCACTAATGCTGAGACAGAGGAGCTGCGGGGAGCGTCCCACCTGTCAGGATATCCCTGTATATCCCTGCAGGGGAGGGTCTCCACCATCTACTCGGTCCTTCCTAGGTGGTAACAAAGACCAGAAACACCAGAGCAGGACAGGGGAGTAGCCTGCATCTTAAGAAACACACAGTCCGGCTAACATCCTCTCTCTCCTGCTTCCCAGCTGGTTCTCCCCCTTCCCTCTGGTCCCCCCATCATCCCAGCCTCCAGATGCTGTCCATCGTGGGGGTCCTCTTTCCCTGGGGGAAATATGGGCAGTGGTATCAGTCCTCTGAACTCAGGCTCTCCTTGCAGGTGTCTCACCGCAGCTGCCACAGAAATGAGACGTACCGCGTGTTGAGTGAGAAGGAGGGAGAGGAGGAGGTGCAGCTGTGGCACCAGAGGTTCCTCAGCCTCACCAAGGGGTGATGCATGGTAGCGGGGGAATGCCTGGGAAGCACAGGGCTCCAGAGCAGGCTCTCTGGGGCTGTGGTGGGGCACAGAGCCTGGATAGACTTGGACAGCTCTTCCCAGACCCCTTGCTGGCCAGCCAGCTCATCATGGCCAGATCTCCCCCTCTGAGCACCTGCTCTGCACCGTCAGCAGCGGCACACCAGGAGGGCAGCCTCACTCAACAGTGTTTCACTGTAGTGCCTGCTGGAACTCCTCCTGAAAACAACATCTCCAGCCAAACGAGCAGCTGAGCCTCAGAGAAGGCATCAGCCCTGGGAACCTGGATTTAGAGCCACTGGCCCAAGTGTCCTTGTTTGAAGTCCCCAGCCACCTCTTGCCTCCCTCCCCCTGCAGCCCTATACCAGTCAGTAGTTCTCCTAAGGATGAGTCTTGTTGTATAAAGAAGCCCTTCACCCCGCAAACTTTATTTGCTCCCTTCTCTCTGCTGCCGCCGCTCTGTTACACCCCTCAGTGCCCCCTCTCACAGCCAAGGTGGGTCCCTGCTCCCCCCTGCTCCACTCCCTGCTCTTTCTTGCTCACTGGAGCCTGTGTGGCTGCTGAGCACGAGGACTCCAGCGTGGCCTCGTCCCCTCCCAGCCCACGGGAGGGAGCAGAGCCAGGTACCCTCCAGGTCCCAAATGCAGCACGTGAGGAAGGAGCTGACACACTGCTTTCCATTGCAGCTGGTTTATTTCTAAAGTTTAAGGGTGTATTTGGCTTGTGTTCTCCAACCCTCTGTCCAGAAAAATAATTCAAACCACAAAAAGCCCAACGAGGCCGGCGAGAAGGTGCTGGGTGGGGAGCACACAGGAGCTGATGGCACCCCTGGCACCAGGAGCTGCTCTCCAGCAGGGCAGCAAAACCCCACATCTCCTGCGCTCTCTCTCAGGCTGTGTGTCTCCCCCACACCTTCCCCTGCTTCCCCGTGTCTCTCCCCGGGCTGTCCTCTCCCCGGCTGCCTTGCAGTCCCTTGGCAGCCTCCCGCCACCCCAACACGCTCCCCCTCAGCGGCAGCTGTGCACCTCCACCAGGTGCCGGCACTGCTTGCACTTGACGGAGCAGCACCAGCGAAACTTGCAGCTGCACCGCTCCACCACCTCTGCCTGGGCCGTGTGGAAGCCCCTGCCACAGCACAGGAGCTCACAGCCATCCATGGCTGGGGATGTCCGGTTGCACTGGCGGCCAGAGGTGCCGAAGACCCCACGCCGGGGGTCCCGGTTGCAGAAGTCTGGGCTGGCCAACAGGTAGACCAGGTCATGAGCCGTGTAGGGCTTGAAGCGAGAGCTCTTGGGCACTAGGAGCTTGCGGGAACCGACCCGCTTGGGGTGAACCTCCGTCGCCCCCTCGAACTTTTCCTTGAGGACATTGCCCACCTTGCGGAAGGGGGGCATGACCTTCCAGCACGTGCGCACCTCGCAGGAGCCCGACACACCGTGGCACTTGCACTCCACCTTCATGTGGGCCAGGAGAGCCTGGGGAGTGGGAAGCAGCTGCCAGCCAGACCTGGGACAGCCTGCCCTACACCTCCCATACCTGTGAGCCCCCCAGCAGCCACTGTTCCCCAGCACACCTCCCATGGGGCTGGAGGGCAGGATCAGTCAGGGAAGGGAAGGGAAGGGAAGGGAAGGGAAGGGAAGGGAAGGGAAGGGAAGGGAAGGGAAGGGAAGGGAAGGGAAGGGAAGGGAAGGGAAGGGAAGGGAAGGGAAGGGAAGGGAAGGGAGCAAAAAAGTCCTTTTTAAGCCAAGCCAATATGAAACAGAAAGGGAGCCACTCTGTGGGAAGCAAGCTGGCTTGGGTCTGTAAGAGAAATCCCTGAGGCAGGAGAACAGACAGGGACCACGGTGCTGGGGGGGGGAACAGGTCTGCCCAGAGCCTGAGGATGCTCAAGAGACCAGATCTGACAGCGGCCCCTACAAAGGATGGTGCCTTTGCTCAGGAGGGACTGGAGGGGCAGGGAAGCCCATCAGAGCAGAGCAGGGAAACTCATTTCCTTTGCAGAAGAGGCCAGGGTTAAACCACAGCTGGGCTCACTGAGGAAAAGGACTCTGCGCAGAGGCAGGTAGGGGAGCCTGGGACCCCTCTCTGTGCAGGGGAGGAACCAGCTCGGTGTGAGCAGTGCGGCGCTAGGCTGAGGAAAGGCAGCAGGATGCAGACCCCCTCTGGGAACTCACGGCTGCCTCAAACCGCTCCTCGGGGTAAGGGGGCTGGACCGAGCTCCGCCTAGCCAGGGAGAAGCCCCTGAAGCTGGGCTTGCTTCCCAGCCCCTGTTCCTGCCCTTACCTTCCTCCCAGCCTCGTTGTTGTGCAGGTTCATGAGCGCTCGGCTGGAGGAGATGCCGCGGCTCCTCTCAGGCTTGTCTACAAAGGCTTGAGAAAAGGCAATCCCGTAAGACAGGTTATCAGAGCAGCCTGACCATTGGAAACCTGCAGAGGGAAAGCGGCCATGAGATGAAGAAAGAGAAGCCCTGGGAGGAGCTTCCAAAGGGTTGAGGGCAGTGGAGAAGGCACGTGTCTCCTCCCCTGGTGAGGGTCTCCCCAGTGGATCTTCTCCTCTGCCACCGCCTCCCTGCCACCAGCCTCCTCCTTCACCTTCAGGGCTGACTCCTCGGATCTTGCGGTCACAGCCACACTTCTCCAGCTCCCCACGGCTGCAGGCACGAGTCACAGCAAAGGCAACACCGGCAGCAGAGATGGCGTGGATGAAAGCAGACTCCCGCGTGCCTGCAGTGGGGCGAGAAGTGGCACCAGGCTGCCGGGAGGGAAGGCACTGACGGGACATGGGGGTGGGGAAAGAGACTGTGGCTGCATGCAGGAAGGATGCATTCAGATGGAGACTGCTCAGGAGAAATCACTGTCGGGATGTTCAATCAGTGCTGCTGTTCCTGAGGCCTGGAACCAGTAAAGGACATGGCTCTGTGGGGTCCTTCTAGCTCAGCGCCCTCAACTTGGCACCCTCAATTCCTGGGCCGGGTGTCCCACTGAGGGAGAGAAGTCAGCAGCACCCAAAGGAAGTGAAAGGGGAGCCGTGGTAGGGGACACCAGCAACTGAGCCTCCCATGCAGAGGGGTTTGTCAGGGAGGACCTTGCCACCTTGTCTCTAGGAGCCAGAGGAAGACTGCTCGTAGCTCCCTCTATGGTCCCTCCCATGCAAACACATGCAAAATCTGTTCCACGCTGTTTTGAGGGCATAAGCCGATCCTATTCCCTGGCCTGCAACAAAAACGGACTGCAGCTTCAGAGAAAAAGGTTTGATTTGAGCTGCTACTCCAAAGATCTGGGCTGGTGGCAGCGTGGGGGAGAAGATCTACCGGTCTGCAGAGCTGGTACCCAGCAGAACGGTCCAGATGGGACCAAAAAGCCAAGCCTGGCTAAACAAGGAAAAAGTTTAGCCAGAATATTAATATTTGTAACAGCACGTGCATTTGATTCAGTTTGCTCTCTGTTGACATCTATGTTAGCATGTGGAGGAAGGCACTGGCAACTCTGGGGCTGGGCCCAGGGCGACACTTGCACGTTAGCTCAGGAAAGGCTGATGTGTCAAGGGTACCCCATGGGCATTCTGAAGGGACCCCATGCCAGCTCCGCCTGCGACGCCTCCCCCTCGCTGACCTTGGATGGCGACCTTCCCGAAGACCTGCAGCCCCTGCAGGGTGGAGCAGTTCCACCGGCGAGAGTGGAACTGGTGCTGGCACTCCTCAACCGCCAGCTCTGCGCCTCGCTTCACAGCATCCATGGCTTCCACCTGCCGCTGGCAAACGCGGACCTGCTCTTCTACCAGCCCCATCAGGCCCTTGCAGCCACCAGGGTCCCGGAGGATTGCCTGCAGAGAAGGCTGCTTGGCCAGGTACCTGTGGGGCAGGGGAGAGATTCATTTGCAGATGGGCTAAAGCCAGGGCCATATCTGCAGGGGACTCGCCCTCTATAGCCTTATTTTAGAGAAGAAATGGGGCAGAGAAGGGGATGTGCTGCCTCTTGTCTGTGTTGAACTGGACACTCCTGGTCTGCACCTCTTCAGCTTCACCATCCCTCTCCCTTCATGCTCCCAGAGATGCCCCTCCTAATGTGCTGCCTTTGGGTTGCCCAGGTTCCTTCTTCCACCCTTTTCTCACAGATCTGCCTGTTTTCTTGGGAGACAGCACCTCCCCAGGTGACTTTCCAATCCAGACAGTAGAAGTGCAAAGCATACTTACAGCCAGGTCACGGCAAGGACATGCTGCACAGGGATCAGCACCACGTACAGCCACACCATCTCCATCCTGTCCCCAGCAAAACTCCACCTTCAGCCACGGTGCAGAAGCCACCTGAATCCCCTCCTGCGACCTCCCACTGCCTCTGCCCGACAGTCGCTCTCACAGCAGCTCCAGCCCAGCACTGCAAAGCACGGGTAGCCCCTGCCCTGGGCAATGACCATGGGCTGCCCTGGTGTGCCTGCCAGCATCGGAGACCCAATGGCCCGCAGAAATCTGGCAGGTTGGCCCTGCGAGGGCGTCCACGCTGGTGCCGTTCCCTACCTACAGCTTGGGCAGCATTGTGGGAGAGCCCTGAACTAGGGCTCTGGGGTGGGCATCCGTCGGAGGGAGCTCACATGGCTCAGCATCAGTGTCAGACCTCTGGTCTCTGCTGTCCCATCAGCAGACGGTCTGATTGTCTTCCTCTGCAGTCAAGTCACTTCATCAGCAGGAAGCAGCCCAAGACCCAGTCAGCAGCAGACAGAGCCTTCCACACAAGAAAAACCTGGAAGCACCAAGCAGCTGTGGCTAGACCTTCCAGCTCATCATCGCTTTGTCACCAAGCCCTTTGGGGAGCTGGAGAGTTTCCTTGCAGTGACAGGTCATGGGAGCAGAGAGGGGAAGACTTGCTGCCTCTCTCATCCTCAGCTGCCGTCCTTGAGGACCCTCCCTCATCTGCCTCCTCCAGGCTGGAGATTCTTCTTTTCTACCCTGCAGTCCACATAGCTACGGCAAACAGACACAGCCCAGCTGCTCCCTGGCTCTCTTAACTCTTTCCCTGGCAGCTCTGCCTTCACCCCCATCATTTTCTTCCCCATGGCAAGAGGGACAGTCCTTGCCCTTCTCCTAAGCAGGCACGATGGAGTGGCTGCCCTTCTTCTCAGTGAGGAGCCCTTTCCTAAGACCCCCTGGTGGGAGTCCAGGAAAATGTGAGTTGTGTGACCAGGGAGCTGAAATGTCCTGGGAGAAAAGCCTGCCATTCCTCCAGCAGGCCTGGGAAGAGCCAATTGTCCCGATCAACCTGGAGGGTGAAACTCCTCACGCAGCCCAGAGGCTTCTGCTTTTCCTGTCTGAATCATTCAGAAAGTGAAACACAGCTGCTCTGGCCCTGTTATGGTTCTTCCACCATGGCCCCCCATGTCGGTTAACCCCTTTGCTGTGCTCTTCCACATGTCCCTGCACAAAGAGGTCTGAAGAGCACTGGGGTTCATCAGTCATCCTTTCAAACCTGAGCAGCCCCTCTGTTGTAGCACCCTTTCCACCTCTCTTCTTGCCTTCCCATCTCCCTGTGTCCCTCGTTCTTTTGGGTCCTTGCTCCTGTTTTCTGGATTCAGCACTCTAGGGTAGCAGGCATGTTGGGATCTGCAGCATCAGGGTGTAGCCTCCGACACACACCCCGGTAATCTGGTCTTACCTGCTGCCGACTCAGACAGCGGTGAGGAAGTGCCGGCGGTTGTGCTGCTCTTCTCCACAAGCTGAGCCTCCAGGAGACAGCAAGAGGCAAAAGTGCGAGCCCACCTGGGCAGGGGAGATGGAGTTCGTGGGCTGATGCACCGAGACCCGGTGAGGTGAGTGAACCTGGTTGAGTGAGGGATGATGTGGGGCAGGGCGGGCTTGCAGGCTAGGCTAAGTGCCACCGTGTCGTCCTCTTCTGACACACACGGTAAAGCCAGGCTCAGCCAAGTGCATGCACATGATGGGGGTGGGGGGCGAGGGCCGCAGGGGAAGGGAAAGTTCCCACAGAGGGTGTCAGAGACTCCTTTTGCAAAGGGAGAAGGAACCCACTCCCCAGTATATCTGCACACCTTTATTGGTACCAGAGCCTTGACAGGAACAGAAGAGACACAAAAAGCTGTGAGAACAAAGATCCCAGCAGCTAGGAAGTGAGGAAGGGGGTCTGGTTAAAAAAGAGAGGCACTAAAAAGGAGCGGGGTGAGATCAGTGGTTCGGGTGCTATTGTACCCTCCAAGGATTTATGAGCAGCAGGAACATATATCCCTTGGCATGTCACTCCCTGAGTGAGGAGGCAGTGATGCAGAACAAGGGAGGCAGGGAGTGAGAAAGTCAAACACCAGCAGCAACAGCCAGCAGGCGGAGGAGCCGGGCAGGGGCTGTAGAGAAAGGAGCCCACCTTCTTCTCGGGGCAGCTGCTCCTGGGGAAGGATTAGGAGTGTCCCCATGACCAGTGTCTTCTTCCAGGTATGCTGGGACTGGCAAAGCAGAAATAGGACTTGAAACAACAGAGTTCCAGATGGGCTCTGCAGAAGGGCAGATCCCTTCCCAGCTACACCTGCTGGTGCTAGGTCGCAGATGTCCTGCTAAATCAGCCCTTGCACTTCCTTTACGCTGTGTCTCCTGTAGCTCTGAACGACAAGGACTGACACCTGTGGCAAACATGTCTTTGCCTGCCACAGGCACTGACACATGCCAGCGGTGCACAGCTGTGTCCCTGGGCAGGAGCTTGTCCCCAAAGCACCCCAAGCCCATGGGATTGACAGGACTCTGAGCCTTTGCACTGGCTAGTGATTAATTCAACTTTGCTCTCACTTCCTGCATTTCACTTCTACCTCCTGTTTGGCAATATCTTGGGGAGAGGGATGTTTTAATTTTCCTCTCTCAGTCCTGGGAGTGGCTGAGCTAACATGGGAGCAAAGATGAGCGAGTATTTGGCACTATGACACAGGGCAGGTCTCCTCAGTTGCAGTGACACCTGGGTGTTGCTTCTTTCACGATTACGTTTGCTTTCATAGGATGTGTTTTAGCTTATCAGCTTTGGATAGCAAAGTTCATGCTTTGCGGCCAGCCAGAAGTGCATCAGGAAGTGAGAAAAGAGGAGAAATGAACTGCAGCATGACAGATGCAGAACCAGCGATGGTGTGGTAGGGTACGGCTGTGATTTGGATGAGCAAGTAGCCAAAGGGCCCACCTGGCTCTGTTTTGATTCCAGCTGTTTGCGGTTTTGGTGCCTGGATTGAGACCTCTGCAGTGGCAGCGATCGCTAGCCAGCAAGCCCGCGTGCACCCTTGGCTTTTCACCAGCAGAGAGGTAAGCGAGATGGAAACATCTGGAGAGCTGGATGGTCTGAGCGCACTGGGCACTGGTCCCCGCCAGCTGCTGCGCATGTGCTGCCAAACCTGACCACAGGGCACTGGGGAACCCGCTACACCTCTTCAGTGGCCTAGTGAACCTAGACGTGCAAGGCAAATCTCAGTATTTATTCAAACGGAGGCTTTCTTTGGGATCCTGTGATACTAAAAGCACAGGCAGCCTGCAAAGCTTACTTGCCAAGGTGCTCACAATGGGAGTCCTCTTCCACGGGGCGCTCAGGAGATGAAGGGGGTGACACCTCTAGGAAGTAGGCAGTAACAGTGCGATCAGCACTTGTGAGTTAAATATGGAGGTGTCAGCTTTGATGTCATGTATCTCTCATTAAAAACAAGCCTTCCTAAGTCTTGAATGTTTTCACGGTTCTAACCATTACAATAATCTAAATTCTTGGTTAGAAAAAAAGGTGAAAAGTGGGGCTTAAATATCACCTACAGCAGGTAAAAAGCATCCACATTTATGAAAAAATATACCTTCGATTTCTAAAGCAGAGTTGGGCGGGTTTTTTGAGGTCTGGCGCGCTCTTCGTTACTTCCTCTTGGTTTCAGATTTACCAAGGGAGCTTGTGCGGTTTGTGTTTTCAGCTGCATTGCTTTGCACTGCAGTGCTGCATTCTCTGTCTGCATCACCAGGACAGCCCCAAAGCACTCCAGGGTTTAAGTGACAAGTCAGTCTCGGAAACACTTAGCCTGCAGCATGCTCAGCAAGGTTTATCTAGCTGTCTTTTTCCACCTCATTTCTCAGTCCCGTGCAAAACCCTGTGTCCCACCACACTGTGCTCCTTCATCATTTTTGCAGTGCTAGGAAGGCAGTGGCTGTCGGTGAGAGAGTGTTAAGAGAGAAGATGCCCAGGCATCGAGATGCCAGACATACGTCTCATCTCAGGGCACACCTGCCTGTTCCAGCCCCTGTACGCAAGTACAGCTAGGGTTTCCCACCCCAAAAAAGAAAAAACTCAGAATCTCCATGAGTTTTGCATGTCCTGTGGGGACTCCTTGCCTGGCAGCTGTTTTGCTGCCTCTGGCAAGAGATGCCCACCCTGGGCCCAACCTCTGGCTCATCTCAGTCCGGCACTGCACTCCAGCCGGGGCCCTGGGCAGCTCCCAAGCGCTTGGGGGAGTTACATGGCTGTTGGCCGAGTGGGGTGGTCACAGGAGGGGGTGTGTGGGAGGGGAGGAAAGTGCTTTCTTTTCAACTGTTTTTTGTGGTTGTCTGCCCATCCTCCAGCATCACGTTCTCCTCTCCTCTCACACAGCAACAGCAGTCAACATTGCCCCCATCTCACACATATACCAGCATCACTTCCTCCCTCACCGGTGTTTTCCCTTCCTTCTAGCTCCTGCAGCTCCTCCTCCCCTGCAGCAGTTGCTCATAGTGTGTGTGTGTGTGTGTGTGTGTCTGTACAGGCACACATGCACGTGTGTCATGTCTGTGTCATGTCTATGTCATTCCCTCTGTCCCCCCTCCCAGAGCAAGAATACTAGCAACAAATTCATTTTCCAACTGAAAACAGGAAGAAATATCTGCCTAGGTAGCATCTGTAGTTTGAATTGCTCTTTTCTGTCCCTGCCGGAGAAAAGGCCATGGTCTGGGCAGATGGTCTTCAGGGGTTCATATTGGCCTTCACTGAGAGGTAAAAGTATGCTTCCTCCACTTCCTGGCCTACATATGGTCAGTTACCAAACAGAAGGTTCTTTCAGGGTTTCAAGATAGCATCTCATCGTGAGATGGAGGATGATTCAGCTGTGGTACCATTGCCTCTTTACACAGCTGATAGCTTGAAACCTCTCAGCAGCTTCCCTGTAGAGCAATGAGTACTTGAGGTTCTTTTAGAGGCAGCCACAAAGAACATGGCCTATGGCTCTCAGACATTAACCAACAAGGATAATCCAACCAGTTTTAGCTCTTCTGTCTTCCTGCTACCAGCCTGCTTTACCCATAGCTTTCCTCTTCAGTGAGGGGCAGTCAAAACAGTACCTCCAGAGCTCTGCGGAGAAACACTTCATTCCCACAGCTTCATCTTTCCAAAGACTATGCATGTATGCATCTCATTTCAGGTCTCTGAAACCTTGATTACACTATCTGTTATGTCAAATTTGAGACTGTCAGCTTAACTTCAGTAACACCACCGTTAGTGGATTCTTGCTTCTGTGTTTCCATCCACCCACCAAAAAAAAAAATCCCCTCAGAAAAACCCAATCTAGTTTCCACTCTCAGTGAGCTTTGCTGCCAGTTTAGAATTCTGCTGTTTGGTGTCTTGAAGGCTGAAGGGCTAGTATGTAAGGAAAGACCACTCAGAAAAAAAAAAGAAAAGGTGATGGTGGGCAAAAAACTAAACAGATCTCTTGCACTGGTGTTCATGGCAGGAAAGCCTGGGAGATTTCCATGGCAGACACTCTCTTTATGGGGAAATTCATCAAAGGACTGGCTCTGATCAAAATGGTCGTAGGAATGGTTATGGAGCAGCAATATGAACGAAGCAGTGTCTGAAACCATATGGCTCCTACCCCAGAGGTCTGAAAAAAACTGAAGGGTGAAAGACCTGATAACTGTGGTGTAGAAACATTTGCTTAAAACTGCTTTTAAAGACTCACTAGCAGACACAATTTGAGAAAAGGCTCTTGGGGGTTTTCAGACCAGGGAGCTTGATGTGCTGAACAAATTAGTAGAAGTTATAATAAAGGAGAAAATCAATTGGCATGCAGTCACATCTAATTACTAGGGAAGAGTCATCATGGCTTTTATAAAGGGATGTTGTGTCTCACAGTCCTTCTTTGGAGGAGTCAACAAGCATGTGAAGAGTGGCCCACGTGGATTTCCAAAAGGCTTTCAAAAGGGCTCTCACCAATGGTGCTTAAAGAAATTTAGAAAAAAGGTTTCTACCTGGGAAAAAAGTGCCTAAAATATAGGACAGAGAATGAGGGTAGACGGTCAGTTTTCTCCGTGGAGTTCTAAGAGACCAGTGCTGGGGCTTGGGCTGTTTGACTTATTCATGAGGGATGAATAATGAAATAACAAATCTGCTGGAGACATAAAATTATTCAAGTTAGAAAAGATGAGGGTTGGCTGCAAAGAACTGCAGTAATGAAGAGAAGTGTGAGTGACTGGCCTTAAAATAACAGCTGAAGTTTCGTCTTGTTAAGTGATGAGGAAAACCAATCTGAACTGACCATTATCCCTTGCAAATGAGACCTACGCCTACTCAGCTCAGTGCATCCACGTCATCAACACTGTGTACGTTTTGAGCACCCCCACCACAGAGCTCACAAAAGCTGTAGCAGAAGTGGAAAAGTTCTAAGAAAGGCAACAAGGACAGAATGGCTCCTCTGTGAGGAACAACTATGAAGACAATGACCCTTTAGCCTCAAAAAAAAGAAAAAGTTACTGAGGGGAAACATGGTAGATGTTTATAAAATCACCAGTGATAAGAAGGTGAGTAGGGATGTTTTTTCCACTGTCTTCCAGTACTAAGGCCAGGAATGATTCTAGCAGGTGGTGAATCAAAAATGAGTACAAGGAAGTGGTTCTTCACCTGAGATGCAATTAAGCTGTGGAACTCATTGGTACTCCTGCCACTGGATGTTGTAGATGGTAAATTTTATATGGACTCAAAAAGCAACTGGAAAAAAAATTAATGGAAGAAAAATTCCCTGAGGACTACTGAATACAAATAGGTCACCTCTGGCTCAGGAAATCCCTGGGCTACAATATGCTGGAAGCAGGAAGAGAACTTGAGGGAGCATAACTACATGATTGCACTGTTGTTACATTATACCTTCACCATCCATGACCTGAGACAGAATACTAGTTTTAGACAGACCACTGATCTCACACAGTATAGACCGTGCTTACATACTCTATTCTCTAGAGCTGTCTATTGAATACCTCTTGGTAAAAATAGCTTGTCTGTGGAGACAAGTCGCCTTCACCTGACAGCTGGCTGGTCTGGGGCCACATGTTAGAGCAGGTCATGGTCTCTCACAGAGCCTCAGTCTCAGTCACTTTGTCTTGGTCAAGACAAAGGTCTCACCAGTCTGTTTAGTCTGCAGTCATTGAAAGGTTTTGGCTCTAGCAAAAGCTGGCATAACCTCCTTGAGATTTTTTGAAGTACCTCATCATTTCACTTGAAACCAACAATATTCTTGCACACTTGCCTTGTCTTGCTGGATTATCTTATACTTTAAACTTATGCCAGTCTTCACACAAACTTTTCATCCATCGTTGTCAAAGGGTGAAAGCCACTCAGGTGTAGCTTGACAAACCAGTAGAAGTTCCTCTAAGAAAACTGTCTTGGTGGTAGACCTGCCCAACAACACAAAAGGATGGGCAAATTCATAGCTGTCTACTCTCCCATATTAGACTTCCTCTTTCATTGTTTAATATATTGTTGCCAGAATTAATCTTTTTCTACCTATGAGGTCAGCACATGCTTCTCCTGTCTTTAATAGATCCTCCCTCTAGATCTGTGCATCGCCCCACAAACACCATCCAGAAGGTCTGACATGCCTGTCAAGTCGCTGAGTAGCTTCCTCTTACACTAATATCAATCTTATGTAAAAATTTTCTCTAGACAGAAAATTCTACTTGCCTTTTGAGGTAAATCACACTCTACATGGGCTCTGTGAGGGAGTCCCTATCTAAGCCCCGCAAACAGCTATGGGGAATTCTGTCATACTTACCAACCATCTAGTTTTAGGATCATAGAATAATTAAGGCAGTCTCTAGCCTCCTACTCAGAGTGGGTCAGCTATCAGATCAGATAAGTTTACTCTGGACTTTATAGAGTCTGGTCTTGAAAACCTCCAAGGATGGAGACTCCACAACCTCTTGGGGAAATCTGTTGCAAAGCCTAACTGTCCTTACAGTGAAAACGTTTTTCCCTACATCCAGTCTGAATATCTGTTGCTTCAGTTTATGCCCATTGCCTCTTGTCCCCCTGCCATGCCTCACTGTGAACAGCTAACTCTGTCCTCTCCCAGTAACCACCTTGCAGGTACGGGGAGGCTGCTATTATATCCCCTGGAGCCTTCTCTTCTCCAGCTGAACAAGCACAGTTCCCTCAGCATCTCCTCAGGGGGCAAGTGTTCCAGCCCCATGACCTTTTTGGTGGCCTTCCACTGGACTCACTCCAGTTGATCAATGTTTGGCAGGGCAGTGCTATCACTAGTATCCAGGCTGGTTAACAGTTTGACACCACTTCATGTTTGTCCACATGAATCCCATGGCTCTTCCTGCTTTACTGCATGCTCCATTACCTGGGTGTGCTGGTCTGTGTTTGCAGGACGTGGGCTACTTCATGCTTTATGGTGTTGTAAGCAGGAAAATGATCTGAGGACATCCAATCCAAATAGGCACCACTGGTCCCATGCAAGAGAGAATACCAAAGGAACGGTATGAATGTAAGCAACGGAAGGAACTCCAGCTAGCTGGGGCTCAGGTTTGTGTGGGTTGTTTCACCTAGGAAAAGGAGCTAGGGTGGAGTCAAGTCTAACTGTAGTATAATTCTTTTTATCTGCAATGGATGTACAAAGTCCCATTTCTCTGACATAAAACAATACTATGCAGTTTTTATTTTAAGTTTCTTTCAGTCAGCATTTTTCCCTCAAAATGTTTGCTCTCTTCTTTTTCTTTCTCTCTCTCTTTTCCTGGAGCTGCCTTGACTACTCTCCCTGCGTGCTCTTGTGCTGCCCCTTTCTTGTATACATGTGCTCTCAGCAGTGATCAAAGCAATGTGAATTTTCTGGGGCTGAGCGACAAATGATTCTGTACAACAATTACCTTATCTGTGCTCTGGCTTCTTCTGCCATGTAATTAGTCACTTTTCTACTGCCCATTTTTCTTAGTCTTCTGGTTTCTTTGTGAGTTCTTGCAGCAGAAACCATCATGGTGAGATTTTGACTTTTCAAGAGATTTCCCCCTCTCACTAAAACTCTTCTGTCTTGGTCTTCCACTCTGACCAGGAATTGTGCTGACATTCAACAACTGGCAGTGACCCTCCATCGCATCAGCATCCCCATAACCACTGGAAAGAATTGCTGAACTAGAGACAGAAGCTGACTCTAGCTGACTACGTTACCATCCCTGCCAGATGACCACTGACCAGCAATCCAAAGCAGCACCAGTCAAGAGGGAGATATGCCCATCTGCCTCCCAGCTGCAGATGAGGGGAACGACCTGCCCATAGCTTCTTAGAGGGGAATGACTTCTCTCCGTGCTTTTCTTTGTGCGTCCTTAGCCCACCAGCAGGCTCAGCCGTCTCAGTGAGACCCTCCCCTGTTCCCTGCTGGGCATGTCAACTTCCAATACGTCTCAGACATGCAAGGATTACAGCTTCAACCACCGCCTCCTCCTGCCTGGCTACATCCTGATATTCATTACAGGTTTGATACTGAACATGATGGCCCTATGGATATTCATCCGCTACCTGCGCCTGAAGTCTGTAGTGATGATCTACATGTTCAATCTGGCCATGAGCGACCTCACCTTCACACTCCCTCTGCCGCTGCGACTCTATTACTATTCCAACCATCACTGGCCCTTTGGTAACACCCTGTGCCAGGTCTCTGGATCTGTCTTTCAGATCAACATGTACGGTAGCTGCCTCTTCCTCATGTGCATCAACCTGGATCGCTATGTTGCCATTGTCCACCCACTTCGCTGGCGGCATCTGCGGCGCCCCAAGGTGGCCAAGCTCCTTTGCCTGTTTGTCTGGGTGGTGATCTTCATGGGCTCTATCCCCACTGCCATAGTCCACAAGCAAAACCACTGTGAGGAACAAAACCAGACCAATTATCTGTGCTTTGAAAGCTTTAGTGACAACATGTGGCAGCACAACCTCTTCCCCCTAGTTGTCCTGGCTGAAATCTTGGGGTTTCTCCTGCCTCTCAGCTCTGTGACATACTGCTCGATTCGGATCTTTCAGGAGCTCTGCCAGGACAGCCAGATGAAGACCCTGCGACAGCAGAAGACCGTCCGTCTCCTCTTGGTCAATCTGGTCATCTTCATCATCTGCTTTGTGCCTTACAACACTACCCTGGCAGTTTATGGGATGATAAAGGCCCAGGTGATGAAGGTTGAGAAACAAACACAGGCATCCGTGCGCCAAGTGTTAATTATGACAATGCTGTTGGCCAGCATGAACTGCACGCTGGACCCCCTGATCTACTACTTTAGTACTGAGGGTTTCCGTAACACTTTTAAGAAACTGCGGCGGGGACAAGCCTGGGACTCAGATATGGGGACACTTAAGAATCAGGTTGTGGAGAGTAAGTCAACCCGAGTCCATGTTGTCTCAAAAGTAAAACAGTTCCCAGCCGAAAAATTTATCCGTCCCAATGAATCTTTGCCGTCACTTCCTACTGCAGTATTTTTGAATAGCTCTATTGAGGACTCGGAAATATAACCACAGAAAGGTCACACCATTGCAGAGTCACCCATTCAATAATTACAGCAAGACTGTGGGAAACAGCTCCGGGTAACTTAGCAAACTGTTTGAGGGAGCACAGCAGACTGTATGTGGGTGAACGTGACGATACAAAGCTGAAGGATGAAAGGTTGTTTTGAATAAACAGGGATGTGTTGGTGACGTGGTCCCACCTGACTCTTTTGGTACAGGAAACATAGCGGGGAACAAGGACTTGAAACAAACCTGCTGTGTCTAGGTCTAGTCAGCACAGACCATCCCGCCCAAGCACCTCCTGGCTTGCACTGCAACGTGAAGCAGTTCTGGGGTTAATCAGAGCACAGATGTGGTGCTCACTGCTGACTGTGTGAATTTAGTGGTAAAGACTGAGGGAAACTTTGGGGTTGTTTTTGTAACTAGATGCTTCAATTTGAGTCTTAAATCCAGCTTGGGACACCTAAATAAGTGTCTTAATTTTCCAAAAGAGTTGAAGCATTTAGCAACCCTTGTTGGGGTCAAGGAGAATAGCTGGGTGTTTAGTACTCTTGCAGAAAATAGGTTCCTAATTGTGTAGTAAGTCACAGACCTTAGCAAAACAATCTTCAGGAGGTATGTCAAATGTGCTTGTGCAGCTGTACACACACACATGCAGCACAATGCCTATACATTTACCTAAAGCAAAATGGCTTGGGAAACACTAGCACACTTAAAAATACACCCAGCATTCATAATGGCCCCAGAAAAAAAGAGGATACCAATGCTGTTGTCATTTCTGAAGCTCACATTGATGTTAGTGATTTGCACTTTCTTGTCACTCAGTCATAGGGTGATTGATTTCAGGACTGAGTGATTTTCACCGTTAAAAAGAAATGATGTCACAGAACAAGGCTGCGGTGAAATATATTTGCTTGCACTGTTTGTACATGCTTTTCCAGCCTGCACTGTATGCGAAAGCCCTATAAATCTCCCCAGAAGCGAGAGACCCAGCTGTACACAGGCAGTGCCAGAAACCCCAGTTACTCACTCCTGCTAGTGACCAAGGGTTGCCTTTCCACTTGCATGGTAAAACAGCCTCTCTGTGGCTTCCAGCAGGACTGAGGCTATCCCAGAGTGGGTCTATTATGGTATATTGTAATTCTGGGGGGAAATGTTAAAGAAATGGTAAGGGAAAGTGACAAGAAACGCTGTTCAGAATAAAGCCGTGGTTCTTAGACTTCTAAATTAGCAATGAATCTTATTCCAAGTGCCTACCTCATGACTGCTGCGGGAATAAATGCATTGCAATGCATCGTGGTTTTGTGTTACAATACAGTTTAGAAGACACAGGGTTTTAAGCCCATCTTTCCAGTCTCCCTTGAAGACCTTCTCTTTTACTACCGGTGACTGAAGAAGCAGGTCTTCAAGAAGACCTGTAGAAGATAATGAGCCTCTCCACAGAGACATCCTTGTGTCACAGGCTGCCTTGGGAGACATATGCCCTACGTAGGCCAGCTCTGTCCCCTTTCTCAGCCCATGCATCACCCGCAGACCAGCCTTGAAATATGACCACAGATGAAGGACATTTAATGGTGTCCGAGAGATGCAGTGAGAGAGGTGGAGGAGGGCTTGCAGGGCAGTAGGTATTTCTATTTTGAAAATTCAGGACTGCTGTGTGAATGTGAATCATTTGTGACATAGTACAGCTCAAGAGGAAACAGAGCTGTGGGCATACCTTCCGCTGGGGTCCAATGTTACCCTCTTGTTCTGGGATTTACGAGGTAGTGGAGTGATATTGCAGCAAGTGCACTGCTATCCATTTCTGCATCTTCCTCCACCTTCCTCTTTCCTAGACCCCTTTCCTTGTCCCTATTCCTCTGGTCCTTTCTCCCTTCCCCAGATCTAATATGCCAGGCACCCAAGCATCAACACAATGTCTTCACTGCTATGTTTTCTTCCCTGCCCAGAGAAGCTGATTTTTTTCTTTCCTTTTAACTTGGCTAGAGCACTGTCATAGATTCACAGGAAGATTTGGGTGGGAAGGGACCTGCAGAGGTCTCGACCCCAACTCCCTGCTCACAGCAGGTTGTTGGGGGCAGCAAGGGCTGGCTGCTCCCCAAAGGAAGGGCAGCTGAGAGCCAGGCACGGTAACACGGCAGGCAGAGGAAGGGCCTTCCCCAGCAAGGTCCCCATCCCGCAGCACCTGCGCAAGGTGAGCAAGGCAGGTACAGTGATGGTAGCCACGTTCAACTGAGAATCCAGATCATCAGACAAGCCTGTGGTGATGAGGCAGGTCCAAGGTCGAATTAATAAGTCAAGTCAGCGTCGGGATCAGGTCTGGAGGCAGTAACCAGGGTGAGCCACAGTCCAGCGATTGCCAGACAAGTCCATCATGACAAGGTAGGCCTCGGGTCAAGCCAGGAAGCCTACCAATGGGTCTAGATCAACACAGTGCATGGTCAGGCATGGGCAAGGCTGCTCAGGCAGGAGCCAAGGGCAATAGCACCAGCTTAAAAGCGCTCCTGGGGCAGGGGGCCAGCCCTGGCTGAGGCTCCAGCACAGCTTTCTGGAAACTCTCCCCAAAGTCACCAGAGGGAAGGGGCAGCCCTCAGCCATACTTTCTCTGACCTGGCCCCAAGCTCACACAGCCAAAGCCCCAGGAGCAGGGAGGATGCACTCAGGACCCTGAGCTAGCTCAGGTTGCTCAGGGCCTCATCCAGGTGTCTTCTGAGCACCTCCAAGGATGGAAATTCCTTAGCGTCTTGGGGCACCCACGCCAGTGCTGAAACATGCCCTGGGGAGAGGCTTTTCCTAATGCTCAGCAGGAATCTCCCTTGCTGCAAGTCATGGCTGTTGCCGCTTGTGCTTTCTCAGGGCCACTGTGAGCAGAGTCTGGCTCCATCTTCTCCATACCCTCCCTTTAGGCAGTGGCAGGCAGCAGTTAGGTCCCCCTCGACCTCTTCTTCCCCAGGCTCAACAGATTCAGCTCCCTCAGCCTCTCCTCACAGGCCACGTGCTCCAGCGCCTCAGTGATCATCTGTGGGACCGTCCACCGTTTGTCGATGTCTCCCCTGTACTTGTGGACCCAGTGCTGCACAGGTGCTGAATAAAGAGCAGTAATCACTTCTTTCCACCTGCTGGCTGCACTCTTGCTAACAGCACCCAGGATGTGGGAAGCATCAGCAAAAGCACCAAGGGTGGTGCTCCCTGGACACTAGTGCCTGGTAACAGAGGAGACCTCTGGGAGGTATGTGCACCGTCCTTGTAGAGGTGTCCCCAGGGCATGCTTCTGCAGTTGGCGCCCTCACAGAGGCACCTGACTTCCCCAAGTTGGGGCGAAGAGCGATCTTTCAAAGGCCTGCAAGCTTGCCAAGTATGAATGAAATGTCAGGTGGCAGACGCCACTCCGTTGGAAGAGGCGGCTCCTCTGCCAAAGATACAGTATCCCCCCCAAAACACAACACAGAACTTCTCAAAAAGAACATGAGAAAACATCTTTTCTTATAGCTTCGTTCCTGAAAATAGCAGAACTATTTTTACCTGTAACATCTTATAAATGTTCCACCTCCAGCAGAGGAAATTTTAGCTCAAATATTTTGACAAAATTATAAATAACAGAAAAGCTGATCTCTTAATGGATCTCATCAACCAGTTTAACAATAAAGGGGGCTGCTGGTCATGCTACACGCAGCAGAAAAGTTCCTGACTTCACGTTTCTGAAGGCTTTCCTTAATTGTTATATACAGGCAATGGTGTGGCTAGTGGGGGCTGTTGGGTTTTGTCCTTTGGGATTTAAATAATTTTCAGCTTGCATTGGGTTTGTGTCATTTTTGAGGAGTCTAGTAAAATTTAATCGCTTGGGATTCTGGAGAGGATTTTGGTTATTTTTCATGTCTGCCAGAGAGAATGATTGTTAGCTAGGTCTTCTGCTTCTGGGTTTTTGCCTTTGTTAGCCTGATTTTTTTTATTCCATCACATGGTGATAAAGAAGAGAACATGCATGTGCTGGCTGTCAGTGAAATGAGCCACTCACCCTATCTTGCTTTATAGCTTCTGTTTAATAAGTATGTATAAAAAAGCTGAACAAACAAGTCTGAAAGTCCTTGGGTGTGATGGTGCCCAACGATACCACCTGCTACAAAACAAAACCACTTTAAAGCATGTGTTTGCAACAACAGGAACAAACTCCATAAAGCAATGGTATTCAAGAAAGGAAAGTTAAATGGGAATATAAGCTCAGCAAAGCCTTTTTAACCTGTGTAATTGACCCTCTACGTCCTACTGCGATAATTCCTGAATTAGTATTCTTGCTAAGTATGTCAGGGGTAAAAGATGCCATTCATTGCTCCCCTGCACTATGTGTTATTCGCAGAGGTGAACGTTAAACAAATGTCTTCTTATCAAGTAAGACTGAAGAAGTGAAAGGTCAGAGAGATGGCAAAGGAGCACAGAACGCCTATTCTATACGGATCAGACAGGGCATCTGCAAAAATGTATAAATACATTAGGATTTGTCGTGGTTTAACCCCAGCCGGCGACCAAGCCCCCCACAGCCACTCGCTCACTCCCCCGCGGTGGGATGGGGGAGAGAATCAGAGGAGTAAAAGTGAGAAAAGTCATGGGTTGAGATAAAGACAGTTTAACAGGTAAAGCAAAAGCCACGCGCACAAGCAAAGCAAAACCAGGAATTCATTCCCTGCTTCCCATGGGCAGGCAGGTGTTCAGCCATCCCCAGGACAGCAGGGCTCCGTCACGCGTAACGGTTACTTGGGAAGACAAACGCCATCACTCTGAATTTCCCCCCCTTCCTTCTTCTTCCCCCAGCTTTAAAGGCTGAGCATGACGCCATATGGTGTGGGATATGCCTTCGGTCAGCTGTCCCGGCTGTGTCCCCTCCCAGCTCCTTGTGCACCCCCAGCCTACTCACTGGTGGGGTGGGGTGAGAAGCAGAAAAGGCCTTGACTCTGTGTAAGCCCTGCTCAGCAGTAACGAAAACATCCCTGTGTTATCAACACTGTTTTCAGCACAAATCCAAAATGTAGCCTCCTACTAGCTACCATGAAGAAAATTAACTCTATCCCAGCCAAAACCAGCACAGGATTTCAAGTCTTTTGCCTTCCAGAACAGACATGCCAGTCACTTCTGGAAATGGTTCCTTATTTGGATGATACAGAAACATTTTTTATGACTATTAATCGTGATCTTAATTGTATTTTATACTTTCTAGAAACTCACTGCTACTCTGGGTTCTATAAATCAGCTTGAAAAGATGTTTCATATGTCCCAGAACAAGCCAGACTTCATCTCCAAATTGTTTTTATTACCGCTTGTATTCCTTCCACCCTCCACTTGATGTATCCCTCCAACGAAACATGCATTTTGTATTACAAACGCCCGGAGCAACTTAAGCTGTGCCTGCTTTGAGCTCAGGAGGTTATCCCTCCCGTCCCCCGCCCGGCTCCTTCCCAGTCGCTGGGAGCTAAACCAGATGTCCTCCAGAGGTCCTTCCAACCTAAACGATGGCCGATTCTCTGACCTTGTGTTTTGGATGCTGATCTGGGGTCTCAAGCATTTTTCAGCTACTTCGTTATCATTCCAGCTTAAGAGTTTTCTCGCTTGGATTACACTTTGCGCGCCCTGTGCCTTCCAGCTGCCGCCGGAATCCGTGATCGTGGGGCTGAGAGCGGCCAGCCTAAGCCTCACATTTCATGAGTTCCTTTTGAAGCCTTTCTTTCAAACTCTTGCATTCTGCAATGCTCACAGAGTCTCGGCAGAGGCCAGGCTGCCGCTGCGCTGGTACTGCTGTACATCGTGCTGACCGAAATCCTCTCAGGGTTTCCTTGCAGTTTCCCACATATCCATGTCATCTGCTGTCTCTGCTCTTACACGAAGAGATCTTTGGGCGCGGATCATTTTTTGTTTGGCTTGCGCAGCACCTTACCGAGCGGGATAGTGGTCTCCCAAATAAAATGAGAAGAAATAGCGTAATGCCACTGAGGCACCCGCTACGCTGCTAATTTTGAGGATATCTGGGAGTCTGGATGTGCTAAAGCCAGATGTAGCTATCCCTGCTTTAACCTATTTCACTCAGATAGTAACAGTGACAAGGGCGCAGCGATCTAGTCTTCCAGGCCAGCTGTAAAACCTCCCGGCCCTGCAAATACTACCCGCTGAAGCGCAGGCAGTCACTCTCCACTTCAGTCCCTGAAATACAAGGGAACGAGAAAGTACTTTTCTCCGGGAGGGCAAGGGGTGGAGGGGAAGGACCAAACTTTGTACCGCAAAGTGACGATGAGAGACCTTTCCTGACTTGGGGGGGAAGAAAGAAAAAAAGAAAAGAGGGGAAAAAGGAGAAAGCAGTGCTGCCGTCACTGAGCTATAAAGCAACCTGTCGGTGCATCAGGAACGGACTTGGATGACAGGACCGAACCCTCGGCACGGTGTGACACGGGAGCAGCCTGTTCCAGCTTCAGAGGGACACCTGCGGGCTCTCGGTCTCTTGTTCTTTGCCCTCCTAAGGGCCTGTGTGGGTAAAACACACCGAACGAGGCCGAGGCGTAGCCGGGGCGAGCTGGAATGAGGCGCGTGCTTTCACCAAAATCCATGTTTTGCGACGAAAAAACGTCGTTTTGACCGACATTACCGTTTGCTTTCGTGATTTGGGTCGGTTGGGTTTGTTTGGGGTTCGTTTTGTTTTTTCGTCTGAAACAACAAAAGAACTTCCGAATCCGGAATGACATATGTATGATCGCAGCTATACGTCCCCCGGCGACGGCGCACGCGGGCACAGGCACACGCGCGGCGTGTTCGGTGGTAGCTGCAAGGGGGGGGAACGGCCGCCCCCCCCCCCCCCCCCCCCGGTGCACCGGGGCCGGCGGGAGGGCGGCTCCCAGGCGGGCGGGGGGAGGCTGCCACCGCCCCCCGCCGCCGCCCCCCGCCGCCCCGCTCCCCGCCCCGACCCGCGCTCTCCGCGGCCAACAGCGGCCCCCGGCGGCGGCGGCGGCTCCTCGGGGCCGAACCGGCGAGGGGGGGGGGGGGGGGGGCTGCCGGCACACGGCCGAGGCGGGACCGCGCCTCCGGGAAGGACCCCGGGGCGGGTGGGGGGCGCTCCGCGCCCTGCAGCGCCGGCCCCCTCCGAGATGCCCCGGGGACGGTGCCGCACCCGCCGCACCGGGCCGGGCCCTGCGGGGCAAAGCAGCGGGGCCGGGCCGAGGGCACCCACGGGTTCCCCCCCCCCACCGGGGGGAGGCGGCCGTCGAGGGGGGCGCTGGCGCCCGTGGGTGGCCCCCCGTGTCCGCGGGGCGGGCGTGGGCTGCGCTGGCAGCCGGGAGGCTCGTTCCCGGGGCTGCGGCCACCGAGGCCGATCGCCCCGCGTTACCGTGCGGCGGGGCACGGCTCCCTGTCTTGTTCTCGCCTCCTCTCGGGCCCGCTCAGCCTCCGGGAAAAAGCAATTAAAAAACAAAAAAACAAAAAAAAAAAAAAAAAAACAAAGATGGTAGTGAAGGGAAGAAGCTGCAAAGCAGAAGGAAGTAAAGGTGCGAGCGCTTCCTCGGCGGGAGCGGGGGGAGAAGAGGAGTTAATTTTGTCGTCAGGACAAACCCCCCCCCAGCAGGAGATGATGAACAGAGACGCAACAACACTAAAAGCATTTGAAAGCGATCTCGCCCGCCGCCGCACAGGTCGTTCTCTCCCACGAGGGATTTCGCCCCGTCAGAGCCTGGCGGATGCCGAACGCGCACATCTGGGGAGAGCCGCAGTAAATGAAAACACACCCAGAAAAGGTTTCAAACCCCCGCACTTTGGGTTCAGAAATGCCAGACTTAGTTTTCTCCTTGTGGACTCCTTGTGCATAGGTGTCACGGTTGTCCTTGGTTACGCAATGACAGATTGTTTTCTCCACGAAGTCCCTTCTTTGTTCCCCGCGTAGGAAGAACACCGCTCACAGAAAGAGGAAAAAAAGTAGCTATTTCCTATTTTTCTTTTTTTTTTTTCCTTTCCCCCCACGTGCAGCACACAAATCCATCAGCTACGTACTGCACGCATCCAAACTCGGTTCTGCAAACAGGGCTACCGATCTCCTCGTGCTTTTCTGTAGTATTTATCGTTACCGCATCCAACGGCTTCATAAATTTGAATTAACTTCTTTCACAAGAGGCCCATAAGCAGGTATGGTATTATTACTGTTTTATAGGCAGGAAACTTAGTAGCTAAAACGTATGTTCTGAATTACTTCAGATGTCACTTTTCGGAGCGCTATATGGTACGTATGCATTGTCCCTGTCGCTCCTGCTGATTTTAGTCACAAACAGAAGACCTAAGCAATTCCGCAAATCAAACATCAAAGTCTCAAGCCCAGAGCCTTTGCAAGAAGGGGCAAAGGACTGGTGGACAAGGTGGTGTATCTGCTGATGCCCTGTATCACCTGGGGGCTCTGGGGCAGAGGCCGGGGCTGTGAAGGTGGTGGCGAGGGGTTCACAAACACCGTGGTGCGAGGAGATGAATTTTTGAGATGCTTCTATATCGGTGTGCGACATCTAGATAATGAGCAAGGGGAATTAGACGTTCTCATTGATGAGCATGCATTTGATATAATTAGCATTACAAAAAACCCGGTGGGATGATTTGCATGATTGCAGTGCTTGAGTCCCTGGTTATGGCCTGTTCAGAGGGGACAAGGAGGTTAAAAAAAAAAAGGGAGCGTTGGGGAAACACGCTGCTATGGCTTAGGGACAGCAGCTGCTGCTGCACAGCCGCTGAAAGCATTGCAGTGTGCCCGGCAGGCTGCAGAGCCGGCGGGGCGGCAGGGGCGGAGGGGATGCTATGGGAGACCTGAACCTGGGTGCTAGGAGAGCCCTGAATCTGGGAGATGTGCGGGACACTCCTGCAGCTGTAGTAAGCATGCCTCGTTAGCACTTGCCGAAATTATTGGCGACAATTTGTAAGCAGGGAAAGGATGGGCGCTGCCAAAAGCTGGCTCGGTTTTGGGGTGTGTTGCAATGGGCAGCGAGGCGTTAGCTGTTGGCCTGGGAGTCGGAGGTTGTCTTCGTGACCTGGTTGCCCTGTCTGCGCATCTGGAGCGTAACCTGAAGCACCAACACGCACACTCGGTGCTCCAAAAGGACCTGCCTCCAGAGGAGGGAAGTGATGCGGGGAATTAGTCAGGGAGAAACACAGTGACAGAAAAATACCGGTGAGATTTGGCGGTTGGTTGCACGAAGTTTGTTACCTAGCCAAAGAGCTCACAGCTATAATCAGTGGGAAAATGCCGTCTTAGTTCAGAGGTGATACGAATGAGAAGTTTAGAAAGCAAAAGGGTAAGACAGACAAAAAGGTGACATGGGTCATTCTGTCATTCTGCACTTCGTACGTTCTAATGGTGAGGGAAAGGAAAGCCAGTGGGTGAGACACCGTGACTTACCAGACAAGGGAGAATTAAATACAGGAGAAGCAATAGGAAAATTCTCTGGCTACTTCATTTAGAAATGGTATTTATTGACTTTAGCCCTTTCAGAGTAACTGCCCGTAGCAATATATCGTCAATCTGATAAGTAGATCATTGCCACAGGCAGGGTGACATCGATGCTTCAGAGGGAAATGGTCAGGCTCATCGCTTGAGCTATTTTTGAAGCCTGGGAGGGCCCTGTCATACATACAATTCCCCATTTCGCTTTCTTCAAACCTGACCCCGTGCTACTCTGTTCCCTCCATGCTGTCCTTCCTCACATCACCTTCTAGACCTGCAGTCTGAAAGTGCTAAGAAAAACTATTCTCTTCCAAACACCTGAGGCACTTTGCACCAAAAACATAATTCAGCTGGGAGAGCAACTTCCCAGGGACGCCAAAACATGGGATGAAGCTGATTGTGCCTGCCTTTTTCACCACTTCTGTTTCTGTCCTTGGGTTGACTTCTGTAGCCTTCTATAGGGGGTAGCCTTCACCAATTTAAAAAATAAAAAATAATTAGAAAAAAACCCTGTTTCCTACTGGCTTAGGTTCAGCATGGAGACAGTGTTAGTGGTCCTGAGAAATAAGCTCCTCAGCGCTGATGGTTTGATCCAGCTGAGCTTTGTACCGCTCTTCCTGCCTGTCGGGCTGAGCAGGGTGGTGGGTGGGGATCTCGGAGTCTGACAGACAGCTCTTCCCCCTGCAGCATTTCTGGTAGCAGCTGAGTGCTGTGGAGGGTAGCTGTCCTGCTTTATGTTTCGAATTGCCAGGGTTGCCTGTGAGACGTCAGACACTGCACTGCAACAAAGCCTGAAAGGAACAGGAAAAGCTCTGAGACCTGCTGGAGACGATGCTTGTGCTCCTCACCGGAGGAACATTTTGAGACGCTGACAGCACGGTGACCCTACCAAGAACACAGGATCTTCACAGCACTGTGTCTCTGTGCTTGGATGCCAGGGAAAATGTCTAGAACGGCCTTTTGTCTCAGCTTTTTGGACTCATGCCACAGTGATGGATGCTTTTGGAATCTGAGATGGGGCTTTGCTTGCATCTGAACCTGCAGCCACTTGGAGTTTACAGCTTCCCAATCTCGCGTAGCACATGAGTGCCAGTTGATACTTCTCGTCCTGCACCAAACCTGCATCAAACCCATCTCAAGTTCCTTCCCCAAATAGCTTAGGGAGTAAATCCCAGGCTATAATTTTGAAGAGAGAGCTGGTCAAGAAAAGTCAGCGATTTTTTCTTACATTTTGTTGCTCCCACAGCTTGGGGGGGGGGGGGGGGCAGGGAAGAAATTAAAAAAAAAAGCCTGAGCATCCATAAAAGTGGGCAAATTACAGAAAGAGAGATTCCACTTGGCTCTACATGCAACTGCTGCAGGGTAGACTGGAAATGTTGTTGGTAAGGTGCAGCGTCCTTATTTTGGCTGGCTGGCGAAGTTTATTTGGCTGTTGAAGAAAGTGGTGTTTTAAAGATGGTACCACAAAGACTTGAAGACCAACTTTAACATCTGACATTGTTCCTGTGTGCATCTCTGGGGGGGGTTCTTAATGCCATTCTTGTTTCTACTTCAAGTCTAGGTGACTGCATCTGTCAGCAAACACACCAGGTTTTGTTGTAGAGAGAGAAACGTGTCTGGGAATGGCACACCTTGTAGGGCTCAGGCACTCTCAGCCTTCCCCACTTTATCTTCCATGGCATCACAGTTTTTGAAGGCGGTGGGTAAAGGAGAAGAATCACAACCCTCAACAGATTTTGGATGGACCCCATCCAGCGCTGGCATCCCACTCACCTGCCCCATCAGCAATTTTGGTAAAGCCCCTTACAGCCTGGGCAGTAAGCCAGCGTGAAGGGCAGGTATGGTAATTGTAAGGGGAAGTGGGCAGAGCACGTAGGAATTAGGAAGAGGTACGTCACAGGCCTTGGGAGCACGTTACCCTTTTTATATAAAGAGCTTTCTATCTGGTCTGCTAACTTCTCCCCCCCACCAAAAAAAAAAAGACAAAAAAAAAAAAAAAATTAGGATTTGTTAACCAAAGACATTAAAACAGATGAGTCTTCGTTCATTTGGTTCAGTCCCTGTGCCATTACCAAGGAGTCTGGAAAAGGAGCGGATGAGGATGTGGGACCAGGAGGGATGCTCTTTTGCCCATAAGATGGTCTCAGGATGTCATTTATCAGCCGGTGAAGGAAGCAGATCTTTCTAGGAGTAACTCATTTGCGTGGAGTAACTCATTTTCACGTGGAGAATGGCAGCTCAGAAGCTGTTGAAGAATCCCCTCCATCTTATTCTTTCTTCTTTTTCCTTCTCTCCTTTAGCACCTCACAGTAGCAGTGCTGCCAGCCTCAGCATTCCTGAATCACGACTCAGGAATGGTAAGATGCAGGACCCTGAGGGTTTGCTTATGCCCCTCGAATGGGTTAGAGACGGCGGCTCCTTGCCCACCCTTTCGCCTCAAATCTCTTTGCTCGGTTATCTGAGTGCTCTTCCTGCCCTCTGGCTCCGTAATGAGTCTACCACAGCTTCTTCCTTCCTATCTCCAGGTCCAGTGTTGTTACACCCTTCCCACCACCTTTAGCTCCCCTTTTCTCCTCATTTCACTGCCTCCTTACTCCTGCTTTCTCCAGAGCTCCCAAGACTAGCTTGCTTGTTCAACTTGTCCCAGTCTTCCCTCTCTCTAGGCCCTGCTTCTACTACGGCCATCAGTCTTGACCTTTTTTAACCCTGTGTACTCTGATTTTCAATCTAGTCGCATTATTTAGCCAGTCAAGGTTCTTTTCTCCCTTTTCCACCCCTTTGTTTTCCGATAACTCCTCCTGTCTTAACCCCCACGCCAGTTCTAGTATCATTAGGCTCCTTGCCCTTATCTGTTCTCCGTGCTTCCCTTCCCCAAGGGACTTGCTGTCCTCCTCGCACTCACCTGCTCCTCCTTCACCCTGTCTGGACCCAGAGCAGTGAAGGAAGATCTCTGAAGAACTGCACGGTGAAAGTCTAAAGTGTCCCTGCAGGGCCTGTGTGAACTGGATTTTTTTTTTTTTTTTTTTTTTGAAAGGCTTATCATTTACCAAAATTTTGTGTGGATTTTCCAGGGGATAGTGAGTAGTGTAGCTCTGATGCGAGGACAACTCTCCTTCATAGACTTCAGCTTCCTCCTCCGAAGCAGCTGGGCTGGAGTCGTTCAAAGTAAAGGGCTGTTCTTTTAAATGTACCCTTTAATGGTCTAAACCAAAATGTTTTTCTCTGCCTTCTTTTTCCCCTGAGTAGATTAAATGTTTAGGCTGAAGCCATATTTAAAGAGGAAAAAAAAAAAAATTTAAAAATCAGATATAGGCAGCCAGCCAGAATGGAAAATTTCAGCTCCAATCGTAAAAGTTACAAGCAACTGAATGGTTTACAGCAGGAATGCCCAGACAGTCTAATTCCAGCTCTGCTGGTAACTCTCTCCGTGGTTCGTCTGCAGTTTGAACTTGCCACTCTGGGATCAGTCACATCGCTCTCCCTAGCAACTTCAGAATAAGGCAGGAATACGGCACTTGCTTTGCCACAGATCATGCCTTCTCAGAAGCTTTGTCTGAACTGCGAGGCAGGTGGAGAAATGAGGGCTGATGGCTGGAAACGGCCACTTTACACACAAAGCCTGCAATATTTCTTTGGAAAGAGAGAAGAGCAAACCTGAAACCTGGAGTTTTTCATAATACGGTTTGTCTGTTAGCAGTGTCACCAGAGTAAATCAATCCATTTAAAAACAGTCTCGTTACACCTCTAAAAACCGCTAATGTGGACGTGGTCAAGCCTCACCTAAGATGGAACATTTTGAAGTGGTATAATTAAATTTGGTGAGTTCTTAAAGTAAAGGATGAGGCACCTGTTCACTTAGCGCAATCAAACTGAGAGCCTGCGGGCTGGCGTGGCTCGCTGCCCGAGACACTAATGCCCCTCCTGTGCCTGCCTGCAGCACGCAGGCGCTGAGCGGCAGCTATTGCCCCTGCAGAAGTACGGCTCCTGCTCCCCGGGGCAGCAGCCTGGCTGCAGCAGTTTCCCTCTTTCCCTGTGAAAGGTGCAAGCGGAGGAAGGCTGCACGGCACAGGACCTGCCGCGGGGGCTGTGGAGGACCAGCTTCCTGAGCTCAGACCTCCTCCTGCAGCTGTCGGGCCGTGAAGGGCTGGACTTCGCGCTGGAGCAGGTGGCGAGCGTGCACACCTTCTGCTCTGTCGACAGAGCCGAGAGGAGCAACTTCTACTGCAGGAGGTCAGTAGTGGACACCCAGGGGACAGGAGCACCCACACGGTGACGGATTTCCATGAAGCGAGCGTGTGCCCAAACCACGGATCTATCCAATTAAAGCCAGGCTTGGAGCAGTTTAAGTTCCTCCCCTGCATTAGGCGTTCTCAATATTTTACTAAACAGATATAACATTGATCTGAACACGTCACGTGCAGATGGTATAGTACACACCATACGCTGCAAACTAAGGCTCTGCGTTAGCTCAGCCTGACACGACCTCCTTTGGCCCTTCAGTTACCTTCTACATAAAAGAAGCAAAAGACAGCTATCTTCCCGAGGACTCAGATTAGAGACCTACTCGGTGGGTGCCCAAGTGCACGGAATCGTGAAAAACAGGGAGTGGGAAGGATTGTCAAAAGGACTCGGTGCTTCCAGGCTCCGAGTCCAGAGCTCCTCCAAGACCATGGAGCGCTGCGCGCGTTCGCTTGCGTGCTTGTTTCTAACCGACGCCAAAAGATCATCCACGAACAAAACGTATGACAGGCAGAAGAAAACGCGCGGCACTTTGCAGGCTGCATCCTCCGCCGCCCCGCGCTCCCCTGCAGACGCTTCTCCTGTTAACAGATCTGCCACAGGGGGACTCCCTGTAAAACACGGAGTTTGCGAAGGGGGCTCCTGCATCCGCCGCCAGAAAGCCACCAGACAAAGGGACCACACCTCGCCGGCAGTGCCAGTGACGGCGACTGGCGCCGGTGGGCGCGCGGCCGTAGGCGTGCTCCGGCAGACCCCTTCTCCGGTTTCACCGGGACGAGGCCGGGTGGAGAGCCTTCCCACCGAAGCAGCGGTGGCAGGTTTCTCGCTGGGAAAACGGAATCCTTCCCGCCTTTCCTCACAGCGGTGTCCAAGCTTGCTGCTGCTGCTCTAAAAACCTCGTCCCCGTCCGTGGCCTGCGGGGATCGGACTGAACAGACGCGGGCACCTTCGCCGCGTCCCACCCTGCTTGCCGCCAAGGAGACACCTCGCTACGTCGCCGCCACGTTATTACTGTTTCCCAGCCTGCCTAGGTACTTTTAATCCACAAAGTCTAAAATTTCGAAGCCTTCATCCAGGGCGCAGGAAATTACGGCTTTATGGTTCTTTTCTGCATGCGAACTTTTTCACATGCTGTTATTTCGGCTTTTGGGCTTTACACTTTCTATTCCTCCCTGAGATACTGGGGCACTTTCGCTGGCTTTAACAAGAAGTAAATGTTGCAGGTGCTGAGCCATTATGGCACGGACGGGTAGTGAATACGTCCAGTAAAACCACCGAGAAGCTTGGAAACGCTACCCTGAGCCCATAATAAACATTAAAGAGAATAGGTGCGCAAAAGCAGTGATGGGGCCAAAAACGAAGCCCGAAGACAATGGTAAAAACTGTGTTCAGAAGTAAAATACGCTCACGTTGCGCGGAAGGCAAGACGAGGAGTTATCTTCCACAGCAGACGTGCCGTGACGCAGATGCGAGCGGATAGCAAAGCTTTCTGCCGGCCAACCCACGGGCGAGGAGCGGGAGGCCTTCCGGGTGGCGGCATGGCACCCAGCAAACTAGGTCAGGGCTCGGCCGTCACGAAGACCGTGCCAGCGCGGCCCCGGGCCCCGCGGGGGCTCCGTCCGGACCGGGCGCAGGCACACGACTGCCCTGCCCTTGAGCTGCACGACGGAGCGCTCGCTCCGGCTTTGTGCTTTTCCGCTGACTGGAGGGCGGCCGGGGGACGGCGGGCAGCGCCCGGGCTGGGGCGGCGGGCGCGGAGGGCTCAGGGGGGACGGCACCAGGGCGAGGGGCCCAGCGCGGGTTGGGGCGCGCCTGAGGAGGCTCTGGGAGGGCGCGGGCCGAGGGGGGCAGCCCCGGAGGGCCAGGGCGGCGGCGGTGGCGGGCCCGGGGCCGCAGGCGGGCCCGGCCGAGGGTGAAGCCAGCCCAGAGCCGGGCGGCGAGGCCGGGGCGAGGCGGGCCGGTGGCGGGGGGAGAGGGGAGGCGGCGCGGGGACCGGCCGAGCCGGGCCGGGCCGAGCCGGGCCGAGCCGAGCCGGGCCGAGCCGAGCTGAGCTGAGCCGAGCCGGGCCGAGCTGAGCTGAGCTGAGCCGAGCCGAGCCGGCCCGAGCCGGGCTGAGCCGAGCTGAGCCGAGCTGAGCCGAGCCGAGCCGGGCCGGGCCGGGCCGGGCCGGGCCGCGGGGTCAGGCCTCCGCCGCGGCTATTATGGGATGGCGAGGGCCGGGGGGGGGGGGGGGGGGAGAGGGGGAGGGCAAGCGGCGGGTATTATGGGATGGCGAGGCCTTCTGCGGCGGGGGAGGGCGAGTTGCGACTATTATGGGATGGCGAGGCCTCCCGCGACCGGAGGGGGGCAGGTGGGTGGCAGGGAGTATTATGGGATGGCAGGCCCTCCTGCCGCCGGGGGAGTATTATGGGATGAGGATGCCCCACAAGGCGGGGGGGGGGGAGCAGGCGGCTATTATGGGATGGCAGGGCCCGCCGCAGCCGGAGTGAGGGGAGAGAGAGTAGTATTATGGGATGGCACCATTCCCAGCGCGTGTGACCGGGCGACTATTATGGGATGCCTCTGTACCTACAGCGGGCTGCCTCCCTGGGAAATATTATGGGATGCAGCGGGGGGGGGGGGGGGAGTGAGTTATTATGGGATGTCGGTGCAGCCCGGGGCGGGGAGGGGGGGGGAGGGAGGTGACAGCCCCAGCCAGGCTTCCTGGCGGTGCCCGGCGGGACACGCAGCGCTCCGCAGCCCCGCTGCCCCCCGTCCCGCCCGCCCCGGGGCCCCTCGCCCCGGCCTCCCCCTCCCCTGGCTCTCAGCAGTCATAACCAATAAAGCCGGCAGGGTATTATGGGATGGCTGCTCCACCGGGTGGGGGTGGGGTGGGGGGGGGTGGTTGCTATGGAGCATTTCCCGTGGGTGGCTATTATGGGATGGACTCGCCGTTGCGAACTATTATGGGATGCGGCGGGCTCGGCAAGGGTGGGGCTGCCCGGGAGGGCTGCCGGGGGCCTTCTCCCCGCCGCCCCCCGGGGGCGGGACGGGGACGGCGGGAGGATGCAAAGGCAGAGACAAAAACGCGGTGGGGGCTACGGCCGCCAAGTCCCCGTGAGTTTTATAGAGATCCTCGGTTGGGTCCCCAGGATGGCGAGGCTGCCGTTGGGCGCTCCCGCCCTCAGGAGTCTGTAGGCTCCCGCTTGCTCTCAAAGCAAGTTCTGTTGCCTTCCCAGTTGAGGAAGGGAAAAAAAAACCCCAGCCCTTCAACCCGGGGCTCCAGAGCATCCCAATGACTTGTGATAAGAAAGGCACTTAAACATTGGCTCCAGTGTATCTTTTTTAGGAAAAAAACTTGCCGTGTAAGCCCAAGCCTCACAAAGCCAGGAGCTGGCACATCAAGCGATGCGCACGTGCGTGGCACCAAGCAGGACCCGTCCCTGAGTAGTTCATCTCGGAGCAGGACCTGATCCGTGATCGTTGGTCTCCGCGCTGAGGGCACAGCCCCAAAGTTACCGGGCTGGTTGTTGCCTGTTACGGGACAAGCGAAAAACCTCTGTAGACGACGCTCGTGGCTCCAGCAGCTTCACAAACCTCTGGCTGGTTTTGAGCTGAAGGTGGCTTAGTAGGTGTCACCATTCAGATTTGAGTCTTGCATGTCCTCCTCTGTCCCGAGTCCATCAGCTCTGCCCAGCAGCAGTGGGGTTCCCACCCAATCGAATGGGGTATACAACCTCCAGGCTTATTTGCACTGTTCCCTGTAGCACAGTTGTTGCTGGCTGCGGTGCCGGAAACACCTCTCCCAGATGCAGCTGGAGGTAGGAGATGAACGAGAATTCTGTCCCAGCCTGTTTTTTCAGTATTTCTGCTAACTGAGCTCAAGAAGAGATGTGTTTCAGTGTAAGTGATTTTTGCCAGCACGCACCAGCTTTAATACAGGATGCAAAAATAGGTGTCACAGAATTGCAATCCAGGCAGCTCGAACCAGGAGGCTGTTACTGCAGTCCCTTTGAGTCCACACTTGCTTCTTCTCTGAATGGATCCAACGGTTTGTTTCATGAAGAGGGGAGCAGGGCATCTATCTAAGGCACTTTAGGGAAATGGAAACCTGGAAGTGGTAACTAATAAGCACCCTTAACTTTCAGGCATCACTTCCAGCTTTCATTATTCATTATATACAAAATTCTATGTTAAAAGACTGGTAATGTTGCAAAGTCAAATTTTTACAATTGCAAAATAACATTTGTTTCTTACATCTTACTAAGTGCCTCCATCTTCAGAAAAAAAAAGGTGAAGGCAAACATGGAAAATTCGAATGTGAATGTCTGATGTCTGGCAAAGTTCTGAGTAACTGAAAACAGACTTGTGATGGAAAATATCAAGTAACCTTAGCTATAGGTGTCAGTACCAAGTAAGCCTGTGATGTTTTTTAAAGCAAGCAAACTAGCAAAGCATACAGAGATAGAGATCAACAGTTCAGATTTACAGGGGGCTGAGCAATCCCCAATCTTCTCCATCTTCCTTCCCCCCCACCCCGCCTCAGTTCTCTGCTGCTAGCCCTGCCTCATGCACCGTGCACGGCTGGCTGACGTCGTGTGGCTCTGGCTGCACGGCCGCGCCATTCACCCTGCCCCCTCCTTCTCCTGGCAAAACAGGAGACAAGGCTCATGACCAGTGCAGAGCGAAGTCTGAACTGCTGTTCTTCTAACGGGAAGTAGATGCAGAGTCATGCTGGCATATGGGCAGTCCTCACCTAGGTGGCTGTTACAGAGGCTGGATCCTCCATTGACACTAGCATGTTGTTCTCAAAAAAGAAGCACACATCGTCTGTTCAGCGGATCTTGATCTTATTCTGGCTGTATTCTCCCAAATTCTCTGTGTGCAGACCTCTCTCTGCCTCTTGTTCCAGTGGCATTTGTTTGCTCCAGGAGCAGCTTCTTGGACATGACAGGAGGGGCTCTTGTCTCTTCTTCGTAAGAGGAGGAGACTGCTTCTTGTGTCATTTTCTTCCATGTCTGACACCAAAGCAAAGATACTTCCATTGTGCTAAACAAATAAGCTCATGCTTCTCTGTGAAAAAACAAAACAAACAAACAGAAATAGAATGGGGGTGGGGGGCACAGTGAAGAAAGCAACAATGAAAATGGATCATTTAGCTTTCCTTAGCTTGCCACGGAGACTTAGCAGAAATCTGGAAGTGGAGAAGAGTATCTCGGGCAGAGGAAAGGGCTTTGTAGTGTTGGGAAAGACTTGCAGAATTCAGGACAATTGCTTTGGCTAGCGTTGGGGACACGGGATTCTCACAAGATAGTTTAACATGGCGGCGGGGGGGAGTTGAAGAGATGCAGACTCTGGACAATAACTGAATATTGAGTGAAAGTTTGGTCCAGTTTCTTACTAATTTGAAAGTAAAAGTTAGTTCTCTGGGAGTTTGATACCCCTGCCCTCTCAAAATGGTCTAGGGCAAAATTCTCTGCCTCACCAAAGCGAAACAAAAGGCAAGACTTCTCAGAAATCCTGAGATCTTCCAGGTTACTTGGCAGAAGCTGTACGACCTCAACTCAGAGTCGTGGCAAGCATCGCTATGACCAGGAGAGCCTGCAGCGCTGCTGAACAGAAAACACAAGGGGTAAGTCCGTTCACATTAGCTACAAATGATGAAAACCAGGTTAAAGGAAGAGGCGAAAGGTACCTGCAGCCTTTGAGGAACGGCATCACGTTTATGGATACATCGGATGATACACCAGCTTTACAGAGATACTGAAAGATATTTTTCATGTTACTAGTTGTAACCCGACAAAACGGGTATTACAGTCAGGCTAGAGCAACCCTCAGTCAGAGGAACAGCAAAAATGAAGAAGAATAAACCAGAAGTATGTCTGTATCCCAGAACCCAAACGAAGCAATACAGAGGCACCATCACAACATCCGGCATCTAAAACCATTAGCACCTCTGCTTTGTTATTGGACGCTAAAGGAGCTAACAAAAAATAACCTGAGAGGCCATAAACTGACCTCCAGGATCACATTGTCTGCAGCACCAGCAAGTCATGCTTACAATCTGTTTTCTGTGTTCTACATACGAATGGTTCACGCTAGCCTGGAAAGTCTCCCTTCTTTCCGAAACGCTCTGGAGTCCCTCCCTTCCCCCCCGCCCTTGCCTCCCACATTGGGCAGCACTGAAAGACTCTGGACGGAGGTTTCTGGCCTCCATTCGTGCCCGAGTGAAAACACCAAACGAGTACCAGGGTGAAACATGTCACGCTTTGCTCTTCTTGTTACCTTGGAGAAACGTGTCTCTGTTGAAAGTGAAACCAAGAAAGGGCTGTGGGCCTGACAGAAGCCTGGGCAGGGGAGGCTGCCCGCGACACGGAGGAAGGTGGGGCAGGGCTCTCTCCTGGGTCCCCAGGCTGGGACCTCGACCCTGAGTGACTCGGACCATGCACGAAACTACAGAAGTAACTTAGAGGCCGCGCCAGCACGTTGCTGTGGGGGTGCAGAGCCCCCTTCACCCAGCTGTCCTTGGAAGCAGAGCTGGGCAGGGGTGTCTGGTTAATGTGGATTTCCCTAACATGGGTGCAGCACCAAAGCGAGGGGGTGTTGCAGGCGTTTTCCCCAACAGAAGTGCGCTGTGGGGTTGTTTGGGGCATTGACACCCATCAGCAGGTAGGGAAGATTATATTACACAAATCTTGCTGTAATTGTTTCCAAGCCAAGTGCTATAAAAGAAGATTCAGTTAAACCGGGTAAGTAACCAAACCACGGTAAAGTAGGGCAACTTCCAGGTTTAAAGCAGCCAAACGGCTGGAAATCTGTATCTCATGGTGTTATCATCAAAGGAAAACATTTAGAAGTCTCTTTTTTTTTCAATCCATTTAATCTATTTGGCCCTCACAAACACTAAGAACACCTTAACCATAATTGCTTATATCCTGCACAGCTTTTTTTAGAGTGAAAATTAAGGCTTCTGCTGACTGAGAAACTTTGAGTTATGAGGAAAAATGAGTTGGAAGTGAGGTGAGGAACCTTGGGGGCATTCATGATAAAAATGTGTTCAGGTGTGGTACAGAGAAAGATGTCAGGGAAGCGGTGGCTCGTTGGGAAGCTCGGCGCTTTGGTGACCGAGGCTCTGGGGTACACCTTGCCTAACCGGTAGGAAACAGCCCCCTCCAGATCACAACCCTGCTGGCAAGAGCGTCGGGGAGCACCAGTAGAGACAGCCGCAGTAAATACCTCCGTTCGCGGGGTCTTCGCCCGCGTCGTACCTCTCACCACGTCGCCAAACCGCTGGAGGAAAGAGGGACGCGCAGAGTCCGGCGGTCACTGTTTGGGGAGCTGGGCTGCTCCGCACGGGAATTTGGCGTAGCTGTCCGCCTGGCTCCTATTAGAGGGGATTACGGCTGTCAGCGCACAAAAGAGGGAATGAAAATTCCTGCGGGGGTCCGCGTGAGTTTGGCAGTGGCATTATCCACCGTACGTTTCCGTAGCGCTGGATATTCTGTTACGCTTGATCTGTGCGGAGGACGGATAGCATCTGTGGAATAGTAGCGTGGCTCTTTCCTACCGCTTTTCCTCCGTGGAGCTGAGATAAATGATAGCGTCATCGTCATTCAGGCGAAGGTATACAGACAGGGATAGCACACGTGCGTGTACCGCGGCTGGCTGGAGGGTTGGTGGGATTTCTGTGTGTGCGAGAAGGTGAATAACACAGCAGCGCTTTGGGACGTGGGGTCTAGTCTTTGCTGGCGGGGCGGGAAGGACGTGCGCAGGAGGGGCAGCTCCCGCTGTGGAGCGGCTGCACGCGTATTCCACGGTGCGGGTCCGCGCCGGAGCACGTGGCAGTGACGGATACATGGACGAGGTGGCAGAGCTTGACGATATCTCGGCAGAGAGGTGCTGGTGCAAGGAGGTGGGCGGTTGGGGGGCTGCATGTGCAGGTAGGGCAGAGTTTGCCAATAGTCCGAGACGCTCCGGCACGCGGCAGAGGCGATGGGGTGGTGGTACGGCATACCTGCGTGCCTGGCATACGCGTGGGCGTATTTTTGGTGTGGTTTGGCAGACAAAGCATGGATCGCGTTACGGGATCTGTAAGGACCCCGTTGCAGTCTGTAACAGTAAATCCTCCAGCCGCGTTCGGTGATATTTCACGGCGGCGGGACGAGACGTGCACGTGCAGCGGCGGGCGCAGGACGGCAGAGGCGTTTGCTTGGGGTGGAACGAGTGGAGTCGTTGACGCCCACGTGTTTACCGGGAGAGGTGGACGGGACTGTGCCTCTTTGTTGAGATCCATAGCGTCACGAAGATGCTAAACGTGGGATAGGTGGCATTATGGGATGTGAATTTTTTAATGGGAAATTAATGGTACAGTTGCACGTGCGTAATCGGTTTGTACCTATGGACTGTTCACGTCCACGTAAAGTGATGATGAGTTTCCCGGCGGAGAGCCGCAGCAGGGAGCGGTGCTAGGTCCGGGGTGAGAGGGAGGAGCGGAGGACACGGAGATGCCGCGTGTCCCTGGGGTACAGAGAGTTCTGTAGGTACCAGCAGTCGGGAGAGGAGGAGGAGGAGGAGGAGGAGGAGGAGGCCGTGCCTCGCAGGCCCGCCCGTGCGGTGGGTCACCGCACGCGGGCCGGCGGCAGCGGCGACCGCGCGGCGGGGCGGCGGCGGAGGGGCCCTGCAGCCCCGCGAGCGGGGTGCGCGCGGGACGGGGCACGGCGGGCTCCGGCCCGGTGGGTGCGCGAAGGCGAGAACCCGCCACGGCGGCCGTCCGCCCCTCCCGGGGTGGGACGGGGAAGGGGAGCGAGCGGGGGCCGTCGGCGGGGGCCCGGCGCCTGCGGCCGGGGGAGGGTGGTGCCCGCCGCGGGCCGCCCGGGGCCTGTGCCAGCGGGCGGGCGGCGCGCAGGGGCCGGGCGATGCCAGGGCGCTCCGGGCCGCGTGGCTGGCCCCGTGCCCCGGGACCTTGACGGCGGCGCGGCGGGCAGGGCCCGGGAGCGGCGGGCCGGGGGCCGGGCGGCGGCGGGCAGGGCCCCGGGGCGGCGGCGGGCAGGTGGGGCGGGCGGGGCGGGGCGGGGCGGGGCGGGGGCGCGGCGGAGCCCCGCGGGCTGCGGGGCGGGCGGGCGGCCGCGAGTATTATGGGATGGATGGCTGGACGGTGGCTCCCGGCGACTATTATGGGATGCCTGCCTGGGCGGGGGGGTGGAGGGGGGGGTGTGACTATTATGGGATGTGCGCCCGGGGTGTGACTATTATGGGATGTTCTGGGGGTTCCTACAGTGTGCCCCCCCCTCCCCGCTGGAGGGACGTGCCTATTATGGGATGGCAGGCCGGGCGGCGCGCGTGCGGGCGAGGGGCCGCGCGGCGGGGGGTGCCCTGCCCCGGCGCGGGGTCCCGTGCGGGGGGGGGGGGGGGGGGGAAGTATTATGGGATGTCGGTGCGCAGGGGGTGCGAGCTTGGGGAGTATTATGGGATGTTTCTCGGGGGGGGGGGGGGGCTTATTATGGGATGTTCCCGGCGGGAGGGGTTGTTATTATTATGGGATGCCGGGCCGGGCAGTGAGTGGGAAGTTCTGAAGGGAGGGCGCGTATTATGGGATGTCTCGGGGGGGGGGGGGGGGTGGTTGCCGGGGAGACGGGGGCGGGGCCTGTTGCCGGGTCCCAGGGCATATTATGGGATGGAGGCGGGAGCGGGGCGGGGTCTGGCCGGGTTTTTTCCCCTTTAAGAGGCGGTGCCGGGGCGGGAGCCATTTTCCCTTCAGCAGCAGCAGCGGCGGCGGCAGCGGTGGCGAGAGAGGAGCCGGGGTCTGGAGTCGGGTGAGGAGCCGGGCGGGGACGGGGGCGGGCAGGGCCTTCCGCCGCCTCCCGGGGCGTCCCTGCCGGCGGGTGCCCCTCTCCGCCGGCCGCCCCGTCGGGCCCCCGGCCGTAGCTTCACCGCCCCGGGGCCGCGCTGTCCCCCTGCTCGGGCGGCCGCAGGACGCCTTCCCCCCCCCCCCCCCCCCGCCCGGGGCCGCGCCGGGGAGCGGCCGCCCCGCCGGTCCCCGCAGCCCCCTTGGCCGGCGCCTGCCGCCCGGCCCCCGCCCCGGCGCCTGTCCCTGGGGAGAGGCGGCCCTCGCCGCATGCGAGCCGGACGTCCCCGCCCCGCGCCCCCGCCCGGGAGACCGTGCCCCGCCGAGACACTGCCCCCCCCCCCCCCCCCCGCCCCCTCCCGCCGCCCCCGCCCTGCGCCGCGCAGCCCCGCTCCGGGCGGGGGCGCGGGTGCGGCGGGCAGCGGAGCGGGGCTGCCGGCGCCGCCGAGCCTGCCCTGCCTTTTGTGTGGGGCCGGAGCAGGAGGAGGAGGAGGAGGGCGACCGCCTCTCCGGCCGCGGCGGTGTCAGCCCGGGGCCGGCGCGCCGAGTTCGGGCGGGCGAGTCGGGGGCTGCCCGCCGGTGCCGCCGCCGCTGTCCGCCGTACCGGGCCCGCCCGCGCCCTGCCGCCCCTCGCTGACAGCGTCCCGCCGGGGCCCGGGTCTCCTTCGGCAGCCCAGCCGCCGTCCCTGCCCCGCTGCCTTCTCCCGGCCCAAGGCTGAAATAGCCGAGGGCACCTGGCTGCGGAGGACGGGGGGCATTTTCCTATAGGACAGCTGTTTTGGCTTCCTCACCAGAGATGAGTTGCTGACTCAGTTTAATATCTAGTGTCTCTAAAGCCTGCTTCATCACAACTCTAAGCTGATACTTGCTGCCAGTGTTTCTATTATCCGTAGGCTCCAAATCCAGTAAAGTTGCTGTCTAAGCTTTCTCACAGATCCTCTTGGTAGCACTATTGCTTGGGAAAACAGAGTTCAGGTCTCCTATAACTTTCTGGTTTTCTTTTCGATGAAGTACTGGCTTGACTGGCAAGAAGACGACGCCTTGTGTAAGCCCAGGCCTCCCCCAGTTTGGAGGACATGGCATCGGGCATTGGATCTCCGTCACCGTGCTCAGGGGGCAGCGATGATGATGAGATGGAGATCCTGTTGAACAACGCTATCCCCCAGCACCCAGGTACGGAGAGTCTGCAGGACACGCATGTGAAATGGGGGTAATGCTGGTCTCGAGCTGAATATGTGAAATACATGATGTTCTGGGGAATGTAGTCTATTTTTTTTTAATATGCATATGTTTTTGATTTTCATATCCAAGTCCTAGGGTTTCTTCAAAGTGCGAGGCTCAGGGCTTTGTGTCAGGTGGAGCTGACTTTGTTCCAAGCCGTTGCAGGTTGTTGGGGCCCATGCTTTGAGGAGGTGTAAGGGGTGGAGGCAGAGCGTCCAATTCTGACGGGGTACCAAAATGCCTGCGAGTTTCATATTTCATGAATGGGGAGGGGGAAGGGGAGTAGTATGTGAAAGGGCAAGGTGCCTGGCTTGCTTTCTTCTGGGAACTCGGACCGGCTGACGTCCAGAGCAAACTGCCCTGGGCTATTGCGTGACCCACTTTCCTTCATCACCACACCCAAGTATTGAGGTTTCTTGTGGTTCTTGCTCCGTGCTGTTTGCTCACCTTTGCTTTTCTTGTAGTCTTTGTACCTTACCTTTTCCCTTGTGTTTGCATCCTCATCATCAACGTGCGACTTGAGTTGGAGCTCTGGGTACTCTTCTGTTTTGGGTTTTTTGTTGTTGCTGCTGTTGTGGTTGATGACTTGCTCCACGGACCTACATCTGGATTCTACGCTTCCTTGTGAAAAGGAATAATGTATATCCTGATGTGCTGGATTGTAAGCCAAGCTTGAGTTTTCCTACTAACTCATGCTGTAGTGTTGTAGTGTCATATAAGAGAAATGTTGCAGCTGGAAAGGGAAAATGATGCTGTGGGCTTTTGGGTTTTTTTGTTTGGTATTTTTTCTTAAGCTTTGGCTCTAGGGTTTTCTGGTACCTCTGAAATCTTAGGCAGAAGGGGACTTGTAAGCCTTGTAAGGAAAATCTTGGGGAAGAAAAACTGTTAAAATCCCTGCAAACGGGGGAGCTTTAGGTAGTACATTGGGAAGGATGGGACACTAGAGGCTGTAAATCAGAACCTGGGGGAGAAGAAGAGGTGGGATCCCTGAAGAACCTGGTGTTGCTGGACCATGGGAGCAAAGAGGCATCCCTCGGTTGGGGATATGGCAGGGACCAGGCGCAGGACCCCGTGTTCTGAGAGCTCAGCCTCTGCCGTTTCACCCCTGTCTGCGGTAGCTGCTCTGACCTGTGGCTTCCTCCATCCTGCCCAGCTCCTGTGGTCAGGAGGCCATTTTCCCTTGGAGGGAGAAGGAGTGACTCTGGCTGTGTGCGGTGGGCGGGGCGGTGGGGGAGGGCGGGTGGCCGGGCTGCTCCCGCAGCCTGCCACAAAGGGAAGGGCTGTCTGGCTGCCCCTGCCCCTCGGGCGGGGGGCAGGCAGGGAGGGGGGAGCACAGACGGAGGCGTGGGGAGGTGGGGAGCTGGCATGCGTTCCTCTGGCCGGGCAGAGAGCTTGCTAGCTGTTGGCGCAGAGGGAGGAGGTTGGGGGAAGGTTGTGTCAAATCTGGATCGGAACAGAGTTGCTGAGTAACAACTTTCCTATGGAGGAGGACAAGTAGTGGCTTACTGGCCTGTGCTTTGCCTGCGGCCGTAGGATGCTCTGCGTTGCTGAAGGGGCGAGATAGTTGTGGGTTTCCTGGAGAACCATGGACTGAAACAGTATCCTAGCCAGGTTCTCAGATGTATTCACCGTTTTGTCTCCTTTAGTTGTGGCTACCTATTCTATGCTCTTTCCTCTTCTCGTTGGGTTATGGCAAACTCCTGGTCCCCAAGATCTGAGTGCAACTCTGCTTGGAGCAGGAATACTGTGAAAATAGGTGGTGTTGGGGGGAGGGGAGAGAAAAAGCATGTGCAGTGGTAACTTACGATTACCTAGTATCTGTTGTGAACAGTAACAGAGTCAGCAGTTGTAAACGCTTTTATGTTTGTAAGTGTGTAGCAAGAAGTAGACAAGTGGAGTGACCTCTGTGAGAAGTGGGCTATGCTGTGATGCGCAGATGGGGTTTGAATGAGACGTGTCGCCTCTTCCCCTCCAGAGCCTGAAGAAGAGCCAGAAGAAGAGCTTCTGTCAGAGGCTGACACACCCAAAATCAAGAAGAAGAAGAAGCCCAAGAAACTAAAGGAACCCAAAGTGCCCAAGCTCAGCAAGCGTCAGAAGAAAGAGGTAAGGAAAAAGGTCACGCTCTAAAATATGGATATGTGGGGTGAGGGTGCTTACTGTTGTTGTTGGCCTATGGCAGCAATCCTGTGTATGAACCCTCTAGGGCTTGGGGAGAGTGTGGTGTTTAGTGCTTATCCAGGGTATTTTCTCACAGCTGCCTGATCTTCTCTCTCCCTCCCTCCCCAGCTGGGGGACAGCTCTGGTGAGGGGAATGAGTTTGTGGAAGAAGAGGAGGAGGTTCTGCGCTCTGACAGTGAGGGCAGTGACTACACTCCTGGGAAGAAGAAAAAGAAGAAATTAGGGCCCAAGAAAGAAAAGAAAAACAAAGCCAAGCGCAAGGAGGAGGAGGAAGAAGAGGAAGAAGATGATGACTCAAAGGTGAGAAGCTACCCGGCTGACTGATTGCTTGCTCCTCGTTCCCATGTATCTGATGTTGGGGATTGTTGTGATGACACATGGAGTTGGGGCTGTTCAGCTTCCTCTTCCTCCACTAGACCTGCATGACCTGACCGTTTTCTGACCTTGCATTCCTTCCCTTCTTCTGCCTTAAATACACCTGGAATGTGTATTGAATCCAAAGACTTTCCCACCTCCACTGATGTTCTATTGAGGCTGTGTCCTATGGCAGCAATAAGTGGACTGGGGGAAAAGAATCCCCTGGTCCTGACCCCTTGGGTCCTTGGTAGATGTGTGGGAGTTCTGCTCTTTCCTAGACTGGAACTAGAGTTTTTTCTCAGAGTTGCTGTGATTCTCTTTGCACAGGAGCCGAAGTCATCTGCTCAGCTCCTGGAAGATTGGGGCATGGAGGATATTGACCATATCTTCACAGAAGAGGATTACCGCACTCTCACCAACTACAAAGCTTTCAGCCAGTTTGTCAGGTGAACCGCAGGCCTGCATTTGGAAGGACTCGAGCGAAAAAAAGAGATAGGGCAAGGACTAGGTTCCTTGTTTTTGGAACCTCAAGGCACACTAGAGACACTAATGTCCTACCTAGAGCAAAAACTGAAGCAGCAGTAAAATAATTGATCCACATCTTTTTTGTTTTCACTGATCACAAGATGATGGAAGTCCTCACTCCTAGTCCCTTTTCTTCCCTACTACGCTAAATTCCCTTTCACTTTCCAAGCCCCATAGCATTTGCATCCTCCACACAGAGTGAAGGATGGGAGGGGAGAGAGTCATTGGCTGTTGAGATCAGAGATTAGAAAGGAATGTAGTTTGAGATAGAGGTGCTGATGGGGGTGGTGGCAGGGAGGAATAATGATCTAGATTTCAGGGTGGTTTGGTAACTCTTCCTTCCCTAACTGTACGCAGGCCACTTATTGCAGCCAAGAACCCTAAAATAGCAGTGTCGAAGATGATGATGGTACTGGGAGCCAAATGGAGGGAGTTTAGCACAAACAACCCCTTCAAGGGAAGTTCAGGTGCATCTGTGGCAGCTGCTGCAGCTGCAGCTGTTGCAGTAGTGGAGAGTATGGTGACAAACGTGGATGCTGTCCTGCCGCAGCCCCCTGTAGATGTGCCACTCAGGAAAGCCAAGACAAAGGAGGGCAAAGGTGAGATAAAGAACCTGGCAGCACGATAGTAGAGGGTGAGTGGTGTCAAGGCAGTAGTCCTTCTGACTCGCAGGCTCCTCTGTTCCCAGGACCCAATGCCCGGCGGAAGCCAAAGGCTAGTCCTCGTATTCCTGATATCAAGAAACCTAAAACAAAGAAGGTGGCACCTTTGAAAATCAAACTGGGAGGATTTGGTTCCAAGCGTAAGAGATCATCAGTAAGTGATGCTCCTTCCTTGACCTTCTGAGGAGGAGGTGATGACGTGCTAGGAATGCTGGGGTGCATGTCTGATTGCTGCCTGCTGAGTAGCATAGCTTTTTTTCTTACCTACCTCAGAGTGAAGATGATGATCTGGATGTGGAGTCAGACTTTGATGATGCCAGCATCAACAGCTACTCTGTTTCAGATGGATCTACAAGCCGCAGTAGCCGCAGTCGCAAAAAACTCAAAGCTGGGAAAAAGAAAAAGAAAGGTATCGATGCTTACTGTCAGTTGGAGACGGAAGCGTGGCTAAGTGTGTAGAAAGATTAGAGGAATGTGTGTGCAGAATTTAGATATTTAACAGCATACTTGAGGGAGGAGAATTGTTCGTGAAGGAAGAACCTGATATTATTTTTAATAAGGAAAAGGTTTTCGGGAGTTCTTTCTCACCTTGGTAGAGGAACAGACACAGTGCTGAGTTTTCCTGGCCTCAACTACACGTCTGATTTCATGGGTGGAGGGAGGCACAAAGGGGCTTGTTTTATTCTGTTCCAGCTCTTGCTCCCTGTCCTGTTTCCTCACATAGATAGAGCAAGAGTTTTGGATGTCTACGTAGGCTACTGGGCGAGTACTCTCTCTTGCTGTTGGAAACCTGTACCTGTGGCTTACACTGCTGTAACTCCTCACCACCCTCTGCAGGTGAGGAGGACTCCACAGTGGCTGTGGATGGCTATGAGACTGATCACCAGGACTACTGTGAGGTGTGCCAGCAGGGAGGGGAAATTATACTGTGTGATACCTGCCCTCGTGCCTACCACATGGTTTGCCTGGACCCAGACATGGAGAAAGCCCCAGAGGGCAAGTGGAGCTGCCCACACTGTGTAAGTACTGGATTCCCTCAAACTGCAAGAGATGGTGGAGGGGGATGTCAGGTGACTTCGGGCTGTTCTTTTGCGGTAATAAAATAATCTCAAATGTGTGACTTCTGGTTTTCTGATTTCCCTCTCCTATAGGAAAAAGAGGGCATTCAGTGGGAAGCAAAGGAGGATAACTCTGAAGGTGAGGAAATCCTGGAGGATGTTGTGGGGGATGCTGAGGAAGAGGATGACCACCATATGGAGTTCTGTAGAGTCTGCAAGGACGGAGGGGAGCTGCTGTGCTGTGATGCCTGTCCTTCATCCTATCACATCCACTGTCTGAATCCCCCGCTGCCAGAGATTCCCAACGGAGAGTGGCTGTGTCCTCGCTGCACTGTGAGTTTCTGCTAGTACCATTCTCCTACTGCTACTATCTCCAGGGTGATTGGTCTAATCCGTTTGGATCATCATATTTTTCTGGAAATGCTTAGTCCCCTGAAGACTATCTCCTCTCACACTTGTGTTATAAAATATCAAGGCCTGGCTTTTTGTGTGGCTGGATTGTGCCTTATCGGTTGGCTGCTCTCTCTGGACGGCAGGAAAGGCAGGGTTACAGCCATTAAGTCTCATGAGGTTTGCCCATGTGCAGAGTAGTTGGGCAGTTTTGGGTCCAGGGTGCTCAGTTTTCTTGGATCCTGCATGTATTTGAAGGAGAATAATGAGTACAAGCAAATCCAGTGCTTAAAAAAAATATTTTAAACTGATGCTGAGCCAAACAGGTTTTTTGCACTGCAAGCTCTGTAATGCCAAGCCCTTTCTTAGTAGATGTCTGGGAGAAATGTCATACTTTTCCAGGAAGTTCTTGAAATTAAGTATTATAAATGGTGTCAGGTGCTTTCATTAGGTGATAAGGGCTTTTAAGATGATGAACAAAAAAGCTGCTTCAGGACATATCCCTATGCTGGGCTGATAGTTCTACAGCAAAATATTTTCTGTACAAACTTTCATTGGAGTCGTGGTTAGATAGGCTTGACAAGCCCAACAGTCTAGCAATTTCTGTATTTCATGTCAAATTTCTGAATTGATGTGGCCTTGGGGAGACAACCAAATTGAGATACTGAATTCACTTGGGGGTTTGCCAGTCCTAGAATAAAAGAAAAACTGGAGAAGGCTCAAAGAAATGCTGGAGATAAGAGAATGAAAGCTTCCAAGTCCAAAAAGCAAATTCCATCTGCGTAGTAAAGCTATAAGTAAGGAAGAGAACTGTGACTCTGTTTCTACTTGTTAGCGCTTGTGTGTTAGAGTATGTACACACTGATGTAACAAGCTCTGTTAACTTTTCAGTGCCCAGCTTTGAAAGGAAAGGTGCAGAAGATCTTGATCTGGAAATGGGGTCAGCCCCCGGTTGGCCCCCCACCACCACGTCCACCTGATGCAGACCCTAATGCTCCTCCCCCTAAGCCTCTGGAGGGTCGGCCTGAAAGGCAGTTCTTTGTCAAATGGCAGGGCATGTCCTACTGGCACTGCTCTTGGGTGTCAGAGTTGCAGGTGAGCAGAGGACTCTAACCCTGTCAAAAGGGCAGATAGTTGGGGGGAGAACACCTGCTAACTGCTTCTGTCCCGACTCCAGCTGGAGCTGCACTGCCAGGTCATGTTCCGTAACTACCAACGCAAAAATGATATGGATGAGCCACCCTCAGGGGACTTCGGAGGGGAAGAGGAGAAAAGCCGAAAGAGAAAAAACAAGGACCCCAAATATGCTGAGATGGAGGAGCGCTTCTATCGATATGGGATCAAGCCTGAGTGGATGATGATCCACAGGATCCTTAATCATAGGTAGGGATGGTAGCAAAGAGGATTTTCAACAAAGACCTTAAGCAGGGCTAAGGGAGAGTGGGTAAGCTAAACAGCAGTATGACTGGGGGAAACGGTGGGATGTTGTTGGTATGACAAACATTGTTCTTCTCTTCCTGTTGTTTTGTTAAGGGATCCTTTCCTTCTCTCACATTTGAGGGGACTGGGTAACTACTGCCATTTCACTGTGCTTAAGACTTACTGGTTTCTTCTGCAGTGTGGATAAGAAGGGGAATGTCCACTATTTGATTAAATGGAGAGACCTACCTTATGACCAGGCATCTTGGGAAAGTGAAGATGTGGATATCCAAGATTATGACCTCTACAAGCAAGCCTACTGGAATCACAGGTAAGAAAAGTATCTAGAGATTGTGTTCCTTTCCTGTCACTCAAGAGAAAATATTGGAGTATGTCAGCCCCTAGCACTGGCTGGATTACTATATGGAGATAGCCAAAAAAGTATCTTCTTGTTGCTGACTCCTTATTCCTTTGGGCAGGGACATTGTGCCTCTCTGCCAGTTCATGAGCCCTGTTCTCTTGAGCCTATTTGAGATGGGTGATTGCCCTCCTAATCTTTGCAATAGTTTTCCCTCTATCTGTTATAAAAGCCATTAAACTTGCACATTCTTGGGACTGTCTCTGCATAGGGAGCTGATGAGAGGTGAGGAGGGCAGGCCTGGTAAGAAGTTAAAGAAAGTGAAGATGCGGAAACTGGAAAGGCCCCCTGAGACTCCCACAGTAGATGTAAGTTACTCTATTACTTAGGAGCCATCTGATGTAGCTGCTTATTTTGGGGAGGGAGGCAGGTAAATAGGAAGCTGAAGAGTGACGAGCATATGGTTTAGAGTTCCTTCCTGGCTCAAAGAACGAATGGGTTAGAGCCTTCAGACAAACGCTCACCTTCTCCATTGGGTGAGACACTGGCTGGCTCTTGGTGAAGGGCTTTTACAACAAAAAAAAAACCCAAACAAAAAAAAAAAAAAAAAAACCCAAACAAAAAAAACCCCAACGCTTTTTGATGTATACCTTTGGCCATTTGGGAATTTTGTCTGGTGCTAGTCTGGTCATCATCTGTGAAGTCTCGTCTGCATGAGGGAATATATGGGTGACTGGGAAAGGAGTCTCGATAGCTGTCTAGTCAAGGTAAAGAATATCAACTCTTCTTTCTTTCCACTGTAGCCAACAGTGAAATATGACCGGCAACCGGAGTACCTCGATGTAACAGGGGGCACTTTGCATCCCTACCAACTGGAAGGACTGAACTGGCTGCGCTTCTCTTGGGCCCAGGGCACAGATACAATCTTAGCTGATGAAATGGGTCTGGGAAAGACTGTGCAGACAGCTGTGTTCCTATATTCCTTATACAAAGAGGTGAGAGCTGGGAGATCACTACCCAGCGAGATTCTGCCTGTGTTAGTGGTTGCATTCGTCTGATGCTCTTACTGCCTCTATTCATAGGGCCACTCAAAGGGTCCCTTCTTGGTGAGTGCTCCGCTGTCCACAATCATCAACTGGGAACGAGAATTTGAGATGTGGGCCCCAGATATGTATGTAGTGACCTACGTCGGGGACAAAGACAGCCGGGCCATCATCCGTGAGAATGAGTTCACTTTTGAGGATAATGCCATACGTGGAGGCAAAAAAGCATCCAGAATGAAGGTACAAGAACTCTGCTGTAACGCAAGCCTGAACTGAAAGAAGAGATGTACTGGATTGGCTTTCAGCAGCTGAGATTCAGATGCTCTGATGTCCCTGGGAACTGATTATACTTGTAGTTTCCAAGGGGAAATAACTGCAAATTAACTAGTGGGTGTTTAGGCTCCTGCTCTAGACTGCTTAAACACTCCTATTAGTCTAAATCAATTCAGTACTTGAAAAAGTTGACTGAGGTAATATTGACCGTAGGCAAGTCCCTCTATCTCTTCTACTTAATATGTGAAGTTGTGCATCGTCTGTACAGATGTAAGTCAATGTCAGAATTGCCATTCTGTGAAAGACAAACACGTAAAAAAAGTATGAACTTTTTAATCGTAGGAACTGCGGCTGGCAGCGAGGCCATACCTAGACATCTGAGAAATGGCATTCTGTGGCCAGTCAGGAAGGAGGAGTCTGATATAGGTGGCTAGTTTTTGTAGAACTGTAATCTTCCTAGTAGAAGCAAGATGGGAGCTAAAGCTCTTCCAGTGGCAGAGATAGATAGGACTGCTTTGCTCCCCTCGCAATTGAAGTGCATTAAGTACTAACAGTAATTTAGAGTTCCACGATAAACTACCTATCTTTTTAAGTCTTAGCTTTTTGAAGAGCCCCACTCTTCTCTAAATCTAATTTCCCTAACATGCCTGTATTTGCTGTGTATTTCTTAAACTTCCGTTACAATAGTTGGCAACTGACCAGAAGTAGAAGGTACTGAGGGGGTTGAGGAGACTTATATGTGGTGAGAGGGTAATGGGGGATTAAAAGGCTAGAATAGTTTGGGTAGCATTTTGAATCTTGTGTCAGGAAACTGTGAATGTGAAAAGTTTTTTGGTTTTTTTTGATGTGCTGTTTGACCAGGGCTTATCAGAATAACTTGATGGAGAAACACTGCATCTGCTTTGTCCTGGGGCATTCCCCTATCCCATTACCTTCATTTTTCATTTCATCCTTTTCATTTGCAGAAGGAGGCTGCTGTGAAGTTCCATGTGCTTCTTACCTCCTATGAACTGATCACAATTGATATGGCCATACTAGGCTCTATTGACTGGGCCTGTCTCATTGTGGATGAAGCCCACAGACTGAAGAACAACCAGTCGAAGGTACAGAGAAGCACAGGTGGTTTATAGGCATGGCATATGTTGCAGGGGGGAATGGGCAGAAAGCGTTCAGAAGATGAGGTAGCTGCTCCTAAGCACATAAGCTTGTCTGCCAGCTCTTAGTCATTTGTTCAATAGTAAATCTGATGCATTATTAAAAAAAAAATCAACAGCCTTCATTTGGAGATTGATTATTATTGGCAACAACTTCACTTTTATACATATCCCTGGTTAAAACAGCTTTCTCTCTGGGTGAATAGGCAATTGGCGTACACTGGAAAACAGAAAAACCTGGATGTTGTTGTTGCGCTCAGATACAAACTGGCTTCTCTGAAAGCAGATCGTATATCTGCACCACCTCTATTCTGGAAAGGTTTACCGTACTGAGTGTAAAACAAGCTGCATGAGCACAATTATCCTGCTTCCAGAGTAGGCTTGCTCTCTGCATTCATCTGGCTTTGTAGACGAACTAATTAGATGTTACAGAAATGGGAGAGGTGGGCAGAGATGTTGAAAAATGCCTGGGTAGATGCTGAAAGCGATATAGCTGCTTTTATATGAGGCTGCACCTTAACTAAGCTTGTTTGAATTCAGTAGACTTGACTGTGCTTTCTTAATCCAGCCCCTCCTTAAGCCCTTGTGCCTTAATTCTGGTAGCGATTTGTCTGTCTTCAGTATACTGAGCACTAGAACCCAGCTGAAAACAATTGTTATTGGAAGTCTGGTTTTATAGGGTCTTGGAGACTGTGCAAGACAAAATTGCCTCTTGATTTTTTGTTTTGTTTAAATGGCTTTAGCTTTTTGAATCTTGGTGTGAGGCATCTTTCTGAGACATCACAGCTGTGCTTGCAGTCCAGTTTCCAGATCTTTATTGTGGGCACTAAGACTGGATGCCATTCTATGCTTAGCATTGAAATTATTGGAAGTAGTAATGAATGTTTAATATTCATTAATTGAAAGAGGATATAAAGGCTCAAGGTTACACTATGACTGACAGTTAAAATTGGTTATCCACCAAGACCATTAAATCTACCTTTTTCTAGAGCAGTTTCCTGACCCGTAAGGGCAGCTTCAGGTGTTTGGCTGCAAGACAGGTCAGATGCTTCTTGACAGATTGTGGTTGTCTACCAAAGTTTTGCCGATATATAATCAGTAACTTCCATATTTGATTGCAAAATTGAATGTTTTTTGACTATAACTATGTAGAAAGATAAATCCCTACAGGAGACCACTAGAAGGATCGTTCTGGTGTGATAACCAAAACATAAGTGGTGTTGGGTTTCTCTTTTGTTTGCGGTTTGATTTTTTTTTTTGTTTGCCATCTAGTACAAGCTACTTTCATTGAGTTTGACCTTGTATCGTGCTAAGTATAAAATAAGCAAAGAAATGGCCAAGCTCATAAATAAATTACCAGTTCATTGTCAATTTGTGCTGGTGAAGGTGGTACACTTGTGCTTTTCAGTTCAGTACTTTAACTGCTCACTATCTCTGTCTGAAGTTACTCCATTGTTGTGCAAACCAGCACAAATTACCTTAAAGACACATTGGCAAACCCTTAGCTCTTTTTCTTCTCTGCTTGTTCAGAGCTCTGGAATGTTGCCAGGATTGATATGAATAGGAATAGTGACTTCGCTATTTCTAGAATTCTCAAGGTAGAGTAGTTGTAAGAATGTGGAACACTAATTTAGCAAGAAAAAGTACATAGTATAGCAGTCTGGAAATGATTGGTGGTCTGAAAGAGCTTGTAACTTAATAGAGCAAAGGAAACCTACCAGCACCTGATGGCTTGTAGGATTTGCTGCAGTCATGTTTTAGCTATGCAGAACAATGATCCAAATGAGATCAGTCTAATGACCCTGACTGGAATGTGAACTACTTGGAGCTCTTATCCAAACAGCTGATGTGATCTAAATTGAACCCTAGCTTGGTGTCAACTTTTTTTCCTAGGAGAAATTTTTTTTTTGGTAGGCCTGTGACTTAATAAGCCTTTGACATGTTTGTGTGTTTTGGTTTCCATCCCACCCACTTTCTTCCCTGCTCTCTACTTCCCAGTTCTTCCGTGTGCTGAATGGTTACTCCCTCCAGCACAAGCTGCTGCTTACAGGAACTCCCCTGCAAAACAACCTGGAAGAACTGTTCCACCTGCTGAACTTCCTGACGCCAGAGAGATTCCAGTATGTCTTGCAGTGCAAGTCAGCCTGCCTGTTTTGTCACTTCTATACCCTTCCTCTTCCCCCACCCCCCCACCTCTTTTTCCTCTGTGGCTTTTGCTGAGTGTCTGTTTCTCTGCAGTAACTTGGAGGGCTTCCTAGAAGAGTTTGCAGATATTGCCAAGGAAGATCAGATCAAGAAGCTGCATGACATGCTGGGCCCACACATGCTGAGGCGTCTCAAAGCTGATGTTTTCAAGAACATGCCATCTAAGACTGAACTCATTGTGAGAGTGGAGTTGAGCCCCATGCAGAAGTGAGTGCGAGGATGAAGAGAGCACCTGCTGTTGAACTACTGTTGCTCTGTTCTACTGTTTCAAAGAGGATGCTGAAACAGCCTCATCCTCGCTATAGGGCTTTCTACACAGTAGATAGGAGGAAGATTTCCTGCTGCCACTGTAGTAGAGAGAGGACTAATCCTGTGCTCTGATGCAAGGGATAAAGAGATAGGCTGTGCCAGTGGCATTCACTAGGTAGCTGGCAGGTAATGCCAGGAGCTGTGCAGAGTTTAGCAAGAGAGTATGTTAGTCATTCTCACGGGGGGGTGTCTGAGTTGTATTTTTTCTTTTTCAGGAAATATTATAAGTACATTTTGACGAGAAACTTTGAGGCACTGAATGCACGGGGTGGTGGTAACCAAGTCTCCTTGCTCAATGTTGTTATGGATCTGAAGAAGTGCTGTAACCACCCCTACCTGTTTCCTGTGGCTGCTATGGTATGTCCAGTCACTTACTCCGTATAAGGAAATTCCCTGCTGGCTGTTACCAGGGAGCCAGTTAGCTCCCTAGCAAAGCATGGAGGGGTTCCCTTTCCTCTCTTCCTGCCTCTGTTTTTTTCATCCTGTCTGCATGTAGACCCAACCTGCTGGAAGGCCTTTCCTTTTCCAGTGTCTCTGTATGACAGGTAGGGAGCTATCTTGTGACTTGTGCAAGATGGTGAAGACAGTAGGGACTAAGCCAATAAGAAAGAACAGGGCACCTAGGTGTCAAATTGCAAGAGAGGAGGCACAGGGTAGCACTGATGTTTTATATAAGTAGTGCTACACATTGTGGTTGTGCCAAGGTAAATGAGCAGACATGAGTCAGCATCTGATGAACATAGCTAGGGCCTAAGACCAAGATACATCCCTTCAAGCTGTTTTCTTCCCTCACCCCACCCTTTACTCCCTTTATTTTCTCTCTTCTCAGGAAGCTCCAAAAATGCCAAATGGCATGTATGATGGTAGTGCTCTTATTCGAGCCTCTGGAAAGCTGTTGCTGCTCCAGAAGATGTTAAAGAACCTTAAGGAAGGAGGTCACAGGGTGCTCATATTCTCTCAGGTATATAGGGAAAAACCTTAACGCTGGGAATGCCTTTGCTGAGAAAGGAGCCTGTTGATCTGGCATCCCCTTGTCCCTCACTCCTTTGTGGTGGTGTTTTTCTGATACGCAGATGACTAAAATGTTGGACCTTCTAGAAGACTTTTTGGAACACGAAGGGTACAAATATGAGCGGATTGATGGAGGAATCACAGGGAACATGCGTCAGGAGGCTATTGATCGCTTCAATGGTACAGAGTCTTCTCCTTTCTTTGCAAAATGAAAACAGTAGCCTTGTATGTGTTTAGCGGTCAACATGGGATTGTTGTGGCCCAAGTATTCCGTTGCTCTCCTGGAATCCTGAATTGGTAGTGATTTCCCCCTTAGGTGATGTGGATCTCCGATACAAATCCGTGTTTGAGTAATGCACTCTCCCTTGATTACTTTTATTCTCCTTTTGTTTAAGCTCCTGGTGCTCAGCAGTTCTGCTTTCTGCTTTCAACTCGAGCTGGGGGTCTTGGTATTAACTTGGCCACAGCAGATACTGTGATTATCTATGATTCGGACTGGAACCCCCACAATGATATCCAGGTGAGTCTGAAGAAGACCACTCACTATGGAGTAATCCTGAGGAAGAGGGGAAACAAAATCATCAGGAGGAGTGAAGGAATGTGAGACTTCCCCTCTAGAAATATGGAAAATTAGAGCAGCGAGGATGGGTAGAGATGGGAAGTGAAATAGTGGAGGGTTCTTCCAGGACCCAGCCTTCACTGATGTTAAGAGCCAACATGAAGGCAACTGGGAAACTTGTGGAGGTAGGCGGGGTGTATCAGGGTACTACTTGTGTAGCTCTAGACTGTTCTGAGCACATCTCTTTTCTAGGCCTTCAGTCGTGCACACAGAATTGGACAGAACAAGAAAGTGATGATATACCGCTTTGTGACAAGGGCCTCAGTGGAGGAGCGTATCACTCAGGTGGCCAAGAAGAAAATGATGTTAACTCATCTGGTAGTGAGACCAGGGTTGGGCTCCAAGACAGGCTCCATGTCCAAACAGGAACTTGATGACATTCTCAAATTTGGCACTGAAGAGCTCTTCAAGGATGAGGCTACTGAGGGGGGTGAGTGCCTGGGAGTAGAACTGAAGGAGGTGGGGAGGTCTGGCTCCTTATTTAGCGAGCAACTGTAGGCACAGTGCTGATTATAGCTCTACAGAGAGGTCTAGGGTGGCATTGCCTTTCCTAGTCCCTTGAGATCCACACAGCAATTGTGCCTGTGCTCTTCTCTCAGGGGATAACAAAGAAGGTGAGGACAGCAGCGTCATCCACTATGATGACAAAGCAATTGAGCGGCTGTTGGATCGGAATCAGGATGAAACAGAAGATACAGAACTTCAGGGCATGAATGAGTATCTCAGCTCCTTCAAGGTGGCCCAGTATGTGGTTCGTGAAGAGGAGATGGGGGTGAGTACGAGGTGGATGTCAGCTAGTATATTCTGCTGAATGATGTAGGATCAATTAAGCAAATTGACCTCTGATGCTTTTAAGGGCAAGCAGGCATACATCTGCTCAGACAAGTTGGGACCTGGAGCATAGGGCTCTAAATTTCTTACCTCTCTGTGGCAGGAGGAAGAGGAGGTTGAACGGGAGATCATTAAGCAGGAGGAGTCAGTGGATCCTGATTACTGGGAGAAACTGCTGCGTCACCATTATGAACAGCAACAGGAGGATCTGGCGAGGAATCTGGGCAAGGGCAAACGTATTCGCAAGCAAGTTAACTACAACGATGGCTCGCAGGAGGATAGAGGTACAAATCCTCAGGAACCTGAGGGAGAAATGGGTGTAAGTATATATTGCTGGGAAGTAACGGAGTAGCGTCTCAGGCTCACGTGCTGTTTTTCTTTCAGACTGGCAGGATGACCAGTCAGATAATCAGTCAGACTATTCAGTTGCTTCTGAAGAAGGAGACGAGGACTTTGATGAGAGATCTGAAGGTAAGTTCTGGTGAAGCCAGAGTTCCTGGGTCACTTTCTCTGAGTGTGGGAACAGCTGGGGCTTGATTTGGGTGATTTATACACTTTGTGGTGCTGTCCTTCAAGGGAAATATTCACACAACAATATGCTGTGCATTGTCTCTCCTCCTTAGCTGCATTTCTCTCTTCAGCAGCTCGTCGGCCTAGCCGCAAAGGCCTGAGAAATGATAAGGATAAGCCTCTGCCTCCCTTACTTGCCCGTGTGGGAGGGAACATTGAGGTAAGTAGTACCAGGGTAGGCGTTTGCATCCTAGCTGCTCCTGTATGGCTCTTGCCATATCTGTCTTGTCTTCTCTATTCTAGGTCTTGGGTTTCAATGCCCGCCAGCGGAAAGCCTTCCTCAATGCTATCATGCGCTATGGAATGCCGCCTCAGGATGCCTTCACCACTCAGTGGCTTGTTCGGGACCTCCGTGGCAAGTCAGAGAAAGAGTTCAAGTGAGTCTGCATTAGGCAGGGATGGAAGACTGGCAACATCTAGTCCCTTTGGGGAAGAATGAGAATTGGGCTTTTTCTGGCCTTTCCTTAGAGACTGTGTTTCCTTAACATATTAGTTGATTCTTTGTGGCGGAATGAAGTATAAGCTGGGAGGGACTAGGGGGTTTTTCTTAGTTTTATTCCTTGGACTTGACTCATCAGTCACCAAAAGCAAATGCTTTTAGAGGAGTAGCGTGGCCATGCAAGCATGCAATGAATACTCTCCCTGAGTCCTTTTTGGGTTTATGACTATTTCTGGCTCAGGTGTGTGTCCTTTAGTAATTCTGTCAGGAAATTCTCCCTTGAAGGAGCCTGAACTTCTGTTACTACGGGTTAGGATTCTTGGGGTGATTTCCCTTATGTGTTGGAAGGGGTCTGCTACTGCATGTCTCCGGCTGACATGGCTTATAGTCTAATAGCTTGTCTCTTTAACTGCTCCAGGGCCTATGTCTCGCTGTTCATGCGCCATTTATGTGAACCTGGAGCTGATGGTGCAGAGACCTTTGCAGATGGGGTCCCACGGGAAGGTCTTTCTCGACAGCATGTCCTTACTCGCATTGGGGTCATGTCACTTATACGCAAAAAGGTAGGTACCTAGCAGAGCAACATAGCGTTCACTCTTCATACAACTTGTAGTCACTAGGTCCTGAGCTAGTGAGTTACCTCTCCTTTCACACCTGTTTTTGTTGGGTGCTGAGTGGTCTATCTCTTCTGGTTTGAGGATGAGCTTTGCATGGCTCCTCCAATGATATGTCTTTCTCTTCCTCTCATGCAGGTGCAGGAATTTGAGCATGTGAATGGCCGTTGGAGTATGCCAGAATTGGCAGAGATAGAGGAGAACAAGAAACTTTCACAGCCAAGCTCACCCTCTCCGAAAACTCCAACTCCTTCGACACCAGGGGATACGCAGCCAAATACGCCTGCCCCTGTCCCGCCACCTGGTGAGAGCTCCCCTCTTGTACAGTCCTGCGTCCTGACCTCATCCTGGCTGCTCCCCTCACCGGAGCTGTGGTGGTGGGGTCTGGGGGTGGACGCAGATCAACTTACCTCTCGTGTTAGGAGGGCTGCCAAAGACATGTGCAAGCCCTTAAAGGCAAGAGAGGACACTAGCTTTCCTTGGATGTGCTGGCATCAGTGCGAAGAGAAGCCCAGCATTTGTAGTGGGCAGGAAAAGTGGGGGGGTGTCCTCTTGAGTGATGTTGGTCCTATTTTGATGGGCCTAATCTCTGGGAGCGAAGGAGTTGTGTGCTTGGTAACAGTGAGGGGAAGACCTTACTGATGGCTTCTCTTCTTCTGTCTGCTGTGCTGCTCTGGTGTGGGGAATACACAGAAGAAGGAGTAAAAGCAGAAGAAGGAGCCAGTGCTAAGGAGCAAGGAGAGTCATCTGAACCAGAGAAAGAGCTCAGTGCCTCTGCGACTGAAACAGAGGTCCCTATGGAGGTGAGTGTTGGGTTGCTTGTTTGCCTCATGCAATTGCAAATGTCTCTACTTCTGCTCCTCCTTCTGTGTTGTTCAGATGCTGAGACAGAAGTGAGTTCTTGGAACGATGTTTAAAGATAATTCTCAGGTCCTCAGAACTGGCCTGGCAGTTTTGTGCATCTCTTGCTTTCCAAACTGCTGTGACTGTCTTCTGTTTCCATGCACTGCTTTACCTCGCTTCTCATTGATTCCTGTCCTCAGCAGTGTGCCCAGCCTGTGGAGACACCGCCGCAGGAAGCAAAATCACCAGTGAACCCCGCAGAAGCAGACGAAAAAAAAGTAGAGGAACTGGAGGTGAAGGAAAGACCAGATGAGCCAATGGAAGTAGAAAGCAAAGGTATCTCTAGGGAGGCTGCTTAATACCTTGAACCAGCAATAAACCTCCCTCCCCCTCAAATACTGTTTTCCTGAAGCTGCATCATCTTTGCATCAGCCCTTCACCCTAAAGAAACAGGTGTAAAGGTAGATGATCAGTGGGACTATTCCAGGATTTTGACCTGGGAGTTAGGGAACAGTATTAGGTTTCACAGGCTGAAGAACAAAACCTTGGGCTTGCCATGTTCCGCTACATCTCCTGTTCCCCTTCTCTCCTGCAGGTGATGTGGAGAAAGTGGAAGACAGAGCACCTATAGAGAATCCCCCTGAACCTCCTATAATCACTCTGGATGAGAAAGGTGAATCATGATAATTCCATTCTCTTCTTTAACCCCTCTCCTGCAAGGATTCCTTGTGGGTCCAACTTGCAGTGGTATCGCCCATGTTCTTTCTAATAATTTCCTTTGTGTACAGATGAGAAAAAGGATGATGATAAGAGAGATGTGGTGATGCTGCAGAATGGAGAGATGCTGAAAGAGTCAGTAGATGAAAGGCATAAGAAGGCAGTAAAGCAGCGCTTCATGTTCAACATAGCAGATGGTGGCTTCACTGGTATGAGAAATCTTTGTATGCTTGAACTTGTTTATATGCCCCTGCTTGTGTTCATGAAATTACTTTCAACTGTTCTGGTGTCTCTTGCCTTTCCAGAACTACACTCCCTGTGGCAGAATGAAGAGCGGGCTGCAACTGTCACAAAGAAGACCTATGAGATCTGGCATCGGCGTCATGACTACTGGCTCCTTGCTGGGATTATCAAGTATCCTTACCCTGATGGACCAGTTCTCTCCCCTTGTACATAAACTATCACGGTGAGGGTGACTGAGCTGGGTCTGGCTGCGGTACATGAAGTGAGAGGGTGCTTTATCCTCTTTCACAAGAGTGAAAGCGATGGTGGGAGGAAGAGTTTCCTGCCAGCATAGTTCAGACTTAGCAGGACATAGTTCTCATTCCTTTTCCTTGGCTCCTGTTCCTCCCCTCTCTGCACCCCCTTTCCCCACCCCCTCTTGAGAACTGTATCTGCCTGGGCTGTGTATTCCCTTGTTCTCACTGCCTTTTGTTTGCCTGAGCTCATCCCATCTCAGTCATGGCTATGCCCGTTGGCAGGATATTCAGAACGATCCACGTTACGCCATCCTCAATGAACCCTTCAAGGGTGAGATGAACAGGGGTAACTTCCTGGAAATAAAGAATAAGTTCTTGGCAAGGAGATTTAAGGTAAGGATTTCTCTTCAGTGTGGTAAGTGCCTTTCAGCCAGCTGGACCTATAAGAACAAGAGCTTACTCTTCTGAGTTTCTGCTCAGAAAGTAAAGGCTTCTGCAGTGCCTTTCACTTTAGGGGGGGAAAATAAGCAATATCTCTCAGGATCTTGCAGTAGCTCAATGATAGGAGCTCCCTTTACTCTAGAAATGGTACTGGGGAGCTCAGTTCAGTGCTCTCCCTCCAAATGTTTATTGAACAACTGGTGTGCAGGAGGCTTAAGGTACAAGTGGCTGTTTCCATCACAGCTTCTGCTTGGTGTGCTACAACCCACTCAGTGTGCCTAAACAGAATTTAGAACACTGTATGGACTGGTGAAGGGGTTGCCTCAGTCTCTGCCTCAACCTATTTGGGAGTGAACATAGCTTGGTTGTGGGAGTGATTTAAGACCAACCCAAATAAGGCCATGTAGTTCTCAGTCTTGGGGCAAAATATTAAATCAGTGTAGCCTGGCTGATCAGTTCTCCACTAACAATATTCAGACTGGTTTCTCCAAATGTCCCTGACATACTTAACAGTTTTTAGACGCATCCTGTAAGTAGCATGGGATACTTCTCACTTGGGTTCAAAGAGAAAGCTCCATCTTCTTTGCTCCATAAAGAAAGAGTAAAATAGCAGACAACTTGGTCTTTAAAAAGAATCTGATGAGGAATGAGAATCCTAGAGGATTTATGGTAGTCTTCTATTAAACTAGATGTAGCCTGGTTTTCTTGTGTAGCTGGCCTAGCTTAATGGAGCCCTTAATTGTTTCGGGCTCTTTAGGCTTTACTCAATATAAACAGAAGCTGGTGAAAGGAGGTGCTGCTGCAGAATCTCACCTCATGAGGTAGCAGAGGAGTGGACCAGGAGAGACCAGGGGTGCAAACAGGCTGCTCTTCAGGCAGCTGCTTGAAAGACTCTTCCCATCTTGCAGCTTCTGGAGCAAGCGCTGGTGATCGAGGAGCAGTTGCGGCGAGCTGCCTATCTGAACATGTCAGAAGACCCATCTCATCCATCTATGGCTCTGAACACGCGTTTCGCAGAGGTGGAATGCCTGGCTGAGAGCCACCAGCACCTATCCAAGGAGTCAATGGCCGGGAATAAACCGGCTAACGCTGTGCTGCACAAAGGTAATGCAGTGTGTTAAACAAGGGTGGGGATAGGCGTTTAGCATCGCTGTTCCCTCTGGTCTTTTCCCTGTGGGGCACCCCTCTTCCCTCTGAACAGATGTCCCTTTCTCTTCCAGTTCTGAAGCAGCTCGAGGAGCTTTTGAGTGACATGAAGGCAGATGTGACTCGTTTGCCTGCCACCATTGCCCGTATCCCACCCGTGGCAGTGCGCCTCCAGATGTCTGAGCGCAACATCCTCAGCCGGCTGGCCAACCGCAGCACTGAGCCCCCTCCGCCACCGCCTCCCCAACAAGTACGTACCCTCTCTGGTCAGTAAGCAGAGTTACCTAGGGGGGAGGGGGGGCTCTGTGGGGTGACCCGGGCCCCATTGACTTGCCTTTGAGCCTCAGATCATCTTCTCTCACCCTACAGGTGGCCCAGCAGCAGTGAGTCCCCGGCCCAGTGCTGTTGACCTTTCGGCCAAGCTGAAGTGACCCCCCCCACCCCACCCCTTCACACTCTACCCCTCTGCCTGACATTCCTGACTGGGTGCTGTTTCCCTCCATGGAAGCTGCTGCGCAGGTCTCGGGGAGGAGAAGAAACTCCTTCCTCTGCAGCCAGCCCGTTGGAGCAAGGAGTGTGTTTAGGAGAGAGGGGGATGTATGATGGACTCTGTATATAGTGACTGGAGGCCACAGCGCCATGTCTGTTACACGGAGAACCTGGCTGCGTTGCTTGCTGCCTCCGCCTGGAATTCCAGTTTTCGTTTTTAATTTTATTTTGAGTTTGTTTACTGAGACGAGTGCGCAGGCAAGACCAAGCAAAAGCCAGGACAGAGACAAAGCTACCTCCATCAAGATCCTTTTTAATACAGAAAAAACTGACCGGACTTGTCCACTAATAAGCAGCTTGAAGAGAAAAACACACAAACAAAACAAAAAAAAAAAATCAAAAAACAGAGCAAAACCTTGGTAAAACTGAAAAATAAAGTTTCCTTGTATTTTATCTTGTTGCTGCTATTTAGCAGAGATTGGGGGGGGGTAAGTTCTCCTGTTCACTGGTGTGAGTGATCCTCTTCCTCCTCTTCTGGGCTTTCCTCTTCTGGGCTTTCCTAGGCATCTGCATTCTTGCGTCCTCCCTCCGTACGGATGAAGCTCCTTGCCAGCCGCCTGCTTGTGCTATGTTTACCCACCCCCCCCCCCCCCCCAGCGCCCCCTTAGGCTGCAGCCGGCGCCCCCCCGGGGTCCCACCGTGCCTGTTCCCGCCGCCGCGGGCTGCCCCCACCCCACGCCCGGGGGAAGCCGTTTGGGGCAGGGCCCCCCGGCCGCCCTCCCGCTTCTCCCGGGGCCGGAAGCGCCGCACCGGGCCCAGGCCCCGCGTGCCCGCCCCGCAGCAGGCCGGGCGTCTGACGTGAGCCGGCCGAGCCACTCAGCGAGCAGGATCGGCGGTATCAGCCAATGGGCGGAGGAGGGGGGCGGGGCCGAGGCCGGACGCATGCGCCGGGGTGGGGCGGGCAGGCGCGCACGTGGGGCGGCGGGCCCGGTGCCGGCGGAGGGTCCCGCGGCGCCATGGGGCGGAAGCTGGACCCCACCAGGAAGGAGAAGCGCGGCCCCGGGCGCAAGGCCCGCAAGCAGCGCGGGGCCGAGGTGGAGCTGGCCCGCTTCCTCCCGCCAGGTAAGTCCGGCCCGGCCCGGCCCGGTGCCGCCCCGCGGCGCCCGGTGCCGGCGGTGCGGGCTGCCTGACCGCGCGCGGCGTCTCTCTCCTCAGAACCGGAGACCGGCAAGAAGAAGCTCTCCAGTCACGGGCGGAAGAGGTGAGGGAGGCGGCCCGGCGGGGCGGAGGGCGCGGGGGCGGGCGGGCCGGGTCTGACCGCCGCTTCCCCTTCCCGAGGCAGGGCTGCGAAGAGGCGGCTGGGCGCGGGCAGAGCTCCGGCGGGGAGGAGGCCGCTCGCAGGAGGAGGAGGAGGAGGAGGAGGAAGGCGAGAGCCGGCAGGTGAGTGCTGGGGCGGGGGACCGGCAGCCACCCCGCCCTCCTGCCCCCCAAAGCCCCCGTCCACCTCCGGACCCTTTTATGGCACGGGACAGATGGAATTGCATTATTCTAAAGGAGTTTTTCCTGATTTCTGGTCCCTGCTGTGCTAGGCGGCAGCGCTGTCTGAAGAACAAACCAGTAAAAAGTCTCTCTTCCACGCGTTAAAGCCAATTCTGACTTACCCTGCGATCACAGCGAGGTTATTGCAGGCTTTTAAGCCCGCTGCATTATGTCCTGCGTAGCCTAGGAAGCGGTCGCAGGAGGAAGAAGGAAGGATAGGCAAAGATTTGGGGAGGAGAGGACCGTAATACATCAGAGCAAATAGCATAAGAATTCTGTAGCTGTGTTTTTGTTTGGTAATTCTAGTTAGATCTCTTCAAAAGTTTCATTGGGGGAGAGGTGAGAATATGCCCTTGTTTATAATTGAGAAAACTGATGCGGAGAGTAAGCAGTCCGTTCTCTTGGACAGGCAGCTCAGGGCTAGGATGAAGGCCTTGTTCGTATAAGAACTAAAAAAATAGGGCAGCTGCTTTTGAGAATAACACCTAACTTTTACCCACTTCTTCTGCCTGTAGTTAAGGAGCAGGTATCTCCACAGAAGGAGAAACAAGCTGTAAAGGCAGCAAGACAAACCCCTCGTGGCCGGTCTGGCTTCAGTGATGGCAATTCAAAATGGCTGGCTCCAACCAAAGCCAAGAAAATCCCATCTAAAGGAAACAACATGGAGTTATCCAGCGATGGTGAGGTGGAAGAGGGCAGCTGGGAGATGGAGGAGGATGGGAGCAGCGAGGAGATGGTAGATGATTATGGTGCCTCATCATCAGAGGATGAAGAGGTAGGAGCTTTTTGTCCTTAATTACACAAGACTTACTTGACTTTGCTGGCTGAAAGGACCCATCAGAGGGGAAAAAGGGCGACTTTACTGGGGGGTGGATGGTGAGGTGGCAGAGAGCTTTCCCCTTCTTCCCTTCGCAAAAACCATTTTAAGTTCAGTAACTGATCCCAGCATAACATTCAGTGCATTTCTTTGTTGTCCTTTTTAAAACAGAGCAGATAAATTTCATAGGTGGTGGGAAGTAAAGGGGTGCGTGAGGATATTGTTTCATTAATCTTTTGTCTCTGTTTAGTTGCTGCCTATTGAAAAAGCTGCCCTGAAGCAGAAGTCTGACAGGTGAGGATTTGAGAACAATTGCTCGTCTGCAGAGTCTTTCCTGGTTAGATGAAGAGCCTGCGTTGTTCATTCTTCTGTCCTCTCTGCCATCTAAGAAATGGTAGTTCTGAAGTGCCTGTGTGATACTGTTCTCGTGTAAAACTTCTGTCCTGTTCTTTGTCCTTAGGGGAGGTCTCAGTGAAGATGACAGTGAAGAGGAGGAGGAGGAGGAAGAAGAGGAGGTGGCAGAGGAGGCAGCAGAGGGGGCAAGCAGGCAGAAAATGGGACAGAAGGAGGAAGAGAGCCCAGATCTGCAGCTCAACCTGGATATAGATGAGCAATTTAAACTGCCAACTAATGAGCAGATTGAGAGAGAGGATATCCTTTTTATCTGTGACATCTGTAAGCCATATGCGTGCAGCAGCACGGGGCCTGGATACAACCAAAGAGCTTCATTTGGACTTTATCACGAGTATTGCTTAGCAAGAGTATTGTGCGTGACGAGGTATTTTTAGATGAGTTGCCGTAATAGATAGTATACAACACTGCGCTTCTGTACAACACAGTTAGGAAATCTGTTACGCCCTGTATGGAGCTTGGAGCCTGCCCCAATTTCCTTTCTAGTCCTAAATGCATGTGGATATCTTATGTAGCTCGTTCCTCTGTACCCTGATTTTCCTGGCAGATGTTTGTCTAACCCATTCTTAGAGCCTCTGATGACAGTAATTCCAGTATCCAAAGTGCTTGCTTTTGGGCTTTAGTGATTTTAATTTCCTGCCCCCTAGTACAATTTAATCCTGCCTCTTTTCATTCTCCTCTGTACCCCTTGGTTGCCCTTGGGGAACTCCTAGTCTCCTTTCTGCTACAGGTAATGTTTTCAATATTAAAAGACTTTTTTGTCGTCGTCTTTGTCCTAGATTTTTCTGTTTATCTAAAGTAACTAACCAAATTCTTTTAAGTACCTTGTAGTTCCTGCCTTGTGAACTTTTTTGTGCAGTTCCATCCTTTGAATCCCCACTCTGATGACAGTGTATTCCAACAAGGCCTTTCTGGTGCGGGTGCTGTTGTGATGCAGGAGTCCTGCATGACCAGTTGTTCTTGTAAAGAGCCTGTGTGTGAGTTTCTTGGCTGTTTATGATTCCTTAACAGTCTTTCTACCTGCTGAGCCGCCTGACCTGCACGTCATTCACCAGCGCATCAAGGGCAACATGGAGGTGCTGCAGGATTTTGGGGTGAAGCGGGAAGAAGGACGCACACGAAAGGAGTACCTCGCGTTGTTGCGCCGGGACATGGCTGCCTACTATTCCTACAGTGACTTCTTGCTCATGAAACTCATGGATATCTTCCCACTCCCTGAGGTAGGATCCTGCCCATATCTTTGCTGACTGATGAGGGTTTGCCTGCCTCCTTGGGTCTTCATTTTTATCTCTATTCTTTGTCCCTTCTTTCATCCAGCTGATAAACTTCTTAGAAGCCAATGAGGTTCCCCGCCCTGTGACCATTCGCACCAACACGCTCAAGACACGGCGACGGGACCTGGCACAGGTGAGGAGGAACCTGTGTTTGTCTCCTGCGCTGCGTGTCACGTGGGGCAGTGTCTCAGTCCCATCTCCTTGTCTTGCAGGCTCTAATCAACCGTGGCGTGAATCTTGATCCCTTGGGGAAGTGGTCGAAAACGGGACTCGTTATTTATGACTCCTCTGTGCCCATTGGTGAGATCACCCTTCCCGTCCCAGAGCTGGGCTGACCCGCTCTTGGCTCCCTTTCTTTCATGCGTCATCTTCTTCTGTTTTGCCTTCCTTGCCCAGGTGCCACCCCTGAGTACCTGGCTGGGCACTACATGCTGCAAGGAGCCTCCAGTCTCCTCCCTGTCATGGCTCTGGCTCCACAGGAGAACGAACGCATTCTGGATATGTGCTGTGCCCCAGGAGGCAAGACCAGCTACATAGGTAGCACCCTGGAGCCTTGGGGGGAAGGCTTGGGAGGGATGCTCTGTGAAGTGATGAGTTTCCACTGGTCTATACAGAAAGGGGGAACAGAGAGGGACTGAAGTCAGGGAAAGGAGTGGGGTGGCTGTCTTTACAGGCAAAAGCGCAGGAGGTTTTCAGCCCCTTGCTGATGTGTTTTGTCCTCTGGCAGCTCAGCTTATGAAGAACACGGGTGTGATCTTGGCCAACGACAGCAATGCCGAGCGGCTACGTAGCGTGGTAGGGAACTTGCATCGGCTGGGAGTCACCAATGCTGTAGTGAGTAACTGTGATGGACGCCAGTTCCCCAAGGTATGTTCCTGCCTGCTTTGGGGTGTTCTTACCATGCTTACCTAGAGCTGCCGTGCTGTCCCTTTAGTAAAGCTGTGTTCTCTAAAGCCACTTGTCACAGGAGGATGCGCAGAGCTGCTGGGGAGTGCGTTTGTTATTTGATATGGAGACAGGAAGGTGGACAGGGAGGAGGGAGGGATCTTTCCTGCCCTCCCAATCTTCTGGTTCCCCTTCTAGTCTTGATCTTGTTCCGAGTCCCCACCTGTGAGCATAATTCCAAATGTATGTCTGCCTGTAGGTACTTGGAGGATTCGACCGTGTCTTGCTTGACGCTCCTTGTAGCGGAACAGGCGTCATTTCCAAGGATCCTGCTGTCAAAACCAACAAAGTGAGTGACCAGTAGGGACACAAGATGGGGACTCGTATTTGAGTCGTTGACAGGAAGGACTTTGGGACAGCTTTGTTCTTGAGAGATGCCTGCAGTTGGGGCACTGATTTTTCCTTCTCTTTTCTATTGTGGGTGTTGTACCAGAGCTAGGTTTTTTGAGGTTAGTTCTGCAGAAGACTCCAGAATCTTCTGTATCATATGTGCTTTGCTCTCCTGTCATCCCTCCATCCACAACAGAGGCCTGGGGTGGGTATTTCCCTGTGCCTCTGGCATCCTAATTTATCTTTCTCTTTCAGGATGAGAAAGACATCCTGCGCTGTGCTCACCTGCAGAAGGAGCTGATTCTTAGCGCTATAGATTCAGTCAATGCTGCCTCGGAGACAGGGGGCTACATTGTCTACTGCACTTGCTCCATCATGGTAAGTCCCATGCTCTGCTGTGGTCATCTCCTGCTCAGGGGACTGGTGAGCTTTGGATCCTAATGCTTAGTCTCTGGCAGGTGGAGGAGAATGAGTGGGTTGTAGATTACGCCCTAAAGAAACGCAACGTTCGTTTGGTGGCCACCGGCCTGGACTTTGGCAAGGAGGGCTTCACCAGGTACGTGCTAGGTCACAAGCTGCACTGGTGAATGTTCCTTGGTGGCCAGGTTTGAGCAGAGACACTCTATCACTTCGCACCCCACTTCCTCCTCCAGGTTCAAGGACCGTCGCTTCCACCCCTCCCTCAAGTCTACACGGCGTTTCTATCCCCACACGCACAATATGGATGGGTTCTTCATTGCTAAGTTCAAGAAATTCTCTAATGCTATCCCCCAGGCACAAAAAGGTAACCTAGTGCTGGAGCTCAGCTGAGCTGCCTGGGCCTGCTTTCACAGGCTGCTTCCCCTGCAGAAGCCACGTGAGTTCTTCTTACAGCACCTTTCTCTCCTGTTTCAGATGAAGAACCTGCTGTGGAAGCAGCAATTCTGTCCGCTGTCCCTGATTCCACCATGGAGCCTCAGCCAAAAAAGAAGAAACTTGAGGGATCAAAAGGTGACAAAGAGCAGAAGCCGCCACGGCCTGCTTTGAAGAAGAGACATTCATTGCAGGCGCAGAGGAGACCCTTGAAGGCTGGGCGGCCGTCTCCCAAAATGACGCGTCCTCAAGTCCCTACCAGGAAGAAGCATAGAGTGAAACCCAACAGACAGTGAGAGGAACTGCTTTTCCAGGTATTGGTCCCCTCCCTGGAGAGCAAAGGCCAGAGGCTGCTGCAGCTACAAGCGTACCACCTTGTCTTTCCTGCCCTGTGCAGATAATCTTTGCAGCACTGAGCGCCTGGGACAGCTATAGCCCCGTTTGCTCCTTTCCCTCTGCATCAAGGACTGATGGCATCAAGGACTGATGCAGTGACCCATTAAAAGTTTTATACTCTTGCTCAAGTCTAATCCTTTTCCCTTGAACTGAATACAGAATTCCGTCGCATCCCCTTACTCCTCTGCAAAGGAAACCCCTTCCACTCCCATCGGATGCTCTGGCATTTCTGGTGTCTGTTCTTACGCTCTGCAACATGGATGTTTGTGAGGAAGTAGTGGGAGCTGAAATCCTAGCTGCCTGGATGAAGGTTGTATCGTGTGGTGCCTGTCAGCAGAGTGCTTCGTCAGGGCAGGGCTGGAGCTCCTAGGCCAGCGGTTCCTGTCGTCATTGTGTGCTGGTCCAGTTTGTTGTTGTGATTTGTCCCCGTTTCACCCTTGGGCTGGTCTCCAGCAGCCTCTTGGTTCTTGGCCTCCCAGACTGCAGCAGGGATTGCTTCTGGTCCTGGAACTGTGCAATCACATTCTTTTTGCCTTTTTGTTCACCTAGATGTGGTTGCTTCTCTTTGAGATGTAGCAAGCAGTGCTCTGGGCTGTTTCTACTTACATGTCAGCCCAGGTCCCTTTCCCTTGTCAGTGTGAGTTGATATCATCTTCATTGGTTCTGCTTTCCAGTGAATAAATCTTTTCTAGAGACAATTCATTAATAAGCTTTCTACCAAGTGTGCTTTCCAGCTTCTGTTCCACCACGGTGTGTGTGGAGTTGGGTGCGTAACAGGCCTGAAGCACAACTCTTGTTTCTGTAATCGTCCTGCTAGCTCAGCTCACATGAGGCTTTGCCTTAATTTGTTTCCCTCGCCAAGCTTGGGGCTCTTGGGAGAACTTGATGTGCTATTCCAGTGTTTGGTGTTAAGGACAGCTGAATGCAGTGGACTGTAGGATCTAGGGAATCCTTTCTGTCCGGGTGTGCTATGTGTGTGAGGCTGCTGCTTTCCCACGTTACCAGGTTCGGGAAGGGGCGAGGCTGAGCGTGAACTCCAGAAACTCCCTCAGACACACGTACCCACACTGTAGATGCAACCAGACGCAGACCGGTTAGCAGAAACCAAAGAAAAGTGCCAGGGTGGGTGGGTGCCCAGGAAAACACAAAACGCACTTGCAAAGCATGAATGGCAAAAAGGGCCTAATCCTGTTCTTACTCCCCGGCCCGTCAAACCTAGAGCGTGCTAGTGGATCGTGTGCACGCACTTCCATGGATCGCTGGTAGCTGGTACTCAGACTTGTGGTCTGTCTGGTATCTGGCTCTCAGACCTCTTGTCCTACTTAAGGGCTAGTCCAGCCTGCAGTTTGCTAGCAGATCACAAACGTGCATGCGTGCAGAGGAAACGGCTAGGATTAGTTTAATACGAGGCCAGGACAGATGGTGGTAATCGCGTGCAGGGCTCAGCCAGACAGGCACACTGACTAGCAGTCGGTCTCTGTGTGCCTCGCCACTTCTATTCATTCCTCCTCTCCATTTCCCATGCTCGCTTCTCCCTCATCTAGCTTGATGCCTCCCTTCCCCCTCCTTCGATCCTTCCCCTAAACATCCCATACCAAGTTTTGCTCCCATAATCTTCCTTAAAACATTGCATGATAAACTTTACACAGTCCCACAATTCCCCTCAGACATCTAATAATAAATTTGCTCTTTCCCATGAAGCCCACGATAATTTTGCTTTCTTATCAGTTGTGAAGTTTCTGGCTGAAGCTCTTCAAGGTTGCACTTGAGTGGTTCCTGTAAAGGTTCAATCTGTCAGTGTCTCGAGTCCTGGTCTTTGTTACAACCCATGTTATCATCTGCTTTTTAGGGCTTAGGCATTTGTGTGTTTAATTTATTGTATTCTGGTTTTGGAGGGTTTTGACTTTGTCTTTTTGTGTTGAATAGCCATTAACCAAATATCCTTATAGTTGAAAATTACTTTTTCCCCGTGCTTCCCAGTGAATTAGGGCGGGGAGGAGCCTCTGAATGCGACCATCTCACTCCAGGTTTGTGTGCTGAAGTATCTGGATTGCCTGACATACGGGACCCGAGGGAAGTTTTCTGGGGTCTTTCAGAAGAATTAAATAAATACTAGGTGCTATCAGGAAAGGAATTATTAGATAGCAAAATGGAGAAAATTATTGCCTCCCTGTACCTGCACTTCAATACTGTGTTTCTAGTGCCCTCCATCTGAGTAAGGATTGTAAAACTGGGAAATGTTCAGGGAGGACAAATATATCCCAAGTTATGGAATGGTTTCTGTGAGAGGAACTGCCTGAGTCTAGACCTTTTTAAGCTTGGAAAAGAGACCGTGGGGAAAGAAGTGATATAACAGTGTGTAAAATTGTTAGTGGCATGGAGAAGATGAACGGGGAACAACTGCTTGCTCTTTTCCAATAAACAAAACAAAACCCTCGGCCCCATCAAATGCACCAAAGGTGTAGGTGGCTGTGAAACTCCTTTTGGCAAGGTATGGTGGATGCTAGAAGCTTACGCAGGTGTATGTGCAAGGGAAAAAATGTTTTTTGTAGGGGCTGGTATACACAACTGGCTTGGAAGATCCGCAAGCCGTGAACTGCTAGAGGCTGTGAGAGCATTGTGAGGAGGGATCACTAGTCGCTTGCCCTGGTCACAAACCCCTCTTTCCTCCTCATCCTGTGCCAGAAACTGATTCCTGGGCTTAGATAGACCATTGCTCTGACCCAGCTTAGTGGCTCTTGCATCCCTGGGAGGGGGTCCAACTGCCGCGCCTGCCCCGTAGTGCCCCCAAGGTGAGTCCTGAGCTCTGCCTAGCACCTCATTTCCCTCAGCTGGGTCCTCCCTGCACAAGGCTTGCCTTCCTTGGGGCAACAGCAGCTTTCAGGTGGGCTGAGCCCTGCCTCTGCTCCTCCAGCCTTACTTCTTTTCCAGTTGTAGTAGATTTCCCCAGGAGTGATGAAATACGGGATTTGAGCATACAACTCAAAACTGGAGCATGTGGCAATCTTCCAGCCACAGGGCGAGTTGTACCTAGAAGGGCTTTTACCTCTGGCAAGCTGTGAGCCTGTCCTTTGGGGAGCAATGCTAACCCATCCCACTTTGCTGCTGCCTATTGAGGTTCCTGTGCTAGTGTGTAGTCTCGGCTTGATAACCAGTTTGTCTTGATAACCCCAGTGGCAGGGATAGAAAGTTCTTGGTTGGGATCCCAGTGTAACTTCTGGTTTCTAGTAGATCTCCAAATTATGTCAGTCCCCTCCTGAAAGATGGGAATAGATTCTGCTTTAACCATGTCAATAAAACTCTCTCTTACCGAGCGTCGTTCCACTTGCTTTGCTTGCCTGCAAACCTCTCGTTATAGCTGGGGAGAGACAGAGGAAACGTTCAGCTCTCTTTGGTGGTTCTCTCCGCTTCTGCTTTTTATTTCAGCCATTGCAGTTATCACTGCTCAGAGAGATAATGTTGAGCGTGACATTGAAATGTTGCCACTGAGCTTCAGAGGCAGTACTGGGGATGCAGCAGCTGGGGACAAAGGTTGGTGGCTTCCCCTGCGTTCTGGTATGAGGCTGCTGCTCACGCTAGACTTGTGTTTGCAGCTGCCTCCTTACTCTGGGAATCTCTTGCTACCTGAAAGCTGAGATTTTGGGAAAAGGTGACTACTGGATCATCTTGCAGTACCTTCCTTTAATGTATTTGAATATCTGTAAGCTGCTGATAATGCGGCTTGTGAGAGCTGAGGCAGAGCAAAGCAAGAACTGAGGCAAAGCAAGGGTTGAAAGCAGATCTGAGGAGTAAAAATGCCATCATAAATTAAAAGCTGGTTGAGAGAAGTCAGTGTAATGTGTCATGATATCTGTGCTGTGTTCCACTGTGCAGTGCACAGATGTTACTGGGGTGGCATTTAATGACTTGGAGGAAAAAAAATGGATAAGCAGTTCTGTAATAGGGTTGCCACGTGGTGTAAAGTTATTTAGGCTAAACAAGGCCAGAAGCGTGCAAAACAGACCTGGTGTATGGAAGAGATGAGGTTCTGTGTTAATGACTGCCAGTGCGGTGGGAGAAATATCATGCACGTTGTAAGATCTTGAGTTCAGTGGGGATTCTTCAAACCCTTCTCCCCAAACAGAGACGAAGGATTCCATCAGAGAAGCCTTATCAGGGTACAATTAAGACGGCCAGCTGGCAGCTCCTGCCTGCCAGGCTCTGGAGTGCTGCCAGCTCACCCCTGCAGACGGGGAGGGAGAGGTAGGGCGCTGCGCTGCTGCACTTTTGTAGGGGCTGAATCCACAAACGACCAAGCTCGCATCGGTAGGTTTTGCTCCCCCCAAGCTGTCCATCCCTGCTAGGGAGGATGTGGAGAGCCCCCGAAGAGGATGTCTGCTGCGAGTCCTACCTGCCTGATATAGTCAACAGGGGATTGCTGAGAAGAGTAAGGTCCGTTAGGTCCGGGGCTCTTGGCTGTTAGTAGCTACAACCGCCTTCACATGCAAGGCCTGGCTACAAAACTCTCTCCTGGACTGGTGTTTGGGGTTTTTTAAAAGAAAATCCATTCCCTCCTTTGCTGTTAGACAGGGACGTTTCTGTGTGTTGATGACCCAGCTTCTGTTGGCAGCTGCTCCTCTGTGCCAGTTTCTCCCCATTCGCACCCAAATCTAGGCAGCTAACTCTGGGCTGCCGGCTTTGCTAGGCAGCAGGGTGCCCAAAAGTTGTGTGTTCACTGCAGCACCTGCCTCTGGTTGTGGATAGAAGCAATTTTAGGGGTCCGTTTTAGTGAAGCATCCTGGAAGTTGGAAGACTTGGAGAGTTTATACTGAAAGGTTCCAGCGGTGGGGTGCAAGGGAGCAAGTAGCGCTGGGGCACTCAAGAGGGAAGGAGAGCAGGGAGGTGGGGTATACACACACTAATGTGACCTATGCCTTAAAAAATGAGCCTTGAGGAAAGCTGTGGAGTTAATTTGAACGGGTTTCACCTATGAAGCACCTTTGCAAGGAGGATGCAGTAGCTAGTAAGAGGTTCTGTGATATGTGAGAGGGGGAGCATCTGAAACTGGCAATGGATATTAAATCTAGGCAAATTCAAATGAGAAGCAAGGCAAAGCACGTGATTTTAATAGGTGGTTAGCCAGCTGGGGAATCTACCTTGATTTGCCTGTGAAGGATAATAGTAGAAGCTCAATCTCTTTTTACTGTGCTGTCAGCAACTAGAGACACCGTCCCGCACGAGTACCTGACGGGAGCTACAGCAATCTGCAGCATGTGTTTTGCACAGGGTCAGAAAATGCACTGCTGCTTTCTCGGCCTTAAAATCTGTGGAAGTAAGATAAGTATGAGCATGTTTATGAAGGGTCTATTTTTACATTGGCTACAGGTACAATTTTAAGAGCTGCAGTGAGCAGCTCTGCATGTCAGCAGGTGGTGTCCGGCAGTGCCGCTGCTGAGCCTGAGCTGATAAACTCAGGGCAGGAGCTGTTGGAGGGTCTGGAGAAGTGCCAGGGGTTTTGGTGAACCAAGGAGGGAAGATCAGGAGGAGGAGCTGCTGTGCTGGGGTGAGGCTGAGGCCCAGGGAGGAGCGTTGTGGTCCCCTGGGTAGCAGGATTATCTCTAGATTCTGGGCGTCCTCAGAAGTAACTAGAAGAGGTTGGCCCTTTGTCCCACCCATCTTCTGTGTCAGGAGGAATCCTTTATGCCAGCAAGCATCCCAAGCAAGGGAAGCTAGGAAAAAAAGGAGGCTCCACACTGCCCTGTCCTCTCCAGGAGACAGCAGGGGTGTTGGTGGGAAGAGGTGCTGGAGGGCTGTAGCCCAGCCCCCCGCTGTAAGCAGGACTGCCCCGGCACTAGGTCACATCGCTGCGGCTTCGCGTAGCTGAGCCCTGAGAACCACCAAGGAGGGAGATCCCACCACCTGCTCCAGTGCTGCGCTGGCCTCCTGGTGAAAAAGCTTTTCCTGATGGATGGCAATGTCCTTCTCCACTGGCATGTCATTAATCGCCTCCACTTGCCAGGTTTCCCCAACAGGACAGAAGCAGGCCAAGCAGAGCTTAGGACAGCGCTTGCTCCACATCTTGCGGTGTTGCTCTTGCCTGTGTTCCCCGTTGGCCGCGTGCAGCAGCAGCCCACCCTGCTGCCTGACCCTGCTCACCTGGGTGCGACAGGAGGGGATTGCAAACAGGCTGGCAGGTATGAGGCGGGTGGTAAAATCAGGGGTGTGCGAGGGGGGAGGATGCTGGCAGAAAACACGGGTTGCCGTGCGTGCAGGCAGGCTGCAGCAGCATGGGGGACCGGTGAAGGGAAGTGGCAGCAGGCTCAGCTGAGATCTCTGAGTCAGCGATGGTTTCCAGGGCATGTGCTGGGAGGTCTCCAAGCAGGAGCTGCCGCTGCTGCTTCAAAACAAGCTTCTTGATCAGGATCCCTCTTGCCTGTCTGTCCGTCCCTTTTCCCTGGCTGTTTATTTGGTAGTATTGCTGCTGGGCATGCGGCTCCCTGCCAGCTGCTCCTGCTGTTGCAGCGAGGGTTTTTGGAAGACAGGGATCTCCTGTGCGCTTGAGGAAAGCCTTCCTGCCTTCCTCTCCGTTGACAACAGCACTGCTTGCCATGGCTCGGCCTCTCTGGTTAGAGGCAGAGCAAGGGGACAGCTGCTTAGGAAGAGGGAAAACATTAAAAAGGAGGTGACAGAAGGAGAATGAAAGCTCACTTCATTTCCCACCCTAATCCCATATGAGAGGGACTGAAATCCTAGCTATGACTTCTAGCAGTCATGGGTGTGCCAGGTTGCTGATGGCAGAGGTGGTGTTATAAATGCAAATAAGGGCTGCTGCGGGGAGCCCAGAGTCGGGGGCTGGACAGGGGAGACAGGCAGGTTGCAGGACAAAACTGATGCTGGACACAGCAAGGCAGCAGAGGGGAACAAATTTGATTCTGTGTGCTCCCAGGCGAGGAAGGCAGAAGAGTAACAGAGGGATGGAGGAGCAGCAGCAGGAGAGGTGCAACAGGCAGACTCACAGTCAAGACTAGTGAGGCTGGCCATCCTCAGTGGGTCTGGGAAGTACCTGGAAGCGTGGACTGCGCCATACCCTAGATCCCAAGGGACGGGGTGCAGCACATCACCCAGCTGGATCCTGCCTGCCTTCTGCTACAGACTTCAGTGTAGTGCGGTGCTGGGCATCTCCTTTAATTCAACCCTGTTGCTCGTTCATCCCTTGCTGACGGCTCAGCTGAGATCTCGGAGGCCGGTTTGCACAAGTGCCACGCTCAGCTGCGCAGCGGAAGTCCTGGGGGAACGGGCCATGAGGTAACACAGGTGTCCACATCCATAAATGTTTCTGTATTGATTGATTCGTGCGCAGTCTCCTCCCACCGGCTAACGGGGCTACGGGACCAGGCCAGCGCTTTTGGCAGCACTACGCTGGGGTTGAGGTCGGGGTCAGGGGCGAGAGACTGTAGGAAACGACCTAAAGAAGGCTAAAATAGGGGGTAGGAAACAAGACCCGAGGCCGCTTTGTGAACAAGGAAGGCGAAAGCCAGTTGCAAGCCAAGCATGGTATTTGAGAGGCCGGCTGCCTCCCCGCAACCCCCTCTGCCCTCTGGCTCGCCATTGTCTGGTGGCAGCTCTCCGTAGGCGGGCTGCTGATGGAGCAGGGGCACGGCTGCCTTTGGAGGGGGGCCTCGAGTGAGGATAACGGGGGGGTGGGGGGATTCGGGGGTGCAGGGGGGACGTTACGCCGTTTTTAAGGGGGGGCAGCACTGGGGAAAGCACTAAAGGCTATGCAAATAATGATTAACAATTAAAAAAAAAAGAGAGAGCAAAGGCGCGCTGGCTTGGTGCTGGGAAGGGGCGCCCGGCGGCACTCGGGCTGGCGCTGCGGGAGCGGGGCCCCTCCCCGGGGCTGCAGCCGGGGTCCGGCGGCGCTGACCGCCCCCCCCCCCCCCCCCCCCGCTCCTTTGGCCCGGGGGAGCCCCGAACCCCGCCGGAGCGGAGCGCGGGGAAGCCGAACCGCCCCACGGCGGGGCGAGGGGCCGGGCCGGCAGAGGAAAGGGAGGTTTCCGCCGTGTCCCCTCCTCTGCTCGCTCCGCCCGGGGCCGGGCGGCCGCCGGGGCGCGGGGCCGGGCGGGGGGAGCGGCTCTCCGGCCCCGCCGCCGCCGCATCCCCGCCGCAGCGGAAGCCGCGCCCCGCCGCCCCCCCCCCCCCCCCCCCGCCGCCGCCGCCGCCGTCGGGGCCGGCCGGGCGCAGCCCCCCGGCGCATCCCGCCCCCGCCGGGCCCCTGATTGGCGCCGGACGCCTCGGCTCCCCCCCGCTCCCCGTCCCGCCGCCGCCGCCGCCATGAACCCGCTCTTCGGCCCCAACCTCTTCCTCCTGCCGCAGGAGCAGCAGGGGCTGCCGGGCCCCGAGCTGCCGCCGCCGCCCGCCCCGCGGCCCGCCGAGCCCCTCGGGGGGGAGCTGGCCGCCCCGCCGCCCGCCGGCCCCTTCCCCGCGCCGCCCGCCGCCATGGCCCTCCGCAACGACCTGGGCTCCAACATCAGCGTCCTGAAGACGCTGAACCTGCGGTTCCGCTGTTTCCTGGCCAAGGTCCACGAACTGGAGCGGCGCAACCGGCAGCTGGAGAAGCAGCTGCAGCAGGCGCTGGAGGAGGGCGGCGGGGGGAGCCGGGGCCGCGGACCCCCGCGCCGCGACCAGGCGGTGCAGACCGGCTTCGTGGGCCCCATCCGCACCCTGGGGCTGGGGCTGGGGCTGGGCTTGGGGCTGGGGCCGGCCCGGGCGCTGGGCTCCCCCGGCTGCCGCCCCGGCGCCCCCGTCCAGCCGCCTCCTCCCTTCCCCGCCGCCTCCCGCTTCATGCCCGGCACCATCTGGTCCTTCTCGCAAGCCCGGCGGCTGGGCCCGGGGCCGGAGACCACCCTGGTGCAGGGCCCGGGGGTCTCCTGGGTCCACCCGGACGGGGTGGGCGTGCAGATCGACACCATCACCCCGGAGATCCGAGCCCTCTACAACGTGCTGGCCAAGGTGAAGAGGGAGCGCGACGAGTACAAGCGCAGGTGAGAAGGGGCGGCGGGAGCGAGGGGCCCGAGCTGCGTCCCCCGAGGGACCGAAACCATCCCCGGGGAGGCTTCAGGGCCCCACCGGTGGGTGCCGGTGCAGGAGAAGCGGGCGGGGGGGAGAGGTCAGCCCTGGCCTGACTTCCCGGGAGCGCGGGCTCCAGGCAGCGTGAGGTGGGATTGTAAGGCAAAAACACGGATCCCTGAAAGCGTTTGTCTACGCCTGGGTCTCCTTCGCTTGCCTCCTGGCGTGTGAATCCTCTCGGGATGCTTGCTGAGCCTTTTTGTATCTTACCAACCCGGCGTGAGGGACTAGAAATGCCTTTCTGAGCCGGGAAGAAATAACATGACTCCAGGAGCTGGCATTTTAAAGGGATCTGGAAACACTCGGGAAGGAGGAGCAGCCGGAAAGTAGGTGAGGAAGGTGAACGTGCAGCTGTGAGCGGGTTTGGGTTGGAAAAGGCTGCTGGGAGGAGGAGAGCTCTCTGAATACCTTGGAAGGTGCCGAGAAGCCCCTCGGCAGGGCGGCTGGCTCCCCCGGGCCCTTTCCCTCCCCAGTGCTCTCCCAGCCGGTGCCTCAGCAGCCCTGAGCCGAGCACCCCACTCCTCTGGGGCTTTCTTCCTGACCCAAAATAGCTGCGGCTTGGCACGTGCCTCAGGGAAGGGCGAAGCAGAATACAGAGCTAATCTCTTGGCCGGTTCTTCTTTCCCGTGCGGGGTGGCCGCCGCGCTCACATCACACTGGCGGCGCTTTTGTTTCAAGGCAGTTTCTGAGGCTGCTCCCGGATCTGCACGTAGGATGAGATCAGGCAGCGGGCTGGCGTCGCTGGGTCAGGGCGCGGGGCAGACCGCGGGGCCAGGCGAGACCGTTGCTGGCGACTGACACCACCCAAGCGACTGACTTTCCCCCCGCCTCCCCCAGAAGAAAAGTCACTTTACAGTGCTTTGGAAGCAATCAGAAAGTAACTGATTGTGTACCCAAAGGAGCGAAAGAGCGTGCTCTACCCGCGGGAGCCGTGCTGCTGACCTGTGCTTCACAGCCATGGGCTCCGGCGCCAAGATCAAGGCTGGTGATCTAAGATGACACCTTATGTTTTTGGCTTTATAAGGCTTTGGCTGAGCAGACTTGCCTGTCGGATGCTCCGAAGGCATTGAGCAAGGCACGTGGAGAGGAAGAGTTGGTATCTCTTCTTTCCCACCAATTGCTGCATGTACCTAAGGCCTTTTATTATTGAGCCACGGGTCGGGCTCCTTCTCCATGGGTGGGCAGGTCTCCTTGCCTTGTGTTTGCAGATCAGACAGCAGGGAGGTGGAGCCACCTTTTTGGCCCGGAGGGCTCGAGCCTCACCTGCTCAAAGCGGTTCAGCTGGAGGGGACTGAGCTGAGTTTGTCGGTGCTGCTGAAACTTTGGGAGAAAGGAGAGCTTTTTGGGGTTGTCCCGCTCTGGCAAGCGGACTTGGGGGAAGGCTGCGGGGGGGGGTGACGGAGGGAGCGGGGGCTCTGGGGGCTGGCAGGGGGGCACCACAAGCAGCCGCGGGCTAATGTTGTTGGCGGGATCTATTTTTGGACTGTGTTACCAGGGGCTGGGGGAAAGCAGACCCCACCCCCAGACCCTTTCTGGCACTGGGAACTTTCTGACGGGTGCAGCCAGGTCCCGAACAAGGGAATGGGACAGGAGGATCCCATTTCCACACCCTTCCCCATGCTGAGGGCTGACGCTGACATCCCCCAGGAGCAGAGTCCTCTCTGCCACGGCAGGCTCTGATCTGTTGTGGGGACAGTGCGGCCGGTGTCATCCCTTTGCCACCTGCCTGGGGGCAGAGGGAAAAGACCATGTTAACACAGGAGTTCCCGGTTCTCTGACCCACGGCTCGGGTGCCTGAGCTTGTGCTTTCTTCAGGGCAGCGTTGCCACCGTGCACCCCACGGCACTCAGAGCGGTGCAGCAGGAGGAGCTCCTTCCTGGATATGTAGGGCCTGAAATTCCAGTCTGGGATCCAGGAGGGGTGCGGGGGCAATAGGGAGGGACGAGAAGAGATGCAGCAGGAGAGAGGCTCTCAGGAGCCGCACTTGGGAAGGGCAGACTGAGGTTAGGTGGTCTGGAGAGGGGCAAAGGGTGCCCGTGAGTATCATACAGATACTGGGGATCTGAGCGTCTCATCAGGTTTGTGCTGTCCGCTGCATCTGTATTCCCAAGTAGTTTTTATCTTGGATGCTGCAAGCACATGCTGGAGATATGGGGTGAGTCGTGTTTTGGCACAGCGTGTTAGGATGACAGAATGGTTTGGGCTGGAAGGGACCTTTAAAGATCATCTAGTCCAACCCCCCTGCCATGGGCAGGGACAGCTTCCACTAGATCAGGTTGCTCAAAGCCCCGTCCAACCTGACCTTGAACAGTTCCAGGGACGGGGCATCCTCAACTTCTCTGGGCAACCTGCTCCAGTGTCTCACCACCCTCATGGTAAAAAAATATCTTCCTTATGTCCAGTCTAAATCTACCCCCTTTCAGTTTAAAACCGTTGCCCCTTGTCCTGTCATTACAGGCCCTGGTAAAAAGTCTCTCTCCATCTTTCTTGTGGCCCTTCAATATATAAAGGGGGCTTATAAGAAGGTCTTTTGTTGTTTTGGTGGTGCTTGCCCTCCAGGGAGGTGTGCCATGCTGCAGGGCATTCACCATTGAGGTGAAGCTCAAACACAGCAAGAGAGGGAAAAGCGCAGCTTCAAGCCCCAGGCAGCGCGAAGGGTGCCCCGCAGCACCGGCGTGCACTAACCGTGCAGCATAGGGTAAGGCACCCCAATGCCTTTTGCAGTGAACAGGATTGTTAAAGATGGGTGTGTGTGTGTGTTTCTTTTGCAAAGTGAGCTTCTTGAGAGGACACACCTGGCCGGGGGGCTGTAGGAAGAGCACTGTGCCTTGTCACATCCCCAGCTTTGGGAGGGCTGGCCTGTAGCCGGCAAGGAGATGGCAGGGTCTGTCTGCTGCTGGGACCCTCCTGCCCTTGCTCTCTGCCGCCTTCCGTATTTCAGCCTTTGGGCAGGTTGCTGCCTTGCAGGAAGGACGTGCGTCTCCCCTTGGCACGCACGGGTGGCCGTGGGGTTGTGTGGGGCAGCCTTGCTTCCAGCCGGCAGCAACCTGGCAGCAGCCACTGGCCGCCCTGGGCTGCGAGTGCGGTGCTGCAGGAGGTTATTATTAGGAGTGGTGCATTGCAGGAGGGAGCAGGGAAGAAGGAGCCAGGCAGGAGGCAAGCAGGAGAGAGGTTTGTAATGGATGGGCGTGCAGATTTGTCACTTGCGGGGCGAATCGCTGTTGCCTCCTGCCTTTAAATTGATGTTTATCTGATCCGCGCTCATCTTCCATAGCACTGGTGTGAAATGAATTCTTCCACGGATTTGCAGCTATGCTTTACTTCCCCAGTAAGTCCGGGCTATATAGAGACCCGGAGGGAGGCGGGGACCAAAAAAGAGAGGAAGTGCCACGCTGAGGAAGATGCTGAAAATTTTTTCTTCTGGTGGAAGGCGTTTTTCTCCCTGGGGAGGGAGGCCTTGTTTGAACAGTTCCCATATAAGGGCAATTCCACCTTTTAACTTTCTCCTTCCCTCTCTCTTCATCTCCCTCTTCCCCCAAAGGGATGGGAACCCCCTTTGACTCCCCTCTGTAGCTGTGGTATGGAGCCAACACCAACACGAGGACTGCACGCTTTGCCCTTGTTTAAGTAAGGAGCAGCGCTGCCGGCCTTAAGAGCTTAGAAATTCTTAAGCCAGGACTCTCCCACGTCATCAGATTGTCCTGATACCCTGAGATAACAAATGTGAGGGCTTCTCATATGCTTTCTGGTCTCCTAGACCTTAGGATTTCTTTTTCAAACTTGGTGTGAATAAGCAAGAGGAGAGATTTTTCACGTCCTCGTGCAGGGCCGCAGTGCCTGTGTCGGTGCTTGCAAGTGTTAAATAGAAACCAGAGATCACAGCACCAGGCAGGCCCAGCTCTGGTTGCTTTCCCAGAGAAATTCCGCTTTCTCAGAGAAATCTGGCTCTCCCAGAAGGGCCAGGAGCCGGGTAAGAATGCGGCAGCCCTGCCCCGTGCCGCACCGCAGCGCGTGCCAACCCATCTGCTCTATGAGATAGTCATTTAGCAAAGAGCAGTACAGCCTTGTTGCCTCCCAAAAAACCGTGGACTGGGCCAACACCACGGCGTGGCCCAAGATGGTGATCTCATGCAGTGAAATATAATATAATTGCTAGGCGATGCGTCTTTGTATAGCAAAGCTGGGCACCTTGCAGCTCGGCCTTTTGCAAAGCTGCAGAGCCCAATACAGTACCCACCGGCCAATCTGGCATAAACTGGGACAATCCATCCAGCTTCCTTGTAGGATGAAACAATGTTCTTTAATCCAACCTGTTATGCGGCAGTACAGCCAAGGAGACTTGTGCCCCTGCCCAGGTAGCATGCCCTGGTGCAGGGCAGCCCTCTGAATTGGTACAGGCTGAAGAGCAGCCCTTCGCGTTGACGCACATCATAGCCACTCATGCTGTAACGTGGTTTGGTATTAGGTTGGGTTTCGTGCTTCTGCAACACTGCAGACACGCAAACGTGGTCACAAATATGATGCAGATGGGGGCAACTCTGCAATATCTGCAAGCCTCCTCTTACTGAGTGTTGGAGCTGAACCTAACGTGACCCAAGGCCAAGGGGCTCGGGGGCGGATGGAGAGGTCGGTGGGCTGTGTCGGGTCATGGGCCAGCCCCAGCGCGGCAGGGCATGCAGCGCAGCTGCCACACAGAGCCTGCGGTTGGTGTCCCCAGCTCCCCCCGTCACGGAGCAGGCAGCCGTCGGCCAGCCCACGGCGGGGACGGCACACGGTGTGGTGGGGCAGCGCTCGTGGCCGGGGGGCTGACAGGCGTTTGGCAGCTGCTGTCGTCTGGAAACAAGCAGCAATGCATTCCTGGGCACGTTCTCCTTCCCGCCCCGGTGCCGTCATCACCTCCTCTCGGATAGCTTTGGGGTGAGCAGCTGCCGCTCCCTCCTCTCTGGCAGCCAGCGAGGCGAGGCCGGTGGGATCTGACCAGCGCGTTTGTCTCCCTAGATGGGAAGAGGAGTACACGGTGCGTGTCCAGCTTCAGGACCGGGTGACTGAGCTGCAGGAGGTGAGCATCGCTGTCCTCCCCATTCCCCTGCACCCCAGCTGCCCTGCAGTGACGCTGATTTGCACATCTCCCTCTGCCTGGGGCAGGAAGCCCAGGAGGCTGAAGCCTGCCAGGAGGAGCTGGCCATGAAGGTGGAGCAGCTCAAGGCAGAGCTTGTTGTCTTCAAGGGACTGATGAGCAATGTGAGTCCCTAACCCCTCTCTGACCTGGCAGCAGTGTCCTACCCGAGTGGTGGGGCTGCGTAGAAAAGCAGTTCCTTGGTGGGGCACGTCCAGCACAGAGGTGGTCTGGTAGAGTTGGTCCAGGGCGCAGTGAGCAAAGTGGGGATGCGGATGCAGTCCTGCAGCACAGGGGGGACGGCGGGGCTCTGATTGCCATCTGCCTTGCCTAATCTTCCTCCTTTGTCCCCCTCCTGCGGCACCGTGGGTTCAGAACATCACGGAGCTGGACACCAAGATCCAGGAGAAGGCCATGAAGGTGGACATGGACATCTGCCGGCGCATTGACATCACTGCCAAGCTGTGCGACGTGGCGCAGCAGCGGAACTGCGAGGACATGATCAAGATGTTTCAGGTGAGAAGCTCCTGCTGCTGCTCCAGGCTCAGCCACCGGCTCTGGGGAGGAGAGTTCCCAAGGAGGTAGAAGAGACAACACCAGTCCCCTGCTAGGGGAGACGCTTGGTCACCCTCACCCTCGCTCCTTGTGGTCCCTTGCTCTCTGTCTCTCTTGGGAGGACCAGGCGAAAGGGCACAGAGACGAGGTGGAAAGCTCCAGCTGTTGCTTTGGGCATCGAGAGTCCCCCTCAACCTCTCGCTGAGCTGTGGTGTTGGGCCCGGGGACCCCGCAGTGGTAGGGGAGCAGCTGCAGGAGGGAGACGAGTTGCTTGAGTGTCTGTCTCTAACTCCATCTCTCTCCTTCCCCTTCCCCTCTCCGTCATCTTCTCTCTGTCTCTCTTCTCTGTCTCTGTCTCTTTTCTCTTTCTGGATGTCGCTGCCTTTCTGTCTCGCTCTTTGTCCCTACAGAAGCAACTGGTTAGTTCCATTCAGTTGGGAAAGTGTACAAATTTTAAACTTTCTGTAAATAAGGTCGGACTGTAAATATTGACATATTTCACCTTTTTCAGACTGTCTCTTTTTTCCTGTTTCTGTCGCTGTGTTTCCCTGTCTCTGGACTGGGGTGGTGGGCGATTTGAGTTTTTCTGCAGTAAAACCACATTGTTTTTTCTCATCAGATTCATAGATTCCATCTTTAGTTGCTTAGTTTTAATTTTAGAAAATGCTAAAACCATGTTTTATCCATTGCACCATCTTTAACCTGATCATAATGAGCCCGTCTCTCTCTTTCTCTCTCGCTTTTCTTCCTTCCTTCCTTCCTTTCTTCCTTCCTTTCTTTCTTTTCTTTCTTTCTCTCTTTCTCTCTTTCCCTGCCTTTCTGTCCCTCCACCATTCCGTTCCCCTTCATCTCCTCCCAACTACCTGCTCCCGACCTCGGACCCGGCCTCGTTTCTGTAGTCTCTGCACTTGTCTCCCGTTAAGGTCCCAGCCTCGGTGGGGCGGAAGCGGGAGCGCAAGCAGGTCAGCGACGAGGACACCTCTCTGTCGGAGAGCGATGCCTCCCGAAAACCTGAAGAGGAAGAGGAGGACGAGACCACGGCCATAAGTATCAATGAGGAAATGCAGAGGATGCTGAACCAGCTGTGAGTGCGGCTGCTCCGCACCTCTGCCGCCAGTGTCGAGCGAGGCTCTGGCAGCAGGCTCCCCACCGGCGCCTGGGACGGGGAGGGCAGGGGTGGGCTGCGGCTCCCCTTCCCGAGGGAGGACAAGATGGGAGGTACTGCCGCGGGGTACATATGCCCTGTGCTCTGCGGCGCAGTGGGGCTGACTCCCCCGGGAGACCTGAGCCCACCCGTGCCATGGGTGGAAGCTGGTCCAGGTCCCCTCTTCTTGACCCCTTCCTGCCTTTTGGGAGTCCCTGCCTGAATTTGCTGGGGCTCCTGATCATAAGGCCAGCCCCTTCCTCATCAACTGTTGGGTTCGGGCACGTTTGAGCTCACCCTGGCCAGACTTCCAAGAGCTGTAGCCCTGCCTGTGAGGGGGGGCAACGCTTTCTGCACTGATGTGGCCCCTGCCTATTGGGGTTTTCTTGCTGGGTGCTGACGTGCTGTTCCCTTGCACCCAGGAGGGAATATGACTTTGAGGATGACTGTGACAGCCTCACGTGGGAGGAGACAGAAGAAACGCTGCTCCTCTGGGAGGACTTCTCCGGATATGCCATTGCAGCCGCAGAGGTGCAGGGGGAGGTAACGGTGGTGTCAGGTCCCCTCGGGGATCCAGCCCTGGATTGGGACACATGGTCCTGCCTGAGGCTGGGAAGATGCTCCCTCAAAGACTAGACTTTAGCCCCTCCATCCCTTGCAGGCCTGTACAGATGCTTCCCCTCTACACCCCATCTTCTCTACGTGAATATGTTACCGCATCCTTGTGAAGGTCTCCTTGTTAGACAGACCGGGGACCTGTAGCCTGAAAGATATGCTGAGGACGTGGTCCACGCACATGGGGAGAGCCACAGCCCTCCCAGAAGAGAAGACCTTCTCTGGCTGGGCTGGTGTCTGGTGGTCCCTTGCTCAGGCTTTCTAGCCCACCTGCCCGCTGTGCAGAAACTCTGCCCAAACAGAGGCGTCAGTGTTTGGCCAAAGCCCTCGCCATCCTCCGTCATCGGCCCTCGGCAGTCCCCTGGGGTCGCGTTGTGCTTGGGGACAGTCTGTGGTCTCCAAAGCTTCTGTGCGTTGCTGGGCTTGTTCTGGGCTGACATGCCCACTGTGGCGGGTCCTGGGTCTCTCTACCCTGTGTTGGCAGTACTGACTCGTGCCTTATTTATACCACACCGCTTATGTTTCTTCCTCTTTTCCCAGTGCTGCCAGTTCTTTCTCTGATTTCTCTCTGTCTTGTCTTTGGTTCCTCATGTCGGATGCCCCCCTGCCTCTAAACGTGCCATCTGCTCTCTGCAACAGCAGGACGACAGCCTGGAGAAGGTGATCAAGGACACGGAGTCATTGTTCAAGAGCCGTGAGAAGGAGTACCAGGAAACCATCGACCAAATAGAGGTGGGAGGAGGAGGAAGCGGGGAGGACATGGCATAGAAGGGGGTGAAATGGGCGAGTAGGTCCCTGAGGGAGGGAGGGAGGGAGGTACCATGCTGGAGCAGGTAGTTGGTAAGGGGGTGTAGCAGCCGCGGGTCTGGCCATGCCCCCTGCCCTCCACCGCACCGTGCCCCGGGCTCATCTCTGCACTGTTTCCCTTGCACAGCTGGAGCTGGCCACAGCCAAGAACGACATGAACAGGCATTTGCACGAGTACATGGAAATGTGCAGCATGAAACGAGGCTTGGACGTGCAGATGGAGACTTGCCGGCGGCTCATCACCCAGTCTGGGGACAGGTGAGCTTCAGCGGGAGGGCCAGGATACCCCTGCTCTGGGCAAAGGCTGGAGCCCGGTGGTTGTGAGTGGGAGCTGAGGCACAGGGTAGTACTCCTGGCCTGCCCCGGTGTGGCATGGCGAGAGGGCAGTTCCCAGAGGCTGTTGGACTCCTGGTGACCAGCCTCCACACGGGTCGTGGTGCCACCTCTGCAGAAGGTGGGCTTTGCAGAGGAGTCAGTTTTGACAGGTGAAGCTGGACACCCCCAATGGAGAGAGGAGCTGCCATTGTTCAGGGACATTTATTTATAGGTCCCCACAGGCATGTGAAGCTCGGGTGGCTCCAGGCTGGGGACCTCTGTGGTGGCTTTCACTGACCTCTAGCCTCACATGCTTTTGGCAGGGTCCTGCTCTGGGCAGGCTCCTCTGGCACTTCCCCCAGCCCCACTTCATGCTCTGGACCTCTCAGCTGGTGTCCTCTGGGACACCCTCCCCAGCACCCAAGGATTCTCACGGACCCACACGTGCCGCAGGGGAGCGAGAAGGGCACTTCAGCTTCTCTCCTCCTTGCTCTGGTGCCCCCTGCCCACACCGAACTGGGTCCTTTCCCTCCCCCTGGGTGGTGCTGTGACCGCTGCCCTTTACTCTTCTCCACAGAAAGTCTCCTGCCTTCACCCCGGCCTCCAACAGTGAGTCGGCCCCGAACGAGGAGAGCGAGGAGTCCGACCGCGACCCCCCCAGTGACGCTTCCATCAGATAATGAGGGGAGGCCCTGCTCCCTTGGACCCCCTTCCTGGCACGGGGGTGCCTGAGCCGCGCCTGGGAGAGACTGTCAGGGACGTGGAGCCGCTGGTAAACGTCTGTCGTCCAGGCTCGCTCCTGTTTTGGGGTGCTTGGCAGATCCCGCACGCCCCCGCCACCGGATATCTTGCAAATGGGAATAGCTAGATAGACCTGAGGGCCCTCGCCCAGGCTGCTCAGTCTACAGCCCCTTCTCTATTCCCTTCCCCTGCTTTGGTTAAACCACAGTTTGGGCAGGGAGGTTCCAAACCTGCCACAGCGGCGTTCTGCAGGACCTCTCCCCAGGCCCCCCAGATCCATCTCCTCCAGCCTCCATCCTGGTGCACTTGACCTGCCCCCTGCCATCCCTGCGTCACACGGAGCCAAACGAGAGCTGTACCTCCCTGCAAACTGGACCTGACACTGGTGCCAACTGGACCGAGCCCAGGGCTCTCTCTGTCCTTGCTGCTGGCCAGGCGCCCGGCTGGTCGCCGTGCTGCGCCGGGCACCCTGAGCCCCCCCACCTCTGCCGGGGTGGGGGCCAAGTCCCGCTCACCGTGCACTTTGCTTCGCCACGCGTCGGCGGCGTGCTCACGTCTGTGTTACCGGGGTGAAGGGGTCATTAAATGGGACAGTTTCCTTTTCTACAGCTTTGCTGGGTGTGGGTTCTCTCTGTGCTGCTGTGCAGCTTGAGGTGGGGGGTGTCGTCCACTGGACCCCCAAGCCCACATCAGTGGCGGCCTCCCATGGAACGTTGCCATCCCTTGGGCGTGCCAGGTGGGACTGGCAGATGGGACAGTGGCGAGATCCCTGTTCTGGGAGCCACTGGCCCTCAACAGGCCATGTGGAGCACCGGTGCTGTGGGGGCTGCCTTGTTCTTAACCTGGAGCATCTTCAGTGCTGGGGCTGAGGGATTGGGAACTAAGCCGAATGTGGCTCACGACTTGTGGACCTTCCTCTCCCAGCGCCTGGTCATCTCTGCCACGCCAGGGCAACCTCGGCATAACTGCAGTGGGGTTCCCCTGTCCCACCGTCTCTTGTAGCATTTGCCTGGCTGGCCATTGCACGTGCTCCTCCAGTGACGGGAGGCTGGGGCCCGGCAGGGTGGCAGGAGGGTGTGAGCAGCTTGCTGAGAGACAGTGTTTTGCAGGGCTGTCTGCTGAGCAGTGGACCCAGGCTGCACAGCCAAGGCAGGTGAAGCTCCAGAGAGAAAAACGCTTCTCACAAAAGGTCCTGAAGGGAAGAGAAAATAGATGGCGGTAGAGCTTTTGGATCATCTCTAAGATTAGGTAAGGTAGATAAAATGGGGGCTGAGGAATGCGACAGTTTATCTCCGTAGGTTTGGCTTGGGTAGCTACCGCTGCTGTGCGCTTGAGCTGCAGCGCAGAGGGTCGGTGTTTGGGCAGGGCGAGGTCCTCTGCCTGTGCCTGCAAGACGTGTTAAGGCATGTGTTGGCGTTTCAGCGTGGGCTAAGCTGGCTGGTTAGAGCCGGCGGGGAGGCAAGGCCCTGCAGATGGCAGGAGAAGTTAGCAGCCAAGGAAACTGCTGCAGGGGCACTGTTGCTGGCGCCGGGAAATGGCAGTTCCTCAGCTGTGGTCTGCTGTGGCTGGGCTCAGACTCGCAAGGGCAGTCTCACGGGGAAGCTGGGAGAGCATTTGGGAGCAGCAGGGTGCTGGGTAGCAGCAGAGGTGTGCCCCCCCCAGCCCTGGCTGCCTGTGGCTGTGCAGGCGGATGGGAGGTGTGTGCCTCAGCGCCTGGCCTGAGACAGGGCTTTCGCCGTGGGCCTCGCCTCCACGCCACCTTGCCTGACTCGTTCAGTTTCTTTCCTTCTTCCCTTTTTATTTTTCTTCCTAAAAGACATAAGCCACAGGAAATATTTTAATCTGGGCTCTTTCTTTCGAGTGATGATGCCTCACACAGTAGATCAGGGATCACTTTCTATCCTGCCTGGAGGCTCTTGAGGCTCTTCTGGCTCATGCAAATCCCCTTTCCCGTATGTGTCTTTGCAGCGTTTTCTGCTCTTTCTCTGCTGCGAAGGTCTCTGTGAGTGGCTAGGTCTGGCTTCCCCCATGCATAGGCCATGACATGTGTACCCTGGCCTCTTGGTACTGCTTAAGAAACCCACAGGACTGTAGAGCATGTACCCTGAGAGATTTCAAGCATGAAGCACAGAAGGACCGACATCTCTGCCTCGAGCAGTCGTTGCCCAGAGGAGCAGCTGGTGCTGCCAGATGCCCGTGTACCAGGACACGTGGGGGCCCCCAGTCCCACACTGCTTGTCAGAACTTCATTGCAGTGCAGCTGAGATCTCCCCCACCCATGTGTGCAAGATGCTGTCCTCCGGTGTCACCAGCAATAGGCTCCAGTCCCCCACCAGTGTGACAGCCCCTGAGATCTCACTGGCAGGACATGCAACACTGATACTTTGCCTCAGCAGTTTCTCAGCATGGGAAGCACAGCCTAAGGCCTCCCCTGTTAGCCAGACCATCTCCCCTGCATCCACCTGTCCATCAGTGGTGACCCCACATCTTTGATGCTGGATAGGAGGCGATGTGGACCTTCCATCTGTTTAACTCTTCTCTGTGGGCTCCTCTCTGTTCTTTGGGGAGTCTCTAGCCTGCTTTTCTCCACCGTGAGCCCTGCTGGGAACTGTGGTGTCTAGGAACTGCTCAGCGCTGTGTTGCTTCTCGCATCCCTAACCTCATCCCTTTTCCAGGACACCTCTCAGCAGCACCTGCTCAGGAAGCAGTATCAGAAGAAATTGTCTACCGAAGACCCAGGTCTTGGCTGCTTGATCTTTCTGAACACCTGCTGGTCTGTATTCATCTCACAGGGAGTAGTTGTATCTCATTTACCCTTAGACCCCAGCCCATTCAGAAATCTTTGTTTGGCCTAAACTTTCTGAAAGACTTGGTTGCAGAGGCAGCTTGGCCATGGATGGAGTGGACCTTTTCCTATTATTGACCAAGATGATGAAGTGATGACATGAACTTTGGTGGGGCAGGTCAGTTACTCTTTCCAGCTGACCATGCTCACCTGTGAGCATGTTGCAGCTGAACCTAGTATGGTCTAGAGCAGACTTTGGCATGCAGGGGACAAAGTCCTGTCTCACTCGGTGTCCACGCGTTAATGTGACTGTTTATTGCCCTAGTACAGTCCAAGCATGGATGTGTCTTACTGAATGGGGTTCCAGGATGCATCCGAGCAGTCCCTCTGTCAGCATCCATCTTGGGATTGTGGCTGCTGTCTGGTGACCTCCATGAACATTTGTCCAAGACCATCCTTTTAGGATTGTGTCTCTCTGGATTGTCAATGAGTTCCTCCCATTGACTATTTAGGCAGGCTGGTTCAGCTTCCCCACCCTACAGAAGTCCATGTTGGCAGAAACATACTCAGGCAGTCTGGAGACGTGCTAGTGATTGCTCTGGCTTTTCCCTCCCCAAAATTTGGACTGCTGTGTCTAGGTGAGGACAGGCACAAGTTTTATATCAGCAGTGGGAGTGGCACAAAAACCCTCCCTTGAGGCAAGAGCTGTCCCTGGGCGAGGACAGATCCACTTGTGAGCATCCTGCCTCCATGAGGCGCTCAGGGACATGATCAGCCTTTGAGCTTGGGTGAGACATGCAGTTTTCTGCCATGGCTGCTGTGCTCTATGTTCCCTGTGCTGAGATCAGCTTCTTGGCAAGGGACTTCAACAGATGGTGCCAGGCATTTTGTAGAAGCGAGCCCTGGCTCCCTGCTAAATGCGTTTCTGGTTCTGTGGCATGCAGAGTGGCCTCCCCAGCCTGGTCCCTAGGACTCATCTGAAAGGTGAGCTCTCATCCTCAGAGACCCTGTCTGGCAAGGTAGCTCTGGGACCAGGCCCACCAAGTTTCTTGATGAAGACTACCAGATTTTCCCACAGAGAGGGTGGGGAGCATCGCCCTCCTTGCACCTCACCACATGGATGTGGGATGGTCTTACTGGTTCTGGAGAGGGTTCAGTCAACCTAACCACTAAGTAGCCTAGATCTTCTTCCCTGTGTTAAGCAAGGCTGCTCGGTTCCCTCCCTTCACTCATTCCTGGATCCCATCTATTTTAGATCATATCTCAGAACTGAAGGAGTCTGACGTGTCTGTCCATTCGGTTGAGGTCCTGTATTTTCCACCCAGCACCCTTCTGCTGAAGGCTTTGTATGACTTAGCTTTTCCCTGTTTTAGGATTCCTTAGATGGACCTAAATGTGATGCTGACAGTGTTTGCCGGAGCAACTTTTGATTCCCTGGTAACCTGTTTATTATGCTGTTTATCTTGTTTCTTAGCCAAGGGGTAGGAGAGATCAAAGCTGCATGGAAAGTTGTTCTTGTTTCTAGATTTGAGCTGGAAGATCGGCTTTCCTAAGCCTTGTACCTCTGCCAAAAAGCTTTGTTTGTTCTCGAGAAGGCCATACTCTTCGTATGTTTATGGCTGTTTCTCTCTCTCAGCTACCTGTGGCATGAGTGTCCCAGAACTTGCACACGTCAGATCAAGTATGTCAAATACTCTGGTTATGGGTAAGAAACCTCCTTTCAAGAGGAGAGGACAGAATTAACACAGAACACAGTGAAGTGTTGCTTCCTTGGAGATGCACCTGGATGATGCATGGACAGGCTCCTGAAAACATCTGCCAAGCCTCTATGCATGGTGATTAACGCTGGAAGCGATAGTAAGACAGCATGGAGAACTGGATAGGCTACAGATAGCTTTAGGGAAGCGCAGTCACCATTGAAAATATTCCAGTGGATGTATGAGACTGTGGGCTGTGGTTTAGATGTGAATTTTCTAAATGGGAGCAAGGCGAGGATGCTGTAGGTCATCTGGCAGAGGGGTGTATAGATTTCATAGCTTGGAGAGCAGCTGTAAGAGCTGGGAAGGTACTAAGGTAACACTATGGAAAAGGAGCTCAAGTGGCCACCAAAAGGCATCATGATCAAGCTGAACCATTATCACCACAGATGGGAGGAGGCAGGATTTTCAGCTTCGACAGCAGACTGCATCTGGGCAAGGTGCAAGAGAAAACAGAAATTCTCAGGGTAGGAAGAAATGTGGTTAATTGATATTTTTAATGTTCATGGCCACATCATAGAACTGCTAGCTCACCAGTGTGACCCGTTGGGTAAAGGTGGAATAGGCAAGAGCAACTGTGAAACGGGGTTGCAAGCTGTGCTAAAAATCACATTCACTCTAGAGGTAACAGCCAAATAACATGCTCTGGCACACAATTTCATCAAGGTATTGAAGGGTCTTTTATATACTCCTAAATCCCCAAACAAAACATGGTGATTTATTTCGTAAGTACCTCTCTGCTTTGCATGAAAAGGAAAATTATGTTGTCATGGGAGACAGTGGCTGGGGATACCAAAGAATATGCTGTGCCATGGAGAATTTCTCATCAACTTACAAATGATGGCATGCTCAAGTAAGGCAGTGATTTTAGATGTCCTTACAACAGATGAAGACTGGGTTAGGATTGATGGGTGCCTAAAGACAAGGGATCAACTGACAAACAAATCACGACATCACCCAGGACAAAAATGACATAACAGAGAACGGGATGGGGTTATGCAGCCTTTTCTTGCAGTGAAATTGTTTAGGGGATGTATTAAAAAAAGTATGATTAAGTGGGAGATCTTTGGAAAGAAGAGAGTTTTCCCAGTTATCCAAAAAGCTGTGATTTAGTGCGCATGAGAAGATAGCTTTCAGTAAACTACTTCCTTGAATGAGTGGCCATGTGACAAGAGTACTTAGAAATAACTAATAAAAATAACAATAAAGCCCATCCTTAATTAATAAAAATAAATCTTTTAACAACTGCAGCAACTGGGGGGGGGGGGAGGGGGAAGGAGTAGAGTGACAACAAACTAATTCGGCTGTATAAAAAAGGTCTTCAGCTACTCATCACCTCAAAAAAATAACAATGGCTGAACATTTAAGGGCACTAACAAGTTGTTCTAGTTACATTTAAAGAAAAAAAAAAAAATCAATCCTAGCAGTAATAGAAACCATTTTCTTGGCTGATATTGGAAAAAAAAATCAAAATGAGGCAAAAAAAGGAGAAGTACTCACCAGATATAGCTGTTCTGTATTGGGGAAGAGCAGAATACAGTCAGAGGGGAATGATGAAGCACTTTCCAGGCTATTAGCAATTAAGGAGGATCCTTGACAGGATCTTCTCAGAATAAACGCTTGTACATTTCCAGGCACAAATGACCTAGAGCACGCTAATGTGGAGAGGTGCACAGGGTGCTGTAGTGGTGAACAAGCCACTGCACGAGGCCTGAGGCTGCTTGGGGAGATGGAGTAAGTGATGCTGGGGGAAAAAAAAAAAAAAACAACAAAAAAACACCAAACCCCAAAAAAAAAACCAAACCACACCACAAAGCACAGTGCTGTCACTGCATTCCTGCAAACGGTGTTTTGCAAAGCACTCTAACCTCAGTGGTGGTGAAAAAAAAAAAAAGGTTGGCTGCTGAAATCCATGGGTTTCTATGTCAATTTTTAAATGCACTGGGGGAAGACATTTAAAAAAAGGACTGGGTGGATGGGTGAACAAGTGACGTCAGTGGTTAGTCTGACAGGCCACTTATGAAAACCAATGAGAAACCAGTGGAGAGGGGAGGAGGGCAGCAATCACAAAGGAATGGAAAAAAAAAATCTGCACAGGTTTATGGAGAGACAAGGAATTGACAGACAAAAACTGATCCCTGGTTTTTTTTTTTTTGATACATAGAAATGACATAGATGCTCAAAAGGACTAAATAGCTAAGGCAAAAATGTCAAGAAGCATTAAAATATATTTTGAGAGTCAAAAACACAGGCTCTGTTGCCATACGTACACAGCCAATATTTAAGCTATGCATAGATGCAGCTAAGAGCAAGAAATACTAGTAACTAACCATCCCTGGGACAACAGGGAGGCTGGAAAAACTTCAGAGTAGAGCTCACAAGGAACCTCATGTGAGGTCTCGGCCAGATGCTGAAGCTTGATGGCATCTTTAAAGACTCATAACCATGATTCCAGGCTGGAGAAAAACATTTTGAATGAAAAGTTTAGTTATTTTGCACCTTTTTAAAAAAAAAAAAGGCAAGTGAGCATTTTTGCCCAGTGTGTAAAGTCACTTTGTGATGACGCTCTAGACAGCAGGTTAGTCAGGCTGAGAAAGGCATCCTAGGAGTCTGAGGAGATGGGGCAGCTGGAGGCCACGTGCATCCAGTGAGATTTCAGTGTCTGCTTGGGGTCCAGCACCTAAACCAGTACCCAACTTGGTAGCTAAGAAGCTGGAGATTACAGAGATTATAAACCACCTTTTTTTTTTTTTTCTCCTGTCCCAGGACTCAGAGCAAGGCCAACAAAGGTTGCGCGCTTGTTTGGTGGAGAGTTGGGCAACGTTACAGGAGGGCTTTGAGATCTGCACTGTCAGAGATGGCTCCCTCCCCCCACTACATGTATTACTTCTCATTTAGCAACCTTGAATTTCTCCCACCATTTTAATAACCCAGTCGCTGGGTCACAAGATCCTTCTGCACCGTTCCACAGTCTGATTCAGCGTTGAATGTCCTGTATCATTTCACATAATCAACAAACCTTGGCACCCCACGCTCAAAATTGTTCTGAAGGTGTTGATTGCAAACGACCCTGGGACAGATGTCCTCAGACGCTGGCCACTTGCACCTTCGCCGCTAGTTTTCAGCCTAGAGAAGGTGGTCTTCCCTGTCCTGGGGCAGTTCAGGTTCTTTGAAAGGTTTTGCCAGTCTGTTATTTCCTAAATCCAGTTGCTTTTCATCACAAGGCAGCTGATGCAAGTAGTAAATTACGTACAGCACGGTTACCTGTTCATCCATTTCATGCTGGAGACCATCTGAGTCCGGCACCTGGTACTGTGGGTTTGCTGCCCTTCATGTCATGGACATATTCTCAAGTCCTGACATTCTGGTCTACAACAGTGGCTTCGTCTCATCACTGCTGAGGAAAAGTCTCTTCTCTGGGAATAGCCCAAAGCTCCTCTGATGGCAAAACATCAGTTTTACTTTTCTGCCATGGCCTTAGCTCACCTAATCATTCCCACACCACCTTACAGCTTTTTGGCAGCTTTCTTATCTCCAAGATGCATTTGAAAAAGGTTTTCATACTACCTTTTCTATTTGTCACATAGTTTCCTAAAAATCTGCCTTTTTTTAGGCTCTTAAGTTTAATTTGCCAGTATTTATGAGTTTTTCTTCTATTTTCATTTGACTACAGCTTCAGCTTTTTGATGGCTGCCTTTTCAAATCTTATGCAGTAAAGTACAACCCAGTACTACTGTTCCTTCTAGGAACATTTAATTGAGAATAACTCCCTCAAGAAGATGCCACTTCCACAGTAAGACAATATATGGAGGTAAGTCAGCTGTCCTGTAGTAAGAAATTACATTCAGCTCAGAAGATTAAGTAACAAATTATTTGTTTTTGCAGCATGTACACAGTACAGTTGCCCAAAGGTTTGCATCTTGTTTTTGATGAAATGCCTGCTTTCTGAGACTAGTGCCAGTGTTTAAGTCATGAACCTGCATTTTGTGAATGGCATCTGTTATAAAGGAGTTTGGAACATTATCATTCAAGATAGTTGCCTTACATGACTGTCCGATCTATGCCTTGCATCATAGTCTTTCCTATCAGAGACCTGTATCTCCTCTTCCTTGCACAGATATTGTCGATTGCTTTGCTCAAAGACTCATTTACTTCAGAAGTGGACAGAGCATCTTTTAAATGTCCAAGACTTCTTTTACTGTGCTTATGCAGTCACTGTGTTGTTACATTTTGGTATGATTTTTTTTTTTTTCAAGCAAGCTTAATTAGTTTCCATATCTGTGCAAGATGATTTTCACTACATGGCATTTTCCTTAATGCTGAAGTTTCATGTTGACATCTTGACAAGAAAGTGGTCTGAGGACAACTAGCCATTTCTTGGGGGAGAAACACATGCATGGTGGTGTGTGCAAATACCAGTGAAGTATAAAATAGTTCTCTAAACATTCAAAGTTGCCATAAAAGGGAATTTTCCTGTAACATAACTGCTAATTACCGTACCACAGCATCACTCAAATTTCCTGTCTTAAAAAAAACAAAAGGTGCAGCTTACCCCCCCTTAGACATGGTTGGCTGCCCATCAGAGTTGTCCCTTGGGTCAGCTGGAGAGCTTTGTGTCAGCACAGCCCTGCAAAGGAGCGAACCTGTCTCAGGTGCATCCCTCTCCCACAATGGCCCAGTACAGCAAGCCCTGGTGCCTGGCCACTCGAGGAAGGCAGGGTCAAGCCTTTGGCCAGGATTGGTGTACCTTCCCCTCACAAGGTGTTCATAAACCAGGATGGATTCTGGCTTATCACAGCTGTTCTTAGAGCCAGTTTGTCCCAGCAGAGTAGCACGGTCGCTTTTAGCTCCTTTGCTGAACAAGAGCCTCTTTATGTCTGTCTGAACGCCTGCCTGCCCTGACCAAGCATTTCTATCAGTTTTCCCTAGAAATGCTTTAAGAGCAAACCTAGAGCTCCCCTACTTCAGAGAAAACCCTTCTCTAGAGAGAGAAGCAGCTGCCACAGCAGATCTCCCATCTTTATCCCAATGCCATCCACAGTCATATATGTCAATTTTTCAATTAAAAAAAACATATTTTTAGGACAGGGTTGCAGTTCTTGGACAGGCCGGCCACTGAGCTAGCTTTTCCATCTGTCTGGAGGGGCCTTGCTGTGGTGCCATCTGCAGGCACAGTGTCTGGATGCAAAATGAGGATTTAGAAGAACCATGCTTTTTCCAGGAGCTTATGTGAGAGAGGAAACAAACCCCTCCAGGCAGTCCGAAGGCTGCACGACTTGTTTGCCACACTTGCTCTCCCTGTTTTCCATACTAGAGCAACCGTGTTTTAAATTCTGTCATTCCTGGCTTGCATCACCTAGATACCATATCGTTTCTCCAAGATTTCAAGCAAGAATGTAAACCAGTTGAAATAGTATTTTACAACACAGTGAACCCTTATCTGAGACATTCCCAGCAATTGTTGGTCTGAGAGCGCATACTCTTCCACCCCCCCAGCTTGTATGAATTTGCTCATTCCCACAGCAATTTGATCTCGGGTTGGATAGGGCTCACTCTTGTTAAATAACACGAGTTCTTTGCTCTAGATGAGTTTTCAGGCAGCCTTATCTTGCTCAGGAAACGTAAGGTTTTTTTAGAGGAAAAAGGTGACTCGTTAAAACGTTCCTACTTTAAAGCCAGTTCAAAATATCTTTGTTTTACACGGGAAAAGAGGCATTCCCCCCAACAAGGTGTTTCAGCAGCCTCTCTGCACTTCCAGATTATCACGCAAGGCGCTCGCTGGCACGCGGACAGATGCGCGGGCAGCAGCACACAGGACAGCCATTCAAAGCACCCATGCGCAGCAATCGAGGACAGGATGGGACCAACCCAAGACTCATTTGTCAGCCTGACAGGCCTGCAGGCTACACCTCTCACCAGCAGAAATCCAACTCCACAGGAGAGCTGCCTCCACTTAGCCCCAGGATCAGGCAGCTCCCATTTAACTCCAGAGTTACCTAAAGCTCCCACGGGGCCATTTGTGGGGTAAGCCAGGTATTGCTGCTGTCCCAGGGCAACAAGCTGCTCAGAGTCCCAGCTCCTATCCAGAGGCAGGTTATTCAACCTTTTTCTCTTTCCAAAGCGACTTGGAGTCATCGTCCTCTAGTCCAGCAAACATTTAATTTTTACACAGCCCAGCTGCTGGAGATAAGCAGCTCCAGGACACTGTCCAACATACCTTGATCCTGGGAGCTTAATCCTCGCTCCAGATCAGGGTCTAAACCAGTTGGGTCCAGACAACAGCTCCAACCCTGCCTGCCAGGAAGACAGCAACGCATCACACATTACCAAGAGACAGTAAACCGAGCTGCTAAAAATGGAGGGCCGCACGATTTTGTGCGGTGCATCTCCCCCAGTGGTCACAGAAGGCTCGGCCCCTGCCTGGCAGCATTTGTGCTTCCAAGAGGAGGTAGCGCAGTCCCTGGCAGAGGGCTGACACTCACCTTGCAGAGATTTGCTGCTCAGGAGCTTAACTGCAACTGCCCCTCCTTCCGCATAGCATTAAGCCAGAATTAAGACTAGCTACCACCATGGTAACACTGGTTTCCAACACGTCCCTAGGCAGCCATTTCCTCTAGGGCAAGTCGATTCTTTTTAAACAAGGTGAAAGCAAATGAAAAATCCTCCCTGTAACATTTACTACTAAGGCAGGGAGAAGGAGAAGAAAGAATTCCTGTTTCTTGTGCCATTTTGCCAAACCAAATGCAAAAAAAGTCATCTGCTCAGCACTTTATTCTACCCACCAGACAAGCAAATCCAGAGCTAGAAGGTGGACGGAGCAGCAGAGCCGCCTTCCATTCTACCACGCAGCAGTCCCGCACCACACCCTGTTTTGGCTCAGGGGCGTGAGTCTTACCTCCAGCACAGGCAGCTCACCAGCGTGCAAACCACAGCTGCTCCGCTCGCTGCAGCCCCGCGCTCAGCAGAGACGGGCACTCGCGGTTCTCTGCAAGTCGGGTATCCCAGGACTGCCATCCAAACGCCTCTTCTGGCACTTCCCACGTCCCTGCTGCCCGGGGCTCACACAGCCTCCCGCACACGGTGGCCACGTAGCACCGCTTAGTTGCAGCCAGGCTGGCGAGGCCCCTCCTTATAAGGAGGCACCCACATTTGCTCCTTCCCCCCGCCACTTTCTCCCATTTCCCATGGACAGACCAACACGGCATTTCAGATGGTGATAACTTTTATTGATGTAAGGTGGTACACAAACAGATCAGTTTCTATCAGCCTCTCCACCTCCCCCAGGCTCGGGGAGAAGTTGGAGGAGTGGGGGAGACAAGGGAACAGAACTGGCCTCTCACTGCAGGATGCAGAACTAAGCGGTGGTGAAGAAGGGCAGGGGCTCCAGCAAAGGAGAGTCCTGCTTCCCTGGGCAGCAGGGGGGCTGTGTGCTCGGCTCACTCCTTGGATGCCATGTGGACCATCAAGTCCACGACACGGTTGCTGTATCCATACTCGTTATCGTACCTGGGGACAGGAACAGAAGTGCCGTCAGGACCGACCCATTTCTTGCATCCCCTTCCTCCAGTGCTGCTGCTGCTCCTCTGCCCCATCCCACACAACTGAACCAGGCGGCTTCCCATCCACTTCCAGTAAAGAAAATAGGAAGCATCCCATCCACCCTCCAAATAAGGGAAGGAGAAGGCTACAGTCATTTCAGATAAGAAGCCATCTCACTCCACAGAGACTTTTAACATGCTGGAGCCGCTCTATTCAGCAGGGCTCTACTCATCACCCTGCATCGCCAACCTGGCAGTGATGAACAGGACAAAGGTCTAACTTGTCTGCCAGCCCCCACCCCAGTCTCCCCCACCACCCCCCAGGCTGTGCCTACCAGGAAACCAGCTTGACGAAATGGTCGTTCAGTGCAATGCCAGCACCCGCATCAAAGGTGGAGGAATGGCTGTCACCATTGAAGTCACATGACACAACCTGGGGGAGAGAGAGAGAATCGTAACACATACAGTTACTCACAGCCTGAACCCCAAGTGCCCAGATCAGGATCCCAGCAAGGCTGCTCCCATCAGAAAGAGGAGGTGAGCTCCTGTAACCACAGGCCAAGAGACCAGGATTTACTTACCTGGTCCTCTGTGTATGCCAGGATGCCCTTCATGGGCCCATCAGCAGCAGCCTTCACTACCCTCTTAATGTCATCATACTTGGCCTGGGAAGAGAGACGCATGTAAGATGGTCAGATGCCAACTCACACAAAATGTCCGCCGGAGGGGGGAGGGGGGCCACGGGACACAGAGGAGACACACATGGGAGCACCACGGCAGCGGTCACGCACAGCAGGTGCGATTTTCACCAAGATCAAATCTTCTTAGGGAAGAGATGAATGCAGAGAGGGCAATTCCAGGGAAAAGGAGTTTAGAGGAGTCACTGGCAGGTCTGGAGGTTGTTAGGGCCTTGTCTACAACACTTACTGGTTTTTCCAGACGGCAAGTCAGGTCCACAACAGAGACATTGGGGGTTGGCACACGGAAAGCCATTCCAGTAAGTTTCCTGTGAGAGATGCGAGTCAGCAGGGAACAGCACCTGGCACCCCTCTGCCAGCCCTCTGTTCTGCTAGGGACAGGCCAGAGCTGGCCAGGCACCAGCTGCCACCTCCTGACACCCAAGGAGGGACACCACTCACCCATTGAGCTCAGGGATGACTTTTCCCACAGCCTTAGCAGCTCCAGTAGATGCTGGGATAATGTTCTGGGCAGCACCTCTGCCATCCCTCCACAGCTTCCCAGAGGGCCCATCCACTGTCTTCTGTGTGGCTGTGATGGCATGGACAGTGGTCTGGGGGAAGAGAGCACAGCTGATTCTCTCCAGAAAAAGCATCCATCCCAGCTACCTCCTCCCCATCCCAGGGGACACAGGGAGTACAGATGCTTTTCCTCTCACATGAGGGGACCTGGGGATAGGGCACCCTCCGGGGCAGCAAGCTCCAGACCTACCATAAGACCCTCCACGATGCCAAAGTTGTCATGGATGACCTTGGCCAAGGGTGCCAGGCAGTTAGTAGTGCAAGAGGCATTGCTGGAAAAGAGAGGGAGGAATGCTCATCAGCCACAGGCAACACATCTACAGAAGTGAGATGAGACCCCATGCAGCTGGTGAGAGCTCCAGGCCAGAGAGCATCTTCCTCTCTCCTTACCTCACAATTTTCAGAGACTTGTCATACTTGTCATGGTTGACACCCATCACAAACATGGGAGCATCAGCTGAGGGGGCAGAGATGATAACACGCTTAGCGCCACCCTTCAGGTGAGCCTGGAAGAAGATAAGGAGATTAGATAACCCAGAATCCCTCCAACAGCTCACTTCTTCAGACAACCTCTTCTCCCGCCCAGCCCCGTCTCTTCCCCATCTTGAGCAACTCCGTACGCAGCGACATGCCCCCCGCCCCGGCAGAAGCAGCAGTGTCCGTTCTCCCATGTGCTACTGTGGCATACTCACCCCAGCCTTCTCCATGGTGGTAAAGACACCGGTGGACTCCACAACATATTCAGCACCAGCATCTCCCCACTTGATGTTGCTGGGGTCACGCCTGAGGAGGGACAAAACTGTAAGAGCTGCTTCACGAGACATCTGCTTTCATCTTCCATAGGGGCAAGAGGGGGAGAAATACTTACTCCTGGAAGATGGTGATAGCATTCCCGTTAATCACAAGTTTCCCATTCTCAGCTTTAACAGTGCCCCGGAAGTGACCATGAGTAGAGTCATACTTGAACATGTAAACCTAGCAAGGAAAGAGGGGGGGAAGGTCAGGCACCCTGGCTGCCATCTTCCTAACCCTTGCTCTGCTTATGCCACAGTCTCAGCTCCCCACCTCCTCGGTGACCTCGTCCAACTGTTGCGCTGTACTTGGCTCTGCCGAACCTCCCAGCCTCACACCCAAGTTTTCCTGTGAGGCCTCTGCCTCACACCCAGTTTTCCTGGGAAGCTACTAGAACAGAGCCAGAGGAGCCCTACTCAGAAAGGCCCAGAGGGGGCACTGCAAGGCAACTCACCATGTAGTTCAGATCAATGAAGGGATCATTGATGGCCACCACTTGGACTTTGCCAGAGAGGACGGCAGCCCGGGTGACCAGGCGGCCGATGCGGCCAAATCTGAGAAGAGAGAGACGCGGGTGAGGAAGAGCAACAGGAAACCTGCCGGGCTGGGCACTGCCCGCTGCCTTCCCTCGGGATCATCCGCCACTCCCTGCCCGGCGGGGCGGGAGGGAACGCAGCGGCCACGTCCAAAGGCCGAGGCGCTCCGGTTAAAGATTAAGAGCGACCCCCGTACCGGAAAGGTCAAGCGCTAAATTTACTGAGGGCCCCGGGGATCCGGTTACTCCTCAGCACGGTGGGAGAAGGTCACATCCCCCGTGCCGCCGCCGACACACGATCCACCGGGCAACCTTTCGGTGGGGGGGCTGCAGCCCGCCGGTGGGGTGCGGGGACCCCCCGGGGGGGGGGGGGGGCAGGCGGGCAGCGGCGGTGCTTCCGGGGTGACTCACCCCGAATCTGCAGGGGGAAGTGACTCAGCAGCCCGCCCGCCCCGGCCCCTCAGCCCGGTGCGGGGAGCAACGGTGGCGCGGGACCGGCGGGGGGCATATTGTCGTCGTGTCCCCGTCCCCCCTCAACCCGCCCCCCCCCGCGCCCTTGAGGCGACCTTGCCACCCCCCCCCCTTTCCCTCACACCCGCCGCCCCCGCCCTCCCCCCCCCCGGGCGCCTCCCGGTGCCGCAGCCCGGCCCCGCCACTCACCCGTTAATTCCGACTTTCACCATCTTCGCCTCTTCGGGATGTTCCTGCGGGGAGAAACCGCCGGTCAGGACCCCGCGCCACGGACGGGCGGGGAGGGGGGGGGGGGGGGGGGGAACCGGTCACCGCCCCCGGCAGCCGCGCCTCGCTGCCCGCCCCGGGCGCCGTTAACGGCTCGCCCACCGCCGGGGGGGGGGGGGGGGGGGGGGATGCGCGCGCTCCGAACCCGCCCCCGCCCACCTCACCGCCTCCCCCTCACCGCCCCCGCCATCTTGCGGCGCACCGCACCGCGCCTTTGTGCCCGCCGGCCCCGCCGCCACGCGGCCCCGCTCCGCCCGGGGGGCTGCCGCCCGCCGCTCCCCCGCCCGCCCCGCCCAAGCCCCGCGGCGCCGGCCCACGGGTGGGCGCTGATGTTGGGGTCCCCCCACTCCCCCCCCCCCGCGCATCTCCTCCTCCTCCTCCCCGCCGCCCCCGCCCGTTACCTGCTGCCTCCGAGCCGCCCCTGCGCGCAGTGAGAAGGTGGCGCAGCGCCCCTCCGCCGCCCTTTATAGCCGCGGAGGGGAAGGGCCGGGGCCCGCCCCGCCGGGCCGGCGCCCAATGGGAGCGCGGGGGCCGGGCCGGGCTACGTGCGCGCCCGCGCTGCGGGTGCGGCTGCCGCGGCACCCCCCCCCCCCCCCCCCCCCCCGCACCCCCCACCGCACCCCCCCGCCGGGCCCCGCGGGGTGGGGGGTCCGCAACGGTCCCCGCGGGGCGGGGGGCGCGCGCTGCGCCTTGCCCCCGAGCCACCCCTGGGCGGGGGTGGGGGTGATGGTGGGGGTGGGAGATGCCCCGGTCCCGGAGGCAGGAGGTAGCCCCAGGGCGGGGAAGGGCGGCGGGGCCCCTGCCCGGGGAGGCGGGAAGCGCTCCCGGTGATGGCCGGAGAGGGGCTGCCTCCTCGGGGCTCTGCCGCCAGCGCCCCGGGAATGGCGTGGGCTGCTTTCACCTGGTAACAAAGGAGAGACACCCCCCCCCCCCGCCCCAGCTGCAGCCTGCGCCCCTCTCCCAGCCCCCAGCATGGCGGCGGGGGCAAGGGGGCTGCAGAGATGCTGGGGACACCCCGAGGGACCGGCGGGTCCCCAAGCGTCTCCCATTCCCCCCAGCGCTGGGAGGACAGCGGGTGCTGGCCGGGAGCTCTCTCGCACCCATGCTGGGGACCCCTGCCTGTCTTTGGCTCCCCGGGTGGGTTTAGCCAGGCGTGCTGTGGATGGCCCAGCAGGCCACGCGCCGCAGCGTGAGCACCATCTTAATGAGGCACTGCGGCACAGCTGCTACCCGCGGGACGTGACGGCGGAAATCCTGCCCGTCCGCCGCCTCGGCCCGCCTTCGCCGGCCGCCTGTGAGGAAGGAGTGCTCCGTGCATGGCCGCCGCCGCTGCCCGGCCTGCCGCCCCCCACGCCGGGCTCCCTCTCTGAGCCGTGCCAGGCTGCGTCCCCCCGGCTTGGTGCACAGCCCGGGCGCCACGGGAGAAACCCGCGTTAGGCGCGAGGCCCAGAGCGTGCTGGAAAGCCTCCGTCCCTTGGGGAGGGGGTTCCGAGGAAGGTGTGGGAATGGTGGGGATGCAGATCCAGGCTGGCAGGGGGTGTTGGGAGCAATCCTCCCCCTCTGGCTGCTCAGCTGAGCCGGGCTCCAGCTGGGCTCTGAGGATGAGGAGGGAGGAGCGGGCTGGGGGAGCCACGCAGGTACTGGGGTGGGGGGCAGAGAGGGGTCACGCAGCTCAAACGTAACCCAACTCTCCTTATTACTGCTGCTATTCCCGGTGCTGCCGAGGGGCTGGCGGCTAAGTTTAGCCCCAGCTGAGGTTACGACCTTTTCTTAAAGGCCAGGGGATGATGGCTTGCGTGGTACAGCGGTGGGGCTGGAGGGGTGCAAGCCCGTGGCGCTCCAGCCGCAGCCGGCCGGGGGGCTCTCAGGGGCAGCTTTTGCATGAACAGGAGGCCCCCGTGTTTGCTCGGCAAACACGGCAGCGCCAGGCGCCCTGCACCGGGGGGCAGAGTGCAGCTGGGATGAGCCAACATGGGCCCTGTGCCCCCGCGCCCGGCCAGCGGTCGATATCTCACCCCCCGCCACTGCTGCGGCCCCGGCGGCGCCGTGCTGCAACTGTGCGTGCCGCCCGGCCCACCCGGAATGGCGGCGCGCACCCAACATGGCCCCACGCGTGGGGGCCGGGGGGCGGCGGGCTGTGCCGCCATCTCCCGGCCCGCCGCCGCTGCCAGCCCCTTGCCCCCGCACGGCCCCCCAGCCTGGGGCAGCCACGGCCTCTCGCTGAGGTGCTGCTGCCGAGCTCGGACGCGGCAATTAGTACAGCTCTGTTTAATTAGCAAGCGAGTCCTGAAGCACAGAGAGGAGGGAGGGAGGCTGCCGGCGGAGCAGGGGTCCTGCGGCCGAGGAGCAGCCGTGGAGCCGGGAAGCTCCTCCTCGTACCCGCCGTGCCGCTTCCCTGCCACCGCCGCTCTCCTTCAGGACAAGGGCTTCACGTTTTCGGTCGCCGGCACGCCGTGCTGGTTCCCAAGCCAGTGCTGTGGGCGCCTGCGTCTTCTCCGGCTGTGGAGAAGCAGGGCTGGTGAGCCGCCCAGCGGCGTGCAGCCTGCCTGCTCTCACACCCCAGCCGGGCCCCCAGCACAACCCCGGTAGCATGGGTGGTCCCGTATCCCAGCCTTCGCCCCGGTTGCCGGCAGGTGGTGGCCCCACAGCCTGCCCCGCTGCCCCCGTCCCCTCGCCCCTGGTCCTCCCCACTATCCGTGCTCTCAAGTCTCCCCTTACTTCTCCCTGGTCTGCTTGTTTGAGCCCTCACTGCTGGCCCTCTCACCTTGGAGACCCTCCAAGGCTAACAGCCCAAACCACTGAAGGTCCCAATCCGGTCCAGTTTCAGCCCAAAGCAGCCCCTGGGCATGGCCTTCCAGGCCCAATCTCCAGGCAGTGCCCACTTGCGACTGGCGAGGGTCTTGCGCCAGAGAGAGGGACGGGCAGCTCTAACCCCAGATGGGAGGAAGGGGAGGGTAGAGGAGAGCAACTGAGGGCCAAAGCTGGACCCCTCCTTCGTGTCCTCTTCAGCCAGTGTGGACTCGGGCTCCAGTGGCAGCAACTGGGAAAGGAGCATCTGGGATAAACAGAGAAGTGGGGGGGGGGTGTGAGAGCAGAGTGGCCTGTGCTTCTGGCGATAAGCCTTGTACCCCCTTGTACCCTACTGCCCACACTTCCCCTAGGGCTCTGGCAGGGCATAAAATGGTGCCTGCACACAGACACGGTGCCCGTGACATTGCATCCAGACACAGGGAAGGGTTAGATCAACAGCTCCTGCGGGCTGAAATGATTTTGCTGTCCAAAAGAACAAGCAGGCAGCTGCTGTGAGCCTTTGCCTGAGTGCAGATTGCCCTGCTCTTGTCAAGCTGTCATCCCCACCCCCTACCTGGAAGGTAACTGAGGCTTCAGTCCTTGCTCCTTTTGCTGATGCTGAGCACCTCTGTGTGCTCAGGCTGCTGTGTGGCATTTATATTTTTCCAGAGGGCTGGTGGGCAGGACGGACCCGCCCCAAATACCTGCTGCTAAAGGTGAGGGGGAGGCAGGAGCACAGCGGGTGTGTGGAAGGGGGCTCCCCATCTGCTGGGAATCTTCTAGGTTATCTGTGCAAGCAGGGACGTGCTGATCGTACACCCCGCAGCACTGCCGGCAGCCTCCGGCTGTAGGGAGACAAGCGTTGGGAGGTGCGCTGGGGGCAGCGGAGGCATGGCATGGCTGCCCAGGGAAGGAGCCTGCGGTAGCCATTCCACATCTGTCCCTCACGTGGGTGCTGAGCTAAGGCTAAAGATGCCTTTGTGCAGCTCTTTTCGGTAGTGAGTTAATTGAAGCGGACACGGGCATCTTCAGTGAGGAGTGAAAGCGGTGAGTCATAGCAGGATCAGTCTTGTGATTTCAGTTCACGTCCTAACTACTTCCCTGTAACTTTCCCAGGGTGACGTGAAGGCAAGGTGTTGGGGCTTAGGTTAGGGTTTGGGTAAGAGGCAGCTGGGTAGATTTGAAAGCCAAAATATTATTGCTGTAATTGCTGAGGGTAAAAGATTTACCCAAGCGAAGAAGTCCTTAGCTGGCATCCTGAGAGAGGCTCTTGGCCTTAAAGGGGGGCTACTGGGGGGTAGTACTGAGCTTAGGAGTGAAAATCCTGACCGAACAGGATGAGCCTTCCCTCTTAAACATCAGAACCAGGACACTGAGCACGTTGAAGGACACGACTGTGATTTCGGGTGGCTGCTGACACAGGGGGGAGAGTGAGACAGGACTAGTCTACTGTTAAAAGCCTCTGCAGGCAGCATGGGGAGTCCCGCAAGCAGCCTGCCCCAGACCAGGGAGCACTAAAAAGCTTTTGTCTGTCGGCTCCCTTGTAGCGCTGGTGCTCCTTAGGAGTTGGGTTAGAAGGACACAGTCACCCTAGAGCCGAGGCTGTTGGACTGAAAGGGGAAGAGCAGTGAGAATAGACAGCAGCCTCCGGTAGCTGGAATTTGGGCCCCCCACATATTCCAGGTTCAAACATGACCTCCCCAAATTGCCCCTGCTACTCCTGAAACCTCCCTCAGCTCTCTCCCAGTCCCTCCTACCTGTAGCCTCTGTTCTGGTAAGGACACAGTCTGAACGCTGGCAGAGAGCAGAACTAAGAGGAGGAAAAGCGAGCAAGGCCACGACTGGAGCCCCAGCATCATCTTCTTATCCCAGGGCTTGTGGGAGGCGAGGCAGGACCTGCAGCATCTGACAGATGCAGTCACTAGCCCCTCTTTGCCTTTATAGCTTTGGTTCTGGCAGGCGCCTGGCCCCCAGCTCTCTGCTGAACTACCCCCCAGAGCTCCTTAACCTTTCAGCCCTTTTGTCCAGGGTGATGTATTTCAGGGTGAGCTCAGCAAGACCCCTTCCCCTAAAGAAAAAGGACACAAAGGTGTTTACTGAGTGTCTGGGAAGACAAATGTGAGTTGAGCTGCCGCTGGCCAGGACCTGGAGGTATCTGTCAGGGTCAGGAGCGGGGTGACACTTTGAAACACGTCCCGAAGGAGGATCTTGAAGGCTGCATTGTACAGCGATATTGAACATACTCCTTGTAGGCAGAGTGCTGTTAATGCTATTTCTCTAATCAGCGTGAGCGTGAACTAGCAGTAGTCGCACTGCTGGCTGCACAGAGCCGACACAAATTCAGCTCTGTGACAATACAAGCTCTCGTTTTTAATATTTATATCTTGGTGAGCTGGTTGGCCTGGGAATGAAGAGCTCCTGCTGCAGAAGGTGTGTGAATTCCAGCACTAACTTTACCAGATTTGCGGCGGTGACGGGAGCGTGAGTCTAGTACTAGTGGGCATATAACTTGCAGGCTGGTTGTCCTGAGCCACTCAACATACACCATCTGGAGGGCTGGGCTGAGTTTCCAGAGGAACCAGCACAGAAAAGAGCTCGTCGAGGCTCAGCTTGCACTTTCTCAAGCTCAGGCGCACAATGGAAGCGGGACGGCAAGGAGCAGATTCCTACCTCCTAAATCTTCTGGCCATTAGTTCCCCCTGCTTTGTTTACCTCTCCCATTTTACTGTAGTTTCTCACCAGTTGAACAAGGCAATGAGGTCACTGTTTGGAGACCAGGGTGCAGAAGTCAGCCTGGGTGTGAAGACAGAAACTAATCAGGAAAGTTTGTCAGGGGAGACGAATGGGGGGACTGTACCCCTGTCCAGGATTGGTAGCGGGTGTGCTGGGTGAGTTTAATAACACCTTAAACTTCCCTTTCGTCAGTATTGTTGCACAAAGCAATTGGGTTGAAACTTGTCAGGCAGTGTTCTGCTGCCTGCTTTTGCTTATTTTTTTTTAAGGAAAGAAGAAAATTAGGAAAAAAACCCGTCTTTCGCAGAGATAACAAAAGTCACAGTTCAGATACTTGCCGTCTTTCTCGCCTGCCTTCCCTCCCTTCATTCCCAGCATTTTGCACTTGCAGATTTGTGGGTCCCTTTCTTCCCTGCCCAAGGAGCCAGAAAGTTTTATGAACCATTTTGCATCCAGTCCGTGAAAAGCGAGTGTGGGTCTCCAGTCTGGAGCACTGATGCTGGAAGCAGGAGAGACTTTGCACAGGCGGGGGCATCCAAGTGTGTTAGCTCCACCTGATACCTGCCACCCGGGGTGGTGCTGCTTCCAGAGCAATCCTCTGGTGATCCTGTCTGGCAGTCCCCCGTCAGAGGTGTCGCCTGAGCCAGCTGTCTCGGTTGTGCCAGCAAATAGAGGGGCTCCCCGGGCCCCTGGCTAACGGCCTCGACTGACACATTTCCTGGGGAACAGGATTAGTTTCGTACCAGCCTTTTAAACCACAAAGCACAGGTGACTGCTGGAGAGTCACGGGACATGTTGTTCGCGTGGGCATTCAGACGGGGTGCCTGTGCACAAACGGAGTGCGGGGTGTGTGCGCGCAGCCGGCCCCTCTGCATGCTGGATGCGGCAGGGCATGGAGCTTTGCAGTGTGGAAGTTTCAGAGAGGTGGGAAAGAGAGGAAGGAGGATGGGAAGTGAGCACGTGTTCATCCCACATGCAAGATGTCTCAGAGGATGTTGTTCTGTACTTCCTAGTCACATTCAACCATCCAGAAGCAGCTGAGTCAGTCTGCTAGAGTATTCATGCTCCCAGCAAGACAGCTGCAGGCAGATGCATCTCAGGTTGAACTTACCGGTTCCACGAGTCAGCTCTTTCTAGAGCAAAAGGTAAGTACAAAAGCAACAACGCTTTGTTTTTGATATGAAATGTAGCATTGGTTTGATCTGGCATCCCTTGAATGTGGTGGCCCCCATATTGCAAGAAGAATGCCAGAAATGTGTTTGCAGTTGCTCCAAATTCCAGCCCACTTGCACGCAGACTGAGCCCCGCAGGGATGGACAGGCTCTGAGCTCTCAAGCGACGGGTCCCCTCCTTCAGTCCAGCAAAAGCTGGGGCTCGCAGCGGGGAAGGAGTCATCACTGTCCCACACCAAGCAAGAAACTTTGGGGACTGTAGAAAATTTGTAAATTTTCTTGCAAATTCTTGCATATCTTGCAAATGCAGTAAAGCCTGGATAAATTGCAGGTGCTTAATGACTCAGGTGCCGTGAGGTTGCAGCTGTTCTGTGTCCCAGATCTTTGCTGGGACTTTGCAGTAGAACTGAATAGTTGCTCTGACATGTCCTGGCAATGACTGTGAAGTGAAAAGGCTTTGGCAGACGAGTCCCCGATTGCCCCAGTTTTCTCAGACTCAAATAGGTTATTGTCCTTCTTTCCCCTCTGGTGCTAACAAGTTTCCTCTGTAAAAACCCTTCCCCCTCTGATGCTGGGACACTGATTGTAGAGCTTGCAAGACCACCAGAAAAGTGGTCTCCTGCTGAACTACAATCAGTCTTTTACAAACAGTTGCTTATAAAGAAAAGGAGCAGAGCAACTGGAGAGTGGGAGGACTAGGAAGTGCGTGAAGTACCCTGGGGGAACAGCCCCTGGCCGTGGCCATGGCAAGGGCTGGTGGTTGCTACTGGCTCTAGAAGCGAGGATGATATTCATGTTGCTCCACTGGTACCACGTGTAGGAGTCTGGAGCCTACTGTGGTCAGGAGTCCCTCAGAGAATGGAAACTCTAGTGATCTTGGCACTGAGTAATCCCACTGCCTCAGGAGCAAGGGAGTGGGATTACTCCTTCAGTAGCAATTCCTGGTCATCATGGCAGCCACCAAAATAGCTGCTTGCGAGGAACAGAAGGGCAGCAACTGGCTGCTTAAGGGGGCAGCCACTGTGTAGCTGTTCAAACCCCTCTTGGTTTTTGCTTCATCTTTCTGCAGCACTTCCTTTGTCCGTGACACAAGATTGCCAATTCCTCTGATGCCAGGAGAGGCCAGTGAGGAGAGGGGGACGCTCCACCTGAACAGCCTGCAGAAAGGGACCAACAGGAGCTCGCTGATCTTCCACTCTCACTTGACCAGACAGTGCTGTGCCCAGGAAAGAACAAAAGATGGACTGCAAAGTGGTGAAGGAGCCACTGTGTCAGTCCAGTCATTGACTGCCAAACCCTCCTTCCATCTCAGAAAGGCGGCTGGATGGCTCTCCTGAAGGAAGAAGTTTAACCACTTGTAGTGGAAAAGCACGGCCTAAAGGTAAGCCAATGCTTAGACAGTTTTACGGCCACCTTGTTCCCTCCCTCCCTCCCTCCGTGTCTCCCTCACTGCAGTATTGTCAACATGTGCACCGGGGTCCTCGAGCAAAAGCAATTCCATGAATGGGTCTGCCTTTGCCTGAGACAGGAATAACCCAGACTGTTTTTCCCAGTATATTTTTTACGTGCACTACAGGGACTTTATCCCCTTCCACAGTACGTAAGAGTTCTGACTGGGCAGGCCCACCTCGATTGGCAGATCCCCTATTAACCAGGTGGCTTTTGCTAAATGTGTATCCCAGTGTTTGAATGTCCCACCACCCATCGCTCTCAGTGTAGTCTTTAACAGTCCATGGTATCGTTCAATTTTCCCGGAGGCTGGTGCATGATAGGGGATGTGATACACCCACTCAATGCCATGCTCTCTGGCCCAGGTGTCTATGAGGTTGTTTCGGAAATGAGTCCCGTTGTCTGACTCAATTCTTTCTGGGGTGCCATGTCGCCATAAAACTTGTTTTTCAAGGCCCAGGATAGTGTTCCGGGCGGTGGCATGGGGCACGGGATATGTTTCCAGCCATCCTGTGATTGCTTCCACCATTGTGAGCACATGGTGTTTGCCTTGGCGGGTTTGTGGCAGTGTGATATAATCAATCTGCCAGGCCTCCCCATATTTATACTTCAGCCATCGTCCTCCATACCACAGAGGCTTTACCCGCTTGGCTTGCTTGATTGCAGCGCATGTTTCACATTCATGGATGACCTGTGCAATAGTGTCCATGGTCAAGTCCACCCCTCGGTCACGAGCCCATCTGTATGTTGCATCTCTTCCTTGATGGCCTGAGGTGTCGTGGGCCCACTGAGATATAAATAGTTCACCCTCATGTTGCCAGTCCAGATCCACCCGAGCCACTTCAATCTTAGCAGCCTGATCCACCTGCTGGTTGTTCTGATGTTCTTCAGTGGCCCGACTCTTGGGTACGTGAGCATCCACACGATGTACTTACACAACCAGGTTCTCCACCCGGGCAGCAATACCTTGCCACAATGCGGCAGCCCAGATGGGTTTGCCTCTGCGCTGCCAGTTGTTCTGCTTCCACTGCTGTAACCACCCCCGCGGGGCATTTGCCACCATCCATGAGTCAGTATAGAGAGAGAGCACTGGCCACTTTTCTCGTTCAGCAATGTCTAAAGCCAGCTGGATGGCCTTTACTTCTGCAAACTGACTCGATTCACCTTCTCCAGCAGTTTCTGCGACTTGTACAGGACTCCATACAGCAGCCGTCCATCTCCGAGTTAGTGCACAGACTTGTAAAGCCTTGGGCCTGGGTAGAAATCTATACATGCTGTTTTCTTTCATTCCCACTTGTGAGCGACATATACCCCGTGGGGGGGGGTGGTGGGGGAATCACGTACAGCGTGCATGACTGTGTGTCGTATTTACTGTTAATGCTGCAGCTGCTGCCTGCCTCTTGTAGCCTTCACAGAATATTTTAATCAGGGAAGATGGGTAAGAGGGACAATATTGCTGTAGCTTTCTGATCTTTGTATTCCACGTGATCGTCCTGTTCTTACCGGGGTGCTCTGAATTTGGGGGGGTTGTATTGGTATCTGGCTATTATACTAGTGGCAGCAAGGGGGCAGATCTTTCCAGCGAGCCATGGGACTTGAGGGTGGTCCACGCGTCCCAGCCCAGTAACTACACCTGTCATCCCATCATTCCCTCATCTACTTGTTTCTACAAGCATCTACAATGTTTATGTCTGTTCAGGTATTAGCATTAAAAAAAAATTGCATATTTTTAAATATTAAATATTAAGCATATTAGAAAAACATAGCCAATGTAAAGCTATGCAATTTCTAATGCCTTTTTTTTTTTATAGGGATCAAAATAAGTTACAGTAGTCTTTTATCACTACTTATGCAGCCAGGCCAGAGGAGAACTGAGCAGCAGGCTCTACTTGCTCACAAACCAAGGGTGACTACGACAACTGCAGGAACTTGGTAGATCCTCAGAGACAGAGAATGCGGAAGATCTGCAGGAACCTGCTGATAGAAGGACCCTTCTGCTTCCTGCCCTAGTCTGTCACCAGTCAGCTTTCTAGGCAACTGACAGGTAGGAGGAAATAATTCTGTAGTAATAGCTCTGGGACAAATGCCAATTTCCCTGTGAGACAGGAGGTTAAAGGTTGTTTATGTGATTAACACAAATTCAGATTTAGGGCACTTCATGTTCACACAGCCGTCCAAGGAGTGCCAGGACTGACTTGAACACTGATGTGGCATTCCTGGAAGGAAACAGCTTAAGTGCCAGTCTTATTTCAAACGCGATTGGATTCGCAGCAAACGCATTCCAAAAAGTGCAGTGAGACAACCACTGCTACCAGTATACTTGGTAACTTGAGCAAATCAGGCAAAGATAATTCTAAAGTTCTTTGGTGGTTTTTTTTTTTTTTGTTTGTTTCCTTTTTAAAAAAAAAACAAACCACCTTTTTAAAGTTGTATTTTTTTCCTACTCACTTTGCATATTCTCTGTTGAAGCACTCTAGCTGTAGTTTAAGTTAGCCTTTCTCCCCCCTCTTCCCCCAGATCCCTCAACTCTGTTTTGAGGAGATCTGTACAAGAAAAAGATGCAGGTAACTTCCCCTCGAAGCCCTGCTGGGTTTTGCAGGGCAAGAGCTTCAAAAAGGATCAGACATAAAAGAGCCTAAACCCAGCAAAATCCTAGCGGTGATCATCCTGTGCTGGATGGTGTACTTGTAACCACGTACAAAATGGGAAGGGAAGGAGCATTTTGAACTCGGTGGTTAGTTTGGCTCTTCTTAGACCTTCTTCCAAAGATTTTTTTTTTTCTTTTAATCAGAACAGCTTACTTTCATCTGCAAAGCTAGGGCAAAAACAGTCAAAGTGGCAGTTATGTTCATCACTGCCTTTCTTTGTGGAGGTATCAAAAGACAGGCTTGGAGTCACTTTAGCCTGGTGTATAACTTCCTCATTTAAAGCACTGTCATATTATGGGGTAGTTCAGACAAGAACACGACCGACTGCTGCATAAAACGAGTTTTATTTTTAGTTAAAGACAGTGGCAGATGGTTCCCTCAGCGCAGCCGGCGGGCTGAAGATCTGGTGATGGGAGTTGTTTTGGTGGGGGTTTCTTCCTCTATTAATTCTGCCGATCGCTCTGAGAGAGTAAAACGTGTCAATAACCAGCACTCCATTGCCTTGAACAGAGAAATCTACAGGCAACCTAAGCAGTGCTCTGAAGCCCTACACACTTTCTGCCCATTACCAAAGGAATATCCCTGATGGGCCAAATCTATAGTCTTACTTTCACCTTTTGAGCAAACGTGTACAATGCCTTACCGTCCTCAGAGCTGTTCTCCTCATCACTGGAGAAGGCAACAATAGCTTTTTTGGGTGGAGGGCGCTTTTGGGTACGCTTATGCTTTCGGAGGGTGCGAGACGGGGGTGTGACAAAATCTTCATCCCTGTTGGCTGTGCTCAGGGCCTGGCGGCGTGAACCTGCCAAGAAAAAAAAAAAATAGAAAAAAAAGGAGAAAAGTATTGCAGCCGTTCTGTCTGTAAGGGTGAGAAAAAGACCCTAGGTGTCTCTGCTGGACTGCAGGATCAGGGGGAAGGCAGCAGTCTCACAAAAGGAACATACTTCCTGGTGGTTTCCGCTTGGCCGGCTCTGGCATTGGCATTCCACTACTTTCCTGGCACGTCTCTGCTGAATCCAGCCCTCGGTTATGGGAGGCAGACAGCTTCTGCTCCAGCTCGTCAACCAGAGTCTGATGAAGATGTAACACAGTGGGGGGAAAAAAAAGAAAGAAAGAAAGAAACAGAAAAGAAGAAGAAAAAGAGGGTGGGGGGAGAGAAGCATTACATCCGTATCAGAATTGCCATCAGGTTCTCTGATAAATTGGGGCAAGGAGTAGCCTGCTTAATATGGAGAACTGCAGGGCTTTCCAATCATTGTGTGCAAAAAGCAACTGTTTTTCTGCCCTGGACACTTCCCCCCATCCTTACTTTAGTCTCAGGTTTGCCGCCTGCTCTGCGGAATCGAGCCAGCACAGTTTGGAAACAACTGTAGACAGCTGGGTCTTGGAGCTTGTCTGCAAAGCAGTCAAAGTTGTCCTGCAGCTTGTGAAGGCCCCGTTCCGAGAGGGGAAGCAGAGTAAGGCAGCGGGACAGATCCCGGTATTGACGCTCGGTTCTGGGAAAGACAAAGATTGCCCATAGCTCTTATAAAAAGGAGTGTGTAAGGATGAGCACACCCTACCTAGAACTACAGCACACGGGGATAAAGCGTTTCCTGCAGATGCTTCTGCCCTGCAGAACACGGAGATTGAGGTTGTTCTGTTACACGCCAGTTACAGAGTGCCATGCCGTACCATACTAACCACTTCACAACCATCTCTCTATTCCAAAGACACTGACTTAGTCTCTGTCAGAAAAACATGAAGGCTTCACTGTTAAACAGTCACTTACTTAAAAAAATGTCAGAAGTTATTAACAGCTAGGAGGAAAAAATATACGCAGTGAGGTGAGGAGTCCTCTTGAAGGGCCTTATTTCAGCTGAATAACAACAAAAGAAGCCTGGCTCCTCATTTTTGCATGTTTGAGATAGTCTCAGGCAGAAGCTTTTTTTAATGATCTCTCTCTCTCTTTTCTGGCCAGTTACATAAAGAAGGCCATTTTCATTAAGATATAAAGTGAACAAATAACAACTGCTGTTTCAAAGGAAGACTACATTCAAATTCCAGATAAAGTTACTGAAAAAAAAAGAAGGGGGGGGGGGGGGAGAAAACTAACATCCTTATTGTAGCTCACTATGATGGAATGGGAGGAAAAAAAGCTAGGCCAAAGCCCCTATTATTAATATATACAAAGCAGAGGTCCAGAAGTCTGTCTTGCATATACCCTCCCAGAATGCACTGTGCAACCACAGACAGATGGAGAACAAAGCTGCACCATCCAGGTGTTTCCACATCTAAAGTCTGAAGGATACTTGGCATGTTGTTATGTTTAGAGCTCCAGAAATGCTGAGGAGGTGGCTGCAAAATCTTTTCTGATAAGCTTCTATTTTAGCCTGGAGTGAGAGTCTTGCTCTAGCATTACCGGTAGTGTGCATTAAACTGATCATCTTTGTGGTACAGAAATATGAGGGCATTTTAGTAGAGGCTACACATGGCTTACACGCAGACAAATGTGGTGTGAAGAGCTCACCAGTGTTCCTGGGAGGCAATTTTGGAGAGAGAGGCCACTCTCCACTGCAGCTCAGGAAACAAAATCCAAATATTTTTGGGTAACGTGCAACTCCCTGAGGCAGCTGAGCAGGTCACATGACCAGGCACTGTGTACAAATGGCCAAGATAAGCAGACACAGCGTAAACCTCAAGGGCAAAGTCACAACGATAGAGAAGGAAAACCACAGGAAGGGAGGAAGGCAGGGTGCACCAAATCCAGTGGAGGGTAAAATGAAGATACCACTGAAATCACACGACAGAGGTAGATAAAGTTCAGCTATCTTATTGGGGGGGTGGGGAGTGTACGTCTGTGTCAGCGAAGCTGCAGCTTGGAAAAGGTGCAACAACAAAACAACCCCAAAACCCAGGAAGCAAAACAATATCCTAGATTCATGGGATGGATCCTGCACTATATACTCTGTGATCAGCACCATGAGCAAGGCATACACATCTTGCAGACGGAACAGAGTAAAGGCATAGATATGTAGTGGCACAAGCCCTTGAATAAGAAAACGGAGTCCCAGGCATAGAGTTCATACTGAGCAGCCCATGCACACGGAACAAGGACGGGCCTATATCAGCCACATAGTTGAGATCACCCCAGGCAGGACTGCTGGGGAGATCCCAACCTCTCAGTTGAACACACTGATTTCTTAGCTGAGATGCAAGAGAATAGCCTGTGGAGGAAGGCCACAAACGTGCCTAAAACCCACACGTGGGGTGTCTCCTTGCTCAGCTGTAATGCAGAGCTAAGTTGTCACAAAACCTTTTCTCTAAGAAAGGAGGGAAGGGAGAGGGGCCAATCACAGTGTAATAAAACCCGAAGCCTTAATTTAGACGTATTTAGTCATGTCTTTTTAGGAGGAAGATAGGAAAAAAAAAAAGAGGGACCTAATTCAGGTTAGGTCAGCATTTGTCACTTTGCCACGTGAAGAATATGATGGGAACCTGTTACAACCACCGTATACAAGCTAGTTTCTTGTAACAATTCCCAGGAAGCAGACTTGTCATGAAAATTAGGATTACAACCCACCTGGCAGTCCGGAATCGCTGACAAAGTTTCTCCACCAAGCTCTCTGTCTGTTTATCTTTTGTAATATATGAGAACAGATGCCTGCAGAGGAAAAAAAAAAATGGCAAAGTTGAGAGCCCAGAGAGAAAACCCCATTTCTGCCTATGCCATGGGATGCTTGCCCCTATCCTATCCAGTGATCAGCTGGGTGGTCCTCCAAAAGACGACAAGAGAGGTCTGCATGCCTCAGACTTGGTTCAGGAGAAGCTATATACATATATATATATATCTATCTATCTTCCAAATAGTAATCACAGTCCCTGTTGGGGGACATAACATTTAATTAAAACTGCATGTTTGCTTAATAGCACCTGCCTAGAACGAAACTAAGAAATCCAGCTAAAGCAAAGACCCTTGCAGGTCTGGAGTGAGAAGTGCTAATGTCTGTGCAGGGTCTGAGGTAGGAGGGATGCTGAACAGGCTGCAGTGTTGACTTTTGATCAGCTCCTTCCATCCAGTTTTAAGAGGATGCAACACCTCTAGACAATCTCCTCACTTCACAAGTTGCGCTGACAGACTAGCATGCCTGACAAGCAGACCTTTGAGGGGAGTAGGGGGACATGCAGTACTTCCCGCTGCCCCCCCCAACTGCTCCTGTGACTTTTTTTGTTGCTAGTTCGCCGAAGGTGTGTTGCTGTATTTTGGATCAGTGCGAAAGTGAGCGTTACTTTGCACTAAAGTGGGAACAAAGCCTAACAGAACTTAAATGCTACCCTGATCCCACATTTTTCTTGAGGGAGAGAGAAACATGGACTTTAACACAGTTAAGTACTTCTGCATTTTGCATAATGTCCTCATAGAAATCACTGAATACCTTCTCTTTATTAAGAAGGTCCTGCTGGCCTCCCTTTTCTTGTACCAACATTTTTGCTAAGTTAAGCTCAGTCAGGTTGCCACCGGCCTTGATATGATGATATGTGCTCTAAGCACATCCTTGTTCAGTCTTTGCGATGTCTACAACCACACCAAACTTTTCTAAGATACGGAACAGAGACCGTATCCTCAATAGTCCTGCCTTCGCATTTTTTCAGCATCAGTTCATCTTTCTTTTACTAAGTGACCAGAACCATGGTGGCATTCCAGGCAAAGTCTCACCAGCACTACCAACACTTCCCTATATGTAAACAGAAGTAACCTGACTGCTAAAATAGCAAGTGGAATCCATCTCTAACTTTAGCCATAGCTTTACAGAAGAGGTTAAACGATTTCTGAACATTCAACCTTACACTTTGTTCTGCTAGTTTTCATCTGTTATTACTGTAAGCCTCTTATTCTCCATGAGTTAGTCCTTTAACAGTGATGCTCCCCACACTACCCCTATCTTTTTTACACCTCCCTATTCTCCAGTTTGGCAAGTATCCCTGGAGCATGAGCCACTGCTTCCTTCCCAGCCTGTGCTTTTGTCCACCAATATTTCCGAGTTAAACCGGATCCTCTCCACAATGTAAGCATTTTGTATAGTGCTACATGAGGAAATAGTTCCCTTTCAACTACTATTCCCTTTTTTTCCCCATTTAAAGGATATGATGTGGTGTGCTAACTGATGATCAGGTCTCCTTTAAAATTAATTAGCTTTAGACGAATTTGATACCTGTCTCCTTTGTTAGATCAATACTGCCTTTTCTCTTATTTGCGAGACACCTCCAGTTCTCTCCCTATATATTGTTGGAAGTCAGAAAAGTCCATCTCTAGCTGTCCTAACCACACTAATCACACTTTAATGCAAGTGCTACACTTATTTTCTAGGTCTGTGGTAACACATCCAGTTTGACATTTATTAAAAATTGTACTGAAAATTCAAAAATTATGTCCCATTCTTTTTATACATGCTACCTTCTTGTTTCTCTGTGATGGTCTGCTTCCACTTCAGACACTAACTTCCCCTTCTACACATGCTGTCAGTAGCCACATGCTGCATTTCCCATTATTATTCCCATTACCCTCCTTACTGAAGGCTGAAGCAAAACATCCATACCCTTTTGCAGGCATAAATTATTTTCAGTTTCAATTTCAGCCTCACTAATAAACCTTTTCTGTGCCTTGCAATTCCCACCTGTCCAAAATTCCATCCCTCTTCCTAAATGCACTGGAGTCTCATGAACAAAAAGCTTAGCTGAAAAATCACTGGAGATTTTATTGTTCTTCTCTTCAGAAACAACAATACTTTTGTTTTGCCCAACACTCCCCTCTGTAATCCACAGGGATTCAGGCAACTCAGAAAAACCCTCACATGGTTAAGTTTCAGATATGAGAGGAAAATTTCTGTAATTTACCACTAAAGACATTCTTTGTGCTGTCTATAAGCAACCAATACCCTCAGACTGAAATATTCCAGTATGCCTCTGTACTACAGAGTAAGGCTTTCCTGAAATAAAAAAAGCCCCCAAAACCCCAAACCTGTTACGTTAACTACAGTTTTACTAAAATTGCCCACAAAAATCCAGTAACCACCAAAATGACAAAGGCGGCAGTGTCTTAAAATCTGTTGTGTTCTCCCAATGTTGCATATCCATGTTCCCATGCATAAATCCAACTGTTTTCCTTTTCTAGAGGGAAAGTCATTTTGAATGAGCTAGTGGAAACTCTTTGCAGAGTCTCTCCTCACCCCCAACTCTGTGGCTTCAGAATTGATTCCCGTCAGCATGACTCCATTTCAGATGCAGACTGAAAAGATCAGATCAAGGAGAACAACTGAAAAAGCATTTTGTATATGTCACTGTAGTTTCTCTTCCCTGGATCTGGCACACCCTTTGCATGAGTGGAGTCCTGGTCAAAAGAGATTTCTTGAACCCCAGAATACCTCATAATAGTGTGGAAGGATTCCTCTTCTACGCCACCGTTAGGATCTGAGAGATGACTGATTATGTCTGGAAGTAGGTTATAGATGGCATTACCCTGTGCAGGATACAAGATTGTACATGAGATACAGAATTATTAAGGACAGCTCGAGTCAAGCCAAATGAGCTGTCCACTAAAATTACCTCCTTTCTCCCCACCCAAATCTCCTGACTGAAAACATCAGCTTTTCGAAGTGAGCTGTACACAGCCAGCCAAACCTATCCAGGACTACTTGGCTGAAGCTAAGGCGGGGGGGGGGGGGGGGAACCCACCACCACCAAACAAACAAAAAACCCAACAAGCAAACAACAACTGCAACCTGTGATTTGCAACAGCTCTGCTCTTTGGCAGACTTGGATGCAGTTTCTTTGCTTTCCAACCTTGTCACAACCCAACAAAAAAGCTTCCTGATAAAGGAAACTTACACAGCAGTTCAGCTCAAGGAACTGCCTCCCATCTTGCCTGAAAAGGCCCAATCCAGGTTCCTTTTCTCACTCACTGCTTTTTCATGGTTTTGTCATACATGCTGCAGAGATAGGAAGTCAGTGCAGTCAGGTGGCTGGCTCTGCTTTTAACAGAGCAAGCCAAGATAGTAAAGCCCCAGTATCATTACAGCTTCTCAGGCAGTAATTCTCAAACTCTGAAGGGCCTGCAGCAGCCTTCATGTTGAATAAACAGTGTACGGGGATAATGTTGCTACTGTTCTTACCTGCTCTTGGGCCATAATTGCTTCAATTTAATTGCTCAATGTCACACAGCCAAGAAAAACTTTGAAAGGTTTCAGAGATGATGCACTGCCTGAGCCATAAGGTCAGGGAACTCTGCTGTATGGGCTAAAGGTAAACTGCAGAAAACTGTTCCCAGCCCTGTTGGGACAAGGCACTGGTTTGGAGCCTGCCTTCCGATGTGAATGGATGAGGTCAAATTCAGCAACATCAGGGCTGAAACAAAACTCAGTGTTGCAAAATTTCCTTTACCCACTCTCATTTAGGCAAAGAGGGACAGACAGCTGCTCTATACCACTGACACACCTTCTCCAGGACTCAACTCTTGTGCCATTGACCCAGCCTCCACCAGCCCTTCCCCACTCTTGTGAACTAAGGTCACTGAGCATCCACTTGCCTTGTTGGAGAGTTCACTGAAAAAGTTCCGAGCCACTTCTGTGATTGCCTCCTCTGGGTCTATAAGCAGAGCTGCCATTTCGCTCACTTGGCCCTTCACTTTTACCATGTCTTTGAGGATGAGGTGAGTCAGCACCACTCCAGCCGTCTGCCTCACGCTTGGGCAGGGGTCCCGCAACCTGACAGAGACATATAGTTACTGCGGAAAGCAGCCGAGTGAATATATCTCTAAGTTACTGACACCCATGACAGCCTACTCCACAGCCCAGGTCTGTTGTCTCCCTGCACTGACACCTTCAAATTTGGTTTCCTGAGTCATTCTCACCTTCTGGAGGCCCAGTGTCACCCTTCCACAGAGCTCGCATCACCTGTCCTCTCCCAGCAATGAACGTAGCATTACCTGGCATAGAGATGTGCTGTCCAAGGCTCCAACAGGTTGGGGAAACGGATGGCCAGATCTCCTGCTGCAATAATAAGGTTGGATCTCACACCAGGCAGAGCGGACTTCTCCATCATAGTGAACAGCAGACGCAAGTGGGAGTCACAGAACTCGGAGCTGACGAGATAGGGTACAGAAAAGAAGGCATAGATACCAAAATTCCATCTCTCGGAGAGCAGCAAGACAAAAAAACCCCAAACCAACCCCCAAAAATCTAAGAACACTGTCCTGGTTTCAGCTGGGATAGAGTTAATTTTCTTCATAGTAGCTAATATGGGGCTATGTTTTGGATTTGTACTGAAAAGAGTGTTGATAATGTGGAGGCGTTTTAGTTGTTGCTAAGTAGTGCTTACAGTAGTCAAGGACTTTTTCAGCTTCCCATGCTCTCCTGGGTGCACAAGGAGTTGGGAGGGGACACAGCAGGGACAGCTGACCCCAGCTGACCAAAGGCATATCCCACACCATATGGCATCATGCTCAGCATATAAAGCTGGGGGAAGAAAAAGGAAGAGGGGGGTGTTCAGAGTGATGGTGTTTGTCTTCCCAAGTAACCGTTACGCGTGACGGAGCCCTGCTTTCCTGGAGATGGCTGAACACCTGCCTGCCCATGGGAAGCAGGGAATGAATTCCTGGTTTTGCTTTGCTTGTGCACGTGGCTTTTGCTTTTCCTGTTAAACTGTCTTTATCTCAACCCATGACTTTTCTCACTTTTACTCCTCTGATTCTCTCCCCCATCCCACCGCGGGGGAGCGAGCAAGCGGCTGTGTGGGGCTTGGTTGCTGGCTGGGACTAAACCACGACAACGCTCTCTTCTGTTTGTTCTCTCCACAGGAAAGGAGTTGCAATGTTTGCTTGTGCTTTAGTACTAGGAAGGCTGGGAAGAGACCAGTGGCACAGCTAGGCATTACCTGATCATGCACATTTTGCCAAGAGTGAGGGCTGCAGCAGCTGAGAGCGCTGAATCACTATAGAGCCCAGGGTTGTTGCAGATCTTGAGCACCAGTGGAACAAAGGCAGAGAACAGGTGCTTCCCTAGAGAGTGGGGATAAAGACCGCAAGTATGAGAGCACTGTTTGCGCATCCCTTTAAGAACAATTACTCCAATTTATCCCAGAACTCCTGCAGACTACAGAAACTGGTTGACTCACTTTCACCATTGAAAAACCACCTCCAGAGAGGCAGAGCAAAGAAACAGACAGCCTACATAGAAACTGACACCAGACAAAAATGACAGTGTTTCCTTCTGAAGGAAACAGCCTTCCTCCTTCTGGATCCGTTACCCACCATACCTGTTCTTTCACAGAGGCAGGCGGAGCCAGTGCTCCTTGGTGGCAGCCACACTTACCATCTAGCAGTTCGGTCTCACAAATACTGTGGATGAGCTCAGCCTCAGTGTCATCAGCTGAGGCTCCCACGAGGCCCAGCTCCTCCTCCATAGAGGTCTCATTTCTTGTGCTCTGTGCAGAAGACTGTAAAAAAGATGACAGGTAAAAGTAACCCCTTCCTTCATGAAGTACTCTTCTCTTGGGCGAGAGGTGCATGCATGTTACCAGCAGCATGACTAGAGCTGAGAACAACAGACTGATGGTGAGTTTTATAACCCACTTTTCCCTGAGAACCGAATGAAGCTGTGAAGGGTAGTCCAGGATTTGCCAGTCCACGTGCCACAAAACACCAATGAAAAGAAAGCCGAAGGCTACTGAGACAGACATAGGACACATCTGCCGTCAGTGCCTGAGTCCAGCACAACTTAAGACACACGCAAGTCCTAAAAGCAAGCAGTTCAAAGCTGCCTTTGAATTGCTGGTCTTGTGAGCAAGATTATGGGAAACCTTACAGCAATGCAAAAGCAACACAAGGGAAGAAGAGAGACATGGGTGTTGCATGGGGACCAAATCTGCATCCAACTGCTGCTTCTTGGAAAATCTCGTAGTAACCTCCTCCTGTGTGGGAAATGGCAGTGACACTGATAAGCAAGGCAGATGAGGAAATGAACTACAAAGTTCTGTGGACATAGCAGTGTAGGCATCTAATAGAGACTGGATACCTAGGGACACAGCTTTTTTCTCAATTCTTACCCAAGAAAGTCAGCCTCACTACACTCTGGAAAATGTTCTGAGGTAGACCTAATCAAACAGGGTATTTCTATCACACAGATCCCATTAAGAAGGCTGCTATTAAACTTTCATCATTACTACCTGAGAGAGGATAGGACCCTCAAGCCCCATGGACCAAGGTTCCAGAAGCCCTTTTCCAAAACTCAAGGCACAAATGGGTGCTCTTCAGCGCTAGGAGCAATTGCTAAAGATTGCACTGGTAAGAAAGGAGGTGATGAGTGGAAAGGAAATGTTTGCCTGAAGCATGAAGATGAGCATGGCCATGACATCACCCTTCATTCTCTCCCCTCTGTCTGTTCAAAACCCAAGAACAGTGTGAGAGTTTTATTAAACAGGGTCATTCAGGGATCGCAGCTCTCCCTGTCAGTCCTGACCAACACGTGTCCATTTCTATTCCCAAAGCGTGCATTACTCTGGACCTCATGCATCCTCCGGAGTGCATTCTCCAGAAGTTTGCTGCGGCAGTAGCTGGGACACTAGAAGAGCTGCCCACAGGAAAAAAAACCCTCAGTTCTCACCTGGGTTCTCTGCTTCGTCATGCTGCTGTCAGAGTGCTTCTTGGATTTCTCCTCCTCTTTAAGGATACGGCGTCTGCGTAGCTCTGCACTCACTGACACTTCCAAATATGCTACCTGCTGCAGTGCCACCTGTCCCACAAGGGACACCAGGTGCATCAGCAGGAATGTGGGGAGACTGCTAGCACCATCAGAAACTCTGCTGGGAGAAACCCCTCGATCTAGTGGAGAAAAATTAATACAGTTCAGTGTTCATCTAGACCTCTTCCCCCATCAGTTACTGCCAAGTTTCACTGTATAACCCATCTCCATGCTCCACAGACTCTTTCACAGCACTTGCACCCTTCCACACCAACACCTCCACTAGCCCCTCAGCTCTGTTCTCCTCCTGCAGTTACTCTAGGCCACCCAATCACAGCATTAGAAATCATGGGTACAGATTTCCTTCACCAGCTTTTTTCCTCACCAGCTTTCTGCCCATCAGCCTCCTGCAGCTTCTCCAGCACTTGCTGACTGCACACCTGCAGGATGTGAGCACATATCTCCTCTGCCCCTTCTGCTAGCTCGTAGATGAGTGCTACCGCTGCCTCCATGAAGGGGATCCAGTGACCACTTGGCTGGCCAAAGCCTGATGAGAAGAGAGAGCCATGTACCACACATACCAGCAACAACACAGGCTGTCTCACAGCCGAACTCTATCTCCTCCAAACCTGCTGCTGACTTGAGCTCACCTTTACTCACAGTCTCGCTCAGGCACCCAAAGAGCATGTGGTTCTGTGGCAGTCGAAAAGGTGCACTGTTCTTCCCCAAACCTGGCTGCAGAGAGAACGGATGAGTTACTCTTACCACATAAGAGATGCCCCCATGCCCTGCCCAGTACTTAACCTTACTATGCGCACAATGCTAATCAAACCCATGCTAGGCCCATGGCACGGACATCCAGTACTACTCTGCAACTAAACACACAGCAGGGACATTACTGTCACTTTTGAAGGCATGGTGGCAGCACTGGGTGGATTTAAAGCCAAATGATGATCCCAGGCCAACGCAGACAGTTCCAATATTTCACCCTAAATTAAAATAACTCTTTTGAAATCTCAAAATGACTCTTTTAAAATCTGATATTATTTACTCATTCTCCACAATGAATGAAGAGGGAAACCTTTAGAGCATCTTCAGAGTTTGCAACAGTTAAGTCAACTAGATGTCCTTGCCTAGGGGTACTCCAGAACCCTGAGGTTTTGTTTAAAAGCAAAATATCAGGTAATGGTTTTAAGCTAAAGGAGGGTAGATTTAGACTGGATATAAGGAAAAAATTTTTTACAGTGAGGGTGGTGAAACACTGGCACAGGTTGCCCAGAGAGGCTGTGAAGGCCCCATCCCCAGCAACATTCAAGGTCAGGTTGGACGGGGCTCTGAGCAACGTGATCTAGTTGGGCATGTCCCTGCTCATTGCAGGGGGGTTGGACTAGATGACCTCTAAAGGTCCCTTCCAACCCAAACCATTCTATATTCTATCATCAGTAGAAATAACAGTGGACAGCTCTGGATCCAACATCACCTCACACTTAGGCTGTTCAAGATGCTCTGTATCAGTCCCACCACATTTTAGATTGGGAATAAGGTAACCCAGAGAACTACTGAACCGAGTATGACAATGCCCAAGATATCCCAGCACGTCTGTGGCTGCCTGATCAAGATATACTTGACCAGAACAAGCTACTGCTTGAGGATTTACCAGCTGTCAATAGCTGGAAACAAGATTTCTCAATTCACTAGAATCCTACTCTCGGTACTGAATTTCTGGTTGGGGGGAGGGAGGGGGAGGGAGGGAAAGGAAGAGCTACCACAGTCATTCAAGTATCTACAGTTCAGTCCCGTCTCACATACAAACTTTACTGCAGAGTTAAGTCAACCTAAAATTGAATTACAGTCAATGTCTTCAGAACATTTAAGAATGTTGCAATACACATTAATTCATTAAGGTCCTGCAGCAACGTCCCCAGTGGAAGGGGCAAATGCAGAATGATGGTGCTGTGTGAAGGAGGATTGCTTTTATGCTGGAATTCTTGAACCAAAACACCCTAAATGCTTCACTCAAAAACCAAAGAGTTTTAAGTACATAAAAAAAAAAAGTGTAAGTTGTTCCCCAGACAAAGAAGCCATCAACCATCATGTTGTTGTAAGTACAACATGGAGAGGTTCGAAAACCTTTCATGTTTTATATTCAGCTGTACAGCTGACAACTCCCAAATATCAATTATCAAGGAGGGCAAAAGAATCACAACACCAGAAAACATTAGTAGAGGAAAGGGCTTCATGGTTGAGGAAACACAAATCAACTTAGAACTGGGAGTCTGAGGAAGAGAATTGAAAGAAAAAACAGATTTTCTTGTGCACTGAACTCTTTACTAATTGAATTCAGCCTGTGGCCTAATGAAAATTCTTTTATTACATGTTCACTGATGTGTGCTAAGCTTTCCAGACAGTGCTGCTGAATGGTCTCAACCTACTTCATTCAAAATCAGTAAAAACTTAATCACTTTTCTCTCTCCTCAATATAAACCATTTTCCCCCTTTCTTTGTTTCTGGACAACTCTGTTTCTGGATGACTTCAAGAACAAGCTAAGAGTCTTACCTTAGGGTTACTGGCAAGTTTGGAGATCACATTGCATACTTCTTGAGCCAGGCGATAGTCTTCACATACCTTCTCAGACAGCCCTACTGACACCAAGACATCCAGGTTGCTGCCTATGATCTCTGGCTTCCCTCTATGGAATGGAAGGGATGGGGGTATTACAGGGGTTGCTGAGGAAAGTTTACAGAAGTATGCGTAACCAACAGAAATACTCTTTGTGTCTTGTGGAAGGCAGTGCTTTGAGTAAGAGGGGGAGGAAAAAAAAAAAAATCCATCCAATGACTCAAGATATAGCTATAGGAGCAGCAAGCAATATTCCACAGAAGCCAGTATAATCCATACTCCACTAAGAAAGGAGGTTCTCTGAAGTGAACAACACTGGGCGTACTGTCTCTTTGTAAAGAAAGAAAATTCTTGACTCTTCTTTCTTATCAGAAAGGAGCAAAACTTAAAAGGCTAAGACAAAAGAAAAATTTTGCAAAACAGAAAAGAGTCCAGCAGCTCAGGACTCGTGATGTTCCTCCCCTACTATGGGAAACAAAACAAAACGACAACAAAACTCCCCAAAAAGACACACCCACACACCTCCCTTTCTACCTCTGAAAGGTAGAATTATATGCAGGCCTGGTCTGAAGAATATACAGTTAACTGGGTGAAGAAGGGAAGAACAGAATCTAATGGATCTGAGAATCTAAAAAGTTCATAATGGGCACCTATAGGACAAAAGCAGAATCACCTCCCTTAGCAGATTTGTGAAGAAGACAATGCTGTTCTTATTTCACACACACACCCACCCACACACACACACCCCCATGGACTCGACACAGGATCTCATGGGATACCCTGGAAACCTACAGTTTTCTTTAAAACCCATGATCTTAAGGAAGGATATTAATTTTGAGATGATGCCTACAATTCTGCTGCAAGCACGTGGGATGGGGTGATAGAAATACCTTGGAAGGAATATCTAATACTCAAATTGCAGGACTGGCTGTAAGCTCCAGAAATTGCTCCAACTCTAGAGCCAAGAACTTTAAGATCATCATTATGCAGGCCTATTTTTGACTGATGAAGGACTGAAGTAGGAAGAGCAAGAAGAAAATCAGTAGGTACGCTAAATGCCAAAGGGTTACTGGGCTGGGAAACTGAGGAAATGAAAACCTTATAGTGCAATTACGCTCTTTTCACCCCCAGAAAGGGAAGCAGATTCATTTCCCTCCATGGTGAAGGCTCCAGACATCTCTACTCAGCAGCTTCTCACTGTTCTTATCCAAACACAGACAAAGCTGCAGAGCTGTGACATGGTAAACCCTGAGAAGGGATGGACATTCAGAACACAAAGAAAGTAATGTCGTCATACTCATTCAGAGACTGTGCTGGTGGGACACAGCAAAATCAAGGTTAATTCCAGGCTTCATTACCCCATGACCTAGTTACTGATTTTGAAGCTGCAGAACAAAGGGTCAGCTGATGCAGCACCCACAGTTCTTCAATAAAAAATCGACTCCCTGTACATCCTCCCACTCACAGGATTAGACTGGACCCTGGGCTCACCGTGCCATCATCCCCAGCAGCATCACAGCAGCACGTCGTTCTAGTGACGTGCACTGAGATTTTTCGGTGAATCGCTCCCAAAGCAGCTGGATCACAGCAGGCTTTATTTCATCTTTCTGCACAAACTCTGAGATCTGGAAAAGAAATGCAATAAAACAAGTAAGGAGAGGCAGAGGAGGATAGACTTCAAACCAACAAAGACATTAACTGCAATGACTACCATTTTAATATAACAGACATCTAACATCACAAATACAATCCAAACCCAGGCAAGGCAAGTACTCACTATTTGTTCTAAGCACTGTATTGTTCCTAGCGATGCATCCACCATGATGAGAGAGAGAGAATTCACCAGGCCCTGGGCCCTGGCCCTTTGAAGGGGGGAAAAATAAAATGAAATAATAAAAAAAAAATTTAAAAGGTAAAGCAAAAGCAACTGTCACAATTACTCTCCTATTCAGAGAGCTGAGGACATCTATTAGGTAACAGAGCTGGTCCCTGGGGACAGGAAAGCTTCCCTCTCCACAAGCTGGACTTCTTCAAATCACCCAGCTCAAGTGCCAACGAGCATGACATGGGCTCAAAAGTCCACTGCCTTGTGCACTGCTGCTTCTCCTGGTGCTCAAAGGCCCAACAAGAGGCACTCACCAGCCACTTCCCAGTTTGCTCTCAATCACAAGTCAAAGTGCTATTCCCTAGAGTATAAGAAACTGAAAAACTCTATGAACAAATAAGGCCAGAGCTCAAACTGCAGGAGAGTCATCTCCAGGCAATACTATCAAGAAGAAATAAGAAGCAGCGAGTGCTTTTTATTGCCCTGATGGTACAAATGAGGGTGAGGTATGGTGCATCTCACCAGGGTTCACACTTACCTTAGTGAGTGTGTATCCAACAGGATTTACATGTGGGCAAGTGCTAAGAAAAAAGAGCAAGTGCCACAGTAGAAAGGAGTCACAGCTCTTCTCTAGTGTGGAAGAAACAAGCATGCAAGCAGTACCCAGCTCCCACCCCCAAATCCTCAGTAAGGATCAGACCCCATTAACATTCTCTCATCTGCCACGCGTAGAGATTTGTTACAAAAAGATTTAAGATCGGACTGAAAGAAATGCAAATAGAAATGTGTGTGAAAGCACCCAAACGATAATAACAATAACTAACCTTTATAGTGTGAGGGATAAAGGGTGTATATGGAAAAATCAAGGACACAACTGACAGTAAGAAAACCAGGAAACTGAGGAATGTGTTGTTTACATCAGAAGCAGAATGCCTTCACTAAGATAAGGCCACAGCATGCATGACCTGTTGGCAGAAAACCTGAGCCCTGATAACAGAAAGATAGCTCTAACTTTAGACCACGGTGTATACCATTCCTCTTATTATCCCAACACGATGAGCGACTACAGCCGTAAGAAACCTAAAATGAGGAAACAGACATCAGGCAACAACTTTGCCCACAGAGGGTGAAGTATGCAAGACATTTAGACACAGGATGACTCCATAACAGTTGACTCCCAAAGGGGTTGAAACAGCCATCCAAAATATCAGTTCATTGTTGCCAATCAAGAACCCAGCTGACATGATGAACATTCATAACTGACACCCCTTGTTCCCTATCACATAAGGACTCTATCCAAATCATTTGGGCACCTGTATCTTGGTGCAGTGCTTTGTACGAGAGTGAAATTTATGAGAATGTTAAGCATGAGTGCCTGATAACAGTTTCGTTTAAAATAATTCTGAGTTTCTCCTTCCATAAGGTCTCACATGGAGTTTTGCTACATGGAGTTTCCTACACCTGAACACTATGACAAATCAAAAGCAGAAGCTCAGCAGCAGGTCCCACAGGAAGAGCGGGATACTCAGATACATAAAAACCTCCTGGAACTATACACACACACTAAGAGCTCAAAAGAGAAAGCATCTTTACTAGTGGACGCAAACCTTACATTTCAGCTCAGCATGAAGCATGGCAACTTTGGTTTCTCTTCATGTCCCTACCCCATTCCCAACAGCTCCCCAAAAGAAGAAAACAGGGGAGGAAAAAACCAAACCAAAACAAAAACCTTCCGATTAGAAAGAGCCATACCTTTCCAAATCCCCGCTGGGGCTCAGATAGAGCTGCCTGAAGGCATTCAGCACGGCCTCCTTAATACCAGGCTCTTTTGACCATATGAGGGGGAGCATCCTGCGGACTCCAAGCAGTGCCTGGGGCACACCAAACTGCGAGACTGTCACAAAGAACTCAATGGCTTCCTGCACCACTGCAGAGAGAACAGTTGCATTAGTGCAGTTCTTTCCTAATCCCCATTAGAGAAGCCATTAAAACAAATTCAGAGGTGTACTGCTGTCACAGCAAGCCCTACAAGCATCTAAGGTCACTGCTACTGTCTGTGGAGGGCTCAAGTCAGAATGGGGTCGCTAGTACAAAGATGTAGATGTCCTGGAGGAAACAGGCACGGGTTAACAACATTACAGCTAAATGTAACATGGTACATTTAGGAGAAGAGCATGGAAACCACGTCTGAGAAAGAACAAAAATCTCTTCTGGGAAACTTTGGGCGGGGAGAGGGAAAGAAAGATCTCATGGTCATAGCATATAAAAGCAGCTGAACCTAAGTACCAATGCAGTGCTGTAACCAGAAGAACTAAGCTATTTGATGTATAAATGGGGTAAGGAATAATGTATTTGAGTCCAGCGTGACCACCCCTGAAATATACTGCCCAGCCTTCTGCACATAAGAAAAAAAAACAAAAAAAACCATTAAGTTGGAGAACATTCACAAGAGAGCCACAGTAATGATTAGAGGGACTGTACAATGAACAGTTCATAGAGTCTGACCTCTGGTTAAGTAGAAGCTTACACCAGTATAAACCTTAACTTATAGAATCATTAAGGTTGGAAAAGACCTCTAAGATCATCAAGTCCAACCGTCAACCCAACACCACCATGCCCTGAAGTGCCACGTCTACATGTTTTTTGAACTCCTCTCCAGGGATGGTGACTCCACCACCTCTCTGGGCAGCCTCTTCCAATGTCTGACCACTCTTGCAGTAAAGAAATTTTTCCTAATATCCAATCTAAACCTCCCCTGGCACAGCTTTAGACCATTTCCTCTCATCCTATCACTTATTACTTGGGAGAAGAGACCAACACCCACCTCACCACAACCTCCTTTCAGGCAGTTGCAGAGAGCGATAAGGTCTCCCCTCAGCCTCCTCTTCTCCAGACTAAACCCCCCCAGCTCCCTCAGCTGCTCCTCATAAGACCTGCTCTCCAGACCCTTCCCCAGCTCCGTTGCCCTTCTCTGGACACGCTCCAGCACCTCCATGTCCTTCTTGTCCCGAGGGGCCCAAAACTGAACACAGCATTCGAGGTGTGGCCTCACCAGTGCCGAGCACAGGGACATGATCACTGCCCTACTCCTGCTGGCCACACTATTCCTGATACAAGCCAGGATGCTGTTGGCCTTCTTGGCCACCTGGGCACACTGCTGGCTCATAGATCCCTTATCAGACATGTGTTTGTACCTAGACAAGCTGGTGTGCTTCCTCTGCCCCCAGTCACACCAGAAGATACACATTTGCAACAGAAGAAAATAAAATCGATAAATCTTAAATCTTTAATTAAAAAAACGCTAAATCTGAGCACAGACATCCCTCACCACTACCCCCTCACCCAGCCCAGTTTTGAGACAACGTCTCAAAATGCCTTGGCTGTCCAAACACCCAACTTGCCTCCCTTACACTACAGCGTAGGACAACAGGGAGGTGGAAAGTTAGTAAACACCTGCACAACCATGAAAAAAATAGACCTAGGTGTTTAAGTATCAGGTGAGGGGCACCCTCTCAGCTTTGAACTCCAAACGACCTGTAAAGACAATGAACTCGGGAGTTCATTTTTGCGTGTGCAAAAAGCTAATGACATCCAAACCTTGCTGGGGAAGCCCACACATTTATTACGGGTTAACACATGAGTTCTCCATACAGATGAAGCCTCAGAAGCGTTTGTGTGAAGCTAGGGCACTCCAGTGCCCAGACCCATCTGTACCCGAGAACTATGCAAGTGGTTGGCAAGTGGACGTGCCAGGGAGGACGGGAGGGGAGGGAGCTGCCCCTCAGGGCTGCTGATTCATGATAAACACTTTAAAAAAAGTCTAACTGGTTACAGTAGTTCTAATATTAAATATGAATAGCTGAATTAACTCAAAGGCCTACCACCTTTTACTACAGCACTGAAAAGGACCAGGCTGTAGAACCTGTTGATCAGGATCACTTTCAGCTACAGAATAAAGTTTAAGGAAAGGTGAGGTGGATGAGACAAGCTGCTCAGTTCCCCTCTTGTGGCCCGCGTAACACCTGAAGCTGCATCAGGGCGCTGAGCAGGTAACAGAACCCAGCTTCACTGGCTGTGCTTACTTTGGGAGAGCCTCGGCTGAGATGAACATATGTCCCCTCTCACAGGAGTCGGGGAGCCTCCATAAATTAAATAATTTTGGTCACCTGGCTTTTAAAAACATTTTCAAACTTGATATTTTAAAAATGGATTCCTAAAAAACCCATTCATGGCCTAATGTGACCCCTTCGTGACACCCGTTTAGATGGTGCTTGCTTTTCTGATATCCTGGAAGTGCCTGTGACATCTGCTCAGTGAAGAGCAGCTCCTCCAACCCTTCCCCCTTCCCCTGGAGCTCCACCACTCCCACATTTCCTCTTCAGCACGGGGAAAGATCTGGAAACTCTGAACAGGGGAGAAAGGGCCCCATGCCTATTTCACACACCTGAGACAGAGTTTTCATACATCATCTTGCTGATCAGGCTCAGGGCCTCTGTGATTTTCAGTGAGAAGTTGTAAGCATCTTGCAGGTATTGCACCAACATCTCCTGTTTGACCAGCTCTGTTTGAGGCTGCTCTTCTGGTACAACTTCTTCAGTCTCAAGACAACTGTTGCCATGTAGAGGAGCCTCACTGTTCTCACCTGGGCACGAACCTGCACAGCACAAACATTTGTTTGTGAGCAGTATTGAAGGTACAAGAGAAACAGGCACAGTTCAGGGTATTTTAACCCTGCTCTCTCCGCCCCACACAGTGACACCTTCCACGAGCCAGGAGACAAAAATCCAAATTCTGCCATCAAACTTAGCTACAAAGACAAAAATCTCAGCATGCTGTAGAGCAAGTTCCAGTACTACGATGTGATGCACCAGAGAAATGCCAGCTTAATACAGGGGTGGAGAAAGGCATGGTCCAGCTGGGGTAAACTCCATTAAAATGCTGAAGGGGTTAATCTGAACTTGACAGCTCCCCAAAGATGGACAAGGTTCTAAAAGGGAACCAGAGCAGAATAGCAAGCAGGCAAACACTACTACTCCCTAGCAAAGTTTGTGCAAGTGTGGAGAGTTGACAAAGTTAAGAAGATTAAATTATTTAGATGGTAGCCTTTTGATAGAAATGAGCTCAAGGGGATTGGCTAGGAAATCTTATTCTGAAATAAACACCAAAGATAAAGCATGTGAAGTCTTAAAAATACGCTCAGAGGCTTGAGCCCCAGGATAAGCAAGACTTTGCTTGAATCAGATACTTGGTCAAAGCCCCTAAGGGTAATCATTATGAGCCACCCCCTGTTCAGGAAACAGAACTCCTGACAAATTCAGACAGGACAGAAGGGTGTGAGTGGATAACATTGGCTTCACTCCCCTCAGCAGATATTATGTGAGTTAAAGCATCAGAAATGCCCTTCTAGTGAGAACATGGAACTGTTCCGACCAGAAATGAAATAACAGGAGTAATGTGATCCAGCAAAAATGCCAGGCCACTAGATGAGCAAATGATCCAGAGATGGTGCAGCTCTGTGAGCTGTCAAGTACACACAGACTGAGCCCTGCGGGTCAGAAGGACGGACAGGGCATTCCAGAGGGTTTCGGTCTAGCTCTGGCATTAGCTTGGACTTAGGGAAGAGACAGAGTGATCTGCAGTAGTTACCTGTGTAAAGTCTCTTCAGAATGCCCAGGACTGTTGCCTCCTCGTTTTCCTCTGTGGGGCAACTGAAGGGCTCCTTCCCCCGGAAGTGACACAGGGCCTTCTGCGTGAGGCGGGCTGCACTCCTGGACGACATTGCCCAAGAGAAGAACATCAGCAACCCGTTAGGGCAGAACGCAAGAGAAACGATCCAACTTTGACCTGAACACCTGGGAAAGCAGCTCCTGCCAGCACCTTGTGCTGAGTGCCCATGTCAATCTCTTCTACAGAGTAATGTTACTGGAAATCATCCCTTTAGCCTGGAGCAAAAACCTTTCTTGAGCAGAGAATGAGAGACCAACACATCCCTTGGGATACATACTCTCTCAAACTACAGAGCCTTCTTACTTGTAATTCAGCTTCCTCAGCAGCCCAGTGATTTGCTCTGATGTACTCTCTGCTGTTTCCTCAACTTCCAGCACCTCCTCTTCCCCTTCCTGCAGTGGCTGAAAGAGCTGCTGTGTGGCAGCCCTAACTTCTGGCAGCATCGCTTCCCACTCTTCCTCTGGGGTGATCGCTGGAGCTATTAAAGAAAAAAATAATAATAGAGGAATGAAGAATGTAGAGACTCAAATGAGACCCTAAATGGGGAGAGAAACTCATCTGGAACTTAGGAATTCTACTTTCCCCCCTGCCCCCCAGGCAGGCACTATTCCCATTGTTGATCCCACCCAGACTGCAGTAAGAATAGACAAGAACTTGTTTGCATAGAAAGAAACCACTAAGGGTAAAAAAAAAAAGACAGGTATGAGATAACAATTGTTTGCTATATATTGTTTTGTAGGCAGCACCAGGTCCAAGGCTAATCAAATTTAAATATCTGCCCAAAATTATGGCTCAAGCAGTCCTTGAATGGTTGAAAACTGGAAACCTGGGAGGGTGTTCATCGGTATTTTCAGTTCTTACCCTGAAAATAGGATATTTAGCTAAATGGATTGTTAATCTAGATAAAAGGACGATATGAGTGTCCACATAACACCACTGTATGAAAAACTGTTGTGAGTTTAATCCCAGTTATCTGGCCTCACCATCTCGCCTGAGTAATATCTGAGACAAAAGCTGCCACAACCTGGGAACAAATTTAGAATGAGGAAAAATAAGCCCTGGTATGCCCTGGGAAGGGGAGAGAGGAAAAAGGGAAATTACCTGCTGTAGATCTGCCACGGTCCCTCATTTCTTGCAGCTTCTGCACCTCTTTCTTCAGTGGCTCGGCCAAGTCAGTACAGCTTAACTGAAGATGCCAGGAAGAGAAGAAGAAATATATTACTTATCTTCCTTTTTCTGAAATGCTAGATTTCTCCCTTCTCTTCCACTCCCTGCTTTAAGTTGTCAATCCCCTCAGATAACCCTGTTTTTGGAAACTGGAATAGTAAGACTCTGGCCATCATCCTAGAACAGGAACTGCTGTAAATTGCCAGTATGAGGCTCAGAGGCTCAGGATAAGGTGCAGCTAAACACAAAGAGCGGCAGCTCTGTGCAGAATGTTCTAAAAGACTAATTCTGATCCTAAGGCAAGAAACCCCACAGAGGATTCAAATCAAACTGCTGCAGGTTTCTCCACAATCAAATGCATCCCTCCTGGCCTTCAGCATACCTACCAGTTACACCAGGCGAGGGAAGAGCCAGAGAAAGCATGATCTGAACCTGGGAAAACCATAAAGCTCTCTCTTGCAGAGTGAAAGGCTACATCGTCCCTCCCACAAGACCGCCCAAAAGCTGCTGCCCTGGCTATAGCACACTGCAGATATTCAGCCTGCAAACAGACATTTAGCATATCCATCAAACTAGTCAGAATTACCTTGCAGGAGAAGGGATTGTTGGACAAAAACGCAGCCAGGAGCTGGATTGCATTTTTAACTACTACCACAGATTTGTCTTTGAGACGCCCAACAGCCAGTGATACCACGGACTGAAACTGAGTCAAAGGCAGGGCCTAGCACACAATGAGAGCACAGACAAAGTTATCAAGAAAGCCTGGAGCCTCATGAGAAGTTATTTTACTGCAGATATATATTCATGTACTAAAAGGCACAGGTTATAGATTTATAGAAAAGTCTAAGTCTGAAGGGACCTCTGGACATCATCTGGTCTTGAAAGCAAAGACTTAGATTAGCTTATCCAGAGTTCTGTTGAGTCGAGTCTTAGTATATCTAGCAAGTTTGATGTTTTCCCATATCAATGTCCAAAAAGAGCTTGCGTACTGTGCTCTTCCCTCTAGTCTGTCCCAGCAATAAAAAGCAGCATTTAATTTCTGTTCCTCAGTTCCCTCGCCCCTAGGATGTTTGGTCTCTTGGGAAAAAGGAATTGCAGACACCACAGTACAACAAGACAATACCTTTCTCTGTTAAACTTCAGTCTCTGCAAACAAAGAGCGGGGTGACAGAAAATCCCTTAGTAAACCCAACAAGGGAAGGGATGACTGAGGCAATACCATTTCCCCAGCACAGACTTACCTTGCACTGAACGATTCGAGTGAAAAGCTGCAGCACGCGGCTGCGCACAAAGCTATTGATGTCACAGACGTGGGCCTGCAGCATATTCAGGAACTTGTCCCGAGTACCACGGGCAGCTTCATCCAGCTGGTCACCATTCAGCACCTGCACCAGCACTCCTGCCATAGCTGCCAGAATGGCATTTCGCATCATATAACTCTGCAAAAAGAAGAGTTCTTGAAACAGGAACAGACAAAAAGACATGACTTGATATGCCAAGGGGAAGGATGGCCCAGGGTTTGGGCCATCCAAGTCCCAGGTTCCAGCCTTAAGTGAATTTCTCCATTATAGGCTTTGTATTAAACTTGGGTGAACATCACTGTGCCTGCAAGACAGAGTAATCCAACCCTGCTATCCAGCTAGGACCACAGAAGCCAAGAACTGATATGAGAAACACTTAAGGCTTTTAAGGGCAGTTTAAGAAAAGGTAATATAACAACAAACATTAATTACTGAAGAACAAGGGACAACAGCTGGGATCTCAGACCAGTAAGCAGTCTCCTGTTCTCTGGTATCTAGGAATGACAACCAGACAGTAGATGTCATGGTTTCTATTTCCTTTCCATCTTTTAGGTAAGGGCAGAACCTATTCCAAAGGGCAAGTTTCAGCTACTTGATCTCCGTGAAAGAGATTCTGTTTTCAGACAAAAAAACTGGATAGCAGCACCTCCACCACTTGACTTCTCCAACAGGTAATATGGAAACATACCTCCCCATCCAAGTGATGCAGGAGAACGCTCATGTTGGATAGCACCAGAGCTGGAATTTGTTCAGCCAGTTCAGTTATAAAGGTAGCATAACCCTTGATTCCAGAAGCATCACGGGCCAGATCCTGCAGACATTTCTGTCCGATTTCCCTGCGCAGAAAGATGAAACAATGAATAGGGTGCCTCAAGTTACTAGGGATAGAAGGACAAGCCTTGGGGTATTTTTCTCACCTTAGCAATTCACCCACCAGGTTTTTCAGACCATACTCTGTAGCCCAGAAGCTCACAGCCTGTGCAAACACTGGGGCTACATGTTCAAAGTGCTGCAGCATCTGCGTGATCTTCACAGTGGCATCTTTCGCATGTGAAGAGGAAGAAAGAGGTCAGGGAACGTAACTGGGAATGGCTTCAGGAAGAAGGCAGAAGGAGCAGGAACTCACTGAACATGTGATCATAGTGAGTCAGAGCTGCAGCAAGCAGATGTGTCATAGCCTCCTGTGTGGCCCGGTACTTCTGAAGACCAATACTTGGATTCTCCATGATGCGGTAGCAGCATCCTGTCACTAAGCTAAATCCACAGAAGAGACAGTGAACCTCACTATCACACACAGAATCACACACAGAATGGCTGGGGTTGGAAGGGACCTCTGGAGATCATCTTGTCCAACCCCCCTGCTTGAGCAGGCACACCCAGAGCAGGGGGCACAGGACCTGCGTCCAGGCAGGGTTTGAATGTCTCCAGGGAAGGAGACTCCACACCCTCTCTGGGCAGCCTGTTCCACTGCTCTGGCACCCTCACAGGAAAGAAGCTTTTTCTCATGTTTAGGTGGAATTTCCTGTGTTCCAACTTGTGCCCATCGCCCCTTGTCCTGTTGTTGGGCACCACTGAAAAGAGTCTGGCCCCGTCCTCTTGACACCCGCCCTTTAGAGAGTTACAAGCATTGATAAGATCCTCCCTCAGTCTTCTCTTCTCCAGGCTGAACAAACCCAGGTCTCTCAGCCTTTCCTCATAAGGGAGATGCTTCGGTCCCCTGATCATCTTTGTAGCTCTCTGCTGGACTTGCTCAAGCAGTTCCCCATCCTTCTTACACTGGGGGGCCCAAAACTGTAGACAGTACTCCAAATATGGTCTCACTAGGGCTTGCACCAACGTCATTCTAGCACACTGCACTACATAAACATTTCTCTCAAACCAGAGAGATTCTCCAGTATCCTTAAAGAACTGAGCAAACAACATCTGAAGTTTAGAGGCCTACACGAGGAAAGGAAGAGGTCCCTAAACGCATCACTTTTGCCTCAAGACGGTTTCCTCAGTTTCCCAGTGATCTGCACTCCGCTGAGAGCTGTAATACCACCTCACTGGCAGATTTAACATTTACCCCTCCTTCCAGAAAACCACTGTCACCCATCCCACGTCTACATCCACTCGACCCCATACCTGACAAACTCTTCTTCCACCACCAAACCTCCCCAAAGCTGACGGAGATCCAGCTGCAGCAGCTGCGTGAGCAGCCGTAAGAGAGGCTCCCTCTCCTCTTCCCACAAGGATCCAGAGGCCTTGGTACGGTTCTTCTTGTTCTAGAAGGGAGATTATGCAATGCGATACATTAGCAGCTTGACAACAGAAAAAAACACCATCACCACCCTGCATCCCTCAAAAACCAACATGACTGTTAAATTCTATGGCATTAAGAGACATATACTAAAAGATGTATGAGAAGCTTATATGCCCACATCAAATGACTGTTGCTGTCATCTTTGACCACAGAAGGGAACTCTTGAGAAATTACTGGCACGCTAAGTACCAGCCAGACACTGAAGAGCTAAACAGAGGCCTGGGCATCCAAGTCCCTGCTGATGTTTAGACACATATTGTCCCTTTAGCTGTTTTCCATGTACAGTTTCACAGAAGGCCCAGTACTCCACATTAGGCACTGCTCTTGCCTGCCTCATGTTTAAATAAATCCAGCTATAACATCTGATAGATACCACAGAGTTCAGCAAGCTTACACATTTTCTACTTTTGTCATCTTGTTTTCCTCCCAGTCTCTTCACTTACCTTCCCACCAGGATCCACCTCCAACAAACCACTCTTGTAGGCTTCCATTTCAAAGGCATCCACCAGGCCAGTCAGCAAATAGCAGTTCATCTTGAGAGCATTTTGGTGAGCAGCACGGTCTGCATGGCTCAGCCCAGAACCATCCAAGATGGCAGGAAGTTTGCTGGAATGATGGGACACCACTGAAGAGAGGCAGAAAGTCATGAGCACCCCTTGCCCAGCCCCTCAGCCATCCTTTCTTTTGAGACTTAGAGCAGTCATCAGATTACCAAAGACATGTGCTCACATCTCACCAGCTGTAACACGGGCTACCCCCTGCAACCCAAACCTTGGACTCACTATCCTATCCTATCCCTGCAGCCCTCTCTCAGCTCATGGAAACACTCACTCAGAGCTGATGCATCCCAAAGACGTATTTTCCAGGGATGTGGGGAAGGGGATTTTCTGTCGGCCTGCCCTTACAGCAAACACGCACAGCTCTGCATTGTCCACCAAGATTACAGGCCCGTATTACTGGAACGGGCTGAGGGTGCAAACCCAGCTGGTCAAGTCACATTAGCCTTTACATCATCACTGAGCTGCTGAAGGAGAGCAACCTTTCCCTTACTCCTGCTTCAGCTGGAAACAGCCGATACCCACCGCGCATCATCAGCTCCAGGGCATCCTCCTTCACAGCAGTCCCCGCAGCTTGGAAGTGGCTGCAGGGCAAGCACAGCACATGAGAACAGCGAGTAAACACCGCCAGGAAGGCGCACGAACGCCCAAATGCACCAGCCTCTCCACACCCCTGCTCCACCCGCTCAGCTCCCGGCGTCCCGGGGAGCCCCGGCCCGGCGCTCATCGCTCTGTACTCACTGGAGCAAGCTGTAGAGGCTGTCGAAGTGCTGCAGCACTGCCAGCGCGCCCCGCGCCCGGAAGGCGGTGCGGAAGGCTGCGGGGAAACACGGAGAGTGCCGTGGGCGCGGGGGCGGGACACAGGGGGTCACGGCCGTGAGCCGGCGGCGAGAGCGGACCAGGGCGGGAGGCGGGTGTGCGTGAGGGGGCCTCACCTGCGAGGGCGGACGGTATCTCGGGGACCGGCAGCACCTCCTGCACGACGTAGCACCCGGGGCCGCTGTCCCGCAGCAGGTCAGCGGGGACGAGGGGCAGGTGGAACTCCCAGGACGCCGCCGCCGCCGCCATGACCCCCGGCACAGCGACACCGACCGCGACCGTCGCCTCAGGCCCGGGCGCTCAAAACAGCGCGCGCGGGCCCCGCTCGCCCCGCCCCCTTCCCCCAGCCTATCAGCGCTCAGTAGCGCAGCCGCGCGCTAGCGCCTCGCCCAATTACCGCCTCCCCTTCCCTCTTCGACCGTTAGCGCGACGTCACTTCCTTGCAGCCTTCCACTTCCCGACGGCTACAGCGACCGGAAGGGGCGGGGCCGGAGCCTCGGGGCGGGCGGCCCAGCGGAACCGCTCCTCCTCCTCCTCCTCCTCCTCCCCCGGCGGCGGCGGGGGGCCCGCGGGGTCACCCCGATGGCGGCGCTGGTGCGGGCGGCGGGGCGAGCCCTGCTGGGCCGGGCCGCGCCCCTGCTCCGGGCCGAGCGGAGCATTAGCGGCGGCGGGTGGCGCATGGGGCCCGTGCGGCCCGGCCTCCCCGTGCCCCTCTCCTCGCCTCTGGCAGGGCTCACCCGGCCCTTCCGCATCAAGGAGCCCCCGAAGCCCAAGCAGGTGGATCGCTGGACGGAAAAACGGGCCTTGTTCGGGGTCTACGACAACGTGGGGATCCTGGGTAAGGCCCCCCACGCACCCCGCTGCGGCCCCAGGGCGGGAGGGCGGACCCACCTGCGGGCCAGCGGCTCCTCCAGCAGCCACAGGGCGGAGGCGGGGGTGGGATTGGGGCCGGCCGCCCTGGGAACAGCCTCCTCCAGGCCCTGGCTTCATCCTCTCTGCCCTCCTGTTCCCAGGTGGCTTCCAGATGCACCCGAAGAACCTCATCGTGGGGCCCAAATGGCTGCGAGGCTGGCGGGGGAACGAGCTGCAGAGGTGCATCCGCAAGAAGCAGGTGGTGGGAGATCGGATGTTTGTAGAGGACTACCACAAACTCAACAAGAGGATCCGGTACTTGTACAGGCGCTTCAATCGTACCGGGAAGCACCGCTAGAAGCCACCGTGGGTTCGGCACGTGGAGCGTGGTTTTGCGGCATCGCAGTCAGAATAAAGCCAGCTTTCACGCAGTTGGGTTCCCAGTGCTTTCTGCAACCTTCGCTGTGCGTTTCTGGCTCAGACCCAAGGTCTCGCTGCTGCTGCGGGCCTGAGCTCCTCTGTGCCAGTTCTGCTCCCTCAATCATTTCTGACGCACTTCCCACAGACGTCTGTTCCAGCCTGTACCCCAGAACTTGGCCCGGGAGTCCTCTACTTTTTGGCTGGGGTTCTAGCATCCTTTTGGTCTCTGTGAGCCTCAGGCTCTTGCATCCTACTTGACAATTTCAGTACGCTCCATCTTAGGTTTTTCCTCGTAGCCAAATTTTCAAGTTAGTGATACGAGTGCCTGCCAATACCTCTTCCTGCTCGCTGCTTGCCCCCTTGCCCTCCATTTATCTGTGATCAATATTAAGCGTGAATGATCCAGATGTTAGTTGAAATGCATCAAAACCTGTAGAACAGGATTTGTCTCTGTTTCACACTGATGATGACTTAACCCCATACTAATGACGCTTACTGACCAAGTGGCCTGTTCGTAATTCAGTCAGGCTTTGCAAAAGTAATTCAGGCACTTAACTGTTTTAAAAAACTCTAGCTTCCAGTTTTCCGTAACTGTTATTGGTTCCTTTAGAGGAGAAGTTATGGTGAGTCAAAGCTGGCATCCCTCTAGTCTAGCATCACAGAGACCATTACGTATTTCAGAAAAATCTGTACAATGAGCAGGCATCTGCCTATCTCTTCTCCCTCGGTTGTTAATTTGGCTGACTTTATGTATCCTGTTACAGAGCAAGGCTACTCTGTCTTTGAAAGCACTTGGTTGGAAGTGGCAGGGAATGAAAAGAACTTTCTTTAGGTCTAAGCCTTAGAAAGGTGAAGCCAAAGTCTCTGTTCAAGCAGCTGAAGTCCACGTTCTCAGGAGCAGGGTGGCAGACCTGTGGGACTCTTGCCAAAAGGTGTTGTGGATTCAGGAAACGTGCACAGGTTCAAGCGGAGACTGAGCAAGCACCTGGAAGGGAGCAGCAAGGGGTTATTACATACGTAAACTACAGGTGTAGCAAATAATTGGCTGAAAGTATGTCAGAAACTGGTAAAGTGTCAGAGAAAAGTATCTTGTACCCTTTGTCAGCTCTTAGTCACTAAGCACCAACTTGGCAAGGGCTCTGTGGGTCGGTAGTTCCACAAGCTCCATCTTCTGTTATTGCAACGGTTATTGGAACAGTCCTCAAACTGCGGCGGGAAGGTCGCCAAGCTACGGAACCTTCTTCCAAGACTTGTCCCTTCACAGCTTGTCTGAAGGCACAGCTTAAAAACCTTCAGTTCCGCTGAGTCTAGCGCTAGGTTGGTCCTTAACCCACAGTAGTCCTATCTGCAAACCATCCAGCTCTAGTCACGACCCTGTATTCAGTCTTCACCTTCCTTGTAGCCACAGTCTTTTGGCTGTAATTCAGAACGTCTCTATCTTGTGCATCTACTCACCTATCGGGTCTGGCACTAAAAACTTTTATTAACAGCCTGTACCACCTGATGAAAGGAAACTGAAGATGAGCGTAGGTGTGAACCAGCCGCTTGCCGCCCTACTCACCGCGCCACACGCTGTGCGGATGGACTTCTTGCTCCGGTATGCTCCCGCCTCCCTTTTTGTTCCCAGTTGAAGAGTCCTCCCTTCTGATCCGGCAGGCTTCTTAAAATCTTTACAGGGCAAGAAAACAACCCCAGCCGTGCAGCTGTTCTTGGGGCTGCTGCTGGAGCCCGGTTCCCCGCAGCGGGCCTTCGAGCGCAGCCGCTTCGGGGGCTCGCCGGTATGCCCCGCTGTGCGGTGGAAGCGGGCCAGCAACGCCATATCTTAATTGCAGGGAACGGCGGCTTAACCGGAGCCAACAAAACCCGCGCGGCGGGGGCGGGGGCGGGGGGGCCGCTCCGCAGCCCCCGCCTGCAACGGCGCCAGCGCGGGCCGGCCTCGGAGGGGACAACCGGGCCGGTGGCCGCCCTCGGGCCCTGCGCGACCCAAGCGGGGCGCGGCGGCAGGGCCTCGCTCGGGGCCGGCGGGGAGAGGGGCCGCGGCGGGCCCGGGCCAGGGGGGAGGGGGCGGGAGGTGCTGCCCGCCCCGCCGCCCGCCGGTCCCTCCGCAGGGGCGGGGCGGCGCACGCCTCGCGGCAGGGGCGGGCTCTGCTTCCATTGGAGGGCGAGCCACGGCGGGGCGGGGCTTGTCCCCATGAGAGTCCGGGGCAAGGGAGGGGGCGGGGCTCGGCTAAACCCCTCCCCGTCTTCACAGGGGGCCTCGCTCCGCCACGGCGGGGGAGAGCTGATTGGCTGCGGAGGAACTCAGTGTGGCTTGAAAACACTTCTGATTGGATGTTGGCTCCAGGGGGGCGGGGCCTTGCCGCCTATAAGTCGGGGGGCTCGGCGGCGGCCGTACCGGTGGGCGGCTGGGGGGGTGTCGGTGCGGGGCGGCTTGCGCGGGCGGGGTTCCTGTTCCTGTTCCGGTCCGGTCCGGCGATGTGAGTGTCTGCCCGGCCGTGGGCGGGCTGCGGCGCGGCGTGGGTGGAGGGCGACGGGAGGGAAGGGGCCAGCGCGGAGCCCGGGTCCCGTCCACCGGTGGCGGCGGGGCCGAGTGGCGCATTGCAGCAGCCGCAGGCGGGGCTGCCCGCACCGCCCCCTCGCGCCCCGGGCGGTCCCGCCGAGGGGGGGGGGGGGGGCGGGTGCGTGGCCCACGCCGCGCCGTGTCCCACGCCGCGCCGTGTCCCACCGGTGATGCGCGGGGCCCCGGGCCAACGGCGCCCCGCCGCTCCGGGAGCTACCATGTCCCTCCCCCCCCCCCCCCCTCCGGTCCCGGGGCACCGCCGCCCCGTCGGGGCGGCCCCGTCCCCCTCCCTCCATCCCCCCGGTGCTTGCGGCGTGCTGCTGCGGGCCGCCTCCCGGTCACCTCCGCGCTCCCGGTCCGGGGGGGGGGGGCGGGGGGGGCGAGGGCTCTCGGGGCTGCTGCTGACTCTGCCCCAGCCGGGGGCGCTGGGGTTTGGGTGGATTTGGGGGTGGGGGGGTGTGGGGAGGGTCCTCACTCTGCAGCGGCTGACGTGCTTTTCTCTTGGCCCGTGTTCCCTTAGGTCTGACCCAGCTCAGCAGCAACCTGCTCCCGGGGCCCCAGAAGGGGCAGCCCCTGGGGGGGGCCCCCCCGGGCCAGCCCCCAACCTGAGCAGTAACCTTCGGCTGCAGCACACGCAGGCCCAAGTGGAGGAGGTTAGTAGCTCTGCCAGCCGTGCTGGCTTCCCCGAGGCTGCCCGGGCTCTTCGGATGCTCTGCAGCAGCAGCAATGTTCTTGACCAGCGTCTGTTGCTGAGTGGGTGGATGCTCTTGTTATGCCAATACCAGAAATGCATTAATCATCAACACTTGAAGTATGATGGTAGATCCATAACGAGGTCGGAGGAGAGATGAAATTGCTTTATGCTTAAAAGCTGCTTAATTCCAGATGTGACTTATAAGAAGCAGGCCTGTCAGATTTTTGGTACCTCGTATCGTGCGTCTGTTATGGCAGTAAAGCTGTGCAGCGTCTAGAACGCCTCTTAACCCCTGCCTGCTGCTTCAAGGGAACAGTCTGTGTGCAGGCTGCATGTGTGATGTGCGGCGATCCTTGCCTGACTTTCCAGGGTCAGTGTCTGTAGCGTGGCTGCTGACATGCAGTAACGCCTTTATGCCTCACCGGGGCAGCAATATGTAGCTCTAAGTTATCTTTGCAGTTATCGGGGAGTGAGCGTATGATTATTCTCCTGAGGGGGTGGCTTAAGCTTGCTGGATTTTTGAGAGCTTTTAAAACCAGCTGAGAATCTGGGGCTGAGGACTGGTTTAAGTGTACTTGAACTCATACTTTAACAGGGGGTCTAGGATTTTTTCCCTACTTCAAAGTAGGCAACGACTTGAAAGCTGTTTCATATCCTAACCTTTTTTTCTTTGTTTAGGACTTTCACTTGTTAGTATCTTAACGTTAGTTACTGGCGTGGTTACTGTTCTTACTGATTCAACAATCTTTACCAATACAACTGCTGCTACTATACTTCCTTCTGCAGGTGGTTGATATATTCCGTGTAAATGTAGACAAGGTGCTGGAACGAGACCAGAAACTGTCAGAGCTAGATGACCGGGCAGATGCACTTCAGATCGGTGCCTCACAATTTGAAAGTAGTGCAGCAAAACTCAAAAGGAAGTACTGGTGGAAGAACTGCAAGGTGAGTTTCCTAGTGCCATGGTCTCCTTCATTAGAAGGAAATTGGGCTAGTCTTCTCCTGCAGGGCTTGAGAGGATAGTTGAGTAACTATTTTAAATGCTTAGGATTGTTTCATTGTGGAAGGACTTTGAGGCCTTGGCTGTCCTACCTTCAGGGTCTGGCTTACGTTCCCTGGCTGTCAGGGAATATGTGAACTTGTCAATCTGTTCTGAGTATTACTCTTTGACAATCTCTCTCTCCAGATGATGATCATGATGGGAGTGATTTGTGCCATTGTGGTGGTGGTGATTGTAAGTAAGTACCAAAAAGCCCAGGATCAAAGGTGAAGAAGCACCAACTCTAGAGTACTTTAAACTCTTCCTTTTTGTTTTGAGATCTGGAGGGTCTTGGTTGCATAAGTGTTAACTTTGGTTCTTGGGGAAGGGAGGTGGTGGTGCTGGAACACCCATGCTTATGGTGGAGATGGTATGCTTTACATAGTAATGGAAGGAATTGGGGGTGGCCGTCACTGTACAAATGGGAAATTCTGCCTGGCAGGTCAGGTAAACCTGTAAGTATGAGGGGCACTTTTACCCTGGAGTTGGGTGGGTTGGCAAGTCCCTTCCCTGGTGGGGGATTTTGAGGTCTCAGGGGGACCTTTGGTGTAACTTGCCCTTTTGTTCTTTCCTTTTTTTTCCTATTGCTTTGTTTCCAGTCTACTTTTTTACTTGAATGTAGCTCCTTCAGTCTGCAACCTACTGTCCCCTGTCACCTTGCCTGTCTCTTCTTGCCCTGAATCTTTCCTTCCCTTCCTTTCCACCTAGCTTCTTCATTGATTTCTTTATTGGTTTTAATTTGTCTTCGGTATAAGACTCTGAAGTGCTCTACTGAACATGGTTAGACTCTTCAACAGCTGCTGCAGCTTTAGGGAGAGTCATCTGAGTTTAGAGGGAAAGGAAGTAGAGGAGGGGAGTAGGTAGCTATTGCTCCTGCTCTTCTGCAGGGAAATTTTGTGGTTTATTTTTGGGTGTGAACTTGTCAAATAGTGCCTGTGTGGACTCTAGCAAAATAAGAATGCCTTAATGCAGTGCCTTTGGGGGTGAAGGACTTCAGCATGTGAGATTCTGTAGCATTCTGCCTAAAAAGAGTGGCAGCATGACTTGAGCTTTTCATTGAGCTTCTGAAATAAAGGCTAGTTTGTGTTGGTCAGTGACTGTGAGCCATCTGACTGAGCTAGATGTAGTCATCTAGATTTCTCTAGCCATGGAGAGATGAGCACTTAAAGAAATGACTTGTTCTGCCTGCCTTTATTTTCATACGACTTGCTGTCTGAGCGTGGCTATTTCAGTTATTATAAAGGAGAGCCTACATGATTACCTCAGTCAAGTGCAACAGACTAAACACAGTTAAGTGAAAGGAGTTTTGTTACTATCTAAAAGGCATGGGTAGGAGTAAAATCTCCTGCCAGAAGGAACAAAAGAACGACAGTAAGGAGTCTGCTTGGGGGTGTCAAATATTCCTTTCATCTATGCAGACACAAGCCAGGATGCTGTGGCTTTCTACTATCTTGTAGCTTTCTGGAAGACTTTGGGGTAGTGGCAGAGTGGGAATGGGTGTTTTGCTTTGGTGTTACTGGGTTGAATGTCAAAGGAAGTCCACTGCATAGCAGATGGAGGAGAGTGGAGGTATTCCAGATAAGACTGAATGAGCCGCACGGCTTTCTGATTATGAATACCTGTTCTGTTTCTGCTACCACAAAGCCCCAGCTTTCAGCAGGAGTTAGAAAATCCTTGGAATGGTTAGCTAGGGAAATGCTGCTCTGGGCATGGGTATTGCAAAGTGACATCAGATGTCCCGGTTTGGCAGCTTAGATCTCCATAGATCTTGCCTATCAAACTGAAATCCTCCTACTTGCAATGGGTTCTCTTGAATTTAGATCCAAGATGGTCTCTGCTTGGAAGTAAACTTGCAGCATGGAATGCTGTGGCTTTCTGTAAGCAATCTCCATGTTCTCCTTCAAAGATAACAAGAGCCCTGAATTGCTTGAATGTGTTGTCAAACCTGGGGTTAAATGAGCTGCCCTCTTCCTCAGTTTCTGCAGAGTCTTCTGAGGAATGTGCCTCTTTGTCTTTTTTTACAAGCTGAGCTGTAGCCTGTAATCTAGTCCGGAAAGGGGGCACTCCTTTAATTTAGGAAGCTCTATCTCAGTTCCAGAATATGCTGGGATCTGTCTAGGCTTATGATGCCAGGAGGCAGGGGAGAACATCACTGGAGTTCCCAGGTGGGAGTGAAGTACAAAAGATGGGAGGAGCAGATGTTTTTTGTTTCACTGGGTGTGCTGGGGAAGCCCCTTTCCTCCTCACAGGGCATCTGGGAAGGGGCTAGGTTTTGCATGCTCACTTCCACACCCCAGCATTTCATTTGCGCTGAGTTCATCTCCCTGCAATTTCATCCCTCTCCACCTTGGGTGAGGGCAGAGATGAAGATCTGGAGTGAAGCAGCCCTCGTCCCCTGAGCACTCCCCTAATTCCCTGTGGAACTGAGATGTGATGGACGGTCAGAAGTGCATCTACTGAAGAGGAGCCAGGGCCTGCTTGTACTACTTACTGCTATCATTTTAGAGGGTGGGCATACAAGCTTAAGGCCCCCAGACCAGCGATTCTCTTGAATTCTTCTAAACAAGCCTTTGGTGCCCCGTTCTTCCTGTTTCTCTGGGGGCTGAGGTCCCTCTAGGCTGTCTCTTCCATTTCTTTCTCTTAGATGTTGTATGTTGCCTCTTCTCCTTTTCCCCTCCGTTGTGTCTCTATGCATGGGCAAAAAAAAAATCACCAAGGCCCTCTGAGTAAAAGCAAGGGACTCTGCTGTCCACAGCATTACAGCCACTCACGCACGTGCAGTTTATTTCCTTCCTCTATAAACACAACTGTAATCTCCTCTGGCATGTTATAGTAATCAGCTCATGTACTTTAAATGGTCTCTAAGAAACACAATTCACCACCTTACTGAGTCTGTCTGGTCTGTCAGTGGGTGGGGAGGGATTGGGATACCAAACTCTTTTTGGAACACTTTTTTGTCACTTCCATACTATGCACACACCTGAAGTTCTAGCCCTCAAAGCGGTGGGTGGTCTTCCATTGCAATGATGGTAGTTCCAGTTGTACTGGAACCATGTGCTGAACTGACTCTGTGGTAAGTCTGTAACAAGATGTATGGACCAGCAGCTACAGAGGAAGAGGCTGCCCAATCTAACTCTACTTTTATCCACCAAATGTCCAGCCACTGTGTAATCTGTGGGGAGGTAGTCCCCTGAACGGGAGGATGTGTTGCTGGTAGCTCTAGTTCCTCAGGCTGTGCTGTCTTTGGGTTTCAGTAACCTATCCTCAGTTACTTAATCCCAGAAAACAATTCTGCATTGGTGTTGGGACACGTGTTCGTGATCCAAATGACCTCCAAGAGTAGGATGCTGTTCACAGCATATCTTGGAGCATGGCTGGAATAAAGGTAAGTGCCCCCCTTGTTTTGCTTCACTGTATACTTGAAACTCATTAAAACGAAATGATGGAGCTTTGTCCAGTGCAGACTTATTTTAAAACTAGGTACTTGTGCCCTTATATCTGCCCCTCCTGTTACAAACTCCGGGTTGTAAAAGTACTCCCTGTGGCTTGTGGTTCCCCTACAACCGATCTTTGTCCAGTCTTAAACATCACCAATACCATACCAGAAAAATGTATGGTCAATGGTGAATTTGGAGCAGTGCAGATAGGCTAAATATTCCAAAGATGAAAGCCTTCCTGGGGGAAGGAGGGTGTCTGGACTGGCCAATGGATTAAAGCAACACGTACAGTCTAAACTTCAGCACATATCAGGCCTGCACAACCTGAATGAACTAGTCATGCTACAATTCCTGCCAAGTTGTGTGTTGTCTTCCTGTTAGTTCTCAGGCTCGTTCATGCAAGGGGTAGGAAAAACTTTTCCTTAGAGCAGTTGTGTTTCCAGACTGTTGACTACACAGTGTCTAAGTCCCTAGCCAAACCTAGGGACTTGAGTGCTCACTCTCCAAAGCTGGCCAGCTGCTCTGGAGCACAGAGCTGGGGCTGAACATGCTGCTGAAAGTTGCCCCAGGGTTGTGCCCAACTCATGAGTCGTGCAAGTTTGCAAAGAGTTGCATGTCTAACCATAAATCTTCCGGTAGGTGTTTAAAGTACCATATGCTGCTGGGAACTCACGTTCTGAGGTGCCATCCCTTAAAGCATCAGCACCTCTGCTGCTCCTGCAGAGTCTGTTATCTTGGACAAAACATGGTTCTAAATGTGCACTAAAAGCAAGGCCAAGGCTTTGGCAGAGTAGTTCTTCTTAAGTCTAATTAGAAATCCAAGCTCTGCCTTTAAATATGCAGCTCCCTTATCAACTGCTTCATCCTGACACCTTCAGATTTGGTGGGGGAAAAGCCTCAACTATGCTGCTCTTAAATGGATGATATATCTTAAACCTTTGTGTTTTTAGATGCCCTAGGCCTTGCTCTGGCTTTTCCTGAGGTTTCCATGCACTGATCCAAGTAGGCTGCATGTTCTTATCAATGTGTGTGTGTGTGTGTGTGGGTTGCTTTCTTGTCTCAGCTGAAGAGTAACCAAGTGATGGTTGGGAAGACAAAAGATTTTCCTTCAGAGTAGGAATGCAGCATCAACGCTTGTTTGATGGTCCTAGCTTCCCTGTGAAGTGACAGAGATCCCTGCCCTGACCTTTGCACTGGGGCTGGAAGCCTTAACTTGGTGAAGAGAGGCAATAATGGGGAAGTACAGAGGTTTTATCTTTGTTCTGATCACTAAGCAAATAATTACTCTCTGAGAGATGTAACAGATAAGGATATAGGTTTTACAAAATAGGCAACTCAGCTCTGTCTGTTGGATACTTGAGTTCAGCCCAGTGTTTCTTCCAGGTTACCTACAATGCTTCCTCTTTGAAGGGACCCAGTTACTTCTCAAAACTTCCCCTGTTGACATGCCAAAATAAAGTTGTGCTTCAGCCTCCATACTTATGATAATCTTTGACCTATTTTTTTTGCCAGAGAGAGAAGAGTTATTCAGAACACCCTTATTTGCTCTGCAGGTTTCCAATGTGAACAGCCCCATAACATCCTTTCCTTCAGTGCATAGATGCAGTAAATGATTCTTGCAGAGGCCAAGTTGACTCTTTTCATGTTCTCTCCTGCCAGGCTTCTTTTCCAAAAGCCCTTGTACTATTTTTTAAATAAATTTGCCATAATGTCCAGATACTAAGGTTTTCTAGTTTATTGCCTTTAAGCATGTACTTGGAAACTGAAGGCGCTTTCCTCTCCTGTGCTCACAAGACCCCTTTAAATATTGCACATTGGTAAGTATAAAGAACTGCAACACTGAACACAGCCATCCCCTGATGTGTTCCTGATCTCTGTGGTTCCCCTCTGTCTTTCCACCAACAGCACTGCTGCCCTTTTCATTCTTGATGTAGCACATCTCCACCCCTTAGATTTTATTGAACCTGTCCCAAGAGCCTGGTAACCCTTTTTTCAAATTCCTTCTAAGTTTGACCTCAATCTGTGCGGACAAATCTTGCACCTATCTGTCCAGCTTCTCTAAGTACTCCAGCAAGCAGAGTTTAGTTCTAAATGAATTGCTTATTTTCTGAAGCAGTGGTTTTCTCATTTTCTAGCTTCTCTAGACACTTACACTTAGGCTGTACTCCCATGTGTGTCCTCTATTACCTTAATTCTTATGAAAAAAATAATTTTGGTAATCTGTCAACTTGTGACTGTCACACTTTTAAGGAACAAGTTTTCAGCAGATAGCAGAGTATGCCTGCCCGTGGCTCTCTGTCCTTGTGTTCCCTGCTTTCTCAACTATCCTGTGCTTAGTTTTTTGTCCTTCTTGGAGGGGCTGGCCCATTCTTCCCTTTCTTCCAGTACTTCTTTCCAACTCCCCAGTCCCCCTACACAAAGTGGATTTTTTTTTTTTTTTGTGTTTGTAGAGTCCTGATTTTTTTTTTCCATGGGGTCCTCCCAGGGGGAATACATGTTCCCACATGTCTAAGTGCCCGTGGTTGCAGGGCTCTCCCTCCTGCCAGGCTGCCCCACTTGCTGAAGGACACCCCCTGAATTGCTCTTCTATTTCCAGCAGAGACATCAGCTCCTTTTTCAAACAAGGGATATCAGCTGAGCACTGGGATAAAGTTTGAAAAACTGTAAGTATTTGTGTAATAAAAGAATATAGTGTTCATTGTCTGTGAGGAGAAAAAAAATCACTCCGCTGGGAAATCAAAAGTGCATTTAGGTAATCAAGGCAAGAACAGTACAACAACCATGTGTCCAATGTCTCAAAGGGAAGAATTGGGCCACAGTTTATATATGGCAGTAAAATCCTCCAGCTTCCCAAGGGCAGTGCCTCTACGTTAATTTTTAAAATATCTGAAGTTTTTCTTCTGTTATGATTAACTAGTTTTTAAATTCAAAAGAGGCTGTTTGCAGTGTGATTGGGTACATGGTACCACAGGTCTTTGCCTAAACTATATGCTTAAATTCAGGTATCTCTGTCTGTGTCCCATCAGGTGGATAATCCTGTTTGTTAAGGACATCACCCTTGCTCTCTTGATACCACATAAAGTGCTGTGTAAACACCATTGCAGCAGAAGCCTGAGTCTTTGTAAAAAATAGTATGGCAAGCTTACTGCAAGAAATAAGATGTGTGCTCTTATGTGAAGATCCCCAGATTAGTTCCTGGGAAGAGGAGCATATTTGTCCTGGCCTTGATTGCCTATGCAGTCCATTCCAATAGGCTAAAGCTTTCCCTGAAAGGATCTTGGATTAAAACCTGCAGCACTTCTGTGCTTCACAATCCTCAGCAGGGCCTCTGTGGGTGAACCAGAGAAGGGATGAATGGAGCAGAGCAGGCACTGCATTACCTGTGCTATTCTGATCCTCTTTTGCAGGATCTCATGGTAGCAAAGGTACTGTCTGGGATGGTTTTGAGGGTGTGCGTAGCCACTTCGTTTCCATCGCTCCTATGTAGAGATCAATTTATCTCAATGCTCTGGCAAATGGTCAAATGGCTGAACATACATATGTTTGGTATATCACAAGGAAGGAGACTGCTATTCAGCTAAGATCTACCAGTGCCACATAGGCAGCTTAAAAAGGGAGACCTTATTCTGCCATGGATGTTTTGTCCTGACCTGAGAGTGACAGCAAGCATCAACCACCTCTCCAGAGTATTCTGCATAATATAGATTGAGATTATGACAGTGGCTGTCATCTCTCAGGGCTACACAAGTAGCCTCTCCTCGAGGGGAGGAGAGGGTGGGTGCCTTGGTCTTGGGATCAGATCTGGACATTAGGAAAAAGCAAGCAGTTTCCAACCTTGGGGAAAGCTTAACAAAGCTCAGCCTGTTGAGACGCTTGTACCCCAGCTGGGACTCCATTCCTGTCCCTTGTCATACCACAGAGGAGGCCAGTCACGCCTGCCAAACCTCTTTAATTAATGACAGACCAGAACTGTGGCAGCATCCTTGTTGCAGGGAAAAGAAAGCATGCACGTACGTGTAGGTATGCACATGCAAGGAGTGTAAGGAAACCAAGCGGACATCTTTCCCATACATACGCTAGATCAACTCTCATCCCTGGTGATCCCCAGAGCAATAGTATTTTATGAGACCGAAGGATTCACCTACAATAGTGAAAGCAACGAACCCAGGCCAACCACAGTGCAGTCTTCTGCTATGGTCCAGGTAGAGCACCCCAGAAAGAAGAAAATGCATGTCCCACAGAGAAAGCGTGCAGCCTCTGCTCCAGTTGCCACCCATACAAACTGTGGAATAAGCCACTGCCTCACTCATGTCCCACCTCACCATCCCTGCTTGGCCCACGTGGTTCCAGGCTGTTGTAGGATGGCAGCATGGTCACTACAGCCTCAACAGTGAAGCGGTGTGGAGCACTGAGACCTGGTGCCTCGTCTTGGAAAGCAGTGATATTGTGACTGTTTGGAGGGAGTCCTGGTGGAGAGAGCTGCTGCCGGGAACGGAACCAGCGTAAGGCCAAGATAAAGGTGATGGCAATGAAATCCAGAATCAACTCTGCAAGCTCCATCACAGACAGGACAGAGGATCCAAACCAGAGACTCCACTGGTTCCCAAGCTGGGACAGCAGAGTCACTACCTGCAAGAGACAGAGAAAGGGCAGTGAGGACAGCCCTTGTTCGAACCTTTTGCCTCCCTGCTGGCTCCCGCTAGCGGTGCCCCTGTGGTGCTGGGGGGTTCCTCCCACCCTGCCACAGGAAAAGAGACTCGATAGCCAGCCATGTTGCTGGAACAAACGCCTGCCAGTATGCAGGGACATCATGGGGGAATGGGTGGCTAGAGAGGACATGGCAGTAAAGTGTGTACCGTGAAGGCTGGAGACTCCCCATTGGTCTTGTAGTTCCACTCTTCAAAAAAGATATTCACTTTGGCAACTCCATTCCTGTAAATGAAAGATGGGGCTCAGTAACCCCAAATCCACAATCCCTGCATTTCTTCACCAAGCTTAATTGTCTTCTCTGTCCCCTTCTGCCCCCTGTCCTCCTCACACATATACCACCAGAGGCTTTTCCCCATCTCTGCAGTTCTCTCATTCTGCACAAAATACAGTCTTTGGTACTTACAGTGCACTTCTGAGACTGCACTTGAAACCCAATGTTTGTGGCATCCTCCGTTGGCTAAGTACAAGTTCCTGCGTGGCGCTGCTTACCACTCTTCCACTAGCTCTTACTGTGACTCCAGACCACAGAGCCGCCACCTGGGGCTTCCTATTTTCATGCTAGCAGCTGACCCTTTTCAGACTCTTCCCTTGGGTTCCCAGTCCTTGAGGAGATCCAAGTTTTTCTCTACTCTGACTCAAATCCACTGGCCTTGTCCACGGATCGCATGCATAATCTCTTCCCATCAGTGATTTAATCTTAACTCTGACCCCCCAACACACACGCTCCACTGGGATGGTTTCTGGTTTGGATGCAACCTCTGTTGAGGGGCTCTCACCTCTTGGATGTGATATTGTATTTGTTCTGTTGTGAAAGCATGTAAAAAACCCAGTCCTGAAATGAAAGTGCAATAAATTGTGTTACACGATCACAGTCACCTCCTGTAGGTTTAGTACCAGTTGAGGAAGGGAGGCCAGAGCAGTGCTGGGGAGCCAGGAAACCCTCTCCTTACCTCTGAGACAGCAGAAGGCCAGCGGGAGTATCCAGCTGACAGCTGGTATTCTGTCATTCTGAAAGACAAGAGGCCGTGTTAGCTGTTGAAGCTGTAGGACCACAAGGCCAGGTCTCTCAATCCCCAGGCACGCCTGGAAACTCCCCCCAATGCTGAAGTTCTGCCCACTTCCCACCGAGCTCCCGCAGAGTCCTCGGGAGCTCAGCCCCAAGCCGACATCGATGCTCCTCAGCCATTTCAGCTTCCTAATGGGAGAAATACCATTTCAGGTTGCAGCTCAGCTATTGACTCAAGCTTTTGCCCTGGTCAGTGCATGCTTTCCAACACCTCTAGGAATAAAGAGTTCCCAGTCTACCTGACCAATGATCAAACTTACTTGCAAGGTTTCCGACATTTGTGGAAACAGCCCAACACGTCAGCTTTGAATTCAGCCAGGAGTTTGTAATAGCAGTAGCCTGAGCAGCAGAGAAAGTAAATCCAGGTAAGCTCACAGTATCTGTATACAAAAGGTGATGTGTGACAGCAAGGGGAATCCAGAGAAGGTTTCCTTCAACAAGCTCAGAGGGACTAACCATCTAAGACAGGAGTGTCTTTTGGATGTCCCACACTAGGAAGCTCACTGAAGACAATGAGGAGATGTACTGGGACATGAGGTGGACCAAATAGGTTCAGGTCAGCATGAACTTTACTATTCCTCCTGTCCACTTACCCCAGGCTACATGCTTTGTGTAGTCACAGTACTCTGCTCCAGCAGGTAAGGGATAGAAGTAATACGCACAGCCACAGCGCTCTACCATGTTGAGCTGAAAGCAGGAGCGAATGCAGACCTGGGAGGCATATGAGGTGGAAAAGGCTGAACAAGGGAACCAAACCCACTGCAGCCTGTATCACATCATACTATTAACAGAGCCCATGGACAAGCATGGCTGTTAGGGGACTGAAGCATTTCAGGAAAATAGGGAAACAAGCTGGCACAGGACCAGTGATGATGAGTTACCTGTTCGGTGTAGCGGGAGGAGTACAGATTTTGCACTGGCACGTCACTGCCATCCTCTGTGCAATCACTGTAACTGCCCCCAAGACGCACAGTCATCTCCTAGAATATCAAACAGTCATTACACAGAACAACTGGCACTTTGCTGTTCTCTTCCTACACTTCCATGCTACGCACTGCTTGTCCCTCAGTGTCTGCTCTTTATGCCTTCCTCAGGATGCCAGGTCCCCCTGCTTTCCTCCATTTCATTGCTCACTAATAAATCGCAGCCAAATGCTTCTCGTCTAGTCCAGTAAACAGCTCTTCTTCCCGTCCCTTCACTCCATGTGATTAACCCCCTCCCTTAAACACACACTGGGTCCACGACAACCCATCTGTATCTATCCACCAGGTTAAACCTCCCCCATAACCTCATGCCCACAGCTCTTACCCCTGCTGCTTTCCTCACCTTTCTCATGCTGATGGAGGTCTCGATACCCGGACGCACATTGAAACCCCCATCATCCATGAAGGCTGGCTCATTCTGATCATGGACCATGACCCTGGCTCCTGTCACCGTGGACAACAGAGGGATGAAATCATTCTGTTCGGTGCGCACCACCAGAGAGAGACCTGAGGGAATGTCAGAGAGCCAGGGAGGTCACGGCTGGTCATCGTGCAGGAGAGAGCAGAACGGTTAGAAGTGAGTCCGTAAGAGATGATGGAAGAGAAACACCAGCCAGGGCTGCACCACAGCTGGGCAGCAATGGAGGGTGGCTGGAGGGAGGCCACAGATTAAGCTGGAGGCCAGAGAAAACTGGATTTCTTCACTGTGGCTTAGTAAAAGCAGAACTGGGAATTGAGAGAGATTTCATGGAGGCACTCGGAGCCAGACGGAAGAAAAGCCTGAAGATTGGGCCTAGAGAGGTTTCAGGGGGTTTGGGAACACAAACAGGTCAGTTGCCGGAGACAGGAAAATGGGGAAGGAGGAGGTGAAGACCAGGCTCTCAGGAGCACAGCGCTACAGCTCGACGGGGGACTTCAGGAAGGGCCAGCGCAGGTCCAGAGGGAACAACAAACATAAGGATCAGGCACTGACGGGAAAGTTCAGTGGGGCAGTAGCGAGGGACAGCCACGTCCATGAGACAGGCATCTCCACATGGGTGAAAACAGAGCTTGGGCAAGAAAGAGCAGGGCTGCAATCTGCCACCACCAGCGTTAAGCACAGCAGGATGTCCGTACCTCCTGGAGAAAACAGAGCTGGGCTGTTCTCCTTATTCACCAAAGAGTGCCTCTCACTCACCGTTATTGATCCCAGGCAACGAGGATGTCCACAGGCTGCTGCTGTTGTCGTTGAAGGTATAGCATTTCCCATACAAGGGATGGTGGAAGTGGGTATAATTCCTGAGAGGGGAACAGAAACATTCACACGGGGTGAGAAGGGCTGCGAGACGAAGGGGAAGGGCTTTCAGAAAGGAACAACTCTGTTTTCCACCTGCAGGGAGAGGGGCTTACAGCAGATGGGCAGTATTTGTTATGTAAACTCGCCCCAATGGGGAAAAGCAATTAAAATGTGCTGTAAAAAATGTCCTGGAGCGGACAGGTTTTTACACCAGGGTTTTCATACTGCTAACTCTTGAGAGCCCAAATGGGTTTTAGCAGTACTAGTATTACTGTATTGTCTTCCTAATATGGACAAAACTCTTAGCTCTTCCTACTCCTTTTCCTCCCTTGCTGGTGGGTTTCATTCCACTACCTCTTTGGGGCTTTTTGACCAATAATGGCAGAAGAGAAGTGGGATACTTTTTTACTGTCTTTTTGTAACAACTCTCTTTTCTCCTCCTCCTGTATGTGGGCTGATATGTACCACTTTACCACTGTGGCGAGTAGAATAAAGAGACTCTACACTGTGCACCTGTACCCACTCTGGGGTTTGTACCAGGATGACTATTTCATTTGTGTGAAACCCAGGAAAAGGACAAACTATCCTCCGAGGTCCAGAGTTTCAGGTCACAGAAAATGTGACCCTGGTGAGCACAACCCACAGGAAAGACTCAAGAAACATCATTTGAGACAATGGGAACTGAACAAGGAACGATCCCACCTTGGGTAAGAGGTTCTCTAATGTGGGTTTCTTGATTCCCCTCAGACCCAGGCACAAAATATGGGTGTTTTCAGGAAGGCTCGGTGGGATGTTTCCACCACTTACGCCTTGTCACATGTTGCTTCATTGAAGCGGCAAGCATAGATGAAATTCTCAAAGTCGGACTCATCCAGGGCTTTCGCATCAGGCATCTGCGCCAGGATATTGATATAGTGAAAGCTGTACCATTCCCGCACGGCATCCACCCCTGAAGAGTACGCCTGATGGAAACAGTCCTTGTTGTTTTCGCTGCACTGTTAAGAAGAGAAGGAGAAAACCAGCCATGTCAGGGAAGTCTCGTCCAGGAGGTGAGGCTGTGGCTGTGGATTAGCTGTGCTCCCTCAGCATGGGCAGAAGATGAAGCCGAGGGAGTGGAAGAGCTTCGCAGGGCTCATGCGCTCTGCCAAAAGGCGATCAGCAGGATGGGGAAAAGCAAAACCAAGGCAGCTCCTCGGTAGAAGGGAAACACCAGGTGAATGAGCACAGCTGAGTAAAACCCAGGATGCAGCAAGTCACAGTGAAGCGTGCAGGGTGATCTACAGCACATAAATACTATGTGGCATAAAACCAGAATTTTAAATTCTTGCGTGGGGTGCCCTTCCTTCAGGGTGTGTCCAGAAAAACGTCTGTGATCCTGTGGGAACTCCAGTTAACTGGCAAGCTATTAGCTTCAGTCTTTCAGTGCCTCTTTGAATGCAAACACAGATACCCTAGGGTGAAGAACCTGCTATCTGGGAGCAAATGCCACCATGACCACATTTCAGGTGGCCCACAGCCATCCAATACTTTGCCCTTTGCTGTTATTGGACAACACTGCGGCTGATGGTAATAAATGGCTCTCCAAAGGCAATTGCAAGGCTGATGTAGCCTTCAGAAAGGACAAGGTTTCCCTGCCCTACCTAGAAAAGACGGGCACTGATGTGGACAAGTCTCCTGGGGCCCACATGGACAGGGACAGGACTTGGGGAGCAGGACTGCATTGGGCAAAGATTCAGCTCTACCTTTATCTGCCATTAGCAAAACCCACTGCAGCTTAATCAGACTTCTACGTAGGGAAGGGCACGGCCAAGGGTCTAACAAGACAGAAGTAGCTAGGCAGAGACCAGAGTGGGTGGGACACAGGATATCTAGGGATCTCACCAGAACAAAGCCAATTTTCCAGTCGTTTTTGTCCACTGAGGGACTGTTCTCCGGCAAGTTGACTAAGTTATCCCGCTTCTGCCTTCGCAGCGGATGGCGTTGGACATGATGGAGCAGGCTCCTTGAGCTACGCTTTTGCGTAGACAGCGTGGACCAGTCACTTCGTGCCAGAGACATGTTGTAGTCATAAAGCTCTAGCAGTGTCTGATGGGTGATTTGGTCCAGCTCATCCAGCTTCCTCCGGATGGCGCTGTATCTATACAGGGGTGGGGGGAGAGAGGAGCCCGGAGGTTTAGGGCTGGATGGACATGAACAGCTCCGAATAAGACATGCGGCAAAGTTTACCGGGGTGATTCAGGACATTCCTGCCACCAGCTGCAAATCCAACCCCGTGCTGGAGGCTACCATCCTTGTAGGAGAGAGGTAAATGCACCTGCTTTTGCCCTGTGGCAGTTTACAGTGCAGCCTGCTAACAGACGCCACCGAGTAGAGCTGCCTAAACTAATGCACCTTACTGTGAATGCCCTGCAGCAGCAGAGGCCTGTGAAAAGCGTCCTTTCCACCAGCACTGCTACTGAAGGGGACGGTCAAGGACCGTGAGGAGGACAAGAGTACATGCTTTTATCCTACACCCGCAAAAGTCAAGGCAGTAGACAGCTCTGCGAGCCTATTTCTTACCTGTATGGATTGAGGGTGCACAGCGTCACGGCTGGGAAAGTCAGCCTGTCGGAGTTAAGGTTGAGGTTGAGATTGACAGGGTAGCTGAAATACTCCCTGTAGAGGATCCCAAACTGCCAGTACATTAAGCCGAAGGTGAGAAAGAAGAGAACGGACCAGAAGGCTGTCTTCATCTTATTCTTTTTGGAGCACACCAGGCGGATAGCCCCGTGGATGGTTGTGTTGCTGCAGAAGAACTGGAATAGCTCCTGGTAGGAACTGTAGAATTCGATGAGACCCTCCCGCTCCTCTTCTTTCTGCTGCTGCTCCTCTTCTTGCTTACATTGCCTCGTTTTCTCCCCTTCTGGCATCTTCCCTGTCTTCACAGACCCACCCTAGAGCACAAACTCAGAATTAGGGAGCCCGGTGGCTCCGGGAAGCCGTGCCCGGTGCAAAAATTGGCGCCGCATCACTGCCTTTCCCAAAACCTCGGTGCTTTCACCCCCTCCTCCCTGCCCCCCAACCCAAGCTGGGGGTCCCCAGCCGCCCATGCCCACGCTCCCCCCCCACCCCACCCCCAGTCCTCCCCTCCCACAGGTGACGGCGGGGGGGGTGGGTGGCGGGGGGGGGGGGCGTAAAGCCCTCGCACAGCTGCGCCCCCGGCCCGGTCCGGCCCGGTCCCCCCCCGCCGGGGCCGCGGGACTGACGGGAGGCGCCGTGCCCATGGCGGGCGGCGGCTGCTCCCCGAGCGCTGCCGGTTCTCCCGCAGCCTCCCCGGCTGCGCTGGGACCGGTTCCTTTCCAGTTCGAGCCAGCACCCCGCCCGGCTCCTCCAGCGCCGCCAGCCTCTCCCCGCCCGCCCCTCCTCCTGCCCCTGCCCCTTCCCCCCGGCCCGCCGCTCCCGGCGAAGAAAAGACTCTTTAAACTCTCAAGTGTCCGCGGCCGGGCAGAGCCGCCCGTGGGACCGGGGACGCGCCGGGGCGCTGACCTTGGCGGCGCCGGCGGGGGTCAAAGCGCGGCCGGCGGGCAGGAGGACCACCCCCCCCCCCCTCCCCGGTCCCCCCCGAAGGGAGCCCTGCCCCGGCCAGGTACGGCTGCGGAACGCACTGTCCCTCCTCCTCCTCCTCCTCCTCCTCCCACCCGCCCTCCCGGCGGGGACGCGGCGTCCCGGCGAGCAGAGGTGATGCAGAAGGGAAGTGCCCAAGGGCAGCGGGAGGCAGCGCCGGGACCCCCCCCCCCCCGCAACCCCGGCACCCCCCGGGGGCGGCAGGACCCCGCTCTGCCCGCCCGGGGGGTGCGCGCTCGTACGTGGCTTTAATCGCCAAATTTTGCTTTTCGAGGGCAAAGCCGAGGTAGTTGGTGAGTTTGGGGTGAGTTTTGCAAGAGGGATGGGGCTGGGGTAGAGAAGGCTGGTGGCGACTCGGTGATACGCATGAGGTAGCATCGCCTTTGCTGGTTCATTAACTAAAGAAATCTTTAGTATCCAGAACTACCTGGCATGGGAACATGTTTCACTGATCTGTGCCTGGGAAATTAAAGCCTGCCGTCATTACCCGAAGCCTTGCAGCGTTTCCTCAGACCTCAGAGATGAACACCCATGCCCAAACGTGACCAGGAGTCCCTAACACCCCCCTGCCATTATAAGAGTGGAACCTCTTTCCCAATCCTTTCTCCGAATGATTTTCTCCCAAACTAGCTCTGTCGGAGGTTTTCACTTCTTTCTTTCCTTTATGAGTACCTCCGTCGTATCAGTCGTTGTTCGGAGTCATCTGTCACTGAATTTCAATCCTTACTGAAGTTAGCAGTGGTTTGGTTAGTGACTCAGAATGCACAGCCACTTTTACCTCTTCATATTGCAAAACACCATGCTTGGAAACGGCAAGCAGTACACTTTTGAGGCTGGCAGTTAAGTGACAGTGTGCCAGGAACAGCCTTGTGACAGGTGCTGGCTACGAACCTACAGCCACAACTTAGAGCTTTTCTCTAGCTCTGTCCCGTGACAAAAAACAATGCAAAGCAAAAGCATCGTTTCCTCTGCAGTTCTAATTATATCTCAAGTAATTTATTTTGAACTTTCCTCAAAGGTAAGTTGCAAAAAGTGGGAGGGATGGGGGGAACAAACTAATATTGTAGCAAATGCCTATGACAAAGCAGCTTCCTCAAAGCATTAGAAGCGCCCTTTCTGGGGCTGACCGACGGTCTGTGCAGCTCCGTATCCCGTCTGGGGCAGTGCTACAGAAGATGCCATTTAGCGGAGGGACGTGAGCTAAAGAGCTCACTCTTACTTGTGCCGTTCGTGTGTTTTATGCACTCAGGTAGACCTGGAGAATCCCTGAAGATGCACATCCGCCTTTTGAACCAGCCTTGTAGCCTATGCCTTAAACTCTGTGAACATACACAGAGGTACTAACAATTACGCAGCATTGGCGGTTACAATTGCTGGTGTAACCTACGGAGCTATAATCCAGTCACTTCACAGACAGCACGTTTATAACTTCTTTGACTTATATTACTGTAATTTCCTGAAATTACTCAGTTACACTAATGGAACATCCTCCAAAACTGCCTCTCCCTTGCTGGAATTGTGCCTCCATCTCACTGGAATGCCAAAAATTATTTTGCCACTGAAAATGCCCATTTTATACTCATTTAAGTTCACGGCACCCACAAAGCAACTAGAGCCAAATTTGTTAGAGCTGGTAGTGACGCATTCTCTGATTTCCACAGTATTTAAAAACATTTTAAACTGTCTTCAACCGACCTTTGCAAATCAGTCCTTTTTGCTGGGAGTAAGACAAAGGTGACTTACATTGTTTGATTTCTTTTGACTTGAGGAATAGTTAAAAACTCAAACGTCTGGACTGATTTGCTGTAACTGAATGACAGTCTAGAGCAATTTTCTCAGCATTTTGTCATGGCCGACAATTTCCATCACCATGTTGTTTGGGAGAACTTTTGGCCTTCGTCAGTTTAGACAAGGATAGCAGATAATTAGGGTGTGGGTGCATGTATTGTATGTTTTATTTTTACATGTGTATAAAGGATGTACATCATATATCTATGTATCTCTATATGCACATCTAGGTACATATTTGTTTTATTTTTCAGAAGACTTTTAACGTATGTTGTATTTTTTTCCTAAAGAATTAAAAAAGCACTCGCTGGCTCTTTCACTGTTTCCAGCTGCCGCGTCAGCCGTGATCTAAGCAATTCACCTTTCCCTCTTTCTTGTGCCGGTGAGCTGCTCAGGCTGCCGTACATTATCTGCTGTTGCGGCACACCTCAGAGCATGTATCGGCCCCGAGGTGACTTCCAGCCGTTTCAGTCATGTGAGTATCACGCTTTGGCCGTGGCTTTGTAAAAGTCCTTACCCTCCTGTGGTTCCGTAGATGTGCTGCAGATTGATTGCCAACTCACAAAGGAACCAAAAATTTACTTTTAACATTTCTACAACCAAAATTACTGCTTGATTCCCCAAATACTTTTGAAACAATGCAAACAACAAATCTCCCGTTGCTGTCTCAGCTGCCAGTCTCAATCTCCATTTGCAGAATGTCAGAATTTGCTAACTCTTTGGGGTTTTTTTATTATTTACATCTTCCCAGCTTTTGTTCCATTTTTTCCAATGTGTAGATGAACTAGATGACTCGAGTGACCATCTTCTGGCCAAGATCTTCAGTCATAAACGGTACCGTTTTCCTCGGGCATGCTTCAGTGTGACAGCAGATAGTGATGTGGCATTATTAGTGTAGTTCATGAGAGCGACTCCTGTTGATATTTTAGGTGATTAGATACGCTCCTGTCTTGAACTTCTCTCACTGCAAGAGTCTTCTGAGCATTTGCCCATCCACAAGTTTCTGGATATTTATTCGACGTATTGATCTATCAAGGCAAGTCACACCTGATGGAACTGGCTTTGACACTGATGGTTATTTCCCCCACCCCCATTCAGGCTCAGCAATTATGGGATAAATGGTCTTCTGAAATCCCAAGTCTTGCATTAGGATGAAAGATCTTCCATCAGGCATTACAAATTCTTTTCAGAATTTTTGATTCATAGTATTTGCTTCACCTATAACAACATTTTGAATCCAAGGAGCTTTATACTGAAAGGATCCTTTTCCTTCAGATGTTTGTCACTAGGTCCTTCTCTTTTGAAATGGGAAGCGCCCTGTTGCTCTAGGCAGTGCTTCTGTATATTATATTTTCACAAGTTGAATGCATGATTGCTTTTTAATGCTACTGAGCAACCTTTGAGTAAACATGAATCATTTTTTTTATGGTATCAAATTTGAAATGTTTCCTTGCCGGCTATGTCTATTATCTGCCTGGGTGGGAATGTGATAATGATCTGTAATGCACACAACATTTTAAAATAGAACAAACTTTTTTCAACACACTACTGCTGTGGTGGGAAAAAAAGAAAGGTCTCCCCCCTTCTGGCCTGGATTCCAAGTGTAACAAATTGTACGTGTTTTTGGACTACTTGAAAGACCTTCGATTAGTTTAGTTCTTTTGTATATCCATGTATGCAATTGTGTTTTCCTTCTGCTGCAAGGTAGAAGCCAGTAATTATTTGTGGATTATTTCTGGTTTAGCTACAGCTGATCATATTTTTCTGCATTAAAACTAGCAACCCAAACTGTCAAGAAATAAGAGCACGGATGTTGCTATGAGTTTAACTGAAGTTTTTGGCCAAAAAACCACCAGCCTAGTACCTGATAAGGATGGGTAGACACAAGACTATGCTTTATACTGCCGTCGCTTTTCAGTGGGAAATTGTTTACCCAGGATTCATGGACTCCTCTGAGGCAGAGGTGGCGATCTCTAAAGAGGATCGTTATAAAAAACCTTCAGGGATTTGCAAACCAATCTAACGGGCTGTTGAATGCCTTCTCTCTTGGTACTGATGTAACCTGCCAGGCAGCAGTGGTGTCTGTCCCAAATAACCAGGGATACTACAGGCAGCAGGAGCACGTCCATGTGCACTCTCCCATACCTTTGTGTCCCGAGGAGGCTGCTTTTCAATGTGTTTATTAATTTTTACCTTGTAGGAGCGGAGGGGCTGCAGAGAACTGTTCTGGTGATGCAAAAAGGAGTCCTGGGGGAAAACCAAAGCAGTGTGTCTTATTCCCTTCTTCCAGCATGAAAGGTGGGAGAGGATAGGGTAGAGGTCATGAAAATAATATTGTAGGACTAAGCAAATCCTGCTGGAAACTGTGGAGGGAACCCAGTCTCTCTTCCTAGGAGAACAAAGTTAACGTGAGTGGACCCCAGAAGACCCGTATGGATCCTTTTTCGTTGCTGTTTGCACACTGCAATGCAGTACGAAGCCTGGAGGAGAGCCTATATAGCTACTCATGCTCTGTCTCAGCTGGCAAATCTGAATTATCTCCTGAAAAACATAGCTCTCTTCCATCTGTTGTCTCTATTGCAGGGTGAGGGATATTGCCTCTAAATCAGTTCGGGTGCTGAAGCAAATCAGTGACCCAGCCCCTGTGGTACGTTAGCCGTACTACTTTGTGTCCAAGTCAGCTGCCACCTTCGCTACTAGTGACCTGTCCTCCATGAGAAAATCACCAAGCGCTGAAAATGGGCCTTCGAGCTCCACCTGTGCTGCATATTCCCTAAAACCCAGGGTTTCTTCTAGGACCACTCAGCCAGATCAACAGCTCCTCAGACGCTGATCTCAGTCCAGTCCTATTGCAATAGGATCGACTGTGGAAATGGCCAGGTGAAAATTCCCACCCACTGGCGTAGCTAAGCTAAGACTAATGCCTGTCTGGAAGCTGGGTGTGCAGCCCAGGCTGAAACAGCAGAGAGCAAAGCTATAGGACCGGATGTCAAAACCAGTGATTTCTCTGGCTGCTTTGTCCTGAGGGGCAATTAATGAGTGGGGAGGTCAAGACGGAGCCTCCTTAAGTTCCCCCCTCCCTGTTCTCCCCAGCTGGAATCTTTAATTTCCTCATTCCAGCCATAACAATATAACTATTATCACAACCACCTGACTCCCCAGGCCTGTGTCCCCACCCCTTTCATGATCTCTCCTGCATGTTCCTGGAAATTCGAGGCAGATGCAGCCACCTCAGACCAGTTTTTCTTCCGACACCTGCTGCTCCCTGGCCAACAGAGATCACAGGGTTGGGCCGGGCCACCCTCCAAGCCCAACGCAGCGCCCGACACAGCACAGCAGGTGTTTTTGCTTGATAGACACAGATGCTCGCTGCTGCCCACCTGGAGCTTTTCTAGAGCTGGCATTAGGACAACCTAGCTGATGTTTGCCTCCAGTTTTGACACTGCCGCACGTAATTCTCCAGGTGCCCCCCTCAGTCACTCCCACCTCAGTGGTTTCACGTTGCTTCTGCTTCTCGGCTCTGCTCAGGTGATGGCAATCCTCTCCTCCTCTGGAACATAAGCTAGAAGTTATGCCCTCAAGAAGGGAATCCACTGGGAATTAAGCCCTTAGGAAGAGAAGTTAATCCATAAATCCCATTTCTTTTATGGTTAAGGCCAGATTTCATAGCCAAATGGCTTGAGGGAACAGTTCCTACCACACCCTTCTCAAAAGGCAGAGCAGAAGGCATCACCCCCCTTTCCCATCTACCTTTTAATTATTCAGACCTGTTCAATTCATTCCTCTGCTTGGGAGATTTTATGTCTTCCCAGGCGCTATGAACCCTCACAAGATTTCAGGCTAGCAGTGACGTGAAGCTCTGGAATGGCTCATGAAGCAAAGAACCTAATTTTTTTTCCCAGGATGTAGCTTGATAATTTTTTTTTTTTTTTTTTTTTTTGCTTTTCATCCTTTCTTCTAAGCAGAAGAGGTTGGCCAACAAAACATGAGTTTTAGTCAATCTGTGTGACCACTTCTAGTGATACCGAGAAGGGTGAGATTTTTTTCATTATAGTCACTGTCCCATTCTGGCCCCTCTTCTTTTAACTCTATATCAAGACTGAAACTGTTTCAGATACATCTCACATATCAAGATGTTTATATTCCTGAGCAAATTTTGGGGTCAGGAAGGGGTTTTCTTCAAGTAAGACACACAGGATCAGGGTGGTGATAGATTTTGCAGGGTTGGTTGTTTTTTTTTTTTTTTGGAGAGAAAGAATCTTCCCCTTTAGCTTGAAAAATGGTCCACTTCACAGAGTCTAGGGCCTTTTGCCTTCCAAATCCTCTGCCAGTAAAGGCTCTCAAAGTATTTGCAGCACACCTCCTGGTATGAAGCTGCGCATATTTATCCGCTGAGGCAATTGATCTTTCATGCTAAGGACTTAATAAGATGTTGATGGTATTTCATGGGAAGGCAGGTGTGTGAATATGATTTGGATATATACAAAAGTATGAAAGATGAGGAAAATGGCAATTCATAAAGAAATCAATACTGAGCAAACCCATGACTTCAGAAGTGTTTGAAAAAAAGGAATAGAAAATGGTAAAAAATACTGTTGAAAACAGGGGAAGAAGAAGGAGCTGAATGGAAAGAATAGCAGTGAATGAACTCAGAAAAGGAAGAAAAACGTGCCCTCCTTCCCCACAAACAACACCTGGTTGTGGTGGGAAGGCCTACATTGCCTACTAACACTGAAATACACGCTGGCAAGTAACATATCTCCCAGAGGATGACTCAAGCCAGACAGTTTGCAGCACAGGAGGCTGAACTTAGTCCACAAACTCTCAAAACAATGACATATTGCCTCTCCTGCCCTTGCAGTCATTTTCCCTTCCTTTGTTGCACCTTATTATCGTTGGCCCAACCTATCTGGACCTCTCCTCAGCTGTCCATCAGCATTGTCCAATGCTGCCCTGCTTCACTGGCAGTCATTGCTTTGACTCACCACATGTCAATGTTACTGTACCATACAATCCTGTGCCACTACTCTTCACTCTCATCCCTAACCCCTTCTGCCACCTCTTGTAACACTACATCACTGCATCAACGGCACCTGTTGGGGCAACGTTGCTGTTCCCTCTTACTTCTCACTCCCCCTCTCAGTGTGATGCCCCAAGGCTCAGGATCATAATCTTGTTTTCCCACCTGATGTCTTTGCTGCGGCTAACATCCTGCCCTCTACTTTTTCTTGTTTTCCAGCCACTTCTTCTCTTCCCATTCCTCTTTGGCAGCCTTTGTCATTTTGACCTGTTGCCCGGCATTGATGGCCTATACCACCACCTACCACAATTGTTTTCTTTTGTCTGTCCAAAAGTGCCACCCCTTTTATATTTTCATCTTCATCGCCCGAATTCACTCTCTGTCACCCTTTGCCATCCTTACTAACTGGGCATACTCAAGAAAAATGGGATGAACACCTTTCATGTGGGATACAGAAACCATTGTTCAGTTGGGTAAGGGAAGTCACAAAAAGCATCTATCAAAAAAAAACCCTGAAGTTGTCTACAAATGGGAAAAGTAGAGAAGGATATAAACTTTAGCACATTGCATGTAGCAAGCTAGTGAGTCACGTCAAACAAAGCTTCAAGGAACAACTAGCAAAAGGAATCAAAACTAACATTATATCTTTCTTGAAACATATCAGGAACCTGGCAGATGTTCTCAAGGGCAAATTGGTGATCAGGCTATAAGAGGAGTGCACAGGGGAGATAAGGCCATTGCAGAAATCTCTGCATCTGTGTTAAGCGTTAAGTGACGCAATCATCGCGGTAGAACCCATTCTTCAGCAGGGTGGGGTTCATCAATGGACATGTCTGAAATTGAAGCAGCTGTGGAAAAGGCTGTTCAACACACTGACAAAGCGAATAGTAACAACTTGCTGGGAGCAATGGCATTTGTCCAAGAGTCTTAAAGGAACTCAAGAATAAAATAGCTGAACTGCTCCAAGCAGTGTGTAACCCATGCTTACTGCCACCGTGGTGCCTGAGGAGGGGTAAGTGGTGAATGCGATGCCAATTTTTAAAGATTTTATATGGGCTCAAGGGGAAAATGGACAGCTTCATGGAAAAGAAATCATCAGAGGGTGAACAAACCACAGAAACCACATCTAGTCAGGAAGTTCCCTGACCTGAAAGTGTTTGAAGACTGGAAGAGCATTAATGAGAAGTATGATACGTTTGCCCTATTCATCTTGAGCTCTCTCTGAGAAGGAGGCTAGAGGAAGGGAAATCAGGGAGCAATCAAATGCTTATGGGGAGGAATGAGTAAAGAGGGGGAGAGGGTAAGGTGAAAACATAAACCAGAAACTGAAGAGGGGTCACAGAGCACAGCACCTGCAACACCATCACTGAGGGCGCCAGGTGGTAGATGATGCCCTGTGATCTTCTGCATAGAGTTGTAATAACACAAGGGAATAGAAATAGGCTGTGCGCAGCCTCATACCAAGAGGTGTGCTGCAAATACTTTAAGAGCCTTTACTGGCAGAGGATTTGGAAGGCATTTCATACTCAGGGCAGTGTTCCTGCAGGCAGTGCTAGGCAGGAGAAGCAGCCATTGTATAGCTGTGAGATGACCTTCTCTACGAAAAGAGGTATCCAGCTATTAAGAAGAACTACCTGATGTCCGTGGCTTTCAAGAAGCTGCAGCCATGTGGGATTCATCTTACTGTGCATGTGTGAACCCTGTGCTGCTCACTGTGCCAATCCAACAGAGGACTGTGAAGCCAAGCTCTTGCCATGGAGCTTGCTGCTTCAAGCTGCTGATCTGGAAGAAATGCACAGTAGGAGAGCACGAATGCTAGCCCTGATGCTTTGTCCTGGCCCACCCCTACCAAGCGGGTTGCAGTGATTCCTTGCAGTTCATTGACCAAGATGGGGGAGATGTGGGAAAATTTGGTATCTTTTCTCTGGTCAGTGTAGAAACCAGTTTCCTGTTGCACGCTAGGCTTGAATGAGTTACTGCCCATCATTGCCTAGTGGACTATGGGAGAGGGGTTTTAGCTTTGAAGCGCATTAGGCAGTTCACTGTCTCTTCTAGTTAATGCACGCTCTCTCTGAGGCACTTACCAGCTGAGCTTCCGCTACGTTCATAAAGTGCATCTAAACCAATGTAGTTAGACTGCTGGATCTATTTTGCTAGCTTAAATGGAATAGGCAGAGGCATAGTCAAACAAGGGGAACCTATGTGGAAAAGATAATCTTGAGCCTGGCTTTGTTTGCAATGACTGCTCTTTCAATACCACATTAGAAGTTTTGGCTTGTCCATATTGACAATACAATGCAGCCACAGCCCCTAAGTAATCTTGTGTTGACTCAAGTGCAAATAACTTAATCTGTATCAAATTTCATGTCTTATATGAAATAATTCTCCTAAAGAACTTGTTTAAAAGACCTACATTTAATATTTATTTGTAGACACATGTTATAACGGCTTGGTCTGACTGGCAGCTAATCAGATGATAACCAGAATCCTGCTTCTCAATTCACATTGAGAATGCCAGGCATTGATGCCATGTGGCACTTGGCCATGGCACATTTGACCTTGGAAGGCAGTGTGGCTCTGTGGCTCCCGGAGACTCAGGACGTATAATATTATTTATACATGTCTTTATAATGCAATCAAGTTTATCTTTGATGAACTTTCAGTCTCTTAGTGGTATTTTCTGTAGTAAGTGTTTTATATTTACAATATAAGGAATGTTGTTGTTAAACACAGTGTCACTTCGTTTATCAGTATTATTTTTTCTACTTTAGCTTACATGCTTTACTTGGTTCTGTGGTTTAAATTCAGCTTGAGACTTGAGACCTTCAGGAACACAGTAATTGTGGACTCCCCATAGCATCTCTAGCAGAGAGCATCAGAGAGCAGGTAGTTGAATAAAATCAAGTGCCATGGTATATTCCTCCTTACGAGGAATACAGCCACTCCTAACACAATTCTTGCATCTCTCCCTTATTTTTTTCTATCCTTTATGTCGGTTTCTGGGCCAAAAAGGCAGACAAACCACCAGCTCTCCCTTCACGTGTAACACAGGCCTTGGGATTTTACCCAGTGTCTCTTTTAACTCATGCCATTAACTTTTAAAAAAATTATTATTAAAGGACAGCTTGAAAAAAGTAACGTGGCCTTTATTTGAACGCCTTGAGAGGTAGTCTACCATTTTTATTGACAGGTGGCTAGGACAATCATCCTCATCATTGAGTATGTTGTGTCTTATTCTAGTCTTGAACATGCCTAAATATAACTTGCAGCTGTTGATTCTCCCTGTGCCTCTCTCCGCAGGTTACGGTGCCACCAGTACTCTGTGTTTTCTGTGGTGTAATTGAGAGATACTGGTTTAGTAAGAGCAGAGTAGTCTCAAAGTGCCCCCTGTAAGGCATTTTCTGACCTTCCTAATTGGTGCTGTCATTTTGCTCTGGACCACCTCCAAGCTTTCAACGCATGATAAAACCATGTGGGCGCCTGCACTGCCGACGAGTGTTGCATCTTCAGGCTTTGCTGGGCTTCTGAGTCAGCACGGTCAGTCACAGGTGACAGTGACTTCTGCAGCGGTCGCCAAGGAGGTTCCTCCTCTCGGCAGCTTGTCCTTCCTCCCTGGCTGCACAGGAGCCAGCTATCATGCACCCATTGGTTATCTGGGGGTGTCTCTGAATACAGCAGGCAGTATGAAAATCTTCCGTGAGTCCTGCTCCAGAGTAGCAGCCTCTGGGAGCGAGGGGACTGGTATTGATGCGAAGCTTGGAGCTCACCTTCCTGAGTCGCAGGTGGTTCCCCCTCTGTGCAGGACTCAGCCCATCTGTTCAGCGGCCGTGGAGCCACGCAGTAGGCTTGACTCCACAGAGTGGTGTGTGAGGTGCACAGACAGAAGAAAATTGTTGGAACTAAAAATACTTCTTTATTCATAACGCATCAAAAATGAGGAGGAAATGATACAAGCGAAAACTTCTTCCGCCAGCAGTTACATTCTGCCCATGGTCACTCTTACGTGTTCCCACAGGTCATGCAACTGATAGAGATTCATGGACCAACAGCATTGAGACAACGTGGTGGTGCAGTACCTGAGGATACTCCACTGGCATTACCGAGCATCTTACCTTGTTTGAGTATGTTCAGCTGGCCAGGTGACTTGAATTGATCTGAAGGACTCCCTCTGCTTTAGACACTGATCTTGCCATTTGCAAATTTTATCGACAGTATTTTTTACAGTTGTATTCCTGATGCAAATATTAAACAGCAAGTTCTTGCAGAGGCACACACTTTCAGCAGTGATTGCTGCTTCTTTTTGGACAATGAATTTTTGCCATTTGTCTGTTAGCTAGTAATTAAGCCATATAATGCAAATTATGATCTATACATGCACTATTATTTTTTCTTCAGAATTTACACATTTCTTGGTTTGTTAAATCTGCACCGGTGCTTTTATCAACCATATGTATTATTTTGGCAAAGAATTAACTTAGGTTTGTTTCTCACGACTTTTTTTTTTAAACATACTAAATTATTGATGTCATTTTCATTGTTGAGGCCTTTTCTAGCTAACTTGTAATAACGTCACACTCTCTTACCTATGATTGTTACTACGGAACCATCTAACAGTTGTTGGTGCCATCCTGCTTTCTCTCTGTGGACACTGGCACAACAAGCTCTTCCAAGACCTTGGGATTTCTCTAGTATGCGAGAATTTTTAAATACCTAACTCCACTGGGCCAGGTGCCTCCTCAGCCAAATCTTTTATGACTCTGAGATGCAAATTCTATCAGCTACTGATCTGAAAATACTTACGCTTAATAGATGCTGTTAAAACCTTAGTTCACAAATAGATTAGGAAGTTGTTTACCATCTTCATGTCGTACGAATACACAATTCTGTTTCTTTCCTATACAAACATCTGTCTTCTCTGTATCAAAAAGCCTCCATCAAAAATCTTCTCTATCAACAGTTTTATCTATATCCACCCAGTACGAGCGTAGGCCGTTGCTAGCATCTCTTGGTTTTCAATGTATTTTGAAAAAAACTCCTTCCAAGTGCCATTAGCACTTGCAGCAATCCAGTTTTTCCAGATTATTTTGAACACTCCTTATCACCTTGTATGCTTCATAAATTCTCACTTTTATTGTGTGCCATATACCTCCTTTCCATCCACACCTTCCTTCCGCTCTTTTTTCCCCGGTTGGTTATACACAAGATTTCTAAGTGTTACCTTCAAATTCCCTGTTAGGCAGGAAAAGCGTTTAATTGTGTCTGTCTTTTTCACAACTACAGAACCACAGATCTTCTCCATCTTGTAAACTTCTAGCAGTGAAATTTCTATTAAAAAATTTATTATAGCTTTCTCCTGGAGAGACATATTTTTCTGATTGCTTAATTTGCGATAAGTTTAACCCGTAACTTCCTTTGTTTGAGGATTTACCATTTTGAGGTACCAATTTTGCCTACGTATTTGCCCAACTTCACAGTTAAAACACATACATACGTATCTTAAACACTTGCCTCATAGGCATTAACCAAATGTACCTATCACATCTACAGATACATACCTATACACATGTGTAAATGTTGCATACCTACTTACAGCATGTACACATACATACATATATACAGTCATACAAACGATCATCTATATACAATATAACTTTCCCTGAAACCGGAGAAGAGGCATTTCTAAAAATGTACGCATGTCGCCTGTAATGCAGCATCCCAGCAAAGAGCTGAGGCTATCGATGTTGCCCTCCCAAGATGAAGACGTGTTTTTCTGCGAGTCCACCTCTGAATGGTTGGTCACTCAGCTCCTCCACCAAGGGCAGCCCTACCGCTCCCACACCGACCAGTAGCTCTGTTAATATTTGGACAGGGCTGGCTCTCCTGAGCAGGATGTGTCAAGAGATGGAGGACAAAGGAGCGCAGGTGGGTGACACAAGGGTTTCCTCTATTCTGAAGCCCTTAGAAGTTGCTCAGACTTTGGGTTAGCTGAAAAGGAGAGAGGAAAAAAATGAAGATGCAGGAAGACCAAAGCAGTGCAAAACATCACCTCATGCTGCCTTCCACCAGAAATGAGTCTCCCGTTCATCTGCTCCCCACCTCTGCCTCCAGGATCCTGGGATATCCTAACCTCCATCTCTCCTGAGTGGGGGTGCAGGGTAGAGGAGGATGCTCTTTGCTGCATCTCGCCCATGAGGGAAGTGGCTTAGCATTTTAAACTCCTACCTGCTCTTCTCCTGAGCACATTGAAGAGGACGACGACGAAAATGACGGTAGCAATGAACCCCCCGACCAGTCCTTCCGATCCCATTTGCTCTGCAGAGGAAGAGGAGGATCAGTGATGTTAGGCTGGATGGAGCAGCTGAACAGCCAGCGAGTTGCCACAGTTAAACGAGCTCCCCCAGCAACTGACTGTGTGCATGCTCTTGTCAGGTACACAGATGCAACGCGACACACGTGAGCTAAAGCCACACAGACCCAGGGCCAGTTATACTGGCTGGACTGATGTGTTGTAACTTGTTAAACTGCAGTTTTGCTTGCTTTTCCCTGCTGGGTCAGGAGGAGACACAGGAGCAATCTCCCATCAGCAGGGAAAGTGAGAACCCCAACAGCTCCAACGGGGAGAAGGACTTTTTGCTACAGTTCTCAAGCAGCATCAGTCTCCAGCTGAACATCAAATTCAGCTGGGCGTCTGTCTCCTCGGGGCATGGCTGTTTTCTTGTGCCTGTCCAGTGGGGTCCAGCCCACGTGCTACAAAATTTTGCTCTGTTGCTCCACTTTCGGTCATAAAATCTCTTTTCCCCTGAAGGAAATAAGATGCTTGCTCCCCAAAAGCTTCAGGGAGTGAAATAAAAGCTGAGAAAGTGAAGGGGAAAGGGAAGAGGAGGATAGAGAGGATGGGTATGAGAGGACACCAGAAGGAAAGCATGGAGAAACAGGCAGGTGTGGTGTGACTCAGAGGTTTTGATCCCTGTGGTGGGTAGAGGAGGTGGGACGAGGTCTGGGCAGGATGAAGAACTCGCCCTTCGGCCCCTGACACCTACCTGGTGCCTTAAGATGGGCGCTCACAGAGATGGGCTCTGCCAGGGCCACGTGTGAAACGTGGCAGCTGTAGGTGGCTGGTGCCTGCGCTGTGGCTGAGCTGATGCTGAGGGAGGAGGTGATGCTGTAGGTGCCGTCTCGGCTTTGCCGGTGGCTGGAGAAATGTGCGTTTGAGAGAGGGATTTCCACGTCATCCTCAGGAGTCTTCTGTGTCCAGCTCACCGAGACATCCAGGGGGTAATAGCCAGAAATGCTGCAGGTTAGAGTGGTCGTCACACCTCTCTCGAATGACACCTCTGCTGGAATGACATGAACTCTTGGAGGCTCTGGAGGAGATAAAGAGGGAATTGACTTATTGTTAGCAGAGTACAAAAGTCCCTGTCCACAAGGGAGAGAAGACAAGCTGCCTGTGACAAGGAATGTTGGGAGTGATGGGATAAGGGTGCAGGGCAAAGTTTCAGCGCCTGGGGACATAAGACTCCTGTCGCCCCCAGCCATTCCCCCTCCTCACCAGCCACATGCAGCTGGATGATGTGCTGGGCCTGGTGCAGTGGAGTGGACACCAAACAGATGTACATCCCTTCATCTCCCACGCTCACTCCTTGCAGGCTAAGCGATGCGTCTCCACTCCCCAGAAGCTCTGCCACATCCACGTGGACTTTTGGCTGGACTGCTGGGCCTGTGCTCCCCACCTGGTACTGGAAAAGGCTACGACCGCTGCCTCGGTGCTGCCTCCTCCACTCCAGGGAGGAGAACGACGAGCTGGGAGCCAAGGCAAAGCGGCAGTCAAGGGTGACTGAGCTGCCAAGATGCGTGCGCAGGGAAGTGTTGCGCGATGATGATTGAAATTCAACTAGAAACAGAAAGAAGGGCACAGGCAAGCAGAGAGTTAAACAGATGTTGGTTAAAGAGGGCACCCTCGGGTGGGAAGCGCTGGGGGAAGGGCTGGTGGTGGACTCCCCACCTGGAGGAGGCACAGGCACCCTATGTGATGCCCCAGGGGCCATGTGGACTGAAGAGCTGGAGGAAGACAGCCCGATGGGGTTAGCAGGGCAGGGAGACAGGCGGACACCAAGTGCACCTCACGGTCTTGGAGGTGCTTGTCATCCTCAGGGGCTGGGGCATGGGAAACCTTGCGAGGAGGCATGGGAGGGGCAATACGCATAAGCCCTTTTCCCCTAAGCGCCAAATCCCAGCAGCCCTCAGGTCCTGGTGAGAGGTGGGGCATGGGACTCTTGGGGAGGCAGGCTCCCCTCCCCTCATGTCACTCGGTGCTGTGGGGGCACCCCGGGCCGCCTGCTCACCTGTGGTCAGCACTGTCCCCTCCTTGCTCATAGGAATCCTCAGCTTTGGGTGCAGCGTTGCATCGCGCTCCTCCTCCCGGCTGCCGCAGGTGGGACCCCTGAGCACCAGGGCGACACTGATCCCGCTGGAGAGCTGCAGGGTGGCCATGAACCAGGAGGTACGGCAGGGCCCCTCGCCAACCCGCTGGGAGCTGTATGGGGAGATCTCGCAGTTCACCTCCTCCCCATCACATTCCGCATGCAGGAGGGACTCTGCGTGTGGGATGGATACCGACTGGGCTGTGGGGATAGAGGAAGGGGTTTAACCATCTGAATCCAAAAGGGAAAAGAAAGTGAAAGGTGATGAGACACGTTCTCTTGAAGAAGCATCATGCGCTGCAGGGGCCAGTCAGCGCCCAGAAATGCCAGGCTAGGCTTAATAGATGAAGGCCTGCAGAGAATATGAGAGGTTTGTAATGACTGTCTTATATCCCTCAGCCGGTTGGCTGCATTTTGTCTTGCCAGATTGCAGAGCGCTCACTCTGGGCAAAGGAAACTGTTAGGAAAGGAGAATAAACAGAACAGATTCCTTTTAGCTGTGTATGAGCTGTGTATGTGTATGCCCAGTGTATGTGTATGCCCAGCAAACTGTGTATGTGAAATGCCCAATAAAGACTTGCAATGTTTATTCAGTTTAGGCCTGAATCCAGAAAGAAAGGGGACACCAAAGCATCCCAGGTAAGGAAAGAAAGGGTGGCAAGAAAGCAGGAGTAGCTGGAGGTACTGGATGCACACTGTATCTATGCCTTTGATCACACCATGGGCTACAGGGTAGGTGTAAGCATCCTAGTGACCTACACGCTTTCCACAGACATCACTGGAAATTCACTCGGTGTCTGCAATGCCTGACAGCAGCCTGGCTTTTGTGTGCTTGAACTCACCCATGCCCAGTCCATCCACACCACTTGAAAGGGAGCTTAGACCCAGGCTAACGGATCCTGCTGGGCCTTCAGCTTCCTCTCTGAAAATGTCTCAGAGCCTTGAATAAGCTTGTACTGAAGCACATGCTCGCAGATAAGCACTGTAGGCAGTGATCAGGACCACAGTGAAGTAGAGGCTCAGACCTTTGACTGACTGTGTTTGCAAAGTTATGTGCAAAGCAAGGGGAACAGAGGCTGGACCGCAGGTTGGCACCCATGGGTGAAGTAAGAAGAGCCGGGGTGCCCACAGCTGGCCTTCTGAGCAGGACAGCTCTGCTTCGTGCCCACTTACCACGGCGCTTCCTGCTAGCAAGAGACACCTGCGTGACTAAAGATGTGAATGCTCTTTACGGGCACAATAATACTGTAATATAGTGGAATAATTCCTGAGTTGTTTTTGACAAAGTATTCCCCAAGAAATATGCAATATAGGATAGCCCCAGCAGGAAGGAGGTGCCTCAACAGGGCTTTTTAACATCTTCCACAAAATTCCTTTCTTAAAGTCCAAATTGCTGAATTCAGGGAATCACGTGTGTGGCTTTAGTGGCCATTCAAAAATTAATTGTCTAAACTCAGTTAAAGAAAAACCTTGTAGAAGCCCGGTGCAGGTAAGCGGCCAAAACCCCGGCGGCAGCTCTCCCACCCCAGCTTTCCCACTCACCCGAGGTTTCAAAGATAATGGGAGAAGAAGAGTCAGGATTCTCCTGTGGGACTTTGTACTCAGTTACATCATCCAAGTTCCCGTCATCGCTGACGCTGATACCCCTCAGCACCAGGGTAGCAGGATGCCTGGGGGACGAGCCGCTGAAATCATGCAGCAAGCCTCTTACATCTTCCATCACGTAGGAGCAGCCCAGGGCAATATCCACAGCGTGAAACTGAGGCGCTGGTGCGGGAGCTTTCGCTGGTCCTTTAGGGAGGGAAAAGAAATGGTTGAAGGCACGAACCCCACTGCAAACAAAGGGGAGCGTAGGAGATTCTCTGGGATGGAGGGTAAATAACCGGGAGGCTGGGGGCTGCCTGCCACCGTGGGGTTGTTCTCCCAGCCCTGCGGGCAGTGGCCCCCTCTAGCCCTGTGCCACCCTCCCCTGGCAGCAGCCTTAGCCTTGAGGAAGACCCTAGTTTTCCCACCTTTCACTGGGGAAGCGGGGGGGTGGGGGGTGTGAGCGCAGGAGGAGCCCCAGCCCCGGCCCCGGCGCTCACCTGCCTGCAGGACCCGCAGGGCCCCGCACAGCACCAGGGCCCCGCACAGCACCAGCCCCCCGGCCATCCTGCCCCGCACCGCAGCCGCCCCCCGGCCCTGGAACCCGCACGGGAACGCGGCCCGCGCCCGGCCGCCGCCGCCAGCAGGAGCAGGAGGAGGAGGAGGAGGAGGAGGAGGAGGCCGCTTGTTTCATTTTCGCTCTCGCAAAGCACAAGGGAAAAAAAAAAAAAAACCACCAACAAAAAACCCAACCCTTAAACCCGTTAACTCTTGCTTTACCGAACGCAGGAGGCGGGGCGCGATCAGCTGGGCTTGAGGAGCATCCCCAAACCTGCGGCTGGGCTGCTTTTGCAGCGTCCCTCCTTAAGTCAATATTGTATCAGCCTTTCCCACCGCACTTCTTCGTGCAAGGTCATCTCCGGACCCGCTGAGCAGCCTCTGAAAGCAGCCACATCTCTGTCCGCTTGCTTTTTAGAAGACTTTAGCTTTGTGAAAGACTTGGATGTTGAAGCTCGTTTGTTTTTTTGTTTTTTTTTTTTTTTTTTTTTTCCTCCCCCCCCCCCCCCCCACTGCAAAACCTTCTCCAGCTGCACAGAAGCCGGTTTGCTCTGCGGCAGTGTGAGCCACCCCCCTCCGAGGCCGGCAGCGTGTGGTGCCACTGCCAGCCACCAAGTCAGCCCTGACTTTGTGGGAAAAACATCACGAGAAGAAAATCAAGCCACGAGAGAGGAAATGGATGAGCTCTGATTGTATTTTAACTACTGCTTTTCCCCGTCTTTCAGACACGGCGAGAAAATGGCTGCTTCTCTGCTGCTCTGTTCCTCTCTTCACAGCAGTGAAGCCCTGCAGTAACACAACTTATCCTTGCTGTGGCCTGCTGTAATCATGGATACACACCTGCAGGAAACCATGAGAACCCCCAGCCCCAGCTCTTCCAGTACAACTTCCAGACACGCAGCCCAAGAAGCACCTTGCACTGGCCAGATATGGCTTCTTGATACAGACTTACCCCTTGCATCCCAATCCCATCCTCACTCACCACTTCAGTCCTGCTTGGAAAAGCCTCACAAGGAATATTAATTCTTCTTGCTGAAGTTAGGTTTATAAGCCCTGAACTGTCAGATGTGGCCAGCCACTCTGACTAGCTCTCCCACTGCCTCACCAGGGTAATATCACACACCTACCAGCACCCCCTGTGAGTCTCTGTGTCCCCCTTCAATCTGAGATGCACTCATCTCTGCTCCCCTGGCCCTACGTGTTATTAGCCGGCATTATCTGTGCTCTCAGAGGGCACCCACATATTTCCGTCAGCCAATGAAGCAGAGCACAAGTGTCTACGCAGCTCCTTTACCCCAGGCAAACGCAACACAGCTCTCAGCTCAGGCAAGGCTCCTTTCTCTGATTTGTTTTTATACCTGCTCCAGTGGAGCCAAAACTGCGTTTCAGCAGATTCACCCCTTAGCTGTTTATGCAGAGGAGCTGGGGGAGGTCTGCAGCCCGTGCGGTGGCTGTGAAATGAACTGTGTGTTGCTGCCTGCAGAGAGGCTCCAACACAGCAGTTGTGATAGACTAAAGGTTTGGCAGAGCAGTAAGCCGCTCTTGGTTCCCTGTAATCAAATCCCTCCAGGTGTCTGCTAAAGCTCGGACTCTCTTCCATTCTCCAGAGCTGCAATCCATTGCACGCTGGATCAGCCGGGCTAAAAGGAACAGCTCTGGTAAAAAGTTGTGCAATTTACCAAGCTAGCTAGTAAATATAACTTTACCGTGTAGGTATCATGTTCAAGAGAGCCATTCAGTGATGCTTCAACTGCTGGGAGAGGGCTGTGTATCTGTTTTCCTACACAGGGAGATGAAAACCAGTTAAATAACTATGTGATGACAGATAAGGAGGTATCGATAGGCAGAGGCCTAGACAACAAGGGGAAAGACTATACTAATTGTGATGAGAGAAGTAGCAGCAGACAGTACTGGTAGCCAAAGGGCTCTCTATCTCAGCTAAGGGAAGCGGGTGAGGCCGGGAGGCAGATGCCTGTGTACTACAGGGAATCTCAGGTGATACTGTGGAATCAGAGAAGTGATGGTGGGAGGAGACCTCTGGAGGTCTCTGATCCAACCTCTGGCTCAACCAGGTCACCATGATTTTACCCAACCAAGTCTGGAAACCCTCCAAGGGTGGAGATACTGCCAACTTTCTGGGTACCTGTTCCAGTGCTGCATTACCCTTCTGGTAAAAAAGTCGTTCCTGAAGTTCAGCCTGAACCTGCCAAGCTTCAGCTTTTTGCCATTGCCCCTTGTTATATCGCCTGCTACTATTGAGAAGACTTTGGCTCCATTATCTTTGTAACTACCTTCCGGATATTGGTAGGAAAGAAATATGAGCAACTAATATGGAGCGTAAACTAGCTATCATGCAAGTAACAGAAATATGGTAGAATAACAGTCATCCCTGGTATTAAAATATTCTGCTGTTCAGGACAGATAGCAAGATGAAAATAGTGCATTAGCATCACATGAATGGTGTTATAGGTTGTTTAGATAAAACTAAGAAAGTTAAAAGAGGCTTTTCTCTGGTGCAGCCCAGCGTCAGCTGTGAACCGCTCAAGTTCATAAGTGGATATGTAGGGAGAGAGCTAATATTAAAAGCGATAAATCCCATGCTCCCATGGGGAAACTGACTTCAGGTTATGGACCAGAGAATAATCTCTCACGATCATAACAGGCCTTAGGCCTATAATTCTTGGTATGACAGATGACAAATTCCTTCACAAAACCATCACTGAACCTACAAAAGGTTCGTTAGTTGTAAATAGCAATTAAGTCATAGAGCAGGTGGTCATCAAAAATAAATTTGGAGCATGTGATCATAACTTCCTTACATATAAATTAAGTGGGAAGCTAAATAAGAATAGGCCTGTACTGTACATGCAGGTTTTGTTTCAAAAGAAATTAAAATCCAAGGAATTAAGAAGACTCTTTAACGTGGACTGTAGTGGTAAGGAAACTGGATGTGAAAGATGCCTAGAATTTCTGAGAGATGCACAGTGGCTGTGGAACTTGCACGCTAAGTAAAGAACCAAAAACCCCTCTGTAGCTACCTGGATGAACAGCCACACGGTGAAGAGTAAGGAGGGAGACTGGCAAAGAAAACACTTGTTCAAATGTTTGTAGACATACTCTAACATCAATCTGGAAAATGGATTTTTAAAAGAAAAGAAAGTTTTTCATATCAGTAAATAACTGAACCAGGAAGGAGAAAGTGGCTATGCAAAAAGGATGGGGTCAAAAATGAAAATTATTGTTAAAATTAAATACATATAAAATAAATATAAATAATAAATACCAATACTAGTCTTCAACCAGGAAAATTATAGTGAAGAGTGGAGCAGAGGAAAGGAACGTATGAATATGAGGGTACAGGAACTACCACATCTTATTTGAAAGCAAAACAAACAGTAATGTGATGAAACTAAGAAAACAAGCTAAGACTTGGATTTTGCTGGATTTTTTTAAACCAGAATAATTTTTATTCTGAAGAAAGCAACAAAGAGTTACAGAGTTTTGCAAAATAACAAACACTGTTCAGATAATCTTTACCTTATCTGTGCTCATGCAGTTTTGGGAATTGGAGACCCGGCAAGTAATTTCTCCCTCCAACCTGGACTTATGGTACGTGTCAGTAGGTGGCCTACCCTCTCACCCCTTAAGAATTACCATCTGCCCCATGTTGCTGTATAACACTGATTGGGAATTCCCAGCTCCTTCCTCAAGGAGAAGCATTTATCCAGAAAGTCTGTTGCTGGCAGCAAATGATGAGCGTACAGGAACATCAAAATTTGTGACTCTGCGGTTTTACCATGGCCTCTCAGCTCACGTTTCAGCAATCCGCTGGCTGAATACTCTAACCCAGAACAGAGGTTGTGCCACAACAGAGGTTGAGGTCCACTGTATAAATTACAATTCAAAACAGAGTCTGCATTTCACTGAGTTCACCAGGCTCATCCAAATATCTTACTTTGTCAGTAGAAACCAAATAAACTAAACTAAACTCTCGCTTCCCCTTATGTCTCTGCTCTCCTAAACATCACTCCTACTCTCCTAGTGTCTGAACCGTTTCCTCCTAAAACATTTGCAGCTGCATCACCTCTTCCACATCCCACATCCCTTCATTGGTGTGCCCTTTTACTGTTCTGCACTTGCCTCTCCCCGTGACACCTACAATCGGGCAGGTCTCCTCTATCCAAACCCGTTACCTTTCCTGTTTCCTGTCTTTCTGCTCTCTTGTCCTGAGCTCTTTTGCCCTGCTCTGACCTCTCTGATTTCCACGATGCCGTCATTTCTGTTCCCGTTCTTCCAACGAGTGGGAACACTGCAAAACACATCAGCCTGGCGTGTGCGGAGTATTGCTCTTGCCCTGCACAAGACATGTGGGCAGCACGAGCGGGATCGAAGCCATGAAGGTCTGGAGTGTGTGATCTGGGCCAAGAGCAACCTCAGTTGCTGGACTTGGGTCCCCTTTTCCAGTTCAGGCCCCACCACAGCAAAACACCTGTTTTGAAAAACACCGAATGCCCAGTTTCTTCTAATCAAATCCCTCAGGCTGAAATTTAGGAAGAGTTTTAACTTTCCATCGGTCAAGTTATGAGCTTAAACTAAGAGCCTAAGGGCTAGCTGAACCCAAATCGAAGCCTCTCGCCTTTTAACTAAGCAGGTGGTGTTCTCACCAGGATGAATAGAGCAGGCAAATTCAGTTCCTTGAAGCTCTGCAAAGCTTATGCTGACTCTGCTAGTGAGCAGGACCATCAACATTGAGCTAGCTTGGCATACATCCTGTGATTAATTAAACTGCATCTGACACCAGCCCACAGCTCTCCATGAGTGTTAAATGCAAGATAAAGTAAGAAGTGGCTACCAGATGGCATTTGCCAGGTGGGTACGCACCAGCATAAGGGGGATCTCCACTTCCCTATACAGCTTTCTGAATTTGCAGTTTACAGAAGTATACATATATATTGACAGGAGTGAATTTGTCTCTTTCTCTCTCCGTGAATTAACGGCCTGTGTCTCTCCAGCATACCCGATAGCAGCACCAGAAGGAAAGTGATCCAGTCTCCTAGACGTATGTATGCCCCCGCTGATCCCGAGACGTAGAGGTTGCAACATTCCTATCTCAGGCCTGCACCCTGAATCACCACATTTGCAAAGATTGCATCCTCCCTGTAGTCTGACTCTGGCACCTCCTGCACAGGGAAGAAGCAAGATCAGTGGTAATAAGGCTGGAACTGAAGTCATGCTATCTCCAGGAGGAGGGAGATACAGGAACAAAATCCTCTGGCGTCGATGGAAAGAGGCCAGAAGCGGAATAGCAGTGGTGCCAGTGACACTGGCACTAAAGGTAAAATGAGCCCAATTCATAGCTAACATAAGCCACAATTTCAGGGCAGCTACACCAGTTTACAGCAGCTAAGTGGCTGATCATGTGAGAGATGGTTCACAAGCTGAACTAACTTTTTCACGGTCTCTTATACCAGCCTTGAACACTGACTTACTCTGAGACCCTATCATTTAAGGTTTTTTTTTTCCCCTTCCCCAAATTATCCATAATTTTAAGTGGCTCCATTTTTACGTAACCAGCATAGATACTGGCACCCGGTTTTTAGACATGCATTTGCAGCTACTGTGGTCTGCAGCTACAGTTGAGCGCTCAGCATCTTTCAAAATTGGGTACATGATATGCAAAGGATGAGGCCCTGATGTAGAAGCCAGTCTAGGAAGTCTGGCTGTATATTCTCACCTCAGTCGACTTCCCTGTGTAAAACAGAGTGATAATATTGGGCAACCTATGTTATGTGGGATGTTCTGAGGACAGGTGAGTTTTTGTAAGCAACTTTAAAGGATGGCCAGTTTGGTTTTGCACAGTGGCTTAAGGCACAGGATGAAGGGTCAGAGCACCCAGCTTTAACTGCTCCTGGCCCAGCTTAGGTTCCCCGTGTTCATTTGCTTCAGTTTCCTCTGCATAAAACTGGGGTGCTACTTGTCATGTTTTCCACAGGATACATGTGCAGACAAGTTTATTCTCATGTGTAAAGCATTATGAGACTTCCCAGAAAGGATCTCTAGGGACAGAAAACAGAATAGCATTAAAAAATGAATAAATCTGTAACTGCTGCTACTCCTGCTGCTGGGACCAGTCCACTGTCCCCACAACTCAGACGATATGCTCCTGAGGATGTGTGTCTAGAGAAGAAAAACATACTCGTATGGTTATAAATCTCACAGGGACCACTGAAGCCGCAAGCCTAGACAAGGACGAAGCTGCACTCAGCATGGCTTCCATCACCACGCAATTCATGCCTTTGATTACCAAGTGCTCAACTTGGGTTCATCAGCAACCTTTATCGGTAGGAGAGGGCCCCTTCTTGCACAGCCTGCCTCACGCCAGATCTGCACCGAGACCGGGGGTGGCAAGTGCGGTGCGTGTCCGTCCACCCGGTCAGTTTTCACCTGGCCAGGTCAGGCGAGGAGAGCAGTGGCCCAGGCCAGCAGGCGTCCCAGCTCCCGGCAAGGTCCTCCTGCCCAAGATGGTGACATGAAAGCCAGACCTCATGTCCTGAGCTCGCTAAAAAAAAAAGGGGTGTGAGTCGGCACCGCTGCGGCTGTGCAGCGGCCGTAAGCTGTTGAATCAGTTTACGGCCATTTCAGAGGAATCCTACCCACCACCACAACCATGGCATTTCTAACTAGTGCCTCTGAAATGGGTTTAAATAGTGTCATAAGACAGATGCTTTTGGTGACATGCCTGCTTTCTTTCATCTGTTGCCTCCGCAAGCACATTCTGTTTTAAAATTAGTGTATTTATCAAAAAAATCAACTAAACCCTAATCACTCTGCTGCTCTGTAAAAAAAGAAAAAAATTCTTACACTCCAGCCTGTTTAACGGAAGCAAACCTTATCCGTACTGTTACTGAATGGCTTGCTGAATGCCTTTTCTTTTACAGAAAAAAAAAAAAAAATCTTTCTTTGACAAATTGTTTACAATTGCTTATTATTAAAATTTGCAATTTAAAATTGCAAAACTGAGTAGGTAAGGCATTCTAAGAATGTCCTAAAATATTTTTGGATGGCTTTAATGGATTTGTACATAAACCAGAGAAAGTTATTAACCAAAAAATATAAAATGTCAATTGAACCCCTAAAACTTTTTGCTACTTGGTTATTTCTAACAAAGAGCAAGTTTGTTTGCTTTGGTTTGGTTTGAATGTTCCCATAAGCTGAGCTTTAGGCTTGCACTCAAATGCTAACTAGGCACGCTTGCCTGAATCAGGGCCCTGAATGATTGTCTCTGACTGCGTGGTGCATTCCTGAGTCCTCATTAATTCACTTGATTTTGGGGGCTCCTTTTCTTTTGCCCACGTCTCAGAACAGGTTAGCGATCCCTAGGTCTGCCAGGCAGGAGGGCATTTGCCTGCGCTCCCAGAACTTGGCTTTCCAGCCCAAACTAAGGTGTTTCAGACCTAGCTGAGCTAGGTACATTAACTGCTCTTGCTTCTCTCAGGGACATGGTACAGGAGCAGCAGCCTACCTTCAAGGCTGTGAAGATGCTGTTTCAAACTAGATCCTTATTGCTTTCTCCAGGATGCTGTATTAAGCAAGAAACAGAAACAAAAACAGAAAGCAAGTGATATCGTGAGCAGCGGATGGAGTTTTACAATTACATTAATGCAGGAAAAAAAAAAAAGATGCAGGATGTCCCAAACGCAGCTGGGGAGAAGCCAGTTTTGTACGTCCAAAGGAGAGTTGGAAGCAACAATCTTTACACCCAAATTCCCAAATCTTCTTTTCAAGGGCCCTGAAAGGAGCGTGCCAGAGGGGAAGCAGGTCGTTCAGACTCTGTGCTTGAAAGTAGAAACCAAAGTCTTTTGAGTCTCCTCTCGAGATTCGCACATGCCTGTCAGCAGCACGGGGTCCGTCTTGTGCTCCACTTGGTAGAAGGGACAGTTCTTCAGGTGCTCCGACATGCACGCGACGTCGTTGCGCTGCCATTTGTTAACTCTGGAGAACAGGCTGCTAAACTGCCAGATCTAGTACAGGGACAGGGAGAGGAATTGGGGAGAGAAAACAGGAATGTTAGTAAAAATAGAAGAGGATTTTCAAAATCTATATATGCTTCTAGTGGGTGTGCATTACTTGTACTGGACAGGCTAGTGAACATCTGGTTGTGCAGGGCTGGCATAACAAGTAAAAACGGGGTCTGTATTGTTATGTACCTCGTACTTGCTGGTTTTGCTGCTTTAGTCATCACCCGCCATTTTTAACAGGAAAGTATCCTTCCGCAGTTTTTGTGCTACTCCAGTGCGGGACATGGGGAAATCCAGAACACCTGACCACTGCAGCTTTAGAGAAAACTTCATTGCATGTCTGGTGTGATCCAAGATGTTTATAACTGCATCCAAGATGTTTATAAAGCAGAGTGACTACAGCATGCTTGTGTGATATGTATCTCAAAGGAACCTGACTTCATAAAGACCTTCCAAAGCATCTATCGGCAACTTCAAAGTAATGAACATTACAACACTGTTGTTATTCACCACACCCCAGAACAAGCCTGGGAAACCTAAGCTTATTCCTAGAGGAGATACAAGCTTGTAAAAAATAGAAATGTGCAGTTAAAATTTTCCGATTCTGTTTGCAGTGACACCATGTGCCGTTTGGTGATATACTAGCATGTAGTGATAAGACTGTGATTAAGTCACTTTAATATTTGCTGTACACCATTAAATCAAATGAGTTTTTAAAGTCATAGTAGATTTCTTCTCCCTAAGAATGTTTCTTCCTGTGGAAGAAGGACAGTATGTGGGTGTGCTATGCTTAAGATTACCTGACCCTGTCCCAGTCCTAAGTAATCATAGCTATTATACACAGTAGTCAAGAAATTCAGACTAATTACAAACTGAATGTTTTCAAGCAGACTCCGTGCATTGGAAACAAGATTCCTGTGTGGTCAGTACAGAAAGCTACCATGAAAAGGCTTAGACAGTCCTTAAATTCAATGCTGTCGGTTTGAAATTGCTCTACAATAACTGAAGTTAATTGCTATATGATTGCTCAGCTGGAATTTCTTCCTTTTACTGAGGGAAGCCACATCCTCCAGTAAATTATTTCAGTGGCTAATTCCTGTTTTGGATTGGGCTAATTCAGCTTGCAGCCACCAAACTTTGTTACACAGATTTTGAATTCACCATGCTTCACGTTTTTGCTTAATAAAGAACACTTTCTCTTAACAAAGAGTCATAAACTGCTAAGCATCCATTTGATAAGAATCAATAGGTGGAGATCTTCAGGGGTGTGCCAGAAAGCTAGCGCCGCAGATCATTTATGGGAGTCTTCCCTGGATCTCTAAATTATTTTTTCTTAGATCTCTGTCTTGTCTGCTTGGTCATGCTGGAGTCTCTCACGTTATTCTTTCAAACAGTTTTATGTTAGAGCAGCTGCAAGGCTATCAGCTGGAAAAAAACCTGTAATAACTATTGTTCAACTAGGACTTAGACTGAGCTATGTTTACCTGTTTCTTTCAGACTACCTAAACAGCCAATAGGGTGGTAATTTTCCAGCACAAACAGTGGGAGACCAGCTTTGCAGAAAAATGGTTCCTATCCCCATGCTGCTCCCTCAGGTGCTCACAACCCAGCGAGTCAGACGCTCGTGGCAATCCTGTGAACTACTAATCAGGAAAGCCCTCAGGGGTTGATGCGAACACCTGAGCTCCCTTCACAGCCACGTCTCCTTGTTCTTTACCTTTCTGGTGTTCTAAAGCATGTTTTAGTTTTGACGTACCCTCAATCAGCTTGTAAAGAACAAAAAAAAAGTATGAACTTCAAGTTCTTCAAAAATCCCCATGTAACCTTTAAATATCAAGGAATTCTCAGTTCCCGGTGCCTAAAAACAGTGCACATGCAAACAGGTTACCCAAGACAAGCCTGGGTGGGGACTTCCAGCTAGTCAGAAGATCTCCATTTACACCTTCCTACCTTTGCTAGATGTACTGCATTTTATAGCCCTGACCCCTGACAATTGTGGTACAAATTACAACCTCATGAACCTTCCCCACATCTGCATGCTTATATGCAGCATCCCTTGTTATGCTTGTGTTTTATCTGGAGAGAATCCATGGTTGTCTTTTTCCTAGTGTCACAGTCACTTGCCTTTTTGTGAGCTTTCCATGAAGTACCGCCATGGGAATATCTTTTTTTCTCCCAGACCAGCAGGACCATTCCCCTCTCTTGAAGAAGAGTGGCACAGATGTCCCTCATCAGCACTGACACTTGACATAGCTGAGATAAACTGAAGCTGTCCAGGAACCCTGCAATGTACTTGAGCACTTCTACTGGGAGGCTGCTCAGCGAGTCCTTATTTCTCCCTTGATTAGCCACTGTGGAATTGCACTTCCCTGATTCAGCAAGGAGGGTGTCCACCTCTGGCTTAATAGCAAATGTCTTGAGAGGCTTGCTGTATATAACCTTGGCTTTAAGTCCTTCAGGGCGGAAGTGATTTTGAACGTAGGTACATCCCAAGTAGGCCAGCGGGCAGCGATGCTGGAACCATCCATCCAGACATGACTGGATATCAGCATGCACATTCTTGAAGTGGGACGGGAACTCATCCCTCCTGAAGAAATGACTGCAAGTGAATGTGAAAGCTGAACTGCTTTTGTTGTGTCTTCTGGTTACACATTCAGTGTAGAGCTCCACGTGGAGTTCTGGTGGGCTTTCTTCATCCAGAATATCTGCTAGAACAGCATTGGAGGAGAAGGGCTCCAGAGGAAAGCTGTATGTCTGTGTTGCAAAATCCATAAAGAGTCCATCGATACCCCTTGCTTCAGAGATCTCATGGCCTTTCAGCTCTTTTTCCAGTGCACAGAGCAGTGTGGCTTTAACTATATTTGCCTTAGGTAGTTCTTCTAAGTTTATTCCCAATTCTGAGGTATCCACTGACTTGTCTGAAGTTGGCACCTTGTGGCCCAGTGCATCTCCTAGTCGTGCTCTTTTGCCACAGTAGCTAACCGGCACTTTGAAAGTGTAGACAGTCTTCACCTCCTGAGCTTCCAAGTTCCCATAGACAAAGTCTTTTTCTCTGGGAGTGCAAGCAGCTAGCTGGCCAAAGCGGATGAGCATTCCCCCATGATGTACCAGATACATGTTGTAATCACCTACACCGACTTCCTTCTTCAGCCTCTCCAGGACCCCTTCTTGCCAGGGAGCCAGTCCTGTCATTTCTGTATTCCGTGTTATTTGTTCAGGCTTTTGGTCCTTTGCCTCTTCGGCACCATTAGGTACTTCCTTTGCCTTCTCTGTGGAGCTGGCAGCGTGAGGGGCTGACGCTGTTTTCTTGGAAGCCTCCTCCGCCTTTTGTCCTGTGCTGGCTGCTGCGCCCGCTACCTTGCAAGCCAGGAGCTCTTTGCTGAAAATGTTCTCCCAGGTTTTGTAACTCCCCAGATCCATTCCCTCTTTGCCCTTTGCCAAATCTTCACGGTCATGTTGGCTGAGCTCGGACAACTGGTCGTCACCCTCTTGGGAATCACAGGCTGCTCCTCCCACAGCACCTTCTTCCCCACCCATGGCTTCGTCCAGTAGCTCTTCCACTTCATCCTTTTTCCTCCACTCTGGAAACAAGTTGGCTATTTTCAAAGTCCTGAAAAGTATCTTCTGGTCTCTGAGTGCCAAGGCTGTGTCCAGACACTCTTCGTTCAAGGTCTCCTTCATAATGTTCTTGTGGAGGGTTGTGTCTGAATCCACGTTTGGCCAGCGATTCCACTCCATCGAGCAGCAGACAACACTGGCTGGACAGACCTGGAGGTGCTTTGCCAGCTTAAAGCGGGCCATGGAAAAAGGGCAGCCGTAGGCTGAGTTGAGGCAGGAGACCTGCTCTAAGGGACAGAGCAATTGGTGCTCCTCCTCCTTGCACATGTGGAAGGTGGCCCCGCAGTGAAAGCGGCAGCTGATCACCATGCAGGAGATGGAGGGCTCAACTGGTGCGCGGCAGTGCCGGTTGAAACATCTCTCACAGTGCCTGTGCTGCCCAGGGGGAGCTTTCTGAGCCCGGTGCTGTGTGTAGCAAAGACAAGAAGACAAGAGTTATTGCCCAAAGGAGCAAGGATGGCCACAGACCCTCCATGCCTGTGCTTGGTTTCTACGCGTTAAGTGCTCACATGCACTTCTAGTGGGAATAAGGCTGTGGGCAAATGACTGCCAGCTCCATACAGTCACATATCAGCACTGATCCCCGTGGTACAGCGTGGCCTGATAGCAGCATGGATATAAATAAGGTCCTTACTTGTTAGCCCAACAGAGGCAGCCAGGGTTTGGGAGCCAGCTGTTTTCTGTCCCAATATTCACACTGGGTCTACCTATACCAAGCTGCTGAAATCAAGACCGCCAGAGGCACACTGAGGGAGCTTCCCACTTCCTCAATGCTGTTTGAGTAGGAAAGATGATAAATTTCTTTTTCCTCTCGAGAAAAATTAGCTGGTCATTTGGCCTACATGTCTTGTCATCCCCCCATAAAGACATGAACGTTGTGCAAATGAACCTCCCTTTGCTTTACACCAGCAAGGCTGAGAGTGAGAATTATCTTCATGATCCCAGTTCCCAGTGTGGAAACCAGCCTGGGTGAAGGCTAATTTGCCTGGCCTACTTTACTCTGCCTTCCTGATTTACCCCTACACTCCTAGATGATGCCTGCATGTCGTGGAACGGAGATCGCGGGGGACTTCCCTTCAGGCAGATTATTTGCTACATCTGCTTTTGGGTGTCAAAACCTGGAATAAGGGGATGCCTCGGTCTGCGTTTCGGAGAGAAGCTCCAGAGTGCAGTGGAGGCTTGTTGCAAGGTTATACTCACCCAATTAAATCCAGATTCTTTCACTTTTTTTTCCAAACTGCCTTTCACCTTTCTTCCCCTTGCTGTCACCAGTGAATGCTGAGTAGATAGGAAGGAGAAGAGGGCAGGTATGGTTTATCTCATGCTCCGCTCAGCACCACGGTGTGCAGTTAGGACAGAAGGGGAATGACAAAGGTCTAACCTCAACAGAGCTTTTCCCTTCCTGTGGTTGTGCAGGGCAGAAGTCGGCCTGAGCATGCCTTTTACAGGGTGTCTCTTTGAGAAAGAATCCATTTTTCTTCCTTTGGGATTTGTTTAGAGCATGATCCTACAAAAACTGGCCACCACTGCTCTACTTTTTCAGTTCACCCAACGTACTTCTGACAAGTCAGTGTCAAACACTACCCGGAACGGAATAGGTGATCCTGAGGTGATCATATTTTAGATGCAGTTTATAAAGGTGTTAGTGACACCACAAGGGGCCAGAAAATAGAGAAAGAGGTCCCAGGCAACAAGTAATAAACAATACCAGTCTCCATTTCATAAATTCAGCTGCCACGAGGCAGCAGCAAGAATTTAACATTTTGCAACTGACAGACTGGATTAAAAGAACAAGTTGAGGTTGCCAAACCAAATGTTTCAGAAATTTCAACCAGCTTTATTATATAAACAGGTTAAATGTTTTCTTAAGGAAGACTGCATTTCCGTTCTCACACTTCCATATTAATGCGGTTTCAAAATATATATAATTTTTTCCTCTCCTCCCCTTAAAAACCTTTGATATAAAAAGGACATATAATTTTCCTGAGGTCCAACAACAAAAAGCAGAAGTACAAGAACATGATGTATGAAGATCCTTCTATACCACTACCAGATTACTAGCTTTGTGTCACAATGAACCATTGGCTTTGTTTTCATTATTGTGTTTTTCGTTCTTTCCCAGGAAGTGAATTAAATCAGTTTAATGTAAAAATAATGCACTTACGAGGCCTGCTTCCAAAAGTCCTCAGTTCCCCTTGCTCATAATATCTCTACCCTTGAATAACTCCTGGCAATAGCTGTTAAACCTTCCTAAAAATGGGAAAACAGAAGCACAGAATCCGAGAGCAAGTAAATGGGGATGGTGATTAGCATGAGGCATGCCTTCTGTTGTAAAAAACCTAAGAACATAAGAAATTACATTCTGGGTCAGACCAGTGGTCCACCCAGCCCAGCAGTCGTCTTCAATAATGTCTGTAAGACATGCTGTCTGGGGGAACATGTAGGACCTCCTGTGGTCCTTTTCCTTCATACACAGTTTTTGGATTAGAGAACTAGAGGCTGCTCAGTCACTACTTGGAGCTACTTCCCTGGATACCTTCAACTGGTATCAGTAACTTGGCCCAAAGAAGATCTGCTGCAAGTAGAAAAGTCCGAGCTTCTGACTTTCTGCTCCTACCTGTAGGGGCTGCATTCCAGTTTGGTTCAGCCTACTGTGAATCTTTGTGGAAGGGAAAAAGCTAAAGATAAGGAGGAACTGGAGTTCTGTTTCCAAACAGGACCCAGGGCGCCTTTTTTTTTTTTTTTCTTTGTGAAAATGAGAAAAAGATTTTTGACAAGTCTTCCCACTGCATTTCCTGTGCAGTAGGAACTACCACAGATCCAGCAGACTCTCATTTGGCTCTGGGAAAAAATAGACATTGATAGTAAAATAATTTAGACTTTGGGTTTTTTTCTAAGGTTAAAGAAAATACAGTAGTGTCATGTACCTAGATCTGAGTGCTTTTGCAACCCCAGGCTTAAGTGACCTAGCCCTGAGGAGAGCTGTGCTGCAGAGGAAGTAGGCTTAGGCTCAAAGGGAAGAGTTGTTACATGAAGCTGCTTCCCCTCTCTTTCCTGACGGCGCTGTCTTAACTTCTCGTCTTTCGCACTTTCACACCCCGGGAATGGGAGTTCACGAACAATGCCGGAGAAGGAGAGATGTCTGGGAAAGGCAATGCCTGTGGGTTCCTGCAGCCACTAAAGACCACACACTCGTGTTTGAATTTGATGTGCATTAATTGCTCAACACATCTTCGTTCCATCCTTTGCAACTTCCAATGCTGACCTGTTGACACCTCCTAATGAAACAACCCCATTCCCCCTCGGTCCGGCAGAGTAAAGGAACACGCCCTTGGTGGTCCCTCTACCCAGGGACAAACTTACACTCTGAAGTATAAGGCTCAGGTACCTTCACCTTTGTTTGCATGGAAAGAGCTCGAGACAGCAATGCAGAAAAACATTATTTCGTGACTACCCATTATCACATCCCCTGCCTTGTCTCGGGAAGCACTGGCTTCTGCACAGGGGTGACACCAGGGTGCTGGCCAGGGCGGCCCCAGCCACATCCAGCCCTTAAATACATATGGTTTAGGGTGGCATCTCTCCTGCTTTAGGCTGTTCAGTTACATTTACTTTTACGCGGCTCAGAGAAGCAGGAGATACAGATGGATTTTTTCCACGTTGGCAGCATCCTTGCTGCTCTCATTCTTGTAACATTTTGCTGCAAATATAATCTCTAAAAATAGTCCCAGCTATGACTTGCATAAGGTCAGAGGAAGGCTGGGTACATTACACTGCAATAAAAACATGAATGTGTGAACAATACTTTCCACTGCAAAAGTAACTCTTGGAGAGAAATAATTGATAAATAAAAATACATCAGAAGCACAGGCCTTATGGTTCTCCAAAACACAGAAAGGACTGATTGCAAAGTTTCTGGAGAGAAGCCTGCTTTCACACTGCTGTGTGAAACAAACCCCGTCCAAATCACATGTAGAGAGAGAAAATACATGCTTTGTTTATGAGAAGTGACCATGTCAGAGCATTCAGATCCAGAATCAGTCTTCATCATTATTCAGGTATTTTTTAGTTGAGTTTACCTCATCTCTAACTTGTATATACTGTGCTTTTCAGACAAATGATTTCTATGCCTCTCTTCTCATTGTCAAATCTGTGAAGCTAGAGGATGGGAAGAAGGGAATGAGAATTTTTCTGATATTTACCAGGGTTTGAATGCTTCTTCTATTCTGACGTGCTGGTAATCAGGAGGTCTGTATTTTAACTGATGATCTAGTTAGCTCTGTGGTTTAGTTGATGGTATTATTGTCAGTACACAAAATGCAACTTTCAAAACCCTGGGCAGAAAGTTTACAAATTCTTGCCTCAGTAAGTTTGATGCAGGACATCCAGAGGCAGGTGACACACAGATATGTCAGGTGATGAAACATTTCTCTAAACCTGCACACTTCTTGTTCCCCTGCAACATGCAAAATTTCCTACGAGCTGGATTAGAAAAAAAAAATCAAAACAAAAATGCTTACTTGAATCATGTTCAAGCTACTGTGGAAAGAAAAGATGCAAATTACAGTCCACAGTCTGACCACTTTGGTAAATCTTTATTTTTAGACTGTCATGACAGCAAATCAAGTAAGGTTTAAATATACACAGCTGCTATTTTAACTGCAGATATGTCTGTGTCTGAGGCAGATCTGTTCAGTGACAATAACTTACAATTTATAAACCAATTACAATTTATTTTCAGTAAGCATATATTTAACTCAGTTGCAGTCACTGAGCCAAAACAATACAACTATTTTCTTATTTGGTATTAGCTATATGTGACTGATCATACGACATACTAAGGTTATACATCATATCTGAGCTCCTCGCACAGAATCAAGGGATGCCTCCCACTTTAAAGAACCATCAAAAAGGGCCACCAGAACCCCCAAATAATTACCTTAAAGAGTGCCTCTGAGATGAAATTGCAAACGAACACAAATCAATCTTTCTAAGATTTACAACATGATAAGGAGCTCTTAAAAAAAATCTCAGGAAAGTTTGCATGCAAATGCTGGAGCCAAGAATGTTAAAGCTGTATATGTTACAATAGAAAAATATTTTCAAGGAATGTCAGTACTTTTGGTGAAGTGTATAGGGCAGATAGGAGATATTCTCTATTTCTTTTAATCCTTGTTACCCAGTATATGGTGTTTATTTCATTTTTATCATAATACTTAAATCCTCAGGTGAATAGAGAGTTATTAATTTCCTTACAGGGTTTTTCAATATATTTAGTATCTTACTATCTGAGGGGGTTCACAACCAATAATGACTTCATCTTTGCAGTACTAGAGGTGCACTTGAGGTTAAAAGATACTATTACTTCATTTTGGCAGATGTAGAATTAAAGTATAGAAAGATGAAAATAAATAGGATTAAATATAGTATTTTATATAAATAAATATGTATATATACACACACACCAAGCATGGAGATGCTCAGGTTCTGATGTTTCATTTGCATGGCTCCTGCACAAAAACTCTGGCAAAGCCAGCTGTACAATCACATTTTCTAGGAGACCATCTAAGTCTCCTTAAACTAGAGATTTTCTTCTCTTTTCGTGCAGCGCTTTTCCTCAATCACTACGTACTTAACAACGTCAGCAAGAAATCAGGCTTGGGTCTCATTTTGCTACACAGATATATTTATTTCTTGGAGCTGAGGAAGAAAACACTATGCCATTGGAAACTGTACCATACCGCATTTGTACATGATTCTTGGGAGCCTAAAGTCCTGTCCTTCAACGCAAAATAAAAAGCAAACCCCAAAATGCCACCACCTGGAATCACGGTGACCCTTAAGTGAGTCAAGCCCCACATCTCGACACCCACAGCAGGGACAGCTACAGCTTGAGCGACTGCCTTGGCATTGGGCGTAGCTGGTCACTGTCCTTCGTGGCACACCTGCTCTGCGATTGCCGTTCAGACTGATCTTGCATATACGTGTTGCCAGCCAAGCTTTAAATGAGCCAGGCAGTGAATATGGTACAGTCCAGGGTAGGCGGAAAGGGAGAATAAAAGGTATAGATGAAATCTTCATCAATAGCACTAATACATCTCTAGCAAGCATGGGCAAGACATAGTTTCTTTGAGGCTCAGACCTTGAACAAATCCACAGGGGCTTTATAGGTGCACTTAGGTTCCAGGACAATCCTTCTGGTGAACCTCAGATCCCCAGTATAAGATGTGCAGGCTTTCCGTGAGACAACTGACCTGTTAGATAAGCCGAAGAGGGAAGGATGAGGCTGTGACAATTAGGGAGCTACTCCCTGTATTTTCTAGCTGGGGATCAGCTGTTGGAGCCTGCGGTGTTTTATGGCAATAACCACTGGTTCAGAGTTAGTGAACAGGTTGGAATTGCTTTATACGGAAAAAAAAAATGCTTTAAAATGACAGGGATGGAGTCGGTCCACAGTACAGTGCATCAGTCAGGCATGTTCCTTGCGTTTTTTTCAGAGCACGCGTGCTGCTCAGGTTCCCACAGCAGCACATCAGATTCTCTTGAGCTCCCTAAACCTGGCATGCAGGACCGTGGAGCTCAAGAGAAGCTGTCGCACCATCAGGCCTCCCCCTTGCCTGGTAAATCTGTGCTGCACGCACACAGTGAAGAGGCACTGAAACTTGCTAGTGCAACTTCTGTCCAACTGGTGCTGTTATAGGTGGAGTAGGGGTGAGTTCAGAGCAGTGAGGCACGGGTAACACCGGGCACTGTTGGTAGAAACCCCACACTGCACTACTCCCTGTGAGACCTGGATCAACAGTATTTCTTGCTCCTCGCTACCTGGCACAATGTAGCTATAGCTCACCTGAGATGAACCCACCCCAAAATTCCAGGTGCTGAAGTGGTCCCCTGGGCTGGCAGTACAGTGCAGGGCAGCCCAGCAGCAGGGTCTTGTGCTGAGCACGGTGGGGAGTTGTGTTGGAGACAGGCAGGCCAGGGAGAAGGGGGAGGCTGTGGCGTGGAGCTGCTCTGCTGCTCCTCGTGCATGTGAGGGGTCCCTGTGCTGTCCTTGGTAGGGAGACTGGCAGGCAAACTCTCACTTTGCATCGGTAACTGGGAAATGGGCTTGGTTTTGGCTTGAGTTCAGCAAGTGCTTTAAAATAACAGGTTGCAGTTTAGTTGCAGTTTGAGGAAAAAAAAGAATGGTCTAACCTGTGGTTTTTTTCTTTGGGCTCAGGTTCTATTTTATGCCCTGGTAATAGCCTCATTAACATACTTTTCTGAAAACTTCTTGAGATAATCAAGTGAAGGGTTTTAAGCAAAGCAAAACAAAAGAAACCCAGCCCACGGCAGATGCCCCACATAGAGAATTTCAGAGCTATTGGTCAAGGTCTAAGTCATAAAAACAGAAGAGAAAAGATTCCTGAATAAAAATCGCTAAGCAGCCACAACTCTAAATGGTACAGTAGTGCCTCTAACACTTGTGATTGTCACTTCATCGTCTTATTACTCAGTCTGGCCTACAAACGTACAGTTTGCAGTCTGAATCTACAAAACTCACCAGATTTTAAGTCTTAACATTTTGGCCAGAAGATTGCTCTTGCCTCTCCTCTGACCCTTACTGTATCTCCTTGTCTTATTTCTCTCAGAGTTTGTTGACAATTACAGAAATTGAATTTTTGATATATCATCTGTCCTGCTACTGAAGCTCCCGTCTTAGAATCAGCATCTTAGTTTTTTAAACCCTCAGATCCAGTGCTGCAAACTATGGCTAATCCACTGAATACATTATGGAGGGATTTTTTTTCAGAGTAGTATGTCACAGAAGCGTTCACAGTTACCAGCTGCCTCTGTGTTAGGGTATCATTTAAGACATATTGTGTCTGATTATTCTACTTCATCTTAATTACGAAGGCTGTTTTGAAGGCGTCTTGATTTTCATAGCTTGATACAGTAACCATTGCATTGCATAAGGTTTGACAAATAAAGACTCCAACTCTATTTACAAAGCCTTACCTTAATCATAGAGTCCCTGGGTGTGTACCAAACACTTGCTCTCCTGGTTGTGCTCAGCTGGGTTGAAGTGAGGTGGGTAAGGGAGAACTGCAAGCAAAGAAAGAGGAGAGAATGGGAGGACACGGAGCAAGCCCAGGCAGAAACATCAAGTAGTTTTGGGATGTTAAAAATAAAACTCGTGCATGTGACTGTGTGGCTCAGCTTACAGAGCAGTCTTTTCCACTGTATTTGTTAACACTGTCACTTCTGGAGTGATACTTCACAGAGAGGATGTGAGAGGCAGGATTAATAATACTCCGTGCCCACTGCATGAGAGGAAAAGATCAAAACCCTTCCCAGAGCTCTGTGTTAGCTCCCTGCCGCTCTCTGATGGAGGTTTGCCCTTTACGACTTAACTCCCCTTGGTGCCTGCACCAGTTTGTGGTGTCTGCTGTTGGAATTGTTGCCGTGCCCCCGGCTCCCATTGTCACCAACTCTAGCAGCTGGTGCAGACAGCGATGGCGGGTTTCTAATCTGTGTGAGCAGTGGTGGGCAGAAACAGAGCAGGAATGGCCCAGAGCTGAGCAGCAGAGCTTGCAGGGACCCCCCCAGGAGAACCCCCCCAGCTCCAGCCCCTCCACTGCACAGCGAAAGGGTCCCCACCAGCCACCAAAAGGAAGCCTGAGGTGTGCTGCTCCCAGTGACACTTCCTCAGCCAAACCTGAGGAAGCAAAGGAGCAAAGGAGAGCAGCTGCGTTTTACCATCAGCAGGGATCCATTAAAGCATTTCATGGTGAGTTTTACGAGTTTCGTGGTGAGCGTTTCATACTCATGGTGAGTGCAGACATACGGGTACTACTACATGTCAGTGAAGTTCAGGGGTGCAGATGGGGCAGGTGCTGCTTCTCCCTGGTGGGCGCTCACCCCATGTGGCTGCAAAGACACCTCTTGAGACCCTGCTGCCGTATGTGACCACTTTTCACCACCTCAGAAGCACAGAACAACATCTTTTAGCTGTGGCGGTGGTGGCTCTGAGATCCTAAGTCACGATGAACTTGCTGTTTTGCCTTATCTTTCTCTTTCCCTATCTGCGAGTCCCCAGCGACTCTCATCATTTGAAACAGTGCAGGCAACTGTGTTTTCATTTTTAGGGCTGAACAAAATGTCAGTAGGTGACAACCAGGGCTTGCTGGTGCCAATTGTAATTTAGTAGTGCTAAATATGGTTAGCAGTCTGGCTCTGTGGCCTTTTTTAGAAAGGGCTGTATTATCGTGATACCATTTTCTGTCATCCCGTTGCACTGGGGAAAACAGGGGCCACTGGTAATATGGCTAAACCTGAATTTCACCCAGTCACAACATGATTGCTGATCTGTTTAATGCGTCCACTTCCACCCCTCACCCCCCCAGTTCAGGGTCATTCCTCAGCCTTCAATGCTGTCGTCGTCTTTTTAGACTGTGTTTAAAAACACGCTGCTTGCACGCCTCACTTTCATATGAAATAAAAAATTATTCTCAAAATTCTGTATTACTGGTTTAGGAATAAACTCTCTCTAGCTGAATTAACCCAGATACCTAAAACGCTTAGGGCTTCAGAAGTAGCTGTTGTCAGAAATGAAGCTACCTTCTGTCTTAAATTTACCGGCACCTGATGTCAGCCTGGTTTTAGATCTCCGTGTTTCCAGACAGTCTGAACTCTGGTGGCACTTTTTACTGCTTCCATGTGTTGTTTGGTGATCACACAGACCCAAACAGCCTGCCCTGGGCAGCTTCATTCAACAGAAGCCCCCCGAGTTTCGCAAATCCTTGCCTGCAGGCGATGGCTGTACTGCAAAAAGGAGTCACCTGCGGTGGCCTTTTAGGGCAGGGTATCACAAGACATGCAGAATGAATGTAAGTTCATCATCCCTGAAGATGTGTACATGGTGGAGAGAAGGGAGCAGAAGACCAAAGGCGACGGGACACAGGAAATCATCCTTGTACCTGCAGCACACCATTGTATTAGCTCAGCTGCACCTGAAACCAGACTCTCAGCAAAAACAGGAGAACTTGCAGATCTCTGCTGCCACCCTTACCTGTGCTAATTTGATTCAAGGTATCTCAGGAATGCCAACCAGTACTGCAACCAGACCTCCTGCTGCAGTATAGATGTGCCTACTGGCAGGGTGCGAGGAATGTGAAATCTCTGAAAGAAATAACTGTTATTTATTTTTTGATGCAAATTCTTTGGGAGAAAGCTGTTGCCTGTCTGCTTTAATCTGTCGTCTCAATTCTGTGAGTAGAAATACTGTGCTATATAGAAGCCCTGTGAAATATACCTATTTATAGGTATATGATATGTATATTGTATATGTAGATGTAGATGTATGATATATATACAAATATACATGTCTATTGATATGGGAAAATTGGGCCAGATCTGGTAGCCTGAGAGAGGTGAGGCTGCTGCAGCTCCACGTCCTCAGCCCCAACCAGCAGCCAGGCTGAGCTTGTATTCCCGGTAGGCACACACACACAAACACAGATATACACCACATATATACACAGCCGGCCACACAGATTACACGGCCAGCCACACACAGCACACTCACACGAACACAGGCAGCGCCAGCGGCCTCATCCCACCCCTCTCTCTGGCTGAGCAGGATGGAGGTATCCTATTGAGCATATATACATATATATATATATATACACACATACACAGACATACGTACAGTGTGGCTCCCTCCAGCAGCTGGGCTCAGGCAGTCTGCCCAGTAGCTGCCCCTCGATCCCAGTCTCTCCAGTCCCCGTGGTCCCCCAGTAGCCAGCTCCCCTGTGGTGGTCTGGCTCCCCAGGGACCTCCAGCCTCCTCGGCGGCTCTGGGACTCCCCTGGTCCCCCGGGCGGCCGGCTCCTCCCTCGCAGCCCCCTCCCGGCCCCCAGGCCCCCTTGCCGGCTGGTCCGGCTGCATCCCCGCTGCCGCTCACACACTCGCCGGCACCCACGGGCACACGGGCCCCACGTCCCAGCCCAGCTGCTGGCACCCAGACTCCCCCCGACACCCCCTGCATGTGGTAATGAGAGTCCCTCACCCAGGGCAAAGTGCGAACGGAGTTTAACAGGAAGATGGGACAGGCTGCGCTGATCAGGCGCAGGGTACGGCCAGACAAACGATCACAAACCATTTACACGCGATCGGCCCTTTTTATTGCCGTATCCCTGTTTTCCCACACTTGTTCCTCCACAAATCACCGAGATCCCTTCCTTTCCCACCTTTGGTTCCTTCCCTAAACGTCCCCTAATGAGTCCTGAGCAATCCCCAAATGCTCTTCCCCTGCATCCCCTCGTGTGTCCCACACCCCTGAACGCAGCGACCCCCCCAGCCCTAAGGGTGCTCTGGGGCTGAGGCTCCCCTGGAGAGCCCTGGGAGGGTCCCCGACAGGGTGTCCCTTCCTCTGAGTCCTTACTTTGGGTGCCCGCCTGCCATCGTGCCCCTGTGCTCCTCAGGGTGTGTGGGGATGGGCCTTTGGTGGGCTGATGGCTCCTGGCACGGGCCTGGCAGGGGGCTGTTTGGGCTCCCGCTCCTGCCGTCGTCTCCCGTCTCCCTGAGCTTCTTTGTGGGTGTTCAGGCAAGCTTTTGTCACACAGCCTAACGTACGTATCTATCTCAGCATAGGCTGGTGACTAGCAGCGATGGTGGCTTTCTGTGCTAACTATACGGCCAGCGACCACCGCTGCGTTCGGGCTTACTACCGTATGACCGCCCGCGAAACGGCGAAATGGCTTCGCTTTTCACCCGTGGCCCCCAGCCTGTGCAGAAGACAGCAGCGCGTCATTGCCGTGACGTGGTATACGGTGACACCGAGGCCACCACCCCTAGGTGACCTGCGTCGCAGGGAGCATTAATTAAAGCGGAAACATCAGCTCGTTAGGCTACCCCGGGGCTGTAAAGGCCCCTCGGGGGGGGGGGGGGGTTCCCTGTGCCTTTTGCCGCTGCCTGTCACGAAGCTCCCCTGCGGCAGCGCTGACAGGCGGCACGTTACGGCCCCCGCGGCCGCCGCTGCCCCTCACGCGGGGAGGCGGCGCCTCCCCCCCACCCACCCCCGCCTCTCCCGCCGCACTACAGCTCCCGGCATGCCCCGCGGCCGTCCCGGCGGGAGCGGCGCGCCCCGTTCTGCGGCTGCGCGGGGCGCGCGCTGCCTGCCGGGACCCGTAGTCCTCCCTGGGGTGGCGGCCCGCCGGTCTCGCCAGCCTGAGGAGGGCGTCGCCGCCGCCGCCGGTCGGGCCCGCCGGAAGGCCTCTTCCTCCCAGAGGGCGCCACGGTGAGGCCGGAAGCGACGCGGCTCGGTGGGTGCGTGCGCAGTGCCGTGGCCAGCCAGCGCTGGGCAGGCAGGGAGGGAGGGAGCGGCGCTCGCGCGCCTCGGGCCCGAGAGGAGACAGCGCGGGGCCGGGCCGGGCCGGGCCGCGCCGGCACCAGGTACGGGGCCGGCGGGGGGAGGGGGGGAGCGCCGCCGTCCGCGCCGCCGGGAGCGGGGGGAGCCCCGGGTCTCGGGTCCGCGCCGCGCCGAGCCGGCGGAGGGAGGGGGGATAACGGCAGCCGGGCGGCGAGCGGGGCCGGGCCGGGCGCGGGAGGAGGGTCGGGTCCCCGCGGGGGTGGGGTGCGGGGTCGGCCGGGGGGAGCGCCTCGTCCCGCGCTGCGGGAGCCCCGGGCTGGGGGTGCTGCCGGTTGCGGGAGCCCCCGGCCTGCGCGCGTGCAACAGGCGGGGGCCGCGCGGGCGGGGCGGGGCCGGGCCGGCGCGGCGGGAGTGGCGCGCGTGGGCCGGGGCCGGTCGCCTCCCGCCTTCCCCGGCCGGGGAGAGCGGTCGGGCCGCGGCCGGCGGCGGGAGGAGAGGGCCGGCTCCCGGGAAGCGGGAGGGCGGCGGGAGGAGAGGGCCGGCTCCCGGGAAGCGGGAGGGCGGCGGGAGGAGAGGGCCGGCTCCCGGGAAGCGGGAGGGCGGCGGGAGGAGAGGGCCGGCTCCCGGGAAGCGGGAGGGCGGCGGGAGGAGAGGGCCGGCTCCCGGGAAGCGGGAGGGCGGCGGGCCGGGGCCGGTGCTGCCCCGGGAGCCCTGGGGCGGGGGGGCCCTTCGGCGGTGGCGGGCTCCGCGCCGCCATCTGGGTTTAGGAGCCGGTGGGGCGGCTGCGGGGAGCCGGGCGGGTCCGTGCCGCAAGGGCGGGACCGGCCGTGTTGTCCTCCGGCGGGACGGGGCGTGAGGAGCGGCCGCGGCGGAGCTGCGGGATCTTGCGGGAAACTTTCTCTTGGGTCTTCCAGGCCTGTCCGGTTTTTTTTAACCCCCCTCCCGGTGATCCCAGTTGATCTTGCAAAAGCCACCCCTTGTCCCGCCCTGCAGACCTCGTAGCCTCGCGTCACCCCAGCTACAGCATTGCCTGCATGGGAATGAAGGGTTTGTGCCTTCTCTGTAGCCGTGGTGGCCGTTTCCTGCTGTCGCCGTGTCTCCGGAGACCTTATAACCAGCAGAAACGCGTCCCATTCATAATCTTTAAATTTGTATCGCTCGTGCAAGGATACATGTAATCATGATTTTAAGCTTTGCCTCTTGAGGGCGTTTCACGAAAACTGAAACTCCAGGCTGAAAAAGATAGGTCATGAGCTGTGAAAATACTGGGCTGCTGTTTCTGCAGAATTCCCAGATGGTGCTGAATGGCTGTGTTTAATAGTCTCTTTATCCTTTATTCAAGCTGCCGTTTCTCTGGTGTTTTTTTTTTTTTTGTTCGCTGGTGTATTTTCTGCTCTGACTGCTTGATGTTAACGAAAGGCTTAACAAAGTTGGGATATGTCTATGGGCTGTCCAGAAATGGGATTGCAACTTTATTCCTAGAAACTAGGTTTTTTTTTTTAAAGCTGTTCTCTGTATACCTGTGGCAGTTAATAGTTAGAGTAGAACAGTTAACAGAACGCTGTGTAAATTAGTAGTTTCAATCAAACTAATCTTTGGTGTATCTGTCCTTGTTTTTATTTTAACTTCGTTATGTTGATCTCTCTGCAACTTTACCACGTGCAATGACATGTGAACTAGCTCGTTCAAAACAAGTTTGTTTCTGCTTGAACTGTGGTTGCACCTTTTAATTACCCTTTAGACATACCCATAGGCACAGGGAAAATGAAGAGTAGCTTGAGGCATGGTAACATCAGATGGCATGTGAGGTGGAGGTTTTTCTGAGAACAGTAATCTTTCAGACAGATGCAATGGTGCTTCACTTCCAAGAAACACGGCTGTTTTGGGGGCTTGGGATCCGCCCCCCGCTGCCCCAAACTTCTAAACAGTCTTTGGACATCCCGTCTCTCATGCTAACGCTGTTCCTGGATGTTTACCTTTTGCCGTCAGTGTGCCATCCATTGATTTTTTTTTTTTGGTGTTACATTCTCTCTGTTGATGTCTTCAGAGCTGGCTTTCTTACATGGGCCGGTATATTCAGCCGAGTGCTGGTTCCTGGAGAAGTCGCAGTTTAGTCTGTTTAGAAAGGGAAAGGCAGCAACAGCCCATGTCAGCAGCACTGACCAGCGATGCTATGAGAACTAAAAGTACTACAGTCAGATGTTGTAGCAGTTTCTGAAAGGTTCTTTGTAGAGACTTTTAAGTGTAAATGTTTATTTAACCAGACTGTTTGATAGTCTTATTTCAACTTCAGTGTTTCAATGCAGTGCACTCCCCCCCCCCCCTTGAATAAGCTACAGTGAACAGAATGGTACATTTTGTTTTAGACTGTCCTGTATCTGGCAGGCTTGCTTTGATACCTTTCTGTTTGTGTCTCCACAAGATTGTGGAATTTTTCTTCTGGAGTGTTTTACAAGTCCTGGAAGGGGGCAAATGGGGGGCTTAATGTATATCCTTAAGAACACAAAAGGAGACTGTACCTTTAAAGGCAACAATAAAGAAGTTGCTAGGTTGGAAGAGGTCACCTCTCACCTCTTGCCACAAAGTTAATGGATATAAAACAAGACCCTCCAGAAAAATGGAAAACACGTCTATGTGAAAAAGCAGAAAATACAGCAGATGAAAAAGAAGAAAAAAAAGTGATGTGAATTAGGGTTAGGGGGTTTAATGTAAATTGGAAACATAAGGGGAAATAGAAGAACAGCAGCAAATAGCTAAATTTAATGGATTCGTTTAACTACTTCTGAAGGCCAAAGGGAATATGAGTATGAGGGAGCCTAGCAGGCTATGAGCAAGTTAAGAAAAATAAAAGACGTTAAAGGAGTTACTCACTTGATGAAATGATGTGAGTGGCTGAAATATCTAAACAGGAGGTTCTGGAATGATGTCATGGGCAAACAGCAAGATAGAAAGACCAGGCCACCTCTTTTTTTCAGTGAACAAGAGTGGAAGCTGAACTAATATGAAAATTGTCCGGCCTCATATTAAGGGGCTAAAGCCTAACGGAAGTCCGTGTTTAAATAATACAATAATACGAATGAAAAAAATACTGATGTAGATTGCAGAGGTAAGGGGCAGCAGTATGACAGCAAGTCAGTTCTTCTGCTCTGAAGAAAAAATCCGTCCTTAGTCTACTGCACTTTTTGAAGTCTGTCAAGCAAGTAATGGATTAAACTGCTCTATGTTATTTCCAAGAGTGAGTGTGGGGTTTTCAAGATATAGAATGCCAGCAGTAGGATGTAAGGCCCGTAGAAATATCAGTACTTTTAAATTGTTTTGAGGAAGGTAGAGGAACTCTAGAAAAACAGCACAGGTAAGTTTAAGTGAAACATTCAGTGAAAACCTCTGCTAAATAGAAAATCTGTAGAACAGTAGGACTGGAAGTTATATTATGCTACCTCATGAATGTCTTGAACTGCAGTAAATGTTGTGCGGGCTTAATATTTCATTTTGAGGATAAAAAGTAGAAGTAGTCTAAGGCAGGTGAGAGACAGTAAATTTCTCTTCACCAGAATTGGTTTAAAAAGGATGTTAGGAGGAGGAGGGTATGAAAAAGTGGTAGGAGGTAGTGGTAGGTTGGACGTCGCATTGTCACTTCTGTTGATCCATTTGTGTAAGACAGGAGTAAATGGAGTTCAGGGACACAGAAGAAATTTTAAACTGGGATAAAGTGAATACTTTCTTGAAACATAATTAATGCTTAGTGTCATGAGGAGGCAGAAGCTGAAAGCATTAGAATTGAAAGAAATACAACTGTGTTCCTGGATATACATAGAAAGTCATAGACTCTGAGTTTTAAGAGTGTGCCATAAGACTTAAGATTTAGCTAGTCACCAGCTGCTGAAAGCTTCCTTATGATCTAGAGTAATTATTTTCTCTTTTTCTATTTTTATTTGGTGGTTCAGACTCCTTGCCAGGCTCAGCAGGAGGATTCATATGTTCTGTGAGAAACTAACCAGTTTGACACACACAGATCTTTGTTTTATTTTATTTTATTTTTTTACGATCTGGGCATAAAGTTGAGATTATATATAAGTGAGATGCTGATTTTAGAAATAAATATCCTGTGGCTGAACATCCTGAAAGTATTTATCTCCAGACCCGGCATTGTAAGCCTACGAAATCTAGTGCTAAGGCTACACTTGAGAGCAAATTCACACGTTGATATATGTAAATGTCATTTTGGCAAACAAGGCACCTCTCGGTGGCACACCTTACCTTTAAGTAAAGTCGGATAATAATGTTGTGACTACTATTAGATTGTTGTGATGTGGTTTTTTTTGTCTGAAGCAGGATGAGATTGCCTCTTAAAAGATGCAGGACTCCTTTGTATAGCTTCCACATGGTCACCGATGATCACCTCTTTAACTGCCTATGTGTTCTTGTTTTACCTTTTTTTGTATTGAGAAATGATCAGAAGGGAAAAGAGGTGTCTTTGTGAATGTGCTGTGTGTTGGATTCGAGAGCTTTTGCTAGGAGGGTACTAGGTGTAAACGGGAGGAGGGAGGCAGAGCGAGTGTCATCAAGCTTTAAAGTCCCTGTGGGTTTTGGCTTGATGCGGCTGATACCTGAGTATTATGTGACTCTTTCAGTTGCTGATGTCCAAAGCTAGTATGAAATCAGTAGAATTTTGACTTACTGTTTATTTTGTGCTTTTGCACACAAATCTTCCATAATGCTGAGTCACAGCAACCAATAAATTTGTGGAAGGCAAACTTGTCATCAGGGGAAGCATGAGGTAGGTTTGGTTTCACTGCCTTCTGATATTCACAACCCCAAACAAAAGTTGCTTGAAACTACAAAGTCAACTTAATTAGTTTATTTTTAACCTAATTTGTTTTAAAGTGTTTGGAGTTTCTGACTTCCATGATAGGAAATTCTGAAAGGTGCACTCTTGTTCTCTTATAAAGAATGTTTGGGGCACATTAGGATGTTAAAAATGTTAGGATGATTTTTTTCTTCTGACAGGTGACGACTGTCAAATGATGGAGATGATTGTTGTTTTTCAAATGGTCCGGTTTTTAGATATGAGCTTACAGAAAATGTTGTGGATCAGCTTGTTCTGTAAGTGCAGGGAGTATGTGCTGTGATCTTAATCAAAATACAAATAAATCTCTGCTTTAAAAGAAAAACATTACATTTTATTTTGGCACACAGGAATAATCACTTCTATTATTTTGTGTAGATGGGCACATTAACGTGAGGTTATTTTTTTTTTAATGTTAGTATAATCCTGTGTGGCTGAAAAATTTAATTCCCCATCACTACCTGCTTTGTTTTATGACTTGTGGGAACTTTTACGTTTCAGGTTGATTGTGGACTATGGGGTTATAGAAATCAGGATGAGGTTTTTTCATTTAAACGGATTTATTGCACTGCAATGACCTTGAATGCAATAAAGGAATTTTGTGTTTGCAACTCAAATCAGAAAGGCTCAGTTAACAAATTTGGAGATGTTTTCCTTTTAAGTTGACCTGGCTTTGAGAGTCAGGTTTTTTGCCTTCTTGCTCAAGTTAAAAGCTTTCTAGAACTTTGAAAGTTGCATCTGCTGCCTCGTTAAGTCAAAATGGACCTTTAAAAAAACGGAACTCAAAACACCTTGGAAATATCTTTGTGATAGTAAGTGTATAGTGAAGTGCTCGATATATTGTGTATAATCTTTTATTGATATATATTCCCGAACCAGTAATAAACCTTTTAAATGTATTACTTCTTAATCTCTTCAGTGGTGTTTCTTCAAAAAAAAAAAAAAGCGTAATCCTTAAACTTTTAAAAATTGACTTAAGTGCCCAGTTGTGTGGCTGTCAGCACACTCAACTAGTAGTACAGGCTGATGTGTCTGATCAGTTTCTGAGACAGCACCAAGTGTCAAGTAATTCTGTTAGTGGTTTTTTTTGCTGTAACCAAGCAAAAGCAAGCTGGTGTTGGCCTGATTTTAGACACGTTTCTTAAAAAAAAAACCTATTTTTTGTCAGCACAGAAGATCTTTCTGAATGTTGCCCTGGGGGTATACTCAATTGACCCTTCAAGATTAGTCATTTTGCCGAAATAACTTTGATGTGGTGGTTGTTTATTTTTATTTTAACCACCTTTTCAGCCCTTTTTTCTTTTGTGGGAGATCAGGAGGTCACATTGTTGAAATGTGACCTCCTTACAAACTTGACATCAGGTGTCCTCAACATTGTTCAGATAACGCAGTCTATTTTCTTGTCTCCTTTTTTTTTGTTTGCTTTTGAGAACAGTCAACACTGAGGTTTTTAGTTTGTCTGCAATATAATGTTCCATACTGTGCAAAATTATGTCTTTTCAGGCCTTGCATTAATTGTCTCAAGTTTTAAGATCGTTCTCATTTTTAAGCAAGTACCAGTCCGACATGCCAAGTGGCCTAGAACTAGAACAGGCCAAATTTGCTATAGATTAGGTGGATTAGTACTTGGTGTGCTATTTCACAGGTTTATAAAGGTGCTAGAACAGAAACAATTGTGAATTAAGGCCTACTACTGGGCATGGAAAAAAGCTAATAGGACTAGGAAGCCTGCAAAATAAAGCAGATTTGAAAGGTACGGAGATGGGCAGCAATTCCATGAAGAAGTCCCCTTCTTACTTCCAGTTTTTGGCAGAAAGTCCTTTAAAGTCTGAACCCTGTTTCAAGGCTATATATTCTATCCATGTTTTGCTACGACTCCTATGTTACAATTGAAGCTCCTTTAATCTTCTGGCCTTTTGGGTAGCAGAATGTGTTGGTTCTGTTTCTTCTCCATCGTTCTTGTGTGCTGGTTGCCCTAGGAGTGTGGGTCTCTGTTGTTCTGCATAAACCGAAGCCTCTCATTCCTGCTAGTGAATAGCACTCATGCCTGCTGCTGCAGCTTTCCCAAGCCACGGAAAATGGAATTCACATGATTGTTTTGTTTCCTTGTTAGGGCTGGGTTTTGATACATCATCAGCAAAACTTACTTTGCAAGTCTTTACAAATACTGTAACTGTTAATTTTATAGTGCCTGTGAGACGTGTTTCCCAATCCCATTTTACAGCTAGAGAAAGTTAAGCAAAGGTTTTAGAAATTGGCTGTGTTGTGCTTGAAAAATAGCTTTTTGTAGCTGAAATGGTTAAATGTCTGTTCCTTTAGATGTCCTAAGCTTTACAAGAGTCTGAAGACATTGGAAAGTAGAAAGTAACACCCCTGTCCCTCAGGTGATATGGGTGTTTCTACTGATGGGCATTCCCATAGACCCCTATAATCCAGTATGCTTTGTCAAATAAGTTTGCAAAAGAAGCAGATGGAGCCTCATGAAAGTGTTTCTGATTGAGCCAGTTTTTCAAGCAACAGGAGGTGGTGGTGAAGAGAGAAGTCAGTCTGCTGATTTTCTGTATTTTCTTTCTTCCCCTCAGATAACACTGTCAACAGTGTAGAGACTCGGTGGATATATTTTCATCTCTAGGATGATGGCAGATGTAGGGTGTTCCTCTAGAATGTTTTTCCAGGGAAATAGCATTAATCCCAGGTGGTACTTTTATCATCCTATGTCATATATTATTCATGGTTTTATGATGAAGACTTTTCTTTGTCTGTCACCTTCAAGAAAGCTGATAGTTTATTTCCACAGGATTTAAATACTTCTGTTAGCATCCTGAACCTGTTGCCTTAGAATTGTCAAAAAGCAAATTAGAAGGGCTTTCCAAAATCTATCCTTCACGGGGGAAAAAAACCAAACACATCTGTGGCCAAAATGTTGGATTTGGAGGGAGTGTGTTGATGAGAGTAATGAATGACCGAGTGCTGCTTTTAGAGTAGTTTTTTAAATTGGATGGGTTTCCTAGTCTCTCACTAAGAGTGTCAGAAGATGATGCATACTGTAATCGGAGCTCAGTGAATTGTTCAAACATCCATCCAGGCTGTGCTGTAGGTATTTGGTGTGATGTCAAGAAGCATGATTGTGAGAAAACTTTAAATCTCTAGGAGGTCTAGAGTCCTATGGCAGAGCCGACAAACAAACAAAAGTCTCCTTGGAAATAAAGGTTTTGTAGCGTAGCTGAAGCATTTCTTACCTTGAATAATTCCAGCTTCTCTCACTGCTTGGAGTTCTGTCTTGACAGCGCTGTTTCCAACATGGGTTGACCTTTCAGGGCTGACAGTGCCTCTTGTATCTTTTCACTGTCTCTCTGGCAGCAGTCTAGAGGAGAGACAGCACTTTGATGGTACAGTAGACCTCACAAGTATGCCTCCAGTGAGTCCTTGCCTTCTGACAACTGCCTCCGTTAGTTAGGAAATGTAGACTGGTAGTATGTCAGATCATGGATCTTCAAGATAACTTGTTTTTATCACTTACACCATTTGTCTTCAACCTCCTTGTCGGCCTTCATTTTCAAGTCTTCCTCTTCTGCTTATATTACCATTGGAAGGTAGAATTTCTTGTACAGGTCCATACTTCCGAAATACTTTTTTTTCTTATTCCCACCCCTAACTCCAAAGAAGGAGAGTTTGTCTCTAACAGTCTTTAATATCAGCAGTGTAATTGGTAATCTTCATTTCAGTCATCTGGGTTATATATACCATTATGCTGGTCTTGATTTGTAAGGCCTTTATTTTTACATCTGCATACCTCTGACGTGTAGAATATCCAAGAGTATTAGTCACATGGCATTCCTTCTGGCAAAGCCCTTAAGTCTAGTGACAGTGATATCTGATTTAAGAAGGCAGGGAGTTCATTTTTGTTCCTATCTAGATGATTGCTTGGGACAAGGTAGGTCATCGCAGTAAGTGACTCTGTGTTTCCCAGTGCCTCTGAATTTCTTTGACTTGATGAACAAGGAGAAATGAGTACTTTTCCTTTCTCCTAGAAATGTATGCTTAGAACATATCCACTCTTGGTAGGGTTCTTGTCTTGATGAGCAAAAAATTTGGGGATCATAATTTCCTTAGGGAAATGCAGACATTCAGGAATAGATGGTGTTTTTAATTTTACTAAAAATCATTTTTTCGTGGCAGCCAAACTGAGGAGGAGAAAGTATCCTATGGCATTCGTGTGGTGCTGCACAAAACCCCAAGAAATACACCATGAAAACTCCCCACCAGGTCACCAGAGGTTTTTATCTGTAGACGGGAGTATCCAAAAAATGTGGAAAATACTATGCTATCTTTAGGAAAGAAGAGTAGAACATTTCCATGACAACGACCACAGATTTTCACCAGGAGCAGCATTAATTTTGATAGCGCAGAAAAGATCCAGAGTTTGCTGTTTGCTGTGAAGAAATTACCATGGGTGAATTTAAACTGACCATTGAAAGATTTTCATTTAAGCCACAGCAAAGCTGCTGAAGAAGAGTGAGGCAATTTGAAGTTGTTTTGCCTCTGTGGTCTAGTCTGGGGGAAAGGCTACATATTGAAAAATGGAAGAGGAGATTTATAGCAAACGGTCCTTGGATGGCTGTAACAACTAGCATAGGATTGTTATATTTTTGGTCCTAAAAAAATCATTTGTGTGCTCACACTGGATAGGTCTAAAGATGCTGGCAATAGATGTGGGCTAGATGAAATCCTGGATATGGTTATTGAATTTTTCACCAGTAGTCGGGGAACCAGTAAAAGAATGATGAAGAAAGAATTGATTCGAGGAGATATTGAGGATATTACAGAAGCTGCTTTTGGAGAATGAGGTTGGATTTAATAGTTATACAGTTTAGATAGGCAGGTATATTAAAGGGTTATGTGGCTAGGTGTTGGGATTTTGTTTATTTACTACCCGTGAGGGACTACAATGAAATAAATTATTGAACTCATTACTAGTTGAATTGGTAACTTCAGTGGTGAAGGGAGCTTAATTTTTTCACGTTCAATAGAAGAAACTGTCTTCCCAGTCAATTGGTGGTAGGAATTTGTAGGAAGGCTTTACTCCCAGGTAAAACACAATACACTAATTTGAAAGGATTTTAAGTGTACAGATTACTCAGAAAATAGAAGAAGGGGTTAGTCAGCAAAGTGAGCTGTCTTGAAAGTCAGAAATGAGCATAGCCAAAAGTTGCAGCTAAAGCTTGTAAAGGGTGTAATAAATAGAAGATAATTCTTGTAAAGCCATTAGGTAGAGGGCTTGAGGTAAAGTGGGAGAATTCAAGTAGATACTGTGCCTGTATTTTCAGTAAATGAAATGATGATGTAAAGTACAATGGGAGAGGGCTAACAGAGCTCTGAGAGGAATATTAAAATTATTATCTTAAAGTCAGAAGCAAAATTAGTTGAAAGAAATTAATATACAAGTCGGGAGAGGAGGGGAAACGAGGTAAATAAGTAGAATAAGGAAGAATACGCTGAGGAAACTTGCTGGTGATGAAGTTGGATGATGTCATTGATGTTTGGAAACACTGGAACATCATACAGAGGGGCTACATAACAGAAATGAGGTGAAAATCAGTATTAAGAAATGAAGATGTTCCCTGTCAAGGATTTCTTTAAATTAAGAACTTTCAAGCCCTAAAAGTGAAGGCGTGAAATAACCACAGGAGCTATCAAAGTCCTGAAATCCCAAATAAAGGCAAATACAGTCTTGTGAGTTTGAGAAGATGTGTTTCAGACAAAAGTGGAGGATTATTAATAATGTCACGGAAGGCCTGAGATCTTATCTGGGCTGTTGCGTATGCCCATGTTTGTTCATGTTCAAGGGCAGATTGACTGGAGTGGCTGAAAAGCCGGTTTCCTGTCAGGCATGTCCTTTTAGCTCACGCTTGTCCATCTGGTGTTTGAGTTCATTTTGCTAATTCTAAAATAGATCAAATGTTTCTAGAACATTTTGAAAGAAATAAAAGAGATGTTGTACTCTGAGTATTTCTTAGCCTGAACTTCTTTTTACAGTTAAAATTCAGGGCTTCCCCAAATAGTTTGGATGTTTAATATACAGGTAGTAGTCACTTAAACTAAAAATGGGAAGAAAATGTTATTGCCAAGCGTATTGCAGGAAACATGAACACTTTAAGCTCAGACACCTAAACACAGGAAGAAAGGAGTGTCTAAGCTGTTAAGAATGATGTAGGGAACATCTGGCATTCTGAGATTTATCTTTTTGTAGGACCTTTATTTAAAAAAAAGTCATTTTGGGAAGAGCCTTTTCAGCAGAATTAGGCTGCTGAGTTACTTGCCTATGTGCTCAGGTTTTTATGTTGCATTCAGTGCAATCTGTGACTGACTGATCTTGAATACAGTAGTTTTGTGTCCCTTAACAGTTTTTTAAATCTCAGTTGGCAGAATACAGTAACGCTTGAAGTGATGCCTGAAATGTCTTCTGTGAAAGTAAGTTCTGATCATGAGAATTCTTATAAAGGGTTGTCAGGTAGCAGCAACGTATAAAAAGGCTCTAATAAGAAGCACATTTGGGTACCCTCTTTTTTTTTTTTTAATCTCTTAAAACTCTGTGCTAACTGAAAAAAGAGGAGGTTAGGGTAGACTTGATTATATGTTTGATGTGTTTTAAATAGGAAACCTAAGCTGTTAAGAGTCTGTATACACTCGTGTTGTTCTCCATTTTAAAGTTAAAAGTGCACAGAAGATCATTTATCACCTGGTGATTCTGTGCGTATAGGATTTGAAGTAGGTGGCATTTTAATACAACATGTTAGGGCATTTGAAAGATACCGTTAAAAGCCCTGTAGAGTAACTTTTTATGTAGCATAATTTCCTAAATTTTGTATTACAGAGTTGCAGATATTTACAACATATTGGAGATTCTGCATTTGCATGAGGATGCATAGAAATACGAGATGTTTAGAATTTGGTTCCCAACCTTTTTTGGATTTAAAGGGGGGATGTAAGGAGAGAAGTAACAGCAGAATGGAGCACTAAGAGTAGAGACCTGATCCACAGCCCATTGATCTAAGGGGGGCATGCTCTTTCCACACAGTTTTATAGCTATTGTTTTATGCCAAGTAACTCCAAAGTGCAGCGCTGTAAATGAGAAAATCATCATGGGTAGATATAAATGCTGATCCACTGAGTTACATAAGACAGACAAGACGGTACTTGGAAATCATAGACTGAAAAAAGGCCCTTCTACATGAACAGTGGCAGGATTAGAGGCTGGGGGTGGGGAGGAGGGGAAGAATAGCACTGCTTTCTTTCCAGGAGCAAGCATTTTCAGTGGTTAAACTATCCTCACTTAAAATTTCTCCCTCCATTTCATTTTTCTTGTAGGTCTTGTCTGGATAAAAGGAACACAGAATTGTGTTGAATTAACTTAAAATACGGATTTGGAGTGCAAAAAAAGCACCTGTACTGGCTTGCAAAGTGAATTAAGCTAAAAAGCAACTAAGACCCCTTCACTTCTGAGTGAAGACGGGAATATAATTAGTTTGGCTAATTCCCTACATGGAGAAATGTTAAGATTTATTAGTGCAGCTTTCTTTTTAGCCCAGGTTCTATCCTCTGCCTTACAGATCCAAGTTCTTTCTTAATAAAATATTTAACTTAGTCATGCCTTGCAGTCTCCGCGAGTAAAATACAAGTTTGTTGGTCTGACGTGAAGAACTGGCATACCAAAGTGACAATTCTGTGAAATTTTGCTTTACACTTTCTAAGTTATTGAAAGTTAGGTGACGGGATATAGAGGGGCAGTGGCTGGTAGCGCATGGCTACAAAGATTAAGAGGTGGGGACAGAATATAAAATGATGCGTTGTTGAAGAGTAATTGTTTTCTGACTTCTCTTTTTAATGGCATTGTAAAGGAATCATGACGACCTCAGGAAAAGAGAATTTCCGACTGAAGAGCTACAAGAACAAATCTCTAAACCCTGATGAGATGCGTCGCAGGCGGGAGGAAGAGGGTCTTCAACTACGGAAGCAAAAGAGAGAGGAACAGGTACTGTACTACAGTTGTGATACCTGTAACCAGTCCTTAAACAGTCTCGTCTTGCACTCTCTCTAGCTCTTTGCTTCTCCCAAGCCCCTTCTAGTTGTTCCTGCCCTGCCAGATTCATACATAGTCGGTCTGAAATCAGAGTCACTTGCAGACTTAATTGGTTCTTCTGCAGGCTCTACAAAACTGAGAGTGCTCCTCATTCCCTCACCTGTAAGATTGGCCAGAGCAGCTTGGCAATAAAGGTGCTTTGTACAAAGCTGTCTGACCTTGCACTGAAGGTGATTGAGGAATTCCTGTTTTATTTGTTTTACTTGTTTATGGTGTTGGGTTTTTTCCCTTTTTTTTTTTCCCCTCTACCTGAGTTGTGGTGGCTCTAATCTGTTCAAAGAGTGGCAAGCTGGAGTGAAATGCAAGGAAACATTGCAGCAAGAATAGGAGGAGAAGGTCTGACCAAGTCCTTATAAGTTGCAGTAATGATTTTTTTGAGGGAAGAAATAATTTGTTGACCTGATTCTTTTCTGTCATTGTTTCAGTTAATTTATGAATTTACAAAAGCTCATGCTGTCTTTATGCCCATAAGGCTGGTACCTTGAGTAGTGGGTTTATCATGTGTTGTAAGCAAAATGACTGAGAAAAGTGCTTGGAAATGAAGCTTCTCTACCTGCTCATGTCTTGCTAGCTCTTACTACTTCATTCACATTGCAAAGCTGCAAGTGCTCTGCAGGTTTAATCAGTGAACAGCAGCAGTGACAAGACATGATAAAAACCATCTTCTGATAAAAAGAGGTAGCACTGAATTGTTCTTACTTGTGATCATTGGAAGCTTTAAAGGATTGTTTCAGTTTCGAAAAAGTTATAATGAAGCCTTTTTCACCAGTGCTGAGGTTTGTGGAGTTAGAGTGAAGATAGTAACATGCTTGTGTTTGGAATAGTAGGTCAAGTCTAATCTGTTCTGTCAATACCAGATGCTTTCAAGTAAAGTCAGGGGAGCGTTCTGAGGTAGAATTGCAATACTTCTTGTTGATTTTGCTCAGTAACTGTAGGTAGCATTTGCAGACTACTGGTAGGTAGCACAGAATGTTGTCGGTCTTTGTAAAGCCATTACTAAATTAGGAAAATAATGAGTCATTTTCTGTCATATCTGTGCCTCTGACCTCTGTTGGACGTGATTACCACAAGTTGGCTAAATAAAGCGTGTGGCAGTATTTCCTTCTGTTAAGGAAAACTAACTGGACTGACAGTGGAACAGAAGTGGAGCTGCAAGCAGGCTCTGCAGCTCTGCAATTTCAGACCTTGTGCAGGTTCTCCTCTTATGTATTTGGCACGCACATAGGTCATTGAAGTTTGCTTAAATTCCCCGTGTTTTGTTTTTGTGTGGGTTGTTTTTTTTTTTAAACCGAACAGCTCCACAAAAACAACTTCAGGCCTCTGGATTTTCACATAACTTGCCAAAGTATAAATTTTCATTTAAGATTGTATTTGAGCGTGTTTGAGCTTGAGTGGGCACATCATACAGTAGCTTAGAAGGAATAGCATTCCTCAGGGATGGCTATCACTGACGTAGGGTTGCTATAGACTTAGCAGTTTGCATATTGTTTCCTCCCCATCTTCTCTGGAGGGAAGAGTAACAGCAGGTGTGTGTCAGGGCTCTGTCTTGCCTGTCTGCAGTGGTGCAAATCTGACACGGCTTGATGCCAGGGTCTTGTTTCCTGAACTCAACAGGCCGAGCAGCACCCCCAAACCCATCTTGTCGTTGCTAATGTTTCTTCCAAAGAGACAGCTGGATTAAGGGGAGAAGCTGTAGCCTCTCTAGCTCTCCTCATGACATCTCGACCTGGGTACCTTCTCTAACTGGTAGCAACCAAATTCTGCTCATTCCGGCATAATTTCTTTAGACCAATCCCATGTGATCATCCTCCAAAGTCCTCTCTGCTGCAGCAACTCAATTACCCCAGCCTCTGCAGGTGTTCTGAAAAGAGCTGTTATACACAGTAGTTTTTCAGGTCTTTGAGCCCCAGCACCCTCTGCCACTTAGTTGCAAAAAAGCAATTATCTGGAAGCTAGTGATAGCTCCTAGATGGAGGGGGACAGTGAAGAAGAGAAGGGAATATCAGTGAGGATTTTCCAGAAATGTTGGGAACCAGTATTCTAGCACCTTGCTGTTTTAATTTACTCCATGACTAAACTTTCTCCATTTACTGTCTGGAGGAGTCCTGTAGCCAGTATACTAGCTTCTTTCAGGTTACAGTGTCTGTCATTTTTATTACTGCCTAACATGACATGCTGTGTATATATTGGCTATAAAATAGATATTAAATACTTTTTCTCTCTTTAGTTGTTTAAACGCCGAAATGTTGCAACGGCTGAGGAAGAAGCAGAGGAGGAGGTGATGTCAGATGGTGGCTTCCATGAGGCTCAGATGAACAACATGGAGATGACTTCTGTAAGTGATGAGAAAGGAATACAGTGTTTGTTGAAACTAAGCAGGCCTGTCGTGCAGTGACTTGAGGGGAATGGAATTCCAGAAAAATGTGGAAAATGGCATTCGAAGAGCTTATGGACAGCTCTTAAACACCTGTCTCAGTGAACTGAGAGAAAAATGTTATGGATAGAGTGAGTGGTTGCTCAGTGGATATGCTTTCAAGAAAATTAAATAAAATGTCATTGTTCCAGGCAGGCTGATTACTTCCTGGTTTTGGTGTTCACTATTATGGGTGATTTTATCAACTGTTGCCCGGAGTTGTTGGGCTTTTTTAATCTGAAATTCATAATGCTTGAAACATGAAAATACAAACCAGGCAATGTGTTACTGCAATTTACAAAGTAAAAAGGGGCTCAGTGGAAGTCTTTGTTAGCAGACTTTTAAGTGGCACCATTTTTAGCTACGGTGTTTGAAGCACAGCTAGACCTAGCTTATCTATATGTGTGTGTCCTTAAACTCCTTTCCAAGCTGGAATTTCACCCTACAGAAAAAACTTTTAGTGGAAATTAGCCTGTTCTGCTTTCTCCCTGTTTCTTTACCACAGTCCTCTCCCTGGAAACAAAAATGGTAAGGGATTTGGGCTGTAACAGAGAGGTTTAAGGAAAGTGCCGTCTTCACTTAAAAGTCTGACCACTGATCTTCACCCTTGTGTCTGTATTCAGAGTATGCAAACGATGTTTTCACAGAAATCAGGCTGGGTTTGGTTTCTGTTCGTGGTTATACCAACCTTGAAAATTACTGAGAAACTGAGAAATCCCTGTAAACAATGTGGTAGATCACTAATAGAATATATTGTTTTACTCTTCAAGATAGTTTTTAAATGTCAGAGAAGTCCTAAATACCATTTAATCGTTTGTGTGGAAGCTTATGTGAAATGAATAGATAATAAAAAGTAAGGAAGGAGCCTATTTAATTGAGATAGATACTACCATTATACAGTTTACTATTTTAAATATCAGTAATTTCAGGGTCTTAACAGTTGGAGCTATTAGCTGTTACAGAAAAAGCTTAAGTATTTTCAGCATTGTCATCTCTCTCCCTATCTAAGGGTTTGGCTCAGATCTATCTAAGGATTTAGATCAGAAGAAGTGGAAGAAAAAAAATCTGACTTCCCTTATGCTTCTTTACAGGGGTTTACATATGTGATGAACAGAATGTCAGATTTTACCTGGCAGAAGAAAGGTTGTCGATTTAATTTAGCCCTATTAGTGGAAACTGTCAGTATTATGGAAAATTTAATACTCTCTGATTATAATGACAAGCATTAGGTTTGTCAACTCTTCTAAAAATGACAGGTCCTGTACATTTTGGTGTAAGAGAATGACTCAAAATGTATATGTTGCAGAAATCTAAACAATAGCATAATCAAAGTGGTGTTCTTGCATAACAGTAATTGCTATTCCAATTTAAACCACCTTTTGTTGAAGCTGACAATTTTTCATTTATTTTAGAGGAGGGGAGATAGAAAAAAGGGGAAAGAATACCGGTGAGATGTTCTGAAGAGTAATTTTCTTGCCATAGCTTAAGTAAAATGTGAATTTGGGCTTCCAGAGAAGAAAGACTACACTTAAGAATGATGCTGCTTATGTAGATGTACATATATGATGACTCATTTGTTGTCCATACTGGTCTTATCTATGTTTTTACTCAATAAGAGATAAAATTGATACTAGTTTAGGAAATGTGGTATCCTTTTTATCACTAATCCCAGATTTTCTTTTCCCTCTTGCTCTCTATCACTCTCGTTCTGTCTCCCCCACCTGAATCCTAGAGTGCAGTCATCACCTCTGATATGATTGAGATGATTTTCTCCAACAGTCCAGAACAACAGCTTTCAGCCACCCAGAAATTCCGAAAGCTTCTTTCTAAAGGTAAGGGCTGAAATTACTTGGAGAAAAATGTAGAAGCATCCCTGGCATATGTTTTTACTTTGACAGCAATAAAGATTGAATTTCATACAGAAATTTCTGAGTCAAGCTCTGTCTTGGAAAATGTCAGCTAAGTGTATGTAATAGTCACTTCTGTTCTTGAAATGTGTGAAACTACTAAATGATGCAGATGTGATCTCTGCTCTGTAATGTAATTGTAGTAGACAGTGTCTCTATGGCTCAGATATGCTGCTTTACAGAAGCTGAGCTCTGCATGTGCGTGTGCCAGAGTGACTGCAGAACCTCTGCTGTGAAGCTGGTCTGCCTAAATTACCGAGTGCCTTAGTGTTTTGAATCATGTTACCTCAAAATTCACTTTTGGTGACTTATGTGAATCCATTGCTTTTTAGTGTAGGTAAAGCAGTATTGCAGAAAAAGAATACATTTTCAGAAAAGAGGAGTTGGTATGTCATTGGATATTATTTTGATGATGTAACTTGAAAATTTCCTTTGAAAAATTTCCTTGAAAAAAAAGAAGTGAATGTATCTAACCTTGCTTTTTATTTTAAATAGAACCAAATCCCCCAATAGATGAAGTCATAAGCACACCAGGAGTGGTGGCCAGGTTTGTGGAGTTCCTCAAACGAAAAGAAAACTGTACATTACAGGTATGCAAATCTAAATATATATGTATATCTTCCTATATTATGAAGGCATTTGGTGATGCAAATTAGGTAGAAAATAATCAGTGATTTGCTTAATTAGCTGTACTTCCTCTCTTTCTCTTCACTGAGATAAAAAAGCTATTTTATCTTCAGGGTTTCTAGCAAGACCTCTGATGGGAACAGGAGAGAGACAGACACACACATCTGAGTTATGTTGTGTGATGGCTAGGATGGGATCTTTACATTTTCTCATGTAACAAAAACAGTATGAAATATGGACCTCACCAGATGAAAAGCTATTAAACTAAACTTTAGTGTTTGTCTTTTTTGTACTAGTTGAAGACAGTTTTAAATCTTTAGAATTATGACTTAGATTTTTGATTAAACTAAAGAAAGTTTAGAATTAGAATTACAATCCATAATGATAAACATAAAAACCTTGAAACTTGCTTACTTTGGTTTGAAAAACTAAATTGTGTCTGCTACAGTGGTGGTTAATTTGTCTTGGACTTGCTTCCTAGAGCTTTGTCTCATTTCCAGCTGTCCTTTTTTCTGGTCAGAGTTTTTTCTTCTGTGCTAGTATAAAATGAAAGAAAACAAATCCTCTAGTAAACGGGAAAAAAATGTTAACAGGTTATCATTAAATACAATATATAGGTTAGAATCCATGTTCTTTCAAAATGCATAAGGCAACAAGTTTGTTAATGCCATGTGAAATCCAGATTTTGGTGAGTGGAGATACGAAAAAATTGACACTTTCTTCTTACACATTAGAGAAAAGGTATCATTTATAGGAATTACTTTTCAACTAGATATCCACAGAATTCTAAAGTCTGTTAGCTACTTTTGAGGAGTCTGTGGGCAGTACCTAAGAGTATATATCCGATTTAAGGCAGTTTATTGGTTTGTAACTCCAGTGGAAAGTTTATAAACAATCTGATATAAAAAAATTAATGCCTTTTATTACTTATAGGGCCTCTAACATGGAAGCCTGAGGCAGGCAGATAAAGGGAAGCAAGCTCCTAATATTTGAAGGACATATTTTAATAGGAAGGGAAAGTAAGGGTAGAGGATACTTCATCAAATGCAGATACATCTCTAGTTTAAAAAAACTTCAAAAGCAATCATAGACCGAGTCAAATTCTCATGGCCTTACTGGTATAACATGTACTGTATTGATTTTTACGTGGAAAGAGCAAAGATCAGTCAAATTTGAAAATTCCAAGCTTGTCCTAAAGGGTTTGTAACAAAGCATTGAAAATATAAACCCAAGTATATGGCTCTTGATACTGCATTCCAGCTGGTTAATTTTCCTTCATCTTGCCAAATCTGCCTGCGTGCTTGGCAGTTCAGGGTCTGCAGGCAGAACTTTTTGCTGTGATCAGTTAGGAAGTTCCTCTTGACCTCACTTTAATATTTGTTTTTACTCTGTCAGTGTTTCCAGAAGTGTTCCTTGGCACAAGCATAGCTTTTGGGCTTCCAATTTTAGGCATTCCTGACTGTAGCCTAGCTGTAGAAGGAAAGGATTTTCTGGAAACACTCTGGAAACACTGAAGTATGTTTTTTTTGCTCAGATACTATAGCTACTTGTATGGTGGATTGAATGGGGGAGCTCTTCCATGTTGGTGAACTTGGAACTTGATGTGACTTTATGCTCTGTTTTTCTTCTGTGTTGTCAATGGAATATCCAGTAAAAACTGAACTTCTGGTATCAGCGGTAGGAGAGCCTAATTTGTCTGGAATTGCTCTGTCCAGTTTTTACTCAAGCAACTTCAAGACTTAAAGCTCCCTTCTTCTCCATGATCATATGTGAACAAGTAAATTTGTCTCGTGCAGAATCTTTTTGTGATGGATAGAGAAATCTTAAAAAAGGACAATACCACACAGATACCAAGATCATCCCTTGGATGAGATTTTCTTCCTGTTAATTAACTTTAATTATCACAAAGTATTTTGATTTTCTATCCTTTGCCATTTGCATGTGCCTGTTCCTTAGTTTATACATCTTGGAGCATCGGGTGTCCACAGTAGAGAGGGAGGAGAGAAACTGTCACTCAGCTAACCCTTCTGTAACTTAAACCATCTGAATTGTTAAGTGGTGCTCACACGAGGGCATCATCTCATTCGCCCTTGGTTCTAGTTAGATGTTGGGAAGAGCTCAGTTTAACAGAACTTCATTCCACAAAAGATGGGGGATCTTATGATTAGCTCATAATCAAAACTTATTTTATAAATATTTGAAGTAAAGTACAGGTTTGAGTCAGAAGTACCTGCTATTTGGTCTTAAATTTGATTAATTTGTGTATATATATAGTGTTTCTTCTCTGTTACGCATGTATGACTGGAGAGAGTGTGAGTCTGAGTTGGGAATAGTTCAACCTGGTGGCATCCATTAGGGAGTCAAAGAAAAGTTCTAAAATCTGAGTAAGAAACCTCTGTGATTGAAAGATGACTAATCATCCTCTTATACTGTATCACAAAACACTGGATACTCACTTGAGAGAAAGTAAAATTACAGGAGAGCAAGTATATTTTGTGTTGGCTTTAAGCTCCGGCTTGAACATTTTGCTTCTAGTTCATTAATGTCTTGCAGTCTTGCAGTTTTGACATTGTGTTTCTGCTTCATCGCAGCCCATACTCTTTCTGTATTACAACGCTGTACTTCGGAATCATTTATTCTGGTCACATCTTACTGGAAGAGAATTTCTCCTTTAGTTGGTCAGGAGGGCAGGATTAATTGTATTTTTAAAAGTGAAGTCTTAAAATTAAGTGTTGTTAATTATTAAAAAGCCTCACAAGCTTAGGCTTAATTGTTGAATTCTTATTACAGGCCCATTTCAGGATTCTGTGCGGTCCTGAGCAGAAGTTGCTTTTATGATTAAACCCTAAATATAAGTCCTTGCTGTCTGTGTTAATTGTAATATCTCATTCTTTCTGTCTTTAAAAGATATTTAGTCTTCGTTTTTGGTGTGGCACAGAAGGCTTACTAAAGTAAACTTTCTTTTGTGTTTTGTTTTCCAGTTTGAAGCTGCGTGGGTGCTGACAAATATTGCCTCGGGAAATTCCCTTCAGACTCGAATAGTGATCCAAGCAGGCGCCGTCCCCATCTTCATAGAGCTGCTTAGTTCAGAATTTGAAGATGTACAGGAACAGGTAAAGATTAAGAATGGTGTTGGGTTCTTCATATGTGTGTGTGTGTGGTGGTTTGTGGGCTTGTTTTTTTGGTTGGTTGGTTTTGGGTTTTTGTTTGGTTTGTGTTGGTTTGGGGGGTATGTGTGTTGTGTTGTTCTGAAAGCCTTTAGAGGAAATGTAGTGTTTGGCAGTTTTGCACAACAGTTCCTTTCTACCTAGTATGTGTCAAGATATCTAAGCCAGCATTGTATTTTTCTTTTTCTGGAAATCATATCTTTAACCACAGCCAATGGGGTAATGCATTTTGGTCTCTAATGGGTTAATATTTTTCTGTGTATTGAGGAATTCAAGAAGCCTTGTTTAAAAAATTGCTTTAGAGATGGAAAGTTCATGCTTGTTTCTCCTGAAGATAAAGCATGAGTGGAAATTATAGTTCCTACGTTCTCTATGTTCCTTAGAGGGTAGATGAATATTCTTTAAGGCCCAAAGGGACCAGCGTAAAGCACAGACCAAACATTTGACTCAGTAATTTCCACACGAGATCCATAACTTGTGTTTGAACAAAGATGTATTTCAGACATATAATCTTGCTTTGAAGGTTTAGGGTGATGAAATATTAATCCTGTTAAGAAATAGAGTTTCAGTTAATCTTAATCCTAACTTGAAGTATGTACCTTTACTGTGCAAATATGGCTAGCTTTGGGTCCAGGTATTTGCTTTTGTTTCATTGCCTACTCAATTAGTAAGCTCTCTGTTTTTTCCTGTAGCTACTTACAGACCATAGCTTAAGCTTTTCTTGAGCAAATGAAATTAAGCTCTGAATTGTCATTATGAGGGTATTTCTGTGGTGGTTGGTTTGTTTTTTGGTGACCCTTTTCCAAACATTTCTTTGTTTCAATACCTTTTTGTGGTGGTGGAATTACAAGCACTGGATATTCCAGTAGCACTCTACCAGCAATGCTGTTTGCAGAAATAGTACCTCATTTTCATTTCTGCTTTGCGGACTCTTTGCCACAGAAGCTGGCTGCGAGCTCAGGTTAAGCTGATTATCCAATATGATCCATTGTTCTTTTCAGAATCACTGACTACCAGGGTTCAGTTCTCCATCCTGTAAGTGTGACCTCTATTCTCTGTTCCTAGATGTCTGACCTTGCATTTGGCTGTATTGAGATGCATGACTGGAGGAGTCCTGACTTATAAGCAGTGGATTGCTTTGTGTAACTTGTCTTTCTCTCTTATAGCTGGCTCAGAATGTACCACCTGTACTTAAAGGTGCCTAACGTTTTCCACAAGACAGACAGATTTCCCCCCGCCGCCCCCAGTTGCTTATAGCTTTCTATTTCTTCCATTCTGTAACTTTCCGTTTTCGATGGTCTGTCTCAGGCTGAATTATTTTGGAAAATATTTAAGAGAAAGTGAATTCAGGGCTTGAGAAAGTTATATTAAAGGAAATTCGAGGGGTTTTATCTTTTTTTTTTTAGCTTTCTTTGAGGAGGTGAGTCTTTGTTGTTGTAGAAAGTAGAAATATGATAGGGAGCTTGCCAAAATGGCAGATAAATGCTATGTTCTGCCTGTGTGAAAATCCATCCAGACTTAGCTGTACAATGCTTTTTAGAGTTCGATTTTTTTTTTTGGGGGGGTTGAAATTGGTGGCATTACTTTCCAAATTCAACCATCGCTTATACAGTGCTGTTCCTGCAGTATGATTGCTGCTTTGAGTGTGGTAAGGGCTCCTCCATTTTTTTTGCTCCTAATGATCTGTGCAAGAGCTAATTTGTTTTTTTTATTTTGTTGTTGTTACCATCCCTGCTGATGTTCAGAGAGCAGGTGGGAAGAGCGCACCTGTTTAGAATGAGTTGTGCAGCCTTCAACCTTAAGATATGTGAATTAACAGAGGAGCTTAGGGGCCACAGTTAAGCAGTTTATCTGTCTTCTTCCCCCTCTGCCTCCTAATAAACTGCTGACATGGTAAAGTTCAGATTGTAGGCAGGCAGAGTGGGTTATAATTACCGGAAAATATTTTTCTGTGTAATTCAGGTGCTGAATCCATGATCTCTGTTACCAGTAAGTCTTTAAATACCAGTTACAAATTGCTCTGTAGTAAGCTGTGCTAAAGAAGGAAAATGTACTACTGGAAAGTGTTACCTACACCTTTTCATGGTGGGTTTCAGTGCTGCTGGTCTGGAGGTTGCAGCCCTGCTCGCAGCTGACTTTCATGTTGGCCTGCCTTAAACCCAAAGAAATGCTGTTTTTTCCGACACCTTTTAAAAAACCCAAAAACTTCACCATAATACCTACTAAAACAAAAATTAAAAGCATTAAGCACTTAAATGTTGGCTATTGTACTTCTGCGGTACAGGACAGCATTAGTACACAATTGCATAGTATTTCCAGATGACTCTTGTCTCATTTAGCCTATGTACAGATTGTTGCCCCGGTAACAAGTCAGCAGGTAGTAAAGGAGGCTTTTTTGTCACACTGAGGCCCTGTTGGTCAAAGTTGGAATGCACTGTAGTGAATGAAGGAGAGAAGAGGGAAGAGATTCATACAATTAAGGCAATTGTAGCTTTCTGAGATGAATGTATCTACTGCTTAGTGTTTGATGCTGGACAGTTTGCTTATATCAGTTTTCAGTAAGTAGATACTAGTTCTGTGTTTTTTGAATGCTCAGTGCAAAATACTTGCATTTCGTTTTGTAGTTGAGGAAAACTCAGCACTTTTGCAAGTGACTTTTCTAGTTAGGTCTGTGTTTTGAGCAGATCTGGGCTTCTAAGGCTGGATTTCTGAAACTGGAAGATACTTGACCATAATTTTCTCCCCTGTGAAATGATGATTCTTATCTCTCACAGTAGTACTGTGATTATTATTTGCAAGCAACTCTTGTTACCTTTGCAAGAAATTACAAAAATACGGGAAAATACGGAAAATATAACTACATGCTCAGGGCAGATAGACTGAAAGCTAGCCCTACATATAGTAAAGGATGAAGAGAAAAAGAAAACATTGTTAGTAAGCCATTCATTGTGCTAAGTGGGATAGTAGTTTTGTAGAAGGAAATGTAAGTGGTAATAATTTTGAATATGTATCATAGCATAAACTAAAAAATATTTAATATTATTTTAATATGGCTTATTGGCTAACCATTATCCACTGTTTTTTGTCTTACAGTCTTACATCATTGAGCGTATCTTTTATTTCAAACTTCCCTTAGCAGTGGCTCAGGAACACGTACCAGTTTATCTTACCTGATAATGATTTTTCCAGCCATTATTCTTATTTATAAGCCAATTTTAATCTAATGTATTGCACTGTTTCTTTTGCATATGCTAGTTGCTGAGTCTGGTGTGATTCTAAAGCAGTGGTTTTATAGAAGTCAGCGTGAGGGAATCGTTATAACTATGTTTATTAAGCAACATGTGTTTTAATGAAATTATATCTTGTGTCTTTTTACAAGATCTGTTTTGCATTAAGCTATGCAGGGTGACATTTAATTACCCTACCATCCTTTAACTCTTTCATTGTTTGCATTGTATATCAGTCTTTCTCAGATATTCCCTGTGATCAGTGGTCAAACCGTTTGGCGTCCATTTTTCCCACCAAAGAAGTGGAGTTTATTACAGAAGCTACATTTCCATTATTTATGAAAAACTCTTTGGCTACATCTCCCCCCCCCCCCCCCCCCCCCTTCTGGTTTTGGTGTGCTGATTTTTAGATTGTCAGTGGCATATGTCCTAGTGTTCTTCCACTCATCACAACTTTTTTTCTTTGAAAAGGCATCTAGAAACTTAGCTATCACAGAAGGGCTGGGGTTGGAAGGGACCTCTGGAGATCATCCTGTCCAACCCCCCTGCTTGAGCAGGCACACCCAGAGCAGGGGGCACAGGACCTGCATCCAGGTGGGGTTTGAATGTCTCCAGGGAAGGAGACTCCACACCCTCTCTGGGCAGCCTGTTCCAGTGCTCTGGCACCCTCACAGGAAAGGAGTTTTTCCTCATGTTTAGGTGGAATTTCCTGTGTTCCAACTTGTGCCCATCGCCCCTTGTCCTGTCGTTGGGCACCACTGGAAAGAGTCCAGTCCCATCCTCTTGACACCCGCCCTTTAGAGAGTTACAAGCATTGATAAGATCCCCCTTCAGTCTTCTCTTCTCCAGGCTGAACAACCCCAGGTCTCTCAGCCTTTCCTCATACGGGAGATGCTCCGGTCCCCTGATCATCTTTGTAGCTCTCTGCTGGACTCTCTCCAGTAGTTCCCTGTCTTTCTTGACCTGGGGAGCCCAGAACTGGACGCAGCACTCCAGGTGTGGCCTCACTAGGGCAGAGCAGAGGGGGAGGATAACTGCTCTCGACCTGCTGGCCACACTCCTTTTAATGCACCCCAGGACACCATTGGCCTTCTTGGCCACAAGGGCACGTTGCTGGCTCATGGTGACCCTGCTGCCCACCAGCACTGCCAGGTCCTGCTCAGCGGAGCTGCTTTCCAACAGGTCAGCCCCCAACCTGTACTGGTGCGTGGGGTTGTTCCTCCCTGGGGGCAGGACCCTACACTTGGTCTTGTTGAATTCCATGAGGTTCCCCTCGGCCCAGCTCTCCAGCCTGGCCAGGTCTTGCTGAATGGCAGCACAGCCTGAAATATGTCAGCCTGAAATAATTTATAGCGAAGGACTCCATCAAAGCCCTTTAGATATGCTTAAGGTTGATCTAGCTTCAGCAGTGTCTGAGCTGCAGTTCTCTCCTGCGTGCCTTTGAGGTATTTAAAACCCAGATGTCAACTTGGGTTTCCTTGATGAACACTGACTTTCCTTCAAAAACCATGCAAGGCATTATGCTCCTTGAGATGACTGAAATCGTCTCACAGTGACAGATATGTGTCATTGTCCTCTGCTGGACAGACAGTGGCAGGAGCATCCACAGCTGCCCTGTTCTCCTTTGGGAACATTTGTGTGTTCAGCTAAAGCAATCCACTTGCTTTTCCGTTGGTTTTTTGCCATTTCTAGTTGTATTGCTATTCCTTTTGGTAACCATCAGTTGGTTGGCAGAGGTGACCTGTGAGTCTGGTGTCCAAGTTCTGTTTGGCTTTTATGTCGGCAGTCCCGCTAACTAGGTCTTAGTAATCAAAATCAGGAAAAACAGTTGAGGCATGAGTATGAGCTACTTTCTCTGTTTGGGTGGATGAGATGTGAGAAATAAGGAACTATGACCACCCCAGCCACTAAAAGAAATGTGTTTGCTGTGTTGGGGCATAGCAGAAGTCCTCTCCTAGGAATCTGGTGGTCTTGTATCCTTCCTTGTGTCAGCTTATCCAATCACACTTGTATGCAAGCTAGTCTTCACCATCTTCATCTCAGCATTGGATCCATTTCCCAAGTCAGCGGCCAAAAGCAGAGAAAGTGTTGATTCTCACTTCATAATATTTCTTCTCCACCAAGAGGCACAGACTCTAAGCACTGTTGGTGGTTGGTTTAAATATCCAAAGACCTAATGAAATAATGGCTGAGAGCCTTTGGAATCCAGGGGAAAGTGGAGGGTTGTCAGAAGGCACATGGATTATTCACAGAAGGCACCATATGGCTCAACAGAACTCTACAAAACTTGCACTGGTATTGACTACGGAAGTTGTCCAGCACTGCAGGAAGAAACACTGGAGTTTAATAATGAGTAAGATTAAACTGGAGACCTGCAACAACCCCTACTCCACTATTAGCAATAAATGGAAATTTATGCAGGTGTATAAAAACAGATGCTGTCAATTGACAAGGCAGCATTTGCATTTTCAATTTACACACAACTTTGCTACCTAAGATGTTAGTTAAAAAGTCAGACTACAAATCTTACGATTACAGGTTCTTTTCATCTTCAGGTCTGGATGTAGATATTGGAAAGTACTGAAATTGAACTTTTTAAAGAGTCAAATATTTTTTTGATTTAATAAACTCTGAAATTTAATGGAATTAAATATCCTTTTACCTCTGCATTTATCCAGAACAGAAGATAAAAACATTTGAGATGTGTAGAATGAAGCCAAAATGTTATGGCAAGCAAGCTATTTGCATCTTGAGGAGTGCACAAAAGAAGTAATGGAAATCACTGAACATTACTCACATAAACAAACCCTGAAGACACTTGTCATTGTTCACTTTGTCTGCGGGAACCGTGACAGAGCTTTGTATTTATATCACTGTCTGATGAAAAGAGTTTAAATGAGCTTGACTTATGTTCCTCACTTATCTGAAGAGCTGGAGTAATTCCTTAAAGAAAGACACCTTCCTTGTTGAGTGAAACCTTGCATATTTTTCTGGAGATATTTTAATTTCTTTGTATCTTGTGTACTATCAGTCATTAGCATTAGAAGGATTTCTTGTAACATCTTCTCTTACCAGGTCCTGGGATATCAGACTACTTGGCCAGGCTTCTCTTGCCATAAAAAAAAAAAAAATCAAGAGTGGGGAAGCAATAGAGATGCTATTTGACTTCTCCGTTCAGACCTTTTGATGTGAGATTTGCTGTTGCAAAACCGGTCTGTCATTCAGGGTCAGAATGGATTCTTGGATTAAGTGATTATCACTGTTGTCAACCCTAAAAATAGATACTGCTATAATGGCAGAAACGAAGTCCACAGACAAGTGACATACAGCTTCCACAGGTGTTTTAACATGTGTAAGGGTGTCTAGGCAAGGAGATTGTATCTGCATACAAAGTTACCCACATGTTCAATAAAAGGAAATTATCGTAAATTCTAACTTTTTTTCACCCCTAAATATTTTTAGAAGATCCACAAGTTTATTTATAAGCAGCTGAAATCTTTGATTCATTCCTCAGGCTTCTTATTGCTGCAGAAATACAAGCATTGCAGTGAGCAATGAGCATGCCTTCTTAAAGTTTTAATACATATGAGATTTTGCAGGAGGTGGCATACCTTCTGCCTCTTAAGCTAACTTTCTCTAGTAGCTGCCTTCTCTGTCTTGAGTCCATGAGGCTGCCAGACCCAAGGTTATACTTTTATTTCAGACAAACGTTTGTCACAACGGTTGTAGAATAATAAGAATTGGAATGAAAAATAAGTTTTCACGACAAAGATCAGTTTTGGGGGGACACTGTGTAGTAATGGCTGTGCTGTTTCACAGCAAAGGGCAGTATAGCCTGGCGCCCTCTCTCTGACTGTGGCTGACGGCAGAAGCCTGGAAAACAGTAGGAGGACAAAACAAACTAATCCTTCCCCGGAATAGCGTCCTAGTCTCTTAACAACTTGCAGGTGAGGGACTTCCAATCGCTCTATCTATGGTGTTATTGGTAATACTGGTACAAAGGAGGAGTCTTTTTGTTTTGTATCTAGCAAGCTGACACTGTACCTACCTTTTGTATATACATCTGGTTTTAGCTGTATTAATTTTGCAGGATTTGCTAGTGGTTTTGGGCCTCTAGAGTGGTTGGAGTCTGGTTTTTTTTGAAGTAGCATCTTTTTGCCACCATTTAAAAACATGTTACGGTCGAAATCTAATGCAACAAATCAATTGACATCATATCTGTAAAGAATAAATAAGTTTATTTCAGACTAGCTGAGAATTTCCTTTAGGTAACAAATTTGGCTTATTCTGTCAATTTTTTTTTTAGAGGAGTAATTTACTTTGGGTAAAGATACGGAGAGAAAAACATGCTTATTTTGTGTGGGGAGCTTATGTACATTCACTTGGAGAAATAGTTATGCACTGTAACGTGTTTTACTCCAAATAAATACACAGTCTTCAACTGAAGATAAATTTAGGGAGGACATTCAGCAGCTGTCCATGATAAAGAGGATTGCTTTTGTCCTGTGTGGGCAGTACTGGAAGTATTTCCAGTGGTTGTGCAGACATTGTATGGGGCTTATCAAATAAGCAGATACACGTACCTATTTGATATGACGCTTAGCCCTCTGCTAACTTGAAACAAATAGCAAATGTGAGTTTCATACACTTTCTTGTGTGACAAAATATTGTCTGTAAATTGCATGGAATTAATCAAATAGCTTTTATACTTCATATAGACTACTTTTAATTTTTTCTTCAGTTATAGCTCTCGTACTAGTGGGCAGTGATATCAAAACCACCACTTGATCCAAACATATAAATCAAAACCAATTAAATCTTTTATTCTTGTCATATTATGGAAGATGAATTTTTTGCTTCTTTAATTATCTTCTGACATTTTAGATCTTTTCTTCTCAAAAGGAAGGTTTACAGAAGTACTGATGTCCAAGGGAGAAAATACCTGTCCTTGCATTTTTCCATGCAAGATTTGTCTTAATAGGCAACACTGGTTCTGTCTTGTAGAGTTTTCTTTTAAAGAACATATGCCAATGCCCATCTGAACTCTTTGATTCTGGATATTGGTTTATCTCGCATATAGATTCTCATTTTCATCTTAGTTGGTGTCAGCATTCTTAGTATGGCTGTGTGAACAACGTGTGCTTTTATGGCTTCTCAGGAAATACTAATATGGGCTGTTCCACACAGACATTTTTGGGTAGGTACAAACGTGCTTGACCTGTGCCATGAACATCTGGACTTGAGCCAGCTCTGAACCAGGAGGAGTGTAGAATTAGTATGTTACTAAGCCTGAGGAGATAAGCTCATCTCTTGTATTGTGGACAGAGCAAGGTTATGTCTGCCTGCAAAGTCTTTGGAGATATATACATGTTGGCTGTTTTGGTATTCCCCTTAGATCTGTGTAAATATTCCTGAATCATATAATGAGCTTGGGTGTATATATGTAATACTCAACCAGAATGCACTCCCCTTCTGTACATTGTCCAGGATCTAACAGTGAGAACAGAGTATCTACCATTCTAATACATACACTAAATTGGTTGAATTGTGAAAATAAAATTAATTATTATTCTGTTTTTCATTGCAGGCAGTATGGGCTCTTGGCAACATTGCTGGAGACAGCACTATGTGCAGAGACTATGTATTGGACTGTAATATCCTGCCCCCTTTGTTGCAGTAAGTCTGGTTTAATATGTTTTCCAGAATTTTGCTTGAGTGTCTGGTAAGACTGAAGTTTGTTTTTTGCCTTGAAGAATAATAATGATTTTTTTATTTTTATTGTGGACTAATCAGACTTTTCAATGGGGGCTTCTGAACTACTTTTGTAATAGAGTTAAAATGGAAACATGTTTTAGGAGCAGCTAAGCTGGAACCATTTTATTCTACAGAGTGGGTGGATGCCTGGTCTTATTATAGACTCATAGAATAATTTAAGCTGAAAGGCACTTTTGGAGGTCATCTAGTCAAAGCCTTTCTTCACAGCAGGTGAGATCAGATTAGATTGCTCAGCTACTTAACCAGTCAAATTTGGAACATCAAAGGTAGATTCTGTAACCACCTGGGGCAACCTGTTGCAGTATTTGACCATGGTATGGTGAAAAACAATGTTCTGATACCTAATCAGAGTTTTCTGTGTTTTACCTTGTGACAGTTGCCTCTTGTCCTGTCACTACGCACCTTTGAAAAGGATCTGGCTTCCTTTTTTCTGTATCAACCTGTTAAACTGTTGTAGACAGCAGTTATATTTCCCCTTACACAGTCTCCTTCTAAGGCTGAACAAATCTGGGTCTCTAACCCACCTGTTGTGTGTCACAATCATCCTGATGGTCCTCTGCTGAAGGACCATATTGTTGCTGAAACAGTGACACCACCTTGTGTTGTCATGTCCAAATTAGGATTACTCAGTCTCTGTCCTTTGCGACATCTCTTTGCAGCAGCGGAGTTTTTCCAGTGCTCTCAAAGACATTGGTACAGGTGGGATGGCTATGAGAAAAAAGAAACTGAGTTGTTTCAGTTGTGGAAAAACTAGGTTTTCCCTTACTGCATTCCTGCTAGGACAAAGAGCAGTATGGCTAGTAATTTCTAAGTTGTCACAAAAATGCCTTGTTTAGAGGCTTCACACTGTGTTTGACTTAACCAGCTCCACAGACAACTTTGTCAGTGCTAGGATTGATCTCACTTAAGGGGACTCAGGGTGTAACAGTGGCTGATGCAGCTTTGGTCAGTGTGATAGTCCTAATGTGAGGGGGCAGTTTTGGTATGTAGATCTCATGAAGGTGTCAGTATCACAGTTCACCACATCATTGGGCTTCCTGTGTCTTACGGAGCAGAAGTTGAACCCTGCAGCTGGTGTGGGGATGCCACCCCTTAACAACTGCAGGAAGAGACTGGTTCAGGGTGGTCTGTAGAATTGTGTTCAAACAAGAACCCGGTGGGCAAGGCTCTCATATGCTGGGACTGGAGCCAGTGTGCACAGAAAGTCTGTAAACAGTGCTTGCTGTGAGATACGTGACTGTCTTGAATGTTTGGGAAACCCTAAACATGACTATATGCATTTTCTAAGGATAAGTTTTGTTCTCCTTCACTAATTAACATACAGAAGTATAAAAGTGGGGCTGATAGTCCGAGACTGACATAAAAATGCAGTTCAGAGAAGAGAGTACTCTCCAAAACTACCCGCACATCCTTCTACTTCGTGTAATTTTGTCACGGTTCCTGTGCCTTTTGACTGTTAATCTGCCACATCAGTATCTAAGTAATTAAATGAACACACTTTTAGTGTAATGGTTATTGTTCTTGTCGGGATACTAGGATTCATGTGTCTAGCATGTGTGTTAGTATCCAGCCATCAAGCATTATTTTCCTCAGGATCTATTTTTGTAGAAAAAAAAATCTAGCATGTTTTGCCCTGGTGTATGTTAAAATGTAGGCCTGAGTTAATTTTAGTAATTCATGCAGTTGACCCTCCAGGGTTGCCTGGCTCTGATTTTTAAAAAGCAAAGGTTGGAGTTTTTTGTTGTTTTGTTTTAGATTGCTTTCAAAACAGAACCGTCTCACTATGACCCGAAATGCTGTATGGGCTCTATCCAACCTCTGCAGAGGGAAAAATCCTCCTCCAGATTTTGCCAAGGTAAGAGGTGTTTGAAAGGAAATGTGTTGTGAGGTGGTGGTAGCCAAATAAGCACTAAGAGTGGTGAACTTTAAACTAAATAGCAGAAATATTTCAGAATTTCTCTGAAACAATGTGTGGGCTTCTTACACATGAAGTTTTTGGATGTATTTAGTCCTTTGGGCAGACATTCACAACCACTGTTTCAGAATAGCTGCCTCCTAGCTTTTTGCTACTTTTCCTGTACTGGAGATGACCATCCCACAGCAGAACAAAACTCTGTACATCTTGGCTGCTGTAGTGCAAAGTATGGCACATCTTAGCGGACAAGTATGAGTTTAAGTTGCCAGACATTGTACTGTAGAGGCTGCAGAATTCTCATAGTGCTTTTCTGCTGACGTGCTCCTCTGTACTTGTGTACGCCACAGCCCAGCTGTACACAGCTACAGCCCTGCACAGAGGTGCTACCTAGGTCTGAAATTTTCTGAGTGTTGAACTTTGAGATGCCAGTGCCTAATCCTATAATGTCACATACAAAATTAGCTGACATGTTAATAGATCTTCTGGCCCTTTTATTTGCACAATGTATGTATGTCCTCTTAATGTCTTACAGGTTTCACCTTGTCTTAGTGTGCTTTCCTGGCTGCTCTTTGTCAATGATACTGATGTATTAGCTGATGCCTGCTGGGCTTTGTCCTATTTGTCTGATGGCCCCAATGATAAAATCCAGGCTGTGATTGATGCAGGAGTCTGCAGAAGACTTGTGGAATTGCTGATGTAAGAAATTTGTTCTGAGCAAATGTACTATCTACTCTTTTCCCTAAAATCAAGGTTCCAGCAATAGGAAGCTTAATTAGATAATGTCTTGAAATGTAGTAATTTCCAAAAAGCAAGGTTTGAGTTTTAATTTTACCTGTCTGTGTTCAGTCTTCTCTATTCGTCATGAGTAACAGAAACAATTTCTTGTACTAGTTTTGCTATTTCTTAAGAGATTTTTTCCTGCACCTAACAGCTGCATTTTCGTATAATCCATAATATATACTGGAATATTCTCTGCACCATTGAAGTCCATCTTATAATTACCTACCAATGTGGGAGCTGGGGTCAGGGAGACTGGCCTTGCTTAGAGCCATTTCTTCAGGTCTAAGGGAAGGACATGGAGCATTCAGTTACCTAAGAACAAGAAATAATGGTTTTCAGTGATGTCAATAAAAAGGACAATCAAGGCTTTTAAGATTAAAGCACATCTGATGCTGGATTAATGAATAGGATGTATTACCTGAGGTACCTTTTTATAAAGAAGTGTTTTCATTTGAGAAAATAATTCCTTACTTCACCCTTCCTATCCCAATCCTGATTTAAAAATGATGATGATGTTGGGGGGATGCATATGATGACAGAAGATGATCAAACTGCTGTATGGGTTAAACACATAGCTTCTAGCCATGTTCCTCTGTCTCATTCTCTGCCTTTGTGAGTGGTACGTTAAGTGTGTTTCATAGTTAAAGCTGATTACTTTTATCCTCCCAAGGACGCCTATACTCCAAAGTACGTGTATTCTTTTTAATCTCATCATTCAGCAGCATAAAAATAAAATATATCTAAAGGCCTAAATATTTAGAAACCCTAGACAGACTTACCATTAGTTTAAAATGAAAGAGTGTTTTGATTCAGGTAGTGAGAGTTAAGTCAGGTTTAGCAGGGAAGTTTTCCCCTGGCTGTTGGATGTTCCTTCCTTGAGGATGTAAAGATGGAGGTGCTTCAGGATGGTTAACACTTAGATCTTTCCTTGGTAATTTTAGGCACAACGACTACAAAGTTGTATCTCCTGCCTTACGAGCTGTTGGGAACATCGTCACAGGAGATGATATCCAGACCCAGGTACGGATTCACTTTCTCTTGTACTGCAGTTCATCTTTTTGTTAGTTGTGGTAACCTATTCACAAACACCTCCTCTTGATCCTTTTGAAACTTGAAAGTGAAGGATCGATCACACTAGCTGCCTCAAAACATGCTGGTTTTCATAGTTTCTGTTCAGTGCTGACCTGCTGGTGATTCTTACATAGCTATGTCTGGGATTTGTGTATAGCTGTGCAATATCCTTCGAGTTTGGTTTTTTTTTCTGGTTTGTTTAAAGCAAGTTTGCCTCTTGGGCTGAATTTTATGCTGAATGATGTGCCATGGTAGGGCCATCAAAGGCCTGTCACATTTTATGCTGTTGACAGTCTATGATGAATATACCAAAAATGAGTGTCTTGTCAGATTTTGGATGGTATGTAGCTGTGTCTGGGCACATGTTTGGAGAAGCATCAGTAGGAGGCAGTGACTCCCACCACTGTATTGGAATTAAACTGGGAGCCAGGAAACCTGATGCTTCAGAGGCGCTAAGTTGTCATCCTGCTGCTTGGTAGGTTTTGCAAGAGACAGCAGCTCCCACCAATCTTTAAAATCTGTGGGAGCAGAGAGTCCGTGCCTTGCATACATGTGTTACCTGTGATCCACTGGCTGGTGGCAATCTCTTTTTACATGTAGAGCAGAAGCTCCAGTTATGGGCTTCTGCTGCTGTGCCTTACGTTGAAGTTTTTTCCCCGCTTCTTTGTGCATCTGACACCCTTTTGTGAGGCTCAGTTGGTAATATGAGGAAGAAAAGTACAGAGTAGGCTGCTGCTCTTGAAACTTTACTGACTCTTGGCCTCCATCTCTAGTTTGCAAATTAAAAAGCATGACTGTGATGCAGAGCTGTCTGATCAATGCACAACCAAATTGGATTGAAGTGACAGGCTCAAAGAGGCTTGCTGTGGTGGGTTGTTGACTCTGCTAAAACTGGTGGCAGAAAGAGGATCAACAAGCGGTGGTGGCTGTGAATGGGAAGGGGTGTGCCGTGGAGGCAGTGAAATGGACATCCAGGAGGCAGTGGTAGCAGTTAGAGATGTGAGATGGCATGAAGAGTTTGAAGAAAGATGCTTTCAGTGAGGGGTAGATGCATAGAGCTTATGATTCCCCATGCAAAGTGTTAAATTACTCCTTCGATGTAAATTATGCCAAAGTTAAAATCCAACTTCTTAATCTTGAGGCTTCTTTCAATGCTTATTTTTTTGTTTGTATAAATATATCCTTTGGAATTATGTAGTTCTGTGACAATGAGATCAGAGATAAAGACGAGTTAGCAGCAGCAGGACACTGAATATCTTATCACTAGTGCTGGAGGAATTTAACATGATTTTTTTGATTGTTACAATATTTTTTCTGTAGCTGAATTGCATAGGCATTCTTGTATTTTTTTAATGGCATTTGTTTTGTAGATCAATCATAAGAATGATTGAGGTGCATTTTGTGATTTCATGGTTTCGTTAAAAATAAAACCACAAGGAATCACTAAATCACATGCAATGCAGGTTATTAAATACTGCATAAATCTTATATTTTAATTTAAGAAAATATTTAAACTTTTTTGTTGCACACAATTTTTGAGGGGCATACCATAAGCTTTCCTAAAATTCTAGAGAACTGTTAAGTAGGCTATCTTGATAGTCCTGCCTGTAGCTTATGCTGTATGCTGAAGAGGGGGTACTAAATGCATATAAAAATCCTTAATCAGAAGGAAGAGCCCGGCTTTGACAGTTGAGAAATTTCTGAATATGAGCAATATACATGACAGTTGCCTGAAAACTTCTCTGTATGACCTCAGAGCACAAATCTGCTTTTACTTTAATCTCATTTCCAACTATTAACAATTGCCAGTGGTTGGAGATGGCTAAAAACATAGATACTCTGCATGGAGAAAAAATAAATCTTTCTTGTCCCAGCAGATACCTGATTACAATCCTGAACCATAATCTTTGCTTTTTTAATCTTAATTTGGAGTAGAAAGGTTGGGGGGGGATATAAGCAAGGGAATTCAGTCCACAGATTCCAAGATCAGAAGTCGTCACCATGATTCAGCTTGAATCTCTTTTATTCTTTTGACCTCCACAAACAAACTGAAGAATATCGTATAAAATTCTGTCCCACGCTGTCTTTATAAGCTGCCTGCTTTTACCATACAAGGCAAAACTACCGTGCTTCTTGGTAGGCTCTTCCAATTTTTGACTGACTTGTAAGAAGTTGGAATTTAATTTAAAAAAAAAAAGTCATTAAATCTTGTTATACCTTTTCAGAGGGTCAAAAAGCCCTTCACTATCACACATGACAAAGTATTCCGTCTTGTAGCATCCCTGTTGTGGGGCATTTTCTCTTGTACTTTGGGCACTTAAAATTTTCATTTTGGAAATGCAAATTTTCCTGCAACTTTCCTGCTCTGTAATTGCAAATTTTCACAATTTTTTTTAAATAAGAATTGCCCATTCATAATGTCACTGGACACAACACTGGCAACAGTCTGCTCCACTGTGCCAGCTGACGCAGAAAACAGAAGTAGTTGGAGCTTCGAAGTACACAAAAATACAGAAAACAAGACAACAGGAAAATACTGTCATCTTATTTTTGGTCATAATGGGCGTAGTATCTTCTTGTGTTCAGGTCACACTGAAATGATAATGAAGGCATGATCTCTTACCTGAATTACTGAGTTGTTTTGCGCATTAGCTTTCCTGCAAACATTTATTCATTTATTTCTCCGTTCTTCCTGGTTTTTTGTTTTGTTTATGTTTGTTTTGGGTTTTCTTTTTTTAACTTTTTGGGATCATCAGATGGGATATGCTTTTTAGATTGTGAAGACATTGTATTCCTTGTTCCTGTGATTCTTTATCCTAAATTCCTCTAAGGTGTGGTTTGTTTGGTTTGTTTGTTTTTGTTTTGTTTTTGTTTTTTTTCCCTTTTATATTCAGGTAATTCTGAATTGTTCAGCCCTGCAGAGTTTACTGCACTTGCTAAGCAGCCCAAAAGAATCTATCAAAAAGGAAGCATGCTGGACAATATCTAATATAACAGCTGGAAACAGAGCCCAGATCCAGGTAACCTTTTCAGCTATGATCACTAATCTTTGTCTTGCAGGCTAGAAGAAACGTGTCAGGCGGTACACTGTTTTTTGTGTATGAAGTGCGTATTTGTATGTATACACAGTCACAGATATATAACTACATATAAGCAGAAGTACATTATAGCCTCTGTGCATAATTAGAATATTTCAATTGCCCAGTCATCTCTCAAATTCAAATTATTTAATCTTATAATCATCTACAGATTATAAGGGGGGGGAGACTGTCATGTTAGAGAGACAAAATGAGGCTATGCTCCAGAAAACCTGGTCTTAAATGATTTGCTTCATGCCTTTAAAAATCACCAAGATCCAGAAATTCTCAAGTACGAAAAGAGTAAGCCACAAACTCTGAGAATCAAATAACTATACGCGTTTCTTGATTTCACCACCAGATACGCACACCTACATTGTAAAATACTTTATTCCTGTTTATATTTTCTTATAATTCCTGATACAGGCAGTTGTGCTTAGCCAAATCTAAAATTGCTATTTATTAAACTGAACAATAATGGAGCATATCTAACACGTTGCATTGGGATTCGTCCTTCCTGATTATACCGAATTTTGTAATCCCTTCATGTTAAGCGATAGCACACAGAAGCAAATGAAAGTCTCGCTCCCTTACGTCAGTCTTTACAATTAGGCCTCCAAAAGACCACATCTTTGTTCTGAGTCTGGACTTAGTGTCAGCCATCAGGAAGAATTCCCAGGACTTGTCTCCAGATGGTATAAATGAGGGATTGACCATCGCTTCCCCAGAGAAAATTTTTCTTTGGCTAGATAAAGAAGAAACTGCTAAATATGTTTTGTTTTCCCTCGGTATGGAGTTTTTTCAGAACAGCCGCACTAGGGGAATTTTTTGCACGGCTTTCAAGGACGATGCCTCATTCCTTCTCTTTTCCTAGAAGTGGTGGGAAAACGGATTGTAATGAAACCAAGCTTCATCTGATAAATATCCAAGGTTCCTATAAAGGCAGTTGAATGAAAGTCTCCTCATGTAAATCAAATTTAATTCTTCTGAAGTTATGTTTCTCAATGCTCTTTCCCCTCACTGGATACAGAGTATTTTCAGAGATTGCAGAGGATGTGTGGAAATCCAGTTGGACGTACCTATTTTCTGAGGAATAGAAATAAATAGCAGAAATATTAGAGGTTAGAAATATTTGTCTGTCATTAGTAACCGGGTAGAAACAATGCATGTTCACACAGGAAGTAAACCAAGTCCCATCATATATTGGCAAAAGTGGCCAGGCAGTACTACTTTCCTCCATATCCTTTTCCTTGGAAGGCAGCCTGACAATTGCTAGTCTTGTATCTGATGGCTCTGGATTGTTCGTTCTGTATGATCAGAATTAGCATGAAGTGGTTAACCCTCTTCACCCAAGGGATAGAATTGCTTCTCCTTTTGCAGAAAACTTGCAAGAGATTGTAAAAAGGCTGCATGTTTTTCCTGAGGAAAAAGTGTATTATATCCTTTGCAGGTAGCACTTGCAATCTGTTGGTTATACGTTCTCCCTTACAAAGAACATTCAACTGCTGAAGGGGCAGCGTAAAGCCTTAATACCTTGAATGAGGTCTTCATCTTCTTCTCGGAAAGCATAGGAAATAAAGCTAATATTTTTGAGGAAGATAGCTCAGTCTCTGCTAAGCTTCCTGGAATTAAGAGCGACTGCTCATCTAACTTCAGAGATGCTTATGTTAGGAAATGAGTAGGCAAGAAAACAAAGCTTACGAAGGTGGAAAGCTGTGTAGGTCCTTCTTGTCTGGTGCAAGGATGTGACTAAAATGGAAGTGGAACTGTGAGCAAAGAAACCTCCTACAGTTGTATTTGCTCTGGCTTTCTCAGTCAAGATTCTACTTTTTTGTCAGATATAGAGTACAATATGGTTACTTAATCTAACCTTGGTAGAGCCCCAAGAATTTTGATTCTGACTTTATTGTGGCTTGTGTGTTAATCTGTGGATTAGCTGAATTTCTAACAAAAGGTGCTGTGTAGAATCAGCAACTGTACCACTGTGTTTTCCTGCATCAGCAATTGTAATTGCTGTGCAATTAGTAGTGCAGAGAACGTAGTTACTACTGCTGGTACTAAGGTAAAAATGTTTTTGCCTTTGCTTTTCTTGCAGTGAAGAATCTTCTGCTTTATCCGTGCTGCTACTGCCTTACAAAACAGGGAGGAGCAGTATTTTCTCTCTAGAAGGCCGTTTCTGCTTTTTCTAGGAAGTCTTAAGTATTTTCTGGGGAACAACCCAGCCCAATAAATTTTCTTAACTTTGTGTTTTTTCCCAAGTTTATCAGAGTGTCGCTTCAGGATGCACAATCATACAGGAATGTTGCAGACTTAAGAAAAAGAAGAGCTTGAGAAAATCAGATATCTGTACAAGTCATTCCATAAAGAAATAAGTATTGGAAGTGGCAATAGAAAGTAAAGTTTGTTATTAGAGCATTTTTTCAAAACTTCAGGCTCTCTGTTTTCATATTCTTGATCTACTGAAGATACAGTTGTGAAGAGTCCTAGAGGTAACCTAAATTCTAGTGCACCAAAGGTATTTCAATAGTATATTTGCTTCTGTGACTTCTACAGAAGTATTCACTGTCCCACGTCGTCCTGTTCAAGTGAAGGAGTAAGCGCCTGTCCTTGTTCGCACAGTATTCTTACTCCTGCTATCCACTACTGGGACATGTAAAAGTAAGGCTTTAGGTGGAGAGTCTTAACTACACCCTTGGTAATCCTCAGTCTTCTAAACGGTTGTCACATCTTTGTTTGAAAACAAATAAGGATAAAATAATCTCTCCTTTTGTTAAAACAAAATTTGCCTATTCTAGCTAAATACGTCTACGCGTGTGTGTGTTTAGTAGTTTTTAAAGGTTTTGGAGTGTCTTATCACCAATTTAGATCGCCCCCCTTTCTTCTGAGAACAGATTAGAATTGCTTTATGACTTGGAAAGGTGAGGTAGCAAGGCAGGGAGAGGGAAATTAATGCTATGAGCCATTAATAGCGCACCTTCATTTCTAGCAGGTGATTCTTTAGAAGTACAAAAACCCCCTTAACTCTGCACAGAAGAATAGTTGTTGTGGTCATGTGGGTACAAGCTTGCTTTCTCAGGATTCTTGCATCAGGAAGAAAACAGTGTCAACCAAATCACCAAAATACATGTAGATTTAAAAGAATGCAGCTTAAAGCAGCTGCCTCAGGATATGTCACAGACAAGGTTGGAAGCAAGTTGATGACTGAAGTCCAGGAGAAAAAACTGTGTGAAGCAGCTTCTCAAAAGTGAAAGGTAGCGTTCATTTAAGAATCCCTCAGGCCACATTCGGAGTACTTGAGCTGCCTTCGAACTCTGAGCACATACGTGCTACATAGTGAAACGCTGGCTGCCCTAAGTGCATGCCCAATTCAATCTATACTGGCAGTTATAAAAATGAGATTAAAAAAAACCAGTGTTTCTGGTTCTGAGGAGGAGATCGCTATCCTGGTAATCACGACATATTGCAAGCCATGTCTGTCCATCATGAGGCTTAGATTTTTGGAACTGCAGAAGGAGGCCTGTTAGAGGAAAGTTGTGAAGTAAAGGACATTGGAGAAGGTTTACAGCATGTTTGATCGGAGATCTTGAGGCCGCTGTTTCTTGGAAGTAAAATTGGCAATTGCAGGTGTAATTGCAATGATTATCTCGTGTTGAAGGAAAGTCTCATCACAGATATGCAACAAATTCAAGAAAAGTTCAAATTCTTTAGTTCCTAGTCTCAACCTAGAGAATGTCATGTGAGATACAAGGTGTGATGAAACCTCCTTTCAGCTCCAGAGCCAATGCATCTGCTTTTCTCAGAAAGCTCTCTGAGGTATTACTTCATATCTGCTCAATGTCAAAATCATTGTAAGCACTTAAGCTGAAAAACACTTCAAAATAATTTCTGAAGTTGGAAAATGTTTGATAAAGTGTTTCTTGAAGATGGTCGTATGCTAAAATGGAGAATAACCGCCTAGTCTGTTTTCAGTAAGTGAGGAGAAAGGATAATTCTGATCTGGGAAAAATATCTGATTTAACTAAGTTCAGGGATGAACCTATTCCATTTGTGAGTTGAGGTGTTTTTTTTCTTTCTCTAAGTTAATTTCACATTTCAATTAAAACATTACTTCTTGAGAACTGGTCTTCCTTACAGAAGGAATTCTAAAATACTAGATGCAGCTCTAAACTAAATTTATTTTCCTTTCTCCCCTGTCCCTCCAAATTGCTCCGTAGTTCCTATTAGACGTCATAGACTGTAGCCAGATCTATTCCAGTCTCTGTGAGACTAACTGGATTTTGAACATGCACAATCTTTAGCCAGAAATCAGACAAGAATAATTCCAGCACGTGGTAATTTTTTTTCCTGAAAGTTAAATGTCTGCCTGGCATAGTAAACCACATTAGATCAGCTCGTAACTTGCAATAACTAGTGGGTTGTTGCTCCGCAGCAGTTGGGATGTTAGAATACTGTGGAAACTTTGGGTAGTGCTCAAGCCATAATCTAGCCATCCCTTCTGCACACCAAGAAGGAAATTAAATATTTTGGTAAATCTAAGAGGTATTTTACCTAACCAATATTAACAGACAGAGCTATATTTAGTGTTGTTTAAGATTGCATTGGGTTACACTCCCTCCATCCACCCTCTCTAAAGTATAGAAATATAAAGTTAGAGGGAAGGACTTCTTTATTCATTTCCACTTTCATACTGCCTACAATGCTGTTTGGTAGCACACTCCAAAGGCTTTCACTGCCGTTTCTAAAAGATAAGACAGCAGCCTATCACCACTAGAATTGCACTCAAACACAATCAGGTAAACCCTTTCTAGTGTTAAGGCAGTATTAGTTAACATGCATGAAATGTGTGAAAGTGAGCGCTGAACTTTCTTTTGTAGCTGATATTAAAGCACAGGAGGTTTGGGGTTTTTTTCGCCACCAAAGGTGGAAGTGAAAGCCTTTCAGAGTGTGTTATCAACAGTGCCTAGGCAACAGAAAAGTGTGGTGGAATACAGCAGTCTTTCCCCTCTTTATTTCTGTGCTTTTAAGGTTTGGGTTGGATGTGTATATCCTGATGCAGTCGTGATTGTCACTAAGTATAGTTTTTGTTTGTTAATTTCCTAGTTTGTATACAGCTTTGCTGTACTTCAGTGGATAGCTTCCCCAGTCAGGGAGAAGGGGAACTACATCTTCCTGGGAGTCAGAAGGAGAACTGCACAACTGAAGCTAAATCCTGACTGTCGGCCCTTCTGAAGGGTATGAAAGGCTACCACATACCTCAGAAAATGTTGTGTGTTTAACTTCGCAACCTGTTGAAAAGCTATGAAAGGCAATACATCAGACACAATCTTCCATATCTGACAGTGAAGACATCATAGGAGTTCTCTCCTGTTGACAGGTTAAGAAACTTATAAATTCTTTTCTAATATACCTTAACTTCTCCCAAGAACATCTGGAAACCTGAGCATGGCTAGGCATGGTAGCAACAGGATCTGTGCTGTGTTTTTTTTCCTCCTTTAGGGTTTCCTATCCTTACTGAAATGTGACATGGGCAAGCGTAGCAAATGATACATTGCCTGTTGGTTTTAAAAACTCTGGAATTAAATACATTTTTACAAATTGGGGTAAAGATACAAGCTAAGAATTGTCAGAGGCACTTCTCCAGAAAGACCACAGTAACACCGGGGACATGGAAAAGGAACGACATGATTCACACAGTAGTGTGGTTTACACAGGCAAACCGTGTATTGAATTACTTGAATATAAAGTGTGTTTGGTTTATGCCATCGTTTGCACAAGTGGTCTAAAATCTTCACATGCTTGTGGTGGCAGGACTTCAAAAAGTGTCTCAGTTAGGAACAAAATATGGCATTGCTGACAAGGTCATATTTGTTTGAGGACCAGCAAAAGTCAAAGGTTAATCATTTTCAGGCTTAAGTTTGTGTTTAAGTACAAAATCTGTTTTCAGGCTTCTACATGGGGTGAATCCCATACATCATACCACATCGGGTGCAGCAGAGTGGGAGTACCTTTAATTCCTTTATTCTGCCTGAAAACCTCAGCAGTGTATAGTGCTGTCTTTTTCTTTTTTTTTTTTTGTATGACAGACCCTAAAAGCTGGAGACACCTCAACAAGGTGCTGTTCATTATATTGGGGGTTCTTCCTGACATCGGTAGCAGCCTTGTGTAAACTGGCTAGAAGTTTGCTTTATACAGGCTTAGGTGTCTGTGTCAACAACCTAAAAGTCCATTAGAACTGAAGATCTGAAGCGCTTCCTTTGTGACTCTCGGATGGCAGTGGTTTTGTGCTCATGCCATCGTGTTAAGTAGCTTTAGCTTACAAATATTTGCTACGTTACTTAAAAAGCAGTTGTAAATTGAATCGATAAACAAGGTAACTGGAACACAGGTAACTGAGAGGCCTCTACGAACTGAGCTGTCCAGCCAGGAGGAGATCATAGCAGTAGGGCTGTATTCACAGCTGCCAGCTAGGGTGGTGACTGTAATCTTGATTTGTTAAAGGTAATGAGAGAGCTTGCAGGAGCAGGGACACAGTCATGCTGTAAGACTCGGTTGCTTTGTGACGAATCATATGTAGACACATGATGCCAACACTTGCATACTAAATGTATATGTGTATTTTTGCACACCGTAAGTGATTTATTTGTGGGAACTCAAAGGAGGAGAAGCAAATTGACTTGGTGTTGACCAGCTCAAAATACTAATTTAATATACTACTGCTGAAGACCTGCTCCCTAACAATGACTACAGTGCATTTAGATTCAACATCCATGCAGATGTAATAAAACTCAAAATTCACTTCTTTCTCACTTCAGTCTTCAAAAATCAAATACTATGAAGTGAAGAAGCTTGATTAAAATACATAAGGATAGAATGTTTCCAAGAGACAGGCAACCCTCTTGGATGGCCATCGCACAGGGATACCATTTATTAAAATAAAACAAACAACCCCAAACAACAAACCATAATAAAGCTGACACTTCAAAAGTAAGGGCCAGATTTGCTGAAGGACTGAGCATTACAATTCAGTTAAATTTCAAATTAAATTTGAAGATTCAGATTTCAATTAAAATTCAATTTCAGTTTTCTGAAAGACCCGTAGTTACAAGTCAAAATGGAGTTCAGTTCTAACAACTGCAACTGGATGCAGTTGGGCAAAAATTTCAGTGTCGGTTTAATGTATTAAAGGATGGGCTCTGGATTACCTCTTATGCAGAAAAGAGATTTCTAATGTATTTTGAAGATACCACCTCAGTGCCTAGTAGTAGCAGGCTGAAACCAATGTCAATATTAGAAATCATCAGGAAGGGGGTAAAAAAAAACGTAAGGGGAATCCTTATTCTTGTTCAAGTGTAAGTCTTCAATGTTGCCCTGTATGTAGATCCATCTTCAGAGGATATGGTAGCAGTGGGTGGTAAGGAGGGACCATAAAACGTCAGCTGGATTCCACATGAGGAACAACTTCGTAGACTATGAGACGAGGGAAGGGAGATGTGGCAGAACGCTGTAGAAACACGAGTGGCATCTGGGAAGGTGAAGGAGGAGTATTGTTCTTTGGTTTTGAGCAATATCCTTGAAGGAAGAGGCATCAGAAATTACGGGGTGCTGCATTTAGGACAAATGAGAAGATATCTTCTCATAGAGATGTAGTCAAACTGGAACTCATTGCTGCAACTGTGAATACTTAAAAAGGAGAAAAAGGAAAACAAACATGACTAGAGTTACACTTTCCTGTGCATCTGATGTTGATTGCTGTTGGAGCAGCATGTTGGTGTGTTTTGTTCTTATAGGCAAGCACAAGTGTAATTTGGATTGGAAAAATCTGTATAAAATGATACAGGTTTTGGAATGTTTCTTTTAAATTTTGGTTACCCTGTTGGCCTGCTGTTACACTGCTTGAAAAATTCTGGTCGCATTTAGAGGACTTAGATAAATGCAAGTGTTACAATGCACCTGCAGCTCAGAAGGAATGTTTAAACATCCTTTACTGTGTGGTACCTATGAGACAGTTGCCTGCTATTTTTGTGAATGGCCAAGGCACTTTGTTTTTCAAGGAATAGTGGAACATTTGAGCAGGTGACAAAGAGCGAGATCTGCAGTAGTGTGTACATTAGTCCTTAGTTTACAACTCAGGTTTTTAAATTTCTTTTTTATTTCTTTCACATGTTTTTAAGGTTCTTGTTGAACTGAAACCCCTTAACTGTGTTCATTTTGTCTGACTGCTGTGCTTATCTTGAGCATTTTTATATGCACTATATTACTCTAGTCTTCAACCCACTTCCACGTCAGGCACACAGTATAGTAATGCTGAAAAAGTAATTTGAATTAACATTTTCTAAATCCTCAGAAGTTTTAAGTCCCTCATCCTGCCACAGTCCTTTAAGGTTTTGCTATGCCTGAGGTTTCCTTTCCTTCAAGAAAAAAAACAAAACCAAATTCTATTTTAGTAGTTTAATATTTTATCACTTAGAAGGAATTTAACTGAAAGGGAAACGTGGTCTCTTTCCACAACCGTTGTTCCCATCTAAAATGTCATAGAGCTAGGAATCCTTAGCAGTTCTAGTTTGCTTTCAAGAGTAACTGCTGTAGGCAAGGCTGCAAGCCGTGGGGTGTAACTAATAGATTCTGCTAGCACTTTCTCTATATTAATGTTTTATTGTTTCTACCTTTTGTTGAACTTAACTGGACTTTTGAAATCTAGTGAAGATATTAAGGCTAAAGCAAACTATTTTCTGACCTAGTTAATGTATTTTATAAAAAAAAATCTGAGCTCTGAGAGTTTCAACTGTCAACAGGCTGCTAGTTGAAAAACTTTGCTGTACTACAGAGGGACAGTTAAGTACCTTTAACTGGGACTCACGCTAGGTTGAGGTGGTGACAACACTTAGATTGCATGTCAAGCAGTAGGAAACACAAAAATGTAGAGACTGATAATCTGCTGCTCTCTTGAGCCAGTCCATTTCAGTGAAGTGCCTTATGAGACAATTCATCATGGTGTTTTAACCTGTTCTCTTTGGGTAAAGATAGCCAACTTCACTGTAGAGCAGAAAGTAAGCAAGGTGCCTGTAGCCTTTTATACAATAGAATAAGAAATCAAAATAAATATAAATAGACATAAGTAGAATTAGAAATCAGAGCACTCATCCAAGAGATGCAAGGTCTGGATTCAGTTCCTTCTGAAAAGGTTCAAATGCACATTTCTCCACTCTGAGAAGAGTAATTTTACCCACCAGTCCTTGCATTGAAGCAAAGAGTTCAAAATTGATTGAGCCAGAAGGAAAACAGTAACAATCTTTTATGATTCTCCCACTTGCTGCCCTCCCATCACTAGTTGCCTTTGTTCTGGAATTCTCCTACTATTTTACAAGTTTAAATTGAAACATTTTAAGGTAACTTTTTTTTTTGCATTAAGAAGGCTCAAAGTATGTTACTGCCTGTTAGCGAAGATGTGCTGACTTAGTTGCATGCTATCATGCTCTGTACTTACTGAAGTAGTTGGTTTTAAGAAGACACAAAGGAAAAAAAATCTCATGTAAAAGTCTTCTTTTGGGGAGGGGACTCAAGAAGCGATAATGAGATTTTTGACTTGTTCTTTGCTAGAATAGTAAAATACTAATGCCCTCAGGTATCCTATCCTAGATCTATATCAAGCTTTTTTGGTAGGGAATACTTAACATCCCGTAACGCGTTGTTCTTGTAAGGGCTTCCACCTTGACAACACCCTTGTATATAGCACCACCTGGACTCACATAAAACGTAAGTGTAGACGGCCAAGTCCCTTTTCTGCTCTCCAGCTGCGCAGGACTGAAGTTCACTAGTGAAAACACGCATGCCCTCACTCTCTAGATCCACAAGCGCACGTGCACATTCACAGACCTTTTGAATATCGGTGTGGGCTCTCTGCCAGTCTGCTGTCCATGCCTCGGTCATGAGCTCTCACTGTACTTGTCCCCTACTCATGGGCTAGTCCAGCTTGATTCTCGCTAGCAAACAGGTGCACACATTTGTCTCAAACATCCTCACAACTGCAGATCCCTTGAATATCAGCACAGGCTGCCTGGCCATGCCTGGATCCTGGCCTCCTACTTGCCACCTAGTCCAGCTTGAAGTTTGCCAGCAAATTATGCACACCGTGCTCCTCCGCTCCCACCACCACATTTGGGGAAAATGTAAATCCCCCCACCTCACGGAGCTGGTGCCCAGGCACAAGGGCCCTGTGACCTGCAGTCCCACTCCAGCTGAGGTGCAGAGACCCTCACTCAGCCTCACCCCAGTCCCCCGGGCAGCTGGCATCCAGGCACACAGGTCTTGTGGGCTGTGAACCTGCCCCAGTGGCTGATGCTGGGACCCTCACCTGTTCCAGGTGCAGGGGCCCCTTCACCCAAGGGCTGACACCAGTTGCTGGCCCTGAATTCACCATTTCTGGGCACCCCAGAAACATGCTCCCTAGTCCATGCCCCCTCCAGCTACTGATGCTGAGACCCCCACCCGCTCCAGTTGCTGGCCCCGCAGACCCAGGGGTTTCTCCTGAGGTCTGATTTAGTTCCTGGCCCAAATTCACTGACGCTGGTCTCAGTTGCTAGCACCTAATCTTTACGGCACTGATGCGGACTAGAGAAGGAGGTTACACGGTAAGATAGTTAGGAACAGATTTGTTATTAAGTTTTGCATAGACCTATTTCTCCCTGTCTTATCTGTTACAAAGTCCAGGCTGGCTGTCTCCAAAGCCATGCCTGTAGTTTCTTAATAGCCTATTAATTAGTGACTGGACACTTTCTCTCTTTGTGATTGTTTCTCTTATCCCTTGTCTATCAGGTTTGTGTCACCGTGTGTTTTATTTATTACTTTCCTGTTATTTATATCTCCCTTTGAGCTGAAAAGGTCCTTGATCTGATAACCTTAATGAAGCAGGTGCTCTCGCGTTCCATGTACCCTTACAGTATGTTGTTTTTGTATATTTTTAAATTGTTTTCCCCCGGTTAAGTATGTCGGGGAAAAATGTATCCTGTTTTTTGAAGATACTTTCTTTTCTCTTTTGTCTTTTTTTTAAACAACTGGCACCTGTTTATGACCTACTACTTCCAGCATTCATGTTCAAAAATTTCAGTTAAGGACTTTTTGCCAAATACTCTTTGCAAAGTACAAATCTGTTATAACATGGCATGGTGGAAGTGTAAGTGGTTTTTCTTGAGGGCCCCAGGTTGCTGTGCCAGAAGTGCAGATTCTGTGGTAAAGGAGACACTGCCTGTGAGACTTGTGATACAACTGAAACGCGGCACGGATTTACAAAGTAGATGCAGTGTGGATGCCCAGACAAACAGGACGGGTAAAAGAAATACCACACAGTTGTGGGCTTTTGGTTTTTGTTTTTTTTTTTTTTCCCTTCACTGGGTCACCATCCACACTGTGAACTGACTGTAGCTTCTTGCTGTAGGTAATCTGTTAGCCTTCTTCTGCAGAGCTCCTTGAGAACAATCTCTTTGGCTTTTTTTGAATTTGTCTTTACCGGTTCTGTGATGACTTGTATTTGTAAATGGTACTTTAAAAATGTAATCCTAAACTCCTGCTTCTTCGAATGATCCTTATGAAGGTGTTTCAGAACCTTGTCATCTGTCTGTAACTACACTGGTTTCATTTGTGTCTTATTGCAAAAGGCTCTTTTCAGAGGAAGTTACTAGAAACTTTGAGCTGCTGACTAAATACTCATTTGACTTACATCAGTTTGGTGACCTAAGCAGTTATCCATACTACTGAACCATTCCTTGCTTTGTCTTTTCACCAGGAAAGAATATATCAGTGCTTGCTTGTTTTGAGGAGTTTTTACAATACATTCTCTTTGCTCTGTTGTCTCACCCAGTGGAAATGTGACACACGGGTTTATGAAGTTGTTTTTTTTCTGTTTAGGGGGATCTTAATGACTTAGTGGTTTGCTGACTTAATAGCCGAGTGGTTCACTAACTGGAAAAATAAGGGAATTATGGCATTTTTCTGCTGTAAAGGTTATGATTAAGTAACACATCAGATATGGCAGTCACTTTCATCTGACTGTAAAGCTGAAAACTGATTTTTGCCCCTGGATAAGTTAACATTTCATTGTTTAACGTGTTGTGCTGAGCATAGACATTAACTAGCACAGGACAAGGAATTTATTTCTAATTTGTATTATAACCCTGATGTGTTATTTCTCTTTGCAGACAGTCATAGATGCCCATATCTTTCCAGCTCTTATAAATATTTTGCAAACGGCTGAGTTTCGGACAAGGAAGGAAGCTGCTTGGGCAATCACAAATGCAACATCTGGAGGCTCTGCTGAACAGATCAAGTACGAATAGTTCAAATCTTTCAATGCAATTGAGTGAATTAGTGTTTGTGCAAGAAATCAAACTAATAACCTAGAAACTGGAAAACCTTTCTGTATGCTTCCAGTGTTTGTATCCAGAGAGCCACGTCTTTGTATTGAGTTGTGAACGAGCCATTCATTCCTTTAGGGAGAAATCACATAAGTGTTCCAGCTGTAATACTTCCTTCATTAATTGAACCATTGCTCTTACGTGAAAAAACGAAAGGCAGTTTTTAAACTAATTTCTTCGTAGTCATTGTAGAGTGTAACAAAGTGCATTAGCAGTCTGGAGAGGAATAGCTCAGTCCCTCAGACAAGGGCATCGTGCGCATTGTTTTTCCTGTTTGACTTATACTGGTACATTATGCTTATAGGCCATTTGGTGTAAAATAATAAATTTATAAATAAATTAATAGTTTATATCAATATAAAGTATTTATAAATTATAGTTATAGAATTATAAATTTACATTACAAAATTATATCTATAGCTGTATGTAATTTCTCCAGTTTCTCCAATTGAGTTGAATTTTATCTGATTGTTTTGGTTCTTTAGACCTTCACGCTAAGTGCTTAAACGGCTACACCGTTTATAAATTTGCAGACAATTTACTGAGTTCCATGTGGTGTTTTTCAGGTATTTAGTAGAACTGGGATGCATCAAACCACTCTGCGACCTCCTTACAGTAATGGACTCAAAGATTGTGCAAGTAGCACTGAATGGCCTGGAGAACATCCTGAGGCTTGGAGAACAGGAATCCAAACGCAGTGGAACTGGCATTAATCCTTACTGCGCTCTTATTGAGGAAGCATATGGTATGGGCAAAACATCTGTGGAAGTCAGGGCTTAAAGCAATGATCACGAACCCATTAGAGTCTCAGTAGACCAAATTCTCTTAATTTCCTCACCACTATTATCTGAAAATTAACTGTTCTTTTGACAAGTCTCCATTTACCAATGTACTCCATCTTTTACATTATCTTTGTATGTAGATTGGAGACATTGTGTGCAGATCTTCTTTTCTTAATTTCTTTTGACCCTGAGGGAGCCGTCTGGGTGCCATTCAGCCTCGGTATCTTCCCTCCACAGCAGATAAATTTCAGGTGCACTGCTCTGTGGCTCAGGTTTCAAACCTTTCCTTTCCCTCTCTGCTGCCCTGTAGAATTATGGCAGCAGCAGCAGCAACTTCCTTGTTTGCCTTTGCTGTGCTGAGGTTCTGGCATGTACCAGCATCATTTCATCCCAGTTCTGAGCTACTGCTGCTCTTAAGATTAGTTTCCTTGTTGATTGGCAAGTACTTATTAACAAAAATAAAAACGGGTTATCAAGAGCTGTATAGAAGAGGGATAGCATCACTGAACGTGGTTTCTTGAACCATGGTTCCCTTCATGGTTGCCTTGACTTCCAGGGAAGAGTTATATCAGAATAGGATTTTTTCTTGCCTGGTTCTAGGTTTTAACTTCCCTTTTCATGTCAGTGTTGCAGAAATGTCTATAGAGTATCAGAGAATTGTTTCCTCTAGTCTTCATACATAGTGAAAGGAGCAGACAAGAAAGCCACTACAATTCCCAATATTAGAGATTTACTAGAGTGGCTAAGACTTGGATTTTGTTACAGCACCATTCCGAGGTATCATACCTAGTTTAGTTTGCTGTATTATTTTCATTTGTTTCTGACTACAAGGCCTGAGTTTGTCCACCTGGTTAATGTCTGCCCCAAAACTGGTTGCATGAGTTTAAATGCATTGTATGGACATGATACACATTAGATGATGGAGTCTCCATCCTTGGAAGTTTTCAAGACTTGCCTAGACACAGCTGGCCTTATCTGGTGGTGGTGGTAGGGCTGGGCTGGGCTGCAGGTTGGAATAGATGATTACCAGAAGTCTCTTCCAACTTGCAGTTACGTGATTCTGTAGTCATGGTCGTTGTAAACAAAGCACCTCGAACACACTTTCAGGAAACATGGTCCTAAAAGTCTCCTTAGAAAAAGTCTTTGGGGCTTTGTTCTTTACACATTCAAGCTTTTTGATTTCATTGTTTGAGTGAGAGGGTAGAGGCAGGCAGAAAGTATGAACCACGTCACACAGTTACAGGGAACTTTTACATACTTCTTTTCTCTGCAGGCCTGGACAAGATTGAATTCCTGCAGAGCCATGAGAATCAAGAGATTTATCAGAAGGCCTTTGATCTGATTGAGCACTACTTTGGAACAGAGGATGAAGACAGCAGCATCGCCCCACAGGTGGATCTCAACCAGCAGCAGTACATCTTCCAGCAGTGTGAGGCTCCCATGGAAGGCTTCCAGCTCTGAGGTGCCCCTGTGCTGTGTGCTCCTCTACCCAGCCAATCCTGTTGTCGAGCCACAAGCCACCCGTGGAGTGATTCTCTCAATGTTTTCCATAACCCTGTTTGCGCTCATTCGCTTGCCTTGTGCACATGCTCTTACATACGTCTGGAAAACTTTTGGCTCTCCATGGCAGGATGCCCCCTCCTTGGCAAGGGGTCACCAGAGTCACCCTTCTCCTCTAGATTCTGAACCTCTCCACTGTCATCTTCGTGGAGTTGAGGCACCTTTCTATACTTTGAGATATTCCCTGCTCCTATTACAGGAAAATAATCCCTCCTCCACTAGCCCTCACACTCCTGGCATCCAAGATAAGGCTGCCTTTTCATGTATTTGCTGCAGTGCGTGCCTGCAGTCCAGGGAGACATTCAGACTTTCTGAGAACGTAGCTGAATTCATTCCCCGTATTCTTCCCTGGATGCCTCTTTGGATGGCTGTGAGATGTGTTAAATCTGCACATGCAATGTATCTACCTTGCTGTACGTGCCAGCTGGGGTTATTGGCATATAGAACACGTTAACAAATAATGGAATAAGTTCTCTGTCCCCTGCAACAACAGGCTGCAATGGACATGTTTTCTGGTTCTTAAGAATACTGAACACATCTGGCCCCATCCCTTCTCAACACTGAGCTCCCAAGCTGGATTGCAGACCACTGTGGAGATTTGTATACCTTCCCAGTCTTTCCCCTCCATCCACAAAAAAGAACCTGTGAATAGGTCACTCTTACCACCTCCCCAGAAATGACTTTCCAAACCAGCTTCTAGAATGGAGAAACTACCCCCTCTTCTGCTTGCCAGCACGGTATGATCCAGCCGGGCCTTCCTTAAAAATCAAGCCCTTCCTGACTTCATGCTCCAGAGTCTGGTCCTTGGTATTATAGTTACAGCTGAACAATTCCTGTCTGCCTCTACATTTTTACACAGCGTGACTTGAATAGATTTGTCTTCTGAAAAATTACCTTCTGAATACAGAAATCTTAATTTGTAAAACTTAGCACAAGGAGCGTTAGATCTCCTTTTCATTTTCACAAGACAAGAGCTTCCTGTCCAGCTCACCTGATAAAAGAGAGTCCTCCTGGTCAAGCCCCTTATTTAACAACTAAAATGACACTACATTCAAAGGATAGTAATATTACACCCGGATCCACCTGGCCCTTTCATTTCATTTTTATCTTTTGCTGTTTACGGGACTTCAGGTGAATTAGCATGGAACGCATGGTTCCTACAGGTGACATCTGTAAGGCATCGCTGACTGCATGACAGCTGTCATCTGCAGCTGTAGACCGCCCTTCTGCTAGCAGCATGTTCTTGGCTCTGCAACCTGCTTGGATCACAGACGTCTGATGCAAAGGCCAGCCACTCCTCACTGAGTTCAGCTGACATTGACACCAAACTCTTCACACAACTGGGGAGATGCCACGTGGTTGAAAGTGGCAGTTCCATTCCTGTAAATGCAAGGGATTTCCAGGCCGTCCGCTCCCCCCTGCATCGTATGTTCTTTCAAGCCATTTTGGACGCTCGGAACACACATTTGTCCAGTGTAAACATTTCAAAATCGCCACTGACAACTGCAGTCATGTACCTGTGGTAAATGTTAGTGGCAGAACTGTCTGCAAGATCCTCCTTATGACTCCTCTCAGTGACAAGCCACTGCAAAAGCAAAAACAGCCCATTGGATACAGAATAATAAAAATATATAAATCACTTGTCAAACTGCTGAAAGAAGCTAGGCAAAGGCCTGAACATCAGCTCTGTGCGACCATTATTTAAATACAGTCTTCAGTTCTGTCTGTGCTTCAGGATGGAGACTCTGATCTGTGTGGCCACTGCAGAAGCCACCTGCTGCCTCCCTAGCTAAGCCAGTTGGCCTCCACCTTCCCTCTCCCAGTTATTTTCTCTAGTGCTGCTTTGTGCTGAAGGAACATTTAGTTTACTGCACTTGATCTGTAAATGGACTTCGATTCTTTGTAATTTTAGGGGGTTAAATTTGGTGGTTAATTTAAAAAAAGCAAAAAACCCCTCAATGTTGCCTTTACATCACATATAAATAACTGTGTTTCTCTTTTCTTGAAGGGTGATAGAAGCACTGATTAGTAGCAAAATCTTGTTTTAGCTTTTGGATTTTTTTGTGCTGGATTTTTTTACGTGTAAATTTCCAATAACATGTCATTTCTATAAGATTTGTTTAAAATCATGTACCTCTTATTGGATGGTATAAAAATGCTACATATTTTGTAAACAAATCTGAGCAAAGTGTGTGTGCATATATTCTGTATATTCATATATGTATATTCTGTGTATATATACACCAGTGTGTATATATACATATATACACACACACGTGTATATATATACACACATACGTATGTGTGTATATATATACCTATCTATATATCTATATATCTATATATATATAAGTGTTTTCTCTTCCAGGCTAGTGAAAACAATGTGGTGCATTGGCGTTTCCCTCCCCTGCCCCCCAAGAAAATAATGACAATTGCCTCTAAATGAGTGAATTAAAAAAGAGTCCATTTAAGCTGAATGGTGTGCCTTCCTGTGTAAGGAGCCTGGCCAGTGTTTGTTACTTTTGCCGTGGATATGTGAATTCAGAGCAGATAAGTATAAATCTTTAAACTTGGTATGTTTTTTTGAAGTGACAGGCCTGGTTGACACAGGTAATATTGTTGTCATATATACTTAGACTGTGTAAGGCATTTGACTGGTACTGCATCATATTTTGACTGAAAACTAAAACAATACAAAATCAACATGGCACACATTAAATGGATTAAAATGTGGCTAACTCATAGGTCTCAATTTAATTTTAAATTGTGCTTAATTGAGTGTATGTCCATCAGGATCTTCCAGCAACCAGTTCTTGGCCTTGTTTTACTTAGCCTTATTAATAGGTTGAAAAGAAGCAAAATCTCCTTCTAACAAAGGCTGCAAATTATATGAGTACGGAAGGGAGATCAGACTTGTGAACTACGAAAGGAACAGCTCGCTGATCCAGATCGATCAGAATTACTTGGTAAGCCACGGGCAAGTAAACTATTTGCATTTTAATAGAGCCGAACGTGTAGTGTAATGTTACCCATCGAATAAATAACATTCAGGCCCCAGGTGAAGGTCTCTGTTTTGCAGGAAGAGTGCCGCTGAAAGAGTGTGAGGATTATTATACGTTATCGCTTGAAGACTACTTCCTAACACGATTCTGTGTGGCTAGTGTAATGCTCACAGGTACAAAAAGAAATCTTGAGTAGAAATGGGGAATTTTTATGAACTTTACATTTGGCACTGGTGAAACTTTTACAGGAACACTCTGTGTTGCTATCAGCATTTAAAAAGGGATACTGAAAAACTGGGAACAGCATTGACTGTGAAAAGGTTGTAAGTTCCATTCAGATAAGAAACGAGGCACTTTTTCAGACTGTCATGAGAGTAACAAGGGTTATGTCTCCTGCTAGAGACATTGAAACCCGTGTTTGCTGCTTTCCTGAAGGATGTGCTGCTGCTCAGACAGGAACTATCTCAGAGAACCACTTCTGTGAAGGTTACACTGTGTTTTGAATGATCTGTTCTAGTTTTTTCTGTAAGCAGGAAGCACTGTGGTCTCGTGCGTAGAGGATAGGCTGGGGAGCTGTTGGGGTTCTTGGGTTCTTCTCTTAGCTCTTCCATGCAGTGTGCAGTGCCAGAAAAGTGACCTCACATGTTTTCTTCTTCCCTTATCCTGAAAATTGAAATTAATGCATTTGTTTCTGTCTGCTTGTGGAGATGCAATCTAAGCACCTTCCAAAGCCCCACAAGCCGGTAAGGTGAAAAGATTAATGGGAACCAGCAATCTCTGAGTTCTTCTTGCGGCATCAGTAATGAGGTGAAACTGCTATGCTAAGGTTTTAAGAACGTCTAATTTTAAACTGGGCGTTAGAAAGGAAGATGCGGGACTACCAGGAGTTGTTATCCGTCCTGTCCACAGACCTGCAGTGACTTTTAAGTGTTGCGTATTTGCTGAGGCAGCAAACAGGAGCTGTCATTCTTTCTATTGGTAAAGTTCCTGGTGGAACGTGGCAGGCAGGGGCACTCTCTTGGATTCAGGAGGATGCAACGGATGATGGGGCAGAAGGTTATTGAAAGCTCACTAACAAAGCCAGGACTGGAGCTTGGGGTTCCTGGGAAGACAGCGCACATGCAAACAACCATTTGAGGGAACTGCTGCCGAGATACTTCAGCCAGTTCTCAAATTCCTCTGTTGGTTCCTTGAAGCCAACTAATTACTGGTGGTCAAAGTCCCTTCACTTAGCCTTACGGGAAGGGAGGAAGGCGCTGACCCTGGGAAACCTACCTGTTCTTGAACGTGCATTTCTGTAACTGTCAGCACTGAGACTGTTAAGAACCAAATCCCACCACCCAGTCCTAAATGTGACAATGCTCCTGGTGATGCACCTCTGTGCTTCCCTGAGGATTTCCAGAACAGCTATTTTATCTCTGTGCCGGCTTTAAGTAATGCCCCATGTCTTCCTGTATGATTTCTTTGCTTCTGGGATTGGCACAACACATCACTAGTACTTTCCCGTGCCAATCTTGGCCAGTAGACGTGAAGGTCTTTCTTCAGATGCCTGAGTCTTAGTAGGAAAATAAACAGGACCTCTTTATGTACTGCTATGGCCACATCCACGGGACTCTTGCATGCTCTTCTGAGGCAGTGTTAGAGCTGTCTCCTTGATCATTACATTGGGAGCAACGTTGCCCCTGGAACAGGTACAGCAATATGGCATGTGGCATAGGATTGGTAATTTGACTTTTTTGAATAAACGTGAATGGTGTTGCAGACCAAGCCAAAGGGGAGAAAGAAAATTAAAAACTGTTTTAAGGGCTTAGTATGTTCTTCACCATCAGGCACTGTTAAAAGGGTACAGGCTAAAGCTACGAGCTCATCGGGTGATAATAGGTGTATTAAGTTCTCCAGTTGGCTAGACTGGCTGCTTAGGCCGAAATGTGCTGGTTTTTAACAACTGGCAGTGCTTAGAAGTGCTTTCTTGGAAGCCATCGCACTAGGAAAGAGGTGGCTTCTTTCGTTGCCTGCCTGAGAAAGATTTATATCATTTTTCTAGTACCCACCTACTTGCAAATGTTTGGGAGCAAGTTGGAGACAGCACAAAGCCCAGTGGCTCAGGCTGTTATCTGAGACTCTGGAACCGACATGGAAGCTGAAAGAGAACGCATATGTGCGCAGTGATGCGCAGATTTTACGGTAGACCCTGAAATGATGGAGGTACCAGAGTGATAGAAGGAAGGACTTCCACATGGAGCTTCTGTCAGACCACTAGACTGGAGTTCAATTTTTGAGTAAACTCAAAATAATTATAGATTTCAGTAAAATGAAAAACTGGTGACCATTGCTGCTCTGGGGTGTTGCTTTCTAAGTGTTATTTTACAGACTTTTATGTGAAATGGTTTACCAGCTGGATGAGTCCAGGTAGTTTTATTTCCAAAACTAGATGAGGTACCTGCCAGTTCTATTCAGAGTGCACTCGGAGGTGCTTACTGAAAGGGAGCTATTTTTGAGATGTACATGGTTTCAAGCTCTGCCATCAAAAAGCATAAATCAAATCACAAGTTTCTCTTCGTGGTAACCTCAGATACTGTCTGAAGTGCATGTTCTCCTTGTTGGTCTCATTTAATACGTAAATGCGCACAGGCACACAATCTGGGAAGATTTTTTTTTTTGGTTTCCACCTGTGTGCTTACTAGTGTGGCAAAGAACCAGAGCTGTCATGAAAGATCTGTTGCCATACCTGCAGTGGAATTAAGCATGACTTCCATTTAGTGCTAAATGAGTGGACAAATCTGTGGAAGCCTGCTCTGTTTGATTGACAGCATACTTGTGATGATTGCCTTTCAGAGAATATAACAGGTCATGGCATCATCTGAAGTTTCTAACTTCTCTGGTGGAATGACTGCACAGCTTGTTTGATTGGGTACACCTCATCAATGCAAGCGGTACCCAGAAATGCAATTCATAAAAAGGTGGACTGCAGCAGTTATTTTCTAGCTCTAGACGAAAGGACAAAGTACTAGAGAAGACGGCACTAGATATCTTATTGCTTCTCTTTTCCAGGTATAAAGACAAGATTTACCCTGCATTTTTTGGTAGGGCTTTTAATTTTTTTCAGCAGTAGCGCTTATTTTTAGTAGTACAAGAAAAATAATCAGGAAAAAGTTTCAAAACAACAACAACAAAAAAAAAATCTGCCTCCCATTATCAGGAAGTTCACGAACTAAATCTGTCAAACGCATCTTGCCTCTTCTGTTTGTGGTGTCCCCGGTGGCCAGTTAGCAGGCAGTCCTGAGACGTAGGTTTCCAATGGTCCTGACAGTCCTGATCTACATTTCCTTCCAAACGAACTGAAAGGAGGAGGAAAAATACTGGTTTCCAGTTGCAGCAGGTGGCTGTTCAGCATGAACAGTATGTGACTCTTCGGGGATGAATGCCAGAAATAGAACTGTTGGGAGTTGCTCTTCGCAGGTATTACTGGGTCTGCTGCTTCTAAAACTTGAGGCAGATGATCTTTAAGTGAGCTCGGATCAGGAAAGCACAGGTGCCAGTTTAAAGGGGGGGAAAACACAAATCCGAATGAAGTTTGGAAAAAAGAACTCAGCAGCAGAGAGCAGGAATGCCTGATTGACTTTCTCATACTCACGTACCTTTAAATAGTAAATCTGATAGCATAGGTTGAAGCTGTTGCTCAGTATTTCTCAAAATACTTGTCTCTACTCCCTTGGCTTTGACATTCTCTCATCTCACTACCAGCTCTAGTATAAAAACCATTAGGTTGTCATTTGCAACACAGTGGTTCTCTGGAATGCCATTTCACTATCACTCCCCTTCTGTTTTTATCAAAAGGCGGCAGTTCTTCACAAAAAGTAATCCTTCACTTAAATGCAGCCAGAATATATTGGACCTCAAAGAGGTAAGCAGACTTTCTAATAACTTAAGATCATTTTGATGTTAATGGAGGTCACACAATTATTCCTGACTCAAGGAGTCCCCTAATAACTGTTCTCTCTTACACAAAGAGGAACATATAGAATATTTTAGGCAGCCTGTAACAATATAGAATACATATAGCACCATTCTTCCTGAAGGGACCTGAAATAGTCAGTGGTAGCAAAGGTATTTTGTTTGTACAAGCGGAAACCAAATGGGGTGTCCTTTTGTGCTCCAGTTATCTTCTGAGAAGTGGTAAGAGCAAGCGTAAGACTCCTTAAAGGAGATTGGTACCATGAATGCAGGTACAGCTCCTGCAGTCTTTCAAAGGATGCTTGGTCTTGTGCATAGCACGTGTGGGAAACAACTGTTCTGCTTATAGTTTGCTCACTTGTCCTGTTTCGCTAACTGTGAAGAAGACAGTTTGGAGGAAAGGAAAGGTTGTTAGGAAAAGAAAACGGGTATTTCTGGTTTTAATGATTACAGGATAATGTATTCATTCTTCCTTGAACATGAGAGTACAGAACACACATACAGGAAAGATGTGACCACAGCCTCCTTCCAGTGCTGAAAAGGACATCAGTTTTTCTTCCCCAGTCCTTGGTCTCTTCGTTTCCTCCTCTAAGGTTTAGCAGATGTACTCTGAGTAGCTTCCTCTCTCCATTGGGCTTTCTTCTCCAAGTTCATGCTTGTAAGGGATTCATGCCTTTTTACAGCCTACAACATAATGACAAAGCAAGAGCAGAAAGTATCACCTAAGGGACCACAGAGATGAAACCTGAATCAGTAATTTAGAAAATAGCTGGCCTATCCTTACCAAGGCACAGTTTATTTTCCATTTAACAAAATGCTTAATTTATTCTCTGGGAAGAAATGAAACATCTAATGGCTTTAATGCCAGGAAGAGAGAGGGTTAAAATAAAACATCCATAGACTATTTTGGCCTAAACTCATTACTTCTCTGGGAATAAATGAAACCTTCCTGTTAAGGTACTAGCAGATGTATTCTGTGCTCCTGGTCAGTATTTAATCCTAATCTCCAGTCTTCAGAAATCGGAGGTACTGGAAACAAATCAGAAGTTAAACATAACAGATTCCAGCTGTTGTGAAAACAAGGGTCCCAAAGCAGCTGTCCTCCTCTCTTTCTGGTGTTTGCATTCATACGACTCCAATGTCAGAGGAAAATGCTCTGGGAATTGTTAGTGTTTGATCTCTTCTGCTAAAGCCAGGGAAAAACCTTTCCACCGTTTTGTTTCAGAGTGCTGCATCCTTTTCATTTTGATAGGGGAATGCTGACAAGCAGAAATGTCACTTGACCCTTCAGTAGTTCACAGTGCTGGGGTTGAGACTGTTACTAGTTTTAAGGTTTCTCTAGAACACTTAGTAGTCTGTAGAAACAAAATCTGAACATTGTCATCAGACAAACTGTTTCAGAGAAAGGCAGCATGCAAATAAAATTCTACCCATGGAGGTGCTTTAAGCTCAGGGTTTTCTGCTTCCAATCATCCTTAAAAGAATAGAGTGGACTGTGTTTCTGTTACCACCGTGCTTTTTATCAAAAGCAATGTGACAGTAAGCTGCACAGATGATACTCATATTCCTTGACTTTAAGACTAATGCGGCTGAGAGGCTTTAGCTTGGCTTCAGTACACAGGAAGTGTTCCTTGCTGCTTTACAGAAATACCACAAAGTTAATAGTTCACCAGCTGTGTTAAAAACCACATAAAATTAAGGCATGACTAGCCTTTGCTGCATTTGGGATCTTAAACTTTACACTTCCTTATTCCATATGATGCAAATTAAGTCATAGACCTAGTTCTGCCATATGCTGGTCTCCTTTGATATCTTGCCAAATTCTGTGCAAGTGAAGGATACTCAGTGTCTACAGGACTTTGGAGCTTTTCTATGGAATAGTTTTTCAATTCAACAAACAATAATAATTTGAGGAAAGTTGTTCCATCCACACTAAAGGAAGACTATTTTCTAATGCAATTAAAGGGCACAGAATTATTACTGACCATCTCCCCACTGTTTAAAAAGACTTGGAGAATTCTCGTCTGCTTGTGGAGAAACATACTCACTCGCTATTGCTGTTATATTGATTTTTACGAGTGTTGCAGCATGTAGAGGCATTTGTAGTAGGCCCATACAGTGAATTGTATGGACCCCGTTGGCTCAAGGAGCATTTACCTGCCTACCAGATCCTCACAACAAAAGGTGCTCCTTCCTTGCAAACTCTGGCAGCCCATCAGCAAAATTAAAGAGTTAAAACAGCGCAAGCTAAAATTAAGTATTGCACTGAGAAAAAAGAGAACCTTTTTTTTTATCTTTTAAAGGAAGTATATGCAGTCTAACAGTGACATCACCCTTTTCTGACTTGGAAATTAATCAATGAGGGTCACTTCTGGGGAACTAGGAGGACTTATTTTTAATTTTTGCTCAGTGATAAAATGAAAAAAAAACCAAACAAGCCCCACCAAAACAACCAAACCGAAACAGTACTGAGAATCCATAGGAGGAACTGAGGAGTTTATGTGAAGATCGATTTGCACTCACCAGCCAAAAATCTGTGCTTACCTGCTTCCCTTTAATCACCATGACTATGCATCCCAATATTGTCAAGGCAATCATTACATAGCTGAACTTCACGCGCAGTGTGGTCTTTGCTGCTCTGATTGTTTCAATCCTCAAGAATAATAAAAGAACAGACTCTATCAGAGACCCAAATAAACCATCTGGCTAATTGTTTGATGTCTCCTGGCATGCAGTCTACGTCATCTGGTATAATGCTAACTGTACTTGGCTCTTCACAGAAAGGTTTTACAAGAATGGGAAAGGCTAATCCCCAGCTACCTTGGGATGTACTTGGTCACAAAGGAATTCCTCGCAAAGCTGGAAACAAACCCACCATTTTTAACTCCCGGTTATTTAATTGTTAAGAGAGAATGCTGCCTTTCTTGACCACTTGCCTGGAACATAGAGGAGGACGGCTGCACTACTTAAATATGTACGTTCGCTACAGGAACAGGAAAAGCAGAGGGATGCATTTACTAATAATCCTCTACTACAGGATTTGATAGCGCTGCAGATTACACACTGGCTCCTGAAGGTAACAGTCCCCAGAAATTCTGAATAGGACTTGGTAAAAGACCAGTGGTTACCACTTCCCTCCTGCTAGAGTAAATAGTCTTAGGGTAATCTGTTTTCCTAAGAAACTAAGGAGGCATGGACGCTTGTAAGCTTTCCAATATTAGCTTTGGACAGAGAACTCCCTTAAATCTTTTCTTTTTATTTATTTGTTTTATTTCAGGAGGCTTATCTAGCCACACCAGTAGCTACACCACTCATTTGGGAACCCTGTGGCCTAGTCTACAGTTCTTTTAAAAATCAGAACTCTTCCACAAGAAGAGCATCATTGTATCCTTCCAGCTGTACATGTGCCGAGTTAAAACAAAAAGCCATTTATTTTAAGTTGGGTTGAACTCTGAAGATCATTATACCCAAATGATATCTCAGTTACAGCAAATTTAAAGTTTTTATTAGAGATACCAATGCAAGAACGGCCAATGAAGCATAATGCTTTTAGATGTGCTTTCCACAATAACCAAAGACCTATACCCTACATATTTAATGCTCCTTGCAGAACTTAGAGCAATTGCCTCCCTTCTCAAGGAGATCTGAGAGTCTCACTGATTAAGTAAGTCTGGCATATTGTAAAATTATAGATGACTAGAAAAGCATCAACATCATGTGATGAAAGAATAAATGCATCAGACTAGGTAATTATACCCCAAAACTAACATGGATGGTGGATTTAATGGAACTGGGAAATTACCACTGCACACAAACATGAGCGAGTATGGAATCTTTTACCACATTTTGACTCTCGTACTTGGAAGAAAAAAGATACCGAAGGATCCACGATAGTTTAACATGGTAAATCACATAGGACCTGAGAACTGAAGAGTTTTGTTTTTGTTTTTGAAGAGGAGTGCAAGAGTGATTTGATCACTGTTTCAGAGTATTGATCTGAGTACAAGATTTCTGATCGTAGGGAAGATGTCCACCTACCATGAAACTAATAGTTAAATTTTGCTTCCACGTTATTTGTTTTTGCTAATAATCTGCGATGAACAACTTGAGCGCAGGCTGCAATTAAGCTGAAATGCACAGAAGTAGGATTTAAAAACTGCATTAGTTAATTTTTGAAGTTCCTTGGACGTGTTAAAATATGCAAGAGGGACGCAGTTTGCATTTTAAATCAATTCAGTGGCTATGATTAACATTTGTTTAATAAATGAGTTACTTCTGATCACCACATCTTGCAAGATTACTGACTTATATCACAGGCCCTTACAATCCACTCGTAATTCAGCTTAGAACAGGAAAACAAGCTTTTGTGCTTTTATAGCTCTCAATCGTCTTCTCAGCTTTGGCTGAACTATTTGCCTAAATAAAAACAAGAATTCCCTATGAAACTTGCAAAAATGGTCAGAAGTTGGTTTGTCCTTTCAATAAAGCATTGAAATGGCTTCAATCACTCTGCTAACTCTGTTTTCTTAAAAACACTCATAACAAGCGTTTGGTATGCAAAAATATATGAACTGACATAATTTACTAAGTTTTAATAGTTTACACCTTTATGTATTTCAAATGTGATTTTAGGAAAAATGATTCGATACAAAATTGAAGAATTAATTCTTAACAACATTTATCCATTGTGATACATAACAAATAATATATCTTTAGAGGGCAGCTACATAGTTTGCTTACCCAAGCAGTACAAGATTTCCTGTATCTTTTTAATTTAAATAAATACATATATTTAAAAGCATTACAAGCATGTTTGAAAAGATAACCATACTACCACCAGGAATGTTTTTTGAACTAATAATTGCCTTCTGTTGGTGTTGTTAAGTTTGATCTTCACTTTAGACAGGCAAACTAGAACATCCAGTTTTATTTTATACTTTTCACACAGGGCAAAGCATTGACTTTTGGACTCCAGCAGCAACAGGGAAATTTTGCCTATATATATTTTTTGTTAGGGAGCCTTTCCACTCTTTGTTAGTTTAAATTCCACGAGTAAAGAAAGTTGGCCCATGCCCTCCAGACATCCCTTAATAAATATTTTAAATGAGTTTCTGTTATTTTATAGCTATATCATCAAAGTTTCACACAATGTGAGACTGACACAAGAAAAAAACAGTAGAAAAAGCTCACAGTAATATTTGCAAAAAGCTTTTCTGATTGGGAGAAAGAATCAAAATAACTGGTTTGTGAGGTTTTTCTAATGAAACAACTGAGAGATGCTGGTCATCCCTTCAAAAAAAAAAAAATCAAAAGGGATATATTATCTCAGCAATACAGAATTGCTCAGGTCACCTCATCTACAAACACACCACCAAACACAGCAGTGTAAGACTTTTCAGCTGTGAAAACCCATTCCATTTAAGAAAAGTTATTCTGGAGTTGCATTCAAGCAACTTACTCCTGCGTAGACAATGTCTCTTTTACAGCTTCCAAACCGGCACTTACGAGACAGTCTCTGGTATATCCTCTGTTTTTTTGAAATGGCCTGCCCACAACAAAAATCTTTTCTCCCAGTCTGTAGGCTTGTGTCCGGGCACCCTCAAATGAGACCGACCTAAAAAAACCAACAAAGAAAACCAAAACTAAACCGAACAAAAACCCAAACAAGCACACAAACAAACAAAAACAACACCCCCCCCCCCCCCAAAAAAAAACCAAACCAACAGTCAGAGAAGACGAATTGCCACATCTGTAATGAAACCAGTTAGGGTGAGCAATGCAGAATTGCATGAAGTATGCAGAAGTATGATTGCTAGGGTTGGTTAGGGAACAAAAAGTATATCACATCAGATTACCAAACCTGTAAACATGGATTAAACTGAGGCCATGTAAACTGAGCCAAATCTTGCCCAAGACCTCTATATTTGTAGCACTAAATTTGCGGAACCTGCTCCAGCATTTAAGCTTCCTAAGCTGCTGTGATATTATAGTTTTGTTATTACATTTAAATTAGTTTAAAAAAATAAAATAAATCAAATGGAACTGCTACAGAAAAGCCCACATGCTGCACCACTGCATGACAGAACGTTAACTTTTTCAGGGAGTGCAAGATTTTATCTTCTCTGGAGGTATAAACAAACAGATGACCATAGGCAAAGATTAGACCCTTAATTTTCAGCTCAGTCCTTCAAACTCCATATTAAAAAAATCATTCAGAATGTAATATAGGAAGGTTTCCATTCATAACATACCATTAAAATCTAGCAAACAAAGCGCAAAGATAGACAGCTTTCTAACTCCCCACCTCCTTTTTTTAAAAAAAAAAGGCAAAACAAAAACCACCAACCCAACAATGGGAGGTATCCTGTATGGCTCTGTGCTGCCTCGTGGATTCATGAATTATCTAGCAAGTAGGGTGGATAGACAGTTTGCTGACAACACTAAGTTTTTCAGAAACAATAAAGAAGAGGGCTAAGCGTGTAGAGCCGCAGGGCTTCAGAATCCTGAGTCCGTGAGATGGCCAGTAAAACCCCATGTACAGGAACAGGAAGCAATTCCAGTTCACGTGCAGAAGAGAGACTCTAACCCAACCATTGCTGCTGAGGATTAAGTCCTTGGGGTTTCATGGCGTTTTTGGCAAAATGTTCAGTAATAGCCAGAAAGGGAAACAGCATTACTAGCAATGATTAGGAAGACAGGCCAACACAAAAGCGTTATTATGCCATTGTATAAAAACACGACTCCAGCATTTTGAAAAGCACGTGAAATACCGATCCCTCATCTCAGAAACAGTTGAAATAGAATGGGTACAGAGAAGATTGGTAAGGACGACCACAGGTATGGAATGGCCACCATGTAAGAAACAATATCATAGCCCGAGACCTTTGGCCTGGAAGAGCGGTAACCGAAGCTCCCTTCAGCACAACAGAGGGCACCAGAATCGTAAGTGACATTCATTGGGAGCGTGGGTTATAATGAACAGATCCTGGTTTGGAAGGGGTATTGAATAAAGGAACATCAGATTGAAAATAACATGCACCAGGTTCAAAAACAAATTCAAGACTGTACTTGTTTTCTCACAGCGTGTTTCAGCTGAAGAATTCCTTCACAGAGGATGCGGATGCTAAAAATACATCCAGCTTCAAGAGACTACGCAAATTTATGAATGAAAAATCCAGTGAGGACCATTAAACACGAAGATGCCACCTCTGGGTCAGCAGTCTAGGGAGAAACACTACGTTTGCCCTGTTTCTACACTCTTCTTTAGATCCCTGCTGTTGGTCACCATTCCTATTAGTCTTCACAAAAATGTAAGGGACCTCCTTTACCGACCACTACAGGAGAGATGACACCGTTAAGGAGACCTTTGGTCTTACCCAGGACAGGTACATTATGTTTTTAACACGGAAGTATGCAAAATGCTTCACACCTGTACGCTCCTTTTATCTAGCACCAGTAGGCCATGAAGGGAACCTGTTATACAGGGGGTCTGATGAGGGCATCATAACTGTCCCATACACAGTGAAAAAGTGTTCATGGCCTGAACTTTACCTGAACATCTCCACCCTTAAACATGAACTAAGCCAACGATTCAGACCGACTCTCTCCCGCAGGGCATGTTCAATTTTGTGAACAGCTGGAGCTGGTTGTACTATGAAAAACTGCAAAAGTATTTTAGCTCGTACGATGTTCCTGCGCGTCGATAGTTTACATTGGGGTTGAACAGTTGGTTCTAGAGCACAGCTGAAGAACCTCAGTGTAGGACTGCATGTCAGATAAGATGCTAGCGACCTGCTACAAAGTGAAAGCTGTGTTATTGTCACAAGAAGAAATATTGACCCTTGGCTTTGTTAAAAAACAAGATTTTATTGCTAAATTTAATGCTCAGTTTTTTAGTGTAAAGATCAGAATTCCCTCTCACAAAATCAGGGATATTAGCGTCTATGTCAGCTAAATTCCTCTGCAGAAGATCGCAGCCTGGATATCTAAATATTTTGTGGCATAAAACGTAGCACGGTCATTATCAGAAACTCTTACTTCTTGGCTGAAGTTGACTTTCTTCCTGGGGTTTAATACAAAGCCTTCTGCTTATCTTCAGATCCATTCCTTTAGTCATCCTCAGAACTGAGGGAATATTTATTCCCAGCAGTTTAACGGCCCTATCTGGAAAAGAAAGCAGAGGAAGCAAAAGGCCCAAACCTAATTCAGCACAGCAGAAAGTGAGAATACTACTTTTTAAATGGAAATGTTTTTTTTTAACCCAAGAGAAAAAAGAAAGAAAAACAATAGGTACAAATCTAATACTATGCAAGGAACACCAGATTTAGGTTGTAGCAGAGTCTACCAAAGAAATTAAAGCTTGGCTCTATAAGCTGTGACTTGAGCTTGCCCATTAACCTTACGCAGAAGAATGGGAGCGCGCAACAACAGCCTACAAGCAATTTCTAACACACAATGCGCGTCACAATTTCAAGGAACTTATCTATTCATATGCTTCAGATATAGCACTTTGGACAGTGCTGTTTCAAGGACTGCACACCAGCATTCTACCCATCTTGTCACATCCCAAAAGCGAGTCACAGACTTGACCGAGTCAAGAAAAAAGCCAAGAAAAAAGCAGAATCTCGCAGTGCCGAGACACCTACCTTGTAGTGTATTAGAAAATGCCAGGGCACCTTACATATGAAAACATACTCTCAGGAATGAGCTTCTAATTCATTAATTAATACAATGAAAAAATTCTGAGGGGGGAAAAAAAAGCCTCTGAAAGGCAAGAGGGCACTTTTAAAAATATAAATTTAGTTCTTTTCTTCTTTATGCTGGCTGAAACGGTCTCTCCTATGAGAAACAGTTGCCCTTTATTTTCTAGGCATAACAAATTCCAGCTCCGAAAAAAAAATAATTTGCATTTATTTAGAGGCACACACACCCCCCCCCCCCCCCGAAACCAGACCCTTTCCGAGACCTTCAGAGAAGAAAAAAAAAAAAAAAAAGGCACAAATCCATTCCTTTGGGCTCTTTTCTCTTTTCAAGTCAGCCTGGAGGCCGCCAGGCTTCAGGCGTCGCCGCCCCTCGGGCGCGGACGGTACCGCTTCACCTCAGCCCCGCTCCCCCGCAGCTCCCCCGCCGCCTCGGGGGGCCGCCCCGGGGCTGGCAGCGCCGCTGCCCGCCGCCGCCTCACGGGGGAGGGGGCGAACCGCCGGCGGCGGCAGAGGTCGGTCAGCGTCCCCCCCCCGCCCCGATCCCCCCTTCACACCCCCATACCCCCCCCCTCCCCCTCACATCCCACCCACCTCCCCTCACACCCCCCCCTACACCTCCCCTCACAACCCCCTCACACACCCCCCCCACCTCCCCTCACAACCCCCTCACACACACCCCCCACCCTCCCCCTCACACCCCCCCCACCTCCCCTCACACCCCCCCTACACCTCCCCTCACAACCCCCTCACACACCCCCCCCACCTCTCCTCACCCCCCCCACACCTCCCCTCACAACCCCCTCACACACCCCCCCCACCTCCCCTCACACCCCCCCTACACCTCCCCTCACAACCCCCTCACACACACCCCCTACCTCCCCTCACACCCCCCCCACACCTCCCCTCACACCCCCCCCACACCTTCCCTCACAACCCCCTCACACACCCCCCTACACCTCCCCCACACCTCCCCTTACACCCCCCCACCCCCCTCACACCCCCCCTCCACCTCCCCTCACACCCCTCTCACACCCCCCCACCTCCCCTCACACCCCCACACACCTCCCCTCACACCCCCCCTCCCCTCACACCCCCCACCCCCCTCACCCCCCCTCACACCTCCCCCTCACCCCCCCTCACACCCCCACACACCTCCCCTTACACCCCCCCCCCCCCCTCACACCCCGCCACAGACGCGGCCCCGCGGCAGTCACTCACCGGCGCGGCCCCACATGGCGCGGCCTCCGCCCTGCCCGCCGCGGGCCTCTCAATGTCACCGCTGGGCCGGCGCCCCGCCCCCGGGGTTGGAGCCCTCCCCGGAGAACGCCCCAAAGCCGCCAGTGGGGATACCCGGACGGACGGACGGACGGACGGACACCCCGCCGCCAGGGCCCGCCCACAGGCAGGGCCCACCCCGCGCGTCATCCCGCCTCCCCCGCCGGATTGGCCGCCGCCGCCGCCCTCGGCCTTTCCAGTATGGCGGCGCCCAGCGGAGCGGCGAGCTGCGAGGACTTTGCCGAGTTCCAGGTACGCGGCGTGGGGGGGGCGGCGGGTAGGCCGCAGGGTGGCGGAGGGGGGAGGGCGCGCTCCCGCCGCCTCCCCCGCGCCGCCGCCCGGCGCGCTCCCGCCGTCTCGTAGCGGCGCCGCGCGGCCCCGAGGGAGCGCGCGCCCCGCGGCGGGAGGCGGCGAGGTCACCCCCTCGCCGCGACGGTCGGGATGCGGCGGCGGCGGCGGCGGGGTCCGGCCTTCCCCTCGCCCCCCCCGCGGCGGGGGATCCCCCCTTCCCGGGAGCGGGGGGGGGGGGAGCCCGCGGCGTGGGAGCCCGCGCGGGCGGAGGGAGCTCCGTGGGAGCGTTCACGCTGTTTGCTGGAGCGTGGAACAGCCCGCGTATGTCCCGCGGCGTGAGCAGAGGCCAGGCCGGCTGAGGTGGCGGTACCCGGCGCGCTCCTTAAACGCCAAAAAAACCCGTGGCGGTTTATTGGCGGGTTTGGGTTTCGCTGCACGTCGTGCCCGGTTTCCCGCCTGGAAGCGTGGGCGGGCGGGGCCGGGGCTCCGGGCAGCGGCTGGCGCGGGGCGGGGGGGTGGCCTGAGGGAGCCGCCGCAGGGCCCGGGCGCTGCGGGGGCTGGCGCTGCTCAGCCCTGCGCTGTTCCCTCCCCGGCCCCGGCCTTTCCGCCAAGGAGGCTGCTTGGTTCGCGGCACGTCCTCCTGCCTGTGGAAGCCGTTCGTTTGGTGGTTGGTTTGGTTTTTCTTTTCTTTTTTTGCTGTTTGTAAGCAATACGCTTGATTTCCTATTAAAGACTTGCAAATTATTTTTTTTTGCAGTGAGCTTTGCTCAGAGACGTAAGCAAAGATTTTTACTTTATTTTACTTTTAACGCAGGAGTTGCTCAGGGTCATGAGGACGATCGATGACAGGATCGTCCACGAATTAAACACTACGATTCCAACAGCTTCCTTTGTGGGGAAAATTGATGCCGGCCAGACGTGTAAAGAGCTGTACCAGTCTGTGAGTGTGCACTCCTTCGACTTTGAGCTCGCTTCCTGATGTTTTATTACGTGCGGTGGCCGGTAGAGCATCCTCAGTTTCTAAGGGAACCACTGCCTTGGTATATCATACTTTATGTACCCATAACTGGCATGCTCGGCTTCTCTACAGAGCTAAGGCCACGCGCATGTAACGCTGCTTCAGTTTAAAACCACCCGGGGAGCCTACTTGTTCTGCAGTACCGGTCCTTCCGGCTGTACATCAGGCTTCAGTGGATGGCGTTAGCCCAGTCCGCTTCTTTTAAAAATGGGTGCTAGCGCGCTTTTGCACTACTTTGCAAGACTCCTGCTCACGTGTATTTTTGGCTCTTGATCAAGTTGGTAGCTGCTGCTCAAAGCAGTGTCGCTTCCAACGTGCGGATTATAGAGTCAAAGGGATTTCTATAGGCACAGCAATGCCTTGACTGTGGACAGTCTCTCTTAAACTTGTAGCTCGGAGGCTTTTATTCTCTGCTGAACTAGTTGCTGTGACTTTCTTTCTCTCCCCGCTTAGCTGATGGATGCTCACACCAGCAGAGAGAGAATCATCAAAAACTGCATTGCTCAGACTTCTAGTGTAGTGAAAACTCTCAGAGAAGAGAGGGAAAAGGCCCAGGACGACGTAGCATTATTAAAGCAACTCAGGAAAGAGCAGACAAAGGTGAGTGGTGGAGCTTTTCAGAGATTACTTAGGGAGGAAGAGGAGGGTATCTTTCCCAAACGGAAAGACCAGTGTGATGGAGAGGACCTGAAGTGGATCCTGACTCCGGCAGTCTTTTCCAGGGTTCTTGTTGGCTGGGTTTGTGAGAACCACTTCCCCTAGGCCACAAGACAGAGCTGCTTTTATCCTACAAGTGGAGCATTTTCTGAGATCCCATTGTGCAAATGCTGTAGAAAAATGTGTACTTCCCCACGGTGGACTCTAACCTTCACTGGCTAACACCACTTAGCGTACAGCTTACCTGTGGCTCACTTGGTCCCTTCAGAATCCCTGAAGGTTCATTTTGCCTTTTTGAGATCTTGTAAAACTAGTATATCTGCAAACAGCAAGTATGGCTGCCAAGATGCAAACACCAGAAGATAATGAGATATGGCTTTTGTGTATGTCTCTCGCACCACAGAGTTATGCAGCCTTAAAGCTGTCCCTTTCCATCATCACCCTGAGAAGCATCTTTCTTGCTTGGTCTGTTAATGGGAGTTCCTGTCCTCTACGAGGAGCTGCCAGGCAACCCTGAATTCCACTTAACCAACTTTTTTGTTGTTTAGTATTTCTTGGATTAATTTTTGAATACCTTGTGATGGTATGAGAGAGACGTCTGGGTTTGCGTAAGGAATTTTAATGAGCAAACGCCCTCTCAGTCTTCTGGCCTCTGGATGGAAAGCGTACTTCACCAGAGGTGAACAGAGATGATCTAGATGCTCCGTCGGAACCCTACTGAAGTTTTTGCCCCCATTCCAGAGCATCCTTTGTAGGGGAAAGGATACTGCGTGTGTAGCTCTAGGAGTGGAGATTAGCAGGGATGTGAACTGTTCCATCGATTCCTCTTCCGGACCTGCTCTGTGTGGCTGTGATCACTTTACATTTTTTTCCGCACCATATGCTTGCAGCAGATACCAAGTAAGACTGCTTGCTAATTGCTTTTTTTTTTTGCACATGCTGGCTAGGTGTGTCTGTTGTGTTCAGCAGTTTAGTGAGCCCTCCTCTGTTGAGGACTGTCTTAACCAGTGCTTTTGAGTTCCCAATGTAACAGTGAGTTCTTCTCGTAACAGTCGGACATCCCACCATCCTATATATATAGATAGGTAGATAGTGTCCTACATAGGGTCCTGCGTATCGGCTGCAGCTTTCCCTGCTGCAGGCCCATAAGACTTGAAGAGATCGGTCCTGAATTTTCCTTTTGCAGTGCTGAACTTCCTCAAAATCCACTTGCCCCTGTACTTCCAAGAGGAGCCTGTTTTAGCCCCTGTTTCAAAGGGCAGTTGAATGCTGATGCAGTTGTAGTTAAAGGGCTTCCTAGGGAGAAGATTTGAACTCAAGCATCTGATATTTCCCAGGCATTGAGTGAGTGAACTGTTTGTTCATGTGTTCTTCAGGGAATTGCTCTGTCGCGAGCTCAGATTTAAAGAACCACGTGGCAGGCGAGTGGTTTTATTCTTAACGCCTCACTTACGGAACTGCTAACAAACAGCCGTATTAATTTGGAAAACTAGAAAAGTCTCTTAGTATTTTCTACACATTTTGTTTGCAGAGCCAGTTCTTCAATTTGTTTACTTACCGAGCCCAAAACGTATCACTCACTAGGAGGATCACAATGAAAATGTTTAATAATTGGAGGTGATTTCAAATGTTAAAAGCAATCCATGATTTGGGAACATCCCAGAAATCTTTCGCTGAGATGACCTCAAATTTGCACTTGTACTTTATTAGGTGTTGTCCCCCTGCCTTTTTTTTTTTTTTTGTTCTCTGTGAGAGTTGTGTTTTTTCTAGAACTCAAATAAGCTATCTTGAGAGAACACATCCTACGTTTAAGATTATGCATTTCAAATATATATTGACTTGGTTGCAATACAGGTCTGTTTTCTCTTGTTATTTGTGTTTCTTTCATCCTGTTAGTGGTACAAATTGGAGGACTTTATCCAAAATTATTACTTCTGGGTTTTTGAGTAAGAAAGCCTTGAGTAGTGTCAGTCTAGCAGCCAATTCTTTTAGTCCCCTTACATTAAAACATCATTTGATTATTGTATTAATTTGTTATCATCTTAGTTTACTTGAATTAAGTGTCATAAAATATCCAACCAAGTAAAATCTGGAAATCCAAAACATGCAGCATAATGATTATTAGCTTTATCAATCGAATTAGTAAGGCTTGTTAATGTCAGAGTATGTTTTAAAAACAACAACAACAAAACCCCCTGCACAGCCATGTTGATTAACACTGTATTGCTCCTCGGGTCTGCAGCTCTAAGGAAGAGGCTAAAATAGTAGTTTTGCCTAGGCTTGGTGTCAACGGCAGTTAATGTGACGGCCCAGATGACTGTAAACCTATTCACATCCTCCAGCAGGAACAACGTTTCTTTGAACCGCTAAAGATCTTCTGAGTGGTTATTTTATAGAGACTGATCCCGGTCATCTAGTCACCCTGTCGACGCTAGATTGTTATTTCAAACAGTTTGGGCTCCTGTTGCGTAGGTAGAAATTCATCCAACAGCTGTGTTAGCTGTGTGCATCTGGGACCTCTTACCTGGAAGGTTTTTGATGGGATTGCTGTCTTAGCTTGCACCTGTTCACCAGCTCTCCAACCGGAACCATGTATTTAAAATGGATAAACTCTGATCCTTAGTCTGTTGTGTTAAAGACTCCAACAAAAATACATCCTAAATGTAGGCAAAAATGGCAGACAGTTCTTATATCTCCTACTATTGCTTCTGGGCCTCATGGCAGGATCAAATTACCACAGGTCACCTGAACGCAACTGTCACGCGTGCCTCTTGGAGTTTCTAAAAGACGAAAACCAAAGAGATTCTTGGATTTCTCATGGGTCGAGTGAGCGCTCAAGAACTGTATATTGTGGTGGTTCTTGCTAGAGCTTTTGCATCTGTGTAAATGTGATTTGCCCTAACGTGATCACATAACATGTTAACTGGTTCACATAGCATGAACATACGTGATCTGTTCTTGTAGACCCTTTTTTTGGTCAGTGCACAGAGTAGACGGCAAAGGAAGCGGAGGGGATCTCTTTATGATCTTAATTCTAAATCCAGAATCTGAGATCTGTGTGTTCAGTCCTATCCTTGCTGCCAGCTCCCTATATGACTCTAATAATGTATGTGTGGAAGAATGACAAGTCAAGGCTGCAGAGCTGACCCCGGCACTGGCATTCCCTGTGCCAAGTGCTTGAATTAGGCATAGTTATTTTTGTCTGTGAAGCCATTAACAATAATCAGTTAATTGCTAGCAAATCTTGATGGGCAATATTTAACAACAGAGCATTAGTAATCAGGAGCTACTTCTGCCAGGCTTGCGCTGTGAGTCTGCCTTCACTGTGCCCTGCAGACTTCAGCCTGCCCCAAGTATCGGCTGAACGGAAGGGCCAGACTTTCAGGACGATTACGCGTCATGCCCTTCAGTTTGCACCATCGGAGGGGATGCGTACCTGGTACCGGGGTTGTGATCTAGAAAGTTGCAATGGTAGCAAATATTGAAGGCTGCAGGGAGGCCTGTTTGACAATAACCTCTTTATCTGTTACTTTCTGCAGTTGAAATTGATGCAGTCGGAGCTGAATGTTGAAGAAGTGGTAAACGACAGAAGCTGGAAGGTACTCAGTCATTCAAAATAGTGATGATGTTCTGTCCCAACAGACAGTCCTGCACTGGAGGTGTGGGACCGGTGCCTTATGAGGCAGGTTAACTAGAAATAGGTAAGGGCAGTGCTGGGGGAAGTGTTTCAGGTCAGTCATTTTCCCAGTTCTGGATGCAGAGATCAAAGTTTTTCAGTTGCACTGCAAAGAAAAGAAAAGCGTCTGATCTAGGGGGGAGGAAGGACTGTGGAGGACTCCCTGTGTAGATCCCTTTCTCCGCCTTGCCCAGTTGCTAAGGGCTTTGTAGACTTTTCTGTGGTGGCCTGTCTGAAAAGCTTTGCTGGGCCTCTAACAAAGTTGGAGGGATGAGTCTTTCAAATTCGGCTGTGTTTCGTACTGATCATGCTCCTGAGCGAGCCGAGGCCAGAGGAGGGTGGGGCCGTAGAAGCTGAACCTTTTCCTGATCGGGTTTCTGCAGGCCTGGACTGATGCTCTCTGGTGCAAAAGGTAGGCTTGCGGTTGCTCTCTTGTGTCAGCAGAGGGGGCAGATCACCCTCTGGATTGATGGCCCCAGACACTTGTTATAAAGTGATCTTAACACTGAGCTTGAATTCTGAGGTGACTGTATTCTGTCACTGCAGCGTTTCACGTCTAGCATCCTTTTCTCATTTGTTGTAGCTTTTCAGAGCTTTCAATACTGTACAGAGAACCTCTTACCCTCTCTAAATGCAAAAAGGATTTTTTGCAAATAGCTAGTACTAGCTGCAGCTTCCTTTTTAATCTCTACTTCAGGATTTTAGTCCTCTAGATTGCATCAGCATAAATGCAATACAGCTTGTGTATTCTTGGAGATCTAGTCACCACAATACAGCTCAGTGCAGGCTGATTAGATGAGCATCTCCATGTTTTTCCAGGTATGCTTTGCTGTCGATACTGTCTGAAAAAGCTAATCGTGCCTTTGAGCTTAATTAATTTAAAGCTGGCTCAGATATGACTAAACAAGACCACAGCCTTAACAACATGCTGCAGGCGCCACCAGTGGCAAACATTGTATGGCAACTCTGCTGTCAGTTTTATTTAAAAGGGGTGGGGGGAAGACCCGCCCCACACTATCTCCATTCTGAAGCCCAGAGTCGGCACCAAAGTTAGCAGTGATGCCAGTGATTTCCTGTAGCTGCATTAACCTTCGGCGAGTGACAGAAATGTCCAGTTTTTCCTGAAGATGGAGAACGTCTCATTTATAAGTAGTGAGGTATGCGTGGTGCAGGGGTACCTTAGCCTGCTACTGTTTAAAGTAGGGCTTGGAGAGAAAAGTACTCCTGGGTTTTATCTCCAACTCTGCTATTGTCTCCATCTGAATATAGGCATAAATGTCTCATTTAGCTGCCTGTAAAAATATTTCACTGAAGGAATTAGATAGACCCAGTCATAGTTGTGGGCTGAATGCAATTTGTTACGTGGAAGTGGTTATTGGCTGGCAGGTGAGAACCTCCACTCTTTGTTACTGTTGCAGACTTCTAGTTGGAAAGTACACTTATGTATTTACATTAACCCTAACCAACTGAATAGTGATTGGGAAAAATCTCATTAGGAAACAGAAAGTTATTTTCAAACATTTAGTCTGGGTGGCTGTAGCAATAGTGGCATACAGAAAGAGGCTGCTTTATAGAAATGCATGCGGTGGAATTTTGTTCGGCTGATGCCAAACAAGGAATTGACTTCCGAAACAAGACACTTGCATTAGTCTCTGTACAGCACCTCCCCGCTGGAGTTTATCGTTGGGAGTGTTTTGTATTAGTACGTCAAAGACAGCAAACTCAAAACTTCTGCATCATAACATGGATGTTAAGGTTTCTCAGGCGCTGTTGTTCTTGTCTGAAAAATGAGACTAGCACTTCACAGGTAGACCAATGGAGTTAGTTGGCCTGAGCAACACACTGAGATCTGTGGATCAATGATCCTAGAAGTAGGAGGTGGTATTAGTAAGATTGCAGTATTCATCTTCCTTCTATAGCCTGCAGAGTTACTGTTAAAGATGCTTTAAAAGTTTGTGTGATAGCAAGCTGGAAGCTGCAATTTTTTTGATGTGTTGTTTGATGCAAGAGACCCTTACAGTGCTTTAGAGTGTATTTCCTGTACCCTTTAAGACATATATGCCCTTAAAATGTCTTTGACAGGCAGTGGACAAAAATGGTGCAATTTGCTTAGTACTAAAATGTTTCTGAACGGGAACCCTTTGGGGTCTTAATTTCTACTGTTTCCTTCTATCACTTATCTGATCTCGGACATTTACATACTCTTAACTCTTCCAGAGGTGTCCACTGCACGTGGTAATGTAGTGGGACAGGCTGGCTGGCTGCGTGTGAAAGAATCTGTGTCACAACTTTTGTTTTCTGGAGTATGGAGAAGTTTCTAATACGTGTCTGTTTCATAAAGTAAATTAAATCTGAAAATAAGTTGAAAATGACTCAAAAATTGTTAAGAATCAATGCTAAAACTAATGCGTGCTGCAAACTTCACTTTTGCTGAAGTTGCCAATAGGTTCTGAACTCTGAAAAAGGAGATCAGCTGTAGAAGTAGAAGATTCTAGGAAGATACAGTTTAAAAGAATGTGTTTATATAAATATGATGCATAACTTCCCTAAAATTACAAGACCATTCACTCTGCATGTGAAACCAATGGGAGAGTTCATGAAACTCAACGCCCTGAAGATCACAAGCATTTGGATCTGAAAAGTCCCTGGACAGCTTGGCAAAATGTGCTCTTGCAGGAGTGCTGGTGGGGGAACTAATAACCACCAGTGCCTCAGCTTGGTGCTAGGTGGTGCTCGTGTCACTGCTCAGGACATGTGCTGGACAAGTTTGGAGCCAAAATGATAAATAACTAAATCGCTTGTAAAGAGCACCTGTAACTTTGGTGTGAGCCGATGTGTTGTGCTTTTGATTCAGACTGCCTTACTCTAAATAGTCACATTTATTGGCCCTCCTTAGGGTAAGCAGTCTGCTTGACAAGGCCTGCAGTTCAAGCTAAATGAACATGATCTTCAGTCTCTAGTTCTCTGTGCTAAATTTTACTCAGAGAAGGTGCCAGACGTGAATGAGGCGAGAGCCATGTGCCCTTTGCATTAGGAGGGCTGGCAGCATCAGCACCTGCACTTCACTAACAGTGTGAACATGGCTTCCAAGAGCCCTTGCACTGCTTTTTAGCTGTCACAAGATGCATTTGCTCAGGGAAGAGAAGAATACAGCGTCCAAATTTGAATGCCAGATTGAATTTAACAGAACAGAGCTGGTCAGGAGCCTTCCACTGATAATTTCTCTCTTCCTTTAATAATAATAATAATAATAAAACCCGAACAAACAAACAAAAAAAAACCCAACCAAAAAAACCCCACAAAAAACTGAAAAGGCAGGCATCGTAATCTTTGAGGATAACAAACTACCAGGATTATAAGCCTGCCTTATCTGAGGGAGAACACTTTTAGTGCTGTGTAGTCCCCCAGCATCAGGCAGCAAACTTTGGATTCACTGAAGCCAGGAGAGAAGGTGAATGGAGACAGATGCCTTGGTAAGTACCATTTATTGGTACAGCAGGGCTGGGCAGCTTGAGATGAGTGCTACGTGAAGAGATAGTTGTCTGAACTAGCTCTGAAGTTCTTATCTCCTGGATGAAGGCTGATTCGCTTTTGCTCTTCTGTTTTGGTGTCTCAGGTATTTAATGAGCGTTGCCGAATTCACTACAAGCCTCCGAAGAGTCAATGATGTGGGGTATTTTCCATCAAGGTGGTCCATAACCATGAGAGCCAAACTGGAAAGAGACCTTGGGTGAGCTGTATTGGGACCCTCCAGAACCAGTAGAACCCAGTCTTGTTTTGTTTTGGACCTACTTAGCTGAAATCTCAAGGTTGAAATGATTCTCCTGTAATTAAGAGAAAACAACTCATCTTTTGTACAAAATATGTGAACAAATGAGTTTTATAGTATTAAAATAATTTTCAAATGGAATGCAAAACCGGCATCTTTCTTGAACTTCTACAGCTTCAGCAGTCCTAGGGGGAAGAACAGCTCTGAGCAGGGAGGACAGGGCTCTCCCTGAACTGGCGCTTGCCAAACTGTCAAGGAACATGGTGTGTCTGTGCAAATAATCTACTAAAATCTGAAAGGAGATAAAAACTGCAGAATGATCAGCAAAGCGTAGGTTCAGCATCCCTGAAAGTAAGAAGCTACCAGCATTGTTCTGAACTACTCAACACTAGCAGCATTGGTTCAGAGTTGCACGTGGATGCAGGTTTGCCATTGTTCCCACAATGCTGACGGGCAGCATCTGTTGCGTACTGTCCTTTGTTCTGTGTTACCAAGTGCTGGATTTTTTCTTTAAATGGGGAACGTGGTGACAATTAAAACCACTTTGGGTTGGAGATGAAGATATATCTCATTCGGGACTGAGACAGTTAACTATCCAGTGACCCTATTTTGCCCCTCTTTCTGAACCTTTAAAATTAATTCCATAGGTGTATTGCATTTGAACTGAGAAAATAGCTTTGCATACCTGATCCTGTTGATTCTTGCCATAGTGTTGTATTTAGAAAGCTTTAAATGCAATGCCCCTGCAGTAACACAGCATTTAAAAGCGAATAAGTATAAGGAAATATTGCTGGACTTAGACCTTTGTTTTTTACTAACACTCCTTGGCTGACAAGGTCTGCTTTGTTTCCAGCTGGTTTTATCACTTATTACTAAGTCTTTGAGAACCATCGAACTTGAACAGAGCCTTAAAAATACAGGCCCCATCTTGCAAACGCTTTCAGTTACAGCACTGAATTAACTATGTAGTCTCACATCCTTAAAAGCTGTGCATATTTGGGGCGTGGGAAGTAAGCGGAGGAATGTACCTGTGTTGCTGAAAGCTGGCAAAAATCTGTGCAGCATCATCTGTTTTATAGTTGTTTGTCCAGTAGAGACTCAAACTACTTGGTGGCCTTTATTTTTAGGCAGCAGAGTCATTTAGTCTCACTTTTCTTTGAGAATGAGGCAGAAATATATTTTAAGTCTTTGAGGATATAAACTCTAATGTTCAAACTTCATTTTCTTCCCTTTTTTTCCCCAAGGTACTGCAACTGCTCTAAGCAGAACTTTACTCCAATTGGAGCACTTGTCTCACTCTTGAAGTATTCTCATTGTTTTTCTGCAACTCTGAAAGCAGAAAACATGTTTGTTCTTCAGCTGTTAAGTTCTTATAATTGTTTATCCTCAAAGTGGAAATCAAATAGTGCTCAGTACTGTGGGCTGAATAGCCAGTAACCTAATTTCCACAGGAGATGGTCCACTGATGAGATGTTGAGAACAGTCAGTTTTGATTTCAAAGTTGCTACTCTAACGCTGACCTCTAATATAGGTGTCTAAAATATTTGTTCTCTCCAGGGCTTGGATCTACAATTGCAGGGACAAATTCTCCTTTTAAGCCAGTTGTAGGCTAGAAACTTCTGCCAGCATGTATAGAGTTGGCATCAATACTCTTGAAATGTAAGCTTGTGTTGTATTTCTGTAGAAACTAGATTGTAATGAGAATTAATCACTGTCCTCCTCTATCCATCCAGATGTTTGCTCAGCTGTTGTGGGAAAACTTCTTCACTTAAGCAGATGCTGTGAAAAATGACCTGTGAAATGGATGTGATACATACGCAGATTATTTTTTGTTTTGCAGTAGCCCAGCTTAGCATTTGTTATGAGAAAACTGTAAAAAAAAAAAAAACCAAAAAACAAACAAAAAAAAAAAACCAAAAACAAACCAACAACCAAACCCCAACTCCAACATAGCACCGTTTTTCGTTTGAATATAAGGCCAAACAAGTAGATCTATACCAACGTGTATATGAAAAACTTCTGACACCATAAGAAGACTTCTAAGTCCTAAACATCCCTTCGTGAGGTGTTTGCAGCTTGTATACAGAGGGTTGCACTAAGAACTTGAATTATTCTATTTAGTTTGCTCTGAGCACAGAGGGATATCTCTTACAGTACATGGCAAATCACATGGATCAAAGGCTGTTTTGAATCTTGCTGTTGAATTTAGTGGAACATGAAGGTGAGTAACTGGATTTGCATGCCACGCTTTGGGGCACGGGGAAGGAGAAAAAGGCTTTGCTATTTTTTGAGTACTTAAGATTTGCCTGTGAAGTGGGATGTTTTGTGATGGTATGTAAATGGCGTTGGTATGAGCTGTGGGCCGTACTAAGCAAAGGCAGGTAAAATCTCTGTGTCTAGTAACCCCTGTCCCTTCTAGGATCATGCCTAGTCTGCGATTGAATCCTGCTTCAACTTCACCATCAAGGTAGTCACAGGTAGTGACAGGTAGTCACGTTACTGGGCTGCTTGATGTCATATGTGAATCAAATAATGGACCCCAGGAATACCAGGATTTCATCCTTTTCCTGGTTCTAACTTTATTTCTGCAAGTAAAGGCACTTGAGCAAAAAGCACAACTGATGCCCCTGCCCAGAGTTTAGATCTCCTGCAGGTGGCTTCCCCCTCTGCTCGGGCTTTCCCATTGCTTGGAAATGGTGAATATAGGTGGGCAGATCCTGGTTCCTTGGAAAGTCCTCTCAAGCGTGTGCTTCTGATTTCCTTCTGTGAAATAGAATGAGGTGGGTTTTTCTGACACTCATTGCTGTTGTCTTCTGCAGCCTGTAGGCACTCAAGACTGACGAAATAGGTAACCTCTTTACAGAAGTTTTTTAAGGATAGAATTTGGTTGTCATGAAGCAGACTGAGGGAGGAGGCTCTTTACTGGTACCGTAGGCTCAGCATAGGCAGGGATATGATAACTTTGTGCTGCTGAAGTTGAGGTTTCTATTAATCCTAGTTGATGTACAATGTCAGAAATCTTTTGAAATCAGGGTGGGTAGCAGTAGGGGAAACCTTTGCAGACCAGCACGTTGAAATTCAAGGCTGTTGTTACTGTCACGATGATGAGTAGATCTTCAATTGGTAGATGGAGGGCTGCTTTCATTTGGCAGCTCTTAAAATTTGGTGCAGACCATGTGTCGTTTCATCCCGTCACAATTACATGTCTTGTCACTGCAAAACCAGAAGACTGACCTACTGACTTAGCTTTCACAATCATTTCTGTAGAAGTGGCTTAATTTCTGGTTTAAAAATAACTCATAAATACATAACCCTGGGGTTTGGGTTTTTTGTTTATTTGCTTTGTTTTGTTACTGTACTGGTGTTTTTATTGACTGTAGCTTCTTAAAATTGCTTATACAGGACCAGAAAGTAGTAGCATACAAGCTGTAAAGATTTGTTTCTTCATTATTGGAATAGTACATAGTGCAAGATGTTACTCAGCTTTAAAACTATAAAGAATACTAGTGCTGTTCTCCCAGCACAGATTCTCCAAGTTAACAGCAGTACAGTTACGCGAAGAGAAATTGCCATCTGTGCAAATGGTGAGCGTAGGCCGGAATGGTATGTAATATCAAACATGTCTCCAATACTAAAGTGGAGACACTCACTAGCTTGTTGATGTGCAAGTGCAAGAGATGCCGTGGGGGCGGCTGTTCTTTTCAAGGCAGTGTTCTCCATGCGGTTTCATTACATCCAAAGCTTAATAGAGGCATAGATGAGGGTTGCCTAGGACAGTCCATTGCCACCGATCATCTTTGATAGCAGGTCTGTGAAATATCCGCATTTCAAAGTGAGTTCACGAACTATGTGTGCAGGATGAGTACTGCATCCCAATCTTAGAAGTATCACTGGGTTTTGGGACGGCCATTGGCACTCCCACGGAAAGAGAACAGATTGATTTGCCTGTGTAAACTTTAGTGTCAGCTTGCTTCATTCAGCTTGATTTTCCTTCCCTTCTGCAGAACTGTGTGCATTCGGGGTGCGGTGCGGTGGGGTGGGGTGGGGGAGGAAGTTCTTATGCTCTGAAGCCAAAAATCAGTAAAGCCAGAAATACAGAGTCCAATGAATGATTTCCACGCAACATTAACATCTTTAGTTTCACACCTGGAGTTTTCCCAAGATTGTAAATTAGCCCTCCTAGTCTTTGTGCTCAGTGTATTTCTTACTAATCAGAATCAAGGGTTCTCCAGAGGTGTAGTGGTTCCTTGGGGATCTTACCAACATCCCTTCCCAAGGGAGTTAGTGAGATCTGCATTCTGGTGAGTGGAGAGGTTTATAAAATGTCCTGGTTTAGCACTGGTGCTGCATGATTGTTAGACGCATTCTGTGGCTTCTGGCCTCAGTAAGGTAAGCTGGCTCTTCCAGTCAGTTAGCTCATCTGTTGTGCTGTGTGAATAAGGTATGGTAGCAACACAGTGGAAGATGATCAGCATTTGAGTGAATCAACGGCGCCTTGTGCAAAAGAAAGAGTTTGAGCTCATCAGCTTGAATTGTCATTAACTCCATGAATTGGGCTATGAGGAATTCTTCATCTGCAGTGGTGAATTTGGAGAAAATGGCAGACTTCCAGCTTTAACACCTCCCATTCCCTTTATTCCTAAGAACTAGGAACATTTTTCTCTTTGTTCAGAAAGATGTTGTCTCAGGACAACTGTTTCTCCTCAAATGCCTTTCATCCACTTCTATAACACTGCTGCTCAAGGTTGGGAAATTCTGTAATGTCCTTAGTGGTAACATGCTCTTAGCTTGACCTAGAGACAGTTCAGTTTACAGCCGTTAACATCCCCAGTTTCTCAATCTCAGATTCTTTTTCCCAAGAACAGGCCTTGAAATTAGATATGAAGTACTTCTTCACAGTCTGTTGCATCGCTTTTCTGTGAAGAGTCAGTAGCCTGATCAGGACACTGATAAGTCTGTGCTACACGGTCACCATTGCTGTGGCCTTGAACAAGCTTGTTTCTAGCGAATTCTCCAGTGCTGATTCCAGCAGAAATGCCCATTCGTAGAATCATAGAATGGTTTGGGTTGGGAGGGACCTTTAGAGGTCATCTAGTCCAAGCCCACTGCAGCGAGCAGGGACATGCCCAACTAGATCACGTTGCTCAGAGCCCCGTCCAGCCTGACCTTGAATGTCTCTAGGGATGGGGCCTCCACAGCCTCTCTGGGCAACCTGTTCCAGTGTTTCACCACCCTTGTTGTAAAAATTTTTTTCCTTATATCCAGTCTAAATCTACCCTCCTTTAGTTTAAAACCATTACCCCTTGTCCTGTCACAACGGACCTTGCTAAAGAGATTGTCCCCATCCTTCCTATAGTCCCCCTTTAAATACTGAAAGGCCGCAAGAAGGTCTCCCCCACAGCCTTCTCTTCTCCAGGCTGGACAACCCCAACTCTCTCAGCCTGTCCTCATAGGAGAACATTGCCTGTGTGCAGCACATATTCTCATTTCACCCCCTCCCATGTACCCACCCTTAGGGACTAAAAATTGTCTGGTCTGTTGCTGCTACTTTGGTCCTAGCCCTAGAACAACATTATTCCCAGTTGCTGGAGAGGGGGATGGCAGGAATACCGAAGGGAAGTAGTTTTTGTGTGATCTTGAAGTGTTAGCTCTCCCTTACCAGGTAGGCCTGCTAACAGTTGCTAGCCTTTCCTCAGTAGGTTGCATGTGTGTTGAACTTTGTTCATTCTTACATAGTCATGAATATGACTGTCATGTGTCTGTGACTGTAACTGCAGAATGAATACTTCTGACTATATGTTCTGTACGTTACATATTTCAGCAGTGTGTGAAATATAAGTATCTTGAAATTAGAACAGCTATTGTGCATGCACAACTGCTGTAGTGAGAGAGATCAGGCTTTGTCTTCCAGGAAATCGGCATTAGAGTTTCAATAAAAATGTAAACAACACTGCATATTCAGTTGCTATTATGATTGCCTGAATGCAGCTATAGGTTTGGTTGGAAAGAAGCAGAAATAACTTATTTGGAGTACTTACCTGAACCTAGGATTTAATTTTTTCCTCTTCTGGTTCTGGTGTTTACCTTAGCACCTTTCTAGTCAGGCAGAGGGAAGTAAAGTCACTGAAAGTAAAATGCAGTTTGCTTCTGTTATGAGGCAATAGGATTTCAAGTTGAACGGGACCTGCTCAAGGAAGTTACCGCATGCTTTCTTATCTTGAACTGTGTTGGGAAGTATTGGGTGTGACTTCGATTGCCTAAGTGCACCGACTAGTCATCTGCACATGGGTGGAGAGGCAAGAGATTCGAGTTTCAGGCCAAACCAACTATCTTAAGATGTGGGTGGCTGGAGGCTGTTGTTTGCTTTTGTTATTGATGTGGAGGCTATATACAGTTAAGTTATCTTAACAGATAAGTTAAAGCAGTTAAATGCTTTTTACATTTACTATTAATATTATCAGTGCTTTATATTGCTTTTCCCCCCTGTTTTCCCCGTTTATCTCTTCCCCCAGTTCAGTAATGGTAGGCTCCATATGTTACAAGTCATGCGATTCCATGACACACGTACATGTGTGTGTATATCATATAAATATGAGATGGCTGGTGACACTGCTCAGAGTGCGCTGAACTTCCTTCTTCAGAAGCACGCATCATTTCAGAGAAGCTACTTGCCACTATGATGCCTGGGGGCTTAACTGAGGCCAAGCCTGCTACTCCAGAAGTCCAGCATATTGCTGATGAGGTGAGTTGCAACCTATTGAAAGATGAAGTCTCTGTGTTCAAAGGTCTGAGTCTTGAAGACTGTGCAAAGGCTGGGAGACCAGGTGGTGATACTGAACCAGTGTTTGAACTGAAGAAGCTAGTGCTGAAAATGGGAATCCCCTTGGTTGCCAGTAAGTATTTTCTCAGCATTCTGCATCAGCAGTGTACCGGTAAGACTGAGACAAACCTCCTCTCTTTCTCGTCCTTGTCCATAGCCAGAGCATAGGGCTGGCTACCTTCAGTTAATGTTTGCATGTAGTTCAAAGATGAATTCTACTGTGCCAGAGCTGAGGTTGCTTGTTTGAAATTAAAGGTGATGTATATGAAGGGAGAAGATTGTACCTGGTAGAATTAATTCCTCACTGAAAGGACATGGATAGGACAAACCATGTGGTAGTATCCACTAAAAAAGATATACACAGGACAAGGCTATGGATAAATGGCATGTTCTCTGCTGGCATCTAGTATTTTCTAGAGTCACAGCTGTGATGCAGGGGCTGCTGGTGAGCCAGTGGGGCAAGGTGAGCTTGGCACAAGGCAGGCAGGGTAAGTCCAGTTGCCATGGTGGTTGGTTGTAAGCAATGGTCCTGGCCTGGAAGCAGCTGTATGAACACCACCTCTGCAGATCCTCTAATGCCCTGCAGTGCAGCAGCTCTTAAAAGAGAGTATAAAGTGCATCCTGAGGAGCGGGATGGAAACATGGCATGGGAAAGCTCCTTTTGTGTTCCCATCTGGTGTTCCCCGTCACCCTCCCGTTCCCCGTCACCCTCCCAGCTCTGAAAGATGAACTCTTCCCCCTTTGGCAACTGCACAAAGCATAACTTATGCCCTCCTTGAGGAAATAAAAATAGGAAGTAGCAGGGCTGAACATGTTGGCCAATACTGCTGCACACTCCTGTGTGTGCAGGGCTCCCAGCTTACTCCTTTGCTGTGCCACAGAGGGCAGAGTTAGCACTGGCACCACTCCACATCTCCTGCGACCTTGCAGGCTAAGACCACGCAGTGACGAAACCGGCCTAAGGTGGGCTGTGCATGCGGAGAGGCAGAGCCACCGGGAGAGATCTGTAAATAGGCTGTGTAGGCTGGTGTCGGAGTCCAGTACTCTGACCAGGTTCTTTTAGATACTCCACACATGGAGGGTATAATGTTTAACATCAAATTTACTTATTTGAAGATATTTGATGTTACATGAGGTTTCTGATTTAGCAGAGTGATACAAATGTACTGGTAACACAATACAGATGTAAGTTACTCTTAGCAAAATACGGCAATTCCAATACACAGTACCGGTGTGATCTCCACTACTGGTCTCTGTAAAACATGCTCATGTCATGACACTGGGCATCCTCAGTCGCCAGGAGGGAGTGTGTGGGTTGAAGCCAGCTCAAGCCCACTGTTCTCTTCGAAATTCTTTTGTTTGTTGTTTTAGTTTTTATACTCTGTGTTGGGCAGAGCCACGTATTCATTCCCCCCATGCTGGTCTGGCTAACGGAGGAAGGCATTCACATTCTTCATGTTTAGTATTCTTCCATTCTCAGTAACTTCAGGAAAGTGAAAACAAATTATTCTTTGCTCTTTATTTTCTGCAAGGTGAAATTTTTGCCTTCTGCGGAGCACGGGTGAGAGAGCTCTCCCTGGTCCTGTTCCTTTGAAAAAGCTCACACTCCACTGTAGAGGCTTTGGTATAGTTCTCTAAGGAAAATATTCTTGCAGATACAAACCTTACACTGGGGCACTCTTTCTCTGCTTCCAGCCAGGTAACGGTGTCACCCTTTAATGATGCAATTCTGTGGGATTTTACACTCTGCTAAGCAGAGGAGCGGTTCATATGGTTTGATGAAGTTGTGAAGAGCATCTGCAGACCTTGGGATGGCCGAGGTCTCTCTGCCCTTGGGATTACATGATTACTTACATACACCTGTGCCTTGTCTCTAGTCTAATCCTTAGTGAGCTGGGGAATGTTATTTATTTAGTCTCCTTGTTTTACAGCTGTTGCCTAAAATGGAGGAATGTTTTGGGTTTAAGGAGCTGTTAGATAAGAGCTTGGGAATGTTATCTTTTTCCATCTGAGGATTAAGGAGCTGTCTGCCTGCCTGATTTTACTGAAGGCTCTGTCCATAAATAACAAATGGGGAATGTCGTGGCCAGAGCTTGGGGCAGATGGGAAAGCTGGAGAGAACTGGCTTTGTTTTTGTTTTGTTCTCAGAGAGGAATAATATCTACCGGAAGATGCCGCTTAGGAGCATCCTGGGAGCCCCCAGACAGCTGAAAGGGCTTGGCAATTGAAGTTTCCCTGGCTTGCTAGAGTTAGCAGCTCCTGAGTTGAAAGTATAGCTGCCGTTTCCCTGGGATAGAAACAGCAGTGGGTGGTGAGGAGTGCCCACGTGCTGCTGGCCCCTCTCGGGGGCTGCCTGAGCAGGCTGCCGAGTGACGCTGCGCTCCTCTGCCCAACCTCGGGAATGCCTCTGCCCTGCGTCCGGCCATCGGCATGGGTGTCACGTGCAGAGGGGCTGTAACCCAGCCTGCAAAAGATTGCTTATGCTTTCTAGATAACAGAAATAATTTTCAGGTTACAGTCGGTGCAGTTGCCTTTCTGAAGGGAATTCGTATCATCAGATGCAAAAGACTATAGTGAAACACTATTACACTGGTACATAAATCATGATGCCTCAGACACCTGGCCGTACTCCCACTGCTGCTCACAGCTGTCTCCCCTGCTACCCCGCTCCCCTTTCAGCCTAGTAATTATACAAATATTTCATCTCTGACAGTACCACTGTGATTGCTGGCAAACTTAAAGCTTGCCCTACACTTTGTGTGTTTCAGGAGAAACTGCTACAGCGGTTTTTTTGGGTTTTTTTGGGGTTTTTTTTGTTAAATATATATGTGAAAAAGCTGTAGATGTCTGAACTGTGCATATTTAAAGACCTACAGGGCTTAAACTGGGTACTGTGCGTAAACACATCTACCTGAGCTGTGAGCATAAATGCTGTCAGCACAGAGCATTGTTTCTTCTGGAACTACAATATCTGCAGCTGCTACGTAGTAAAGGACTAATGATGTTTATGCAGGTCTGGGATTGATTTCTGGCTCACAGTCTAATGGTTGTACTTCCAGTTTGGGAGATGGACGTACGTAGTTTAGTCCTGGACCATTGTAACTGTTACAGTTTGTATTTTACACGGTCCTAGATGTTTAAGGATGTACTTAATTTAAATTACAGCTTTACCTGCAGGGCTTCCACAAGCACTAGAATAACTTTCAGGAACTACTTGATCAGGTGGTTGTCTTGATACTCTCAAATAACCCTGTTTATTGCAAGTCCTTAAAGAAGAACATTAAACAGATGGAGTGCAGGTCTGACTGAGGCTGTGAAACACAACAGGGGTCCGCAGCCTCCCAGGCTGACTGCACGGGTGCAGGTGTTCCCGGCGAGGGGGGCTGACTTGCACCACCGCTGTGTAACAGTGTGGTTGACGTGGGGTGTACCCCACTAGGGAGCGTGGCTTGGTACCTAGCTACTTTGCTGCCCTTTTAGTTCTTTGTCAGGTAGCAGTTTCCCTATACTGAGTGGGAGGCAGTTAGCTGGACAGCTTTTGGGGCAGGGGGAAATCAGCTAGGAAGTCGAATTCTAACAGGATTTTAAAGAATGCTGGAGGCAATGCTAGGAAAGAGGGCTGGAGGTCCTGGTGTAAATGGAATTATTTTGGGGGTTCTGGGTTTATTTCATTGAGGGCGTGTGTTTGAAAGGATGAAAATTGGAGTGGTAGTTGTGCAAGACAAGCCCGAGTATGAACCTGCCAACCATTTTTCCCTTTCTTTTTACAGGTGAAGTCAGCATTGGAAGGGAAGGTGGACAGGATGTATGGCATCTTTAAAGCCATAATATTTAAGACTCAGGTGGTTGCTGGGACAAACTACTTTATTAAGGTTTGTATATGTTATAGGAGGGGATGCTTTGCACTTAAACAGTCTAGGTGACTTGCATAGTGGCTTATAGCAAGAAAGAGAAGCAAATGTAGTAGAAAACCATCTGATGTGACTATTAATAGAGTTAGGGACTGTCTCCAGATGCTTGTAAAATTCCTCTGTTTGGCACTACTGTAGAACAGGAATATAAAAACTTCTAACACGTGCACTGTGCTTCTTCAGATGTGAACAATAACTTTCTTGGAATCATCTCACTCAAAGACTATAGATTGCCTTATCCGCTCAAATTATTTTAAACTAGTCGTAACTCTGCTCTTCTGTTTCCTTTCAAGGCAAAGCATCTTTCCTGTTGCTCTGTGTCCTCCAGTTGTGTTTATTATGATGAATTTGAAGTCAGCCTGAGGATCTGATGGAGAGTTAGAGTGCATTTAATTTAATTCTAAAAAAAAAATGTAATGGAAGCATCTCATACTCAGCTGACTGGTTTTGCATGCAAGCATGTGTGTCGATGTTTCGGTTCTGTGTCATGTGCTGCAAAGGTACAGCTTGCCTGCTAGTTCTTTCTATGTTTTCAAAACCCCCTTTCTGTTGCAGAGGAAAAAACAGGTAATGCTTAATTTGGAGCCCTCTGATAGCACAATTCATCCTCTATTAGAAAACCTTACCCATGGATTTGTGCAGCTTTCTGTGAAGTAACGCATAAGAAATTGCTGAGCATGTTTTGCAAGTGAAGGCCAGCAAGCATTGCTTAATGGCAGGCTGGCATTCTGGAAGTAGAGCAAACATCGCATGTGACTGCCGTATCTTAACCCTGTATGTGTGCAGACGTATGCCTGGTAGGATGTGCTCCCTTGACAAGGGTCAGAATCTTTTTGTTAAAGAAATGGGCAGGTAGGGTTTGGGGGATTCTGCAGAAAGACGTTATGAGCATTTGCTCCATGCTTCTCCTATTTAGTTGATCCCAGAAAGGACAGACGCTGCCAAGCCTTCTTCTTTCCCAGGCTCTTTCTTAAAAGAACTCTTAACAGTTATCTGCTCTGTGGGTGCCAGGTACTGACAAGCTACCTGTTATATGGCTAGTCTGAGTCTTACTTACATGAATGTTTATCCTTCCCTTGCTCCTGTGAGATGTGCTTTCACTTTGTGGACAAGGTACTGACTAATGAAGAGTAACAATTTACAGGAAGGCTGCAGTAAAGCCAGAAGTCAGGCCCAGTTGCCTGGCTTCCCTTAGTACTTAGTACCATCTTATTGCTGACCTAGGCAATGTAAAATACTTGTCTGCTGTCCATGCTAAGCCTCATGGCCAAACTACTTAGAAACGAAGATTGACACGTTACCGAACTTGGAAGAAACCCATTTATAACACTGAAAACGGATGGCTTCTCTCTTCTTTCCAAATCTTGCAAGTGACAGGAAACAGTTATTCATTTTAGCATTAACTGGCATGAGCTCTGTCGCAAGATTCCTTCTTCTATACTTCTGAATTTTCCACATCACTGATACTTGACCATAGACTGTTGACAGGTGAGATGTAATCCAGACCAAGACAAACATAGTGCCATGTTGCAGCCACCAGAAAGCATGTGGAAACCTCTTAGAACCTAAGGCATTAAACTTTCCCTTAATACTATGTACCTCAGACAATGTGTATACGTTTGTGTGTACAAAATTTTGCACAACTTCGTAGCAAATCTTCACGTGAGGACTTTCTGGAGGGGAAGGTGAGTTTATTTTAAAAATTATTTCGGCCACTCACATTCACTCCCACAAGCACCAAGATGTGTCAAGTTGTCTGTTCAGGCACTGATGTGTTTGCAGTAAGTCTGAAGACAAAGGATCCTGGCTTTCAGGTTGTCATTGCTTCTTAGGACCATGTGCCAGTTTTGGATAGATCTTTCTGTACCTCCTAGGAGCTGACACTGTCTCTGCATCTTGCCCCACCCCTGAGTCATTAAGATTTACTCATTGTCTCTTGTCTCCTACTCTGAGTGTCCCAAGAAGCTGTAAGGTGATCTGCTGGGATCTTACAGAATCATGGAATGGTTTGGGTTGGAAGGGACCTTAAAGATCATCTAGTTCCAATCCTCCTGCCATGGGCAGGGACACCTTCCACTAAGACCAGGTTGCTCAAAGCCTCATCCAACCCGGCCTTGGACACTTCTGGGGATGGGGCATCCACAACTTCTCTGGGCAACCTGTTCCAGTGCCTCACCACCCTCATAGTGAAGAATTTCTTCCTTATATCTGATCTAAACCTACTCTGTGATACCCTCTTTCAGTTTAAAGCCATCACCCCTTGTCCTGTCACTACACGCCCTTGTAAAAAGTCCCTCTCCAGCTCTCTTGTAGGCCTCCTTCAGGTACTGGAAGGCTGCTGTAAGGTCTCCCTGGAGCATTTGTTTTGGTGTTTGTTATGCACATTTTGCTCTCTTGGTGGGATCGTCAATTTATGAAAAGACACATTTGGGTCAATGCTATAACCTCCACGCAGGAGGTGTAAAATTTTTATTTTCCTCAATGAAAGCATCAACTTCTGAATAATAGCAGTACATGAGTGATTCTTGTACAATATATGAATTTCTAATATTGGCCAGCTGCTCCCTTAGCAAATATTGGTATCAGTTTAACAAAAGGCAGAGATGTTTTTATGGAGAAAACATAAGAATCATTAATTTACTTGCAGCATCTTTTTAAGATGCAAACATTTCAACTCTCTGACTTCAAGATGGTTTTGTTATATTCTATGTGCTGCGCAAAATCCTAATTTTCTTTTAATCCATCAGAACATCAGCCTTCCATTTAGAAGTGCTCTCTTTGTAAAAAAAAAACCACAGCATGCAGATTTGGACTTCCAAACATATTTCAAGTTTTGACACTTCAATATGAAAAAGTTACCCTTGTCACAGGATAGCCTCTTATTATCAGAAATAAAATGCAAGCCTCAGAAAAATCATGACTTGACCTACATAGGATGTCATCAGAACCTTTCTTCTGTTGTGCCTTCCGGTGCTTCCACACCCAAGCCGTCCTACTCATTTTTCCCGGTCACATGAGTGTGAAGGCTTATATTATAGTTCTCTTCAGGTGTAGAGAGCTTCTGCCACCTGCTACTATCCAGACCTGGGTTAAGAGCTCTTGAAGGGAAAATGGCAATACACTTAATTTTAAGCTCTTGAGCAAAGATATTCATCCAAGTATGTAAAGAGCATTGTTTTTTTTGTTTGAACCTGCTTTGAACCCAGGATCCTCACTGTCCCGCTGTTTTGGTTTCTAGGTCCAAGTTGCCGATGATGACTATGTCCACCTAAGGGTGTTTCAGAGCCTTCCTTGTGAGAAACAAGGTCCGAGGCTTGACGGTTATCAGACTAACAAAACCAAAGACGATCCGCTGGTCTACTTCTAGACAAAATGAGGAATGGTGCCTCACTTCTGCAAGATGCGTGTGGGGTGTGCCTGTGTCAGTAAAATATGCATGAAAACTGCATGAAAATAAAATAAGTTTTGAAAGCTATTTGTTGATCTACTGCGTGTCATGTCTAGGTCTGCTGCTTGGCTAAAGTCGTGCGGGCTCTGAAATGCTATTCAAGGCTGTTTCTGTCACCTGAGGTACTATAGTTTCGAGACAACGCCTCTTTCCAAAACAGTCACGCATCCTCTGAAGACAAAACTTGGGCTTCCTGGCTATGCTCCAGGCATAACAGGCTATGTACCGCAGCGTGGGGCTTCTTGGGTTTGCTTTAAGCGCATTAAATACAGGCTATTGGCCACTCCTCAGGAAGTGTGTGAGATAGCTAGACAAATAATTTCTGGCACGGGGCAATTGAGAAGCCAAGCTGTGTCCCCGCCCCCCCCCAAGTGCAGCGTCACGGTATGGGACTGGGCTGGGGAGGCAGGAATGAGCTGCTTGAAGGGCCCCCTGCCATAGCCGGGACGGCTAAATCCCAGCATTCAGCCCCCTGGAGCAGGGAGTGACCGCCCTGACTTGGAGAGTGCACTTCGCTGGAGACAGGTGGGGGCTCGTGACCCTTTTATTTTTCAGTAGCACCAGCCACCTGCAATGAGAGCAGGCTTCAGCTGAGCTCTGAGGTGACAAAGGTAGAGGGCAAGCCCAAGCCACACCACCACCACTTCCCTGTTAGCAGCTGCTCGGGTAGGGGCCTTTGCATTTCCTGCCAAGGAGCTGCGGCTCAGGTGCAAGACTTTAAAATGCGTAAATGGGTTTCAGGCCACGCCTTGCTTTTATTCATGGTTTGGTGCTATCATGAAGACGGGCATGTAATTGTCATGGGCATCTAGTGCCTAGAAAAATGGCAGCTGCGCATTTCTCTGCATGCTGGTGTCCTGGATCAGATGCTTTAAGTCCTCAAAGTGTGAAGCCTGCCCGCGGTGACGCTGGGAGTAGTCCTTCCCTTGTGCGTCTACCATAGTTTCCACAGGAGCTCAATGCTGCAGTCTAACGTTACAAATCTTTAAGACGTAGCAAGTCTGGCATTATCCTCGCACAGAGCAGCATTTGGAGAAAAATGCTCAGCTTTTTGAACCATGAAAATGCTTCAGAGTAGGGAGTTGCCAGCACCAAAGACGACCCCGTGTCTCCAAACCCACTTTATTTTAGCAAAATGAAAAGTGCCATAGTAAGCCAGAGGTATGCCCTGCCTTTATTCCATACTGGAAGAGGGGGGTGTGTGGGGACTCTTGGGGCTGGTAAAAGCAAAAGCAGAGTTTTGCAGAGTTTACACCCCTCCAAAAAAAAAAAAAGAGAGACAGAACACCCTCCTTCTAAGCAATGCAGTTACACACAGAGCACACCTGCAACAAAAAAGCCCAGTAACACGCACGGAAGTTCACCGTGCCCTCTGCTCTCAAAGCTGCTTCTTGTTCTTCAGTCTGTGGCCAAGGACACGCAGCAGCGTCGGGCAGAAGCGGGTCGCTTCCTCTCAGTTCAGAGTGCAGCAACCCCTGTCCCACTCCCAAATTAATTACACAAGGCATTGTCCAAGTCCAGTTTGATTTAGTGTTCCCCTAACGTGATCCAGCTCTGCTGAGGGAAGTCTTCCTTTCTCCGGACTCTCCCACTCATCTTAGGGACCTGGAATTCCTGAAGGCAAGTCCTACGAGTAAAGGCTGAGACAGAGGCAGCGTTGAGTGCCTCAGCTATTTCTGTGTCCTCTGTCAGCAGGTCCCCTGCTCCACTGAGCGCAGAGGGCCCACATTTTCCAAAGCGTTCCTTTTGCTGCTGACATACCTGCAGAAGCCGTTCCTGTCCCTCACCAGATTAAACCAAAGTACTTCTAATTAAAGCACAAACATAAGGTTATCTGGAATCTGAAAAACACTCATGGAAAAGAACTCCGAGCAACATAACCAATGTTGTAAACCAGTAAAGAGAACAATGAAAGACCAGTCAAATATGCCACCTCCATTCAAGAGAAATATTTATTGTTATTAATGCAGAAATGCTTGTCCAGCTGAAGTTCCTTTTCAGGACTTTTCCCTAGGACTGAGAAAATAAGTTGGTTTTGGTTTGTTTTTTTTTTTTTTAAACTCATACACCCTCTACTGGACATTATAGCCTACTGCTGCGAGAGGATAAACGTGGGAATGTTTGTTTCCAAAGACTATCATCTTCCTCTTTCTCTTACTTTCAAAATCACTTCAGCTCGAGTCTCTCGTCAGGTCTTTGCCAATAAAATACATAGTGCAACTTAAATCTACAGATACACTCACAGCCGCAAAACAGCACAGAAAAGATGCAGGTTTTCCTCTTGGTCCTTGCTGTAAATACATGAGTGCCACTCCCCTTTCAATTTCCAGACCAAGGCAGTCCACAAACAGGACTCAGCCATGGTATTGTGGTTAAGTTGCGCTGAAGTCAGCGCAGCTACTTGGGTTTGCATTAGTGGAGGTGAAAGGAGAGCCCTGTGACTCTAAAATTTAGATACTGTACAGGAAGGGAACGGCATAAAAGCAACTGGTTTTTTCCAGCACTGAGGTTAAAAAAAGACACTTTCTTTTCTCCTTTGTTGGCACAGGAATCAGCATTTTGCAGGCTATAGAAAACGCACAGAAGAAGCCATTAGGAAAATGCACAACATAAGCTTGCTAGAAAAAAGCCAGTTCATCATGCTTAGTCTTGCTGCTCTGGTAACTGTGGAGACTCAGCGGCTTATTCTCGTGAGGAAGGCTTCTGAACACCCGCAGGTGCACGAACTCATCATTGCCAACGTGGACCTGCAAAGCATGAAAACCAGTGAGTTCCATGGAGTAACAGCAGCCTTCAGCAGGAGGGATGGTGTAGACTTGTGTGTCTGGAGGATGGAGAAGCAGAGAGGCAGTAAGAAAAACCATCCCCTCAGAGGTGTGGTCTTGTTTTAAACCAGACTGGAAGTCATGAGTTTATGGAAATACCACCTAATCCTTCCATGCTTGTTAATCCTCCCTATGCCTGAGATAGGGAATAGACAGGCAAGCAGTCGGAGTTGCACAGAAGTGATTAATACATTAAATACGTGCAAAACGCTCTAATCTTATCTGGCACAAGCAGCACTTCAACGCTTTGATCCCAGTTGCTCGGCTTTGTGTGTGGCATGGCTACAGGCAGAGTCAGAGCAGGTTTGATACTTCACTGTACCGCTACACATCTGGACTTCACTTAATGCAGTGTTAGTGCTCAACATCACAGATGTGTAATTATCCCCAAAACCAAGTTTCACAAAATAACTGAAAAGTAAAAGTCATGAAAATAGAGAAGTACTCTTATCTCCATTTAATACAGGCAGGGAGATGGGCTGGGAGGTGGGGGTGGGTTTTATTTTTTTAACGCACAGGTGTTTTTTCTTATTAAGTGAAAATCATAAGCTCTGTAGGTAAGTAAACTCTGTAGGTAAGTAAAGAAAAAAAAAACATCATTCCAAATATTATACACGTTAATTTAAAAAAAAAAAAAATTTAAAAATCCCATTGCCCAGTGTCCTCTACCTTGATGAAGTAGTTTGTTCCAGCAACCACCTGAGTTTTAAACTCCACTGCAGTGAAGACATCAAATGTTTTCCCTTCTTTTTCTTCTATCTGAGATTTCACCTTAAGGAAACAATAGGTTATTTAAGAGTGATGCAAGATTCAAGTATTTAGGATTTAAGGCCCACACTATCGGTGTGCCTCGGTACCCGCCAGGTCACTGCTGCTGAATTCCCAGACGCAGAGTTCCTGCTTTTCCAAGTTATTAAAAGACTAAAATGAATAATGTTAAGTTTTGTGTTAAAGCAAGACCCGAAATCTAGACAGGGAGCAAAGCCAAGTCAGCGGTGTGATTCAGTCGTGACAGACTGACACCAAGTCTGGAGCCTCCAACAGGGAACCGTGTGGGTATTCTAGAAGATTTATTCTGACAAATGATTTCCCCTATTGATGTCCCAGCTTCCCTTTCTGTCCTGCATAGCTAACAAAGAATGTGAAGTGGTTCAGTATCTACATGCACAAGACTACAGGTCTTTTTAAAGAGAAGTTTTTAATATACATCATTCTTACAACAAGAAAAAGGGCTGTCTTCAGCATTAGCTCCCTTTTCAAACTCATAACAAGTTATTACACACCCAGCATCACAGAACAGACAGACATCCAAAAATCGAGCTCTGAAAGCAAACTACCCAAGCCTGAGGTTTTACAACACTCCTTTGACAGTTCTTCCAGCATGTCTGCTGAAATCTGTAATGTTCTCAAACTGCAAACATTTTCCAAAAAATAACAGAACCATAAAGCCCTTTGAGTTATCATCCCAGTTTCCAGAGTGCAAAACCAGTGCTCAAGAAGTCAGAATAACTTGCCCAGTACGCCGGAGGGAGGCATGAACTCATGAGAGTTGCAGCTCTTCTTTCCCACACTTTGGCTCTCTACACCACCAAGGCTATACGGTAAAATTCTTGGCCAGGAAAGCAGAAGATTTCAGGCTTTTGTTTACAAGGGCAATATAATTAGTCTTGGGAGTCCTTGCTGCGAGCGCAGTTCTACCCAGGCCTTACCTCCTGACGGCTTTACCCTGTCCTGTCCTGCGCTCCTTCAGCAGTCCTAGGCACTGTACAAGGTAGTTCTTAGGTCTCAAAATCGCCCCAGCTCAGCTCATTATGTAGCCCTTCCTCCACTCCCAGCGCAAAAGTACCAGCAGTGAGTAGATTTTCTCTTTCCAGCTGTATGGTGTACTTCCCCTTCTTCCTAAATTCAAGGGGAATAAATATATTTGCTCTCCTGCCTGAGTTCCACCTGCTTCCTTGGGGGAAAACAAGCACCAGTTTGCCACTGCTCAGGTCCTCTAAAGTGAAGTAGGAACAGAAACAATTCCTGCAACAGGGTATGTTCTCCCACCTCTCCAGCACTGAGAAGGTGCAGGACCAAACTCTGGTGCCTTTCCAGGACAGCTCATCAGTGTCCATCCTGTCCCTGGGAGCCGTGACCATACTGCACATCGTCTTTCAGAGGTAACACCTCTACACTTCTTCCAGGCTATGAACAGTACGTCAGAAGTAAGATAATGATGTTTGGATGCTTTTCTACATATGCTTTTGCCATAAGGAAATCAAAGTGCAGCCAACGACTTTGCATCCCAGGATGCAAGGAAGGGCACAGCCCCAGAGAACGCAGTGATTCAGTCCTCCCTCCTCCCCTTCCCCTGAGTCAAGAGGATGGATCAAGTGGTTTCAGTTTCCATCACTAGAGCTACTATTACAAATTTTAAGAAGCAGGGTAGAGGGTGGACATAAGCATCCCTCTGACCCTATCCTGTCCTGTCCCATGCTCCTTTAGCAAACCTGTGCCAGGGTGGCTTCTTAGGTCTCAAAATCGCCCTGGATCAGCACATTTTGTATTTCTAGCAGAAAGCTGAACTGGGCTCCTTGACTGCTGACAGCTCAGAGTCACATGCAGCTGCAAGCTTGTCAGGGTGTAATCATGGTAGTGACTCACCACAGCATGTGACAAATGGGCATCCTGATTCAGCCCAGAGAGAAACACTCGCTGAAAGACCTGTATCAGCCACCCTGCTAGTTCATGATCACGGTCTAGATCTGGGGGTCCCGGTGGACCGTGCACTATACGAGAGCCAGCACCGTGCCCTGGTGGTAACGAAGGTAACAGCATCCTGGGCTGCATCAGCAGGAGCCTAGCCAGAAGACAGAGGCAAGCGATTATTGCCCGTTACTTGGCATTTGCTAGAGCACATCTGGAATACTGTGTCCAGTTTTGGGCCCCCAGTACAAGAAAGATGTCAATAAACTGTTGCGAGCTCAGCGGAGGGCGACCAGGAGGTCAGATGGCTGGAGCACTCGTGCTGTGAGGAGAGGAGAGGAAGAAAATGAGCTTGCTCAGCCGGGAGAAGAGAAGGCTTTGAGGAAAGCTTTCCAGTACTTACAAGAAGCCAGGCTCTTTACTGAGGGGCAGAAGAATGAGACCCAGTGGTCGTAAATTGAAGTTGGAGGTTCAGGCTGGATACAAGGAAAAACTTTTCCCCTGAGGGCACTGTGGCAGTACACAAGGCTGCCCAGAGAAACTGTGCAGTTTCCATCCTCAGAGGTTTTCAAGACCTGACTGGACAAAGCCCCGAGCAGCCTGGGGCTGTTGACCCTGGGCTCGCAGGAGGTGCGGTCCCTTCCCACCCAAACGATCTGTGATTCTGAAAGCTGTCATGCCCTGAAGGCTCTTTGCTGTTGTGCCTGGCCTGTTTGCTTACTCCCAGAGCAGCTACTAAAGAGCAGGTGGTTCAAAATCACCCTGACTAACCTCTGCCACAGCTCCCAGTGAGAAGCCAAGGGCGGAACAGGCCTAGGTGGAAATCCTTGCTGTGGAAAGGCAGTTCCTATGGGACTCTTAAGCCAGGGACGCTGTCGGAGGGAAGCTGTCCTGCTGTCTCACACTGTACCTGCTCTGGGTGAGCAGCAGTACTTGCCAGGGCCACGAATCTGACCGATGCTTGGCCATTGCGGTGATTCTTACGAAACAATACAACAGAGGCAAGAACTGGAAAAGCAGGAAGAGGAAATGTATTTATGGTAAGCAAACTGGCAGGCTCTAACAAATCTCCACAAAGGTTTGATTTTCAGCAAACAAATCAATCTTAGAAGTCTACCTTGATTTAAGAAAACTAATGTTTCCTTCACAGTCTGTATCCAGATATGGATATGACTCTGTGGGCAAATTTCAGTTTGGGGTTTTCCCATGCATATTTCGTTAAAAAAAGTAATTTAAGCTGGCAGTCAAAACAAGCTCGACAAATTTTGAAATACTGAGGTGATTTATATGAAAATCCCAGATTTTTGGTTAATTCCATTCACGTCTGAATCCAAATGGGTTTTGGTTTTACTCTTCATCTTATATTTGAACTACCAAACCACTGCTGCCTGCCACAGAATGGAAATTCAGGATTTTAAACAAATCTAGTTTTCAGTCCATCTGCAACAGTAATTGCATACTCACATTATCTCTAACGTGACACGTAGGCCTTTTCAGGTCCAGTCAATAATTGTGACTCCCTCAGCAATTCTCAATAATGTACTCATTACTGCAAACTCAGGTTAGTGCTTAGGAGATGCACATTTTTTTTTTAAATGCAAAATCATCACATTCTACAAGCTAAACTTTAATTTCAATGACTGTTGTGCCTTTGGGTGCTCTGTGCGCGTTTAGAAACTGCTGCAGCCTGGGGCACAAACCCGGATAATGACAAAGAGCGTAAGAAGCTGGAGCTTGTCCTTCATCTTTCTTCGCTGGCTTGACACACCCTAGCTGATAAAACCAAAAAGCAAGAGGAACTTGACTCCCCGTGACTGAAACAAGACCACATGCTTTGAAAGAAGAACTTAGTTGTACATTGGCATTTTTACAGCAAAAGCATGCGCTCCATTAACATGGGCAGTAATTTCACAGAAGGGCTGGGGTTGGAAGGGACCTCTGGAGATCATCCTGTCCAACCCCCCTGCTTGAGCAGGCACACCCAGAGCAGGGGGCACAGGACCTGCGTCCAGGTGGGGTTTGAATGTCTCCAGGGAAGGAGACTCCACACCCTCTCTGGGCAGCCTGTTCCACTGCTCTGGCACCCTCACAGGAAAGGAGTTTTTCCTCATGTTTAGGTGGAATTTCCCGTGTTCCAACTTGTGCCCATCGCCCCTTGGCCTGTCGTTGGGCACAATTTAAGTTACTGGAAGTACTATCAGGATTTGGAGCTGGCAGTGGTTAGAGCTGAATTCTGCTTTGCGGAGTAGCAGAAGCAGCGGAGGTGTTTTCTTACTTACTCCTGCAACAGCCAGAAAAAGAAGTGGCCACGAGATTTAGACTTTGCAAGGAGCTCTGAGCTCCTTCCTCGGGCTCAAGAAGACGGACCCCTCAGAGCAGGGGCGGCAGGCAGCACATCACCCGCACGGCCACGAAGGGAGCCAGAAGCTCCCCGTGCCTGTCCCTGAGCACTCGACGCTGTGTCCCTCTCTAAATCCCTCTAAAATGCCCTCTTAAAACCCCGAGCCTGCTCTGCCTGGAAGTCAACAAAACTTCGCGAGGCCGGGCCGGCACCGGGAGGGCTGCGGAGAGCCACCGCCCGCTCACTACGCCCCCGCAGTCCGTCAGCCCTCCCGCCTGCACACTGAGGCGGGAGGACAGGGCGCCTCGGCGCTCCGCTCTGCGGAGCAACGGCCGGGCCCCCGGGAGAAGCCCCGGCTACCGGGGAGACCCGCCGCGCCCCGCCGCCAGGCCCTGCCCGGGGGTGAGGGGGGGCGGGGGGGGGTCCCTCCCGGGGCGCGTCCCCCTCACCTCGTCCGCGATCTTCTGCGTCTCCTCGGTGGCGGGGCGGGCCGCCGAGGTGCCCCCGCACAACATGGCGGCGGCCGTCCCGCTCCCGTCCTCCCCCTCGCGCGGGGCCGGGCCTGCCGGCGGGGCGGCACCGGGGCGGGAGGCGGCGCCGGGCCCGGGCCTGGGCCTGGGCCCAGCCCGGGGGCTTAAACCTGCGTGTGGGGTTTGCGAGGCGTGAGGCGGGAGCGGCCCTGCCTCGGCGAGCGGCCGGCCGGGGAAATTTTGGGTACCGCGCAGCGGGAGCGGCTCTCTCCGGGCGTGGCAGAAAGCTGCCCGTCCCGCGGGCTGCTGGCCGCCTAAAAAGCTAAAAGCAAGAGCTGCCAAAAGAGAAAAAAGCTGCCCGCGGAACGACCCCGCAGAAGCTCTGCAGCGTGTCCTCGGCGGGTGACGCCTCTGCGAGAGGCCTGTGCGAGGACAGGGCTGTCCTGAGCGGCGGCTTTTTTTCTTTTCCAGAGCGTCACGTTTTCCAGCGGCCGTCGCTCACGCGACGCGTTCGCTTGAGCGGCGTGGAAAGTTGCCGCCTCCGTCTCCGTTCCCATCCCTCGGTCGCCGCGTTCGTCGTTCCCTCTCCCAGGCTGACTTCGCTGTTCCTCAGCCAGCAAACCGAAGGCTGTGGTGAATTACCCAGCCTTTGAGAAACCCCCTCGCGAGACGTAAGTCTGAATGTTCAGGCCTTCAGCTGAATTTCCCCCCAGTTTAAACATCCAGATTCCTTGGAAAAGCAACAACAAAAACCTACCTTCCTCCCCCCGCTTCCCAGCGTCCCTTGGTAAATATAACCCTAAATTTAACAGCAGTGGGTATTGCATACTGAATGGACTTCCTGCGCCGGTAGGGAGGACATGCTGAGAAGCGTGAAACAGAATGGGGAAGAAGGATTTCTTTCCCCTGGTATAATCTCTCTCCTCTGCGGGGAGCAAATAAATGATCTGCTGGGGCGTTGGGCAGGCGGAGCTCGGCTGGGTTTGTGAGCAGAGCGGTGGTGAAGGATCGGGCTCTGCACTGGGACAGTTCCCTGCCCCATCAGCCAAGTTTGCCAAGGGAAATCCCACCACACAGTTGATGCACTCTTTGCTTCCGTCCCCACCGCTGTTTCTTCTCTACCAGATGGTTCAGGAAACACCACGTTGGCACATGGTTTCCAGCAGGTTTTTGTGCCGTGGGGTGTGGGACGGGGCAGCCATTCACGTGGGCAGCTTCTGGTGGGACATGCTGGTGGAGGTTCTCAGGCTTGAGCTTTCAACAGAAGGATGTTACCCGACTTGTCTTCATCAGTATCGTCTTGTGTGACACACAGACAGGCTTTCGGACGGGTGTCTGAGCAAACTGCCTCTTCTCCTGGACTTGGCAGGATGAGAGCATATACCCTCCTCTGCGCACGGGAAAAAAGGTTTGGTTGCAAATCACCTTCACGAAGGGGGTCCTTTTGTACTGAACTTCCTTGCATCTAAGTGTGCGTGTGTCACTAGAACAGGCTGCAGCAGCGGCTCTCACACAGCGTGTGGAGCTCGAGGCTTAGAGCTCAGGGTACGTGTGTAGTGAGGGTGGACGGGGGTTCCCCAGCAAGTTGAGCAGGGTCGGTCTGTTGCTACAAAATAGTGGCAGCTATTGGAGCCTCATTGTGTGCCAGGGTACAAATTCCTTTTAAGTAGATTTAAAGAACGAAAAACACCTAAAGCATGAAAACCACCCAAAGAATGAAAAACACCCAAATGTCAACATTATCTGCTATGTGCACAGCCAGTGAATATTGTTCTCCAAACAAGGCAGCCAGTGGTGACTTCCTGTTTCTCATGTTGCATGTATTTGTGCACAGTCTTTGATTTGTATCCTGTGTCATTTTAATTTTTCATTAAGCACTTCTATGCTTTCAGTGCTGTCAGCTTCGGTTCAGGGGCTGGTTTTGGCCCGTAGGAATGATTCACTAACACTAAAATTATTTGGCTACTGAAATTTTTTGAAGTGTGGGCCATGACCGAAGTACTTTTTTTAGCCCTTTCCGCCACCTAGTGCCCATCTCCGTTTGTGCATTTAGACTCATTAGACCCCAGGTCTCAATTCCGTACCCTAAATTAAGCCTAGATGCCACAGTCAGCAGCCTGGGGAAGGGACCTGCTTTTTCAGAAGCAGTGAGCACGGCTAGAATGTGGTTTCCAAAATTGTGGCCACAAGGATTTCTGTTTTCAAACTTTTTGTTTCTTTTAACCAGCTGTGCCATAGCTTTAATCAAATATTGTAATTTGGAGGCCTTACAGTTAAAGTTGGATTGGTTCTTACATGGTGTAATTAAAATTTGAGCCCACTCCGAGGTGAATGTAACAGATCAACAAAAGGGTTAAAATAAATAGTATTAATAGCATGCTCCTTGGGGTTCTGGACTTCCACTGTGCTCTTCTAAGCCAAAACTCCTCTTCCTCGTCAGCAACAAGAGGAGGTGGCAAAACAAAGCTTTTATGCAGTAATGTCACCTGTAAATTTTATTTGCCTGCCCTGGCAAAAGAACAACCAAGCAAAAACAGTAACAAGAGAATTGTGGTATTTTCCCCAGCGCATTCGCACAGCCCTTTCGTCTCTGCTCACACTAAGCTGCAGGCCCGTCTGCCTTTCCACAGTGGCCTAGACTACCTTCTTGTTTGATGAGGGAGGGTACCGACATCTTCACATCAGACGCCTGTTCTTGCACACAGGATCCGGGAAGAGGGAAATAAATTCTGCAACGTAACCCTATCCCCTCCTGCCAGGCAGTCGAGGGGTGCTTTTTCTCTTATCAGGCTGCAATAAATGTCTCTTCTAATGACTCCCTTACTTCCAACCTTTCCAGCATGAATGGAGAAGAACCAGGCATACCTTGCAAAATCGGGAGCACTTATGTCTGCTTCTGGGGGAGCGGGACAAGTATCAAGAGTAATGAAGCTGTGCTATGCTCTTTGCCGAAGTCCTTACTGTTTTTCTTTAGGTGCAGTGTGCCCTTCTTGTACTAGGTGCCCTCTCTTCAAGATGGGCCCGGAGGGAAATAACCTAATAGGGGGCCTAGAGGAGCCAAAAAATAGCCAATTTATCCCTTTGTCTGTGTGCGTGTCTCAGAGCCCTGTATGTCTTCCTCATCCCGTCATTTATCAGCACACGCACTTCAGAAATTCACCCACTCCTGCAATCATATTACCGCATTTGGGGGCTATTTCTCCATCCCTAACTCTTCCATTTCACCTGGTTTCAGTTGCTTTGTATCAGGCCCACCACTATCATCTCGACTAGCGCAATGCTCTGTGTAGGCGTGAGGCAGATTAATATGGCAAAGCACAACACTGACTATGGTGTGAAAGGGTTAGCCATGTATGCCATGTGGAATATTACAGCAGCAACGCTTCGTTAAGCATACAACTACTAGCGACATAATCAATCATGGATACATCTCATTGTGCTCTTGCAACGTTCTCTGGGGGGGGGGATTTACAAGCTGTTCTGCCCCTCCACCAAAGCAGGCAGGCTGGAGGTAAAGCTACCTCAGCTGGAGGAAACCAGTGGGAACCTAGTAGCTTGGTCTAGTGCAATGGAGTCTATGAAGAGTATTGTCCAATATTTCCTGCTGGGCAGAAAGGAGAGATTGGGACATTACTAAATATAAATAGCAGGGCGCTCTGTCTCATTAAATACTTTACATGTTCACACCCTTGGCTGTACACAGCATGCAGGATGTTGGGGGCTTTTTTATTTTCCCCACAACCATGCTTTACCCAAGTGAAACCGTGTACCTTGCTTTTGTAGAGCTGAGAGTCCTGATGCACATGGTTACAGATCACATATACTGGATAAAGAGGGAATATTATACATAGTGGGAAAGAGGAATATTATACATAGATGTAAAAGCAGAGTATAGTGGAATTGCCTAGTGCCTCCCATAGTCAGCTGAGTTGCAGTCTGGCAGGAAAACCTTACGGAGGCAAGGCAGCATGCAGACTTCTGCTTAAGCCCCACCAGAGGCGATCTTCACTTGTCCTTCTGAGATGTCCTGGTTTTGATAAAGCGAACGCAAATTCAGTCCAAGGCTCCCCAGACACAGTCCTTCCTCTGGAGGCACGTCTGTTACCCTGCCGGCACTAAGAGTAAGGTGTGGTGGGGCTGTGTCGCAGGAGCGCGTCTTTGTTGTCTTTCCCGTTCAGAAGTAAGAGGTGAGCAAGTTCCTCTTGGGGGCTGGTGTGTTTTTCACGATCTTCTTTCGTTAGGAATGTACTGTGTTCTCTGTGACAGAGCCACCTCCAGTGCCTATAAAATTTCGGGAGTTAGCCGATGGCAGGGAAGGCTCTGCCTCAGGGCTTGGTACCTCTTCTTTGGTGTCTCCCACCACCGACTCCTGCGAGCTGGTCTCCGGGCTGGAAGCTGCCTGGAAGCCAGGCTCAGCATTGAGGGGCTCGCTGTTCTGCAGGGGAAGGAGGGCCCGGTGCCGCATCAGGCTGTCGTCGCTGTTCTGGGCCTCCAGGGAGTTCCTGCGCTTGGTGTTCCTGTTGGCCATGGCGTTCTTCTGCGGCTCCTCGAAGCTCAGCGACAGGGTGACCGTGCCGCTCCCAAAGCTGACTTTTTGCTTGCACCCACGCTGCTGCTGGCGCTGCCGCTCGGCGGAGGCCGGTAGGGGAAAAGGGTCTTCATGGTTGCTCTTGCTGCTGATGGAGGAGGAAGGGGTGGAGCCGGTGGAGCCCCCCAGGCTGTTGGAGCGCTTGCGCGACACGTTGCTCCGTCTCAGTGTGGCCCTGGCGGCCACCTTGAAAGCGTGGGCAGCTGTGCTGCAGCGCACCTCCTCGATTGTGTTGCGGGAGGGCTTGAAGAGGATGATGTAGACTTTGTTGAAGAAGATGCAGGCCAGGAGCCCAAAACTGGCAGCCAGTATCGCAATCACCTCCACGGCAGAGACAAACTTGCCGTATGTGCTGGCGTAAGCAGGGATGAAGGAGATCCAGACAATGAAGAAGATCAGCATGCTGAAGGTGATGAACTTGGCCTCATTAAAGTTCTCGGGTAGCTTTCGAGACTTGAAGGCGAAGAAGAAGCAGATGGCCGCCAGGAGGCAGGTGTAGCCAATGAGGAAGCCGAGGGCCATCAGGGAGCCTTCATGGCAGGTGATGAAAATAATCTCATCCTCCAGTTCATGGTTTCGGTAACTGGATGGTGGGGCTGTGTAGAGCCAAATCACACAGATGACAATCTGCACGAATGTGCACAAGAAGACCAAGAGGAACTGGAGGTTGAGGCCCCACCACTTTCGGTGGAGGCTCGTAGGGATCTTTGCCTCGAAGACGAGCAGGACACGGTTGGTTTTCACCAGGATGCAGGAGATGCAGAGGACAAAGCTGATGCCGAAAGCTGGCTGCCGCAGACGGCAAGTCCAGTTCTGGGGCTCGCCAATGAAGAACAATGAGCTGGAGAAGCAGCAAAGCAAGGAGAAGAGGAGGAGGTAGGACAGTTCCCGGTTTGTGGCCTTGACGATGGGTGTGTTGCGAAATTTGGTGAAGACTCCCAGGACAAAAGAAGTCAGGAAAATTCCCAGCACGGCAAAGAGAGTCAGAGCAATCCCAAAGGGTTCTGTCCAGGACAGAAACTCGATCTGCTTGGGGATGCACGACGTGTGGTTCTCATTGGACCAGTAATCCTCAGGGCACTTGTCACAGGCACTAGCATCTGAAAAAGAAGTGACAGGGAGAGGGAAGGTTTGTCAGAATGAGAGGCTGAAATGTGGGATGACGTAGATGGCAGCTACACACCGGCCTTCACCTTAAATACCTGGGGTGTTCCCTTCTGGTGCCTACAGATTCCCAGAATCATATGTTGGTGTCTAAGAGTGTTTTACACTGGAACAACCAGCCTTCCACGGGCTATATAGCAAAACACAAAGTGTGCTTATTTCCAGCTTAAAAAAAGTCCTGCCCCTTCACTCGTGTTTTTGGAATCCATTTCTTGGCAAAACTTTGATTGCTATCAGCTGTTACGCAGGCTCTGTCCCTCTCTCTTTCTTGTTCCTTCATTTTTATCATCTACTTCTGTTTGTCTTCATACCTCTCACACTTTTATCATCATTTGAAACATCCTGCCTGTCTCTGTAACAGAGAAAATTAAAAACGTGCTAGCCTCCTTTAGTGCTTTGAGAGCCTATTTCATATTCCACAGAGGCAAGTCTTAGAAGTATTTAAATTGCTCTTCCCAAGGCAGTGCCCTTGACTCCCAGCACACTCTCATTTCATGTTGGAACATCAGAAGATGTGTCTTAATGATATCACTCTCCCCACACCCAGCAGAGCGTCCCACTGATACTTGCAGTATCAAGGGAAAATTGATGCCTCCATCTCTTCCCTGTACATAAAACTAGTTGTACGTATTGGGATGGCAATGTATGTTTCCAATGGCTGCCATGATCAAAAGGCAAGGACCTGCTGCTTCTGCTCTTCTTCTTCGACCCAAATGGGTCTTGTGCTCCAGTGGGGAGGATCATGACTCCCTTGATGGCAGTGGAAAGGGGTTGAGAGCAGTGAGTTGGAAGTCATAACCTACCTCAGCCTTTGGGATCCCAACGGGCTGCAGTGAGCTCTGGGAACAAACATTCAGAAAACCCCTTTAGCAGCAACCTTCCTCTGAGCTTTGCACCTGAGCACGGACAGAGACTCAAAGCATAGCTCCCAGAGCAGAGCTTGATGCCAGTGAGAAAGCCAGGAATGCCCAGCTAACGAGGGCAGAGGATTTCAAGCTCTTTTGTTCTGGAGGTATGGTTGCGGGGAGCGTCTGTTCCCTCCTGATATGGGAGGTAGGGAGGAGCCTGATAAGATACAGCTTTCCTAATGACTGGTTGCCTCACCTAAGATGTTCATGTGAAAAACTTGCACTAGATGCAAAAGCTCAGTCAGAAGCTCCCATCACCACGTGCCATTTCATTGACATCCATTCAGCTTCTGCCTTTTACCTGGAAGCCTATTGCAAACCGCAGGCAAGGCAGAGCTAACTTCACATAGCAGGGAATTCAACCACCTCTACCAGAGACGGGGACAGCTATTTAGCACTGCACCCTGAAGAAGTGCTTTCATCGTTATCCTGAGCTGGCTTAGACCCCGTGTTGCCACTGAAGGGGGTAAACCAGATCTCCCTCCTCTCCCAAGGCTGCTCATTCCTGCCCCCTCCTTTGTGTTAGCACTATAGGTCATGCAGCTTCTCGCTCTAGCTGGACACTCAACCTTGCCAGAGGCTGATCCAACTCGCTCTCTGGTTGCATGAGCACCCGCACTGCTCCCAGACAAAGGGTGGGAGCAAACAGCTGGGAGAGGACACGACAGATTGTCTCCTTTGGTAGCAGCACTGTCTCAGCTGGATGAGACTGGTTGTAAAACTGCTCTCTACTCCTATAAAACTGACAAGCACAGTAAATAAAGACCATTACTGTCAGCTGGAATTGTAGCAGGAAACTGTGGAGTCAGAACGCAGTCACCCCCTGAGCCCCACAAATTTCACCAGCATACCAGTGCCAGCTCCCAAAATCCTGTGAAAAACACCAAAAGACCCATATGACCAGAATTGCTTCTATTTAGTTCAAAAACGCTGCTCCCAAGCATCCTGTAGTACTATATGTTCATGTTAAAAAAAATCATCATTCCTGTCTGATACGATGCAAATTAAAGTCTCCCAAAGGAGTCTTGCAAGCAGCTTACTGAAGTTTTCATCTCAGGCATGGTCTGCAGCATGCACTGGGACCGGTGCTGCTGGAGAGGGTGCGAGGAGATCCTGAGTGCTCTGCAGTGTGGAGGGGACTGCTGTTCTGAAAGTATTTACTTGCCTTCATTACCCCGGGGATGCCCAACACTGAGGAAGCACTAATGGTGTTGGAAATTCAGAATTTTTCAACCAACTCTAAACCTGAGGTTATCTTTTCCCTCCACTGCAGAACCTGAGCAGCTTGATCCAAGCTCCCACTGAAACCAACAAAAAAGATGTCCATGGGTGTTTGATAGGATCCAGAGATTCTGGTCTTTTGCAGTGCCAGTGATCAACAGAAGCTGTGGTTGGTGACCCCATAAAGGGAAATATTCCTCTCTGCTTGTGAAGTCAGGGATGGAATGGACTTTATTTCTTTGTAAAGCATGAAATAAAGCCCCGACAACATGAGTAGAAGCAGACAGGTAACTACAGAATTTAGGATTAGGGAAGGGAGTGTCTCCTTTCTCCAGGCTTTTAGAGGAACAAAAGCTATTGCTACAGTGCAAGGGAGTTTGCCTGTGGCTGCCTGAGAGGCTTCCTATATGCAAGTCCTTTTTCAAGTTCTCTGGCTTAATTTTCCTAACTCAGAGCAGAATGGACAAGCAGGCTTAGCAGAAGACAGGACCTGAGGACCACAGGACTCAACTCCTGTAAGCTTTTCAGAAGTCCCTCCCGACTTTCTGTGAAGCCTCGTGGCAGAGCAGCCTCCAGCTCTGCACCGCAGGGAAGCGACTTCAGCACAACTGCAGGTGGTGCCCAGAGGGCTCACGCGGTCCTCTGCAAACCCCAAAGCAGCTCTGTGGGTATTACCTGTTTCATCACTGTACTCCCCGTCGGGGCAGTCCACGCACTCGAAGCAGCAGGTGGGCTCTCCCTCAATAATGCCCTTCCTGGTGCCCGGGAGGCAGTCCCTGCTGCAGTTAGAGAAAGGCACCTGCAAGAAAAGAGCCCGAGGAGGGTTAATGGTGACAGTGCCCCATGTACAGCCTTCCTACAGCAGGACCTGGGGCTTACTTGAAGGGTATTATTGCTTGATTAGCATGCTGGATGAAGAGCCTCGGGGGCTCCCTTATTCTTTCCACAGAACAGACACATCACATACAATAGTCCTTCCCCAACCTACTGCAGTGATATTTGTTTGAAGGATCACATCAAGGGATGGTAGGGAGGATCAGCAGATCTCTGTAATCTCTACGGTGTTGTGGGCACTGCGAACTTGTATGCGACCCATGATACATGTACCAGAAAAGAGTCATTAGAAAAAACAGTCAGTCTCTACTGGCAGGAATTTGAGTCTGCCTTGGAGATGATGGGCTCTGACTGCTGATCCCCAATCCCATATATTGCATATTGACTGCTAATGATTTATGGGAATTATAACAGTTCCTTGAAGCCCACTTCCTCCTGTCCTCCTGAAGACCCTCTCTAACCCAGAAACATAAAAGGTAAATTAACTAAACAAGAGGAGTGTTCATACGAAAGGGAGGAAGGCCCTGTTTTTAGAACACTGAGCATCTAAAGATGCAAATCAGCAGCTATACGCAGATCCCAAAAAGGACACCTCCACATGAAGTACACCTTAGGTCTTCCATGTCTAAATCCATGGGAGGGACCTGTAAAGCCCACAGCTCACTCCTGACGTTCCCGAACTTCCATTAGAAAAGTTATTCAGGCTTCCAGGCTTCTGCTGCTGCAAATGACGAGCTGTGTCACCTGCTGACTGTGCCTTTATGCTGGCCGTGAGCCCACCCGGGCATGGTCATATCCCGGCAGCGAGTGGTCGCACAGGCATGCTCGCCGCGTGCTTAACGCACACTGGCAACAGGGAGTTCAGCACAATAAGTGGAAGTCTGCGCCTTTTTTACACAGAAGCACAACCTGAGGTTGAGCTCACCTTTTCCCAGCTAAATTAAGGAAAGAGAGCTGACATAGAACACGGCTTTCTCAGCTCAGGGGAGTTAAGCCCACACTTTCCACTGCCAGCAAAATGCCATAATCTGTACATACCTAAGGGCTGCTCTGGTTGGAAGCCCCCATTCACTTTTTGGAGTTTTGCTGCTATGTGGAAAGAAATGAACTTCCACCACCTTCTTCCCCGTCCCTCACTGTAGGATCTAAACCCTGCGTGAACCCCTTGACTTGCTCACTTCCCTGTTGCCAAGCCCAAGTGCTGCTAACCTGCTGATCTCCAGGAAGCTCTTGTGTGGATGCACTTAGACAGCGAGTCCGGGATGTGGTTTGGAAATTGCCTGTATGCAGGCATTGACCTCAGCCACGGGGTAAGCAAGCCCTCGGTAGTGGCAACTCCTATGTGGAGATGCCCATTTTGTAACGGCGCTATTCACCTGCAGCTGAGAGCAGTCGCCGTTGCCTACCACTCTGAAGGATAGCTGCGGCACAGCTTGGGAACCCTGTTTCTAAGCTGTTAATCTGGACTGCGTAATTCATTGGGCAGACACATATCCAGGGCAAATCCCTGCAGCTCCCCACTTGAAGCACTCTCTGCTGTTAATACCTATTGCTATTCATACAGTGCGCTGATAATACCTATTCCTTGGGATAGTCGTTCAGCAGGTTGTGCATCCACCAAGAGGACTTCATCAGTCTAGACCATCTTTTCCTGGGCTGTCACTGAGGATTTTGAACAGGGCTGAATCAAAGGCCCAACTGAAGTCATGCACTGCTTCCCCATTATCTACTAAACTGAATGAGCTTCCAATGAAGAAAATTAAACTGGATTGGCATTATTTCACCTGGACAAATCCACATTGTCTTTTTCTTATCAGTTTATCATCCTCTAAGTGTTTATAAACTGTTTAATAATTTTTTTTATCAAGTCTTTTAGGTTGCTGAAGCTCAGCTCGGTTGTGTGTAATTCCCTTGGTTCTTCTATATCTGCTTTTAAAAACAGGTATTACGATTACCCTCCTTCAGTCCTTTGAGACATCACCCATCCTCCACATTTCTCAAAGATGAATTGCTAGTACTTTTGAGATTGCTTTGGCTGCCTTCTTAAGTATTCTGTGGGGAATTCAATCAAGTTCTGCCAAAATGAATCTATCTGTCTTACCCACTCTTGTTCTTTTGCAAGTCTGGCCAATGCTGAAGTTCCTATGTTAAAATTAACTACATTTAATCTTTTTGAGAGTGACAGAGGCATAGAAGGCTTCAATGAGTGAAGTACTGGCTACTCTTTTTGAGCAGTGCCTTTTATCTGGAAGAAGATCAAACTCTATAAACTGGAAAAAAAGCTGCAACAGACATAGACATTTCACACCCCTCCACTGGCACACAATTTACGTGCCCTGGCATGACACTCTGCAACATTCAGTCACATTTTTAGCAGTTTAGGACAGAGAATGAAGATAAATATTGCACTGTTGGAGGATTTTAGACCAAGAGGACATAATTACTCAGTTTAAATTTAAAAAAAAATCCTGCCTGTTGGAAGAGGTGTCAGTGGCATTTGCAATGATCAGAAGAAGGGGTTGGAATACCAGGGTTTTTTAATTCCAATTGTAGTTTGGGCTCAGAGTCTCCAGCTGGGCTTAGAAAAGCCTGAGCTCAGTATCTCTGCTGCAGTGTGCTCTGCCTGACCCATGCCTCCTTCAGAGAGCTCTGGATTTAAACCATAAGTGAAGCTGGGGTATCTGGAGTAAAGGTAAGGCTTAACTGATGGTGTAAGTGTATTAGGCAAGTGTAGCTACTGCAGAAGCAGCTACCTGATCTGTCAGCCAACGTGAATAACCACTTGGAAGTGAATTGTCTTGTTCATTAATCAGGTGCTCATTTAACATGTCCAAACATTGCAGCAGGGCCTGGCAGCAACATTTCTAAGCTAACGCTCCCTGTGTCACCTCCCAGGCCACAAGCCAGATGCCAGCTCAGTATCCCCTCTGGAAGCCAGGGTTTCTGTCTAGGCTGGAGCGGGCTGCTGCCAGCTATGGTGGCAGCTCACCTGGCTCTTGTCTGAAGATCCCTGCACCGCGTTTCCATCACGCGGGGGAGACACAGCCCTGGCTGCTAGTAACAATACAGTTATGCTGAAAAGATCTAACATGTGCAAGAAAATGGAGCAGGACTTAGGCCTGACTAAAGTCAATGGCTACATCACATACTTTTGAGACTGCACAAGAACCTTCTGGTAGATTAAAAAAAGGTAGGCAGTACTGGCATCTCCCACTATTTGAGCACCGTCCAAGTTAACCTGGGAAGATTGACAGGGTTGTTCTGTTTGGTTTGCAAGGCAAGGGTGTGTGGAAGGCTCTGGGACTTGGAGGGTAAAGCCAGCAGAAATAGCTGCAAATTTAACTAGGAGCAGGAAGAGACATTTCTCGATACAGAGATACTCGGAGCGGAAGAGATGGCCGTTTTCAGCTGTGAAACTACTGAGCTCAGGAAAGCTTGTCAACAAGGCAACAACCAGACTTGGGTAATGAATTTCTCATCCTTGTAGAAACAGCATTGCAAAATTCCAAGCTATCTACTTGGGCCAGAAAAAAGGCATTATTTAAACCATTAATACCCAGGCTCGTCAAATGTATAGAAGGCGAAAAGCAGCTGCCTTGTTATTTCCAGAAGTCAGTAACGAGGGTGTAAAAGACTACAGCAGAGACCATGTATACAGTACGATGAATGGGTCTTTCAATGAGACATGGAGCCATAATACAGGAGTGCGCAGGGTTAGTTCAATTTTCAGCTTGCAGAAACCTGGGTAACATTGTTGTGAGGATTTAAGCACTTACCTCCTTAGAGAATCCACTCCACAGGATCTTGTTTTCATTGATAAAGAGCCTCTCCCCTTTCTTGGCATAAACGTTGTAGTGCCCAACCTCCTCAAAGACGACTGAGCCATCCTCCGGAGAGAGGTGCCAATTGATTATTGAGTAATTCCCTACCAGGTCCCCAAACTCATCAAAATCCACTTGCTCCCCCATGTTATTGGTGAAATTTAAGTGGCGCAGATGCTTGAGAACCTAGAGAGAGAGGGAGAGAGACACTGTGAACGTCTGTGTGTCACAACCCTAACGGAGCACACATCTGTTATGGGGGCAAAACTGGAAATAATCACTTTACTACATCCTTAATCTCTTAAAAATCACTTAATCACAGTAGTAGCAGGCTTTTTCTGATAGACATCACACACACACCCACAAAGCCTGTACAAACCTCGTAGGCAGCACAAGGTAACATGGCCCTCAGGGTGGATGGCACCCATCTGTAACACTTTGCTTACCAGCTGCTACCCCATCAGCCTTTTAGCATTCCTGTTTGGCCCCTTCCAGCCACGACTGCAAGCCCACAGCTCTCCTTCAGGGGCACAGAAGTGGCAGCAGCCACTGAAGTGTTTCAGTCACCCATGCATCCCTCTCACCCTGCTCTTGCAAGCACTCTGCATAAATGCTCTCAGTTGGCATTGCTCATCTCTGAATGATCAATCACTCAGAAACAGGAATGCTTGAAAAACAATTCAAACTTGACTTTTGATTGAAAAACCCCAAGGCCAATGCACTTCAGTAAAGAACAACAAATCAAGCTTGTTCGCCACATGGCAGGCCCGGAGAATTCGTACTACTTTTTTTTTTGCTTGTCTCCTGGTTGCATAGTTTCAAGTAATCACATTCTGTCTGTCTTCTACGTGTTGAGTCCTGTAATTTTCACCTAATGCCTTAAACTGTCATATGCTGTGGACAAGAGCAGTTAATCCCAGGGGCAACTGCAGTTGCAAAATTCACAGTCTAGTTAGCCTGACAGGTAGACCAAAGAAACTGCAGCATGAAAGACAATACTGGCAACTCCACATTATATTTTTCTTCAAAAGTTAGTTGCTGGTTTATGCACTTAGCAAGTTTTTTTCCCCCTCATTCAATGGATGTTCTTCGTTAGTTTCTCTGTAGAGCTCATCTACAGAAAACTGGGGTGACTCTGAGGGCACCGAGCTTTCAGCTGTCCCTAGACCACTGCGGCATCATTGCTGCTGTGGTTCTAGTGCCTGCGATAGCTTGTAAGCCCAGTCCTCTCTCTTTCACCTGTGAGTGCCCAAACATACAATCCTGGATGGCAAAATGTAAGTAAAACCAAAATGAAATCAATTTTTCTGGACAGGCAGAGCCGTCCTCACCCCAGAGACATAGGACAGACAATATTGTTTTGAATCCTTTTCACCTGGAAACACAGGGACAGGGGAACAGAATCACTTCATTATTTCCTGTCAGTTTTGCTAAACTGTCTAATTTTTCTGTTTCCCTTTGGGATCCTCCTATCTCAAGCTAAAAATCCCCAGAGCTACAGAGATACCCTCCTCTCACTGCCTATATCAATGTCAGCCGGAGAGAGTCTGGAAAAATCATAGTAGCGCTACGCAGGACGTGGCTGGCAATACCTTTTCAGCTTTGTGTGATGCCGATGGAAGTACATAAAAATACTGCCACAGTATTCAGTCTTTGAGTAATGGGTGAGATGGCAGAGGCAGGATTTTTGTCTTTCTCATCTCTGCTGGCCCTCCTCTGTAGACCAGGTCCCCCATAAGGCGTGCAGCTGAAATGATCTCACTGAAGACCCAGGACCTGTCCCTGGAAGACCTCACCCTCTGATGGACACGGCAAAAGAAGGTGCTTTGCTCCTGCACTTCGCTGTGGAGAGCCGGCGCATTGCCTGCTGTAGGGAAGAAAAGAGGAGACTGCTCTCCTCTCCTCCCCCTCATCCCTGAGGGCAATCCAGGAAGATGCTACTTGCCCAGCTCCATCAGGGAACAGTGAGAACAGAGCAGAAGCAGCTCTGAGGTCAGAACGGGTGACACAGGGTCTGCAGATCCACAGTGAAGTCTCCACTGCATCAACTCACTTTGGCCTCATTTGCTGTGGGGCTGCAATCTCGGACGTGTTAGCAGTCCGTCAGCAGCGTAGGTCCCAAGCAGGGATCCCACGTTCCTCTGCAGGCTCTAGCACCTACCACAGGGTGACACCTGCAGCTTTGACATCCAGATCAGATTTGTGTTGTTATGTTGAGATGAATGCCATGTTTCTCCTCACTCCAACTCAACATCGTGCTCTCGTGCAGCGCTGCAGCACTCTGCTGAACGACACTAGGATATCTTGACTGGGTGTCACTGCTGGGTTGACTTTTATTGTATAGGCAGGAGGTGCAGACCTTGCACTTCTTTTGATTAATTACTACACGCATTAGGAGACAATCTTACAAGAGCCATATTGAAGATTCTTCAGTTCGAGTGCTGCCTCTCCTGGCCAGCCGCAGTGGCAGGAGGCTGGCTGGTCTTACGGTCAGCGAGGTGAATGGTGGAGAAAATTCTGGATTCCCTGGATGCATTTTTTTTTTTTTTAATTTCATAACATTCATCTCAATTAGTCTAGTCCTTTGCCTTACCTCCTGACATAAGGCTTCTTAGAAAGTAATACATACCCCTGGCTACTGGTGGGTTTTTGTAGGATTAGTTTAGCAGCACGTTTCCCTTGATCTCACACACGCACTCCACCTGAGGATTCAGGTTATAAACCATTTCATGTATGAGCTGCTGGCAGGTAAATATTCATATAAAAGCACTGATCTGCACTTAATATTGTCTTTCCCAGGCACAGAATAGCAGGTTCAGCTATGCAGCCATAGCTGTGGAGCAGGAGAGCCCAGTTGTATCAGTTCATGCAGGAAAGACACAGGTCCTATTTAAAATCCCAAATGGAGGGGCAACAGGAACAACAGGAGTAACAAAACCTGTTTTCTCTTTCCAGCAAATAACCAAAGTTTGCCTTCAAGTCTAAATTTCTGAGGGGCAGCTTGTGAAATGGTAACTGAACAACTGCTAGGACATGTTCCTGTTTTAGATGGTAAGAAAATCCCAGGATGATATCTGTATATCATTCAAGTTCTGCTCTCTACAGGATGAAAATACGGTTTAAACAGCCAAGAAATATATAAGCACTAAACTTTAAAAGAGGAAGTTGTAGACTCTGAATAACTACAGCACTCTTTTATAGGCACCAGTCTATCAATGATTAGCTAAAGGCTTTACAGTTAAAAATGTGTCACTGTGTTTTGTAACTAAAGATGGAAACATAAATACCCAGGACCCAATCCACAAAGACTTAAAAGAGCCTGCTTCAGTGAGGGCAAGAGCATGTGTCAGGGGTGCGTGGTTGACCTCGTGGCTTGAATACACTGTCAGCAGCTGATGGAAGCCTGCGGGGAGAGCATTGTGCAAGCTGCTGTCTTCAGATACTTCTTTCCGTAATTCTTCCTTCTTTTTTTCCCCTCTGTCACAGGCTCCATGTTGAACTGCAATGCCTTTTAATTAAAACACCTATTATCAGAAAGGACTTGGATGCTGCCCTCTAGTTCACCCTCCCGTTATTCCTGGTAAGGCCATTCCCAGCCACGTAGCATCCCATGCTTTATCCAGGCTAGATGTTTTGGGTCATGTGGTTTCCACTCTTACGGAAGGATCATAAAACCATAACATAAATACAGTTGTATTAGGTCAGACCAGCAGCCCGTCTCCCCAGGACCTGTTTCTGACTGTGGCCAGCAGCAAATGCCTACACAAGAGTAGAAGGGGACGTGGTACTTCCCCAGAATACTCTCACACATTTTGCAGCTCAGTGGCTTCGTGGGCCAAAGGTCTTTGTACTTGATAATCCACAGTGGATTTTTCTTCCATGATGTTGCACACTTGTGTTCTGCCCCTGTGCAGACTTTTCACATCCACAGCCTCCTACAGCAAGGAGAGCTACATTTTTTGAGAAAAGCACCTCTTCTAGCCTCTCAGAACAGAGCGGCTAGTAATCTTGTTTGATGCCCTTTGTGCTTATGTTGGAAGAGGCAAAGAACTGTCATTTGCTAGTCACCTTTTCCATGCCTCACAGGATTTTACAAACCTTTGTCAGACCTCTGTTCAGCCACCTCTTTCCCAGGCTGATGAGCCCTATCCGACTTTGCTGCTTCTTGTACAGAAGATGTTCCATTGACCCGTCTCCAAACTTTCCCAGTCTGCTTCATCCATTCTGAGACTGGCACATGACATTGAAGTGAGATGCACCAAGGGTTAATAAAGTGGCCTGAGGGCACTCTGTTTTCCTCTCTGTCCCTTTTCCAGTGTGACTGTTCCTAACAGTGCATTTGCTTATTTGACTGCTACTCAGACAGAGCCACCCAAGCTTGATCTTGATCAAGCTTGAAGATCTCATTTGTGATTAGTCAGAACTGACCATTTATTTATATTCTCTGCTGACCATCTTTCAACCAACTATTTGTCCATGCAAGGACTGAGTCTGGTGACAGACTACCAAAAGACTTTTAGAAGCCTGAGCACACCCTATGAAGAGGATGTCCCTTATCTACACACATGCTGATGGCTTCAAAGAACTTCAGGAGGTTTGTGAGGTAGGGCTTCTCTCTACAAAAGTCATGGTGACTCCTCCTCAGTATATTCTTCTTTACAAAAGTCATGGTGACTCCTCCTCAGTATATTCTATTTTTCCTTCTTTTTTTTTTTCTTTTTTTTTTTTTTTTTTAACTACAGTTTCTAATAATGGGCTCAGTCAGGCTTTGCTAGTTCCTTGGATCTCCTCCAGAACCCTTTTAAAAAATTGATGTCACATCTGTCAACTTTCTAGGCCTCAGGGCCCAAGACTGTTTTAAGCAAAGTGTTCGTCACCATAGCCAGCACTTCAGCTACTTCATCTGTGAGCTCTGGCAGAACGCTTGGGTGAGCATCATTCACTCACACCAAAGTATTAAGGTTTGTTTTGCTCTTGTGTCCCATAGCTTCTTCTACAGTCACTTCAATATCAGACAGATCCTCTGCCAGTCCCCTATAAATAAATAAATTCAGGAACCTTCTCAAGTTTGTCCATAAAGAACACACTTTTCTTCTGCCGTGGCTTTACCTTGTCTTTGGCAGTGATAATCTATGGCTCAGCAGACACTCCTACTGCTGAAGGGTTTAAAGATTTATGAGCTTTTACCCCACTTACAGCTCGTTCCTCATTCTGGTTTTTGGCCTGCCTTATTTTATGTTTACATTTAACCTGCCAGAGTTTATGATCCTTTCAATTTTACTCACTGGACATAACTCACCTATTTGAAGGATGCTGTCTCGCTTTTAATAAACACCACTTAATATGTTTGGTTTGCCTTGCCAACTTCCTTTGCCTTCCTTCACCTTTTCTTGATCTGGAACAGACACTTACTTTGTGTCACTAGTATTAGGGCTGGTGGTAGGCAAAAAACCCCACTTACATTGTAAAAGCTGTCAGATAACTGTGTGCGCATGAAATGTCCAAAACTGAACTTTTGTACTCTGGAGCACAAGCCTGCTACTTGCTAGCTGCAAGCAGTATGTACTGGTTGTAAATTTTGATAGCAGCTGGGCTAAACAAAAGTGGGGAAAGTGAGCAAGATACAAAGCAGGTTAAAAGCTCTAGCCTTGTTAGTTCTTAAATAAATATCAGTATCCAGATCTACTACGGGTTGTCATTTACTCTGTCTCGACTGTGACAAGTCCTTAACTAGTCTCCATATACCAGCAAGGGTTTAATATCCTTGACTTCCTTCTGCAGTGTCTTTCTAACATGTTTCCTCACTAGGTCAAATGGCCCTGCAAGTGAAGTGAACCTCGGCACATTATAGGTGTCTGTCCCCCTAAAAGACAAATGATTCCCCCTCCTAACCTGCAGTTGCAAGGAAACCTGTCTTGACAGTTAATATACAGTTTCCCACACTGAGTTTTAATTTCTGCCTACCTAGCTATATCCAGGCCTGTAAAACAGTTCTGGACCAACGGGTACCAAATGTTTTTCTCTTTGCTTTGGTAGGGTGCCCATCCTGAGAGCAGCAAACAATTCCACTTCACATCTCAATGTGAAGATGAAAAGCCGGCAACTGTACTGAAGATGGCAAGCCCTCCCTTTCATCCTGAATTGCTGAGGGCCCATTCTCCCCCCTTGTTTCAGATTCCTAATCAAGCACCCAGAGAAGATACTTTCATAATGCTGTAATAGGCGTAAGGACTTGAGAGCTCAGGTATCACATTAGCCCGGTGGTCATGGCATACAGGATTTGGCTTCTGCCAGTGGTCGAGTATCAGGAGGAAATATGCCCATGCCAGTTCTGAAAGAGCCACTTGTAAAATACTTTAAATGTTCCCTGAAGCAATAGCTTTTTTTTCTTTCTTCCTTTCGTTTCCATCTATCTATGTGTCGATCTTTATTTACATGCTAGCAAACTCTTAATTTTTACTGTCTATATCAATGTTTAATTCCTCCTGCATTCGCTGCTTTGGATTATCTTGTTCTGCCTGTTTTTTATGCAGGGCCAACTCTTATGCTCTCCCAAAGGCAGTGCTGTCATCACAGTATCGACCAGTTCTGACACAAAGGACCTAGCAGGCAGGAAGGCACTGGCCCTAGCCCCCTTGACTCAGTAATACCTGCTTCCAGAAGCCTAAGGCAGGGGAAGATGAATTGCATTCAGGTCTTCTGCTCAAAGCGTTCTTCTTGCCAGCAGGAGCTGAACTCCCCTTCTCCCGCTATAATCTCTCCTCCTCCCCTGCTGCCCGTCATGCACCAACAGGGACAACATGTAGTGCTGATGGTTTTTTTAAAACCAAGATACCATGATGTGCCAACACCATTAATCTCATCTTCTTCTGAAGGCCATTCAGAAGATAACAGATTTCTTCAGCCAGTGGAGGATGCGATTCATTACCGTGCACCACCTCCAACATTCCACCTAAGGTGCCTGGTTTCTATTGGTTTTCTGCTCTGAAGAAGTGACTGTTAATACTGTGTATCACTATAAGGGTAACCCAGGTGGAGAAGTTGAAAGGGACCCAGGAACAGAGCTGGGATTCTCACTGTAAACACCTCAGAAAAAAATGGGATGTCTTTCTGTTACACATGTCCAGCCCCATGAACAAGGAGTGCCTGGTCTATAATTGGGATACTGGGCACTTCATGCTAAAATAATGTAGACTAATCATCACCTACTGTAAAAGGACTGGGCTGTACTCCAGCATTGAAACTGTCAGGTTGGTAACAGTGCAGATGAACAAAGGGAGAAAAACTCTGGAAGAAGGGCTGGTCTCAAAGTGTTGAAGAGAGAGAACACTGATAGCCAGCCAGAGATTCACTGACAATACTGCAAAGGAATTCTGGCAAGATGGGGTGGACAACCCATCTCTGGTGAAATGCTAGATCTGCCAGTGACTTCAAAAACAGTGTGAAAGAAAGAGTTCACTTCAAGTCTCAGGAACAGCTGTACAAAGGCTGAGAATAAATCAAGAACTTTCAAAGTTGTTATGCTTTGATAAGAACTGAGTGACATCCTTGTAAAGCTAGGTAGGTCAATGGACAGCATGACTGAAGGCTAAATGTGTATGACAAATACAGTGTGCCATATGTTAGAAGTAATAATTTAAGCTGTTCATAATATTTATTGGAAACTAAATTAACTAACCACTCAAGACAAAGACCTGTTCATTGTTGTAGGCAGCTCAGTAAAAACACTCTATGCATTATGCAGTTGAAAGAGCAAACAAAATATTAGGATATGAATGTAAGAAAGAAAACGACGCTGACAACATGGTGCCAATATGTACATTGATAGTGCAGTTTCCCGTGGAAAATGCAGTTAGTTCTAGTCACTTGTTCAGAAAGGAAGAATAAAATCAAAGGAAGATTAGAAAGGTCCAGAGGTGGTGATGATAGCTCTTAGACAGCCAGTCTGACTTCCATTTGAAGAGAAATCAAAGTGCGGGATTATTTAACTGTTTATGACACATGTAGTGATTTGGGGGAAAGAGGTGACCTATTCTCACAGAAGCAGAGACTGACTTTATTCAGGTCTCCAGAGAAGTACAGGACATCAAGCTGCCATGACAAGACTGGCATATTTTAACTGATAATTGGTTTGGTTTGGTTCTGCTTCCGTCATGGATATGAGATCCCTAGGCAGCTGAGAGATGGATCTCTCCCACTCTTCCACTGACCAGTGCCCTCTGCTCGAGGAGGGGCAGCAGTGGTGCTGACGTGGGCACCCATGCATACGTTATGTTTTTTCTTTGCGAGAGAGAAGCAGGCCCTCTAATAGGAATTTGCAGAAATTGGGAGAGGGAGGAACTCATACTGTGTTGGAAACACCTCACTTGCTGCTCAGTGGGAGATGCTTGGTGCTTCCTTTGTCTCATGCTGAGCTGTGAGCACTCAGTCTGCCTGGAAACTGATGAAGCCTAGAGTTTCCTACGACAAGGACTGGTTGGACTCCCTGTAACTGGGCTTGATGGGTTAGCTTATGTGGTTTTCTAGCCAGCAACCAAGGGATGCTGCTTTGCTGATTCAAAACTGCAGCAGCTTTGATGCTTTCTTGACAGTGAAAGGTGACAGAAGTAACAAATTAATAGCTGCTACAACAGTAGGAGCAAGTCACTTAAACCAAAAATGTCAAAGGCACACATTTCAAAATGGGACTTGATATAAAAGGGGACTAATCTGATTTAGGGTCAGATTTACTACAGTACTATGTTTACAACGACGTCCAGAAAGAACTGAAAAACACAAGCCTAGTGGGTTTCACAACAGAGGCTGCACAAGTCAGGCCTAACTGAGCTACTTTAGAAAATCCCATTAGGTATTTACTGGAGTTTGCAGATGTCTGAATGCCATTACAAAACTGGCCCTAAAATGCTTCAGAAAGACCTATCTGCTGAGTCACAGAAGTTCGCAAAGGAACCAAGAAATGACCTTACGCTATTTTGGCATTGCATGGCTGGTTTTCCAGACCAATTTAACTATTGGTTAGGAGGTCACAGGATACAGTAAGGATGGGACCAGGATATTTTGTTTCCTGAAGGTTCTCCAAAACTCATGCTGGCCATGTGCACACCTGCTGTTCTAAGTGCACTTGTCTATAGAATGCAAGTCCTCATCAGGCTCGTACTGTTTAATGTGAAGCTGATAGCTAACAGCACATCACTTATGCATGCTATGGTAAAGGACAATGATTTTGCTAAATGTGACATGACTGGAAAATATAGCAAGCAAGTTTTCATGTGCTTGGCCTTGACTGGATCCATGTGATACACGAAGAAATAGAGTGGGAACATCCTCTGCATACATCTCAACTACAGGATTTTCTGAAATCAAAGATTTACATAGGAAAACATCATGTGAAATCCAGTCAACCAAAATTCAGTGCAAATATGTTTTTTAAAGTGAAACTTAAAAATGTGACCTTCAAGTCACGGTTCCATTTTTAATCAAACACTTAATTTTGAGTCTGTAAAAATGCTTGTTTGGACAGTGTTGTTTCAATTAACACCAATTAGTGAGTTTGACTAACTCCAGGGGAGAAGAGAGATGACAGAAGAGTTTTTTCCTCTAACATTTTCTCCTTTTTCTGTTTTAAATTAAGATCCAGCTGTATGATGGTACCCCAATGCATTTGTATGGCCCAAAGCGTGATATTGTACTGTTAGTTCCCTAGGCTCCGAAAGAATCCTTCCTACAAGTAACTTCCAGAGTTAAGGCATCTGGAGTGGCCTCAGTCCCAGACCAGTGCCATCCCAAACAGACTTAATCTGATCTACTGACTGCAGTAGATTTCTTCCAGAGAAAAATGGCTGGAACGACAGCATCTCTCCCTTCCTTACAAACACTGTGAGCATTAATGCAGTTCCCAGTAATCAGGACAAAAATCATGGTAGCTAAATGAAAAATAATGTCTGTGGAGAATCCCTAGACCTGGAATATAATGCTATACAAAATCAAGCAGGCTTCTGACTAGTCTCTGCCCCAGTGATGTACAAACATAGGCCAGTTATGTCAGAGGTCTCTGTACCCAACAGAATGGAGAAAATCCACGATAAGCTAGTGGAAAGGACTGAATGACAGTACCTGATCTGCATGCATGATAAACCCATTATCAGTTCAGAATTCTTGGCTGTGTTCATTAAAAGAAAAGCTCATTAATTAAGGTGTAATGATATGTTGCTATCCTTATCATACAAATAAAGCTCAAACATAAGTACTTATTATGGTGTGCTCTAAAAGCACTAATCCAACACAGAGCATTCAAACAAGGCTGTGAAACACAATTATTGTATTAACGGAAAGCAGAACATAAAAAAACCTGGAGAACAAAAAGGAAAAAATCACCAGGCAACATGTTAAGATATTTCTTGAACATATTAAAATTGAAAGGTGTCCTGTATGCCAGACCCTCATGATATAAGGCTGTGAGAGACAGCTAACGAGGATGGAAAGCTAAAGGAATGATATGTTATTGCCCTTGCTACCGGAAAAAAACCCTGGACATTCTTATCCCAGGGGCACTTGTTTTGGAGCCATAATGTGACATTAACGGAGCTAGAAGGTCCTTAAAAAGAGATTAGAGAACAGCCTGAGGAATTTAAATTGGATCTAAAAGGCTGACAAAACCAGACAGTTCATCACAGCACTCCACAAGCAATAAAAAGAGCGCTAATACAGTAGATTTATGATATACGCATAAAAATGCCACTGGCTTTGAATGACAAAGTCAATATGCTATATAATATTCCACAGCAATCCCACTCCACCTTTCTGGTACACATGCACGTGTAATGCACTCCCAACAGCGTGCCTGAAATTTCCCTGCGGGTTAGTCTGTGCAGGGCATGAATCAGAGCTAACACCTCCAACAGAGGCTTATATTTCTGCTCAGTGGGCCGCTCCAGAGTCAGCCTCCCATGGGCAAAGCAAAGACAATATCGTAAAAGGCAGAGGGATGTCCTCTGTAATGAAAGGCTGGTTAGCCTGATATCAATCCCAGGAAAAACAATGGGAAAACAAGAGGTTTGGGTTGAGGATCAATTAATACAAAAATTATAGGACAGAAACATAATTGCTGCCAGCCAATAAGCTTTGAGGAATACAGATCTTGTTAAATCCAAGTTTGGTTGACAAACACACCCCTCTAGAAGTGAAATATCTGAGCTTTACATTTAATGTAAAGCATCCATTCGTGAATCAAGAATTGCCCAACAGATTTGTAAAAAGAGGTATCAACAGAGACAGTTACTAGTTCATGGGGAATTCCTCCAGCCTCAGTAAACAACTCACTGTTACCCAATATGTTCATCAATACTCTGGCAGCAAATACAACAGCGCTGCTGGGAAAATTTGCAGAAAATGCATGGATTAACGTAATGGTAAATAATAATCAAGACAAAGCACTCCCCCAGACAGTGCTCTCACATCTGTGTTTAATACAGTGAAATTCAGACTTATGCATCATGGCATAACAAATTCCAGCCACAGGCACAGAACAGGTACCACATCCTGCAAAGTATTACTGGCACCTTAATGTGACCTTTCCATTGCATGCTGTGGCAAGGGCAGCTAATGTAACTTGTGCACAAATAAATGGGGAGGTAATAAGAGTATGTAAATGTGAGATTTTTTTCACTGTCTGACTGCGCTGAGACTTAGAGCAATACTGAATATATGCCAAAAAGAAGGATGAGTAAATAGACAAGATACAGAAATAAAGCAGAAAACAAGTCATATGACTGAAAACCACTCTGTTTAAATTATCAAGATAAGACCAAGGAATAATTTGATCAATGCACATAAATACCATATTGAGAAAAATTACGAGTACTTCATCTGAACTTTTAAATCTAATAGAGCAAGGCCAAGTAAGGACCAATGAAACTAAAGGTCAGTTAAATCCCAACTAGAAATAAGACACGATCTGTGACAAGAGATGTGACCTGTCATGGATCATACTAATAAAAAAAGGTCTGCTAGTCAGCAAGTCTTTGGGGAAAATGAATCTTGCTAAACACAAATTTGACTGGCAAACACAGCCCTTCAGAAGTGAAATACCTAGGCTTTACATCCCTTAGATGGATCAAGATTACTTTCCTGAACATGACGTACATAGTTTATTATACAAAGGATTTCAAACTGCATGATCCTTTGGCAGGTGACTCCATTTGAACATTTTTAAGGTTCCTATTAAGGTTTTGTGGAGAAAGATGGTGTCTGGACAGACAGAGGCAACGGTAGAGGTACAGTAAGAGCTAATTGTCAGTGCTGTTAGATGACACTTTGTACTGTACTCTGTATGCTGCTGTCTTTACCTAGAGCCATGATATGAAATGGCCACCTAGTCTAGACTTGATGCCATAGTTGCTTTGTTTTTCACTTGTAACAAATATAATATAAAGAAATCCATTGGGCACAATGGCCCAGGGTGCTGTGCATACTAACAGTGAAGAATCTATTGGCAGAAGTCCTGATGGAGTAAACAATGCTTTAATGCTCTTGGGATGTCATCGTACTGCACAATAACTGTTATGGTGAAGTATCTGAAAGCCTAAGATAGGGCTCTTTTTATTAACTGAAGCCTAAATTTAATACTAAATAATACATAATGAATTGTCCAATTATTAAAGTGAATAATAGAGCAATAATATGGTTATCCTATAAGCTCAGTGTTTTCAAGTAGCATAATTCACATATAATGTCTAGCATAATCAAAATCTGATTGAAATGTCTTTTCGGGGAGGTGTTTAATGCTGCCTCTACCCAGATGTGCAAAGAACGAGTCTGTATATGTGTGTCTCTGCATCCATTTGCTGTCGCTTTCTCGTAACAGCCCTTTATGGATCAATCTCTTCAAAGTCCCAACAAGGTCTGAAACTGAATCCTGCACAGAACACTGCTGATATTGATTTGAAGAACGATGCCTGTCTCTAGGCCAGGAGGCAGTCACCGCTTTCCACTGTAAATTCTTTCTTATTTGGAACTATAGGATTAATTACTTCAATGCTTGAGTAAATCGCTTCTCCCTGTTAGAATGACAACTTGGTGCATACTTGGCGTCATTTCTTTTAACAGCAGTGGTCATTCATCAAAACTGAGTTCTATGGTTATTTATAATCTATTCAAGAACTACTATCCATTTAAAAAAAAGAAAAAAAAAATAGTCCTAAAGTTTCCGGTATTCACACCGAGTTGACTGAATTCACACAACCATTTCGGACATTTAGAATGGGCATCTGTTGCAAGCACAGTCACAGGTCCAATCAATGGTCAACTAAAGTCCTGGTGGATTCACTGCAACTGTGGTTGGGCACATGTTCCACTTGGCTACTAGCTTAAAACTGTTTTTTCCATTTCCTTTATCAATATAAGTCTCAGCCAACAAAGAAATCTCTTGTCAAGGCTTTGATTTCTACAGTTCCTAAATAACCTTCATGTAATTCCTCCCAGAGACACAGGTTAAAGTCCTTTCTGAGCAAAGTATTGCTTCTGCTCCAGTGCGGAGATCACTCTTCTAATTCTGCAAGGCAAAAGGTTCCTTTATATGCCATAAGAGGTAATTTGTTCTTCTTCCTCCAAACTTCACCCACTGTGTGGAGCAACACCAGTCCTTCATAGTGCATGAAAGTTCACTTTGAGGATAAAACTATGTGGCTGGTTAGTAAAGCATCTGTGAAGATGGCTGACCACCCAGAAAGAAAAGAAATAACAAACTATGCTATGATGATCATGCCTTTGAAGTTAGCTTCAACCCTACCTTGGGATAAATGGAAATCAGCCAAGTCAGAGGAACGATTATAACATGAAACTGAATTTTTGATAAATCCACTTGATTCCTCACCTCACTTTGTGAGTGCCTTTAGGGGGTTCTCAAGGTGCCCTTTGTCACCAGCTCCATTTGTGAGTAGCATCAGGAAAGGTCAATCCTAGAAGAAACTTTACATCCTTTTGTGTAACAAAGACATGCTGTGTCTCAGCAAAAGATACTGATGTCTTGGTAATTCAAGGGATAATTATTATCTGAAGTTGCTACAGACAGAGACATTATAGGAGCATCTCATGGAGCCTTCCCTAAAATTCCCAGGTCCAATATAAGCTGAAAAACTGACTTCTTTTCCCCAAGTGACAAAGGTACAAATGAGCTTCATAAATAAAAGAAAATGTTTCTTTTCAAATACAGCTTTTGTTGTACTGCAGCATAGAAGTGACTATATTAAAAAATGACTATATTAAAAAATCAACACGTTTGGGGGTGAGCAGGAATACTGCATTTTTTGTCATCAGGCAGTGTGTACTACCCTGATTCAGAAGAATCTCAGCCATTCTCTACCAAGGAATTAATAACCACAACTCCTTACTTCTCAACATAGAGGTTGTGTATTTGCTGCATGCAGTTCATTCACTCTTCTTTTAGCAACCCTGTCAGGGCAATGGTTTCCCTGTGCATTTTCTACTGGTGCTGTTACAGGCCTGACCCCCCATTTAGTAAGGTCCAGGTAAGTCTTCCTCCTTTTAGTTGCAGAGACTTCTAAAAAATACTCCATTTATTGTCTGCTTAGTTAAGAGCTCACAAGTGGTGTTCTCAGCTGACAGCAAATTGTTATCTCCAAACTGATGAATAAGCAATCATCTGTTTTTGCCCTTGTGGGGAAATAGCTGTGTTTGCTCTATTGACCCATACATTTCTGTGTGTGGCTCAAACTGTCTGCCTCTCAATTCGATCTCCAACAACAAAGGCACACCGGTGAAATGCTTGCTTTCTGTTCATAACAAATACATCTCCAGCGCATTTGTAATGCAGACTAGGTGAGGTTTTGCAGTTGCCTGATATTCAGCACCTTCCTCTGTCTTCATTGCAGTTCTTCCTGAATTGCTGATTTTCACACCAGCCTCACTTAATACCCGTTCTGATACTGTTTCATTCTCTATACCTCAAAGCAGCTATCTTCCATACACCATTTTAATTGTTCACACAGGCCTATATAGTTCAATGGACATAAAATTGATTAGATAAGCCTTTAGGCTCAGAGGTCTGGAGAGATGTATGTCATCTAAGGCATCATTCACTTCTTTAAAGCCTCGCAGAATCAACTTCCAGCCAGCCAGACATACCTAAATGTAAAGTTAGAGAAGGCACCAATCCATTTTTACCTCTTCATAATGCATATCAACAGCACAGAGGAAGGAACTATTGGCTGGGAGGCGCACAGGTGTAATAAAAGACTTCAGATGTTGCTAGGTGAAGCCAATTTGTATTTGCTTTTATTTTGTGGAACAGCATATGGCAGCTTTTCGCTAAGTCTGAGGTCAATCAGATTTCGTGGCATAGAATAATTTACATGAGTGTGTCTTTAACCTGCTAATCTTTAGGACAGCACATTTTTCAGCCTGTGCAGCATGCTTTGCCTTGATGCCTAGAAGAGCTATCTCACTTTTCGCTCATGAACCTGCCAAAGTTCACAGCCTCCAGTGTAACCACAACCTGAAAACTGTCTGGGATTCCACTGAAGGATGCTCTGCTCCATGACCCTGTGATGCACACCTTTGCCTTCTCAAATCCACGGGAGCCCATCCTCCCCATTTAACCATGATGCTTTTACTGTGAGACAGAAAGAGAAACCCATCAGCTGCCAAATGAATGGGCCAAAACACAGAGTGAACTATGTCTGAGGAAAAGACAGTGTTTTCCTCTTCTCACACAGAAAGAATATGAAGTAATAAATATTTGCTCTGAAGGGCAGATTAGGATCCCGTACTGGTTTTCCTCTTATTTTTTGTAGGACCACCCACTGTTTGAAATGAGACACCAGAGAGGCTCCTATAAATGCCCCAAGGGGTTCTAAATCTTTGCTCAGAGGGAAACTGAAAAAAGAACAGATGGACTTGCTGTTAGAAGTGACCATGGGTATAGCCATGTGAGCAGAGACCAAGAAAATGAAGGAAGTTGAGGGACCTTGGAAATCTTATCAAGGAAGATATTAAGAAAAAAGGGCTTCAAAAGCAGACTGTTTGAGCTCTTGTGGAGAAACAGGCCAAAGATGCAGGGAATTCTGACGAAGAGGCAGCATCAGCACAGGAGTCCTGAGCCCATGTCCCACCTCTTGCCATACCTTCCCACTGCTATTCTGTAGCTTATAGGAGAGCCTGTATTTGGGGGAGGCCAGTCCATCAACCAGAGCAACACACAATTAGCCCTACTCAACAGTCTCCTCAAAATATCACAGCCCATCAGCAAAAGAGAATGTGCATCTGATAATTAGAGGTGACAGAGTCCTTTAGGAAGATTCTTTCTGTTGTACTATTTGCAGTCATGAACTTTAATCCTTAGTGCTTTGTGTAAAATTTTGCCTTTCCCAAATGTGACGGAAATTGCTTATACATTTTGTTCTAGATTGCCCTGCACCTTCTTGTTACCTGAACAAAACACTGCAAAAAGAATTAATTAACCTGATCTTGATCCATGTTGTGCGGGACATGACAATGGCACATGGAGAGAATGTTATCTGCTCTTTGCAGGCATCATGCAAAGGTGTGCACCTGACATCTTCTGCTTTGCAGCAAGGTAGGTTCTTAAAATATGGCAGCTGCAAGCATATACATTGCTCAGAAAAAGGGCAGCACAGACACCCTATTAAAGTCTGTAATTTTCTGTAGAGAAGTGCAAGTTTTCCCATTTTCAGACATAGGACTCTGAACCCCACAGGCAGCTCCGTGCGTGGAGTGAGTGGCACAGCTCTTGCCTGGAAGCTGCCCTGCCTGCTCACCAGCTCTGCCTGCACCCACATCTCCACACGTGCTGCGGCAGCCTGCGAGCTCAGGCTGACCCGTCCCACCTCTAGTGGAGGTGCCCCCTGCCAGCTTCAGAGGTGTTGGTAAAACAAAAGGAAGCAAGACTGGGTTTATGGACAGGGTCTGTCACAGACCACCAACTCAGGTGGAGAAAATGAGTAAGCAGCTTCTTAAACAAGTAGCTATAAATAAGTAGAGAAGAAAGTTGTTAGAATTTGATATTTCAGCTTGGGGGAGACAGAAAAATCCCATGCTCCCCATGCTGAAACACACTTAGAGCTTTCTTAAACAGTAGATGGTAAATTCTTAATAGGAGAATTGCACCCAATTTAACCAACTCACAGTAATTCTGTGCTAGGCTTCCTGCTGTCCAGTTCAAGCGAACTGATCACTGAGGTAAAAATGCTATTTTTATATACGGACCCCCACAAGCACCCTCCAAAAATTATATAAACCAGTTCCCCAAAAAAGTTTATATTCTGAGTACATAAAATTAACAATTAGCAGAAAACAAATAAATAATATGTGTTAATGGGATAATGCCATTGAAAGGAAACAAAATTAAATGGTCCATAATTAAATTGTGGAACACAACATTTATCCTCCCCAGCCACCAACCCCACTGGCAAGGGCTACTCTGGACCGGAGCTCAGGCTAATGGAGCTACGAGTTCACCGGGTTTGCCTTCTCTCTCCCACATGCCACCTGGTCGGTGATTGCAGACACTGTTAGCAGCTGCTGCTTCCAGTCTCAGGCGTGGAGGCTTCCTAGCACCGTCCTCGCTCTCTCAGGTCGCTTCCTATCAACAAACCCTTGAGCCGATTGTGAGAAGAGGGAGCAGGCACTGACCACCAGCAGAAGCACTGCTGCAAATGAGATTGATTTTAGTAGAAAGGTTTATGAGGTGAACTCATTACCCCTGGGGCTGAGGAAAGCTTCCCGAGGGTAATGAGCTGCAATGCCTGATATGAAGTAGGTGTGCACACAAATTTGGCATTTACCTGCTATTCATGTCCTTGATTTTGAAATGAAGTGAAAAAATGCACACATATCAAATATGCTTTTCAGCCAACACCACATAATGGTGGTCATTCCAAAGATAGCCTATTCCTTTGTAGCACCGATATTCCTACCCAGTCCTGTTATCCCCCACATACTCTTTCTTGATGCTGATTCCCTCCTTTAAGGCAAGTATGCATACCCGAAAGCCTAGATCAGCAGGATGCTTTACATTTTGATACAGCCATCCTTTAGCACCAGACAAGCCACACAGCAATGAGAGGGCATTCTTCCCAATTGTGGAATCCTCAACAAACAGCGCATTATTTTACTTAACTGTGATATGAATATCCTGCTTTATTTTCCAAGTTGACAAGGCATAAGGGAATGAATTAAAAATATATTTATTCTGGACCATTTTTACTGAGATAGTGAAAGCTAAATCTGTCTATGACTTGCCCACTTCTGCCAGTATGCTCCTGAAAAGCAGAATAGCTTTGAAAGACAGAAACCTCAGAGAGAGCCAGCAATCACAGGATTCCCCTAAAACAGGGTCAATCCCTGCACTCATCAATTCTGAGTAAAGTGGTTTTGGTAAACCCAAATCGGGCACCTAGAGCAATGCAGGTTTCCCATAAAAGCCAAGACAAAGCTTTTACTTTGATCTGACTGATGTTTTTCAGTTGACTGAGACTAGACAGGAGCCAAACTGCAGTTCCCACATGCGAATGCTGACCCAACATTTGCAAAATTCGTGGCACGGATAGCCTTTATTGTGGTTAGACTATCCCGAATAGAGGAAATTACACATGCAAACGGGGATGTGATCCTCCTTAGATTCATCCATGTGGTTCTGATTTCAGGTATGTTTGGGCCCAAGTTTTCTGTGATGACCAGAACGGGGCAAACAGAATTTGCTACATATTTGGCATATCTTCATTTGATAGCCTTACAAGCTAATTCGGTTATTTAAAAATGCAGTAGATATTAAAAACACATACTGAATATCACATCAGATAGCACAATCAAACATATGGTAAGGTATAGAGTATTCATAAAGGATCAGAAGACAAAATGCCAGAATACCATCCGTACGCTGGTGGGCAGAATGCATCAAATGAATGGGTAAATGTGACTAAATTGTTAGTATCGTTTTATCAGTTCACAAATATCACTGAAAAATCAAAGCAGCTATTATTTGCCCAACATCCACATGTTATTTTCCTCCATTACTCAACCTGCTTTAGTCTGATCCTATATAAGCTTAAAACTGTGGAAAAAAAATACAGCCTGTATGGAAAATTGCTGTGGGATTGCAAAAGACATAGAGCTTGCCAAAGAAAATGAACTCTAAAAACTGTTTTCCTTGTTCATGTGCTCTCTCCAGGCTCTCTTGTTTATGTAAGGGCTCAATATATGATCAAGTTACCTTGCGTCAGCCAGGCTGTGGTAATTGTCTGTGAGTGCACTTTTGGCCCATAGGAAATGCAAGAAAATTGAAGTTAGTTTAAGCCCCTTTCACTGCAGGCAAACCTAACACAACTTACCTTACATTCCCTGTGGGGTGGGAGCATGCACCTAAATTGAATGCAGTGATATGCTACATCCCAGGAGCTTTACGCTGTGTCTGAGACCCAGGATTATGAAAGGCACCCTAAAAAATCTGGGACAGCTTGTCTTTTTTCTGCAAGTGTATTGCACAGGCACATAAACAAAGGGCTTACCTGCCATGCCTCAACCTTCTTAATGTCCGCACAGGATCCGTTAGTGAAGAGTCCTTTCCCAGGGGTACAGGTATATATATCCTGCAAGGCATGGGCAATAGAATATACTGCCAAATACACATTATAGGATATCCGCAAGTGCGTGTAGTCCATATATGGTGTCTCCACACTGGTGATGTTCTCATCCCCTGTGCACGGAGGTCGGAAGGCAGCCGTTCCATTGCCAGCTCCCAGTCCCTCTTCATGGCCCTTGTGAAAGGAAGTTGAAGCTGGAGAATTTTTGGACCCATCAGGAAGATAGCAGTTAAACGTCTCCTCCCAAAACTCCTTGGCAAAGCCATTGTTGGTGGACTTCTTGGGATGCACCTTCTGCAGGAACTCACGAAAGCCTGGGATCTGTCCTGCCTTCAGTGCAAACCCAATGGTGCTGCCGATGACACGGAAGAACTCTGGCATGGCTATCAGGGAAGAGCTGGCCCAGGCCTCGCTCGCCAGCCAGATCTTGCCGGTGATGTTTCGCCTGACAATCTCTTTGATGAGGGGCTCCAGGTCCGGGCCACTGGAGAAAACAACGATCACCCTTGCTGTGGAGTTCTGGATGACCTCCACCACCTGCTGGATCTCCTCTTCGTCCGAGTACTGGGAGATGAGCTCACTAAAATCAATGCAGATGTCTCTCTCCTCTGCCTCCTCCCGAAACTTTTCAATCCCTGGCCGGCCATAGTCATCGTCGGCTGCAATTGTTCCCACCCAGTTCCAGCGAAAGTACTCGATGATGTCTGCCATCGCCGTGGCCTGATGCTCATCATTGGGGATTGTGCGAAGGAAGGACTTGAACTGGTTCTTATTGCTCAAGAGACGACTGGATGAGGCATAGCTGACCTGTGAGAGAACAGTGAACAAGCAAAACACACCATGAAGTGAACTGCCTGGGAATAAATTGCCTACATTTATCTAGCATCACTGCCAACCTGTGTAACCTTGGATGGGATGAAGAGAGAGCTGAGCACCACACTGGCAGCCACGTACTCTTAGCCTGTGGTTGTACATGATCCACTCTGAGAGTCTGTATGTTCTTGTAGCTGTGACTGTTACAGAGGCACACGTACAAGAGCAGCTGCTTGGACCCGAGAGACTGGAGCAAGCTCGTGTCCACCTGTAAGGTCAAAGATCTGAGGGAGAGAGACACTGACACTAGTTTGGAGGAATGGCAAAGAGGTGAGCCACGGGTGGCCTACATGCACCTTGCTGCACTTCCTGCCAAATCCAGAAACAAAAAGAATGTATCTTTCAGATAAACAAGGGCAATGCACATAATTCAGACAAAATGCAGGCTTCCTCTGTCCTGAACCAGACATGAGACAGCAGGCTGGTATTGCCATCCCGGACCTACTCTGAAGAGCACTGTCTGTCTCTCCTTGCCTCTCACCTCTGTCCCCATCCTTAAACAGGCTTCATCAGGCACCATGTGCGTGTTATATACAATCCCTGCCAGTTGAAGTAAGAAGCATGTGATGTATATCAGTCGCCTTGACTCTGCGGAGTGTTAAGGTAATGCTGGTCAATACTATCTTAGCAGCATTTCCTGATTGCAGGCCAGAATCAGCAAAGAAGCCAGTAGGCATTCCATATGCTCTTAAGATATAATTTGGATCTTCTACAAGTCGGAAGAAAACCGTAAAACCCAGAAGAGAATAATTTAAAGATCTGGAGAACTTTAAAACTCACTTATCTTTGCATTTTGAGATTAGCATCTGAACTCTTTACGACTGACTCTCACTTTGTCAAAGTCTTCTATAAACAGCTCATTTTGTACAAAGTGGAAATTTACAGAAAACCTTAACTCCTCCTTAAATTCTGGCATTTAATGTTTCTGCAAGAAGAAAGAAAAAGAGGTCTCCTAGTGCAGTTTCAAGGGCCACAGGAGCAAATCCTCCTTTCACAAAGCTACGTTCTCCCCTGGACAGGCTCCTGCCCAGTACTATTCTCATCTCCTAAAATCTAGTGCCAGGGGGAACAGGCAAGGTACCCCACTCCCGCATGTGCTGTAAGGGTACACTGAGGTGAGATACTGAGAAACAGAACTGGAGTCATAACATTTTCAATTTCTATGTCAACGGAACGAGAAATAAGCCTTACATTAATTGTAAAATATACCTCCAACTTGTGCTGAAATGCAGGGTCTATTAAGCATGGATTTGCTAATGGCCTTGCTATAAATGGCAGCGATAATGCGTATTCTAATATTGCCCACCAACTCCCAATTTAAAATCCTGCTTTCAGTTCTCATACTTCAATACCCAGTTCTCATACTTCATACTCAGCCACCTGGCTGAGATTTCATTCCAGAACTGAACCTCCTGACACCTACCCGTTTCAGCAACCTCTAGATAAGACTACTGCCTCATAGCACAAACACTATTCCCTGTTCAAAGGGAAAGTCTGAGAACTGCAAACATCTCTAATGTTCAGTCCAACCCACCAAACCTTCTCAGCTGCCCTTGTTCACCTGGTAATGTGATGTGTAAATTAACAGTATGCCTTAAAATGCCATCACGGTGTTTATTACACGCCACCTTCCAGTACTACTCTGGGCAATACCTAGATAGCATATATTGGTCTTAGCTTAAACCATTTTTGCCCTGCTCAGAAACCGCATGTCCATTTTTTCAGACTCCTGTGAGACAGTCAGACTGATAACATTAAATAGACAAGATATATTACTGTGCACCAGGCAGACAAGAATCCTTCCTTCTTCATTTGTGGTGCAGATGGGAATTGGAGCCCTGGCTGAAATAAAGATTTATTCTCACAGGACAGACTGAGTGCAGTGTGACACAATTTAGTTACAAGGACTCCTGTGAGCTCTGGCACCTGTATTCATTTTAGAAGAGGAATTGAAAATGTTCGGCTATACAAGGCAACACATAAATGGATAAGGCCAAGCACTTTTTCCAAAGTTGTCTTCAGTGTGGAAATCTAAAATCAAGAAGAACAACCACCTACAAGAAGGGCCAGAAGGAGGATCCGGGGAACTACAGGCCTGTCAGCCTGACCTCGGTACCAGGGAAGATTATAGAGCGGCTTATCTTGAGTGAGCTCACCAGGCCTGTGCAGGACAAGCAGGGGATCAGGCCCAGCCAGCATGGGTTTGTGAAAGGCAGGTCCTGCCTCAGCAGCCTGATCTTCTTCTATGACCAGGTGACCTGCCTAGGGGATGAGGGGAAGGCTGTGGATGTTGTCTGCCTGGACTTTAGTAAAGCCTTCGACACTGTCTCCCACAGCATCCTCCTAGAGAAGCTGGCGGCTCATGGCTTAGACAGGTGTACTCTCTGCTGGGTAAAAAAATGGGCTGGATGGCCGAGCCCAGAGAGTTGTGGTGAACGGAGCTAAATCCAGTTGGTAGCTGGTCACAAGTGGTGTTCCCCAGGGCTCAGTTTTGGGGCCAGTCTTGTTTAATATCTTTATCGAGTCTCTCGATGAGGGGATTGAATGTGCCCTCAGTAAGTTTGCAAATGACACCAAGTTGGGCGGGAGTGTCGATCTGCTGGAGGGTAGGAAGGGTCTGCAGAGGGATCTGGACAGGCTGGATCAATGGGCCGAGGTCAACTGTATGAGGTTTAACAAGGCCAAGTGCTGGGTCCTGCACTTGGCTCACAACAACCCCATGCAACGCTCCAGGCTTGGGGAAGAGTGGCTGGAAAGCTGCCCGGCAGAAAAGGCCCTGGGGGTGCTGGCTGACAGCCGGCTGAACATGAGCCAGCAGTGTGCCCAGGTGGCCAAGGCGGCCAACAGCATCCTGGCTTGTATCAGCGATAGTGTGGCCAGCAGGAGTAGGGAAGTGATCGTCCCCCTGTACTTGGCACTGGTGAGGCCGCACCTCAAATACCGTGTTCAGTTTTGAGCCTCTCGGGACAAGAAGGACATGGAGGTGCTGGAGCGTGTCCAGAGAAGGGCAACAAAGCTGGGGAAGGGTCTGGAGATCAAGTGTGATGAGGAGCAGCTGAGGGAACTGGGGTTGTTTAGTCTGGAGAAGAGGAGGATGAGAGGAGACCTTACCGTTCTCTACAACTACCTGAAAGGAGGTTGTAGTGAGGTGGGGGTTGGTCTCTTTCTCCCAAGTTACTAGCGACAGGACATGAGGAAATGCCCTAAAGTTGCACCAGAGGAGGTTTAGTTTGGGTATAAGGAAAAATTTCTTTACTGAAAGAATGGTCAGACATTGGAAGAGGCTGCCCAGAGAGGTGGCGGAATCACCATCCCTGGAGGTGTTCAAAAAACATGTAGACGTGGTACTTTGGGACATGGTTTAGGAGGCATGGTGGTGTTGGGCTGACGGTTGGACTTGATGATCCTAGAGGTCTTTTCCAACTTTAGTGATTCTATGAAACCACTCTAGAGGACTCTAGTCCTCCTAGACTAAGTTGCTGTTGGCTGAATATTGTTACTGGTTGCTTGGTAACCTTTGTGTTTGGGGATTGCAAATTGCTAGCAAGACATATTTCTACCGTAAGAAGGCGCCCTCATTAAGTATTGTTTCTCTCCTTGAGGTTCTCTTGGTAATGGCAAAGATTAAACAAGCCAGGGAGGCTGAACTCCCCTTGAGATCTTCTGGTGTGCACTTAGGATACATTGGCAGAGACTGGGACGGAGAAGCTGGCACAGCCACTGCACATACCTGTACTGGCCCAAACACATTTCTGGTAAATGTGAGCCTGAAGACTTGTATCTCTGATGAGAAAAAATACTTGGTTTGATTTGACATAATAAGTTTGGAGGGAAGTAGACTGCTTTCTTTCATGTAAACTGTTGTCCCGCTTTAAAAGCCAGTGCTTCTCATTGTTGTGTTGCTCCTCAGACCTCCAACGATGTATTCGTACAGCTAGGGCCATTGGATTTCTAAACCTTCCTTTGTTTGAAACAGAGATGGAACGTGTAAGGCAGCAGTGCAGTTCCCTGTTCTGCTTCTATAATTTACTTAAATATCCCTCCAAACAGCAATACCCCCAGCTGTACCTAAACAAGAGAAGTGAAAGCATACCTGAGGTATGTAAAAGAGTCCCAGCAGATTGGCCACGGCGGTAGAGATGCCAGAGCCGGTTGCCCCCACGACTGCAATGGTGGAAGGGATATGTTCTGAGCAGTTGCAGAATTCGTCCAGGTTCAAGGAGTCTATCTTGTTCTGGGCCACAAAACTCAGTGTGGCCTCGAGGGCTTTAGAGACTGTATTGCAAGTGTCAAATATCCTGTATCCTAGGGTCATGTTAGGAAGCAGAGTTGGGCTACTGTTTATTTCTTCTATGGCAAAGATCATAGCCTGGAGCCAGCGGAAGCCTCGGAAATTATACCTGGGGGAGCAAAAATAAAAATAAAATAGAGTGAGAAGGAGGAAAACAGAGGAGGGGAGACCAGGACTGCGACAAAGACAGAGTGAAGAATTCTAGATACAAAAGGCAAAATTTCTTGCATCCTACTACATTTGGAAAGTTTTGCTTTTGTGTTCGGTGGTTACAGAAGAGGTGTGCGTATGCCACAAGGTTTCGTTCCAGTTTTCAGCTCTTCAGTTTGGGAGCTCACTTCAGAGGTCAGGAGGATGAGGTGAACTTTTCTAAGTCCTCTAAAGTCTGAGAAAGTTGAAAGAGAGCATGCCTGGGGTGTTGGCTCTGGCCTGTCCCTTCTGCTCAGTACCCTAAACCTGGATCTCATGATTCCTGAGCAAATGCTCTGACGCAAAGCTACACCTACCAGCTTTCCTTCCAGGCTCCTCTGACATGTTTCTGAATGCAGATGGCAGTGTCTGCAAAGCCTGTGCTGAGCGCAGTGCTGTCAGGGACTTGGGCTCAGGGATACTCAGCGTGTCAGCTCCTCGTGGCTTTAGGCAGGCAGTGTGAGCTGAGACACAGCACTGGCATGCCCCTGGATGCAAAGGTGCCTGGTAGCTCTGCTCAGGGAAATTTCGCCTCACAGCACACACTTCACGCTGTGAGAGAGGGCACGGTCAACCTGTTTATACCAGAGAACAGAGACATGCTATAAATGTAAATCCTAGCTTCCTAACTTGTTAATTGGATACTTCAGTGTTTTCATTAAAGGAATAACTTTTCTCTTTATTACAGTGCTCTCATACATTTGCTTTAGACAGGAGCTCAGAAGATGCCAAGAGAGCTGGCCTGTGAAATTGAAACTCTTTTTTGAAGCCTCCTCAGTTCTCTAAAATGGGGCAGCTGGGTTTTCTGGCTATCTCTTAACTGTGCATGGAGCTAACCCAGAGCTGGGGAGTGGTGGCAAGAGTGTGCTGCGGGACCTGGGAGTCCCTGTTTAGAGCATCACATGGGCTGGCAGCGAAAGAAGCTGATGCAGGGTAAGTGACTACTTATGCAAAACCAGCTTCTTTGTGGAAAGCAGCAGGAAGAAAGTTGCATCGATACGTGTTATTCTCAAATTTTACCTACTGTGTTTTCTTCTGTAAAGCTGCAAAAGCAACTGATTGTGTGCCTGTGAAGCTGCCATGGTGAAGATTTCTAAAGATAAGCTTCATGAAATCATGAACTTCCAATTTCTGAGATATAAGACCTTAACATTTTTTAATTGCTGGATTAAATGTATTGCTTCCAAAGTTGATGTTAGCTATGTCTGAATTCTTTAAAGCTGAATGAACATAGCCACATTCCTTCCATTCTAGGAGTTTTATCTGATTTATCTGGGATCACAAGTTCTAAAGATATCACATCTAAGGTTTATCTTTAAGTCTTAAAAACTTCATTTATTCAACTTCATTTCACCTGCTCCAGACATCTTTGGCCAACTTCCAAATGAGGTTCTGCTCTGAGGTTGTACCTCAAAGACCAGACAGTATGGTTTCTGTACAAATCTCTTCAGGTCAAAAAAGTTTGAGGCCAATAAAAATCCTTAGTTATGATTTATGACCAAAGGGACAGCTAGCTATTTTAAGATCACCCTTAAGAAAATGGACACCCTTTAGAACAGGTGAGTGTGTGTTACAGCTAGAAGTAATTTGGTCATTTAGAATATTCTTTGCTCTTGTTCCAAACCATTAAGGACCGAGATGCAATGGGAGAGCTCTGAAATAAAAGGACAAGTCTCAGAGTAAAATAGGCAGTGAGTGGTGTGTACAGAAAAAAGATGTGCTGGGCACACCACGCTGCCTCACATGGTCAGTAATGCTCACTGGGATGAGTGACAGCAAGGAGGGGTTTTGTGACACTTCTTTTTAAAAAGCTAAATGTGTTTACAGGTATTTTTAATTAAAATGAAAATAGGATTTGAAGCAAGGAACTATATTCAGGCTCCTCATGTAAAAGAGGAGAATCTGAAAGCATTTTCTATATTTAAAGGGAAGACTGCTGAGAAGCTGGGAAGTTCAAAGGTACCACTATACCACTGAGAAAAGCTTCACACATTCAAGTATGCATAAAAGTAAATTTAAGCCTGCTCACATTAAATTATGTAGGTGGAGTACGACACGGAATTATTTTGCCTGCTTGACAGCAATTTGGCTTAATTTTTTTTTAAATGCAGCAAGGTGGTATCCTCAAAAGCAGTGAGAACTGGACTGTCTTCCCCTTGACTTCAGAGAATGTGTTTGCCATTTCATTCAGTAGATGCAGACTAAGGCCCATGATGCACAACTGCTTTTATTTTCCTTTCTGACATATGCTCCTGATGAACGTTTATTTGCAGCATAAGGCCTGTACTTCAGGTACTTGAGTTTGGATTGGAAAGGAGGGCAGAGGGGTGTTTTCCGGGAGCTAGACTCCAAAAGGTCTTTGATAATTTACCTAAAACTAGCCTGGGCAGGAGACCTGCAGTTGTCTTCAGTTGCACCTCTGCTGATAGCAGCATCAGCAGGTCAGGAGAAGAGGATCAGATGGGATGGAGACAAACACACCTTGCTCTGTCTTCTCTAATACCTGATAGAGCTTCAGACAAGGCCTCATTTTGTTAACTGATACCGTGTTGTATCAGTACTGTAACACAGATATAGTCAGATGAAGGCAGTGCCATAAACTGGTCTAAATGAAGCAAGATTTCATGATTCCTTCAATCCTGGTGAATGGAAATTGTGTGGATAAATTCTCTCCCATTGTACTGTAAGACCCCAGCAAGGGGCTGCAGATAGGCTCCTCTTGGCTTGGTGTGTACATGAGTGATGGGTAAGAGCAGCCTTTGAACCTGGCAGCAGGTTACACTGATCCAGCTGACCTCCTGTGCTCTGCTGCTGCTGTGACTAATATGACTAGTCACTGTAATGTTCTGTCAACCATGCAGAAATTTGACCGGTAATTTCCATGAAGAAACTGCAAGGGATTTGCTAACAGAAGCAAACTTTTCATTAGATTTCCAGAAGCTTTAAATAGCCGCTGATATTTTCTTGGTGGAAAACAAGCAGCCTCCAAAACTTATTTTCTGCCATATTACTTTACAGGTACATTAGCAGTCTTGTATTTTAACGTTTCTGAGATGTGGCACTATGAAAAGTGGTCATTAAGCTCTAAATGAGAGTTTAATGTAAATAATTCAGTGCCTGAAGGTGTAGATAGGAATTTTTATTTACACTCAGTTCTTTAAATATTTCTCCTCGGATGCCTGTTCTCCCACCTGTCAGAGTATGCAACCCGTTGATCTTTCTGTTCCCAGGCAGGAGCACAAACAGGGAAAGAGAAATTAGAAACAATTTCTCCACAAATCCTCATTTTAATTGTCACCTCTGCAGGGGACAGATTACCTTTGCAGCCGCCAGTTTGCTAGATAGTAAACTTGCAAGATCTCACTGATTCCCGCAGGTTTCTTTCTAGTTGGTATAAATGTGTCTGTCAAGGGGTGTTCAGGATGGCTTAAATGTCTCAGTCAGTGTTACAGAGCAAGGGTATATAAATTAAGCTCACTGCGTAGTTTTAGCTCCCCATAGCTCCATCCACTTTTTTGCTTGTTTGTTTCTCTGGTTTCGTTTGAACAGCTCGTACTGTCTGGATCCAGCAGGGAAATTGGTCCTGATCCCTGTTGGTCTCCATAAAGGAATAATTCACATGTGAATTCATGACCTTCCTTTATCAAAACGTGCAAGGCCCTAAACTAAAAGCAATAGAATATGAAAGAAAAGAAGGAGAAAGTAATGTGAAAGCTGCAAATACAGCTTTCATTTACCCTCCCATATCTGACAGGTACTTTTACTCAAGAATGGTGGCAAAGCCTGCATATGCCTCTCGGCTCATGCCAGTACTCCTCTTTCTCTAGTGGTTGTATGCACATACTAATTTCTCTGTCCTCTGTAGATTTCCAGTACATTAATTACATGTTATTGCTGCTACTACCACTGCTATTACTAAGCTATGCAAAGGGGAGACCTTCAGTCATTTGTTGGATTCCTGTAGTCAGTAGGTATAACGAGTTGCTTACTACCCTCAGAAGTTAGGGGTAAGGGTAAGGGGAATTATGCAGACCAAAGAAAATATAAAAAAACCCAAAATACTAAAATTCAGAAGATGGGTGGAAGAGAAAGAGGAAAAGAAAATAATTTGGTCTCAGGGAGGAAGTTCTAAATATCATCTTATGCATTCAGTTCTGCAGTGGGATTAGCAAATGCATCCCCAAGGGGCAGAATTAAAATTCTCTGTTCTCTCAGACAGACATACAGACTCAGTGAGCTAAAGTGTCCCAGAGCCCTTCTCTGTGAAGTCCTGCACTATGGCATGGGGACGATGTCTCACCACAGTTTCACAGCCTGAAAGCTATGTGTCACAGTGTGGGACCTTGGGTAGATTGCTGATCAGAACACAGGGAATATGCATTAAAAATGATGACCTAGTGACACCATATTGGCCACACTGTATCTCAGCTCAGTAAAGATACGTCCTCACTGCAAACAGTTCATTACAGTAAGAGGAATCCATGGGTACCACCCATCTGTGCAATAATGCTAGCAATAATACTAATGATACCACCACCATCACTACTGCTAATCCACCTGAAATCAAGAAAGGACAGAGAAATCAGGTTATGAATAGGTCTCTGTGGGTGCTGACAGGGAGTGGGGGTCAGGGACTGCTTGTGCTGTGCTCAGCTTCTGCCTCCACTGCACACATCAGATATGCATCAGCAAATGTTGTAAGGAAAGTTGCTGCAACAGCACCTGAGGCATACTAAGACAGAAGGTGTATTTATATCAAATGCGGGATACTTGATTGCTTAAACAATAAGTCATGTAAGTATTTCTGAAACACAGGAAACAAAATTGCTCTCACTTTCCGTACTCCTATCTGACATTTGGTGTGGCAAAATCATGAGTAAGTTTTCACTTTGAACTCTACAGCTTAGTGCTTAATGCACAAAGATGAATTTTCAGTAGAGTCAGCACAAAAAGAACAGAGAACAGATCACTACTGTTCCCTTTTCCTTTTGCTGCTGAGTCATGTATATAGTTTTCCCAATAATCATGTGCAAGGTATGCACAGTAGGTTCAGGCCAGTACGTATGCTGAGCCGGGCCACAGGAGTACGAAGAACATGAAAACTGAAAAAGTGGAGAGAGAACTGTCCCACCCATTTTGAGAAGCCCTGTTTGGGAGCATAGGTATGACACTGATCATGGCTAAATGTGTGGGAAGATGTCCAAACAGCACAGATCAGGTTGAATGGTCCTCAAAAGAAAGGAAAGCCACAATATCTTAAATTGTTTGATACTGAACTCCAGAAGAAACAGGGGCAAACCACCCACAGGATTTCAGTGGGACCCTTAGGTCTTTTCTTGTCTCAAAGCAAGGAGCTTTTTGTATGGTTTGATGACTTGTTGCTGTTGCCGCCAAATGGAGGAGTATGAGGAAAGAGAGAGGATGCCCACATACTCCTAGACTGGCCTGGGTCTAATTTTCTTATGTGATATGAGACACCTTTTCCTATCTAATTAAGAGATTAAAAGCTGTACACAGTCATCTAAAAAAGGTATAAAACTGATTTGCCTCAGCTTTGAAAAGACACAGCAGCACTGGAGAAGGCTCAGAGAAAGGCAGCAAGGGCAGCCAAAGGTATGGAACAGATTCAGCACCTTTGGTTTGACCAGTTACAGCCATGCTTATGGTCTTCTACTGGATTTCCCACCCTATAAAAGTTTTTGACACTATAAGAAGGGGGAGATTTTACTTTGGAAAGAAACTAGAGCCTATCTTTTTTTCTCCTTCTTCCAAGAAAAGATGAGTTCACTCATTCCAGACTAGCCACCTGCCCAGAACTGAGGAAACTCAAATGTGACATGAAAGACTCTAGCTCATGACTTGAAGAATATTGGGCTCTTAGAGTCAGCATGCACAACCCTGCCCTAAGCTACTACCTAATCACAGAGCCCAAAACCAAAAAGGCCCACTATAGTTGTGTTGTGAGATCTCTGTACCAGTCCAGTCAGGGGAATTTTCTGACTTAAATTCTGCTTAAAATAGAAAAATTGTTTCAGGAAAAGTATCTGCTTTCAATTTAACATGGACCAATAACAAGGAAAACACCACAGCACATAAAGTGTCCCATGGATTAATTATCTTCATCAGGAAAATCTAATGACCAGTCTCAAAAAGTCTTCCCAACCCAATCTTTTTTGAATTAAACCTTTCCTGGAAATGGACATTTTCTGGTAAAGACATGTGCAATGAAGGAGCTTCCACTCATCTCTGGTCCAACCATCCCCTTGTTCCTATTGTAGTTGCTACTACCTCTGCAGCTAGATCTGTGCCTTTCATTAAGTATTCTCTCTCCATTTGCATTATGCTATCAATTCACAATTTATCCAGCTCCTTAAGGGAGTGCAGCAGAGTGGCACAAATGCCTCTTCAGTCAAGTCCTCTCTTTTGCACCTGCAACTTCTTGATGCAGGGGTAAGAGGAACACAGATATCACCCAGGCAAATTTCAGGTGGAGGATGCCTTTTAGCACATCAAATACTACCCAGAAGGATCTCCCATTGTGTCCTTAAAACGGCTGGTCTGGCTTTTCAGGATTTGCCTGTTGTTGGCAGTGCTACCTCATTAACAAATCTTTTGGCAACCACACACTTGTAGTACTCGAGGGGGAACATTCTCCTCTGATCTGTTTTAATAATGTGACCATATCAAGGGAGTCACCGAGGCTGACCCAGAGCTGACAGAAATGAAAGCTATGTTCTGTTGCAAATATCTGCACTGTCCTGCCTGCCACCTGAGGCAGGTGAAGAAGACCACAGAGCTGAAAACACCCATCACTTTTCAGCATTCCACTTTTAAAATGCTGCATCTGTGAGAGAAAAAAATGCTGAAAATCTGGCAGAGCTTCTTGCTCCATGAGGTGGACATTTCACATACATTTAGTTCATGACTTTCTTGCGCACGCACAGAAGAAGCCAAAAGAAACCTTGCTTAATTACACTTCTTTCTGTGTGCTCGGTATAAGACCATCTGGGGATGATCTCATAACCTAGATGGATGTGTCCTGCTCAGTGTCTCAGCAGGAAACCACACCTGGAATCTGTAAGCATAGCAGGAATGCTGTCAGCCATTCTGCAACAAAACTGTACTAGATCCCCAGTCTAGGATGAGAGGTCCAAATAATTCCAGATACACAATTTTTCACATATGATTACAGAAGAGGTCCTGTAACACTGAAGTGTTTTCCCATGCACAGTCATGACAAAATTCCACATCAATTTCTCAGATTTTGTTTATATGACATTTCACTTGCAATCAGTTTCTGTCACACTTTATGTGTATTATGTGCAGGGTTGTAAGGTTAAAAATTCCTCACCTTTCATCATAAAAATGGATAAACTTTACTAATAAGATACTTTGTTTTCACGTGCCTTTCTCCCTCCAGGGTTAAATGCCAAAGACTTATGACTAAACCTATATGCACTGCTTACAGAGAAGAAAAGGACTTTGCATGAGGAAAGCCTAGGTAGGGAGTTCAAGTCTGGGACTTTGTAAAAGTCCTGAAGAGACATCTGTGCGTGCGGTGGATTTTTCCGAAGCAGTGACCTATCTCACTTTCACCTATTCACTTGTTTAGGCAATTAAACAGTTTGTAAAGTCTTAGAAGATGAGAGGCAGAACTGGAATAAAACCCCCAAATTTGATTTCTAAGCCATTTTTCTATGCATGACTGTAATCAAATGAACTTAGGTGCACTATGGGTTATTTTCCAACCTTCTGCTAGGAAAGCTAATTTTCAGATACTATTCAAATGTCCATTGTGAATGGCCAGATAGATTAATGTTTTGGCAGCTTTGGATAATAAAAGGATTGTCCTCTTTCACTGTCCAAATATTATTTATGTTACGGTTTAACATATGCACTTCCTGTCTTTACACGCCTGTTCTATTCTATTATTTACACCATACTTTCCCATTGCCTCTACAAGCATCAGATTACAGACCGATTCTTTTTGTGGCTTACCTTATACACTCCACTGATTCTGGTCTTGATTTTAGATCCTGGTCCTTAGCAGCCACACCAAAATGAATGGGGAACAATCCTCCGAGAATAATGTCTCCCTTCTTCTGTGCCCGTTGGTTTGGCCCATAGGCAGCTGTGTTCCAGGTAAATAGCAAAAGAATCAAGCAGCAGCTATATAAAGTCATTGTTCCTCTTTTCACCAGGGGGTTATAGGATGCAAAATTGGAAAAGGTGATGTAAGAAAGCAGACGTCGTAATGTCTAAGCTTTTCCTTTCCTTACTACAGCACAGAGAGGATTTGGGACACATGTCTGCAGGGAGGTAAGCAACAGGGCGGGAGCCACAGTGCTGGTGTTTCTCCCTCTGTCTTCTCCATTGCAAACCAACAATTCAGGAGTCCTTCTTTCTTCATAACCAAAGCATTATGGAAAGCCCATCTCTGAGAACTGCAAAAAAAAGACATGACAAGTGATCCCAGCTACACACCAGGAGCCCACACCACCATGGTGGTTCTGCATTGTCCCATCAACTTCTTAGTATGCCCCCCGCCCCGTGGCCACCCCCACTCAACAACCTGTGCAGGGCACATACCAACTTTGACACAGTAAGTCAGACATCCCAGTGCTGCCAGCCACACCTCCTCAAACAAGTGCCATGGATTCTCTTGGATGCCTAGTTCTTTATCACAAGTGAGAGGTGGGTGTCTTCCCACCATCTTCCTATTGTTCTGCATGACTCTGGTCACAGGAGACCCTCTAAAACTTGTGATCAGACCTCCATGAACAGAGCACACTGAGAGAGACTTGGATGGGCAAGTGGGGAATAAAGAAGCATCGAATGGAGTAAGAATTAAACCTTTCTCTTAAGAAAAGAACTATGATAATCTTTTGGTGTCAGTCCATTCTCTCCTTTCCCTTGATCATTCTTAACTCTCTGGTTTGAACTTATCCTTCCTAAAAATGAAACAAGGTCACAAGAAAGACTTCTTTCACATTCAAAGTGAGGATGACTTCCAAGGAAGCATTTGAAATCAAGGTACTTCTTGAATCATGAAGGCTTGAAAGGTTCGGTGATCATGTCATTCCAAGCTTAGCTGTCAAGCTTTGAAGCCTGCATCCAGGGGCTGAGAAATATTGCAGCTTCTGTGTGGTCAGTACATTTTCCCTGCAGCACATCTACAGGCCTGCCAAATGAAGAACTAACTTAATTATGGCATATGAAAATGGCTATGGCTATGGGAAAGGAGGTAGCACAAAAAAGTCAAAACGAACAGCTCTTCAGCCTATTTGAAATAGGTCTAAAAGCTAGTAGTAAAAATCTGAAGTTAGCCAAATTCAGAATAGAAGCTAGGCATGCATTGCTAATCCTGAAGACAGTTAATTTCTGAAGTAAGTAATCAAGAGTTTTCAAGTGCTGAGAACCTTTTTATGAGGATGACTTATTATGCACTAAATGTACCTAGACAGATTTGACCTCTACCTAGGTCAAAAAAGGAGCTACTGCGGGGAGACACTGTGATCATGGGAGTTCTTCTAGTAGCCAGCCCTAATGATTATGCATGCTGTATGACCAACAAGCATTTGGAAATATTTCACGTTTTTGTTAAAATGAAGGTCCAGATGCAGCAGTCAATGGGAGAAGAGAGACAAAGCTCACATCATTCTCATGCCTCTGCAGCCAACACACTTAGGCAGCTGGGCACACGCTACACTTCTCTGTGGTGGGTCCACTCTAAACTGTTCTTTGGTCCTGGCTTGAACAAGCACATTTTTATGGGCAAGGGCTATCAAATCTTTGGTTAGAGATCAAAATATGTCTAGGCAAACAATTTTGTACCAGGAAATGTGGAGTCACACTGAAAGATTTTGTAGGAGCATACTGGTTTTCATATGAAAAAATAGGTATTTCATGTTCACAGCATTCAAATGCCTCAACTGAAAGTCAGAAACTCCCATTTTGACAAACCTGACTACTAGATAGCTACTGCTAAGTAAGGATTTCAACACTATCCTCAAAATCTGAAACATGGACATGAAATGTCCAGCTGCTGCTGACACTGGCAGTCAGAAAACACTTTGGGACATTCCTCTGGCAAGCAACTGGAGTTACGTCACACTGCTCTAGCCAGGATGCAATATTGTTTATCGCTTGTGAGCGCGTTGTCTTAACGTCTGACTGGTACCTTTTACTGACAAGCCTCTGGTATTGGCATGTGGCCCTTTGACAGCAGGATGACAGAACTTTAACCAGAGCCAGGACTAGCAGGTGACAGAGCAGTGCAACAAGTAAGCATGTGGAAAACTGTCCCTGAGGTTTTGGGTTTGAATTTCCCCTGGCAGATGGATGGTGGCTGTTGCTTCTTTGGTGCCCAACAGAAAAAAGGAAGGAAACACTTTGCCATGTTTCAGGCAGGGAAAGGTCATCTTACTCCCACCACTTATGGATTCAAAAACGATATGAAAAAGCACATCAGACATTCTCTAGGCTGATGTTCTCTCTCTCCTCCCAGCTGAGACTAAGCCTGCCAGGTCCTATGGGATGAACTACTGAAAGGCAAGCAATCATTGCAGTCAGCTGCAGGCTCTTTCCACTCTATCCCGGTTCATAAAGCCCTCCTGCTCTCTGAGGCCCCATGGAAATACCTACAATCATCTACAGAATGGGTGTCTGGTCTTGTGGCAGGAAGAAAGATATGTGGTCTGCCTGCTGCAGAAGAGGGCTTTACACCATGACCCACTGCCTTGACACAGAGCTAGCCTTCCTACAGGCAGATAGCTGGAAATGTGTAGCAAGCTCAGTGCTTCAGGAGCACATCAAGTTTATTGCAGATGGGGAGGTCAAGTATAGAATGCATGCTCTCTGCATCTGCTCACAGCCCACTCCCTGCCCACGTGAGAGGACCCCTTAGGAAAGTTTCCACCTACATGGATAACCGTGGCCAGAGCATCCTTGCTGCTACTCTGCCTCCCCTTTTTCCCAAGCACTGCTCAGATCAGGCAGCAAAGAGACACGTAGTCAAACTGTTCTACTATTCTCGGTCTGTTCCTTGCTGCTGTCTTTCCAAAGGCACCCTCCCAACATTGGGTAAGTTGATAGCATAAGGTCCCTGATAAAAAGAGTGGTCTGGTCCCCAGCTGAACCACTTCATCCGTTTTGCAGTCTGCTCTTTAACCACATCCAAGAGTGGGTAGGGCCATCATGAGTTGCTCTGGAGCTGCAAATGATCTGTGAGAGACTGAGGCTGACAAGTGAGGTCCACCACATGAGGTTTGGTCCAGCCAGTCCCAGCGTGAGTGACACATCCCAGTGGAGCAGGGTGCCTTTGGTGCAGCTGACTGCACTCCCCTCCGTGCCTGCTTCATTTATCTGTCTGGGTAGATACATCTCCTGCTTAACCAACATTTCTGTCTGGCACAGGCATGAAAAGCTATGCTAGGAGCTTCTGTTCTTAGAGGCAACTATGAGTTGAACAAAATATTTTTATACTCATTTTGATTAGCTTCTGTGCATGTTCCAGAATGAGCAGTCACAAGAAAATCAATAACAACAGGCCAAAATTGGGCCCTCTTCTGGACAGTTCAATAGGGACCCTTATTCTGTAAGAAATAGCAGCTAAAAAATAAGTAAAATGCTCTCCTGGGTTGCAAAATGAGATTAAAAACAGGGAAGTAAGGCAGCAGTAAATTAAAGTAAATTTAAATATGCCTGCCGATAGTGTTGATTCAGATACCCCTGTACCAGTGCAGCACAGAGCACATATGAAAGCAGCTCAGAAAGCCAGCAAAAAGTTGTGTGTCCAGGAGAGATTTAATGGTTAGAAAGGTTGTCACTGTTTAATTTAAGAAAGGATACGAAGGAAAGGGAAGAGAAGAAAAAAATCTGAAATGATAAAGAGCGCATGGAGCCTGATGCGACAGGCAAGAGGTCATGGCTGGCACTTGTGGGCAAAGTGAAAGAAGAGCAAGCTGGAGCTTTGGCCAGTGGCCGCTTTCTGCGGGGAGCCTCCTGTCTGCATCTGCTAGAAAGCGAGGGGGTACTGGGGAGCTGGCATCACTGGCATAGCAGTCATGCTAGGGCAGAGCATTTTTGTTCGGATACCGCCAGGTTTGAGGATAGTGTGAATAAAATGCTGCTAATCACGTCTGGTAAGGCATGGACAAAACATGCTGTGCCCAGACCAAGAGCAGGCTGGGGGTCACTCCTGGGCTGAGGAGTCACCCCAACCAGCAATGTAGCCTTCCAGGAGAACAGGGAAGAGTCCTAGGATAAGGGAAACAAGAGGAAGAGGGGTCTGAATTTTAATTTCTTCAGTAGTAAAAAAAAAAAAATAAAGAAGGAAAGAAAGCTGATAGTGTACTGAGATGAGGGCCAGCACAGGTGGGGCCTTGCAGACTGAGTACTTAGAGGTAAGATGTTTGAAGCAGGGAGCAGTAATTTCTGAAGAGCGGCTGCAAAGAGATGGGATGGTCTGACTACTGCTATTTAGCCTAGGGCATACCCTCCTCTGCCTCTTTCCCTGCTGGCAAAGAGACTTGGGGGACCGCGTGCTCCTTCAGGGGCAGAGGCGGAGGTGGCCAGCAATGGGGTCCCCTGAGCCTGGGCAGGGAGCTGTGTGTAGGACTTAGCCAAGGTGGGATGGGATCAGCGACTTCCCCATCTGCCGTGGGAAGAGGGTGAGCTCGAGACCACAGCCTGCTGATTTATTACTTTGTTTTTCTGCTTTTCCTTTAATAACGCTTTCTTTCACCTTCTGGGTTCTTTGCTTATGAAAAAGGAAACCATTTTCGTCATGAACAGATAGACAATGTAATTTAGTTTTCTGGGATGCTATGGAGGGGTTTGAGCTGACGCTAATGAATATTTACTCTTTGCCACCAGACTGTACGTGGCTGAAGTATTAAATGTAGAAAAAGTAAATTCACATTCTTATTTCTTTTTTCTCACAGTAGGCAAAGTTGAAAGATCTAAACTGTTAAAATAGGGTCCATTTTAAAACAGCATTTACAGCACTCAGTACTCCAAGATGTCATTCAAGGGCATGATGAGGGATTAGACAATGAAAACTAAGTTATTAATTCATGGTATAGGGTAATACTTGGTATCCCCCTGAATAAATTGGAACTAGCTATTCTCAGGGACAGGACACAGAATTGAAATAATATCAGAGGTACTGTCTGTGAACAGGATGGGATGTGTATATGTAAAACACATCCCTGGGGCAGCAAATTGAGGGATAAATGTCCAAAGATGCACTGGCACAAAATGATATCCAGAAAAAGCAAATTGACGTGTGTGTCCAACTTCTTGTAAATCTCAGTGTCAAAATTTACAACTCTCCATACGTAAATACCAACTATAGCTGGGAAACCAAGTATCTCAAACTCATGTCATAGGAGACACAGGTCTCCCAGCTGCTTTCAAGTGTTCTCCATGCCTAAGGTTGAAAACATTTGAGGATACTGATTTCCTGATGAACAGTTATTAGCTTGTTGCCAGTACCCCAAGCTAATATCCTCTAGTATCATCTTTTGTTATGGCAAATCTTCCTTCAGTTCTCTTTTCTTTAATTGGGTTAAGATTATGAGCCTCTTCCTTATTAAAGGAAAGCATTATGAAGCCAAAGATTGAATTACCTGCTAACGCATGCCTGAAGACATAAAACTTAGCAAAATATAGGTGGAAATTGTACCACTAATAGAACAAATTACTGTGGTCCTGCAGTTTTCAGCTAATAAATTAAAAAGATTAAATTAACAAGCAACTGAATTAAGAAGGAAGCTTGGAATCCATTGCTATTTTTTTTCTTTGCAAATATTTTTACATTTAAAATGTTATATAGTATCAGCATATAAATTCTTTGATTATAAGCTCTTCAATGCAGAACACCTATTCCCTGTACATACATTCAGCAAATACAATTCTGTAAGATTTCTTTTGCAAGAAAAATACAAAAAGTAAGTATTGTCATTTCCATTTTTTTTGACACAGCCCGATTTTTAATCCCCCTCCCCTTTTTAAAAATATTCTTTCATTTTTTTTTCCACTCTGTTTTGTAACTATCAGACATTTGATTTTGAACTCTTTTGGAAGTGGAAGTAAAGTAGCAGCTATCTCACCTAAAATTCACTGGAGGAACTTAAAGTGTGGTTCCAGGAACAGGGGGAGATATCAGGACACTATTGTCATGACAGAAACAGTACCTGAGGAGGGAACAGAAGGTACCTAGGCTACAGTCATGGGTATCTGAAAGGCTTGCAGCAGTCAGTACCATTTTGCTAGTTGAATGTTGTCAGACTATATCATGCAGAAAAGCCAGAAATGTTCAATAAATCTTTGGGTGAAAAGAAGCTGAATGGCACACTCATGGCATATATTACTTACGAAGCACTTCTTAATCAAATAGTAACTAACCACAACTTTAAACAGCAGCTGTTCAAGTACATGTAATAGCTGGGTTGGAAAGGATCTCAAGGGGTCTTAGCCCAAGAAGGGCTCAGCAATAGTAGCATTGTTCCTGGCATATTTTCTCTAAAACCTTTTGAGGAAGAAGACTTGTCAGACACCCAGGGCAGCCTACTCCAATGCTTCTCTGCTCTTACTGAGGCAAATGTTTTCTCACATCTAACTTGAGTGTTTTTTGTTGCAACTTAAGTCTGTCTCCTTCTCCCATCTATCACATGCAGTGCCTCCCTCCTCATAATCGCCTTATTTGGGATTTGAATTCACATCCCCTTTTTCTCCTTTTTTTAGACCAAGCAATCCAAATTAATTTAATCTTTTTTTCATAAAGATGCTTTCACTGAGCTCAGATTATTCTTGTTTTGTTTCTCTGGCCTCTCTCCAGCGTGTCTCCAAATTTAGTGCAGACCAGTGCCCAGAAATGGACACAGTGTCCTTGTTGGGCCCTTACCAGCGCTGAGCAGAGTGGTAGGATTACTTTGCGTGTCTTGCAGGCTACAGCCCTGTTTATACATCTCAGCATGGCACTTGTCTTTTTTGGAACAGCATGACATTGTTAACTTATGGTAGATCATCAGCTGAACACAAAGCAAGGTTGAGCATGTTTATATCCACAAGGCCATGAAACTTCACAGGAAATTCTCATCTTCCAAAAGCTTTTCCCTCCCATTCAGCCCAAAGGTAGAACCTGCTAAAACTTCATGTGATCAACCTGGATACCAACAAGGAACCGGCATGTTCAAGCTCAGCTGAGTCTCCCAGGCTTTCAGGAACTTTTTACAGCAGAGAGCTGGGCAAGATTCCTGATCCCGGTCATGGCAAAAAGCCTGTGCCAGACCCCAAAAGATCCTGGACTCCCACACATCCTCGTCAGCAGGGTTGTCCCGCTTCTGGGAGGCCTGGATGTCCCATGGCTAGCACAGCCTGCAGGTGAGGTTGCCCCAGAGCTGCCATGTTGGGTGGTTTGGAGGAGCCAAGCTGCTCATCCACCCCTTGGGGCCTGTTGGGCACAAAGCAAAAGCTCATGGGAACTCTAGATGCATTTCAGCAAAGCACTGCCCCACCGGGAGACTTCTACAGAGCTTCTTGCTTTCGACAAATCACTGTTTTCTGATGAAATGCTGCTTTGCCAGAAAATGCTTGAGCACTCCCTCTTTTCAGCTTTTGCTTGTTGAAGTTTTAAGGTTTCTATAGCTTTCTAGAAGGTCCAGCATAGCTCAGTCAGGAGCTGTGCATCTGATAAAATAATTACTGGCTGGAGAGCTATACCTTGTGTAACACAGGTGCCAGAATAATTTGTTAGGTTTTTCATGGCTTTTAAATCTGGGATTCATTAAGCCTCACTTTAACAGATAGCTGTAATTTGCTAAAGTGACAGAAACTCCTTAGCAGATATCCTGCTGTACCTTGAAATTATCTTATTAATGCAAGGCATATGGTTAGATCATGGTACGGTTGAAGCCATGAGCAACACACCAGCCCTCAACAGATAAGGAGGAGGTTCAGGTAGAACAGAAATCAGAAAGAATATATGTGGTCAACTTTGTGCCCAATCTCATTGCTCAAGACAGCTAAAGGAGGGCACTTCTATGAAGTGGACAACAGACACAGGACACAAGTCTTCATAGTTCTGAGACCAGACAAGACTTCTAGTGCTGAGGTACCACGACAATATGTGAAAAAGTAAATTGTTCACGTATGTCACCAGAGCAGGCCTTAGCTCAGCCTTCTTGCACCTCTTTAGTCAAAACGAGGGATGAGCGCATCAAAAAAGCAATCAAAAAAAGACTGCTAGTGTACTCAAATGGAGGAGCTGTGTTTGAACTTTGTCTGTGGAATTAAACTGTTCTTTCTTTAAAGAAGGCAAGCGTTAACTGAAAATTACTATAAAGCACTTACTGCCAATGCCGAAAGAGACAATTCTTACACACCACACTCCCCCAAATAGAGAGATTTTTGTCTGGACAAATAGCATGACTGGGAAATGGAACCTCAGCCTTGGAAAACTTTGAAGAGTTCAGAGACAAGAGGAGTCTAGAGCAAAATTGAGATCTAGAATAATGACTCTGTTTTAAAAACACTACCCAAACACTTGGTTTTGAACTAAATACAAAACGTGAATGCTAGAGGTTTTACTGAGAATAAGACTTTACAAAATCATCAAGACCATCAGCACAGGATCTCCAGGACATTATTTCCATGACCTGCTATTAGCTTAATGGGGTGTTATCTGTTATAGATGGAATTCTGCTGGCAGGAATCAGGATGCTAATATCCTATTACAGCACAGAAAATATATGTTAAAAAAGATACATTACAGTCACACTTGGCATTGGAAAAGCTAAGAGGAGGCCAAAAATACTGCATACAAATTAGCCATGGTACTGAAGAAGCTGCTGAAGCTCATAAATAACAAGATGTGGCCAGTTCAAATGAAGAAAGCCATATTCTTAGCACTGGAAGGAATAGCCCACAGAAGGAAAAGTAGGCCTAAGAACGTATTTAAGTTGGCCATGAAAAAACTAAGCACTTGTTCTAGAGTAACAGTCTCAATTCTCCAAGATAAACTAAACATAAAAAAAAAATAGTAAACCAGGCAATTGTATCACATTTAATTCTGCTACATCTGATATGGCCAACATTGTTAAGCTTGTCAGTGAGTTACCATTTAAGTTTCTAGAATTTTCAACCCTATAACATTATTTTTATGTAGCAGTCATATCATTAGTTTTTCTTTACTCCTAAGATCATGTACTGGTGTCCAAATAATAAAGAGCCTACTGCGAAAGAGTGTGGAGTCACACCCTGATCCACGTTTAGCACTGTGAAACACCCGAGTTGGCAGAAATATGCCTAGGGTATCACTGCTGATATTCTGCTCAACACAGCAACTTGAGAACAAGGAAGCCTAAAATGTTAGAGGCTGATGTCCGAGCCTCTGGGGAACTGCAGACATGGAAAAAGGAGCCAGGACTAAGCAGGACACTTTGGTTCAAGGAATCTCAAACAGATTTGGTGGCAGCAACAGCAGTCAAAAGAGCATCAGCTCCCGGCTCTTGCACAATGCGGTAAAAATCCAAACCTGCCCACAGGCAGCATTTACCATGTGTGGATTTAATGTAGGATTACAAGGCCTCCGATCTCTCTTCCGCATCAGCACTGGCTCATAAAGTGCACATGATCACATGCCAAGCAATGTAGCTGGGATGGTATGACTTTATAGCAACCACCTTTCCATCAGGAGTGTACCTGACTTGGGATTCACGTAACACTTTTCAAGTAACTTGCATCAGTATCATGTTCAAAATCCCTGATCAGTTTGATTTGGGTCCTGGGAACTGATATCCCTTTGTGGAAATAATTCTGTTTGCTGAGGGTGGGAAGCAAAAAACAGAAACAGAAGTGGCAATAGAAAATACCTTAGAGACTCATTGAATGCACTCAGCGAACGCACCATTAGCAGACACAGGGACGTGTCAGCAGACACAGGGCTGTAAGTGGTTTCTGAGTAGTGAGTGCTTGGTGGAAATCTGTATGGAGGGTGACCTATGTCTTCGGAGCCATTTCTACACAGGCGTGGCTGTAAATTAGCCTGAGAAGCAGCTCGAGGGGCCTTATAGGCATGACTGTTTTTATTCCTCTGAAGGGTAAGAGTTTTCTGCAGTAAAAGCTAAATCTCATTCCTACAAGACATATCACAAAGCTCTGAAACAAATACCAGAAGGGAATAAGACAATTCTGCACTTCTCACCTTTCCACTCCCGTGCCTTCTTCAGTACAAGTGCAGCAAAAGTGCATGTGTGTATACATAAAAGGGAATACTGAAATGCATGAGGTTATCAAGGCATCCTACCAAGCAAAGCATTCTGCTGCACCGCCAGCGCTCACTGGGAAATGACTAGACAAGAAACAACCTGTGACAAATCCATTAGATTGCTTAATGAACTGCTAAGAAATGCTAAGGAGCTACAGCACCTGCACAGGAGCCATGGCAGAACAGCAGGGCTTGGAGCAATTTCCAAGTCCCAGGAAGTTCCAGAGGCACAGCAGCCCATCTGCAGCCTTTTGGGAAGTCGCCATAAACCAACCAGTTATAACCTAATTTATGTTGGGAGCTGCATCGGACCCTTGAGCAATCTCAGATTTAGAGAATATAGGTACCAAGGAATCCATCTGGTCTACATCTTAAAGCTGTCCTGTTTTGCCTCTCTACGTTCCAGACTCTAACCTTCTCTTGCTGTGTCATGGTTTACTAACTTGGTTGTTTCCTACCTATCCTGTTAAAAGCCTACCATCTTATAAGTTGTTCAAAGTGGGTGAAAAGATGCCGTAGATATAATACCAGCCTAAGGCTCCTCAGTAGTTTCAATGATTTTTGTCTTCATGTACAGGGTAGATTAGGACCCTTAAGAGTTGCAATAAAATAGGAGGTGATTTTAATGAAATTTCCCTAATTTTCCTTGTTTCCAAAGAAAGTCCCAGCAACCATGCTAACGAGTGGGCACTCCAGTGACAGCTATTTTACCCCAGCCTATATTTTTGGGAAGCGTCTAGACACTCCTGGACAGAGGGAAAAAGCAAGCCCGTGGGATGCTCTGCAGAATGAAGACACTACATCCTTGTGGGATAGTGCATATGGCACTGGGATGTTTGCAAAATTTGATTAGTTCAGAGTTTTGCCTACAGGTGAAACAGGCAGGCATTCACCTGTGTGCCTTTCAGGGTACCTTACATTCCTGCATATTATATATACATTCTTGCATATCAAGCAAGCCTTTCCAATGCAGAAGCTTTGACAGCAAGTGTCACCCAACTGAATTGCTCTTAATTCCTAATTTGCAGGATTAATAGCTTTCTGCGGCTGGCCTTAGAAGATACAGAAGTGTTAATGGGTGCTGTGTTCACAGCCCACAGAAATAAAGTCCACCATGCTCTGCAGAACAACCCTGCATAGGTAACGAGGAAGTTTCTCCATCCTTCCCAGCTCCTAGTCAATCTTCTTCGTCTCTCACAAGAGACATCTCTGGGGTTGTCAAGAGGGCTCAATCTCCCTAGCACAGTCCTTCTTCCTTGCTAGGCATGCCTATAAAACAATATGGTTGTGTTATGCTCTTTGCATCAGGGCATTTTTTTTAAGATGCACTTCTCTACAAGCAAATGAAAAGGGGTTTCAGCTCAATTCTTGAATACCAATAAATGCCAACCCAAGAACATAATTTATGAAACTGTGCTGCTCTAGTCTGTCTTGGAAAGAATAAGAAGGAACTATCCTTGTTATCAACTCCTGGATGCTCTAAACCCTACATTTGTCTTTAATTTTTGTCTCTCTCTCTTCTGTTTAGAAAATAATAGATTAGAAGGACTGGTCACCAGGATAAGGCCATTTTAAACTGTTTTCTTTCTGTGCTACATCATGAGGCAGGAAAGAACGGGGCGGGGAGACGCCAAAGTAGTCAGTCATTTGTAAGTAGTTAAAATCACACAATTTAGTGCAGTGTTATTCAAAAGAGACATCACACTTTCTGACTGGCCAGTGTAAGATCTGCTGGTTAGCAAGCTGAAAGGTCAGGGAACATGAAGTAACAGAAAAAGAACACTAGAATAAGGAAAAGCATAATTATCTTTCTGTATTTCTCTGAGTTAATCAACCAGCATTTGATCATTCTTTTACAAAATAGCAGGAGCAAATAAGCTCGGATCATGTAAATAAACATGAGAAGAAGAATCCGGGTTGTATCAGCAAAATTCTTCTTTCCAAAACCTTCTGTGATGCATCGGTATTAGGTGCAAGCCACTAGAAAATTCAATCTGTCTGTAAAGTATGGCTTTTAAATAAATGAGGATAACAGATTTCTGGTAACAACTCGGTATGGTTTTGTTGAAAGTGATGTTTCCTAGAGCTGGCATGGGGAAGGATCCTTGACATGATACCTGCTTCTTTCTCCTGCTTGGCCGGGCAGCCTTATGCCAATCACCCTTTTTTATCTGGGACTTGGCTTCCCAACCTGTAATAGTGGCCAGAAATAATTTCAGAAGTGTATTGATACTATGCTTCATCCCTGTCAATAGATGTCAAACTGAATATCAGCTGAATCAAGGCTGATTCAGGCTTTTCTGTAGTAAAAAAAATAAAATAAAACACAGATTTGACAGTTGAACATTTTTTGCAATTCAACTTTGTCAAATTGCTTACAAGGGAAAATCATATTTTGCTTAGTAATTTCTTTTAATTTTACTTGATATTTTTTAAACCTCTGCATCTGAAGCAAAACACTTTATTTGATCCCATTTTTTTCCCTGCAGAATCCTCAGTGAACCAAACAATAAGGACAACTGTAATTCTGAGCCAATTTCAACATAAATCCAATTCAGAAAAAACATTTAAGTATGTGCTCAACTTTAGCGAGACTTGACTTTAATGAAATTTAGTAGATTCTAAAAGCTTAGCATGTACTTTAGTGGTTTGCTGAATCAGAGACTGAAGTAGCCCCTGGCTGGCTGTTCCATTCTCATTTACACTATTATTAAAAACAAATAAACACTTTCTTTGTGTTGGATGGTTTATTTTTCCATTAAGTCCAGCATGATTTATTAATAAATCCTTATGGATTTTTGTGGTCTTTTTTCCTACCCTTTCTCTTACATTTCTAGTTCTCTACTGCCCCAGGCTGTCTTTTTTTTTCATATTTTTCCATTGCTTATTTTCTCTTCTTTATGATTTTCTGAATGGAGTAATTATTGTATCTTTTCCAGCTTTCTTCTTTCTCCTCCTTTCATTCTAATACCAAAACACTCTTTCTTATTCTTGTATTTCTTTTGCCTGTATACTATGTGTAACTTCTTCCTGTTAAAGAAGGCAGGGGTGAATAGGGTCCCCAGAAAAGGAAAATAGGTTCAATGTAAAGGGAGTCTCAGTAAGCTCATCAGAAATGTTGGACTCTAGCAAGGACAGTTGTTCTGCTGAACCCATAACATCACTAAACATAGACCAGAGGAAGGCAGAGAAGAAAATCAAGAGTAGAAATGCAGGCCTGAGGGGAGGTGAGTAACTAGCACAGACAGGCACATGTCCCACTCTAGCCTTACAGCGAGAGAAAGCAGGTTTTGCTGACTCTTCCTTGCAGAGCTGGCTTGCACTAGCATGTCTCATGGGGAACGGAGCACCGGGTGGAATAAAATACTGTACGCTATACTCTGACCCCTGAATAGGAACTGTGACCCTTATCTCCCTACGCAATGTACTGGAAGATTAATGCGATATGCAAGGACTTGTTTATCAGTTTTGATTATTTGTATTATTCACCTAAGAAATGCTGGCTGGGCCTGTGGGGCTGCACTTCCCTGCTAAAGATGTCAGTGAGATGATACCACAGACCCATAACGTACAGCCAGTACTGGCAAGTAGCAATATCAAAGCAGCAACATGCAAGCACCCAGCGTAGCTCTCCTCTATTGCTCCACCTGCCCTCTTCATGGATGCACCATATAATTTACAAGTTTGTAAGAAGCAAACTTTCTATGATTATTTGTAAAATATAGAGAGGACAAACGTAGACATTTTTTCAATAATCCCACTTACATTCGTTACAGGATCCATTTTGAACCCTACAGATGCGTGTTTTCTGTCCTGTAATGTATGAGGATGATGGAAATTGCCATCCAGATTCAGATCAGCAGTCCATTTGGTATAAGAAACTGCCTCTAACAGTACCCAGTGATACCTGTATCAAAAATGTTGTGCTAGACAATTATAGTGTTAGTGTCTGACAAGGAACATTTCTAGCTCCACTAGTTAGCAGCTAGTTAATGTCCTAAGCAAATAGTTTTGTGGAAAACAGCCCTTATTTTGTAAAAGTCAGCCCTAGAATAAAATAACACCTTAACCTTTTTTCAAGCTCATTTCTTGTCACAACTGAGACACACACATTCCTGTGAACAAAAAATATATCCCTGAGTGATATTCCCCTATTGAAAATTCCCTGTCATTCTCCCCAGTTGTTACAACCACCTAAGATATCTCAATCTCACCTGTGATTTTTTATTGCACCACTATTGGAGGTCATCAGGAGCTCCAAAGAGTCATCAAAATAGATCTTGAGCATTCATCTTAGCTTTTTCCTGCAAATTCTGGCAGTTTACCTCAAACTGCTGTGAAGATGAGATTAACCAAATCAGCTAGATTTGGCACTGAAGCAGATCAGGAGCATGGTTCTTGCTGGGGAGACTGCCCAGGTGAAGAGCATGCTGATATAAGAATAACATCTTAAACTGCTGCAGCTAGATCCAGAAGAAGATGTCCAGTAATGCTCAAGTGTGTGCTTCTTTTGACTACCTTTATTTCAACAGATCTATTATCACTCTTTTAAATGAGAAAAAGCCTAGGAATTATATTTCTCACTTCCAGATTTATTTAGCTGGTGAATTCAGTATTGCATCTGATTCTACTACCATATTCTGCAAGAAGTTTCATATTATTTAGCTGGTAACTAAGGTATTGCACAGTATGAGTAAAGGCAGCAGAACAGCAAAGGTAGGGACAAGGAAAGCTATTCAGCTTCTAAAATAATCTGTATTCAGAGCAAAGGACTTCATCCATTCATTTCATTGTACAAAAATAGAAGTCATAAAAGCACACGTGCCAATTTTCTTTCAACACACAAAAACTTATGTGCTTAAACCAGTATATGATAGAAAATTATCATCCTTTCTGGCACAGCTCCTCTCTGAAATAAAGCAAGAGATCCCAGGCTTGTCTTTGATGAGCCTAGTTGCTAGGCTTCGGATTATTTGTCTTTCTAAATTGAGCCTTTTTTCTCCCCTTGTTTTAGACACTTACGACATATTTTTTTCCAGTTCATAATTTCAGAACCATCAGTGAGAGCTACCAGAGGTTCAGGGCAAGATAGACGACCCATTCCTCCGCATCATTTCTATATCCAGCACAGGGTTCTCAGCAGCTTGGGAATGGAAGCAAATACGGGGGTTGTGTCATGGAAAGAGTTGAAGAGCGCCCTGCTTTACTGCACAAACTGGCATGGTACGAATGACGTGAAGGCCCTCAGCTGGAGAGGGAGCCTGGCTGCCGGAGTACCAGTTGTCCCCCAGCCGAGTGGGATCACCCAGGAGCACTACAGACCTGGGGGCAGGCTGCAGCAGGCAGGGAGCTCTTGACCAGTGAGGAAAAAACTAAAATCAGAATCAATGGAAGATACATGAAGGCTTTCATGGTCTTCACAGCCCCTTTTGCCATGCTGTCCAGAAATCAGAAGAGACTGTGGCCACCCACTTCTTCCATGCATCCCTAAGAAACACAGTGTGTTATTTGACCACAACATGGCAACCCTTTGTTAACACAGTGCTTTTTTAAATAATTTTTTTTTTAATTTACTTTCCCCCCCTCTCCTTTCTGAAGGTGATCTTTCTGGAACAGAAAAACACACGGGGTCACACTCCGGTGAGCCCCAGCCACCTTGCCTGCCTGCCAACTCTGCAGCTATATGCGCTTCATCTCCGGGACGACGGTGTGACTTTTGGAGGCTCCATGCCTCATTTAGCCCTGGTAATGGCCTAATTGGGTTGGAAAAATGCAGGAGCAGGAGCGTGATAAAAAACAGCTCTGCCGTGCTTATTTAAGCAAGTGGAAAAAGAAAAGAAAAGAATAGAAAAGAAAAAAAACCCACCACATTTTCTACCTTGACTAGATATTTATGCGTGTAACAGGGCATTATGCTGACTGTTTGTGCTGCTGTCAGAATTAATGTCATAGTTCAACAAATGTCAGGAGAGGAATAGACCTGGATGCGTGTTTCACCCTCAGTAACATCTTCCATGGGACTCAGCCCCCTGTCCACAAAGCTTCACTCCATCCTCACATGGTTCTCAGTAGGGGCAGAGTTAGTGGGTGCTTTTGTTAGCTACACAGGAGGGGAAACAAGAAAAGGTGAGTGACGAGAGTCACTATTTCAGGCACAGGAATGGAAGGAGCCTTTTGCCAGCTTGTGACATCAACCAAATGTTCATTCAACATTTCTTAGCCATACTTTCCCCTCTCCTGGGAGGAATTTTGCTCCCTATGAAAGGAAAACCATCCTGCTCTGTCTTAAGCCACTCATGTAACTTTTCCTGGCAGCCTATAAAGCCCCCAAAGAAGGAAATGCTACCTCTGCCCTTAGGAAATCTCAGAAAAAAAAGCCTGGAGAAAGGCAAGACAGACCATTTTTAAGTTTCAAAAGGTGAGGAGCCTCTTCATTTAGGGATCTGTTCTCCATCAACAACATGACTGCAAGGCCAGGGGATGAACCAGATTCCCCTTCACCAAAAGATAAACACAAAGTGTACTTTATAGTGGAAAGGACAGCCTTCCCTTCTGATGGTCGTTTTTTCATGGGCTTTCATCATCCCCAACAAGACCCCAGGTATGTAACTGATTTACTTTTCTCCTGGGGAGCCCTATAATGGCTCAGAGAGGAGCCTTCTTAAGCAGGAGCCATGACTGCTCATACAGCATTGAAGTAACAAAAGTGAGCAGGAAAGCTCTACTTGCCACTGTGTAAGGACAGCCTATATCCATTTTACCTCTCTGCTCTAGGGACCGGTACAAAATATACTGTCCTGTGCTTTGTTCTGTCTAGTATTACAACTTCCAAGAATTCCAAGCATTACAACTTCCAGGGAACCCCGCTGTAAATCAGAACACATCTTCATTGGTCACATTTTAAAAATCTGATTGATTTTTGGTGCTTTTATTTACAGCACAGACCTATAAACATTTCCACTAGCACAACAGAAGGGGCGGCAAACAGCATGGAGCAAGAACGAGCAGCCAGTGGGAGGGAAAAAAACCCAGGGATTTTCAGGCACTCCCTCACGTTTCCTTTGGAAACTCACTGGAATTGTTCCTAATGACTTTTTCTCACATTTCCTGCCTGCTTCTTATTACAATTTCCTTCCTAACTTGAAATAAACGGTGTCATGGGATATGCTCTTGTGATGAGTATGTGTTGTACCTGTCAAGCAGCCAGTAACAAAAGGATGGTTAAGTTTCCTGGGGCTCTAGTGGTAACATACAAGTTTCCCTGTGGAAGCTCGAACAGCTCAGCCACAGTCTTGTTTCTGATGGACTAGAAGTTTTAAGTGCTTGCCTTGAACTGGCAATTGCCTAGGTACCAATACTGGTGATGTGGTTACAATTACAATATGCAAGCAGAATGTGGCATTGATCAGTGATAGAAGACTGGTTCCAAAATGTAGGCTTGGAGCTTTAAAACGAACAAACTTCGAAAGTTCAGAACAATTGTCAGTCCAATTGACTGGTAGTGTAAAATCAAATGGGAAACGTAAAATAAAGTGTTAAGCCTATCCAATCACAGGCCAAAAATGCACTTCTAAGCACAAAAATATTTATACTAAACCAGAAACTGTCTGGGATAAAAGAAGGCAATAAAACATACTCAAAATTACCTATTTGCAGCATAAAAGAAAGGGGAAAGCAAAAGTTAATAACAATTTCTAAGATACAATATTCAGGAAACTTATGAGAGAAGTTAATAAAATCAAGGAAGTACTAGTAGTTAACAGAGGTAAAGAGGCAAAAAAGATATTTTTATAAATATTAGAAAAAGCTTGAGACTGGCCACAAGCCCATTGCTAGATGCGGGTGATAAAACTGCAAATGACAATCAAAAAAAGGCGGAAATACCCAATAAACATTTTGTCCTTCGCACATTGTTTTGTCCTTGGAATGAGACTGGAGAATGTATCATCCCATATTACGTCAGCACAACAAAATTCACTGTAGGTAATAAAAGGAGATGTGAGACGAGATCTGCTAAAATTAAATGTTTTCAAATCAACAGGCCTGGAGTCTTACATAAACTCAATGAGGAGTTCTCCGAACCACTGGTGTTGATACTGAACAACTCACGGAAAACTGGGAAAATTCCAAAGGGTCGGAGAACTGCAAGTGTATCTAGGTATTAAATAACTACTAAAGAAGGAAGGCCCAGGAAATTATAGGCACCGTACCCCAATACCAATTTGGATACAATAATGAAATCAGTTAAGTCAGCATTCTCTCTAAAAATCAGTGGGGATAAAATACAATTAATGTGAACCATCTCATTAAAAAAAACCCACTGTTCTTTTTATGAGAGGCTGACTTGATAAAGGCAACTGTATTGAGTACGACATGGACTTCTCCAAGGCATATGACCATACAAATTTAAAAACTGCAATTAATACAGAGATTCAAAACTAGTTTATGGAGAGATCTCAAAGGTTTTGTTAAAGGGATGATATTAACGAGTGGAGTAATTTCTAAAGACATCACTCAGAGATCAATCTCATTCTGAACCTATTCAATATTTTTTAATCGGTCCTCTAGATAGTGAAATGAAACTGTGTTTGTTAAAAACTGAGAAGAACACAAAAGCTAGCAGTGGAGAAGACAGTTTTAATGTATAAATGATCACTAATGTTGGAATATACAAAACTACAGCTATCCCCTGGGGACCAGTGGTTTTCTGCATTGTGCTCAACATACTCATCTTTCTGATAGCTCTGCATTGAGATGAACTCTATAACCAAATCTCATGTGTCAAGGCTTCTGTTGATAGCCTGCAGGAGGGATAGGACAGTTTTTTTTTCTGATGGCCAATTTACCCACATGCTCTAGGATGCTTGAAGGAAGACAAAGCTTCACTGATTGGCAGCAGCTAGATTGGGACCCTGGAAAAGTTGCACCAGTGTTCTGTTAGGACACAAAGGATCTTCTTTTTTTTTTTTTTCTGAAGTGCGTGTGTTGGTCTATCTTGCTCACACGCTGAGGGTCAAATTTAAAGTCAGATATGGAATTAGGAAGGAATTTTCCATCCCACAAAGACTGGCGAGAATCCCAAGTGCAGCTAGCTCACTGTTTTCTCTTCTTATCTCCCTAGACTTGCACAGGGAGATGCAAACAACAAACTTAAACCCAGAGATTTGATAGATTTACAAGATCTTCAAAAAATAAGACATATTTCTTCAGGGGATGCAATCACTGCATGACTTGAAGAGGCTTGTTTCTTCTGAGTAAATGTGGGGCAAAAACATGCATAGTATTTGGGTAAAGGAAGAGCATATGTGATGTTGCATGTCTCATGACAGTTTTACTGCAAGCTCCTTGGGGCATAACACAAGCTTCATGCTTCATTTTTAAAAGCCAACATGTGTATAGAGCGTGCTACACGTGTCACTGTCACAAAATGAGAACAACGTTACACTGAATTCTGCTGCAGATTTTTGTAGAACAAAACATTCCTCAACTATGGTTGTTGAGGAATTAACTCACTTCTCAGCAGAGCTGTCATGTTTCAGATGTTTAGGCAGTCCTTTTAGAGTATCTAAAAAAATTACCAGAAAAACAGCTAAAAACATTGCCACTGGTTTTAACTGCTGTAACCAATTCTGGTACTGGCATATCAACTTACTGACGAGGGAAGTGTTTCCTATAGTGTCAGCACAGTAGAAGTTGAAGTCTAGGTCACATGTATACTTGTCTCAGGCATAAACAAAAAACCCTGATAAGTTCCAGATCCAGAGTCCTTTTCCTGTGGGTGCTACTGTAGTGAAGCAGAACAAGCCTGGCTTGATGTTCAGATAGCAGGCTAAACCTGCAGTGTTAGCAATGGTGTGATACTTTGTTTTGACTTACAAACTGAATAGAGCAAAGACAAAGCCTCAAAGGGAGATTAAATACAGATGAGCAAGAGGTCATTTCATTGATAGCTCACTTTTATGAGAGCTACCCACATTTACAATGTGTAATGCAAACGCTGCACCTGAAAACTCGTTCTCAAACCCTCCTGAGGTTTCTCAGTAAAGCAATGTCCTATTTTCTCCTCTTTTTGACTGTACAGATTCAATACTAAAAATGCACCCTTGCTAAGCCCAAGTCTACCAGATCTGTAGCCAGCTAAAAGAGCTAATATGATAAAAAGTGAAAGGGAATTCTCTTAAAATTAATCCATCAATGGAACAAATGGTCATATTGTCTCCCTTCCCACTACTGAAAAGACAGACTTAAGGTGTACCACAGAAATGCACTTGAGCAAATCTGGGTTTCTGTTAACTAGAAAATTCTATGAAAATACCACACAGGCAGTGAAAAAGTAGCACCACAACAGTCAAGGCAACAAACATTTAGAAGATGACTGGGAGCAGCAAATTTTAATCAAGTTGTTCAACCCGGATTTTTTTTTTGTTTGTTTCACTCGATTACGTCTGATAACATTGTTAAAGAGCCTTGCTAAAGCAGTCACCTTTTCAAATTACAAAATGTCAAGGCAGACTGCTCCTAAACCTTCAGAAGACAGCATATTTGTCTCTCTTGCTATTTGCAAAGTTGAAGGAAACAATTTCAAACAAAACAAAGTACCCCCCTATTGGTCCTTCTGCAAGGAATCAAGGAGAGCACAAAACTAACATTAGCATTTGTAACCTCTTTCTGAGCTCAACCCATCAGCAACAAAAACATCGCTAAGAAAAGAGTAGTAGGAAGTACTCCAGTAAACAACTACGTCAGTAAGATTTCAAATGCTCACCTTATTTCTTGCCAGTTTCATTTCTTGCTCTGTCATTTACTTCTTGTGCAATGTTGAATGCAGCAAAAGAAATCTTTGCTTCCCTAGCCAGTAAATAGAGAGATTACAATTAGCTTTCACCTTCCCTGTGGAGGATGGAGGATGTTGAGACTGAATCATTGTTCCTCAGTAAAATAAAAACACTGAATATTATTATATATAAAATTTTGATAATGATACTGCATACTCCTCTCATAGCTTCTCTCCAAGGATCCCAGACTTCCTAACAAACATTAAATTAAGGCTTGCCACCACACTCTTGGAAGACAAATGGCTCTTCACTACAGTTTGCAAGTGGGAGAATATAATGAAGAGCTAATGCTTATACACCTAATTTAAAAAAAATGCTTTTATTATTTTATTTGTAAATGTTTATTTCATTTCCCAAAAGTGAAATCAGGAAAAGTGTACTATTTCATGCCAGCCTCTCTCCATCCTTAAAACATTGAGCCTGTAAATTCAATTTCTGTGTCTGGAGGCTCAGCACTAATAGCTCTGTCTGGAACATAAGTATCAGGGGAGAGAAAGTGTCTTCAGAGTTTAGAGGAAGCCAGCAAAGGTCTTTCAGGAGAGACAGACAAGATTTCTATTACTTATTTTAGAGAGACATTAGTAAGAGGGGAATATTATAAGAGCATGTTATTTTGATTATCAGCATCCCAGTAAGAGCACCAAAATTTATGTGCAGACACAAAACAAAGGATCCACATCTCTCCGTAACTTGCCTGGATTCTCTCTCCAACAGAACTCATCTCTGGTTATTTCAGAAGAATATACACTCAGTTGGGATAATTAACCTCCCACCTCAGGTCCCACCTTCATCTCCAACATTTACAAGTTGCTTAAGCACTGAGGCAAAAGGATTTCATATTTCTACCAATACGTGTCATCGTTAGCAATGAATATTCTTACTGTTATGACTATTCATCATCACTTTTAAAAATCATTTTTGCAAGACTGCTATGCCTCTTGGGCTGGTAAATTTTCTCTGCTGCATAAATTTTCTATCAATTGACATACATATCCTGGGTGTTTTTAAAAACTCATACTGATTTTCTGTCTATCCTGACTGAAGGATGGAGTTCAGTAAATGTCCCCAAACATATTACTGTGCACATGTTAAGACAATCACAAAGAGACAATGTTCAAACTGTACTTAGGAGGCAAAAAATGAGGAACACTCTGCTGAAATCCAGAAACCCAGATTCAACTGTTCTTCCTATTTCAAAGATGAGCCATTTTTAATTCCATTGTTCTTACCATGTGTATTTGTCATCATATCTTCTATCATGAGCTATGAATCATATACCATCACTGTTCTTATTTATATATTTGTGTGGTTAATATTTCTGAATTTATAGTTTATAAACATATATTTATATTCAGGTATTTCATGTATTTATGTATTTAGAATCACATAAAACCAGCACCATGTCTTTGCCTGTCTGGCAATCTGCGGTTCCTGGCTTTGGCCTCACTAGTAGAACTATCACCTATATTGTGTCTTCTGGGATCAAGACATGTGGAATGCAGTTTGCATCATGTCAGCTCAGTAAAAATAAGCAAAGTAGTCTTTACCTGCAGCTTTAAAACAACACAGTTTTTAGGGAAGAAACTGATGTCTCATTTGCAAGGACACAGGTTCCAAACCAGTATGGTTGAACAGGTCCATAGAATCATAGAATCGTAGAATGGTTTGGGTTGGGAGGGACCTTTAGAGGTCATCTAGTCCAAGCCCACTGCAGCGAGCAGGGACATGCCCAACTAGATCACGTTGCTCAGAGCCCCGTCCAGCCTGACCTTGAATGCCTCTAGGGATGGGGCCTCCACAGCCTCTCTGGGCAACCTGTTCCAGTGTTTCACCACCCTCGTTGTAAAAAATTTTTTCCTTATAACCAGTCTAAATCTACCCTCCTTTAGTTTAAAACCATTACCCCTTGTCCTGTCACAACAGGCCTTGCTAAAGAGATTGTCCCCATACTTCCTATAGTCCCCCTTTAAGTACTGAAAGGCTGCAATAAGGTCTCCCCGCAGCCTTCTCTTCTCCAGGCTGAACCACCTCAACTCTCTCAGCCATCACCTTAAGAAGTTCAGGCCTTGAGAGAGGCATCTCTTTAAGCACCATTTACTGTTAATGCATCTGACACACATTGAAATGGATCAATTATTGTAATTAGTACGGCTTTCCCTAAGCCAAAGTGTCTTCTATAAACATAGACCTATTTCTAATACACCTCCAGCAAAACACAATGCTGAATAAAGACACCTATAATGATTGGTAACAATAGGAAATGAAGACATTAACAACTGAAACTAAGAATTGGAGATTCAGTGAGAGAGAACATATTAGACTACAGTTTAATCAAAAAAATACTAAGAGTTTATGACACACCACAGTCACCTGCCATTTCAATGGACACATCAGACTTGGGTCCTTAGACTTGGGAACTGAAGCCAGTAAGAGCTAGGTGATTAGGCACATTAGAAAGGCCCAGTAGGCTCCTAATCAAATGTTTAAGTATTGATTAAGTCTAAAAATCCTGACTCTTGAGAATCTAAGTCTTGCTGAAATTTGGCTTACGCCTGTCCAAGAAGTGTTTCTTTACTATGTAGGTGTCATCCAGAGTTTCACAGGCACACGTCAGCCACCCCTATAATGAAGTTATGTCAAAAAAAGTTTCCCCATTTAGTGAATGCTGTCAGAACTTAAGATATATTTTCCATTCTGCATCAGAAGAACCACAAGACTTTTCCGAGTTTTAAGCCAAAAATGTCAGAAACATTGCTCAGGACTACCAGTGCCATTGATGAGGTGGGTGCTTGGACACAACTTCTGGAGTCCAACCAGGTCTACTTGGCCTTGATCTGGCTGAAAGACTAGAACTGGGCTATCCTACATACCAGGTGAGACACCTACACATTAGGTTACAGTCATTTAGTTATGAAATGGGTCTTCCTCTTTTTGACCCAAAACTGTACTGTATATTTGAAAAAAACCCTTTCCCAATATAACTTTTATATGCTTCCATGATTTGATTTAAATAAACTCACTTTCTCTGCAAATCCTACCCTCCTTTCTCCTTCAGAGCAGGATCACCCATAACATCCCTAGTCTCCCTCTTCACACAGAACCACAAGAACCTGCCATTTTGTTCATGAACACACCTGCACAAGCTGGCAGACTGCTCAGACCCCTGGCTTCGGTCTCAGAAGCTGGTCTTTTAACTTAGGCTGAAGAACATCTCTCTCACCTGCAGAGCTCAAACATGCTCTGCCACTGGTCAGACTACGCAGCAGGAGGACTGAATCAAACTAACCAGTGTAGGAAAGGTGTGACAATAGGAAATTTAGGGTCAGTGTGAGAAAAATGCACAGTACTAGAAGCCAGGAGGTGGATTAAAAGAGGACACAGCATGAATTTCAGATGAGAGGAGGAATGTCCCAGCCCCTTTTCTTACCATCTTCCTCCATGGTAATCTATGTGGCTCCCCATTTATCTTTTTTCTGCAAATCTTTTGCCAAGTCTTTAATATACTCTGTAGGAAATCTGTAATTCAGGATTGAGAATCTGACAGGCAGTTAGATTGAGAGTCAGACAGAGAGATGAGTTAGAATAAGAAAGATCAAGTGTTGCTTTGCTCACTGAAGAGCATAAATTCACCAATGATTTGAAAAGCCTGACCTGAAGTCACTTTTGAAAACAGGATTCAAAACCTGTTATGGGATTAACTTTTGCAGTGCCAATTAGCATAATCTCTAAATTATGTGACAAGCCCAAATTAATGCGTTCATTTGATTATTATATGTACAAATATTTTAAATGCATTTTTTTTTTTTTTTTAAAATATCGGGTAACTACAACATTCATAGTACCTGAAATGCTCAAAAGGCAGGTAGGGACAAAGTTTGCACCAAAGTCTGTTCTAATTTGTGAGTGCAGAATAGTTGTTCAGACAAATAACATTTGACAAAGTTTCTTTCTCTTGGTATCATCTGACCTTAAAAGGATCCAATAGTTGTGCACGCGTTTTCTAATTTCTAAACTAATAATAATTTAAGACCATGGAATAGCAAAGAACTGCAAAGGAAATTAATTCCTGATACAAATTTCTGAATAAATATTCAAATCTGTGTAAAGTTAATTAAAATTTCAGAACCTGCTGTCAATTTTACCTATATCCAATTGGTAATTATCTGATTACTTATGCACGATTATGCATGATCCTGTAACCAGGGAGCAGGAGCTTCTCTTCAAATCACAGCTGAACCTGCATGATTATTTTGCTATTTTGTTTAAATGAGCTGAAATAACTTAAGTCATGGCAGCACGTGAACTAGAACTGAACTGAAGAATTAACTAGCTCAGCTCCACAACATGAACTCAAATTTGTACTGCTCTATTCATCCATTTTTTAATTTTTCATCTCAGTATAGAATGAATGAGAATCACCTTTTGATTTTTCAACTAGCTGAGATTTGCATTATCATGCAATCTTTATTTACACAGTCATGCAGTATTCCTAGAATAATATCATGTCAGGCAGCTGTTACTGTAATTTTATATATATCAATGTAGAGTCTTGGAGCATGCAGAATATTTCTGAAAAAATGGTCCAAGAAGATAGTGTATGTAGGACAGTTCATTTAACAATCAGCAGAAGAACCACAAGATCTTTCTCTTTCTTCAGGCATTTAGGAAAAATAGAGGCATAATGAGTTGGGATGAGGTTTGCCATTTGATATAGTTATGGATTTTGTTCAGAGTGACAACATTTATATATTTTTATGTGTAAGTATTGCTCTAAACCATTTAAGTTGCACTGTAAATGTGTTAACATGCTTACATTGTTTTAATACAGTAATACATGTACTGCGTTAAACAGATGTCAGGACTGCAGAGGGCTTCACAAACTAAACAAGCAGTGGAAGAGGGATTTATTTTTTGCTCCTTTAAGATTTACACAATCCATGCAGATAAGGATTTTATTACTTTATTAATAAAAAATAAAGATAGCAGAAAGCAATGAATCTAGGCATCTGTTACAACCCATAGCTTAAGCATTTAACTGAGAAGGGACTATGTGCTACAACAAACAATTACACATAAGTAAATGTTGCTGTACAAGTCATGCCCAGATTCTCCAAGCTGTTCTTGGCGTAAGACCAGAGAACGTGAAACAAAAATAGCTTATGCCATCTTTGCAGTTGCCCAAATCCAGTAACAAACAGGGAAGCCAGCCCCAGCCCCGCATACCACTGTGTAGCTACAGGACCGCTCTACGTATCGCCCACTTGCCTGTGGCTCTAACAGGGGTTTTGATAACTGAGGACCATTGGGAAAAAGTGAACTTTAATTTCCACAAGTATTTTTCCCAGGTACAGGAAACGTTAAGGGAGCTCACTGGTACTGAGGAAATAGGTCTCAGGATTTTAGAAACGTCTTAATTTAAAACCTGTACTCCATGACCTTTTTGGATGAAACTTGACAAAAAATTAACATGAGAGCACTTAAAATTTAAACTGAACAAAGTATATAGGCAAAACAAGAGAGACCCTGTAGGTCACTGAGTTCATGTTCAATTTCTATCAGTCCACAGTATAGAAAGGAAAAGGTTAGAGCCATGAGTTATCTAACCCCACTGCCAGCTGTATTAGTGAAACTGTGTTCCCTTAATTAAGAGGTATATATCTCATAATCCCTTTCCCCAACAGGATGTGAACTCTTGCTCACCTAAAATACTTCATTTAGGAGGAAATGTGCATTGATAGGTACACACCAGCAGTGCTGCATTACATGCGTAGCTAAGAATTATGACTTCTTTTTCCTTCCTAGTTATTGTCCTGAAACGTTCCCTAATAATTTTTGTAGTTGTTTTGCTTCCGAAGAAGGTTGCATAATATTAGTGTAAGCATCATAGGGATATGTTAGCTGGCAACTACAGGCTGAAGTCAGAGACAAATTATCAAAAGCAAAAAAGAAATTTAAGAGCACAAATCCCAGTGAGAAACAAAATAATTTAGGCTTTTAAATGTTTTATATGCTCATCAAAAATTCCCCCTTTTCATCCTTGGGCCTGGAAATCAGATAATTTTCAAACTTGAATGCAAGTTGCCATCTAAACCCACATTTAGATCAATAACATGAAGTATAATATGAATGTAAGTACCCAACTATAGAAATCTGAACCTGAAAATGATAGTTGTGTATTTTTTCTACTTTGATAATCATTGATATAAAATGGGAACCCATTATGCTCTAATTAGACATTTCTGAAAGCTCTTTTAGATCTTTGGATGAAAGACAGTATCTGGATGCCAAGCTGTTTTTACTGTTTTTACTGTCTGGAATTGTATGTTCAAATCCTGGCTCTATCAAGCCAACCTTTCTTATTTCTGAGACAGCTATTTCAATGTGCTATGACTTACCACAAGCAGAGCTTTCAAACAAGGCCGTATAATGTAGGGCTGTTTTAAAAAGTGCCTATAAAACCAAAATCTTAATACTCCACATGTGTTGCGTGCAAGTGTATTCTTTATAATTTACAAGATGATATTGTTTTTAATGGCTATCCCTCCAAACTTACCTGCCAGTTTGCAAATTGCTAACAGCAATAAAAAATCATCAGAACGAACTGCGCCCTCAGTGTCACCTCTGTAGTGACACCTCTGAGTGTCATCTCTTCTGTATCCTCCGGTTTGTTAGCACAACTGTCAACAATTCTCAGTTACAAGTCAGTAATTCTCTAGGCAATGCACACAAAGAGAGAGGATGCAAATCATTGTGTCAGCTTTGCTGGTTTTGCAATGTTAATAGAAACAATAGTACCCAAGATTTGTTTTAGTCTTTAGCAACTGCAGCTATCACCTTCATAAATATGGTGACAGACATATCGAACAAGAAAATGGGACTACTACAAATCACCTCACAGAATAAGAATTCACTTTAAAAATTGCAAACACGATCAAAATCATGGCATTGCTTACAGGAAAGATAGTTTGGCAAAACTATAAAACTTTCAGGAAAAAAAAGTAATTTCAGAGTAAATTATTTCAATTATTTTGATATAGTGGCATTAAAATAATTGTTCCTCAATAATAACCTTTGTCGATAGTCTCTTCCTGCAGGATGTTGTTCAGAGGACAGTACACCCAAAATATGGCTGTGTATATGCTGTCTTGGCTGTATATGCTTGTCTCTAGTGTCATTTGCCAGGCACTGTCACCAACCTAAAGATTCTTAAAAAATACCATCAAATGCAGCTATCACCAGCAATAGACCCCACCTAGAATCATGGAAGTTAAGTGCTATGCCTCAGTGTCATTAACAGGCAGTAAGTCTATTTCTACAAATAACAGGTTGATGTACAAACTAAGGAATAGTTTATTAGGGGAGACAGGAACCAAGCATTATACAGGAAAAGCATGTCATCCTCATACAAATAACAAATAGGGAGCACGCAGCCTCGCAGTCCCTTGTTTCACCTCGCTGACCCTGTTCACTCTGGCAGCCATGCAAGGGATGATGTTCTTTCTACACTTCACTTAGGCAGGTCTGTAAGAGAGTGGACAGTGCCAGCGCTGTGCCTACTTCAGCTCCCACCCCACTACTGCCTCTGTCAGCTCTCCGCATCTGCTCCAGGCCCTCTCACTACTGCTGGTTTCAGTGCTACCACTGCAGCGTCTCTCATCACACTGTGCTGCCAGCTACCTCGTCCAGTGCTGATGATACAATGTCAGTCGTGTCCTACTTCAGCTAGAGCAATTCCAGTCTGACAACTACCGAAAAATGACTAGATCCAGGCCCCTACCTGAGTACCTTCAGCTCTATCGCTGCACATAAGAAGTCCAACAAAAAGGAGAACCACTGCACTTCTCTCTATATTGTTCATCTATGACACTGACCAGCACGTATGGATATTTCTGGCTGTAGTGAACTCCTTCCCATTAAGAAGGCCTTGTGTCCAATTTTTGTTGCTCTTCCTTCATAAAATACTTCATTGCCCCAATGGAAAACTGAAATAAACTCTATTAAAGCAATTAAAATAACTGCAGCAAAACAACTCCCAAAAACTTAGTCTGCTCCGTTCTGGCTATTTCCAATACATGGGGACAGATCCTGCCTGTGTAAGATTCCAGCCACAGAGTAACTGATGTATCCATGGTTAGAGCACAAACTAGGCAAGGATGTACCTATGACTCTGGTGATCGGGGACCATGTGGTTTCATTTGAACCTCAGTTTTCAATTAAAACTAAACACTTCTAGTTCTCATGGCTGTGAACCAAAACTTCAATGCTTAAGCAGAGTGAAACAAGTACAGGAAACGTTGCAGACACTCCAGAGGAGGAAGGGATTGCAGTTATTAACACTGAGGAACTAAAGCTCAGGTCCTCGAAGGTTCTTGAGATATTCATCACCCACTTTAGGCACAGAGATTTTTCCACCCTCAGAAGTGTCATCCAGCTGCTGCCTAAGCCTGGAGGGTTGAGATCTCATCTCTAAAAGCCAGCACGTTGACACTCTGCCTCCTGCACCACTTCATAGAGAGACACTGCTCAAAGCTCTCAACTGAAAGCTGCAGGCAGCATATTCAAAGTACCTGCTCTGATCTAACTGAGGAGGAGGGAAGATAAAGGCTTCTCCTTAGGATTAAGCAGAGCTTCCTGATTGACCGCTGCTTTCAAAGACTTAGGTATGCAAATACCCATGAAAATGGACATGACACATTAACTGTGCAAACACCGCTTCCTGAGAAATGGAAGCAGCAGTAGTGGTACCTTAGCTAGCTGCTACAATTACTCAAGACTATCCTGGGAACTAAAAGGAGCATAATCTGCTATCAGTATGTTTGTTAAAGACAGAAGTCTAAATCATAACAAGAATTCATGCTTATACATTCATATATGCATCCACACACCACTGTTGATATTAATGTTCGTATCCTCATTGCAATGCATTAGACAAGGGTATCGTATGGAGCAATGTATTTAAAGGACATTGTGGCGCAACAGGTGGAACCTATTTCTGTTGTTTAGAAACCAGACTTTTATACCCAGTTTGTCATTCGCTAACTGGATTCAATCTCTAATACATAAAACAGGAGAATTACAGTTGCCTCCCTAAGGTAAGGTAAGGACTGTAGGCAGGTTCCCTGAAATAATAAATACAGGCAGCAGAAGATTTAGGATTACAGCTCGGTTTATAAATCTGTGCATTTTCCCTAGACTGAAGGCCACTGAATGGAGGAAACTCATCAGCAGGGTTTGACGTTTTATCATCTGTGCAAGAATATGACAGTCTTGCAAAATATATGACTATGCAGAAGACATAAAATATCCATGGGACTTAAATGTGGTGTAGATTAGTTTTCCTTTGAGCAAGACTGTTGTCTTTCCAGTATGAAGCCTCCTGGAAGGAACTACCTCCACAATTCAAAATACTTCCAAAACACTTGTGTAGAAAGAATGGCATCTGAACAGCTGCAACACTGCATGGTGTAGAGTGTACTGCTTCGTGTGGACTGGGTACAACTTAGCTAGATTCCTCCTCAAATGCTAAATGTAAAACATGTTCTAAAATGTAAACAAAGAGAGAGATCTAAAAACCGGATTGCTGTTGCAGGGCTTGGACAGCTGGCTTGCTCAGGGTTAGTCAAAGTTCCTAATGAGAACCAATTATGATATGTTCAAAATATTTAAAAACAGATACAGTTAAATAGGTCATCTTGAAAGCAGCTACCATAGCAGACTGAGTGTGGTACATGTGGACCCACTCAGTCATGGCTTCCCCCAACAGGGTTTGAAGTGGCGCCAAAGAACTGAGCAGAAACGTGCATTGTGTGTGCCAAAGACAGCAATGAGGTGAAAGGTGGAAGGAGAGGAGAATCAGGAGGCAAACCCTGCCACAAGCACCACCTATTGAGGTGCTAGTGCAGACTTTTAAATCTGCCTACACTGTGCCTTGCTAGAATATCGGAGATAACTGCACCGGTCTGGCAGACCTGACACGGGACCTACAAAAGATCCTTGCCCTTCTGCGGCACAGCAGCTGGGAGCTAGGCAGCATAGCACCTGAAATGGCACTCACTTGTGTATTTCAAATGTACCTGAACCATTCTGGGAAGAGGAAAGGTGCCAACAAAACTGTCTGCAAGCTCTAGAACAGCTCAGGCTTCTCAAAGAAGAATTTAAGCAGAAGACTGGATGAACAACCCATCCGCTACCTCAGTCCCTAATCCGTGACTTCACTGATGAACCCCATCACCACCAGAGCTCAACTTCCCTTTCTGCCTTGCACCTGTGGAGAGTTTTGTGCAGTGGACCACATGAACACAGCCAGGAGTGGATGCTCCTGCAGAGCTCCTGAGTTTGCTGAACACTTTGACACTGACAGCCAGTATGAACACATTCACTGAAACAGGCAGTCTGCTCCCATCCTCATCCCCTCCTGATGTTTCCAATTAGTACTAGAGGAGCCAGGAGTAATGGGGCTGGAGGAAATCTTCCCATAATATTACATTCCTCCCACAGCTTGTCTTCAACAGTGCTCCTTTAGCACAGGCAGTTCTCAAAGAAACTTCACAAGCAAATGCTTAATTAATGGTCCCAGGCCACTGGTGAGCCAGAGGGTGGAAAAACAGGAATGGGGAACGAATGTCCCCTCTTCAAGAAGATTAAGGTTACAAGGTGAAAGCACAGAGAACAGAAAGCAGAAAATAAAGGTTAGATGGTAATTCTTGGAGAAAAGGACTACATCTGTTAAGCTCTGCCTTGAGGAGATGATGACAGGAAATAGAAACACGAAATGTCTTTCATCTCCTTAACCTAATCTGCCTGAGAACAACTTCAGCACTTCATGGCAGGGACCAGCTCTCTCTTCTGTTTGCAGAGCATGCTGTAGACCACTATTTTGGTTTATGAGATGTCCTCCTAAGTGGAGACAAGTAATGGTAACAGTAAGAGGTCAGCAGCCCTACTGCTTGCAAAACCCAGCAGACAGCTCTGAGCAGTGTCCTGGTGCTGGAAGGACTTGCTGACTGAAGGCGGAAAGCAGGCAGAGCTTCTCAGAGCAGAGATGATTTATAGTGACATTTTAACGTTAGACTTTGCTTTGTGTTGCTCCTAAATGTTGTTTCTCATACGATGTATGTAAAGGAACCGAAAGCCCCTGCTTTCCCAGTGTTTGAATTGCAGATATCAAGTGTCCAAGTACAGCAGCAGCACAACAGGTGAACAGAAGCATCAGATGTTGAACTCTTTCAAGTTAAAGTGAGCTTTCTGTAGATGAACAGACCTATATGTTGATTATTCATGCTAAACACCTGAAAAAATCCTGAAATCAACTGCCCTGAGTTCTATGAATTCTTGTGTGTTTACTTTGCTCAGAGAGGTTGGTGCATCTGTTATCTATCTTTTAAAGCTCACATATTGCTATTTTCAAGTAGTAAGTGTAATCAGCAAAATTTACTAAACTGATCCCATAATTTAAGAAAGTGTTGTAGAGAATTTATTGTTACTCAGTAGAGGTTGCTCAATGTGTTCCTAACTTATTAAGCTGAAATAACTGGTTTTAGATGCTGAATACTGGTAAAAATCTCAAAAATAGTGTATTTGTGTAAACTATTACACAAATCAAGTGTATTAAGGAATTGCTGTAAACAGTAGCATGGACACTGAGTTAATTTTTTTAAATAGATGCCAACAGTTTAGCTGCAATGAACGGAGTATTCAGATAACTTACCGATTATTTTGGTTGCAATAAGACCGATTTTTATCATTTATCATTTATTTCAGGACCATGAGTGTACCTTTCTGACTGACTCACGGCTATGTGTTTGGAGACGCCTGAATTCCATTTCATGACTGTCCACAGGCTGCATCGTAAATTCAAGACTATACACTCCCCTCTCTCCACCGATCTCCCACAGATGCCAAAAGGAAGCTTGTACAGAGATCAAAGGAAGAATTTGGGCTCTGTGTAGTAAAATAAAACTTTCAGTTGTTATTTTTTACATCACATTCAGAACTGCTTACTGGAAAATGTTGCCTTTGCTAGGATTATTGCCACCCTTGCTCCTGTCTCTTTTTCATTCCCCATCCTTCTTTTTTTCTTTGTCTTCTTTTTCTTCTCTTTGTGTGTCATCACAAATTCCCCTTCCCTCTGCAATGTGTTGGAACGGCCACCGTTAGCATGCAAAGTGCCACCATTAACCATGAGTACTTGCACTCTGACAAATCCCTAGGAGCAATGGTTCAAATCTACCTCCAGACTTAGGACACAGCACAATGGCCCTCACTTTCTGCACAAGAGAATATTGCGTATCTATATCTGCAATGTCACAGCTGTGTTTAACTCCCCCCTCCCCCATACACATCACATTTTTCAAGAGGCAAAAATCAGAATCCAGGCACTTAATAACTGGCATACCCATATCAGACACTCACCCGGCTGTTCAGTATCTTGTCCACCAAAGTATTCAGCGCCAAGTAGTCTCTGTCCCAGTGCCAGGCACTGTAGGCAGAGACAGGTTAATACGCCAGCCCCAAGTGCCCCAAACTAATTATTAATAAATAGAAATTATCAAGTTCAGTAGCATGATGTTTTCCCTCCAACTCAAAAACGAATTTAGATCAGTAAAGCTAGTTTCAGGCACATGGGATCTAGTTATAAGGTCCACCTGAAGACTGCAGAAGAGGGAAGCAGTCGTCTGACGCTGTGCACCACAACAGTCAGTTGAACCCCCCTGAAAATGGCGGGAAAAAGGACCAGAAACTTCTGAAGCCCTCTGCTTTGCCTGTTCCCATATGGTAACCATACCCTACAACGATATAGAGCTTTTTGCATGGAAATTCCAGTGTGCTTTAGAAAAGCCGCCTTCTAAACAAGGCCTTTCTAACAAGACCTTGTGAGGCATGGTTCTTATCCCCACTTTTGAAACAGGAAAACTGAAAGGAAATGTTTCGCCTGAGGTCAGTGTCCAAGCCCAGAACAGGTTCTGGAATTGTCTTTACAATTAAGTCGCTAGATCACGTTGCATTCAGTAGCGTTTCACGTACACATGAAGAGATTACAATCTCTCCTATTTTGTGAGCTGAGCAGTTCAGCTATCCTAACTTTCTCAGCTGAAGAAAAAATGTGGTACTACAGAATCAGCCCTTAATCATCAGAAGAGAAGATTTTGGTACTAAGGCTACTCTACTTGAGTGTCAATAATGTTCTTACAATCATTGGCACAAATTAGCGCAGGTAAAGCATTCCTCACTCTTGCAGTTAATAAGTGACTGAGAAAGCCTATCAACTTATGCAGAAGAGGTTGTTTGCAACCAACAGTAGATGCAACAGTTTGCGACCAACATGCAGAGGGAATGGGAGCTGACTGAAAAGCTCCCCCTGTCTCACTTGGCATTTTTGCTTATATTTTGGAAGATTATTCTAACAAGCTTATCAAATACCAAGTACTGAGGTCTGAGAATGGCGCAAAGGGTGTCAGACTGACAGACGTGGGACCTGAATTCTTTCATTCAGCCACAAAGTTTAGCACGGGAGGTAACTGCACAACCTTATCTGTCAATATAACTCTATTGCTACTTTGAGAATGATGTCAAAATTCTGCCTACCACCCACCCCATCACTAGTCTCTTTGAGAGGTTACAGGTAGGACAGTTTGGTGTCAACTACTGTGGTGAGATCTGACACATACTTGGGCACAGAACTGGGATCACCCTAAGAATTTTATAGATGACCCCAAACATCAGCCATGACATGTCCTAGAATAAAAGAAATTACTTTGGGATGCTCTGTCTGCCTGCTCATCACCAACCTGGCGTAATCAATCTGCTTTAAAACTATCTACTTTTCAACAACTTCAGTTACATTAACCAAATGTAAGCTAGCTATTGAAACAGTATTTCATCTGAACAGCACACCACTGCTCACTAAACCTCAGCAAAAATATTCCTAATAATCACCCTACTAATTTTTTCCACTCTCACAACCAGAAGAGATGTATGGAGCCAGACTTCACAACACTGGGATCAATGAGCAGACCCCAGTGAATGCACAGGGAACAGAACTGCATCCTGTCCCTGGGGCTGGCACTTGCATTTCTCATTGAAAGGAGAGCTTAGTCCTGCAGCTCGGTGGGGCGAGAAGGGTAGGACAGAAAGTGAAAAGAGTCCACCGTTGCCCAGTCCCAGCCTAAATCAAGAACAGGAGTTATGGGCTCTAATTTCCACAATTAGCATAAACACTATCGGGGACGTTATACTGCCTGGGAAATAGCCTTAGCAACGCCTCACGAATACTCCCCTGACCTTGCCCCTCCCAGCACATCCTCTTTGCATTTACACCAGGTGGTGAAACTCGAGTAGGAGGCAAAAAAGTCCTGACTGTGACAGAGATGCTACCCGCAAGGGGAAATCAGGAACAGCCTGCAAAGCTGCTCTCCGCCCCCCACCAACACGACCGCACAGGAGCACCGCACTGGGCATGGCTGGGAGATGTAGGGCTACTGGCCCATTACCTCCCCACTCCTCTGACTCCAGCCTGGGGTGTCCTGCAGGGTTAATTGTAGTTTGCACCAGGACTGCACAGGAGAGCACGCAGAGATGGGGTTGGGGGGCAAAGCCTGACAGAGAGCGGGAGGGCTGTGCGTAACAGACCACCCGCTTCAAGTAGGAAAAACATCAGTAAAAAGGGAAACACTCCAAACAATTAAACATATCAAAGAAATCCTAAGGATCGTATCCTGTATCCACAGAAGTCAAAATGAGATTTTAAGGACAGGTTCCTAGGCTTTTAGAACCTCTCTTCAGACATAGGGTGAAAATTGTTTCGAGTAGCGTTAGGAGCTCCCAAAACTTCTAGTTGTGTTATAAATAGGTTCGCACAATATTGCTGTTAGCCGCTTTCTATCAGGACCACTTGAGGTGATTTTTTTTCCCAGCGCGTGTGACTTCAATAAAACAACCTGTTGCTCTTTAAAGTTTTGTTATGAATTACTGTTCTTCCCCTCAATATTATCTCTAGACAACTTCGGCCAGAGAAAACACCTCGGAGCTCTAGGGAAATTTCTCCTTTTGCCTGATCCTACATGTATCAGAAGCCACCCTGCCCAAGATTTGGGGAGGGGAGGCGGAGGGGTCCCTCCGTGGAATTACGTCTGCATCCGGCATGGCCGGCCGGGCTCAGCCTGAAATGCCCCCGGCTCCCCGTCGCCTTCGGCTTGCCCCCCCGCCTCGCCGGGGGCTCTGCTCCTCCGGGCTTCTGCGCCCCCGAAGCCAGACCCCGGCGCTGCGCTGCGCTGCGCTGCGCTGCGCTGCGGGCTCTCTCCCCTCCCGCCTCGCCGCCCGTGCAAACCCCGCAGGCTGCGCCCCGTCCCTTCCCCGGGCGCCCCCAGCCCCCAGCGCGGGCGGGCTGGCCCCGGCGGGAGCACTGCCCGCCCCGGCCCCGCTCCCGGCCCCGCTCCCGGCCCCGCTCCCGGGCGCGCACCCACCTGCCCCGCGGGCCCGCGCCCCGCTCACCTCGTCCCGCCGCCGGGGCTGCTCCTGCCGCCACCAGCTCCTGCCCTTACTCGGGCACTGGGCAGGGCGGCGGCAGCATCCCCCGCCGGCCCCCCAGCTGCCGCGGCGGCACTTGCAGCCTCACGGGAACCGGCGGCGAGGGGAGGAGGGGGTGGGGGAGAGAGAGAAACCCCTGGCCAGGGCCCCGTCCCAGCCCTCCCCGCCGCCTCCGGCACCCGGGCCCGCTCCCAGGGGCCGCGCAAGGCGGGGCGGGCGGCGGCGGCGGCGGCGACCGCGGGGACCCGCCCGGGCGCGCCCCGCACCGCTCCGCGCCGCTCCGCGCCGCCCCCGCAGGTAGCGGCCCGGGCCCCGCGGCTGCCGGGCACGGCCTCCCCGCGCAGGGCGTCGCCCATCGCGCCCGGGAGGTGCGGGGAAAGTCGGGCGCCTCGTCGTGAAGCTGCGTGCAGCCGCCGCGCCGCGCCGCGCTGCGCGACGTGCGGGTTCCCCGGCGCGGCACCGGGCTACGGCCGCGCTGCGAGCGCTGCCGCCGGGCGCTTGCGGTTCCCCCCGTGCAGCGGCACTCGGCGGGTTGGCACCCGAGGCCTGAACCCTGCGGCGGGACGCTGCCGGGGGCGGGGGGAGCAAGCGTTGCTCTGCTCAGTTTTCTTTTCAAGGATGGGGTCTTCTGCCAGTGCGCACCAAAAAAGTCTGGCCGCCTGTTTTACGCTGTTCCCCGGTACCTGAACCCCATGCACTAAAGACACCAGAGACCCGTACCTCCAAAAGCAGGAAATTCTCAGCTCACTCTGTACACTTAAACCGGTGTGTGGTTGTGCGGATACGCACAGCTCCAGGTTTGCTACGCTCGCGGGTTTATTTCGATCTTAAGGATTGAAATGCAGAGTACAAAATGTTTTCATCGTTATTTGCTAGCACTTACATTATTACGCTGCTTTTCACGTCCAAAGATCTGCCAACGTTGGTTGAAAGCAACACTGTCTTTTGGGATCATGATACAGTTTGTATCTGAAATCTCTTAACCTCATAAAATGCCTTTTTTTTAGGAAAAGTAGCACGTAGCCCCGCGCTCAGATTCTGGTGCCGTTCTACAGCCCAACCCTAGTGGTCTGGATTTGTCCTGAGAGTCCAGTTTTCACTCTCCCAACTAATAACAGCAAAAATGCTGTTAGAGTTGCAGTGTACTGGGGAGAGTGGCACTTAGAATATATTAAAAGTGTATTGTATTTTTTACCTTGAAGACATGAGAGAGACCTTTACTTCTGAAGGAGATCCGTGAGGCCTAACTTTAGGAAATGGCTAGTCCATGTGTTAGCAGAATTACCGACCGGTTTAAAGTCACCTAGGTCCTCAAATAGTGTTTTGTGTATTAGGATACAGTCAATTTCGATATTTATTTTCCCACTCCTACTGCAGGACACTAACTTTTTAAGAAATAGATCGTCATCCTTATGATAGTTTTTAAAGTATATTTGCATAATCATACTGAAATGACTGCAAATACTCTCCAGATGAAAAAAAAAAAAAAACAACCCAACAAAAAACCTACTAAGTGCGAAGGTGAATGAATAGCTTCCGTAATTCTTAATTGTGCTTAATGGGAGATGGTTCCAGATAAAAGGTCTACAAATTCAGAGAATTCCCCATTAAGGTTAAACTAAATGTACATTTAGGGACCCACGCAAATCTAACGCTTCCCTGCAGCAGTCAGAAGTGTTAATGTTTTGAATCCCAAATCAAAATAAACTCTTGTTTGAAGAAACAGTAGAGATTTCTTTGTACACCAAGTATTTGGAGTCAGGTTTTTCAGGACTACGCCGTAGCATGGCAAAAAAAACTAAAAAAAATTTTTAAGGCTATTCTCTGGTTGTCCAGAAATTGGAGGAGAAGAGGAAGTCAGTTAGTTTAAGTAATCATCTAGCTATAGTTACGGAAGTCAGTTAGTTTAAGTAATCATCTAGCTATAGTTATGGGGCAGAGACAGAAAAGATGGAAGAAGACAAAACCTTTAAAATGGGAAATGATCTGGGTCAGATGTCAGGTTGTGGTACCTTTCCAAACTTCTTGCACAAAATCTGCAAGTCAGATATTGCTGTATTCATTGCAGCACTACCCCCACTTAGCCGTTATGCCGCAGGTTTTGTGGGGCCCAGTGTTTGAGGCATGGTCGTATCGAATAGGAAACAATGTAACAGAACGTTTTATTTTTTGATTTCTCTTGGTATTACTTGTAGTTTCCCATTATCTGTCATTTCATCACTTAGTGATTGCTTCTTTCACCATGATAGTAGCAACAGAGCAAAAACTGTTTCCACAGATAAAAATGGGAGAAAGTTACATCCGCTCGGGGCCCTTGTCTGTAAGCCTGAGCAACGCGACCGGCGTTCTTCCTCTCTCTCGGCTATGGAGTTCAAGCAGACCATACCAGAATGCACTTTGTCAGGGCGCCCTCAGATCCCAATGTCTGGAGAGCTCAGCCAGGACATGGGAGGCTCAGCTCCTCCTGTGTCTACGCAGATTTGAACCCACGTCTCTCACTTAGCAAGGCGATAGCCTAAAGAGCTGGCCACAGAGCATTCCAGAAGAAGAATTACCCACGACGTCCTTTTGAAACCCATGCTATCCTTCGTTTTGTTTCACATGGCCTCATTTTATTTTGAATTAGGTGGGAAGGAAGAGTAAGTTCCTTACACCAGGGAAACACTAACATTTTGAGTCCTGTGCTAATGACGGTTCATTGTGGTTTTGACTCTGTCACTCGCTTTGCAGATAAAGCTACCATTTTTAGCAGAGACCCTGGATCCAAGCCAGCTTCGGTAGTGACTTGGTTTGGGAGCTAGTCCTCATACCCCGGCTCCCCTCTGCCTTTGCCATATGCAACATACGCTTAAAATACAGCATAAAAATAACAAGTAAAAGCCAAATGGATTCCTTTTATTATTTAATTCCCTATTTATTCTAATACTGAACAGCATTAACAGCTCAGTGATACAGTGTCTGTGAAAGAAGCAAACCAACAAATACTGAGGGTCACTTCTACTTCAAAGGCACATGTGAGAGTAAAAAGAAAAGGAATACACAGAACTGCAGAGAACATGCAGCTGTTTGTTCCTTTAAAATTATGAGTCAAAACCACCTTTGAATATTTCCTGGAAATACAACAAGCAGTTAAACAAGGAAAAGCCAGGAAGGGCTGAGCTAGAACACCAGACCTAAGGGTAAAGAAGAGAAAAGCTGAGGTGGCAAGAGACTTCTCTGGTTTCCAGGGTAGTGCAGTCACCTCTACTGCACTGTGGCCTTCAGGGTTTGAGCTCAAAGGATCAAAGGCTGTATTGACACGCAAGGGTGTCAAGATGCAGCAGGTCCCTTGTGATGGAAAGACACCTGCGGTGTCAGAGGGGAGATTCTTCAGCGAGCAACAAGGGGTGTCTCACAGAACAAGGAGAGAGTTCAGACGAACAGAAGGACCCTCAGAAACAGCTACTTTCCTCTTGCAAAGGTTTTGTTTGATTGCAGGGCTGGTATGGTTCCCAACTGTAGATCATCAAATGCCCAGGCATGTCAGTGACTCAGAGGCAAAAGCAGGTTGGGAGAGAGGTGGGCAACTGCTGGGAAGGACTCCTGGAGGAGACCACTGGTTGGAGTGGCACCTGTAGTCAGCTGGACCTACTGAGGATTTATGTACGTAAAGCATCTTATTGTGCACAATGAATGCAAGTAGGATCTCACGGACTGTTCTTTAAGGCACAGTTGGACAAATTATGTTAGGCTGCTGTTTCTTTTGATGATGCCTCTGCTGATCCCTGGTCAGGAATAACGGCTCTGTTGGATGGCATTGCACACCCATCTTACACTGGCTGTGTGGATGACTTTCTCCACTCCAAGCTAATTTCCTAGTGAGTAGCCAGAGTAGGGAATGTGCAGATGCCATGAGATGATGGAGTCTCACAAAGGCATGGGGAGTGGTGAGGTCATCTGTTGACGTGAACAGGGGAGGTGTCAGCTTATAAGGCAGAGTATTGAAGGTTCCTCCTTGCATACAGGCATTTTGTTGACCCACTGCTGGTTCCCCTCTAGGTGTGAAGGACAAAATAATCCCACAGAAACATGTTCCTACAGCAACTCTGCAGAGGGACAACTCTGTCCATCATCTGGACAAAGATGTAGGTGACCTCCCAAAGAGAACTCTTCCAGCTCTCAAGTGCAGCAGTCAGGCAGCTCTCCAAAAGGGCTTGGAAAGCTGCCTGATTCACCTGGCCCTAGTCAGGAGGATGGATTGGTGCCAAGACAGGCTTGCTGCTTCTGTAAGTTAGCCTTTTCCAGCTTATCTGTGTCCCTTATCCAGGGTGTGCATGTGGTTGGGGAAGAAGAAAGGGTCAGGAAGGTGTAAAGGCTAGATGGCAAGGTGCAACGTCAGATGGGATAACTACAAAGTCTTGTGTTAATTCTGACAAAGCTTTCTGAGGATGGAGCTGGTGCTTGGCAGAGGTATGCTTAATACAATGGGCGTGGATGTAAGTGGCTTGAGCCAGTTGCCTGGGAAGCTGAAGCCCAAATTTGCGCCAGGTTACTGATGGCTGAGTCTTGTTCCCAAGGCCTAATGTGCTGAAGAGAATTATACTGATAAAGCCTAAACCAGGCTCTCCATTGTTTTGTTCCATTACATAAGTTCGGGGAAGTGACCGGGAGAATGACTGTCTGCCTCAACTTCTTAAACTACTTTTATTGCTAATAAAAGAAGCTAGACTGATAGTTTGAAGACTGACAACCCAGAAGGCTGAGGTCTTCTTTCCATTGGACAAGCTGAGCACCACAGGCAAGGCATATCCCTGGCTCCCTCTACCCCAGAATGTTCCTCATCTTTGGCTCGTATAGGAGAAAGGGCTTTTTTCAAGCCACCTTCTCTGCTGAGACCGAATGATGAGTACTTAGAAGGAACATAAGCAAGCTGAGTTTTGACTGAGATTCAGAGAAAATTTGAGCTGTTAGGCTGTGAAGGAAATGCTAGAGAGGGGCTAGGGCTATTACAGGGGTGTGAAGCTGACATACTTTGGCCATGTAGATGTGGCTATATCACTGTCTAGTGGCTGTCCCATGGAACACAAGTCCCTTCGCTGCCGCTAGACTTTATGGATACACCACGTGCTCAAATGAGTTCTATGTTTTTTGAGCCAAAAATTCTTCTTCCCCTGCTGAGGACCATGAAGTCTGTGTACCTGCAACACATGGCTCCCTTACAGAGGAGCAGATTTGCTCTTGGAGGGCAGTTGATGTTGTTTTGGTCAGTGCAGGAATGAAGAAAGGAATCAGCTTTCGGTGACTAAATGCTGAAAGGACTAGACTGGTATTACACTACCCAAAATGAAATCTACTGGTCCAGCTAGGAGTGAAACATAAACAAGGCAAAATCTGAATTAAAAGCTGTAGAGAGAGACAGCACCCAGTGTGCACTGGATAAAACCAGCAGCCCTGTGGACTGAGGACAATCCAACAACAACTCCAGCCCAGCTCCACAAATGTTATTGAACAAGTCTCATGAAGGTGTGTCCTATGTGAATTAGCCTTAAACAAAGAGGACTAAAAATCTCAAGCCTGTTTCTTCTTTCTCCCTGCTGTCTTGGATTAAAAAGTTGAAAAGTCATGATTAAATTGGCTGAACTTGTTATTTAATATGTTTTATTTAGTTTGTATCTATGATTTTTTAAATATTTATCATATTGCTAAAGAATGGTAACTGTTTTCATAGAAACTGGAGATGGAAGAGACCCAGTAAGTTCACATCCAGTCCATACCCCCTGCTGCCATTGCAGAATTGTTCTGCATGTAAATTTTCCAGGACCACCTCCAAACTCATTTTGAAATGTTCTACTTTCTTGGTGAGGGTCTGTGTTCCTCGTGTACAGATCTGGAAATAGCTGGCGATGTCCATTCTCACCTTTTCTTTACTCCTTTCCCTCTTAATCTTCTTTGTTCTTGTATTCCTTTTTCAGGCACAGGCCTGAACCTTATTTGGTTATCCTTTAGTGTTCCTTCTCCCTCCTTAGCTTTTTTAAAAGGATCTGTGCAGCTGGGCAGGGCTACTCTGGCAGATACAAGCAGCCTAAGCAATATCATTTGAGCACTTATTTGTTGAGCAACCCTGGAATATCCTGCCCTGGGGAGTACGAAAAAACAAAACAAAAGCTCCAAGGTATTTGCTGAATATCAAAGCAGAAGCACACAGAGAACATTGCCCCTCTATTAATCACAGCCAAGCACACTCTTCTTAAAATCCTATTTTGCTATAACTTTTCAGCAACGAATTTTAGGTTAAAAATATTATTTATAACTATTGTAGCTCCTTTGCTTATTATTCAGTCCCTGCATTTATTTGATCTATAGGTCACATTTGGCCTACTTGAGGTGGCTTAGTGAGCTGGCTGTTTTCCCTCATGACAGAGTCATCTTGTGCTTTCAGAAGCTAGCCATGGATAAAATAACATGTTCATGTCCACATTTTATGATTGCAAAGAAAGCTTTCCAGATGTGAGCCAGTCAAAATGGATGTAGTGATATTTGCACCAGAAGGCTGCCAGCTTCAAACAATAATTCTGAGATAGGATTTGCTTTCCACATTTCAGCTCCAGAGCCTGATAACAACTATTTAAAAATCAGTATGGTGAACCAGTATGTCTGTTTGCTCATAAATGAAAAGAGACAATAAGTGTGAAAAAACAGGTCATCGAGGACGACGTTTTTCAGCGTTAGCACAATAACTGAACTGAAGGCAAATTTTACTAGGGTCTGGCTGTCTGCTTTTTCCAGTCAGGCTCCTCCTGTATTCTCTGATCTTATTTCCTCAGTCAGTTTCGTTTGGTTGGGTTGTTTTGGTTTGTTGGTTTGTTTTTCTTTTTTCCTTCTGATATTAGTTCTCTCACTGTCTTCCCTCATTTTCACGTCCTTATTTCTTCTCTACATTTCCGAAGTTTTGTTCAGGAGAGCTACAGAAAAACCTTACGCACACTGCCCTGTCATTTTCGCTCAGACTGAAGCACAAAGGCAGCACATCTGCCTGAGGCAATGGTGATTATTAAGTCTGCAGGTGCGTAAATGTTATTTCTTTTGTGATAGTCTGCAGTTAGTGCAAGTGAAGCATTGGGATGAAGGACCATCAAATCTGACCTCAAAGTAGGCTTCAAAACATCCCTTCAGCACTGACAACCCAAGCAAAAGTTATACCATAGGATTAAAAACAAACACAGAACTAGGCTGAAATCAGAAAACTTTGAAGTTACACCTGGGTAGCTTAAGAATATTTCCTCCTCTCCCATATTTAGAAGTGCTTTTGGAGGACCTATATGTATGTATTCAAAAATTTCAAGGTCAAAACTGAACCTTAAGTGCTCATTTACTCTCGGGAAGCCTCTTGATCTTCCCTCATGTTTCCCACAGCTCCTTAGCTCCTGTTCTTCCTGATCTCCTGCTGCACTTCTATTAAGAGAGCATGTCACAGAACTGCTGAATTTTAGCCAGACTTCTAGTCATATGCACATAAGCTTGCCTTTCCGGGTTCTTCTCCCAGCTCCTTTCTCTTGTAATTTCTGTTCCACTTTTGAGTTGCACATATGATCTATCCCAAAATTGCAGCACACCCAGAGAATTTACACTTTGGATGATAAGCAGCCTTGTAAGAACAGAGGGATCTTAATTAGCTCACACACTAAAAATAATTTTAAAATGTGATTTATTTAAAGAGTCGATTCTGTTTCATGTGGTTGCAGGCGTAAGCAGATTTTGACAGATTGACTGGGTGTGGTGTGGGTTTTGTGTTTGGTTTTGGTCAGTTCAGGTATTATCTGTCTGGACAAACATTAACTGAGAGATTACTCTTAAGTTCAGCTGCTGTCACGGCTAATTATTCATGATGATGAAGGTTAATAGCTACTTTTTCCCTACAATCTTTGTAAGTGAAAGCTTTTACTGTAGTAAAGACTAAATGCTAATGCACTCCTCCATATAAATCACAGGGATCTGCCTTTCTACAAATTAGTTGCTGTCTCCTGTTGTTCTCTAATAACAACAGACTGATGAAGAACTGGCAGTGCAAGCAGTGATCTGCTATGCAGATCCTTTAGGATACTTACTATTATAACACATAACAGAAGATGAGTGAAAGTATAAGGCCCCATCAAAAGATCTGAACAGCCCCCTGGAGGTGTCTGTCTCTATGGAGTAGAGAGGCAGCATGGGGCTATTTTGCTCTTAACGAAGATACATCAGTCAGGATCTTAAAATTTGGATGAGAAAAAAAACTCTTAAAAACAGGATGAGTGTAGTTCTCAGTATCTTTTTAGATTCACACAAAATGCCATCAGTCTTACCTCAGCACTTCTACTCAGTCATTCTTGGGCCCCTCCGTAGAAGAAGGACATTGAGGTGCTGGAGCGTGTCCAGAGAGGGGCAACAAAGCTGGTGAAGGGTCTGGAGAACAAGTCTTATGAGGAGCGGCTGAGGGAACTGGGGTTGTTTAGTCTGGAGAAGAGGAGGCTGAGGGGAGACATTATTGCTCTCTACAACTACCTGAAAGGAGGTTATAGTGAGGTGGGTGTTGGTCTCTTCTCCCAAGTTACTAATGATAGGACAAGAGGAAATGCCCTCAAGTTGCACCAGAGGAGGTTTAGATTGGATATTAGGAAAAATGTCTTTACTGAAAGAGTGGTCAGGCATTGGAAGAGGCTGCCCAGAGAGGTGGTGGAGTCACCATCCTTGGGGGTGTTCAAAAAACATGTAGACGTGGTACTTTGGGACATGGTTTAGGAGGCACGGTGGTGTTGGGCTGACAGTTGGACTTGATGATCTTGGGGTCTTTTCTAACCTTAATGATTCTATGAGTCTATGATTCATCGCAATCTAATCTCTTCAGCTGCTGTTGGGTTATTCGTGACGAGAAATCCACACACATTCACACTTGTGCATGCATTCACTATGGCTTAGTCCTCAACAGCTATGAAAGCAGTTGGACATCTCAATGGATGTGTAGATGAACACCAGGTTCACCTGAACAATGCTTCACAGAAAAGTGTTGATTTATAAACTGGAGATCTTCTGCCTCTGATTTGCACTGCTGTGGCAACAGATGGAATGGTGTATCAAGTGCAAGTGTTCTCACTTTAAGACAGATGGTCTTAAAACTGGAGATGAGCAAGAAAAAGGACATAAGAATTATTAAAGATTTGGAAAAAATGCCTCAGTGAAAATTTGAAAGACACAGATTTGTTTAGTTTATGAAAAGGAAGGTGAAAGCGTGAGTTTATCACAGCCATCAAATATCAACATGGCGGGTGGGGGGAAGTGGTAATAGAGAGCTCTTCAGTTTCAAAGCCAAAGACAGTTTTATGGTAGTAAAGCAAAAAGTAGATAACCCTACCTGTTTGGTCTTCCAAGCTAGGCAAAAAGAGATGAGTAAGCCCTCAACTCCTCAGAAATGGACAGACACCCATTTGCTTGTGTTTACACCCAGACACCTAGCAGGGCAAGAGACATTTATTGGAATTTGAATTTAAGCAAATTCAGACTTGAAATCAAGTAAATTTTGTAATACTGCTGACAAATAGGTGTCAGAGCAATTACCAACAATTTCTGGTACAATCTCCTGCAATGGAAATCTTTTCAATTCAAAACTGTTTTTTTTTTTTTTTTAATAGTCAGGACATTAATTCCAAATCCAACAGTGTCTGTTACAGAAGAGGTCAGACTACATGTTCACAATGCTTCCCCTTGTCTTTATAACATCCCAGCCTCTGAATTTATGCCTTTATTACAGTATTGTTTGATCATCAGTCTTAATGAAGCTCTCATTAACCACCTCTGCTTTCCTGTGAAATGGTCACACATACTGTTCAGCCATTACTGAATAAATCTAGTCATTAAAGAAAGGAAATAATTAATCTCCTCTTATCTCCTGTGTCACAGCTGCTAATGGGTTGATATATCTACAATGTACACCAGAAAGTATATTCTGTTTCCTTCTAAAAACATAAAAAGTAATTTAAAATGTTGCTATTGTATTGCACCTACTTTTTGTCATATACTTTTTCTCACTTATGCCTTAGAACATACTTATTGGGCAGAGTGGGTCTTCAGGCTTTTATAGACAATGAGAATTTTCTGGGTGGCTTTTAAATACTCAGTTATTGGTCAATATTGACATCACGTTTGAAGGGCAAGGGAAGAAGGGGTGTTATCATGTTTAGCTATATATCCTACTATGTTCTTTTTCTACATCAGTCTTAATAGTATCTATGACAAAATGTTTCAATTAAGGAAGTATTTTGCTTCTTGGAAAGTTCTTTGCTCCAAATACACACTTGGTTAAGTATTGCCACTCCTTTGCAAATAGGAATCAACTTGAATTAATATCCATATTCAGTATTGCAAAAATTAGTTTCAGATAGTTACAAGAATGAGTAACTTTGCAAACAAACAGGCAGTCATTTATTACATAGGACTTTAGTGCTGGGTATTTGAAAATAATTTCTCCACCTTACCAGCTGTGACTTAGCTAATTGTCTGTAACAAATCTTGGTATGATCTTGTTTACCTCATTATCTGGCAGTGAATGGCCAGTTTAACTAACCAGATAATTCCACGGCCACATCCACTCCTCTGCCTGGTAGCTGATTCAACAACTAGGTCACTATTGAAATAAAACAAATGGACCTGTTACCATGACACTGATAGTTCTGGATTTTTAGCAGAAAAGAAGGGCCTAACAAGATACACAGATGAATATCATATATCACCTGCCTGTGTCTGAAGCTATGGCTCTAAGAAAATCCTCCTAGCAGAGCCACAAGGTTAAGAAATTCCTACTTGCCTCCCTTGGCCCCAAACAGTCATTTACCCCTCTTTGTTGTGTGTGGTTGACTGTGGAGATGGACAGGAAATTGGAGAATTGATCTGATTAAAGAATCAAAATTAAAAATACATAAGTTTTTAATTTTGTCCTGTTCCCTGTACAGCCCCACAATCATTGGTATCATCACAACGAAGGAGGCTAGATGGAAACAGAAAGGGGACCTGCCTGAATCAGGAGAAATAGCTATAAAAAGTGGCCCGAAAGAATGCCTCCATTCCTTGAAGGTTCCTGAAACTATTCTGAGAAATAACCCGGAAAACATTAATTAGTCTGAGGATGATTCTTCCAAATGGCTAGCCCTTGCTAGTCCTCAAATTGCTTTTGTAAGCTGAAGTCACTCCTTACGTTGAAAGGCCCCTACTCTTAGTATAATCAAGTTTCAATCAGACATTAATTGAAGTTTTTGCCTCTCAATGCTCACCTCAAATTTCTAGGAATTTGGGGAAAGATTGATATAAGTACAATTAGAATCTAGTTACTCAACTCATTACATGTTTTCAACTCTGAAACTACAGGAAGCACTTTAAACATAACTTATTTGTTATAACAAAGGTTCAACAATCTGTATCATCACTTCACAGTTTTCCAGTCTAGGATGGTTGAATGACAGTACTCAGAGATGATACCTCACGTAGTATTCCAGAGTCTTAATATTAGTATTCTACCTTTTTCTTTATGTTGATCGTTCCATAGTCCTCCATCACTAGTTGTCATACTTACTGCTTTCATCATTTGCCTTCTCTGTCATTACACTTGCTTTGCATTGTTTGCTTTTCTAAGTAGCACTTGCCACCCTCAGAAAGTATTGTAGCTATTAATTTCTTAACTTTCCCAGAATCCAATTTATTTTGCTTGGAGTTTGAAATAAAATCATCATCCATCATCTTGTAAGGCAGAAGGCAACATTTGGCGCTGTGCCTTGGTGTTAGTAACAGTTTTCAAATTTATTTTTCTGCTGCCGGTTTGTTTTGGGTGATGGCAAAAAATTTGTTATTTTGCAGTGATTGGACGTTTTTCTTCTATTTTTTTGGTGGTTGCTAATGTTGTTTATTTCATTCTTTGTTTTTTAGAAGTACTTGTATAGTACAAGAGGACTTACATTGATTACAACTGGTTGCAATTCAGTTACCAGCTGTTTGCCTTTCAGCTTCTTGTTGAATTCAGTAAACTTGGAGATGCCATGGGAAGATTAAACCCCTGACATGTCCACATCTGGAATGCTGTCCTCAGGTCTGTTTTTTCCCACTGAAAACAGGATATACTGGAACTAGAAGAGTCACAAAATAAAGGAGTAAGAATAATCAATGGACAGGAATGGCTTATGTACAGGGAGAGACTACATAGGCTGTCCATCTGGAGATGAGGCAGCTGAGGTTTGTTATGATAGAGGTCTGCAAAAATCATGAATGGTCTGGAAAAAGCAAAAAAGGAATTTGCCATTTCTCATAATACAAGAAGTGCATTGGGAGGCAAGTGAAATGATATTGAGAAGTGTTGAACAAACAAAAGGATGGACTGTCTTTTCCACACAGATTGTGGAGTTCAGTGACAAGGGATGTCACTGAGGCCAAAAGTATGAATGGGTTCAAAATGGGATTTGACAATCTCTTGAAAGAAAGTTCCACCCAGGACTATTCTGGCTTGTGGGGAGGACTTGAACTGGTGGATTTCTAGAACCTGGGAGAGAATTGAACCGCATTTGGGCTGTCCTTATACTCTTCCCTCAGCATTTGCCACTGGTCTACAGAGCAGGTATGCTACCTTCTTAAGTGGACCTTTACTACAACAGAGGATGGCTGTTCTTATGTGCCTTATGTAAGGTTGGGTCCAGGGAGGGAGAAAGAGATGGAGAGGAGTGTTGAATGCACTGGAATATGAGATCAAGTCATCAGTGAGGAAGTGCTGGGCAATGTGATTGTTAGTTGACTGCTAGACGGGAAAGACAGAGATGAGGAGAGCAGGGAGAGAATCTGCCTTTTCCTCTCCTTGTCCTGTACTTTCAAGTGACTCAGCTCACAGTTTTCGGTGTGAGGCTGCTGTTTGGTCTTCTATCTTTCTCACGTTTTCATTCTCTTTGTGACCCTTTGGGTTGGGCAAGCAGCCTCCTTTTTTTTTTTTATTAATCTTTCACCATGCTCACCATACAGGTGCATATGTAAGGTGTTCATGGCCATCTCTGTTCCTATCCCTGCCCCTTTCATAGCCCCACAATACTCCCTAAATTGAATATTAGAGGCAAGATATCAGTTCAAAAATATCTGCCCTGAAGTAAACCTTCCACATTCCATACCATCTCCTTTGTCACCAGAAGCCCTATAAAAATTGAATTTCTTCTGCAGGCTGGTGTTCCTCTCTTCTAGCCATCACATTTCCTATTCCAGTCCAGCTACTTTAATGTTGCTAATGGCTTCCCCTTGTTGTGTACCCAACGTATAAACAAAGGTCTTTTTGCAGAAAACAAAGTCAAGTTATCATCTTTGATCAGATTGTTTGGATCAGGTTCAGCTGACAACTACAGAGTTGTTTTTCCACCCCTATGCATTTTCAACATGCTGCAAATCCCTTATGCTTGTGGGATTTCTTGTTTGTTTACTTGGGTTTCTTCAGAGGTTAACTTCTTCAAAGAGCAGTGTGGAAAAGAGAGGAATGCAGCAAATTTCCCAGATCTTGAGGAGCAAAGAATGTGTGTTGCTGGCAGAATATGATTGCTAAGAAACATCTTGGATGCCGTCAAGCTAAAAGCATAAGGGCTGTGAAGTCAAAGAGTGCATCTACAGGAAAAAGGTGAGGCTGAAGCTGTCGGGCCTTTGAGCATATGGTGCACAGGTGAAATAGATCTTCAAGATCAAAGGTTAAAAGTTATTTTTTAACTCATGTAAACAGTTCTTTTGTGCTTCCACAGTGCCTTTTGTTTAGGGATGCTAAAGTGTTTTTGTAGCTTGGGGGACCATTACCTTATCTAACAATCAGGGGCACTAATGTGCAGAGAGTTGAGATGCAAAGGTCTGGCAACAGCAGAGGCTGTTCCTTTCTCTGTGGACCTTGTTCTTACAACATCAAGGATTTATTTTTTAAAAGGGCCAAATACTTTGTTAGTAGGGTGATTATTAACTGACTAACCCTTCCTATAGCCAAAAAGACCACCAAAATGTGACTTTGTAGTGAAATACCTGTGATTTACCAAAGGGGAGACTGATGCCTACCCAGGTAAGGAAGTATTATTCCCATTTTAGAGATGAGATACTCAACACGCAGTCCTGTGTTCTAATGAATGAACAACGTTTGCAACAATTTTTATGCATATATACCTCTACTCTGTCCACCTTTGTAAGAACGCACATACTGAAGCACATGCAGTTAGACAACACAGTGACACTTTTGTTTAAATCTTAGCCTTACTGCAGGCTCTGATTGACTCCCTGAGCCCTAAGTACCAAATCTCCACCTGGGACCCTGTACATTGCAGTACTGATACAGTCAGTGTAAAGAAGATATCTACTGGATACAGAGCTTGACAACAGCAATGCCAGGCGTGTTCTGTCCAATGTATTAAAAATCAGTGCTCAAAGTTCAAACTCAATTTATGCTGCTAAGTGCTTACATATCTCTTCACTTGCCCTCATTAGCCAGGAATGAAACCAGAAATAGCATAGTACTGTACAGAGAGATCAGATTGTTCTTGCAGTGTTTGAGCCCCTGGAACTGAAATATGAAGTGGTTGTTTCTTTGATCGAGAAAGTCTGAATAACACCTAGAGTACCAAAGTGATCTACAGGAAAGGGCATGATGGAATGTATTCATTTTGCCAATGTCTGTGATTTTAAATGAACCACACTAAACACAAGCAGATGTTTGGAAAATAGGCAAAGTTGTTGGCAAAGGCCCTAATAAGAATCACTTTACAAGAGTGCCTGATTTGCAATATCTGGATAGGCATCAGTGATGTGAAAAAAATAGAGAAATTTTACAGAGGAGTCTCAAGAAATCTTTTGTTTCCGTGAAGGTCTGATTATGAAGTGGCAGAAAGACCCTAAGCTTGTAAAACACAGTGAATGGAAATTCTGTGGGAAATAATCTGTGAGGAAAAAAAGATGGAGGAGATTTGAAATATTGTTACGCTGGTTTTAAAACCCACTTTTTCCATTTGAGCTTCTGAATATTTTAAACCTTTTAAAACATAAATATTGGAAACAAAAAGATTTTCCAGTTGAAAAAGAAGGCTTCATTTTGAAAACATTAAATTCAGATATCATAACCACATAATTTTTTCCACAGACTTTTACTGAGTCAATTTATGAAAAGCTGCTCTTTTGCACTAGGAGGGCTGGTTTCAAAGAATTAGCTTTTCTTAATGGACAATTGTTACTTCAGAAAATCCATAACAGGTTTTAAGAAGGACTGTGTTTAAAAGCAATGCAAAACTCCTCACATGGGGGCCTGAGAGCACATGCTGCTTGTCAGTAACAAACATATCATCACCTGGTGGTAACTAGCATTTTATCAAGAGCTGTCAAAAGGTACAGGTCAGCAAGACCAGCACAGAAAAAAAGGTGCTGATGCAGGCATCCTTAGTAGAAGGCCTGACCATGTAAGATTAGGAGATGATAACATGAAGTTTGTTTTTTTTTTACAGGGGCTGGAATTACTGGAGGTATCATTTAGCCACACAGATACACACACAGGTAAGCATGTTCCCAGTGTCTGCAAATGAGACAAGAAGCTATTTACAAGGCAATCTGTCTATTTCTGTATTGCCCCCAGCATGGTAAAGTTCAAAAGTTCCTGATCAGGTTAGTAAGCCGGTCGCTACCGCCTACTGACATCTTCCTGGCACTTCCCGCTAGCTATATCTGCGCTGTACTGCTGATGCGATGCATTTCCTTAGGTGTCTCAGAAGTGAGCAACTACAGAAGGATTACTATGGAAAATCTATTAACACTGCTGTGTACTGACTGCACACATACAATGGTCTAGGATCCAGGAGCCATGGAAATGCCAATGGCTGGTTTAAGAGATGCAGTTATTAATAAAGGATTAAGAATACTGGTTTGGATGGATGACAAGCAGGGATATTTGCTCTAGATAGTACACAAGCATATTCTGAGAAGAATATAGGATACTTAAACCAATAAACCAATACTTTCTTTAATCCACATTTGCAAAAGTGCTGCTTTCAAGCCTCTGACTTGACTTGTTTCCTCTGCTGTGCTCTTTTTCCCTTGTAGATCAAAGTCTGCCCAGATCCTAAACCTGCTTGTTATACATTTGCCGTTCAGGAACATCTACATCCTTTTTTAACCTGGTTCAAACAAAGCCCAGAATGTGGATTTCCTGTTGGAAAAGTGATCTGCAGTGACTGATACCAGTTTTTGAGCAATTGGTACAACAAGGAAGAATGGCCTTGGGGATCAGACAGTGGAGTGATTCTCAGGAGATCAGACTCTGTACCTTGCTCTTTCAAAGCCTTCCTGTATGGCTGCAGTCAAATTGCTTAACTCTGTGCTTTAGTTCTCCTATAGCTGGCACAGCATGACAATATTTATCTACTTCCCTTAGGAACTGCTTGCATATTGTAGCAATGCTGACAAATCGAGCACCTGAATGGCTAGATAGCTCCAATGCCAATTTCTGTATCTGCCCTGACATAAACCTCAGTGCTACAAAGACTCCAGGACCTTCACAGATGCCTTCCCTTAAAGTTAAGTTTCCTAAGTGTTTCCTCAGCTCTTTTTTGGAGCTGTTTTGCTCCATTATTTCAATTTCAGGCTTTCCCTATTGCTGAAAGGTTTCATTTCTGCCAGATTATAAATCAGATTGCAGCTAATGGTAACAGCCATTTTATTTTTTTCCTATCTACTTCTAAATACAGGAAATAAGCTCCTTGGAATTTTCAGCTAGTCAGCCGTCCTTCTAATTTCTTTCGAACTATTTGTCTGTAGGCAATGTTAAACAATTGCTGAGGTCCACCTCACCTCAGATATTTCAGTAGTGAGCTGTTCCTACATGGTATGAATATGACACATACAGAATTAGACAGGCCTTCACGTGGCTCCCTCACTGAAGGGAACTTAATCTCTCGGGTGCATTTCCTTATGGCTGAGACACCATTGCAAGGTCATTCTTGGGCTGTGTTTCCATAGTGGAGTCTCCTGGAAAACCAGTAGGAGGTAAGTTTGGCCAGATCTCAGTTCTCTATTTTCATGTGGGGGTTAGGCTGCAGGAGAGAAGTCATTAAGGGTAAAGGTCTGCCACACCAGTGACTTGGTTTTTACTTTCACCAGAGACATTGTAGAGGACCCTGTAATTCTTTTTTCTATGACTTAAAGGTGGCAGGTTCCTCCTTTGGTCTGTGAATCAAGAAATTTTACTTAGTTTAACCCCCCCCCCCCAAATGCATCTTAATACTTTTTGCCTTATGAGACATCACACAAGGTGTTTAATCATACAGTAGGCTGGACAACTAACAGGGCAACCACATTTCTCTTTCACTGAAAATAAATTCTACCTAGCACTCTGCTGCAGAAGTTTCTGAACAGAATGGAGCTTCAGGCAAATGTCTTTACTCTTTCCCATGTAAAGAAGCATGAAATGCCCACATCTCCAAATATGCAAACTCACATAGGTAAGTTCTCTTCCTGATCTTGGTCTATGCATACTTAAGAAAGATAAGGGATGAGGCTGTGATGTTTCTACTAGTTCCTAGCATGGTTCATGCAGGATTGGTTCCAGGGCCTGTTATATTTTCTGGTACAAAGTTTCAGGATTTTGCCTCCTCTCACAGATTTTCTTAAGATCAATTAAGAGTGGCTTTATCACTCAGCTGCTTAATCACATCAGCTGCTTCCAGCTCTCAGAATGAGGAATAGAGTAAGATTGTTCCTCTTTAGTAATAGACATTTTTGTTAATCACTGGGAGAAGACCACTGGACAAGCATGTCAGAACAATCTGCATTCTCTACTGTGTGTAAAATCTAACTCACTTTTTCCTAACATTGCATTTCTACCAGCTATATTGGACTACTTGCTTAAAATAAAACAGTGGATCTTCCCACTGAATGCTGAGTATGCATTCAGTAGCAGTATTGCTGTATCATACTAAGGAAGGGGTTTTTCTCTGATTTTCTCTCACTGAGCTACTGTGAAGGTCCTAATGCACCAAGATCTAGATTTACCTAACTAATGCTTAGAAACTTTTCATCAGGAGCTACAGAGGATCTCTTTTTTTTTTTTTTTTTTCCCCCCACTGAGAATCTTTGTGGAGAAATCACTTAAGCCTGTGGTGATCTCCTGTCTTCGTCTTTTCACATAACACCATTTTGGTTGTATTTACATCACCTGGAACAGCTAGGAAGGCAAAGACCCATTGCAGTTGTATTTGTTGACATACTTATTAGATGTTATTTAAAGAGTGCACTCGAACCAGGAAACTTACTTTTCTGGATGTTTTTCCCTGCATATGTTTTTGAAGTTTCTTGTGCAATTTGGTTTTTAGGCAACTTTTTCTTCTCATATGAACAGGGCTAAGTCCATGGGGGGTCCAATGATTTTTGTTTCTGAGCCAAAGAGACCTAAGGACTGGCAAGATCAGCACAGTGACTATTATTTTACTTCAAATTGTTCAGACACGTACAGTGAAAGGTAGAAAGAGATGCTCCTACTACAGTCAAGGTATCAACTGCAACAGCTCAAGTGATATTGATGGCTTTCTTCCAGAATATTTTGTATTCTTGCAACATGCAGAGCTGCTGGCAGGACTGGAAGGGTGGGGTATTCCCTATTCTTTTTTTTTTTCCTGCACGTGTAAGAGGGAGAAACGGAAGCAAAAGGAGTGGCGCTTTAAAGTACTTTTCAAATATTGCCAAGGCAAAAACTTCAGTCAATATTGCTTGTAGAGCCAGAGTAGGAATGTACACAAAGTATCTCAGGGAAGATCAGTAACACGTAAGTAACATTTTTCTATAAAGCCAACAAATAATTATGGTAACATCTCCAAGACTTTAAGTCCCACGTGCTCTTCAGTTTACCTCCTAAAATGCACAGGGTAAGCGAAAGTTGGCTGCTAAAAATCCATAATCATGGGAATACTTTCTTCATTCTGACAGAGCCTTTCATCTCCTTTGCTTGCTGCCTTAGGTAATGCCATAAGGACATGATAACACTACCTTTCCTTAAGATGTTGGGATCACCAGGGAATGTGGCAAAGGATTGCTTCACAAAATGTCACTGTGACACCCCTACCCAGCTTCACACTTGTATCAGTACTACTCCACACTGCACAGTGGGAGTCGTTACGCACGTGTAACAAAAGCGATGCTGGAGCCTTCCCCTATGGGTGTCTATTCAACCTACCTAAATGCTTGGAAATTGTCATAGAGGCATGTAGGAGAATGGATTTTCATGTTTCAGATGGCTGATGTTCTGCTGTATGGAGTGCTAGTGCAAACTGAAAGGATTTAGTACTCCAGTTCTTGTTTTTTCACAGTTCTACCACGTGAAGACTCTTCAGGGGGCCTTTTCTTTTCTTCTTGCTCTTAGCAGTATTACTTAATTCCATTCTTTTCATATTGTTATTTATTTTTGAAATTTTACTTATTCACACCAATAAAAGATTCAGGAAATACAGCTGATGGAGAAGAGTATACACAATGGAGTTGTACTGTACTATGTAGCTTAAAAACCACTGTATGTATATTGATGCATGGCTAATGACACATGTTAAATAGTGGAATCTATCTAACCAAAACTATCAGTCTCCCAGTGGTTTTCTTTAGGTCAGTTGAAATCAGCCCATAAAGAAAGTTCAGTGCAGAGAATCCTTTAGGTATTGAAAAGAAAATTTCAAGAGATTTTTCATTCCTCTTGAAAATGCTGAAAACATTTTGCAAAAATTGTCTTTAGAAGTTGGGCGGGGCAAATAATTAAAACTCAAAAGGGTTGTTTTGATATTTCATATGGTCTCATTCTGATCCTTATTTTGTTTGGATTGTATAATACTGGAACTATTGAAATTAAATGCTTTGACTAGATTTTTTCCCAGTTTTTACAAACACTTTTTTTCATAATTTCCCCTTTAAGAGTAAGAGCATACTTTAAATTATTAACATTTTCCCTGAGAGGAAAACTGCTTTCTGTCAACTGCAGTTTTCACCTGCGGGGTTTATAAGTTTCATAAAAAAAGAACTTCTCCCCTTAGAGAGTCTCTGTCCCTGTCTCTGATGTGTTATCATCGAGATTCTCAGTTGTCTGTACGAATTCAATTCTCCCTGTTGCATGCAGTTGTGTGAAAACCTTTTCACTTTCAAACACACCTTATAATTAATTTCCCCTCTTTTCTAAACCTCAGTCGTGTTGTACCATGGCTTCTTTTTTTTGCCTGGACTGCCTTTCAGTTCTGTTCATGTGAATACATTTCCTTTTTTCTGTATCTTCTGAGTACCTTCTAGTTTTACATGAAAAGTTTCCAAAATGAGAGCAGAACAAACTGCAACGAATTTGCTGAGCGTGGGCTAGACTGGTGGGATTGGTCATGAGCCAGGCCTGAGAAGAGGAGAAGAAATGACAAGAAAACTACAATGCAACGTTAAAGAGCTGCAGAACGAATGCATAGATTCTCAATACCGCATCTCCAAAAGTGCTAGCTGCCACTGGGGAGAAGACAGAAAGTATCCCATCAGTACAGAGGAAGATGCTGGTGAGATGATTTCTATCCATGTAACTCGCGATAGGAGAGTGCCCTGGCAGCAAGCAAGGCTGATGGTATCCGGGGCTGTATTGACAGCAGCATTGCCAGTAGATCAAGTGAGGGGAGCGACGCTACCCCTTTTTATTCGGCGCTCTTAAACCACATCTAGAATTGTGTGTCCAGTTCTGGGCTCCCCAGTGCAAGAAAGATGTGAATAAATTGGAGCAAGTTCGGTGGGAGACCCCCGGGTGGTGACGGGCCTGGAGCACTCGCACTGTGAGGCTGGGGGGGGCTCCCTTTGTTTGGCCCAGAGAAGCGATACTGAACTGCATCTTCCCCAACACCTGTAAGGAGGTTTTTGAGAAGACGGAGCCAGGCTGTTCGCAGCGGTGCGTGGGGGGAGGATGAGAGATGACGGCCAGAAACTGAAAGAAGAGCGGTTCCGGCTGGGCGTAAGGAAAAACTTTTTCTCAGTGAGGACAGTCAAGCAGTAGACCCAGCCCTCCGGGCGAGGCCGTGCGATTTCCATCCTCGGAGGTCTACAAGCCCTGGCTGGAGGAAGCCCTGAGCAGCTCAGTCCTGCCTCAGGGCCGTCTGCAGCTGGAGGGGGCACCGGAGACCCCCCCCCGGCGTCGCTGTGACACCACCACCCCCCGCCCGCCGAGACCCTCTGGCAGCAGCGCCTCCTCCGCAGAGGCGCCTGCCGGGGCGGCCGCCCCCTTCCCCCCGGCGCGGTGCGCTGAGGGGAGCGGCCGCCGGCGGGCTGCCTCGGGCGGGAGGGCGGCGGGCCGCCAGGGGGCAGGCGAGGCGCGCGCATCGGCCCGCCGCCCAACGGCCGCGGGGCGGGAGCGCCGAAGGCGGGAAAACGTTGACGTGGCATCGCCGGGGTCGCGGGGCGTCAGCGGCGGCGGCCTTCGCCTGAACGGAGGCCGGAGGGCGCCGCTCGGGTCACCCGGAGGTGCCCCCTGCCTGAGGGAGGCTTGGTGGGCCGGAGGAAGCGTTCCAGGAGAGCAAAGGAGAAGAAAGAGGAAATAAAGGGCCAAGCCCAGTGGCCTGACTAGGGACCGTCATTGTAAGACATGGCTACGTTTTTCCTCAGCGGCGTGCTGCTGCGGCGGAACGTGTTCCTGCTGGGTTTTAGAGGGGCTAGTTACGGTCAACCTCCCGAAACTCCCCTGCAGATGAACGTCCAGGATGTGATACCCCTGAATCCGGTTTTCCGCTCGCTTTTTTGCCAAAGAGAAGAAGCTAAGGAGTTGTAAAAACTGACATGAGAAGATAAGTATGTGCTATGGTTCCTAACTCTGGTTTCTGGGAAACAAACAGCTGCTTTGCGTTACTTCAGGGGAAGCTGGGTTTTGATGTATCAGTGTGTTATGCTGATAGAGCATTTTGGTATTTTGCTGGATAAAACCTACTCTGTTCCTGTACTGCAGTTGGTTTTATACATTTTCTGCTCTGGGTGCGTACATAATATTGAAGCACTTAACCACTGACCCAATTAAAAAAAGCCTTCCTAGTGCTTACAGTCTAATTGAATTTCTATAAAGGCTTAGGTCTAGTTTTCACTCCTGAGCACCACTAATCTGCTTCCCTATGGTTTCAAAGATGTTAAGCAATACCTTTGCCTTTTAAGTATATTGATCAGCTCTAACTGTAGTTGAGCTAAAGCAGAAGAAGGAATTAGTTGTTACTGAGATGTTTATTATTTTAAATTATCTTTTCCAATATATCTGGACAAAGATGACTAGCCATATGAGCTGCTGTTATCCATCAGCATAATTCTGCCAGTTTCAGCCAATCCATTCTCACCAAACCTCATCTGAGACACTCTCCACACAGTAGTTGGAGAGTGGATCTTGTACAATATCCCAGACACAGAAAGAAAATCTCTGAAGAAAGAAGATCTCAGAGTTTTAGAGTCCTCCTCTGCTGGATGACTGATCTGATAGGAAAAGCTTGATTTCTACCTCATCTGCATGCTCTGTTGCCGTAGGCAACTTGAGTAGTGGAAGCTGTGACCACTGATAATTCTGTCAAGAAACTATCTAGTGATGAGGGAATATGCTACCGAGCATTTTCTTTCCTTTCCTTGGGTTTGTCTTGGCTTTTCTTCTCGTACAGAGTCTCTTGTTAGGTGTCATAATTTTTCTCCCTCTAATATTTTTTAAAATCGGTCCCTTTCTATTCCATAGTAGAATCATAGAATCATAGAATGGTTTGGGTTGGGAGGGACCTTTAGAGGTCATCTAGTCCAAGCCCACTGCAGCGAGCAGGGACATGCCCAACTAGATCATGTTGCTTAGAGCCCCGTCCAACCTGACCTTGAATGTCTCTAGGGATGGGGCCTCCACAGCCTCTCTGGGCAACCTGTTCCAGTGTTTCACCACCCTCATTGCAAAAAATTTTTTCCTTATATCCACTCTAAATCTACCCTCCTTTAGTTTAAAACCATTACCCCTTGTCCCATCACAAAGGGCCTTGCTAAAGAGATTGTCCCCATCCTTCCTATGGTCTCCCTTTAAGTACCAAAAGGCTGCAATAAGGTCTCCCTGCAGCCTTCTCTTCTCCAGGCTGAAAAACTCGAACTCTCTCAGCCTGTCCTTGTAGGAGAGGTGCTCCAGCCCTTGGATCATCAGTACAAACCCTTATTATATGCTGGCTCTTTCAGATACATTCCAGAAACCTGCTTGCTCTGCCTCTTTTAACTCAACTTCCTCTTCCTTGTCTCCTTTCCATGGAGCAGCACATGCTGGGACCTGACAAGCTGGAAAGCAGCTTTGCAGAAAAAGACCTGGGGGTCCTGGTGGACAGCAAGCTGAACAAGAGCCAGCAACATGTCCTTGTGGCAAAGAAGGCTAATGGTATCCTGGGCTGCATTAGGAGGAGTGTTGCCAGCAGGTCAAGGGATGTGGTCCTTCCTCTCTACTCAGCAATGTTGAGGCTACACCTGTAGTACTGTCTCTGGTTCTGGGCTCCCCAGTACAAGAGTCACTCAGTAGGAAGGTTCTCTCACATCTTCCTTACCTAACCAGTCATTCCAAGTGTTGTAACACTAGATAGATTCATCAGGTCCTTTCTCCATCCATTTTTTTCATCATCTGCATAGGTTGAACTCCATAAACTTCACATTGTAAACCTGTGTTTTATCGCTTCTTTTCTATTTCTAGTATTTTAACATCCTTTTGAAATATGACTTATGGATCTGGATACAGTAGTGCATTTAACAGTGCAAGGTAAAGAAGTAATATCTCCTCTGCTTCTGTGTCATAGTCCCATTTTCATACCCGCAGGGATTGCATTAGCCCTCTCAGCTGTGAAACAGACTGTAGTTCTGGCAAACTGAAAGGCGAGTGAAAGCTGCTTTCATGGTGTATCTTGAGACCCCTGAGAAAAGTCTCTCTCAGACTGTGGATTCTGTAATACTTGTAGGACAAAGGGAGAGAAAAGATGAAAAAGGGTGTAAAAGGAAGTTATTGAGGTGGTAGAGAGGTTCTCAGTTTTGAACATTCTGAAAACGGAGCAGTTTCACTCGCTAACAGCAATAGAAGTAGGCTGAGGAAAGCTTTAGAAAATTATTCTGAAACTAGTTATGCTTTTAACTTGTCTGTTTCAGAAGAGGGAGGGCAATATACTTAGTTCATCAGCTGTGCATGTACGTATGTAACTGCAGTTTGAGCTGTTCTCACCTCATCTTTCAATTTTTTTCCTAGTTCTATGTCCTTCTGAAATAATAAGCACTGCTTATTAGGAATGGGTGACTAGGCATAATTGTCATGAGCTTTTGTTTTAAGAACTATACTAACAAAAGCAGTGGACAAAAGGTATGTAGGTCTCAGCATGAAGCGCACACCACACAAGTGCAGGAAAATTTGATCTTGCATATCTGCCATAAAATTCACAAGTATGTAAGGAGGCATGACAAGTCAAGGACTGTAAGAATATTCTGGATTTCAGGACTTCTGTGCAGAAGCTCTCCTTGCTAGTGGCAATGGGCAGACAGCTGCCAGAACCTATTATTTCCTGGGATCTGTGAAGCAAGGGCTTGTGGCTAGGCTCTTTACTTGATGCATGTGCATTTCCTGGTGCAATCCAGTCCGGTGTGTCACTCTTTTCCTTCCACTTTCTCAGCCCTCCTCCATTTCCTGCCCCCTCCCCCCCGCTTCTCTTCTTTCACCAGCTTTCCTGCCTAATTGTATTTTTTCTCTTGAGAACCTTCTGGTAGCCCAGCCGGAGATCAGAAAACATGTCTTCCTTAGACCCTTCCCTGCCCCAGCATTATGGCCCTCCCAGTGCTGAAGATGGGAAAGCAAAGAGAGACCAGTTATGAATTATGACAGCCCAGCATTCTTTCCAGTGTAGATAAGTATTTAATATGCAAATTTTTTTGCTTTTTTCCTTCTGAGTTTGGAAAGGAGGGAGGAAGAGAATTTGAAAGCAAAACTTAGAGGTAGTACACACAAGAACTGGCTTTCTTTAAAAGAATTGCCATATTTCTGTGGTCAAATGTAACCTCGAGAAGCAAATAACTCACCTGAAGAGGAAAAAGTCCACTAAGGGACGTTTGCCATGAGATGGTTTGTTAATGACAATCCCCTGTGGAATATTCTGGAAATGCAACACTTCACTGTCCCCTCACCTGTTAACCATAGGAAAGTATTGCTTGTTGCAGTAGCACTGGCTGACATTAAGAAATCTGCAGTAAAACTAACTGACTTTCTTCTTCACTAATGACCTGGATGATGGGAGCGAGTGTACCGTCAGTAAGTTTAAAGATGATAAAAAACTGGGAGGGGTGGCACACAGAGGGTTGTGCTGCCCTCCAGAGGGATCTCAAGAGGCTGGAGAAGTGGGCAGAGAAGAACCTCAACATATGGAAATTTCAAGTCCTGCACCTTGGGAGGAATAACCCCGTGCACTAGTAGAGGCTAGGGCAAACCATCTGGAAAGCAGCTTTGCAGAAAGGGACATGGATGGCCTAGTGGACAACTTGAAGGTGAGGCAGCAGTGTGCCCTCATGGCAAAGGCAGCCAACAGTATCTGGGCTGCGTCAGGGAAAGCATTGCCAGCAGGCTGAGGGAGATGATCCTTTCCCTCTACTCAGCACTGGTGAGGCCCCACCTGGAGTCCTGTGTCCAGTTCTGGGCTCCCCGGTACAAGAGAGATATCAACATGCTGGAGAGAGTCCAGTGAAGGACCACAAAGATGATTAAGGGACTGGAGCATCTCTCATCTGAGGAAAGGCTGAGTGAGCTGGCACTGTTCAGCCTCGAGCACAGAAGCCTCAGGGAGATCTCATCAGTGTGAATAAATGCCTGAAGGAGGGTGCAGGAAAGACTGAGTCAGGCTCTTTTCAGTGGTGCACAGTGAGAGGCCCAGAGGCAATGGGCACAAACTGAAACCCAGGAGGTTCCCTCTGAAACACAAGGAAACCTTTTTTTACTGTGAAGGGTGACCGAGCCCTGGAGAAGGTTGCCCAGAGAGGTTGTGGAGTCTCCCTCCTTGGAGGTATTCAGAAGCTGTCTGGACATGGACCTGGGCACCTTGCTGCAGGTGACCCTGCTTGAGCAGGGTGGTTGAACTAGCCAATCTCCCTAGGTCCATTCCAACCTCAACTATTTTGTGATTCAGTACTGGTTAATCAGTGAACCTGAAACAATCTGTCACAACAATCTGTCAAAAGTCTGATGACAGGATTTTACCTTAGGGCATTGGATACTAGTTTAACACGCTGTTTCCATTTCTTTGTTAGCATTTTCTGAAATTTGTAATGTTACGCCTAAAAATAAAGGAATGGTGTTTTTAAGTGAAGCTGTTATATGCTGTGGTTTGTAGTGGGTGTATGCTCATTTGTTTGCTTGCCATGTTTATAGAGTCACTAAATGACTGAAAGCATGCTGTCAAAGAAAAAAACACAAAGTGGGTGAGGAGATAGCCTGGAAATGCGAATGTATTCATATGGAGGACAAAAATGCCAGCACATCAGCTACGCTTTTCGTGTGCCTTGCTACTGTGCTCATTGCATTTGCTAGCGCAGAGGATTAATGCATTTGAACAGATAGATACAATCTAAGATTTTCCCTGAAGCCCATCTGCTTTTTTCCCCCTTAACTGTCTTCAGATGCAGAAGGGAATTAGAGTTGATTTTAAGAGCAAGAAAAGAGGAGGTAGAGAACTTGATGAGGTAATAGAAGGAGGTTGGCAGCCTAAAGTAGAGGGATGGCAAGGGGGGAAAACAAAAAACTTCACTAATTAGGAACAAATTAAGGATGGAAGGGAGTTGTGGAAAGATAAATCTAACCCACCATGTGACTTTTTCCACTAGTTACAGCTGCTGACAGTGATAGTAGACAGTGTGTTGGGATGAAAAGCCCCCTCAGAGGTACTAAGACACATTGCAAAAACTGATGAATTTCCAAGGTCTAGGAATTTTTTTTTGTGCTAAGTGAATGTGCTACAGAAGGACTCTTGAGTCCTAGGATAGATTTCCAGATACCTTATCCATTATGGAGGAACTGGTTGTTGTTTTTCTCCTAGGGACAAACATGAAAGGTTGGTGATGGTTTTTTTCCTCACTGCATAAAGCTGACCAGATAAGCAGCACATCGGGATTTAGGGACTAGTAAGAGAGTTCCAAGACTGTGAGTTCAAGAGTGTATGTGTATGTGTGTGAATCTAGACATGTGGAAGACAAAAGACCCACAAGGCTTGTTGTTTGTGTAGGAGCAAAGTAGGGTTTAGCTGTTGTTCTGATGACCTCAATGGTAGTGAGGATTTGAGGTGGATGACTTGAGTGGGAAGGGAAAATGTTGAAAAAAAATGAACTGAATTACAGCATGTGTTTAAGAAAAAGCAAGAGAGACCAGACAAATCTAGCAAGTATCTACCTGATTTAATATACCTGATAGTTTAACACAGGCTTTATTTAAGGAATCACATGTTAATCAAGATTTAGAGAAGATTGTGTGACCCACCGGTGATGTATTTGACAACCTGCAGCATAGAATCAAAAGGCCAAATTTTCAGACTGGAATTTTGTATCTAAACTTTGAGGTGTATAAGTCAATAAACCAAGGAGGTATGCATACACAGAGTTGTGCACATATATCCAGCTCCATGAATGAACAGATGAAACCTTCAGTTGTGCCATTCTTGGTCATTGCAGCAATATAATTTTTATTAATTTGCTTCCAAGAAATAATTCTGGGAGTGTTTCCTCCCTGAGAACACCAAACGTGGGTATTCCCCAATATACCGCTTTAATGGCAGGAGAATAAAACACCAACACAGAAAAAGACATATATTTTAATAAGTCATTAAATAAGTTTGCTAGCAAATATAAACTTTTACATAAAAATAAAACCTTTAACTTTTAATAACGTTTGAATGATATTAATCTGACTGAAAATATTTGGAATGTTAGTGTAATAGCTTAATAAACTGACTCCCAAATGGTTTAGCTAACTCAAAAAGACACACATTCTCTCACATATTTGAAAATGGAGTAAAAATGGAGGTGGAATCTAGCAACTCACAACATCATTTAACAGAAAAGAGTATTTGTACCCAGCAGGAATCATAGAGAATTTATGTCCCCAGACTGCAACTCGGAGCTGAAATTTGTCTTGAGAATGTGATGCTAATGTCCCTGCTCTTGCTAAAAATGTCAGACCTACAAACACAGTCAAGACCTCAGAAGAATTTTGTCTCAGTTCTGCTGCATTCTTCCTCCTGAAAGATGTCAATGCTGTTGAAGAATATAAAGTGCAGAGGTTGTTCAACATTGGAGAACTGGCACATTTTGAGTGAAACAGAGAATCTTTTCTGAAAGGTAAAACTACTTCCTACAGCTGAGCATACCATAGCATACAGATTGCTCTATCTTCAAGGTTTGAAGCAAAATTAAGAAAGGGAGAACATAGTCAACTATATTGGAACATGACCTACTTATATAATATTTTTTCATTATCTGCTTAGCTTAATTTTGTATATTTAGATTTATACACATATGAGTGATACCTCATGCTTTCATTTTCTATCCATGCATCTACCTGAACAACTAGTATAGCATCCGGTCAGAATACAGAGGAACAAAGTGTGGAGGTACTAACTGTCTAGTCATATTAAGCTTGGATGGTAGTAAAAAAAAAAAGTTAAGCTAACCAGAAATTATGTTTAAAGCAAGTCTTTCCTCCAGATGATTTCTAGTTTCAAATGCCCAATAGGAATTGCACAACTTTCCTCAGAAGGTGGGCAAGCGCCCTGAAGCTCCTCTTTCTGCTGTGAAGCTTTACAAGAAAGTAACTGGTACAAAGCCACACTGGCTCTGCCAAAAGCATTTATGGCTCATGATTAATAGCCTGCCTCTGATCATCTTTCCAGGGATGGTTATGATTCACAGATTGTGGCATAACTCTTTCAATTTCTGAAACGTTCCCTTCTATAAGCCTCGCAGCTCTGCTTTCTTCATTGACTCAGGATTTTACAATGTCACAGTGCGTACTGCAAGATACAGCAAAGATAGACACGCAGACAGGCAGAGTATCACATGTACTACCATTCCGGAGCAAAAATAAAAGCAGAGAACACTGGACAGTGGATTTCAGCCATCAGACAAAAATGTTGCATGTTGTTCTGCAGGGTATCTGGAGAGGATTCTTGTTCTGGCAGAGCATCTAAGAGTATGGGACCTCAGGCCTTGCTACGTGCAGAGACGGTTCCCAGTCAGCAGTCTGGCTGATGGCCTTGGTTTCAAGCTGGATAGCTTCTAGACTGCTAGACTGACACCTAAAATAGATGAATATGTGATTTACAGGAATGTGAGAAGTAAGAGTTGAAAAAGAGTTGATACTAAATGTCCAGTTATCTTAGGATTTGGAGAAAGAATAAAGTGGGGCTCAGGACCCTTGGCTGTGTAAGGAAGCAGGACTGACTGTGAGGAATGCATTTCCCTGTTGCTACAAGGAATGATAGACTCTGATGTCAGCATGAGGATCCTTTCAGTGCAGAATACACCCTGGACTGCTGAGACCTAGTCTTGGAACAAAATAGAGAAATGCAATGCAAAGAACGAATTCTGTTCCTAATACAAGATTCTTCCAGTCCGGTGTTGGGCAGCCTGTGGTGGAGCAATGCCTTGATCCTTCAGCTCTATGTTGACAGAGATACTTGCACTTGACATCTCACACACCCCTGCCCGCCCCCAGCTCCACCTTTCTTATAAATGGCGATGGACAAGAAAGGTTTATAAAATTCAATGATTTTAGGAGCCAAATCTACCAAAAAAAAACCTAGAAAAAAAAGGATGAAACTGCAGGAAAAAGTGGTAAGCTGGTGCCATGGCAGTCTCACAGAGCACAAAGAGGGAGAAGGGGATCCCAGGACAGACAGGGGATAGATGTTTTGACTTGCTGCTGGGTGGACTAAGTTGTTGCAGGAACTAAATTGTCCAAGGAAGTTTAGCTTAAGTCCACCATGAAACCTAACTTTCTGTCAGCGGCTTGAATGTAGGTAAAGGGATGATTACAAAGAGCAAAGCCTGCGACTTGAGGGACAGTAGAGCTGAATGGGAAGTAATAACTTACTCTGGTTGGTAGATGAGATATTTCTGTTCTTCAATATCACAAAACCCAGAAAAAGTGTGATCGGTACAATCACAGCTATAAGTGGGCCAAAGAAATTTATCTTCACTTGCTCTATTTCTTCCCCTTGTATCTCTGAATAAGAAAACAGAGGAGATACACACAACAAGGATTTAATTTGGTGACAATTAGCTTAAACAATCTGTCTCAAAGTTATGTGAATTAGAAGCTTAGGGAAAGGCCCTCAGCATCCTTTGCTTTTACAGTGCTTTAATAGTGTCAATAAGTCACTATCCACATTGCTTTATTTCCATTTCCAATAACTAGTGAAACTACCAGGTCTTAATGGCCACTTCATTTCCAATAACTAGTGAAACTACCAGGTCTTAATGGCCACTTCAACAACAGTAAGGCAAAGTACTCTTTCTGAAGTTTGGGTAACGTGAGAGATCAGCAACTTAATTAATACAAAAGCCTATGAGACAGCTACTGCACTAATGCTACTCTATGCTACTGTGCAAGTTTGGAGAACCTGGGATATGTTACTACTTGGTGTCTGTTGGAAATGATGGTCAAAGCCTAATGAAATGCCGTAAGGGATGTGAAAGTAGCAGGGAATGCAAAGGACTTTCCCTCTATTTCTGGTTATTGTGCTTTTGAGGTTTTGGTTGCTAGGGTTAGCAACTGATAGAGCATCAGTTACCGCCAAACAAAGCTTTTATTTATGTGGAGTTCTTAGCTTCTTACCCAACATCACTGCTAAAAATTGGCTACTTTCATAAAGCCAGGGAGGAGAGAAGAAGAATTGAATAGGGAAGAGGAGGATGCAGCACTATAGCTAATATAGCCATGTTAACATTCATGAGCAACGTGTAGAGCTGTGCAAACCTCAGAAGACTCTATATTGCGTTTTAGTATTATTTAAAAATCCCAGAATGTAAGGACATCAGAGGCAGTTTGCCATATCTAGCATTGATGACCTAACCCTTTAGCTAAATTTATATGAAGAAAACTGCACTGTGGAACTTTTTCAGAATGAGTGGCAAACTTCTTTTACATCTGCAGTAGTAAGGTGCATGCCTGTACTACCCTAGTAGGCTTTCCTGCAATGCTACCATTCCTTTTTGGCTCCCTGTTCCTGCCAGTTAAAGCACAGCTGTCCATCTTCAATGTTGTCTGAAGGAGACATGGGCAAGCCAAACAAACTTGTGACCAAAGTGGGAATTGTCTTTATTTTGATGTGCTTGTGCCATAGCTTACGAATATGTCAAAGGAGGTTTTCCTGTCCCAGGAGGTAAATAAAATACAGGTTTAGTTTAAAGGAAGGATCAGTCATGTGGAACCCTGAGATAATCCAGCAGTAAAGTCTTATTGGAACTCAGGTCCCCAGCTGCTTCTTGCAAGAGGTGTCTGAAAAAAAGACACAATCTCAAAGGAAAAAAATCCCCAAATAGTCATTTTGGAATGTGCACTTCATTCTGCCAAATGTTATGAAAACCACCAGGAGTGCTTCTAAGACAAGTCAAAGTTTCATGGCCTTTACACTTAAACTCAGCACAGTCTTATTTGGCAGTTTGTGAGCCAAATCTGGTCCAAGGGACTCTTCTGTTTAGCCTTCTGCCTCTCTGTAAGGAATCATTAAGAACAGCAGCTCAAGCACTTAGACATCAGAAAAAAACTTTTTTACTCTCAGGTTGGTCACACACTGGAACAGTTTGCTGAGAGAGGTTGTGGGAGATATTTAAAAGTCAACTGGATAAGGCCCTGCACTACCTACTGACCCTACTTTGAGCAGAGTGGTTGAACTATATGATCTCCAGATGCCTCTTCCAACCTCAACAGTTCTCTGATTCTGTGAAGTGGCAAGCTCTCTCAACAGCTGTCACCTCAAGATACTGGTTGCTGCCTAATCCAGACATCCAGGTTGCTTTGTTGCTACTGCAGCAGCATCTAGGGAGGGGATGAACAGGGCCGTGTTCTGGATTGTGTAGCAGTACCCTTCCTTCTTTGTGCCCTCTCCTGGCTGTAATAAGACTTCCCATACCCGTATGAAAGGAGTGGGAATTTGGTGGCCGTGGCTGTTGGTGAACGGGATGGAAAACATACAACCCTTGTAACCAACCCCTACTGTGGCTTCAGGTTTATTCCCTGCCTTGACTATGCTGCTATCTGTTATCAGCTCTACTGCAATGTGCCCTGCTCCTACCCATGCAAAAATTGGAGTGGGCAAATGGAGACTCACCTATGGCTAGCGGCACCGAGACAAGGCTCCCCAACTGCTCTCCAAGGTGAAGCAAGCAGCTAATATTAGTGAGGGTGTTCATAGGAACTGGGATATTCAGCTTGCTAGTAACATTGTACAGCTTTGTTACAGCATCCTGTGAGACATTCATGTGAGGCATAAGCCTGGATGTTGTGTTTTCCTGTGAAATTAGCCAAGTCATCTGCTTGGGCTCTGGATAACCTCCGCTGGAAGAACAGGAAAGATTCAAGTATTCGTTGGGCTTTAGTTCCCCAGTGTGCAGCCATGCTATCTCAGGTTGACTATAGTTGGCTGAAATAGACCAAAGAGAAAGCATCATGAGTCAGACGTACCACATCTCGTGACAGCTCCTGCGAATTATTTAAGATTTTGAGGCAGAAGCAAGTCTAAACAATTTTCTCAGGAAAACAATGGGAGTCCCAAGAAGGGTTTGTTATGGTTTTGGTGTACATGTAGACCTGCTGCTCCTTGTCCTCACTGTGTTTCAAGGGCGTAAGTCTGATCAGCCAGACAATGGGCCTCTGTCTCTCCCACCTCGTATAGATCCATTGACACCTCAGAATAATCAAACCTGGCCTGCTTGCAGGTCAGTGCTTATGCACAAAATGGGAATGGGACACAGTGCTGCCTACTTTTGACCTCCTGATTAGGTAAGGGGAAAATCACAAACTTCTAACTGTGAAATGTAGAGAAAGAAATCATCTGAGGGACCTCAGATGGGGGTAAGTTGGAGGTCCAGTACTGTCGTAAGTAGAAATATCCCTGGTGTTTGTCAGTATTATGAGTAATCATTTTACAGTAATTCACTCAACTTGATAGTAGGCCTCCCTTAGCTCGGCTTTTTATGTGGAAGTGACTACAGTACAGGTTTTTTTACTTTGTGTAACTGGATACTCATCTCAGTCAATGAAAACCATACCTGTTGCTTTAAAAAGTCAAGTTGCCCAGGCAAGAAATAGTTACTGAAACAGGATTGGAAAGAATTACTTAAACATAAAATATGAATGATAAATGGAAGCTTTTAACCAACACTTTCTATTAAGTAATCTCCCAAATACTCTCAACTACGATTTGTTTCGTTAAAAGGTTATAGTAGAAATAGTAGACTATAATGGAAAAGGAGAAGGAGAGAATGTAGACATAGTACTGACTGCACATTGGCATACAGCAAGTTAGGAAAAAAAAAACACAACAAAAACCAAGAAACAGACTCAAGACTTCATTGAAAATACTTCGTTATGTTAGTGCCAATAGGACTAAAGACAATATGGAGAAGTATTGGAGAAGGGGAAAAGGATTCTTAGAAAAATACGAGCCTAAGAGTCTAGCTCTTTTGCACACACACTCAGTGTATTGGATCCAGGCTCTAATCCTTGCCCTAGTGAATTCTTAATATGGATGGATGAAGAAATATGATGTTGCTTTTATTTGCTCTATCCCAACACAGAGGGAGTAGGATTTAGCTTAGTCACTTAAATCCCTAAGAGAGTGTATGGCTGTGAATTCAAAATGGAAAAAAGCCCCACCTTTTTTACACCCCAAAATTTAGGTTAGTTGTCCCTCAGGAGAGCTCAAGCTTCCTCTTTCTCCTCAAGGTCTGACTTGCTTAGCTGACTGCTCACTCCAGCTTCTGGTCTGGAGTATTTTTTCTCTCCTTGGCATTTTATAGGGAGGGCAGAAATGAAATCTATGGCTGTGAAACTTGCCACATCATCCAAGTGATTTACGAGTTTCAATCTCACTGACAGTAAACAAGTGGAAATAGTGGAATATAGCCTGATCAAAGCACTTCTGTTTTATGGCTTCTGGAACCTCACTTTGCTGAAAAGTGATGTTGGTTGCATGCCGTTTGTGAGCTACATATATGTGAGCTTTGGATTGTTAACAGAAAAGCATGTTTCAGGAAGTCTTTTGTATTTAAAGATAATGTGTCTTCCAAAAAGGCTATGGGCTTAGATTTAAATACCTCAAGAGACAGCAATCCATCAAGCCCTTAATATTTTTCTCAATGGCTTAATCACTCTACCTGGTTTTGTTTTATTTTCTAAAGTGACAATGTGCCTTACTTCTCACTTGCTTCCAGCCACTGACTGTTTTTATATCTTCACTGAATTAATTAGCTGTTTTTTAAAACACCCAGTATTCTATGTGTATTTCAGGTTCCCACACTCTGAAAACAAGACTCCTCTCAGTCTTCTGTATTATAAGGTAATCAGATTGATCTTTTAGTGTCTCTAATTGGACTGTATTTTTTCCAGCCTTCAGATAACTCTAGTAGAACTTTTCTTCATGCTTTTAAGTTTTTCAACATCCCCTTTAAAATGAGGACACAAACTGTTGAGTCTCTATTCTGACATCAGTTTCATTCCCAACGCTTTGAATAGCGCATATTTTGAAATAGCTTCCCTAGTCTCACCTCCTTCCCTTATTGATCCATCCAAAGGAAGCACTAGAGACATGCTATAGGAGCAGAATTTCCAGTTAAGCTGCTTGTGCCCATGGTCCCTACCTTGCCTGTTTTAAGAGCCAAAGCCTTCCGTTGTGAAGCACTCCCTTCTTTCTGGAGAAGGATCTATGTTTGTTGTTCTTATATAAATCATCCTGGCTGTACACAATACATATAATACACATATATCTATTTATATGTTGTCCTATTGTAATACATATAAATAACATGTAAATGGTATTAGAAGGTACTTCAGTATTTCTGAATGGGCTTGGTCACCAAGCGATCTAGGTAGCTTTAGGTAACTGCCCTATCATTCTTGTACAGCACTCAATCTTATGTCCATTTTAAGTGTGACACGCCATACTACAAAAAACCCTCCATGTATGATATGAGATTCTAATTAAGAAACAGTAGGTAAGCACAGGTACTTTTCAGCATTTGTATTTTTCTTCTGATTATTTTAAGATTTTTTTTAATATGATTTTATACTGCTCCTTCCTTTGGGAGCTTATAGAACAGAGAGTCATTTGGAAGGAACACAGCAGCACATAGTTTAAAACAGTCTTCCTAAGTCAAACCTTAAAAGATCTAGGAGAGTTTTAGTGCCTAAGTATGAGACTTCAGTAACATGTTGCTCAGATGTTGGCTAAGCTGATAATTGATTTAACTGCTTAAATGAACTAAACAGTTGATGCTAAACATCTCTTAAATTGGAGGCCTTGATACTGAGTGCACATTATGAGTTTCTGAGTTCTAAAACTTTTCTGAAAATGCTTGTCAAGTAGATTCTGGGAGAATCAAGATTAACAATCTAGGTTTTCTATCTGTGGATTGAGGGAACGCTTGCTGGTAGCACAAAGCTAAATAGGCTCAGATATCCTGGTAGTCTGATTTTGGCTGCTGTTACACATGGCCTGTTCTCTTTTGAAGCAGTATGCTGAAGCCTGAAAACACCAGTGGAAGTTAGAAGCTATTGTTAATGACTAGTATTATCATAGTGGAAGAGAGAACACAGGCATATGGAAAAAGGTTACTAACAGAACAGTTTAAAATAGAAAAACATTAGGAAAATATATTAGGAATTAGTAAAAATATTAGAAAATATTAAGAAAAGATTGCTTCCTCACTTCCATTTCCCTGTTAAAAGATTTGCTGCCTTTTCCTCTGACAACATGCAGGAAATCAGGTTGAATCCCATCAACACATGCATTTTTTCTTCAGAGATATTTTCAGTCTTCCTTTAACTGAATATATGAATTTCTACTCCTCAACATGCGAGTTGCTCTTTTCTTTATTTTCCCTGTGATTTATATGATCATAAAATAGCTGGGTGTTTGCAGAAATCTTGTTATGTTTCGGTTGTAATTTACCACCAACGATGATAACTACTGCTACTTTTAATAGAAGGTAGTGCATCAGATGCAAATAAAGAAGTATATTTTCCAGAGTCCTAAAAGCTATAAAACTTGCAGGAGGCAAGAGGAAGAAGGCAGAATGGTTTTCACTATAAAGTATGACAGGGTGGGAATCAGGAATGATACAATATTGAGCAAATCATTGCCTTATTTTCTACTTCTTCTGATTGCTTCCATCTGAGCACTTTTCATTCAGAGCTGAGGATTTTCTGTTGAGAATGCTCTTATCCATCTTTAGAGATTCTGCTCCAGTGCAGGTACATCTTCAGTGGCTTTGGGACAGCACCACACATTTCTGGACTAAACAAAGTGGCAGAGAACCCCCCCAAAACCCCCCAGACCAGATGACAATTAGAAGAGATTACTTACCAATGATGTGCAGCAAGCACTCAGATGTGTGTATGACCTTTGGCGATCCTTTATCTTTGTGCTGTATAATACATTTATAATGTCCCTCGTCCACAATTCCTGCATTTAACAATTGCAAGGTCCATTTGTCCATATCCATCTTGGTGCGATTTATATATTTAGGACTAAGGTTATCATGTTTTTCTTGGCCGTGGTATACTTCATGCACCACTTCAACAGAGTCTTTTTGCCAAAAAACTCTTAAATCCTTTATGTCAGTTTTCTGAGAGTTTGCAAAATAGCAGGATAGGTATGCAGTGTGATTGAGAAATGACTTCACCTGATGCACACTGGCAGCAATACCTTAAACAAAGAGAGAAGAAATTAAAATTTCTATCAGCTACAAAAGAACACCAAGGATTTGCGCTCACAGAGGCAACGCTTAACAACAATAGCAATAAAAACACCAGCCTTTAGACACAAATTCTCCCACTAGGTATGACAGGACACATAGTTCTTCAAACTGACTCAGTCTTGTGGAGTTCAGTCATAAAACTGTTTCTTATTTTTCTTCCTATATTTTACTTTCCAAGGAAGGCCTACAACACAGAGGTTGCGAGCGTCTCATTTTAAAAGACTTATCTGCAGGGAAAAGGTCCAAACCATTTTTGTATGTAGTATCCTGAGTGTAATGAGAGTCTTCCACAAAGGAGATAGTTGCGCAATTTCTTTGTAAAAAGTTGAGTTCATTCTCCTAATAAAACAACAGAGCATTGCAGTTTTGAAGAAAATGTGAAGTGCACACTGTGTAGTAAATGTTGGTGACCAGAAGGTCAGAAACAGGTGAACCCTTTCAGTCTCACTGAAGAATTAATCTAAAGTTTAATGACAAATTAAATGTCAGATTTAACTGTTCTGTAATTAATCTAGAGTTTAATGACAGATTAAATGTCAGATTTGACTGCTCTGTTGCTGATCTTGTTAACAGAAATAGTCAATAAACACAATTATGCCTTCATGCAAAGAAAGCATGAACTGTATTACACAAGGGATGATTTTTCTCCTGCTTTCATTAGTGCATGTATCCATTATTATGGATGGCGATGGGCTGGGAGGACTGGTTTTTCTTGGAATGAGAAATGCAGTCCTCTGTCCCAGAAGATACAAACACCTCCGCTGTGTTCAAAAGGAGGAGAAGATTTACAGTCTCTCTCCTGGTGCAAAGTTTTGACTGCTCTTCCAGAGCACCAGACTGCAAAATGATCTCTGCAGCTGCCTAAAACTCCAGTTGTCCCATATCAAACTGTCAGTTTTCAATTTAATACTGCTCTCCTCTATAATATACAGAGGTGATATACACACATTTTAAAGATAGATTTAAATCAAAAATTTAAGAGCAACATAAGTGTAATGTAAAGATATAAAGTTAAAGACAGAAAGTACTTACTGTATATTTTATAGAGTCCCTGCACACAATTTAAATACATGTCACATAGGCTATATGACCTTGATTGTGCAACAGAAATGATTAATTAAAAGAATGAGCTTCTTAGTGGATGAGAAAGTATCACATAGCAGGACACAAATAATCAAAACAGTTTTTACAATTAAAAATGCGCCCTTTACCTGGGAGAAGTATCACAGCATAAAGGAAGAATATGCAGACCTCCATGATGCTGTGAGAGGAAGAATGAAAGAAATATGTTAGAGGTTGAAAACACTCCAGTAACTGCTCCAGTACTCCCAGAGAAGTGGTAAAGCAAGAAGAAGTTTGAGTGCGAGACAGATTATTGAGAAAGTTAATCTCACCTTTTTCCATGGACTGGTGCAAGGACTTCTGTGTACTTCACCACCTTTAGCAACAAGAAGCATGCCATGACAGATGTCTGGTTTACAGAGAAGGTGATGTGGCGCAAGAGTACTGCAGACAGGGTATGCCATGGGAAGAACACAGAGCCCCTGGGGTGCAAAGGACAGGATGAGTACTCAAAAAGTCTGGTGCGGAGGAAAGAGGAATGGGGAGCATGCTTGGCCCGGCAGTGTGGGGAAGAAGATGGGGGAATTGAAAGTAGAGGGGGAGGAGAGGGTGACACAGAAGGAGGAGGTAGGGGAGATGGCACGATGATGTCAGCTACCAGAAGTGATGAAGTGTGTGACCTTCAGTTTTGTAAGAGGAACCTATCTTTCACGACAGTAAAAGATTACTGAGAGAAATCCTACATGGTTTAAAGAGTTGAGGCTAAAACAGCACATAATTTATGGTCAAGAAAAACTGGTATCTGTTTAGGAAAAAGGAGAAAAAAACCTATGACTCATCTCATAAGCAAAACACTTCTATGGCTGCTTGGGTTCATGTTGTACAAGGGCCTATAACCCTGGTAAACAGCCAAATGTCATCCCATGCACTGGTGAGAGAACAGCACCTGCATCTGACTGGCCTGCAGTTGCTGGTTTGCATTTTAGCAGTGCCTTTGTGTTTTTCCTGTGCCTTTTCCATATATTTGGGAGAAGCCTCCACACCACCCCTGCCAAGGTCCTTCACTCTCCTCCTTTAAACAGCTCCAAAGAATCCTGTTTTACTGGAGCAGATGTAAAAAGTCTTTAGCTCTCATACTACTCTAAACCAGTGAGACTGCTGTCTGCTGTCCTGACTGGTAGTACAGCTTCCTGATGGTTTCCCATTTTTTGTCATGTTTTATTTTAAGCTGGTACACTTGGGTCTTTACCTTTACCCTAGGTCTCTGTGAGCAAAAGTCTCTTTTTTTGTTTAATACAGAATTCCCCTCAGTCCACTGACATGTTTTTTGTGTGTGTGCTGTAATGTACTGTACTGTGAATGATATTTTGTCCAGGCCAGATTCATCCTGCCTTTTCTTAGGAAAGGGGAGAAAGAAGCCCAGATGTCTCAGAGGATACAGATAATTTTCTTTGTGATCCACCTGTCGTAGCAGAAGAGGAGGGAGGGCTTGTAGAGACTCCATTGTTGTAGAGAGGTCATTCCCTTTCTGCTTCAGCCGCCCTACTACACGGTGAACAAGGGGTTTTCCTCCTAGGCTGGGCCCCACTGAATGAAACCACACAACTGATTGCCTAAATAAAATTGCCTGTGCCAAGCCACTGACAACTACAGAAACTCTTTCTCAGCAGTCATATTTCCCTCCCGTGAATAAGAATTTTTACTTCCAGTCAAGTAAAAAAAAAAAAAAAAAAGCATAGGCTTATTTTTTGGATCCTGTGCGGGTGTGTAAGAGAAATTAAAACAATTTAGCAACTGGAAACATAAGTGAAATAGAGAGACTGTACTGCTATAGCTAGGCATGTTTTGCAATGACTGCCTCACAGCAGCAAAGACCAAAACCGGAACTGAAAGCAAGAGTGAGAGAGAGAAATAAAACCCAGGCAAAAATACCAGATAACACTGCTTGCCTTTCTTTATGGGTTGGATTTGGATCTGTGAGGTCAGAAGTCTCAAAGATCCTGCATGGTTTCCTAGCTGCTGTCTTCCAGGAGAAGGCATGTTTCTGGGGATGGCTGCATGAAGAAGGATCGCGTGAGTCTGCAGGGGGGTGTACACCCACTTTCCCTGCTGAGGGAGGTAATTGAGTGCGACAAGCTGCTTCTCTTACGTGAGATGCTTAATAGAGAGTTGCTGAATCATGAATCAGGCCACTAAAACTTCAGTGCTGCAAGCAGCTTCTCTTCCCTTTTACAAGATGCCTTTAACCAGAAAATGCAAATCCTGGGAGCCCGTGTCCAGAAGACTGAGGGGAGGAAGGAGAATTACACAGACTCTGTGTTCGCTACTTACACCCTTTCTTTGGCATATTCAATACAAATTCTGTGCTCAGTTCTTGTTTATAGCTGCAGGCCATTGGAAGTCTGGTTATACCCCAGTCAAAGTCATAGCAGTCAAAGGGGACTAGGTAAGAGAGGAAAGACAGACTTTGCCTCAGGGTTCGGCCCGCTGCTGGCAAATGGTGCAGACCAAACTGCCTTCTTCGTGACCGTGGCCCAGTTCATGAGCACTCTGCTCCACTTCAGAGCACTGTGGGTCCGTGTGTGGCTGTGCAGTTTTTCTGTTCACGTGCTGGCTGCATCCAGCTGTGGAAGTGGCACTTTTTCACGATGCCAGTGATAACTGATGAGATGGGAGTGGTTTGAAGACCCAGGGCTTAAAAATTATCTCTGACATCCAGAATTATGGGAGTTCAGTCCATGGGGAGGTAACCATTTTCCCTTTCTAAATAAGGCTAGGACTATGTAGTGTGTCTTTCTTGCTTTTTGAGGCTTTGTCATCCATTTCTGGAGATGTCCCCATGACTCACAATTACAAATCATGTGTGGATGTCAGAGATGAAAAATGGAGAAGTATATTAATTGAAATTATGTCAGTATCCAGACAGTAGTCACACTCAACCCTTTATTTACTACCTCTGCAGTCCAATCACTGAAAGGAGAAGAAACCATACGAGTACATGCACTTTACTGGCCCTATTCATGACTGCTTTGGTTTGGCCCAAACCAGTCTGAGAAAAAGTCATGAGGCAGTTCCCACTTGGCTGAGTACAGGGGGATTCCTTCCCTGAAGAAATCTAAAATCTGTGTTCAGGAAAAAGAGGCAACATCACTCCCTTGACTTCTGAGGGAAATTGCCAGAAAGCCCTGTGCAACTTATTTTGAGATTGGCTTGTGCTTTCTGTCTCTTCATTCTTCCAATCTAGCATGTGAATCCAGCACGTGAAAACCCAATACGCACAGTGAAGCGTGAAGGTCTTGGAGTAAACAAGAGCTTTCTATCTGGTATGCTTGCCTGGGTTTTCATTTGCTCTCTTTTTTCCTGTTTTCATTTTTGGATGTAGTCATCATCTTTTGCAAGACACTGTCAAATCTGTGCTCTTTGACTCCTAAGTTCCTTCACTGCCCTTCAGTTCCTTTCAAAATGTTCATTTCTTACATGTTTTTACATGTAATTAGTTTATTTTCATACATCGGGTAGATATCTTCTATGGGAAAACTATCCTCCCCCATGTTTCACAATGAACTCAAAACAAAACTGGCTGCCAAACTAGTAACCTACTCTTTTGACTTTTCTAGTGTAGGGAATTTTTCAAAAATTTCCACCCAGTGCAACACTGAGTAGCTCCCTGAGCAGTGCTGTCAGCCTCCTGGAGACAGGACATCTGGTGCCTAAGACTTTCCACCGCTGACCTGGAAGCTATCCTAGAGACTTTTAAATGAAATTCTGCTAAAAATGCATTTACCAGCCATTTCCCATATTGTAAACACAGGTTGATTTGAACAAGTATTATCAAAGGAAATCACAACTTAAGAAAATTCCCTTAACATGGCAAGGTCAGAGAATTCTAGGATGCCCTCCACCCAAATGCTAAGCCATACAACCACATAAATATGCAACAAGGGACGCATTTTAAAAACATACCATTACCCAGGCCACTTGTGTTTCCTATATGCTTCTCCAGTTAGAAAGTGGCACTGATTTAATCAATTGCTAAACTTTTTCTACTGCTCATTCTTTCAAAACAATCTTTTACTCCAAGTTACATTTAAAAATTCTGGGCTTGTTGTTTAATTATGTTGTTATTACATGAAAAATACCCCTCTGCCTCCCTAATTTTTGATTTCTGAATGCATTTTGTATTCCTTCCCACTATCCGCTCTTTCAGTAACATCCTTTTAGTATATCTAAGATCTTCAGGAGAACTATGACTTTCTCTATGATTCTGGGATCACTTTGCTCTAACATCCAGAAACTCCTCTTTTAATAAAAATTAAACAACACCAATTATTTAAATAATACCTTTGGTCCAAAGATCATGGAGCATTCCACTGCCTCTGCAAGCAGAATTCTTCATCCACAACTAAAAGGCAGGTATCTCTGAAGGAGAGCACAGCAACTGCCTAACGACACACAGTCCCGCAGCACAAATCATAGGACAGGAACACGTACTCCACACAAGTGAAACTGGGGGGGAAATTCAGAGGGGAAGGATGTCATCAACCAGAATGAGACATTCATTTGGATTAGTTGTGGTGTTTATTCTGAGTTCCACCTAAAGGACAGGTCAGGCTGACATATTTTTCCACACTCTAAGCTACACCTGGCCACAGAATTGGCAAGCTGGTTGAACCACTTCTGCATCACAGGTACCACAACAGGTGATGTCTGTCCTCCTTCCCCAGCCCTCGCACTTGCCTCCAGGTTACTCAAGCAAACTTGTCAGCTGGGAAGTAGCAATTGCCAGATTCACTTCTCGCCAGATCACACTAACCTGTTTGACTTTGCAATGAAACAGAGAAGGAGCGTACCCCTGTTCCGACACAGGTGACAATTTAGAGATGCCAGCTGATTAACAGACCAGTCGGTTGCTGGAGTTTCCTCAAGAGTCATTGTACAAAAGAGGGAATTGAAATGCCCACTCCCAGGTTGTCCCTCTTCTGAGCCTCCTACTTCTGCATAGGACGCTTTGCCTGGAAACGGCAGCACGGCTACACAATGCAGTACAGGCATAACCTCAAATAGCAGTTTGCAGGGCACCTCTAATAGCACGATATGTACTGGCCACAAAAGGATGAATCTGTAGTTGGTTCCTATCCTATACCCAAACTCACCTAACAAGGATTAGCAGCCATACTATATATTTTATGTTTAGTCCACAGGTATTGCATTCCTTATTTTCAATAAGTGTCTTTCAAAACCAGCTAAGCATGTGACACAAACCTCATATTGCTTCTTAAAGAGGAGGGTCACTGATTAGGAGCTACTTTTTCTTGTGATAAATTAATCTCAATTATTAAATGAAGATGTGATATTCAGAAGTGCAGTTAAATGAGCCAAGCCCTCCTGCTCTCAGTTCTAGTACAGAAATCACTCTGGGGACACATACTGATTTTCTCACAGTGTTTCTCATGGCACATTAACTGATTTACAAAGCTAAAGGAAGAGGTTTTGCCTTTTGGTTTTGGCTCCCTCCCTTCAACCACCAGAATTACAGTCGCTAGGAAGAAGGGACCTGATTCTTCTATCAACTGGTGTAAATTCAGACTGCCATCCTTATAACATGCATAATCAGAAAATGCCCTGCAGATCCACTTTGGTCCTTTTGCCCAGTTTCTGATTATAAATGTCCTGCTCCAGGAATTTAGGAAATAATTGTGCTGATGCTACTATTGAATGGGCTCTGGCTCATTCTGCTATAGATTGGTCAGCTTGCCCCAGGGAATAAGGGATGTGTGTGAAGCTGCTATGATTAGCAGCTGTGACTCAAATGAAATAAAGAGCAGCTGTGGAGTCACTTTACTAATAGCAATTACATTTTTACAAATGTATGCTCCTACTTGTTTATAGGAGCATTATAAAGGCTTGCCTCAGTAACTGCTCAAATCATTATCAGACAAATAAAAAAGCAAAACCACTCAATGGAAAGCATTGTTACAATACTAGAGAGTACCTTATTTCTTTCTCCAGGCTTCCTGCCTCAGAGGCAGCAAAATACTCCAGTCTGGATCCTGACAACACAAATGTTCATTCTTTCCTCTGTCCTCAGTGCCTGTCCTCCACCATATGCAGAAAGCCCAGATCACAAAAAATAACCTCTTTCCTGTCACAAATCCATATATGCTTCTTACAGAAAGCACTCGCTGTCCAAAAGAAGCTTCCTCTTTTTAAGCTGAAATTCCCCTTCTTTCAAACCGTATTTAACTCTCTGACAAGTGTCAGTGTTATTCACAGCGTCCCTGAGCTGCTGTGTAGTCCTGGTCTTCAAGAAAACCTTTGCTTGGATTTTGCCTGAAGGAAATAACCCTTTCTGAATAAGGCTTAGTTTTCATGGCTGGCAAATTCCACTCACTTTTGTTTGCTTAAATAGGTCTTATATGCATAGAATGGGAAATAGATTTGTGGGCAAGGACTGAAGTTTCTCCAATGAGACTAGACAAAACTGTCTGTCCTTCCCTAATACTCTGCTGCTGAAAGTCACCAAGTTAATTTAAGATCTGATGACACAATAAAAACACAGCTGAATGGATTTTTATATAAGAATGGTTATACCAGGACTGATTTCATAACATTTAAGGGAAATTAGAGAAATGTAAGGTCATACCTTTACCACAGCTGCCATGCTTGCCATGGTCTAACTGATTTTTCTATATGACTGAGTAAAGAAGTTGTGCTTATGTGTTTGACTATTTGTATGTATAATTCTTTGATAAATTGATAACTTCATTTTCCCGTACTGCCAATTTATTTACATGGAATTTGATTTCTCCTGTAACCTCATTTTGATTCTGCCAGCTTATTAAAACCTGAAACTTTGTCATCCATTAAGATTTGTTTTAGGATGGCTTATGAGCACGCAGTGAGCCTCATAAAAGCCCAGCTTAATGACTGCAGTTGTTCTTGCCAGCCGTAGATCAAACACTACTCACACCTGAGTCTTTTTTGTCTGAATCACAGTCTGTACATGGCATTCAAAAAGGAGCTGTCCGGGGAGAAAAATCCATCCTATATCTATTACCTAGTAAACATTATTAGAAATTAATTCTACATTGGTTTCTCTACGCGTCTTTCTTTGCCCAGGACAAACTACTCAACAGCTCTGATTAAAAATAGAGAAGTAGGCTGCTATGAGTGAAAAAGGGGAAGCTTTTTCTCCCGTCTGTAGTAATCAGAGAGCTATAATTTGCTTTTAACTCAAGTTTCCTGTGAAAGCAGCCAAAAGAATAATTTCTTCAACTAGATTGATTAAAAACTAATTGGATCTAATTTAAGTGTTTTCCAAACATGTTCAGCAAAATCTAAAACCTAGGAGCTTTTACAGGCTTCAATTTTTTTACTTGCTTGCAACTTAGTCTTGTTGTTAACAAGAAAAACGGGAGATGCATAGATTTTTCAGAGATGATGGAGTATCTTCCCCCCACTCTAAGATGTCCCCCAAAGTATTGATGGATGAGAACTAAACATTGTACTGGAAGTAATCAAATTGGAAATGCTAAATAGCCTTTGTCTTTCTGCCTACAGAGTCTCACATTTATACTGAACGTCACACAAATTTATTGAGTTCAGTTTTCATCTGAGTCAAATTGCCAGCCAGCCAGGCTGGTTGCAGTTGGATGAGGAGGTAGTGCCCTTTGTATGAGCCTGAGTAACTTTCGATGTGGTGGGATTTGGTTCCTTGCTCATGGTGAAAGTTTTGCTATGCATTTATAGGTTAGCTTTGCCTATACTGTTACTGATAATAATAGACATTTGATGCTGATAGCTCAGTTTGCAAGGTATTGCCTTGTTGAGCGGCATCTGAAATAGGAAACCAATGTGGCTAAATCAGAAGAGAATCTAAAATGTTTGGAGCAAGACAGAGACAGTGTGTAGGCAAGGAAAAGAAACTAGATCAGGCTTGAATTGAAACACGTAAAAATTACATAAGAAGACCACAGAGAGGCAGGGATTTTGTAGAATAGAATTAGGAGTTAGCAGCAGATAAGAATGTTTCTGAGATGAGGTTAGTGAGAACATCCTCTAAGAGTTCTAGGGGGAAAAAAACACTTGATTGTAGATTATGAACAAAAGGTAAGCAATTATTCAGAAAGACAGACTAAACTTGAAAGCCCAGGTTTATGAGTGAATTTTCAGCAACTATTGAGCCACTTTTTTCTCACTGAAAGAAAAACCTTGAAATTGGAGAAACAATATGAAAATACAAAGTAAGGACTGAAAATAGATCTCCAAGTTAGCATACATAGAAAGAGCAAACACGTTCTTTGTTGAAATAGGTCACACTAAACATTGTATATATTTCTAATACAGCACAAACCTAAAAGCTGACAGGTATCTGGAAAGATGTTTCCTTGCAGCCTAGATTCCAGCTCTGTAGAGGCTTCTCCTGGAGATACATAGCAGCAAGGACAGGATGCTATAGACTGCACAGAGCCTTGCTGAATTTCACACCTGTGCAGCAGGGGTGCATTTGCCAATGTGGAGCTGCTTGTGATACTGCAAGACACTTACATTATGATAAGATGATGTGCAAGAGATTAGCTGAAGCATATGTGGACATATGCCTGCCACCCACAGCACAGGTGCGAATGCTGTGAGCAGCTCAGGCTGCATCCCCCATGCTCAGCAGATGCCCCAAGCTGCCAGAGGGCCAAAGTGCAAATGGCTGAAATCTTGATTATCGTACACACAGGTAGTACTTACCAGCTTAGTGTTATAAGTAGATTTTACTTATGGTGGGCAGACATTTTGTCGATACTTGCCAGAGTGGGAAAAGTATGGGATAAAATGGTCAAAGGCAAGCAAATCTGGTGTACTGAATCACGTGAGGCTGTTGAGAGGTTTTCTCAGGAAGCTGGTCTTGGGTCTTACTGGGAGGGAGGTAAAGGACATCCTGAAGGCAGGGATCTTAGTGCCCTAGGAAATTATGTAGCCTCCAAGTAAGTGCTGCCTTCCTTGGGAACCCCAGAAAGCTTCCAGAGGAACCATGTGATCCATTGCCTGAGGCTGAAGTAGCCACCAGGGAGGCAGGTGAGAAATCGAGAGCAGCCCAAATCCAGGGTAACGGCAACTGTGGCAAAGACAACAACCCAGTTTATGGTGAGAGAACCCCCTCTGCCCTGTGTAGTATCTCAGTTTTCTGTTAAAGGCATAAGGGATGCCAAGACGTTCTTCATTAGCCACAGAATATTAAATGCTGATGCAGAAATGATGCTTGACTGATTAAAAAGTAAGATGAACTCCTGACAAAGGTGTGTTAGAGTAAACAACAGGGAAGTACCCAAGGTATTGTTAGGAGCTATCTTGAGACTCTGGAGGTATGATTATGAAATATTTTCAGCACAGTCCCTCTAGAGTCTCTGGGTACCACTAAGACCAAAACCTCCGCTAAGTGGCCTGAGGGTACAAAGTACGAAAGGATTGAGAGACCGAACTGTATTGCTTATACTGCCTCAGTCACAGCTCATTCAGACAAATGAAAACAACCCTGGCATGGAGTATTCCCCAAATGGCTCATACGGGACAAATTTTAAAATCTAAGAAAGGTGATAATACATTCTTTGCCATAAATTGATAAGACAAGTTTTGTAGACAGAGAAATATCTTTTATTAGATCCAAATATTGATAGAAAATACAGGAAGAGCTTGAAAAGGCTTGAAAAAGGCCTGAAAGCCTGCTTTCTTTTTCCTGTTATATGAGTAGCTCCAACAGAAAACATAATCTCTCTACAAATCTTGCTTCGCTTAGACTATCCTGGCTTCAGCAAGACTGCTATTGTAATGAAGGCTTTGCGTGCCCACATCCAGAAAACAAGAGATGCTAAACAGAGAGTTTGCACAGCTCATGGGGAGAATGCAATGCTTCAGAATGGAAGTTTTGACAATTAGCACACTGAGGAGGGAGCCACCTACATGAGTCTATGGGAAAAGGCAGCACAAATACGTCTTCAGTCTGACCACTTACTAGGATGTGGCTTTCTTGTTCTGTGCTAATAGGTACCTGCTTTCCCTCAGGATTCACAGTCTAGAAGCTGCTTCTGCTAATAGGCACCTTTATCACCTCCTTATAAAAAGAAGGATGCATCACTCTATCAGAACAGCACAGGCAAATCCCCTTTCTCTTCTTTAGGAGCCAGGCCACTCACTCAGGACACAGGAGGCCCAGGTTCATGGTCCTCATGAGAAGATTCTGACTTACTTTTTCACACTGCAGGACTTCTCTATGTACTAAGCTAAAGGCAGTCCTGGAGTAGGACTGAATCACTTCTGAACTGGTTCCACTTTGCACAGAAGAATTACAAAGTCTCTGGGTCAGAGAAGGAGAAGGAGCAGAATGATCTCCATTTTCTAGCGCTTCATCTGGGACATAGGGGCTTCATTCATATTGCTTCTCCCAGGACTGTATTAAGAGTTTTGCATTAAATATTATTATGCCAAATTCTGTGGTGGCTTGGGGCTGAGAAAAGAAGACCAAGAATGACCTCTTCTGTGAGAGTGCTCTCATCCTACAGCTAAAGCAGTATTCGCTCTTCACGGGTTCAGGAGTGGTTGAGAATTGCTGTCAACCAGGGAATAGCTGTCTACAGTGCTATTCCATAACATGAGATGCGGAAGTATACAGATATCTCATAGACAGAACTGGGAACTGGCCTGCACTCTCTCTACCTCTGAATTAGGGCTCTAAACAGTTAGCAGTTGTAAAAATAGTCCCAGTCTAATAGGCAGAGAGAAACATTGTCCTAACCATATTTCAAAAGGAATAAGCACGCGCAATCCAATTTTGTGCAGAGACTGACTCAATAAATATGTTCCGAGTCAACCAACTATGTCAAGTCCATCAAACAAGACAAAGAGAGGAAAGGCGTTCTCCTGGGTCTTGGCTGGGACTGGGTCTTGCTCAGGCCTGAATTAGTAAGCCCTCTCAAAGCATCTCAAGTTTTGTCACCTGGAAACCTGAAACCCTGGAGGCCTATGGAACTTAGCTTAAGTAATGGCTGAGAAGGGGCTTTCATGTTTGTCATTCTGTGTTTGGATGCCTTAAATCCAGCCCAGGAGCCATCTTAGATACTCAGAAACTTCGGAGGATTTGGCCCTAGCTGGACAGATTTTGTCCCTCCCCTGCCAGGGGCAGCTCCTGCATTGCTTTCGGTTAGGTCTTTGGTCGCTGGGGATTACCAATGCCTGCTGAAAATACATCCCACATCTTCTCATCTCATAGAACGCAAAAACTTCTGGTGATTAAAGGAAATCTCATAGAAGGTTCTGCAGTTCCTACTGCAATTCCTAGGAGCAATGGCCAGCGGTGCCTGGGAAAACACTCTAGCCCTCAGGAAAGACTGAGTTCTGCTGGTCCCAGGGCCCATTTCGGCAAGTCCTAACAGTTGCCCAGGAATGAGACCTGCGTTAGAGCTCTCAGGCACACCCTTTTTAGTTTTGATTCAGAGAAAGAAGCAGTTGCTATTATGGGGCAGGGAAAACTACATTTAAACTTCAGCCTTTAGGGCTATTTAATTGGCTGTGTCCTACAGGATGTTCCGGTTAAACTGGGAGCAAGGTTTATTTAATATACAATGCCTAAGTTTTGCGAGATGAAGATTAAAGTATCCAGTGCATTTGGAGAGGATTTCTGTCTCATGGCTTCTGGTTTAGCAACTTGTTTAAACAAAATGTGATTCTTTGATGTGGAAGTGGTGGTAACACACAAGGGAATTAAATATATAAAATTTAAATTCAGGCAATGAGCTTACAAACACTTAACCCTGTATATATGCTGATGTACTGAAGTGCTCCTGCCCATGCATCCTATAGACTCACTCGCTCTTCTTCTATATTGTGCTAACTGAAAGAATTATGACATCTGAGACCGGAGCAGAGAGCACGTCCTTTTAAACTCAAGTCCTCCCAGAGCATAAGAGATTCTGGCAGTCCTCTTAATAAAAAAAATAAAAAGAAAAACTGGCTGCAAATGGAAGAACATGATCGTAGTCTGTTCTGCAGTGCAAATTTGCTGTGTGGAAATGTTATCAAAAGAGAACTGACATGTGAAACAGAAGGTTTTGCTCTTAAATTGTTTGCTTTTTATATGTAACAAAATAAATTAAACTCATTACTGAAAAATAGAAATAATTATGTAAGAGGTTAAGTTGACAATTTACAATCACTTTTGTGTGTGTTTTTAATAAGTATTGAGAATAACTAGTTGCTCTTTGAAGCCATCATTTGCAGGCAGCAGCAAAAATGTGAAATAAATAAGCCCCTTGGAACAAGGCTTGGGTATTTAAACCTCTTTCCATACTCTCCTATGCCATACTCTGCTAATTGTGTTTTTCTTTGCTTAACTAAATTTCTTATTAATGGAACTACAGACAATTCTTTTGCCAGGGGCAACCTTCCTCTAGCTAGTGTGAACAAAATTACTTTATTTCCCTGACCCTTAGCTGCTAAAAGGACCAAGAATGACTGAAGAATTGTTGAGAGAGAACAACATATCGACAGGTGCACTGGGAGCATCAAAGAAGTCAGAGAAAATATTGGTGAATTAGGTCATCAGTGAAACTAAGCAGCCAGAGGAAATGAGAGAAACTGACATCATCATCAACTCATCTCTTATCCTATATGGGATTTGATAAAAGAGCTGTGCGATAATCTCTTCCCTGTCCAGAGAGCTTCATATTTTGAGACCCTTTTATTATTGCTTTAAAAGAGAGTGACAATATGCAAACTGCCAGCAAAAGAGTACAAATTTCAGGGTTTGACATGGGGCTAAATTGAAGATAATCCCCTGAAGTCAAAAGGGACGGCAAAAGGGGAGGAAACAGCATATTTCAGAGATGTGAGATGCGACATCCCTCAATACATTTGGGGAGTTACAGAGAAATAAGGATCCCACCCGCAAAGGCAAGCAGCACAGGTAGTTTCCTCTTGGACCAGCAAGATGCAGACTACTGCTGTCCTGAGGCTCATCCAAAGCAGGCGACAGCTCAAGACTCTGCAAACTAGCCTACAGATAGCTTGCCTACTGGTGAGTAATTTTTGTAACCTTTACAAAGTGTGATTAAGTGTGTGTGCATGGTAGCTTGTACAAATCCAAATATGTAGAAATTGCTATCTTAAATCACCTTGCATTGCGAGGGTTGGAAACTCTGTTTGTAGGGTATTAGTTTGCCAAAATGAGAAACAGGGTTTTAAGCCATTTTGAGCAAAACGAGAGCAATTAGGTTGAATAATGGAAAACTGCATAAGTTGCTCAATAAACAGCAATTTTGACAAGTCTAGCAGCTGCCTCAAAGAGACTGAAAGAAGGTTATGTTTGTTATATTACCATTAGTACGCATTTTTAAGGCTCAGACAGGTAATTTCTCAATCTGAATCCCACTTATGTTCATCTGAAGTGCAGTTGTTGACTTCATACAATACCTTAAAAATATATTAATTCACTTTATTCCAGCTGTAATGTTAATTTGAGCATTTTCTTGCTTGATTTCAGTTAGCTTAGTTGGAAATAATGTTTTATTATGATATGAATGCACTTTAAGCTTGTTTGTTTATTATTAGGTAATAATCCTTGTAAAAGGCTCTCAGGCGTAGGGTTTTTCCCTTTCAGAAATGCAGTAAGGTTATACAAGATATAGTCACTCTGCTGGTAAATATTTGTCTCTATCTCTTGATGTGTACCCGTGTTCTTCACAGCACATTATACACATCTGTGTAAGACACTTGCTTACCTTATCTTGGTAAGAGTGGCTGGAAAGCTGCTGCCCAGCTGAAAAGGCCCTGGGGGTGCTGGCTGACAGCCGGCTGGAACACGAGCCAGCAGTGTGCCCAGGTGGCCAAGAGGCCAACAGCATCCTGGCTTGTATCAGCAATAGTGTGGCCAGCGGGAGCAGGGCAGGGATGGTGCCCCTGTGCTCGGCAATGGTGAGGCCGCACCTCGAATGCTGTGTTCAGTTTTGGGCCCCTCAGTACAAGAAGGACATTGAGGTGCTGGAGCGTGTCCAGAGAAGGGCAATGGAGCTGGGGAAGGGTCTGGAGAGCAGGTCTTATGAGGAGCAGCTGAGGGAGCTGGGAGTGTTTAGCCTGGATAGGAGGAGGCTGAGGGGAGACCTTACCGTTCTCTACAACTACCTGAAAGGAGGTTGTAGTGAGGTGGGGGTTGGTCTCTTCTCCCAAGTAACTAGTGATAGGACATGAGGGAGGTTTAGATTGGGTATTAGGAAAAATTTCTTTACTGAAAGAGTGGTCAGGCACTGGAACAGGCTGCCCAGAGAGGTGGTGGAGTCACCATCCCTGGAGGAGTTCAAAAAACGCGTAGATGTGGCACTCTGGGACATGGTTTAGGAGGCATGGTGGTGCTGGGTTGACGGTTGGACCTGATGATCCTAGAGGTCTTTTCCAACCTTAATGATTCTATGATTCTATGATCTTTTAAGACCATTACTTTAGATGCCTATATATACCTCTGTGTGTGTGTGTGTACTATATTAACAGTGTATGAATTAGGAAAAAAAATGTAGTTATTTGTAATTGTATATAACTTCAGGTTTGATGGACTGTTTGTATAGTTATGGTCTCCTAAAAATCTATTTGGTCCACACTGCAGTTCCCACTGTATTTTGTCATCCCTCATCATTAGGCTGCACTCCTTGAACTATTGTAACTTATAGAACTCAAAGTACTTCATCCTGAAATTGCATTACGTATAAAAGCCAATGGATCTTGAAATATTCTTCAAGGTTATTTAATGTACTTCTGTTATCTCATTACAGTTATGGCAAACCCAAGTGAAAAGCTGTGGACTTTATTAGCAATGCTCTGAAATATTTAGTCCATCAGAATGTGCTAAAAAAGAATTATATAATCCACAAACATTTTTTTATACATTCTAGATTAACATTTATGTTGCAAAGGCAAGGTCTCCAAAGCTCAGAAATCCCTGCATACATTATAGTGCTCCACCTGCCTTGCCCAGTGCATTCATTTATGTACGCCTGAAGGAGCAAGGTACCAAAACTAGGATTGTGCAAGACTGGTATAGTCATCATAGAATCATAGAATGGTTTGGGTTGGAAGGGACCTTTAGAGGTCATCTAGTCCAACCCCACTGCAGTGAGCTGGGACATCCCCAACTAGATCACGTTGCTCAGAGCCCCGTCCAATCTGACCTTGAATGTTTCTAGGGATGGGGCCTCCACTATCTCTCTGGGCAATCCGTTCCAGTGCTTCACCACCCTCATTGTAAAAAATTTTTTCCTTATATCCACTCTAAATCTACCCTCCTTTAGTTTAAAACCATTAACCCTTGTTCTGTCACAACCCTTTAAGTACCAAAAGGCTGCAATAAGGTCTCCCTGCAGCCTTCTCTTCTCCAGGCTGAACAACCCCAACTCTCTCAGCCTGTCCTCGTAGGAGAGGTGCTCCAGCCCTCAGATCATCTTTGTGGCCCTCCTCTGGACCCGCTCCAACAGGTCCATGTCTTCCTGTGTTGAGGGCTCCAGAGCTGGATGCAGTACTCCAGGTGGGGTCTCACCAGAACGGAGTAGAGGGGCAGAATCACCCCCCTCGACCCACTGGCCATGCTTCTTTTGATGCAGCCCAGGATACGGTTGGCTTTCTGGGCTGCAAGCACACATTGCTGGCTCACATCCAGCTTTTCATCCGCCAGTACCCCTAAGTCCTTCTCCGCGGGGCTGCTCTCCATCCCTTCATCCCCCAGCCTGTATTGATACTGGGGGTTGCCCCAACCCAGGTGCAGGACCTTGCACTTGGCCTTGCTGAACCTCATGAAGTTCTCACAGGCCCACCTCTCCACTTTGTCCAGGTCTCTTTGGATGACATCCCGTCCTTCTGGCATGTCAAGTGCACCACTCAGCTTGGTGTCATCTGCAAACTTGCTGAGGGTGAACATGATCCCACTGTCTATGTCATTGATGAAAATGTTAAACAGCACTGGTCCCAGTATGGACCCCTGAGGGACACCGCTCATCACCTGTCTCCATCTGGACATCGAGCCATTGACCACTACCCTCTGGATGCAACCATCCAACCAATTCCTTATCCACCAAACAGTCCACCCATCAAATCCGTACCTCCCCAGCTTAGAGAGAAAACCTCTAAGTCAAAACCTCTTTAATAGAGACAGATGTATCTGCCTATGTGTAGTACCATTCAAACACCTCCTTCAATGCAATATTTCTGTTGAGTACTATTTTTATCCTACAAAAAGTCATGAGCTGCATTAGAGTACTTCAGTACTATGGCATACTAACATTTGAAATAAGACATGTTTTGAAAGACTTCGTTTTTATGAAGCATTGGGTTGCAGTCTGGTGAGGAAAAGATCTGAAGAAATGGAACAGCCTTAATAAAAAGACATTTTAATTTTACTGATATTATCAATGACATTGACCTGCTCAGATGTTAACGATGTGCGCTTGCAGCCCAGAAAGCCAACCGTATCCTGGGCTGCATCAAAAGAAACACCTCTGGTTACGATGTGATTGAGAAGGACAGAGAGGAAAAAAAGAGTTTCTGAGGTATGACTATACAGGGAAGATACAACTACCTTGGTTTAGGCCTGTAGATCATAGAACCATGAATAATTTAGGTTGGAAGGGACCTCTGGGGATCATCTAGGGGAACCTACTTGCTCAGAGCAGGTTTAATTAGATCAGGTTGCTCAGGGCCATGTCCAGTCGAATCTTGAACACTTCCTGGGAGGGAGATCCTGTAACCTCTCTGGGCAACCTCTTCCAGTATCTGACCACTCTCAAGGTAAAAGCAGCCCAAACCAAACCAAAACAAAAAATCTGATGTATAATTGGAATTTCTCATGTTCTAACCTGTCTTTTGCCTCTTGTGTTATTGCTGTGCACCTGCAAGAAGAGATAAATCAGAAGTGAAGGTTCCTGAATGCCTATAGACCAGTATGCCAACTAACACTGCCTAGGAAAATACAACTGAGGTAGCAGGGTGGAAGGAGAGAATAAGAGGAATATGAAAAGGGGCAACCTTTTAGCTTAGAAGGGTTAGAAAACTAGCAATTACATTGATGAGTTACACCTAAGCAGGTTTCTACAATGGGAAGAATTCAAACCTGCACTGTTTCAAGGAAATGAAAAAACGGAAGATTTGCAGTTACCAATTAAACATCAATAGAGTTCCCTTTTTTGTTCCGAGACTTTCAGACTCTCTGGCCAGAAGGCACCTCCCTTGTCTGCCTAGGCTGACCCTCCCTGTGCAGAGGCTGGATAATGTTTTTTCTGAACTAGATCAAAGAATGTCTTTTAAAAAGAAATCTAATCCTGTCTTCTGCATTCAAAGGGATGGCGACCTAACCACTTTTTCCAAAAAGTTGGTAAAATGTCACTTACATAACTTAAAAGCCTTACCAGCATAAGGTAAATATTTTGGACTTCACTACAAGAAATAAAGATTAAAGTTGGTGAATTGGAAGTTGGTGGTTGCCAAGAGACCAGTGTTCATGGCCTGATTATATTGAGCGTGGCCAACCACAGGAGAGTCCCAAACACAGACAGCTTCAAAAGCTTTAATTTATCAAGCCTCAAAAAAGTTTTAAGCAGAATCAGTTGGGGGAATATATCTGGGCAGAACAATGTAAATGGAAGGTGGTAGCTCTTGAGGAGGGTTTATTAGCTGTCCAAGAATCACTATCAAAGAAAAGAACATTGGCTGTACTGTTTTCAGTTGCTAAGGGAAAGCCTTGATTAGAAATAAAGAAATAATTTACAACAAATGGAAAAATCGGAAACAGGTTATAAGAATGATGAATGAGGAGCCACAAATCCTGGAAAATTGATACGGGAAGATAAGACTGCCAAAGAAGAAGGTCTCTGGCTGGAAGGTCAAAGGACAATATCAAGTTATTCAAGAACAGTAGTATTAAAAAAACCCCAAACCCAGAAATGTTTGGCCATGGCTAGATGCAGCTGATAAAACTGCTTCTAGCAGTGCAGAAAAGTCTGAATAATAATTTCTTTACTATGTTTGGAAGAAAGTAGTGTGATATATGTATGTCAAATTAGACTGGTGAATTACTTTCTGACCCACTAATTACTGACATGTTAAGTAACAGCTGCTAACATTGTTAAATATGCGGGCCTGAATTATTTGCTCCGAAGAGTCGTAAAATAATTGGCCGAATTGACTTCTGCACCTCTGATAATTTTTAACAGATTTTGGAGGGGTGGAAAACCACCAGAATATCAAGTCTCAGTGATAATATTGTGTCAATATTCAAAGAGAATGAGAATGATACTGCTAATTATGTTAGTTAGCCTGATTCAGTCATGGTAAAATAAGGGAAAAGTGGTTAAGGGATTAGCTGAGAAAGATCTGAAGAGTAAGATTATAATTCATGTCAGTTAGCACATTTTTAGGGAAATTAGTCAGCTCAAAGAGTTGTGCTAGCTGGGAAGACAGCAAGTTACACTGATAAAGACGACAATGTTGATATAGTATATATGGACGTTTATAAGGCAGTTGATTTAGTACCTCACTACCTGATCAAAGAGTTTGCACAGTGCAATGAGAAGAGATCCCACATTAACTGTATTAATACCTGGCTAAATGACAGCTCCCAGTATCTATCTGCAAAGCAGAAGCTGTCACTGAGCAATCGTGTTTCATTACTCAGAAGTGAGTATCCGCTGGCAGTGGGCTCATCAGGTGGTGTATGGTGCCGGTTCCTTCAAATCTGCTTTTGGGCAGCTGTGTTGTGACTAAGCACATGCCGGTAGGTGGGTCTGTGCACAACAGGACCATGCTGTGGTGCAGCTCCATGCGTGATGTGAGCAATTGTGAAGAGCCCGAGGACTCTCACCATGGTTACTCTAGCTCAAAATCATCGGTAAAATGGACCACAGCTCCCCCCAGGTAGTTTTGAAAGAAAATACCCACTTTCTTAGCGAAAGAGTGGAAGACTTTGGCTAATAGTCTGTGCTCACAGACAAGTAGCTCAGGGGAACCTGGTGCAAATCAGGACAGAGGGTCTAATAACCATGGGCTGGCTTTTCTTGGGTGGGAAAGCCATCTTGAATCCACCCTGGCTGTGGCAAAAATGCCCTGACTGCATGTGTCTAACAAGATATGTTCAAAGTCTTGTCACTTAATTAAGTCAGAACTTTTCTTTTTCAACACATTATTCAGGTTTGAGACGCTTTGGAGATAAGATTGTAACAAAACAGGAATCCCCCCCCCCCCCCCCCCCCCCCCGCTTTCCTGATGAAAGAGGCTGAGACTGTTTTTGCTTAAACTTAACAGTAGAAAATTCAGCAACTGGATAAACCAGGCATGGGAAATTTTTTTCAGAAGACAATTATGGGTAATTGCAATCAAGGGATTAGAATTTAAACCCTTATGCAACCTAACCAAAATGAGCATTACTGATTCAATAAAACTAGATTGTAGATGATGTATCTTTTGTTTAATCTCAACTTTTCAACCTTTTTTCTTTTTTTCCAAAACAGGGCTCAGTGTAGCACATATTTCTCTGCTTCCCACAACCTGTGTCCTGGAACACTGAGCAAAGGCAGACTAAAGGGAATTTTTGAAGGATTTTTCAAAATTAATCTTGGGTGCTTTCTTCTTAGGTGCATTTCTCTTTTAGTGATAATAAAGAAGTCCCACAGTGGAACATTTATTCTGTCCTGTGGGGAATGTGTCATGATTTGTTTCCTGCCTGAAGACTGATGAAGCTGCTAGCATATGAAACGCTAGTTGTTGGCCATGCTGACAAAAAAGGCATTTGTAGTTTTTAAGAACTGTCATTAATCATACCTCTTGTCAGGGAGTGAGGAGTGCAGCAGTGCCAGCACATTTCTAAGAAAAGAAGGAGCTGAGAAAAAGGGAAGCGGGACTAAAGGATTGTCTGTGACTGGCCATGTGGCTATTTGGTGCTGTGTCCTGGAGGCAGAGTGGGCTGGTGAGAAAGGTAGTGGGGGTCCCCAGGCAAATGAAGGTGAGAATCTGAGCTGCTAATTTGGAGGGTAACTTTCACAATACACATGCCTTTGGGAGAGGTGTGGAAGGTGGAAGTAGGTTCCTTGCCCTAACTTTTCATTCCTTTGCTTCCCAGGGTCTGTGCCAAGACTATTATGTACCTGTGTACCTTAAAATGATTTTAAAAGTGCATCAAATTAGTTTCCTAATACATTTCAATTGTTAAACAATGTCTGTGAGGGATATGAAGTGTAGCTGATGACAGAGAACATCTAAGATGTATGTGCTGTCAGCAACTGTACGTGAAGTTTAGTGCTATAAGCTGTACTTAAAAGCCTTCTATCTAATGTAAACAGTACATTTCTTCTACCTGTTGGTAATTAGGTAAATAGACATGAAAAACATGAAATAGCGTAAGCAGAACTATACCAGGCACAGATCTACACCACATGGTACAGACATTTGTGTTATTTATTATGGGATATCCATAAACAATCACTGAATCTCTGCCTTGAGAAAAATTCAGCCAAAACTAAATTTCAGAGTCTTCCTAAAAAGAAATCATAAAAACTGAATGATAATGCTGGTACTTTAACAGAAGCATTTGAGCAAAAATGAATGGCTATAAATTAGTCCAACCAAATTTAAAAGAGATGCTAGAAGATTTTAATCACTGAAGAATGAATTTCTGGAACATCCTTGCACACTGAAATGTAGGTGCAACCCAGGTTGAGTCAAATATAGCACAAAGGAGGCAGAAAATGTGGGCATGGGATGTCATAAATCATAAAAATGTAGCTGATAAATTAAGAAGCTGATAGACCTAATGATAGGAGAATGGTGGGTTGGGGAAGGTGTCAGTTTAGCCACAGGCTTTCTGCCAGGATTGCTCCTCCACACAAAAGCGGGCAGAGTCGGAGCAAGCGTCAGGTAGAAACCGGGCCTGGAAATAGCTAGACAAGTCTTTGTGTCTGCACAGAAATGTCACGGCCACAGAGCACACTATGAAAGGGTTTCATGAGGCAACATCTATCAAACACATCAGAAGAACAAGTCTTTAGTACTGTAAAAAATCTGCAAGTTACAGTGATCTCTAAGGCCTTCTATAAATATCCTTTTGTCTCTGAGAGACACCTCTTTCCTGCGAGTACAACTTCATGTGATGCAACCGGCTCGCTCAGATCTGGGTCAGGTTTGTTAAGGAAGTTGATTTTCTGTAGTCGCATACACCTAGTTTAGGCCAAACACATGTGCTCCTCTTGAGATTTTGATGGAAACTAGTCAGTTGTCTGGGTATACTGCTGCACCCTTATTTACCATTTTGCCCTTTTTTCAAATTGATGCTGGCCAGTTACTCAGGCCTGGAATTTCTCCCGCAGCGTGGCATTTTACTCTTTGATATTTCAAGCTTGTTCTCTGTGTAAATAATTTTATTTCAGTTATTACTATTTCTGCTTTCACTTTCCCTGATGGTGTTCTGTCTGTTTGATACGTTAGAATATGAACCATTTGTGCCTCTTTTTATTAGGTATTCTCAGAAATTGCACATTCTTCCTCTGTCCTGCTTAGGAGGAGCTTATTCCCAGTCATTCCATCTTTAACCCCAATATTTTCCTGCCTTGTGTGTACCTCTCTGTGAACTAGTTGGACTCATCACTACAGTTGCTGGGCTTTTACTTGGTATTTGAATATTTTCTATTACACCTGCCAGCTGCTGTTTTGCTGACATTGTTTGGCATGTTTATTTCCTTTGCAATTTCATTTGCTCTAGTCTCTACTGTAATAGTTTAAAACGGATTGCTTAGTATCATGTAATCTGTGCCTTTAAAAGGCCTTTGGGATTTTGATTCAGTGGTCTTTCAGATATTCCTTTCTTTAACGAATCACAAGTTTTCTGATCATTAATGAATAGTCCTGATTAAAAAAAAAAACCCAACCACAACCACAACAAACAACAAAACTCTTCAGGCTGGGGGAAAAAAATCCTGCTTCCTCTTTTTTTTTTTTGAACTCTTACTGAGAAAATGGGTAGCATTTCTTCCTGTGGAAACAATGTTCTTCCTACCTTTGCATTAGCATTTCAAAACAATGTTCCCCTTTATCTCCCTACACAAAATACAGCCAATACTCCCAAAACTAGTGCCATTCCTTTAACTGTCATCTGTTTTACTAGCCCTAATGATTTACATGTACAACAGAAAGTGCTAGTTGAATCTGAACTTTTTCAATATTTCATCAGCATCTCTCATAACTTTTAAAGCTCCAAGTCATTTACACAGTGCCACCCCAGAGACTTTGGAACTTTGTTTTTATTGTGATTTTTCTGTACTGAGGTTAGTATTTTCATCCAACATCTTAGAATCATAGAATCATTTAGGTTGGAAAAGACTCTTAAGATCATCAAGTCCAACCATAAACCTAGCACTGCCAAGTCCACCACTAAACCATGTCCCCAGCCACAACATCTATATGTCTTTTGAACACCTCCAGGGATGGTGACTCCACCACCTCTCTGGGCAGCTTGTTCCAGTCCCTGCCAACCCTTTTGGTAAAGAAATTTTTCCTAGTATCCAATCTAAACCTCCCCTGACACAGCTTGAGGCCATTTCCACTCGTCCTATCACTTATTACTTGGGAGAAGAGACCAACCCCCACCTCACCACTACCTCCTTTCAGGTAGCTGTAGAGAGCGATAAGGTCTCCCCTCAGCCTCTTCTTCCCCAGGCTAAACACCCCCAGCTCCCTCAGCCACTCCCCATCACACTTGTTCTCCAGACCCTTCCCCAGCTTTGTTGCCCTTCTCTGGACACGCTCCAGCACCTCAATGTCCTTCTTGTACTGAGGGGCCCAAAACTGAACACAGCATTCGAGGGGCGGCCTCACCAGTGCCGAGCACAGGGGCACCATCCCTGCCCTGCTCCTGCTGGCCACACTATTGCTGATACAAGCCAGGATGCTGTTGGCCTCTTGGCCACCTGGGCACACTGCTGGCTCGTGTTCCAGCCGGCTGTCAGCCAGCACCCCCAGGGCCTTTTCAGCTGGGCAGCTTTCCAGCCACTCTTCCCCAAGCCTGTAGCGTTGCCTGGGGTTGTTGTGACCCAAGTACAGACCCGGCATCATCTTCCACTGCCGTGTTCTTTTTTCTATATTTACTGGGACTTGTGATTTCCACTTTAAGGACTCCATTGCATTCCAGTCCTATTAAATGCAAATTTTAGGGAAGAAAAAGAAAAACATAAACAGAAAGCACAGCACTCATGCTGCTGTCTTTCAGCCTGACTTCAGTCTCTGCCTCTCTCCATGAAGGAGCATGTGAAAATCTAGTGATGGTACAACACAATAACTTGCCAGTGGTTATTTAACTATTGGATGGAACATGAAGTTCCATTGCAGCATTTATGTGGAGGCTGGATAGGCTCTCTGAGGCATGAAAGGACTAGCTGTAGAGCTCTGAAGATGTTCAGGTAAGATCAGCAGGTTTTTATTCATGCTTGAGAGAGAAGGGATGAAGCTGGCTTCATTCTTCCTGAGGGGAGATGGCTCAGTGTTCTTACTTGTCGGAGTGTGTGCACATGCTTGTGTGTGTTTCTGGAGAAGAAAGAGAATGTATAATGATGGTGAAGGTATATAATCATAGATACAGTAAAGCAGAAGTTCCCAGTCTAATCTCTGTGGGCATTTCCATCAATAGTGGCAACACTGGTCACCACAACCAGTAACAGCAGCAGCAGAAAAACCTTTTTTCCTCACCTGTTGTCACGTGCCTAGATTTCCCCAGAGAAGCTCTGCTTTGGTATCCAGAATTTCAAACTTGCTGGAACCAGAGGATTTTTAAGCATATCTAGTAGATCCAAGTGGCTGCAAGTCTCCTGCATAGTTGTTCCAGCTGGGCAGCTGTCTGTCTGGAGGTCATGATGGTTTCAAACACCCACCTCGTGCAGTTGCTGCGTACCTGTCAAGTAGAGCTAATGCCAGGAGGATGCACTGGACTCGATTACCATCTGTTTGCTATTCAGTCTGACCAGCATTTCCAGGAAATGCTGGGTTCATTGTGTATGTATGACATTGATTCATACCTTAATAAATGCAGTATGATCCAAAAGCTCGGGCCTACTACTCACACACACCTACATACATCTGGGAAATCCCAGACCAGCAGTAGGAGGCCACTCAGCCTCACACGGCACAGCTGGAATACAGGCAGGGATCCGCTGGGATTTGTGACTAGAAAGCCTCATGCAGTGGGAGTGGGGAGGGTATTAGAAGGTGCATAAGGCATATCCTAGCTGCTAACTAGAGGCACTTTAGAGACACCATGTAGGGCCTTTGCTGGATAAATTTCCATTGCAGCTTCTGCAGGGAAGGCCTGCAGTGCTAGCCTGATGTTTGGGTATGTGTAATTACAGACCCAAGCACAAACTCAGCTGAGAGACAGTGGGAAGGAAGACTGGTGGCTGCCTGAGGGCTGGGTAGCTTTAGACAACTTGGAGGGAATGATGGGGGAGAGGGAGAAAGTATTATAAAAGTGAAGGGGGGGATTATTGAAAAGTGTAATAGGCAGACTGACAAATCAAGAGAATGCCTTGTGTTTGGGTGATGAATGTAATCTTTCACAGAGAGCAGTTCCACTGGCTTGACTTTCAACGTGCACAGAGGTGGATGGGAAATCTCTGCTTTACTGTTGCCAATCCTGATAGGCACCCTGATGGCTTCACAAGGCAGCAAGGATGAGTACAATGCTTGGGACACAGCAATGCAGCTTTCCCTGCTGCACATGTCAGTCTGCAGTTAGCTAGGTAAATGCAGGGTAGACAACAGTATGCTAGGAATTTGTTGGCTGGGCATAGCATCCATGCAACAAAGTCATGCATTTGCCCACTGTAGCTGATGATGGTGCCCGTGATCTGGCTTTTTTGGTTCATTTGGAATGAGGGAGCATTGGTACATGAACCTCATACAGTCCACGGCTTATCATGCTAAATGACAGCTACTGTGTCTGGTCAATTTGCCTTGATGCCTTCAACTCAGGCTTGAGCTAGCCTGGGAGATCCCAGGTATAAAGGTAATATAGCTATAGTGTGGAAGAGCTTCAGTTTGTGTAGAGCCTTTCTTCTCTCTGGACCTGTGGCTGGGCTAATGAAGGGAGCTGCTAATGTGAGAGCTGGCTCTGTTATTTTTACATCAAGTGGTATATTCTACTTTAACAGCAGAATTCTTCACTGACCGTCCATGGACCGAGTCTAATTCAGTAGCATGAGCTAAATGAGAACATTTTACCTGAAGATTAGGCTTCCAGAGGACTGGCTTACCAGCTTGTTGTGGTTCTAAGGCAGTCTACACTTGAATGGCCATCTTTCTTTCATGTTTTTTTTCTCTTTCTAAAGAGAAATGTCTTTTAATTGCTCTTTTAGCATAGAATGAAGATAATGCAGAACTATTGACAATGCAATGATAAAATGTCAAATGGCAATATATGCAGGGGCCCTTCAGTTTTCTACATATATATGACTGACTTTCTTTTAATAGAAAACATATTTTTTTTTTCTTTCAATGTACAGATATAGAATAAAATCACTTGAAAGCAAAGAGTGAAATTGGATCTCATTAAAACATGGAGTTAGTGAAATGGTGACAGATGGGCCCTGCTGGGAAGGAGAAGATCATTGAACGAGACTGGGATAAGTTAGTGAGTTTGCAATTATAAAGCATGTGGCTTTGTAATTTCTAACCCCCAGTTCTGCAAAGTAATCAGTGCAGTTGGGCCCATATACCTGCAGGGAGGCTCGTAGAGACAGGCATGAAGATCTGTGTAGAGGAACAGAGACATGCAGATATTCCAAAACATAGCTGTAAGGAAGTGAGTCTCTCTCTTTTCTAGCCAAATTTTAATCTGCCCTCTCCGGAATGGAAGAACACTTCACTATGAAATATGAAGCTGATTTTCATGCTCCCCTGTAGTGGTTACCAGACCTGGGCTGGAATTTTAAGAAAAACATGAGCCTTTCAAACACTGATTGATCTGCCACTGTTAAGTGTTGTCCATCTCAGTATGCCTGTGGCAATGGGTGACAGGTTATTTACTTATGTTTCTAAGAGGACTCTGACTTGTTTTTTATAATGTTGAAAATCTTTATCTTGACTCATTTCTGTAATAAACTTTTGGCAACTGGAAGCTATAATTTATTTACTTAGAAATTTCTCATCTCCATTATCGTAAAGATGTCTTAGCAATTCTATTTTTAGGATTGCACAAATGGGGCATAAATCCTGTTTTTCTTTCAAAGCAGATTGTGCTTGGATGTAAAACGTCAAATGTGTGAGATTTGTGTCCATCTGAATGATCAGCTTGGTTTTTATTTCCAGGGACAACCTCAGACATCAAGTCCCATCATATGCAAACCCAGACCACCATGCAGATGATATGTTTAACTTGTTACACAATCTCTTCCATACGTTTAACAAGCTCCAATAATTTAGGGATGGTCCTCTCAGTGCACACTACAGGCAACTATTTGGTCTCAAGGTCCTGAAGCCATGCAGCTCTTGGCCCTTTTTTCTGAGCATCTTTGGAAAACTTATTTTCACTTTCTCAGCCAAAGAATGCCAGTGCTGCTGCTGATCCCAATACACACTTGTAGATCTCACATTTTCTTTTACAATCTGATATTTATGCCCATTTTGTGTCTCTGTACAGAAGTTGCCATGAGTAAGTTCATTTTTCATAGCTGCAAATTTACTGGTATAGTCTAATACTCTTTCATGGTTCCCAGATTCCTTTTTGATGTGCAAGTCCTTTCATGCCTTAGGGAAGCACAGAAGAAAGCATGGAAGTACTTGAAATAAGGTGTTGGAGGTGCTCTAGGTTGGTATTATAGGCCAACTGGGTGTAGGAGGAGCTGGTGTTAGTGATGAATCAGAAATGCTAGGAGAGGGGGGAGGCACATCAGGAAAGACTGGGAGGATGCAAAGCTTGAAGTGACACAGCAAGGGCAATCGCACACAAAATGTTACCTTTCTAGAAGCACTTTGAATGGACCTGAAAGGTGCAAGACTGCCTTTGTGAGAATCAGAGACAAGGAAGCAAGATGATGCCTAGGTGGAACAGTTTGGCTGAGGTGATGGATGGGAAAGTCCGTATCGTTGATATGTTACAGAGAAAAAACTCAACAAGGTGTGATTCAGAACTTGGATGTGAGGATGTAGGGAGAATTCAGAGCAGAAGACCATGCATGGGTTATGGGTCTGAATTAGGAGAAGATTGTGTTCTCTACCTCGATCAAGAAAGGAAGTAGGAGAATGAGATCAGGGCAGTATTAATCATCCTGCTACAGCCACAATGAGGATGAGCAGGGCTAGTCTTCCTCATAAAGATCTAAGGGTAAGGGTTGTTTGGAACAAAATGGGATCTGAATTTGAGACGTTGATTTGTGAGTTGTCCACATAAAAATAATAGCAGAATGTATGTTTACACACATTCAGCAACACAGTATATAGAGAGTAGAGAAATGGGCCAAAGACCAAAATCTTGTGGCAAAGCTTGGCTGTGGGTGAAGAGTCTCCTCCAAATAAGGAATGATTGGAGGGATAGAATGAGAAACATGAAGACAGAGTCACAGGAGCCACTAGAGACTAGATCTCACAAAGAATGTACTCATGGGACCCCAGTCACCATTGGGTCCAAGAGAATGTGAATGCCATTTCGAGCTGTGTCAGACTTTCCATGGAACCCGGGGGCCAGAGGAAAGACTGGGGAGTGTTTGGGAGAAAACTGAAGAAGAGGCTTTGTGAATAATGATTGCAGACTGTGTGCCCAGATTGTGATGTGAGAAGGGATCACTGCAGTCATTTCAAGAAGAAAGAAATAATAGGTGGATATGGATCTGTACTTCCACAGGACTTACTTCGTCTACCCTTGAAAAATGTAAACTACCCTAATAACTTTCCGGAAATGTTGGCTTATGGAAATAGAGTGACTTTAGTGCTGATGATCAAGCACCTTTGCACCTCAAGCTCCCAGTTACATTAGTAATTGATCAAAGACAAGGCAGTGAGTACAGGAAATTCCTGGTTCTTGTGAATACCTTTAGGTTTCACTGCAAGACACTTCTGAGAATGTTCTGGGCATCTCTGAGAAAACACTAATAGATGCAGAATCTATATAGCGTAGCACAGGCTCACAACAACAACTAATTCAATATATTTAATGTTGTTCAGCTACAGAGCAACACCACTTCAGTGTGGAAAATCACTGGCAGACTTACAGGGATATGCATATTACCCGGAATGACAGAACCAAAGGATGAAAAATTACTCCTAGACTTTAGTAAAGAGTAGGGAAATAAAAATATGCACAAAATTGTAGAAATAAAAAACTTCATCACGGTTTAGACACAGACGCTTTAGAATTTGGAAAGGTCATCATAAAACACAAAACCTACGGAAATGTCAGTTCTTTGCAATGAGCTGAACACAAAGAAACATTTTATAAAGAAATTGGAAGCTTCTGCTTAGTCTTGTAAAGCAGAAGAAAAACTAGCAGTTGGCAGAGAAGAGTGAAGCAAAGGGCAAAAAGACTGAAAAACAAAAGTCTTCATGGGCTGATCTTTTTTTTTTTTCCAGACTGTGTGTGAAAGCAATTTAACGAGTGAAGACTTGAACATATTTGAAGATATTTGACTTTACCAGATCAAAACTAGAAGACAGCTGAAATGGCCAACAGACCAGTTGAAGCCTGTTGATCCTGTAGTAACAACATAAAATGTTAGGTTTAGTTGCTATACTGGTTGGAGTGCATTGTAGGATCATGGATAATGCAGCTCTTTTCGTGTATGCCCTCTCTTTGGTATCTCTGTCCCACACTGCTTCTTTGTTTTTTATCACCCCATGGCAGAGTTCCTCACTTCATTCTGTTTTTTGCTAGGGCAAGGCTAGTGAGCAGGATCCAGCTGTGTGCCGCATGGCATTGTTGCGGGTCTTCTTTCTAAAAAACAGAGAAGAGGAAGCAAAAATATAAGCTGCTGGAAGGGTTCAGCTGGGTGGACACATGGGAAAGGCCATTATCTCTGATACGTTATGCAAAAAGATCCAGCAAGGCGCGATTCATAGTTTGGATGTGAGGACATAGGGAGTGATCAGAGTGGAAGAGTTAGTCTCATGTAGAAGAATATGGTGTCCTTCACCTTGATTAGTTAACTTCAGATAACCTGACTGATCCTAAGAGTTTATTAGTCTGGATTTTTTTGACCCACTCACACCTGTGCCACTACATTGACCATCAGAGGTTTTTTTATTAGCTCAGCTGCTTTTCCTCCCTGGAATCCTCCCAGATTAACCTCTCTTGAGGGCTTAATTTCCATAGTACACCACAGTCAGACCAGAAGCTGAGCACTAACCTTCATTAATTCAGCATGTCCAGCTGGACTTGGGACATTTTTTCACAGGCCAGCATAATTCCCCAAAGATTCAAAATATTTAAAGCAAAGTATAAGACTGATAACAGGCCTAAATGCCTGGTATTACTGTTACCAAACCTGCTTTGTTCAGATATCAGCAGCTGCTGTGACTGGGATCAAGGGCACCCCACTCATGGGCATTGGCAGCACTGGCAGCAGTGGAAGCCACTCTTGGCTCTGTGCCTGCTCTACCTGCCTGCAGGACACATGCCTCAACACTTTCTCTCCCGCTTTCTTTGTGTATTTACACCTGTAGACTGGATTCCTCACCCTTTCGGAGCTCAGCTGGGGGGTTCCGCGCAGGGAGCTGCTGCCTGCCACTCCTACTCAGACCTCATCCTATCGGTCCTACCACAGTCTGGGGATGCTGCCTTCCACCTTGGAAGTCCTCTCCTGCCCAGCTAACTTCACTTCAGCAGGCTGTACTGACCTGTCCTCTCCCCTGCCTTTATGTTTCCTTGGCTGAGATTCAGCCTCCTCTGCCAGGTTTGCTAAACACGCTCTGCTCTCCATAATCTGGGAGTACTGAAGGCTCCAGCGATCTTCTTAAATCTTTAAAGAGTGAAAAACAACCTACTTTGAATAGAGCTGGAGCTGCAACTTGTCTCCTAAGCTTATGGACCTGCTTTAGTTCTTTTAACTCCTCTGAATCTGGTTGCTGCATCTAACTTGCCCAGGCCTTTACTTGACTTTTCCTTTCGCTTTTGCATGAAACCCTTGACAGACCCGGGAGCTTTGGCTCATGCATGCGTGCAGGCAGCAACGCATGACTGAGCAGGGTAAAACGGTCACGTTTAATATTTGTAAAGGGCAATTCCGATGTTTTCTGCCTGTCATTTCACCTATGCCCCTTCCCATAACACTTCTGCCTTAACATTCCCACGGGTTTAAAGAGGCTTGGGGAGCTGGGCGGCTCAAACAGTTGAAGTCACTAGACCTGGCAGTATTTCTTGCAGAGTCTCAGCCCTCAGTTGTCTCTGGACAGCTGCCCCAGGCTGTGGGCTCTGCTGTCCCGGCCGATCCCCCAAGATAAACCGAAGCAACCACACCAGGGGATGCAGAGGCTGATGCCTTCGCAGGGCACCGGTATGTGCTGCCTGTGCCTACATCACACCTTGGTGGGCTCCCCCGGGCCGTGCCTGCCACGCCACAGGCAGCGACCGCTCTTCCATGGGGAAGATACTAAGAGGTTCCCAGGACGATGACGTGGCTGCGCGATGTTTCCCCCCGCAAAAAAAAAAAACAAACAAAAAAAAAACCCACCTCGGGTTTTGCTGCCCGACCCGCCACCCTCACCCACCGGCCGGCCTGAGAGCGTGGCAAAGAGCAACGCCAGCGCTGCCGCAGTGGTGCGGCGAGACACCGCTTCCCGCAGAGAGCAACGCCGAGCCGTCGGGGAGGCCGCTGGGTTGCCCTGCCTGCCCCTGCCCTGCCTCTGCCCCTGCCCTGCCTCTGCCCCTGCCCTCCCCTGCCCCTGCCCCTGCCTCTGCCTCTGCCCTCCCCTGCCCTGCCTGCCCCTGCCCTTCCCTGCCTGCCCCTGCCCCTGCCCTCCCCTGCCCTGCCTGCCCCTGCCCTCCCCTGCCTGCCCCTGCCCTGCCTCTGCCCCTGCCCTCCCCTGCCTGCCCCTGCCCCTGCCCTCCCCCGCCCTGCCCTGCCCCTGCCCTGCCCCGCCTCTGCCTCTGCCCTCCCCTGCCTGCCCCTGCCCCTGCCTCTGCCCCTGCCCTCCCCTGCCCTGCCCTTGCCCTCCCCTGCCTGCCCCTGCCCTGCCCCTGCCCCTGCCTCTGCCCTCCCCTGCCTGCCCCTGCCCCTGCCCTCCCCCGCCCTGCCCTGCCCCTGCCCCTGCCCTCCCCTGCCTGCCCCTGCCCCTGCCTCTGCCCCTGCCCTCCCCTGCCCTGCCCTTGCCCTCCCCTGCCTGCCCCTGCCCTGCCCCTGCCCCTGCCTCTGCCCTCCCCTGCCTGCCCCTGCCACTGCCCTCCCCCGCCCTCCCCCGCCCCTGCCCTGCCTCTGCCCCTGCCCTGCCCCTGCCCCTGCCCCTGCCCCTGCCCTCCCCCGCCCTCCCCTGCCCCTGCCCCTGCCCTCCCCTGCCTGCCCCTGCCCCTGCCCTCCCCCGCCCTCCCCCGCCCTGCCCTGCCTCTGCCCTCCCCTGTCCCTGCCCCTGCCGGGCCCCCCCGATTGGGGAACGGCGCGGGCAAGCCCCGCCCCCGGCCCCGCCCCTCCCGCCGAAGGGGCGGGGCGCTCGTGGCAGCCGTCTTCCCGGAGCCCTCGCTCCGCGCAGCGCGCCTGCGCCGCCCGCCGCCGCGCAGGCGCCGTGAGGGCGGGGAGAGGGTCCGGAGTGGGATCGCGGTGGCCGTTTGCCGGCGCCGTTCGCAGCGGGGCGGCGCGGCGGGGATGAGCCTCCGCCCGGCCCGGCTCGAGGGGACGCGGGCGGAGGGACGCCGCGCGCCAGGGGCCGGGCCCCCAGCAGCCCGCCGCCGCCGCTCGCCGTTACCGGCGGCGTCCCGCAGCCGAACGGCCGCGGAGCTGAGGGAGCGCCGCTGACCGGAGCCGCCCGCTCGGGCCCCGCCGGCCCCGCGGCGTGGGAGGGGGGCGCTCAGGTAGCGGGGCGGCCGCGCCCCGGCCCGAGCCCCCGGGGGGGCGGGGGCCGTTGGGGCGGCCCGGCCCCCCCCTCCCCTCCCCTCCCGTCCCTTCCCCCGCGCGGTGGTTCGGCGGGCGAGGCGGGGGACGCGGCCCGGCGCCCGCGGGGGAGGATGGTGGAGCCGCCCCCAGCCCCCGCGCCGGGCCGGGAGGCGGCCGAGGCGAGCCGGGCCCGCCCCGCCGGGGCCGCCCTCCGCAGGGGCTGAGGGGGATGAGCCGTGCCCGGCGGGGTGGTCGCTAGCGGAAGGATGACCACTCCCGCCCTGCTGCCGCTCTCCGGGCGGAGGCTGCCCCCCCTCAACCTGGGCGCCTCCGCCTTCCCGCACCACAGGGCTACCTTGAGACTCTCCGAAAAATTTATCCTGCTCCTTATTCTTAGTGCCTTCATCACCCTGTGCTTCGGGGCGTTCTTCTTCCTCCCCGACTCCTCGAAGCACAAGCGCTTTGACCTGGGCTTGGAGGATGTGCTCATTCCTCATGTGGACACCAGCAAAGGGGGCAAGAACCTCGGCGGCTTCCTCATCCACGGGCAAGGGCACGACGAGCACCGGCACAGGTGGGTGCCTTCCCTGCCGGTAAGGGAGCGGCGAGCGGGTCCCCGGGGGAGCAGGACCCGGCTGGAAGGGAGACCCGCTGAAACACCGGGTCCTGCCCGTACGGCTGTCGCTCGTCTCTCCGACATCCTCATGTCATCCCAATGCCCGTCAACTTCCGAGCGCTAGCCTTGAGTCCTCCAGCTGCCGTCGGTAGCTGTGGCTCCATGTTTTCTTTTCCAGTGTAAATTTAGCCTTCTGGCTGGCAAGGGCTGGCAGGGTAAATATGAGCTCTCCTCCAGTGACCGATGATCTGTTCTCGCCCTAGCCAATTCCCTGGGTCAGATGTGGAAAAAAGGGGGTTAAGTTATGGCATTTGTGGAGACAGTGTAAGTGGCTGAAAAACTGCTGCATCTTTCTTATAGCTTTTATGTGCTTACTCCAAAACAGCTGCTTGTTCCTGAATAGAGTAGCAAGAACTTTGATCTGACAGCGACTTTGTGCTGTGACCCAGAGGCTGTCAGCCTACGATGTGCAGGACGCAGAGCTAGGGTAGATGGCATAATTGCCTCTTCTGGCCCTTAAAATCACTTGTTATAATGTTATTCCAGACAATTGGAGGTGCCGGTGGCGAAGTTTCCTTAATTGTGTTTGCCAGTGTAAAGAAATTGGAGATAAAATAGTAGTTAAGGGTAACGAGGATAAATGTCATGCCGTTGATAGCTTTTTGGGGCCACCTAAAGCTTTGTGCGGTGCAAGCCTCTAAATGTTCAAGGCTGGGTCATGTGAAGTTAAGCCTTCAAAACTGTGACTCAGAAACTTCAGTGAGGGTTTTACAGTATATTTGCTTACTAGCAGACTTTAATTGCTTAAGTCCTACCCTAGTGCCTGGATCATAGTGAAGCTGACTGATCTCTCTTCACTGTCAAAGATGTATAAAATGTGATGATGACTGGTGATAAAATATATGCTCTTCAACACTCAAATTAGTAATAGTGAAATTTAAAGAAAGGTTACTTATACTGATAGCGTTCCTTTGAGAACAGTTTAAAATATATCCTATTGACATGATACAAGAATTACTTAAAGGCTGTTTGTGCTAGATTAAAAGGAGAGGGTATAATTGCCTCTTTATTCATCTGTTATGAGTTATAAAGACTACCTGAATACTATGGTATTTTTCATTAAGGCATCTTTGCTGTTGGATGTCTTGCAGCACTTATTATGAGCCCTTTCCCCCTAACTGAAAGGGCATGGATGCTTAATATTTAACAGGGACTTCTTTTGTCTAGGATGTTAATTGCTGGAGCTGTTCAGTGTTGCACAAAACACAGGTTTAGACACTCTCTAATATGCCTTTGAAGTTCTCATCTTTCACTGTCGTTTTTGTGTGATCTTATTTCTTAGCTTCCCCAGTCACTCTGGTACGTGCAGTCAAAATCAGGTTTTGAAACAGAAGACAGATGAAACAAAAAGAGGCGTTCAGCAGAAATTTTCAAAACTCCAGCTGTGACTGTTATACCTTGTGTTGCCCAGTAGATGGGCCGTAGAAAAAGGAGTTTGTTGATATTGATGGTTCTGGAGTGATGCTCTTGATTAACCTACTTATGTGGGTCCTTTTCAGGTTTCCTCTTCCAGTGTAATTACTGAGGCTACAGCTTTACTAATGATACAAAGCGAGTTACTACTTTCGTCTGTCACGTGTAGATAAGCAGTCAGAGCTATAACTGTCAGAGCTAAAAGCATTTTGCTTGTTTGGGATCTGTTCTTAACTGATGACAGGATAACCACTTCTTTTAACTCTCCTGTGGTTCCTCCATAAGCTACGAATGTGTGCACCTCCCCCTGCCCGCTCCCCCCACCCCGCCGAATTGTACCTGTCACGTATGGTTTTTTATGGCCACCTTTTGAGTTGTTATTGAGCAACAATAGATATTATTCCTGTTGTTTTAGCCTGCAAACCATTGGATTACTCCAAGCATATCGTAACTACTAAAAAAAGCCTGCCTGCTTAACCTGCTTGTAAGACACTTGTGTGAAAGCCACAATCTGCACTGTGAAGCAAGGTTATGTGCTTTATTTCTGGAGCAACTTTTTGGGCTTATTACCACACAGTCTTATCAACAGGCTATTTGCTAGCCTGGTGCTGATGTGGTGACTGTTTTCCATAAAGGGGAAACACCTGCTGCCATTTTCCATGCTGAGTTCCTGCTTCTGGATTGTAGGGACGCTGACAGATGGTGTTTTGAGAAAGTAGAGGGTCTTCAACAGTGAATTCTAGATTACTTGTTATCTCGGTTTGGGATGAAAAACTTTTGCTCCTTGATAGTAAGCCGAACAAAGTCAAGTGTCAAGTACTCCATAGGTGTTGTTTTTTGAAAGGCACTGAGGAGTTATGGTGCAAAAGATCAAGAGAAAATAACCTGCTGGTAATTCAAGGGAGGATGTGGTCTAACATGTGAGGTGTGATGATGGATTGACAAGCTGTCTTTCCAAGAATTGTGAGGCTCCAGAAGAAATTGGATGAAAGGTTATTTATATGAAGTATACACTTGATCATAAAATGACAGGTGTGTCGATTCAGTCACTAAAGGAAAGTTTTTTCTGGAAATGCTGATACTGACCTCTGTCAAACAGTAAAAACTACATATCATGGTTATGCTGCTCCCTTGGTATATAAGCTATAATATTTTAATGCTCATTTTCCCCTACCCCTTAAATTTTGAGCTTTGTAGGCTACTGGAAGATACCCATGTTTCCATCTTCTAGCAAAATATAGCAATGATGTAGGTAGAGGGTTGTCGTGCAGCCATGCTTTAGTGGTGGGTGCACAAACAATGGTTCTCACTGGACCTTCTCTGTATTCCTCACATTGCTTTCCCACCTCTTCCCCTGGGCCCCCTTGACATTCTTGAGTGTTTTTATTATTATTGTTACAGTGATTACCCCTTGGTGACAATAACTTTACATCTTCCATTAACCTGTTTTTTTTACTGTGCCTGTCCTCCTTCCTTTTGCACCTTCCAGGCAGAAACAGGGGGCAGAGGAAACTCCCTTCCTGAATGTCTGTTAAAGAATTACAATGTCCTTGCCTATCATCCAAAGAAAAACAACTTTCTTGTAAGAAGATGGTTAAAATCTGGAATAAAACTGCAGTTTATATATTGGGAAATGGATGGGCTGTAGTGCAAATTAATAGTAATTTGTAGCTGTTCATTTCATGGGTAAGCTCTTCATGTGCACTTGCAGGATAATGCATGGGGAATGGGTTAGTACTGTTGGAGAGGTGTACCACAAAATTTTGCCTCTGGGAGGAGGGAGAGTGGAAAAGGCTAGTCCAGGACTTGTCAAGATACGTGCATACACATGCTTTTTAAAAATCGATTTCATTTCCCAAAGATTAAGTTCTCTCCATATTGCAGAGATTCTGGAATGAGAGCAGCACAGTTTTGAGGACACATCTTGCCAAACAAACTTGTGTGTTACTTAAAATTTGTTACACAGTTTTAGATAACTGTCACTTCTCCCGAACTTCTGCGTCTCCCCTGCCACACAAAAACACTTACGGTGTTTCACACTACCCCGTTACTTTCCAGCTATCTCCGGTATTTTATTCTTCAGTACCATGTCTGAAAGGTAGCTTTGGAACCAATACAAAACATTCCTAAGGTTTCTTGGCATCTAATGTAAATGAGTGAGAATGCAGATGCCCTGTAATCTCCTTGATTTATCAGATTTCTTAAAAATAAGATTATCTGTAATATGGGAATTGAGCAGACTTCTTTCTTTAATGACGTGTCAAGCAGCTGCTCTTTATATTACTTGACAAGTTAACATCATTTCTGTGGTAAAAGTACATTAATCTTAGAGGCAACGAATAATGTAATTTTATGAGCTCAAAGCTGCAAAGCCACTTTGTAACAGCACTTGGATTACTGTTGTGCCAACAATTCTGTCCTTCAGAATTTGCAGAGCTACATCTTCAGCTGCTAAATTCCTGTATATTACTTCAAGTCGTAATTCCTGCCTGTGCTAAAAAACCCCAAACAACCCTCATGTCATCGGATTGATAGCAGGTGCTACTAATACAACGGGCCACCTTAGCTGCCTTGGTCTCTGTGTGTAAGTAGGTATAGATCAGTATAAACCACGCCTTTGACTTTGTTTCTGTGGAGCTAAGGAATATTGACTTCTGTGTTATGCGAAGCTATAAGCACAGTAGTGTGATATGACCAGTTGTGGGTCAGCAGCTGTGTGGCAGTAGTCTAAAAGTGCTCTTTCTTCTGTTGCTCAATATATGATTGTCTCTATGGCAGTAGCAGCTGCTGTCCCTACTCTTAGGAGGTGAAAGCAACAAAAATTATTCTGAAGAGCTTTCAGTCTTAATTTCTTCTTTTAAATCCTGCATTTTTTTTAAAGCAACATGAAAGGCTTAATGGGCTTCTTTTGAATACCTTTTTCTTCTTTGGTCTATATGACTTAATTAGCCATAGTAGAAGTGGGCAGAGGAGATAATTTAACCTCTATTGCTCAGTGGGATCAGTGTCTCCTGTCATCCTCTACCATGCCATCAAGCTTAAAAGTGCAAAAAACCTCTTTGCTCTTCCTTCCCCACCTTTACTTGAGGCACAGCTCATTAGTGCAATTAGGAGTATTTGCTATTGTGATTCAGAGAACCTGGTTTTCCCCTGAAAAATCAGGAGCCACTGTAGTGCCTGGGCCCCAACTCCTCCTCCGTCCCATTTTCTGTTGCATGAAATTGAGCCTGTCTTCAGAGCAGACTCCACAGTCTCTGTGGAATGCGGACTCTGAGTTTAAGCTGAGGTGATTGATCTAGAAGCAAGGGGTTTTTAGGGTGCAACATGCAGGAGATGCAGGTCCTCCTGGTGATACCTATGGAGCTGAAGAGGGCAGGAGTAGTGCATTCCAAGTCAGGGCTAGGGTGAAGAAGTTGTAACCGTCAGGTGTCAGTCTTCAACTGTTGAAGCTATTGCAAGAGCTCTGCCCATCTTTATCTGGAGACTTCTTTCAGTTGGAGTTTTTAGTAGCCACATGTCATTCTCTACTCTGGACTCCATTTTGAGAAATGGTGTTGGTACTTGGAGGTTTATAGAAATTTGATTTCCCTTGCTTTCCTCTGGAGTCCCCACGTTATACCCTTAAAGTCAATTTGAGTTTCTCCTGAACCTGCTTGTATTATTTCTAAGGTTCTGCTGAAATTAATGTGTTATGTTGTAGGCTGAGAAATGCTTTCCTCTTCGAATTACAAAATGGAAGTTCTAGACCATCTGTCTAGATGTCCTCCCTCCTCCCCCCCCATCTGCTGAACAGCCTATATCATATGGTAGCGTGCTGCCTTCTTCAAGTTACTTTGACAAACTGGAGTACAGCAAGATATTTCCTGTATTATGAAAGAGAGGAGTCGAGAGCCGGTGTTCTCCAGTTCTTATCCTTTCCAGTTTAAAAAAAAGCTTTAACTTGTTGGTTTTCTTCATCATCTACACTTTGTCTGCATGCTGGAAGACAATCAGGCGTGGGAAAACTGCAGAAAGTCTGCCGGCTGGATTTAGGCCAGCTGGTGGGTGAGAGGCAGTAGCACTTTGGTTCGTTTGGAGCTTTGTAGATTAAAATCTCAAAAGAACTTCACCATAAATGTGGGTTGGTTGATGATGGTAGCAGTGTAGGCAATAGTAAGCAGGACGGCTAGTTGTGGACACATTGCACTGTAAGAGTCCTCCCATCTTCTGATCCTTTCAATTTCCTCTAGTGAATACAAACATCTTGATCCTACTCAGCTAGTTCTGAGTTACGGGGTTTTGCTTCCTTACAGCAAATGTATGTAAAACTAATTACAGGTTTGGTGACATCACGTGTTGTATGTGTGCAGGTTTTCATAATAATTGAACTGAGACTGAATATGGACAAAGAGGAAAAATTTTGTAACACCTTTCTTCTCTTCTTATGTCCTTCCCTTAGAAGCCCATAAAGTCCAAAACATGGTCAGTGCTTGTATTCCACCATCCCGCACTTCCATTACTGCCGCTCTCAATGTTGCAAAAAGTCTTGTCTGATGGGTAGGCAGCTGTTCCTCACGGTAGATATTCAAGCTGACAGAGTGGGAACTTGAGGGCACGTGTTTGGCTATAGCTTGTGGGATTTGTTCTTTTCCCTTAATTTCCAGTTGCAGGCTCAAGTGAGTGCTATCATCTGTTGTAATTCGTTAACTAGGTTATAATGTTATTACTAAAATTCAGAATTAGGTTGCAAGTTGACTGTGGGGAGAGAAGTGTTCAACAGTGCAACAGGGTGGTAAGGCCAAGAAAGGGGAAAAATAAGTACCTTTCCCCTGCTGCCCCAAACCTTGAAATAAGAAGTCTGAGGGCTCTAAATGTCCTGTATGATTGTAATGCTTCCAAAGTACCTGCAATTACAGTGTCGTTATTCACCTCTTGACCAATATGACTTCTTCTATTTGTCTTCAAATTCAACAAATAGGTTTTACTTTATTATCTTATTGTATTGAGAGGGAACACACTTATTCGCGGTGGGGGGGAATACTGGGAAAAGCTTTGAACTGCTGAGTACATGTTTGCTCATAAAATTTGTAAGCTTTTGATTCCTTTTGTCTTTACATAGTTGTCTGATCTAGTGTCCTATACGGACCAAATTATGTAGCTTCATCCATTCACTCAGATAAAGATCTGGAGGTTCTCTATTATTTGGATTATTTTGTATTTGAAGATGTCAAAAAATAAGGGAGATAATTTTCCCTGCTAACTTCCATTCTTGTTTTTTGAGTACCCAACTGGCTATACCACTGTTTCTAAAATAAAAAAAAAAATTGAGAAGATATGTTATAGATTATTTATTAACCTTCTTTTCTAAGCTAGAGACTGTTTTTAAGCATATCTTTAGCCTTGTCTCCTAAGCAAACAAAATTTATGTGGCTGTGCCGTATGTTCACCTGTAGCACTGGCTGACTGTATTCTGTTCTCTGTTCCCCCTTTCCCTGCTGTAACATCTATCGGCAGCAAAGGGTGACCTGTAAAAATAAGTATGTTTCTGTATCTTGTGCATATCTCAGTGCTGGCTGAAAGAGAGAGACCGTAATTAGGGATGGTGCTGAAGGAAGGATCGCAGCTATGAGCCCAAGAGTCATTTGTGATGCTTGGTCTGCTGCTAGTCGATCTGCATGAGTGCAGCTCTGAACCAGCCCCAGCACGTGTCCTCTGTTCTTCGCTCTTTGCTGGAGAAGGGTGGTTGGAAATCGATGCTGTGGCAGGAAAGAGCTGGGTTTTTTGGGATGCCAATAGCAATGGGGTGCGCTACTGAGGTCGTAGGAAGCACTGGGACAGAAAGCTAAAGGCCATTGATGGGGCTATGTTAGATCTGCTCCTTACAGGATTTATTTGCCCAAACGTTGAAACATATTTATGATTCTGTCTTGCTGCCTTCATTTTTTTCAAAATTACTCTTGTGATGCAAACCCATGAACTGCATTACCTTGCATATGGTATTCAACATTAGTTTCATTAGTGTTTTATATGCTTTCTTACTCGTTAGTCACCTCTTAAACCACCAGAGGATTTTGTAAATGCTTCCCCAACTCCTTGCCATAGGGTTGCCATTGGGGCTTGCAGTGGACATGATGTAGTCTGATCAGCGTGGCATGAGTGAAATTGCAGCTTTAAGGGAGTGCATATGATGAAAGTCTTTTGTTATAAAAAGATTTAAGAGCTCTTAAATGAGATTACTTTGTGTCTGTTAACACCAGTGTGCAGAACTGTCAATTTTCACATTTAATGTGCGCTGGTAGCCACTTGGAAGACTTTTGCAAGATGACATTCGTCTCAGCTGAGGTTTAGTGCTGTTTGTAGGTCAGCAAGGCATTTCAAGTTTGCACAGGCAGGCTGCGTAAGTAGTTTCTCCCTCTCAGTAATTTGTTACCACTTTTCTCTGGGACCTGCTGACATGTTTTAACTGCTGAAGTGTACAGTCTGGCCGCTTATGACCAGGTGACTGTCAGTGGTAAATCAAGCTAATCTGTTTTATTTTTTATTGGATCAAACTGAATGCACTCATAAAGGGTGAGGAAAAACGTCTCGTCTGTGGGAGTGGCATATCCCTTAAATCCTTCAGTGGGAAGGGGAAGATCACATCTGCCATGTTCTTGCTCTGAATATCCTGTTGGATAAGTAAACTTGTGCTGAATATACTGGGTTGTACTCGTGGTTTAAGTCTGTTGGCTAGTAAGAATAGCTTACAGCATGTGCTGTTCCCTCAGCATATTTTTCTGGATGTGTTGCTGTCTTTACAAATGTATTGCATTTTGAGTGTTATTTACTATTTTCCCTATGCAAGTTAGGGGATCTGCTTTTGCTCCAGAATACTTGCATCCTTTCTGTAGTATATTTAAAAAATCATAATCCAGAGCTGACTTTCTGGACCGCAGACTTTCTGCTTGTTTTCATTACTTTTGTGAAACAAAATTTGCTCTATGCTTTATAAACAAAACTCGAAAAAACACCCACCGCTCTCTGGGCTTGTTTGAGATGGCAAAAGTAGTGGGAGAGCTGCTTCTTAGAGGGGAGTTATTTTCCTAGATAAGATACAATATTCCCCCCCCCCTTTTTTTTCCCCAAAGACAGAGAAAACTCAGTCCTGAAAATATGATAGTGTGAAATAGTTTGGCTAAGAACCATGTGACCCTTTGAATCACTTGTTAATCAGATTTATCTTGGAAACACTGCGGACTGTTTAATTCTAAACTCAATAATTGCAGATGATGCAAGCACGTGTCTGTTTTCCCAGTGCTATAATCACACATCCTTAGTTTCCTAAAGGCATCTGTTCTGCTGTCGTTGGCTTCTATTTAAGCGGAAAGTGTTCTCCAAATTATTAAGTAACACATGTATTAAATTCTGAATTGCAATGCACAGTCTTCTGGAGAAGAAAATACTGCAGAAGGGTAAGTGGGCTCTTCTGCATCATGGAGTTCTGATGTTAGAAAGGGTGTTCAAGGAATTCAAATTTTTACTTCTGCGAATAATTCCACCTTCTAGAGACTGTGGAATCCATGGCAATCAAAATATTAATGGGTCTGTGAAACAGCCATTTTCCAGTAAATAGGAAAAATCAAAATGAATGAGAAATAGTGCTAAGAATCAAACAAATTTTTAACTTTATATATATCACTATAACAGTTTTATCACTATTTCTTGCACATTATTTTAACTGGTTGTTGTTACTCTGAACTGCTAAAAATACTGATTTAGGTACTGAAAAACAGTCAAGCTGGATCTACTAACTGGTACACTTGTTAAGTTGGTCCAGATCAGTGCAGTGAAAAGTTCATAGAGTATGGATATTACACTTAATTCACATCCCAGATGATGGAAGGGAACTTAACTGCACTGCAATAGCTGTCACCCTGATAACTGAAAATTTTTTTTTCAGTTTTATATCATGTCTGGGAACTTCCTCATATTGAGGGACTGATACTTATGGAAGGATACCAAGGTATCCGTATATGTGATATCTATAAACTGCTCAGTGAAGTGGATAATCAGTTGTTACTGCTGTCATGTGAATACTCGCACCAATGGCTAATGAGGTGACTGATATTCTACTGGAAGTTTTTATATATAATTTCTGTTATCAGCTTGGTTCAGCTTTTTTTTTGGTGGTGATATTGGGGAACATTCAAACATTGGCAATCAGTCGGAGTTGTACTGGTAACCAAAGGAAGCTCTTTTATAAAAACAACACCAAAACCCACCAAAAAACCCTACCCAAAACCAACCAAACAAAAAAACCCCATCACCCCACCATTCGTGGGATTACTTGATGTGAAAAACGAACAACAACAAAAACCAGTGATGGAAGAGAACCTGGAATCTTTCTGCCTGGCTTCTACCCAGTGCTGTGCTGGCATTGCAGCATTTGATAGCTGCTTGCTGGCCAGAGTAGGCAATGGGAACAATTTATTGACTCAAAGTCAAATGCCTAATGGTGACTTTGTTCTTGTGTGTTTGAAGCAACAGAATTTTTGAGACTGTGTTACTTACACTGTATGTGAACCCCAGGTCTTTGGTTTGCTCTGTGTCTTTATACATCTGTGGTCTTTTGATATGTTTATTTTGGTTTCTGTAAGTCACTTGAGCACTAATTTTATTCAGATGGATATGCTATTGCAGTTATGCATAGTCGTTTGCTTGACACCCCCTCTCCCCTCTTTAGACATTATTTTCTCAGAATAGCATCTGGCCATCACACTACAGTGGGACTAGATCATGCAGTCTACTGCTATTACAAGGAAAAATGAGGCTTGACATATTCGTGTCAATTTGGCAAGATGCCTGAATCATTATGCTCAATGAAATATGTGATGTTGCAAGTGGTATTGTAACCTGCAGGAACACTTGCAGGAGAAACTTAAGGCGCTGCAAAGGAAATGCCACCCTGACTTGGTCTGGGAGGTTCAGATGCTGACACGAGTCACCTGATCAATCCCCAGCACGAGATTGCGACTTAGTCCGTTGAGGTGTGTAATTTTATTCAAAATTTTTCGTACTGTAGAACTTGCCGGTGGTGATCCTGGGAAAATTTAAGGTGCCTTTTTTGTTTAAAAGCTAAAAACCCAAGGCAATATCTATGGAGCTTCTTTCATACAGTAACAAGTAAACAAAGCAACAACCAGCCTGAACTCCAAAGTGGCGTGTATAATTTTTAAGTCGTAATTACTTGCTGTTCTTTGGTTTCCTAGCAAGTTTGTTTGGAACCTTCATGGGTTCATAGTATGGAATTTTTAGAAAAAAGCAGACTATGTAATATTGTCTAGTGTTCTAGTAACTAGAAAATATGTGGAAGCATAAAAAATTAAAATATTCCTTAACTTTGATACTAAAGAAATTAATTTTTCTATCTGACTTCTGTTAATAAAAAAAATTCTGGAACCTGTGCAGACTGTAAGTAGAGTTCTTCCAAGCTGCCTTGAAAAATTGCCTTAAACTGCATCAGCCATAACCTTGCCGCACCAGCTTTCAGGTGGGTTCGGTAATGCTTAAAATAGCATGCCTTTTGAGATTTAGAAAGCCTTATATTTACATCAAACTGTTAAAAAACATTTGTGGCAGATGGTTTTTGGTTTTATATTTTACCTTCAGTTTCTGCTCTATCTCTCCTTCTTATAGAATCAGTCACTTATTTTTAGCAATTTGACCCTACTGTTTCCAGTTCAGTGCTCGACAGTTGAAATAAAACAGGGCTGTGAAGGTGGCAGGTGCTATCCGATGGTTGTGTAGTCCGAGACATTGAAAACAGCATCACCGTCTTCTCTGCTGTGTGGACATGGGAAAGCTGGGAGGGGAGAGGAGGGAAGGCTAGGAGGAGTTGGATGGAAGTGTAACCCAGAAGTTTTTTTTAACGTTCCTGTATACAATGCTGTTTTTCAGATCGCTATCTGGAAGGCTGGGCCTTTGCCCCAACCTTTCTCCCACAAAGGCTAGGTGTGGTCCCAAAATACATTGTGGTGACAGGTGTATATATAACAATATAAATTATATAGATATATCTAATACTGACTCATCTTCTTTTAACCCATTAAGAATGACTGAACTTTAACCTCAGAGAAGCAAGACTAAATAAGACTCCATAAAACTTAAGAAATCCTCAAGAAGGGAAGCCACATTAGGCTTTGACAGCCTTCTCAAATACTGTGTTTTGTGTTCTTTATTTTTTCTCCCATCCCTTCTTTCTGGAATCCAAAATAGTGACTGAAGGTGAGATAATGTTTATAGGGGAGGGAATTAAGCCTCCATTTCCTAGTTTGAGTGCTTGATTTTGTAGCATCTTTACTTTAGGGTTGGAAAGAATTTCCAACTGATATTAAAACTTCCATGCATGACAATGGCTGCAAGGATATGACCTTTTGCCACAGCATTAATCTTCAGAAATAGTCTTTCTCTATAAAATTGCCATGGGTATGTGTTCAGCATCTTCTAGCATACACAGAGGTTCTTCGAGCAGGAGATACACAGCAATTATTTGCTGGCTTGTGCAGAGAGCCTAGCCAGTTAGGCTATTTACAGAGGATTAATGTGCTTACCAGTTCAATGAGTCCCTGCTGGCCTCGAAGCTGTAAGGTAAGAAAATATCAGCCTCCTTTAATTCTTGGAGAGTGTTGATTCTTGATCTTGCTGAGTCAACATATTCCAACTCCACTTTTTTCTCAGATTTTGTGCCTTTTTGAGTCAATATTTTTCTCTTGAATTAAGTTAGCATCTCAGCAGTTTCACTCTTTCTTACCTTTTGTGGCTTACAGCTGTGAGGGTACCCTCTCATAATGTAACAGTTTGTTTTTGGTGGAGTTGAGCCCAAGCTCACACTGGAGTTTGGGTTGTAAAGAGTTGAATCTCTTGGTTTGGTGATCCTGGGACTGCATGCTTGTTTACTCTGGACCAGGATGTTTGAAACTTTTGGGTCTGAACGTCTCAAAATAAACATGATTCTCTTGCCTACAGCCAGTGAAGGAAAGAGTTGTGGGTTGTTTTCTAGTTCCAGAGTTTCCATTAGTCAAATCAGCGATGTTATCCTGTTTGAGTCACCTCTTTCTAAATTATGTACTGTTCTGTTACAGATAATGTATTTATTAGGGAAATGGCTTCTTTTTGTGACAGAGGTAAGGAAGCAGCAGGGGGGTTGGACTAGATGACCTCCACAGGTCCCTTCCCACCTCAGCCTTTCTGTGATTCTGTGATGGGGACTGTATTCTCTTCTGACATGCAAAAACCTGCTTTCCATATTCATAGATGTACTGAGTAGTGTGAGCCTTGCATTGCTCCTTTTTTTGGGTGGGCAGTTACTGATCCAGTGTTGCTTTTCCGGCCTTTTTTTAAAAGGGGAAGAAACCCAACACCCAATTATCTGTCTCTTGAATCAAAATTGTGTGGGTTATTAGCAGGGTGGATTATTTTAATGTGGAAACTTACTAAAAGCACCTGGAAGGCTAAATAATTTGTCACACAGTTGTCTTTCATCCTCTGCTTTATTGACAAGATTAAAGAACTTGGAGAGTAATGAGATACAGTTTTGCTCTGTGGAACAGTGCAGATTAGACCGTATGTCATGATTTCCAGGTATTTTGTTGCTCTATCTTTAGTTACTGTTTTGGCTGATTTGCCAAGTATAAAGCTTTGCTGTTCTTTCCTTCTAACCAGTCCCAGCGGTGCTGTATGGGAGAAGAACTTTTATGGAGTATTTCTATGTTAATTAATCCAATATTACTGTTAAAAAGTATATCCACATTGCAGTCTGTGTCCTTTTATATGAAATCCTTTTGAATTGCAGTGTAAGTTCTGTATATATTTGTTTTTTTCCTTGAAATAAGTAAGGACTGTGTTTAACAACAGAACATAGCCTGCAGCTCCTGGGTTTTTCTCACGACATGTCACGAAATACCTTCTGAATGCTATTGAAATTCTGAGACTGAGTTCAAATTAATTTTTTTTCTGTTGTTGCCCCATAATTCTTCTGGTTTAGGTGAAGCAGGACTACATATTGAACTGCTGCTACATAGAGGGAAGGGAGTGCTGGTGACTGGTGTGAATCCTGCCAATCCTGAGGTGCAAGGAGCTGATCCGTGTCTTTCAGACAAATCAAATGCTGCTGCCATGCCACAGGAAGGCTAATTGACTAGTACTGATGCTGTATTAGCCAGGAGGGTTGTGCATAACTGTTGCTTGGTGGTGAGAGGAGCAAGACAAGAGAAGTTGCTGTAGAGCTGTTGGGACTAAGCTGCATACCCCTGTCGAATTGTTCCCCTGTAATGAAGTCTCATATGGTAGATCCCAGGGTTTTCCTCATCCTTTTCCTCTTCAAGCTCTTTGCCATATAACATTTTAGTGCATGGCTGATGGCACCATGCATGTTGACTACTGTTCTTATTTTAAATGCATTGATATACAGGTATCAATTTACCATATAGCTGTATGGTAACAGTTATAGGTGGAGGAGGAGGATAAATCTCGGCAGTAACTGTGAACTTCCAATAGGGTATTTAAAGCACTGTTGCTTCTGGGATGTGCAAAGCAATTCTGGCTGAGTGAGTAAAATAGCATTATGGAAATGTGGTAGCTTCTCTCAACAGAAGAACAGAACATCTGTGTGAGGGTAGTCACTTCCTTAGAGCTCTGTAGGACCTGCTAGAGGGTTTCCCATGCAGAGAAGTCTAGTACCATCTGCTTACCTGAAAGTTTGCCATCTCTGAGCCTATATGCTATTTGCTATTTTCATTTTGCAATAGCCTTTCTCTCTTCATGTGTATTTTTGTTGTCAACTTATTTTATATTTGAACAATTGAAAATTTCTAGACTAAGACCATACTAATGTCATAGCTATTGCTTTAAATCACTAACTTTCTCCAGCTGTTTTTCTTGAGTTGGTGAGAGACTTGGGGTTTTTCCACTGGAGATAAGGCTGCTGAGAAGACTCATGGTGTAAAAGGAAGGAGCTACCATACTTACTGTGGTCCCCCTTCTGAACACAGATGTTGCTTCAGTTAATATAATTCTCATTTCTCCAGTATAGGGGGTGGGAAAAGGGGAAGACATACCTGATTAGGGACAGGAACCTGGAGGGGTAAACTGAGCCAGGGCTAGCAGAGGGCCTTGGTGGTGGTGAGGAACAGCAGCTCATTTCTTTCTTTAGAAGCTGGAGATGGGAACTGCACATGGAGAAAAATAAAAGGGAGTGGGATGACTATGAAATAGTGCCTTTTGCTTTCCTCCCCTTTCCCCTAAGTAGAAAAAGATAAACATTGTCTGAGGCATAAGAGGAGGTGGGCACTGGCTGAGTAAGATATCAAAGACTAATCAGAGTGGCCTTGGATAGAGGAGACATTTGAAGGAAGTTGGTGCTCAGTAAGGCATAAATAAAATTTAAGATGGTAAGGAATGATTCTTATCTGATAGAGGAAGCAATGTCATTGGGATAAACTACAGGAGAGGAAACCATATGGCTGCGTGAGGGGATAGAGGTGATGGTGGGGAAGGGAATGACTGGGGTTAATGGCCATGTGAGTGTGTGTGCAGAAAACAGGATCTTTATAGCTTGGGCTCTAATTTAAGGTCCCTGAACATGCAGGTCTGTAACACTTGGAAGCTCATGTCCTGTTCTGCTGTGTCCCCAGCCATTTAATCTTGCCTATATCCTTGCCCCAACAGCAGTGTTTGGGCAGTCAGCCAGTTAGGAGACCTGATTTGGCCTGAAATGATTGGTGATTTTTCAGCTGGCTCAGCTCACCACTGGCTGACTGGCTTGTTGCCTGGTCTCCTGAGTACCAGCATAAGGAGTAAGGGAGCCTGTTTTTGTAGGGCAACTAAAGCCCTGAAACTCAGAGAATGATTTGCACAGAGATGGTGAGCAACACAAGGAATATAGACTTAAAATATCCTTTATTGCATAAAACAATATTCCAACTATTATTGTTGTTCATATTATTAATGCTGCAGTCACACACAACCAATCTTTAACCTAATAAATCCGCAGCATGTATGGACATACAAGCATCATTCCCATGCTAGTTGACTTGTTTCTACAGAACCACTAATTTTCTAGCAATCAGTGACTTGCTGCAGCAAGTCACTGTGTTCCTGTGCACTGTCTGGCTGGTGATCAGGAGAGGGGACTTATGCTGATGGTGGGCAACTCTTACTCATCCAGGGATATTCTCTTCTCAGTCCACACAGGTGGACTTCTCTACCGCAGGCATGCAGTGAAAGCAGTGTCGTTTCCTCTCTGATTGGAAGTTGGGTCTGCAGATGGGTCCCCTCTGAGTTTGTCGGAAGAGCTTCCTGAAGCTTAACCTGCCACAGCTTGTGCTTGCATTGGTGATCTCTGCTCTGGTGTTGTCCAGTCAGTTTATTTATCTCACCCTGATTTTATCCAGTTGTCCTCAGTTTCCAGCAGATCCTTGCCTTACTACTGTTGGCTTTGACTGCTTACTTCTGAGCTCTACAGTTAGTTTCATTTCTTGTTATTCCAGTCACCTTAAAACTACAATTTACACATTTGTCTCTGGCAGGCTCTGTTAAGGGAAGGCTGCGTTGACTCATCCACAGAGGGAAGATGCTCCTGCTTCTTTACCCATATTAGCTTTGGCTGTCATCTGACCCCACTATCAACTAAATCAGGGAGCTAATCCCATGCAAAAATCCTCAGAACAAACAAGTGTCCAGGAGAGCACTGCCAAGCCCCCAGATGGTCTGCTGTCTTGAGACCTTCCATCAGTTCACCAGCGACTGACAAGTGCCGGAGCTGGTGCAAGGTTGAGTGGGACCTTTCACTTGACAGTAGCTAGGTATTAATCAGCTTAAATATAATGTGAAACTGTAGCTGGAGTCTCCTTTTTCCTGCTGCAATCTGATACCTGTGAAACCCTGTTAAGGTATCTTTCTCTTCCTCTGATGTTGACCTACATAGTAACAGGTAGCAGGAGGCTGTCATCTTCTGTTGGCTCAAATGGTAGAGTCTCTTATGGATGTAAAGCTCCAACCTTACCATTTTGAATCACTGGGATGTTACAACGATTGTCATAATTTTTAGTGATTGCTGCTGCTTAGTTTCCTTAAAAAACAGTCCCCTACCCCAAACACAATTCTATAGAGCAAATGTCTTTTCGCAACCTGTTTTTCCTTTCTGGTGTCTTGAGCTCTGTTCTTAAGGTTACTTACTTGACACTGTCAAAAATCAGCCAAATATTACTGCTCACAGTTGGTGTGTTTAATTTTTTTCCTGATTGTTATTTGAAACTAAATAAAACTGGTTCCTGACAAAATAAAGTCAAGTTAACTATATGAAAGTGGGTTAATAGAGGTGTTTGCTTGTTAACTGTGTTGCTTGAAAAGTTCTCTGTCTGTTTTATCGTTTGCTTGGTCTTTCTTTCCAAAGCAAGAGTAGACCAGGAGTTATTTTCTTTCTATTATTGTTCTTCCTGGACTCACATGTTTAGTAATGGTTTTTGGTGGATTTTTTTGCAAATTCTTTTCAAGTGTGTCCCCTCTTTCATTTTAGAACAAGCTTATAATGTCCATGTGGAATGTCACAGAAATGTCATCTCTCCTACCACGTGTGGAGAGTGAGGCTGTCCTGGTATATTAAGTGTTTAATATGTTCATGTTTAGCACTTCTCATTGCAAGGAATTCATGCAGCTTTCTCTGTGACATTCTTACTTAGTGATTTCAGCAAGCCTTTGATATCTGCTAGAGGAGTGTTTTCAAGCTGTATCTTGTGAAGGTAAGCAGGTGAAATCCCTTTTTTTTTTGCTTAAATGTTCTCATCTATTGCTATTCCTTATCTCAGGTGAAATGTTAGGAAACTCTTCATAGCTTATTAGTCAAAATGATATCACATGTTCTGTTATTGGGCTGAGCTACCTGAACAAGAGCATGCTATAATTGATGTATGTGCTAAGAAATTCCTTTTCTTTACCATGTGAGTAACCAGAAGGAAAAGGAATTTCTCAGCTGGCTAAGGGTCCTACCTAGAACTTGTTCAACTTCTGGAGGCTATTTGGGTCCCCTCAGTCACTCCTGAAGATTTTTCTGCACGCCTCCAGGAACTTTTTTCTTTTTCTGGGAGTATCATGTGCAAAAGGGGGGATTTGTAATTCTGGGGGCAAAGATCAGGAAAGAAGGGAGAGCAAGGATGCTGTGTAATGCACATATGTTTGGAGTTCCTTTGTTGTTGCTTCATTCTTGTTTCTGTTTCCATCTTCTCCCAAAATTACTGTACAGATCTAAGGTTATGAACCCAGCATCCTGCCTTGGCACAGCTGTCAGGCAATGTAGCTAGGACAGAGGGTGAAGGAGTAGCAAGTCGTACTGTGGTGCAAGGTTCCATAGAGCATATACTGAAACAGTTGCTGGTGTTGTACAAAAAGGGACTCATGATTCATTTTCTTTAGGTAAAAAGTTACGTTATAACTATATTTAAAAAGAAAAACCAACCAATCAAAACTTTTAACTCCAGAGAATGTTGAAATGTTAAATAGCGTAGGAAGTGCTAGTTCTGCACTTGCCCGTGCCACTTTTATACGGCTCTTCTTGTGTTTAGAAGGGTGAGAGTTAAGGTGTAGCAGAAACCTATAATCTCCTTGGTTTTCAGGTGTTTGAATCTGTCTTTTGGATCTAAAATTAGCCGTCTAAGTCTGGCTAATTTTAGGATTCTGTTTAATATTGGGCAGCTTAAGTAGGACTGTGGTTTTGCTGGGAAAAAGTTGCCATCAAAGCACATTTATTTTTATCATTGTGAAAAATGAATATATATATTTAATTTTGTATGGAATAAAGGGAAATAACAACTCTTTTGTAAAGATTGTAGCATGACGACCTCTGAAAAAGATGGGCTTCGAGTGGTATGGAAAATACAGTAATGCTTCCGACTCTGCAGCAACTTTTGTGGTATATGCCAAATCTTAGAATACATCACTTTATTTTCCTTCCTGGCTTGTGTTGCTGGGTTTGTCTCTTCGGGGTGTCCTGTCGTCCGTCCGTCCCCTGTGTCCCCCCCCCCCCCCCCCCCCATTGAAAACTTAGTTTTTGGCAGCAGTAGTAGACTGGACATAATATTTAAGAGCTTGATGCTGTGTGATGGGAGTGCTCTGGTTCCTTTTATTTCTGCTTGAGCATATGCTTCAGTATCTGATCTGTGCCATCAACATCAGCGGGACTGCTTTGTCCTGTACGTAAATGTGCTTATTTGTAAAGGTGCCTTCTTTAATAAGAAGCAAAGATGACACACTGCTCTTGCCTGAGAACCCAGTTCTGTGTAATTGCTTTCTCAGTATCACAGGACCAGCTATGTATTATTCTCCCTTGACCAAACTGTCTTTTATATCAATAAATAATAAAGCATGCAAGATGCTTGTCGTACTGTCTTAGCCTTGACTGCGGTGAGTAAAGTGTACTCTGCTACATTGCTAGATACATATCTAAACTTGTACAACAGCTGTGTTTCCAGCTACGTAGGGTGGTTTAGAGTAGAAAATTCTGTGGTCTGACGTTGTTAATTGTAGTTGGCTTATGCAGTTTTGAATTAAAATTATCCTACTATTTTTTGGTGCTGTTCGAATCCTGCATCAAAATAAAGTCTCAATCTCCAGATGTTCGTTCTTAGTCTCTTGCTCATTTCTAACTTTTTATGCTACTCAATTCTCTTGCTCAATACTGTGTTTCTGTTTCTGAATCTTATAGTCTCTATGTATTTTTCACTTCTGTAAAGTTCTTCCATCTTTATTACTTAAAAAAAAAAAGTCTCATCAGGGTGCTAATTGGAAAGGAAGATCTGATGCTCCAGTCAGTATGGTGCTGGGAGACAGGAAGCTATTTAAAATCCTTTTACACAGAGCAGGCAGCAACATTCTTCTCATTCAGATTTCTTGCTAAAACATGAAGGAATCCTAAATTTCAAAAACTGTTAGTAAGACTTAGGCTTTCCAGTGTCCTTTTTTAGAGTTAAGCTTTATTCCTAAGAAATAAAATATTTTTTCATCTATATTAGCATTGTAAGTGCTTTGACAATCAGATTTAAGACCTTGTTCTGCAGAGGCTTAATATTCTGCACAGAAGTAATTAGCTGCTGCTGTTAAATGAAGTTTTGTTAATCAGCAAAAATTCTGAAATAATGCCTACTTTTGATTATATGTTAGTGCCTTGAGGCAAATCTAATTGTATTCTTTTACATCGTATAAGCAGAAAGGTTCTAAATGAGATGTTTGATAGAGCTGTCATGATTGAAGACTCTCCATTGAACTTTATGCATCTACTGCTTTTTCTGACAAAGTGTTTTTGTACCTGAATGACATTAAGATACTAAAAACTGAATGAGTTTGCATATATGTAGTTGAAAACTTGTGTAAAGCGTTGTGTAATTTATATTTTTTATTTCTTCCTCACTAATGAAAGTTGCATTCATTGCTGTTGTAGTCTTAAAAAAAGTATCATATTTCTTCCTGAAATATTTGATCTGATTCTTCTGAATCTGTTTCAGCTGATACTGTAACAAAACTAAGAAATGTCATGTAAGCTTAAAATGCTTACACAGTCTCTAGTGACCCTTCTTGGAGTTAACAAATGCACTAATATGAACACAACTGTTGGAGTGTTTGTAGAAAACATCTGCCTTTCTTCACTAGTCAAACTCAGGCTGACTCTACCAGCTATGACAGGTTCCAGGAAAGCCATTGACTTGAGCTTGGCACCCTCCTCCTTTTGAGCTGATGTTTAGGATTACCTGGCTGCTGTAGACAGAGGTGAGGAGCAAATGCCTTTGCTAATGGTCACAGCACTTGATAGAACCTCAAGATAAACTTTCCCAATTCTGTTCATGTTAACATTCATAATACAGGAAGCAAATAATTCCCAAAGGATGACCCCTTGCCTGCATGGTTTGTTTTGGGTTGTTTTTTGTTTTGGTTTTTTTTTCTCCTTCAAAAGTTATACATGTTCCACACTTGATAGTGGAATCTGTACTGTTTTGTTCTTAACTGGGAGGTATGTTTTGTACTTCTGTTTTCTTTCATGATAATAGAGATGTCTTCTATGTTAATGCACTTCATTAATGAAGTATTTAATTGGGTGTATTGCTTCACGATGATTTATGAAGTTTCTGGCTATGTTCCAAAATCTTACAGAAGATACCTAGCAATACTAAGGAATTTTTTGGCTTTCAGTTTTGCAGAGGGCTTGTTCTGCATGCATAAGGGATGTGCTTCAACTCTTCACTCCCTCCTGCAAGTTCTATGTGCCCATTCAGTCTGTGTTTTTGAAATTCTCTCTAAATACATTCCCTAAGGGTTTTGCCTGTCCTCATTCCAGAGCTGCTTCCAAAGGCCCTGCTTAAATTACAAGACAAAGGAAGACAATTGGGTAGAGACAGATACAGGTGTAACAAGCAGCAGTGGCCTTTAATGATCAGCATGGAAATCCTTGAATTTAACATATCAGATATCTAGAAGTGGCCATGCTTTCTTTCTGTTGTGCCTAGAAAAATACATATAATGAAGTAGAGTTGTTGCAGAGAACAAAATACAGGAAGGCGGTGTAAGGATGCAAGTAGTTAAGTGGATTGTTTCCCTAACAGAATTGCTGGATGAACAGAACAAGATCAAGCTCTGAGGGCTTCTAACTGTGTGGGTTAAGAAAGACTGCATTTAAAATACTAAGCAGAAAAATTTAGGTGTAGTCAAGTTCTAGGAAATAGGAAGAATGCCCAGATACTGGCGATCTGGGCAATGGAGAAGTTTCCACTGCTGAACAAAAGATGTGGGAGGGAGATTGAAAGCTAAGATGCAGTTCATTTGGCTTGAAGGTGACACCCAGCTATCTACAAAGAAATGTCAGAGACTGAGCTTTTGGTTTAGACATGAGAGCAGATTGGAAACAGGATCTGTGAGCTTCCATATTAGAGATAAGAGTTTTTGAGAGCAGTGATGAAGGTGGCTGAAGGCCCAGATTCTTGGTCCGAGATTGATCTGCAAGAGAGATCAATTAGGAACGTCTTTTATTGCATAGAAGTGGAAGGAAGTTTTGTGTGGAGGAGGTCTACGTGGAATTTAAGAGGGGATATTTAGGATTAAAGGAGAGTGCCTGTGTCAATGAGTAAGTTCTCTCCTCTCCTTAGAATTGTCCAAAGAAGTTGAATGGTGAAAGTGAGGAGGACTGCTGTTCAGGGTGGCGGCCATGCCTTTGTAGAAGAAGGAAGCAAGCTAGCAGAGCCTAAGTTGATACAAATGATAGTAAAGCAAAGCAGGAAATAGGAATGCGGAAAAGGTCAAGGGGAAGTGTGCCGGCAAGAGGAGAAACTTCTGAAACTGGATGGAGAGGGATAAGAGAACTTGAATAAGGACTGTGCCTCATGTTCCTTGTGTTTGAGGAGCAGTACTCGTGTCGTATGCAAGTCTAACCACTTGCTAGAAATAAATTCTACTGTCACCTTTGCCTAAAAGAAACCAGTCAAGGAATCTGCAGTTTGGGTTAACTTTCTGGGCAGTGAGGGGGCAGTATATGTATCTCCAGTGCCCTTGTGTGTCATGAATGTATATTCTCCATATACTAGGAGAACACGATGGGGTTGTAATATGTGTGGATGTTATAAAATCGTGTATGCTGCAAGATTGGAGGGAAAAGCAACTTTCATAGTTAAAGTGTGAAATGTTTTTTAGGCGCTGACTCTCAAAGATTTTTTTTTTAAATTAGTGCCTTTTCGTTTCACTGTGTCTCTGAAAGTAGCCTCTGGTTGAAGATTAAACTTGACAAATGGTACAAGTTCAGAATTTCCACACAGGGGTTTGTTTCCGGATGACAGACTTACACAAATATTTCTGTGCTTTAACAGTTCTTGTCTATCCATCTGCTGAAAATCAAAATGGTAATAAATTGGTTGTCCTTTTGCTATGGTGACCCAGTGCTCTGCTTTTTAGTGTGAGAGAACAGTTGCTGGTGGCCAGTTTTCTTTTGACTCCATTCTAATTTTTATTTCCTTTTTTGATCTTGAATCTTATGAAGAAGTTTGAAAGCATTTTTGGTTTTTTGCAATTCAGTTTCTAAAGAGCCTGTTGTGTCACAGCAGATAGAGACTTATGTTAAAAGTCATTGTCTTGGCACGGAAGCTTTAGTAGCTGTTAAGTTCAGAAGGCTCATTATTGCATGCATAATTAAAGCACATTAAGCTTTGGTTAGTGATTTGGTTATCAAGTGTTAATAATTTGTGGTCCTTTGTGAATGACATTTAGACATCTCATGGACGCTTTGAGAGTGCGCAATGTTTCTGATTAAGCAGCTGCAATAGTTAACTGCAGTGACTGTTTAAAAAAACTTGCACCTGTTTCTAGTTTCAGATTCTAATTATTAGGTCTGTTTATGGTTCTTGCTGGCAAAAATAGTCTAATCACAGATTATTTTAATAATATTGCTTGTTTTAAAGTAGCTGCTGCTGTAGTTTTATGGTACTTGAACCTCTGTCTTGAGACTTTCGAATAAGCTGTTGGGGTGACTAGAAGAAAGCAGCAGCTTCCTGTTAAATAAGATTTTTGAAGATTTAAAATACAGAGTATTTTGAGTAAGAGTTTGTTGCCTAGAAGCAGGGGGTGAGGTGGGTAGTTGGATAGGGAAACTGCGTGACACATTTTGGTATATGTGTTTATGGTGGGATTCTTTCCAATCTTGTATTTTTAGACTGATCCTTTCTGAGGTCTCTTTTCTTTAACTCTGAGTATTTGAATGTAGTGCTAGCTAAGTGTAGCTAGCTCATGTAGCTAGCCACATTAAGTTAAACTGTTGTTGACTCTTTCTTATGCTGGATGGGGAGCTTGTTGGTGTTTGGGTGTGACTTGGTGGTAGGGTCTCAGCTGCTCGCACATTTCCAGTCTTCTCATTGTCTTGACTTTATTCTGTATTTTCACTTAGTTCTTGTTGCTTAAGAACTCAGAAGAAGCATGTTATATTGGTATTTAGGGGTGTGATTTTTCTTCCTCCACTAGGGTCATACTTGAATATACTTGGTAAAATATGTCTTCAGCTGGAACGTAGAATATGACATTTCTTGTAGCTCATGCTGTCCATCATTGGTAATTGCATAGAGAGTATTTGTCTGCAGAAGAAGCTCTTATGCTATCTCCTGTAAACTCCCTCAAATATCTCTTGACCTTTCTCTTCATCTTATTGTTTTCTTATGTTTGTCTCAGAATGTCACTTCCTGGAAGACTTGGAGCTGATCATACAGTTAGCGCTAGAATTTTTCATTTCTGAGTCTCTATTTTCTTCACTTAGGTATTCTGCTGAGTGACTGCAGGAAAGTAGACTGTCATTCAAACCTCCTTAATGACTCTAATTGGATTATAGTGCTGTAGAAATCAACAGCTTTTGTATGTTTATGTAGTGGTTCCTGCAGTGTAAACAGACGTGAGTTCAAAACTTGTTTTCCAATTTATGGCTGTTTCATGCAGTTTGAATGTTGAAGTAGATTAAGTTGGTAGAGTGATGGAGCTTTTATTACTACTGTTGTATGCAGCACCTGGGACTGAAAATTTAAAGGAAAGGTAAAGGCAAAAAATCTTCATGGCACTTGAACTGGATGGTGCAAAATCATGAAGGTGCACAAAGCACATCACCAGTGACTCATTTTAGTGAGTCAGACTCACTATAACTACTCAAACATCATTAATCTTTTTCACACAGGGGGATGGTATTTGGGGACATGCATGTTAACCATGGGTTTTACCAAAAAAATATCTGTTTATGAATAAAGCACACTCATTGTAAAGCATCTGCTTCAAATTAGGTTAATGTGGATATACCTTGAACATCTTTTTATTAAGATCTGAGATACATTGTTACCCTGTTTTTCTAAAAATTCAGGTTCTTCAGCGATGGTTGATCCTTTGCAAAAAGAATTTCAATATCTGTTAACAAAATGTTAGTAGATCTAGTTAGAAGGTAAAGGCTGTCACTTTCCTCCAGAAACTGACTTTTGAAAATGAGAAACGTACCTCCAAAATACATTATCCCCACACTAAAGTATTTTGATTCTTAAATGTTCAGTAACACTTTCTATTTCTCATTCTCTGTAAGCTATCTCTTTGGCTCCTGTACAGCATGCTGTCTCTTGGTGAGAACATCACTGTGGGGAATGATGTCTCGTTTCTGGCGACCTCATTCTCATTCTCTCTAGCTGTATCTTATGTAGAGCCCTCTGCTAGCCTTGGAAAAGCTTTCCAGACTACAGATCTATGGTTTCACTTCTTTCAGTTGATAGAAATTTTCAGCTGGTTTTGTTACTGAATTGAACATGTTGCTGCTGTGATAGAATGTGAGTAGCTTTTACAGGAATAGAAGAAAGTTATTTCCCACCATAAATACTTCATAGTAGAAGTAAAAGTTATCCTGAATGGTATTACTTGTATTTTCTCTCTTTAGACTAGTCTGTTGCCACTTTGAAAGTTGTTTCTTTGCTCTGCAGTTGAGGGAGAGAAGGATTGTTACTGTTCAGTAGTGTTAATGAGGTTGTCAAAGTGAGGAGCTCAGTCTTTTTTTTTATTGTTTGGGAGAAACATGGATGTGACGTGGGTCGTACTGAGAAAAGCAGCTGAAGAACTTCAGTTTGAACGCCTTTCAGTCAGTGCATCTGTTAAAATATTGCATTGTATTTCTAGTATTGGAATATCAAAAGGTAATAATGTGACTCTAATTTTTTAAAATGCAAACCTAATAGCGCTTAAGAAGACTGTAAGGGCAAATAAAACACTCTTTGTGTAACAATGCATTTTGCTGAGAGCGTTTGTGTTGTAGCACCATGGTTTTCCCCCTGCGTGCTATGCACATTGGCCTGTAAACTGGAAGTTATCTTCTGGATGACATGAAGTGATGTCAGACTTGGTCAAATTGAGAATAAAATGTGTGCCTAAAAAAAGTCTCTATCTGAGCTTTTGAGCACAAGCTAAAGACTGGAGCAGAGAGGTGTATAAATTTTAACTTAAAAACATACTGAATGTTTATGAGATAGCAGTCAGGGCTAGTGCACTGGGGGTTTGAACTGTGAATTTCTGGAGCTAAAAGCTTGATTTATGGCACTTTGACTTAAAATCAGCTCTCCTTAGGCAGAGGACTGTAACAGTCATAAAACTTCCACAAAATGGACCAGTCTGGTGGGATTGCTCTGATACATATACATATGATACATCCGTATCATAACTCTATGCAGGTTATTCATTATTAGCTTCATTCTTTGCCCTTTTTTGTAAAGGTGAAACAGTGCCCTGTAATAGACATGGCATGAGCTTGATCTGTCAGATAATAAAAACAGTTCTGTTATACTTGCAAAGCTCAGTAAGATCTGTCCGTGTTGCCAAATATTCCATCACAGCACCCCAGCGAGTTACTTAATCTTTTTGAATGTCTGGAAACGTTATTGGTTTATCACAGACTTTGTCAAATATTCTTAATAACCTTTGTAGGAAAAATATTTCAATTTAAATATGTAGAAACATTCCTATTTTTGTTGTCAGTGTTTGGTTAACAGTTGTCAATCTTGTGTTTATTTTTTTCTGTAAGCTTTGGATTGGCTTTTAATTGCAGTTGGACTAGATGATTGCTGTAGGTCCCTTCCAGCTGAGCTCTTCTATTCTAATTCTCACATATGAAGTGGTGGTTGCTCCTTTTCATTGGTACATTTTCAGTATACTGCAAAAAACGTGATATGGGTCAAGTGGCTCAGTTACTCTTAAAAGTAGTTAGGCCAGTAGGCCAAACTTGATATTTCTTACACGACTTGCTGCTTGCCTTCTTTCCTTTCCATTATCCACTGTCTTCTCCTTAATGCTCTTTGAGGAAAAAGTATTTTTGTCTGGGGTAGGAAACAGGGAAGCAGGGTGTGTGGTGGTTTTTGTGGTGTGGTGGGGTGTTTTTTTTGTTTCAGTTTTTTTGTAACTAGTGCTTGTTTGTAAATCCCTACAACTATTTTGGATTACATTAGTCATTGAGCAACTCTATTTTAAAGAAGCTTGAAAAGATTGTGTTATATTGAGTCTGATGTGTACCTTTCTGATGCCTTGAAATATTTTAGGACTAGAAGAGGCCATTTTTGTCTGCTGTTACAATAACCTCTTGTTTAACTCAGGCTTTAAAACAGCAGTCTTCATTTTGTGTGTGAATCTTAAAACTTCTACTGACCATTAAAGATCATGATGGAAGATTGTGCTTATAACCAAGATATGTTGGTTTTGTTGACAGTGAGTTTCAAAATCATGCTTTACTAAAAGCTCTGATGTTCCTAAATGGCTTTATAATTAACTCCGCATTTAACTTGTGAGGTTTGTGGACTGATTGGAACAATGAGTTCTGAGTTCCAGACAAAACATGCTGTCGTGGGGTTTGCAGTTCTTGCAGCTCACACCTCACTGTTAATAGAGTAGCTACAATTTTTTTTTAGTGGTTCCTGCAGATCTTGACAAGTTGTGTACTATGTATTTGTGGTGCAGAAGGAGAGGAAGAGCTGTTCTGATTATTTTTTTTAAAACAGAATGACTGCTACATGTGCCTCTGCACATGTCCTGTAGTCGAGGTACAGGATGTAGGGCTTCACCTTTCTAAAGTCTTGAGTAGACAAGCAAAGGTGCTGAGATACAATCTAGAAAACCCCTATGATACATATTTCTACAACAGTGTTGCTGATGTGTGCACTGGTCTTTTTTTGGGGTTTATGGCAAAAATAGTGTAGGATTGTGCACTAACGTAATTCACTAAACTTGTCTGAATCATTAGAATTACTTAGAGTAAAACAACTTGATGTGGCTTCTTTTGAGGCTGCAATTTGTTTATAAGCAATGTGTTTTTAGTAATGAGATGCTGACTAGCATTTGTGTCTCTAGAGAAGAAGAGGAACGTCTGAGAAATAAGATCCGAGCAGATCATGAAAAAGCTCTGGAAGAGGCTAAGGAGAAATTGAAGAAATCACGTGATGAGATTCAAGCTGAGATTCAGACAGAAAAGAACAAAGTAGTACAAGAGTTGAAAAAGAAAGACAGCAAGCCACTGCCCCCTGTTCCTTTACCAAATCTTATAGGGATAAACAGTGGAGAACCAGCAGACCCGGATATCCGAGAGAAGAGGAACAAAATTAAAGAGGTAATGATGATGATGATGTGGTCCTATCCATTCCTGTATCTGATAGTAGCTATTTATATGGCGTTTAGTTGCTCTTTTTTATATTAAAAGAAAAACAGGACTACAAATTGTTTCAATAAACAGTAAGCTAAAAGTGCACATCAAGTGTTAATGAACATCAGCATTATTGAATGTTTTTTCCTGGTGTTGGGGTGTTAATATTTCACTGGATAACAACTTAAAAATTATTTTAAGGATTTCTTCAACTTAGTGGTATGGGTTCAAAGTGAGTTTATCATTAACACATAGAACAGCAACAAGCGAGTCTTTAAAGCAGAGCCTGACTTTGTCAGGTTCCATTCAAAGAACGGGATATGTTAGTGTGTCACAAAATATTTTTAAATGTTTGAAAAGTGGATTGAAAAGATAGTGGAAAAAAAAAAACCTGCTGCTAAAATTTGCAAATTACCAAATTGTCACATGCTTTTCAAAATAACTTTTAAATGGGTCTAAAAAACTAAGAGTTCATTTACCTGTAAAACATTCAAACTAAGATGTTGGCTTAGGCTTTTGGTTCTGTGGCAGTTTATGCTATGGCAATTGCTGTTTCTGGTCTTATCCTTTCCACTCCTGGCTGGCCATGAGATTCATTGCCCTCTTCTGTTCTGGCAATACCACTTTCCTGTTATTATTGCCAGGCATTTCTCTGAGTCTGTACTTCTAGCTAGCATGGCAGAAACATTGTACAGCCACCACCTTTTTCTTTCCTGCAACATGATTAGTTTTGTGCTTGAAAATCAGCTTAGCAAGCAGGAATGGTTCAGGCCAGAGGTAGACAAGCACAGGCTCTGTAATTAAAGAACATCCAGGACCATGGCACTTCATAGTTATATAAGCTAAATTTTCTTTTAAATTGCAATCTGAGTTTCGTTAGCTCATAAAACCAAACAAAAGTAAGTCAGCCATACACCTGTCCTCATAATAGGGAGGAGTTGCAGCTGGAGTATGTGCCACGCTGTGGGTAGATCACCCAAGTTGGAATTTTACTTCGAGTATTAATGATGACTAGATGAAATCCACTCTTATCAAACAATGAACAACTGCTTATGATACATGAGTGATGGAGCATGGAGCTGTATCACTATTTGAATCTCAAGTAGTAAATCCTTCCGCAGAAGGTGTGCCTAGTCTGTTAGTGACTACTGCAGAAGCACTTTTGACTGAGAAGTTGTGTGTGGAATATTGGATCCCCTTGATCCTGCTTGGTTAGGGCTTTTTCCCAAAGGACAGCACTGAATTGTGGATTTCAAAAGGCTCTACCACTTTTGAAAACTGCATCCTCAAACATTTTCAGTGAGAATATACAGAGAATCTTGCTTTTCAAAATGTCTTCTGAAAGGTGAAGGTGAATGGTATGGTCATGTAGTTGTTGACACTTCTTAATTTTAACTACAGTTTACTGTATTTAAATACCTTTGAGTATGCCACTGGTAGATTTAATGGGTAGAGTAAAATTGAGTTGACCAAGTAATGTGAAGGTACTCAGCACAGCTTACAATGAAGAACTAGCTGGAAGAAATAATCAACTAAACTTCCTATAGATCAAGCCTGGAATTGGAGAGAGTTGACAATTAATATTTGCATTTCTGAGGTTGTTTTGTCAGAATGTAGACTATGAGAGGAGATGAGAAGCTATAGGTTGATACAGAATGGTAATTTTCTTGGTGACGTGGATAAGTAGTAAAATTGGGACAATTCTTGCTGATCTAAACCCAAAGGTATAGCAATTTGTGAGTAAGGAATCAGTGTAGTTTAATAGCTCTGGTGATCCTTAGCTGCAGTTGCCACAAATCCTGTGCTGCAAAAGGCTTACTCCTTTTTTTTTTTTTTGTGATCAGCCTACGTGTGAATTACACTGACAAGCTGTTTTTTTATTGCATAGCTTGTTAATGGCTCCTATTGTGGTTTCTGAAGTGCAGTTTTTCACAGCCAGACCAAAGACTTTACGGGACTATGTATTAGGTGGGTAAGTACTTCAGTTAGGGTAAGCATACCTTTGCACTGAACAGTCTTCAGCAGCGTGACTGCTGGACTCGAACAGTCGAGGATCATGCTAGCATGACTGAATGTCCTGTCTTGTTGTGTGAATTGCCTTCATTGAGTCAGTCTTGTTAGTACTGTAGCTATCAGGTGATCTCCAGAATTTTTAAATTCTTTGATGTAGGGCAGCAGATCATCACTTCTACAGATAGATGCATGAAGGGGTAGAATACAGGAGTGGAAGATCTGCTAGTGAGAATGGACTAATGATAATGCTGAAGAACCCAGTGTTGGCACATTGTTGGCTGAGATGAAGCACATCAAAAGTGTCTGATGAATAATATTCTCCCTAAAACCTGTTTTTGGCAGCATCAGATGTATCACAGAAGGCTGCAGCGATTCCAGAGATGCAAACTGCATTTTGAAATATGCTATGATCATCACCGAGATCTCCTCTCACTATTTTTTGTAACCAGTGTAGACTAATACAAATAGTCTTCATAGATGAGACAGACACAGCAAAAAAAAGAAAGTTCTAGGAGACAATATCTCTAACATTCTAACATAGGTCTACACCTACCTTATGTAGCATTTCTGACATTCAAGACATTATGGTTGCCTGGATTGAGACAAAAAAAAACCACAGGGAGGCTGCTAGCTCTTTGGAGGCTACCTGTCTGGCTTCAGAATTCCATGTGGTCCTGAGAATGCATTTGGCTTGTGCCTTGGTTTACTTTGAAGTGTCCTGATGCATATTTGGGGAACTTCACTCTCTCAGAACAGCTTTAGACTGCTTACATTCACAAAATGAATGAATTTATACAGCCTATTTTATCTAGTATCAAATGGTGAAAAACTATGTAGAATTGGGCTACGTGCTGTAACATGCATGTGGCTCTTCACAATTGGGAGAAAGACTGGAAGACTTTCAAACAAGGATCTTGCTTCTATCGTTTTTACAGAAAACTTATTACTACCTTTTCTTTCCAAAGAACAACTCGGTGAAGTCTTTATTAATAGATTTTTGCCTAGAAAGTGGTTTGCAGTACTTAAATATTTAAAAAATACATATTTTGATTTTTTTAAAAAGTACACATAAAAGTAAAAAGTTGTGTAACACTCTTGAGAGCTTTGTAAAGCATTTGAAAGCTTTATAGAATAGGAATGTTTACTGAGCACAGAGAGGGAGGCTTCTTAAGGTCGTGGAATAAACCAGGAGCAAAATCTACATCTCTTGGTTTTGTTTTTGTCTTTGGTTCCGCTATTTATATTTAGTGTTACATTGTATTCTCAATTGTAACTAATTCAGATTTGTACAATTTGTCTATATATTGTTCTAACAAGCTATTAAATCACTTATTTCAATAAGGACTATTTGAGTTGACTGATTATTTTAGATGCACAGTAACAACTTTGAGAAGTGGAGGTTTTCCACCTGCTTACTGTACCTACTTTGTAGTACTTCTCTAGTATATTAGCTTGTTTTTCTGGCTTTTAAAAAAATGATATGGTTTTTATTTAACTAGTATTTTAAGAAACACATCTGAATTATTCTTGCTGCTACACTTTAGCTTTGTATTAATATTTTAGTGATTTTTTTATACTAAAAGATGAGAAAATGCTTTTATAAGAGGGTAGATGTAATTTGTGTAATTTTCCAAAAAGATTTTAAGATGTGTCTTTTTATTGTGGTTAATGCAAAGAAATTAAGAACAAAACTCATCTTTTTGAAGTCACTGGCTTCCTTTCCAAGTTAAATTAGATATAAATTGCATAAGCACTAGGAATTTTCGGCACTTAATTTCCGCTATTATGTCCTTTAAATGGTGTTCAGAATATTAATTTTTTTCTGCAGTTTAAGTGTAATCATTACAGATGGTGCTTTTTTTTAAATGAATTATGTTTCCTTGAGGAGTTACATTTTACCCAGTCAAATAAGGACAACTTTATTATTCTTTTCAACCTACTCAGGGTTCAGGTTTTCTTTCATTTAAGCCTAAGATTTCACAGTATTGTCTTACTGCCAGCATTCATTTCAGATACTCATTAAAATAGTGTTTCACCCAATAATAGTACTAATCCCATGCAGGATAACTATATATATATACACACACCCCTAGTTCTAAACATTTAATTGTTTATTTTGAGGTCTTGGGTTGTTGAAATTATGGATGTATGTTTTACATACAAGTCAGTATGTATTGTATTACATACAGTATCGGTTTTGCATTTGTACTGACCCCAGAGCTCTGGGGGCAATTGTCAGGGTGCTGGGGGCCTGGGTGGTGGTCTCCTTGATCCTGCCGGTAAGGGGAAAGGGTGTGAGGAGGACGGCACTGGCAATGTACATCAGCAGTTGGTTGTGGACTTTGGCAACAAGGTTTTGGGTTCTACAACCATAGGATCCTGTTTGCAGGGTCTGCCTGGGAGAGATTGGATCCACCTCACTAAGGTGGACAAAGGCATCTTTGCCAGCAGGATGGTTGACCTCGTAAGGAGGGCTTTGAACTAGGAATGATGGGGGAGGGAGAGACTAACCAGCAGCCCTGTGAGGGAGTGACTGACAGAGGGGACGAACAAAGGGCTTGCGGTGATGTGACAGAAAAATCACAAAATCAGCAAAACAGGGCTTAAGCAGGATCACGTCTAGCACTTGCGTAAAAGCTGAGGCACCATTATGGAGAAATCCCTAAAACCCTTTCTGGGAAATCAGCATGACAGGGTACCTCACTGCAGTGCATGTACAATAACGTGTGGGGCATGGGGATTAAGCATGACGAGTCAGAGATCTGTGTGTATTTGCAGGGCTGTGATCTTGCTGAGATCATGGAGGTGTGGTGGGATGACTTGCATGGCAGGAGTGTTGCACTGGAGGGGTACAGAGTCTTTAAGAAGACTGTGCCAGGAAAATGAGGGGGTGAAGCTCTCTTTTATGTGAGAGAGCAGCTGGAGTGCCTGGAGCTCTGCCTGGGAATGGATGATGAACCAATGAGAGCTTATTGGTGAGGATTAAAGAGCAGACTGGTACAGGTGACATTGTGTGTCTGCTATAGGCTGCCTGACCAGGAATAACAAGTGGGCGAGGCGCTCTACAGACAGGTTGGAGCAGTGTCATGTTTGCAGGTCCTGGTCTTCGTGGGGGACTTCACCCAACTCAGTATCTGCTGGAGGCACAACGCAGCAGGGCATAAGCAATGCAAGAGTTTCCTGGAGTGCACTGATGACAACTTATTCCCCCAAATGATAGTGCAGCCAATGAGGAGAGGTGCCCTGCTAAACCTCACACTCACAAAGGAGGAGAGGTTTGGGGATGTGAATTTCAAAGGCAACCTTGGCTATAGGGACCATGAGATAGTGGAGTTTAGGATCCTGAAAGGAGAGAGAAGGGCAAAAAGCAAGCTCACAACCCTGAGCTTTGAGAGTGGACTTCAGCCTCTTCAAAGATCTGCTTGGTAGAGTCCCTTAGGATAAGGCCCTGGAGGGAAGAGGGGCCTAAGAAAGCTGGTTAATATTGAAGGATCGCTTCCACCAAGCTCAAAAGCAGTCCATCCCAGTGAGCAGGAAGTCGGGCAAAAATGCCAGGAGCTCTTTCAGAGCCCAGAAGGTGGTGATCAGTTGCTTGAAGTCTGTTTGGAGGCCAGTAACTAGTGGTGTACCCCAGGGTCAATACTGGGTCTGATCCTGTTCAACATCTTCATTAATGATCTGGACAGAATATACTCTCAGCAAGTTTGCTGATGACAAAACTGGGAGGAGTGGCTGATGTGCCAGAGCATTGTGCTGCCACCCAGAGGGACCTCAACAGGCTGGAGAAATGGGCTGACAGGAACCTCATGCAGTTCAACAGGGGAAGTGCAAAGTCCTTCACCTGGGGAGGAACAACCCCCTGCACCAATATATGCTGGAGGCCAACAATCTGGAAAGCAACTTTGAAGAAAAGGACTTGGGAGTCCTGGTGGACGCCAAGTTGAACATGAGCCAGCGGTATGCCCTTGCAGCAAAGGTGGCTAATTGTATCCTGGGCTGCATTAGCCAAAGTATTGCCAGCAGGTTGAGGGAGGTGATCCCTCCCCTCTGCTCAGCACTGGTGAGGCCACATCTGGAGTGCTGTATCCATTTCTCGGCTCCCCAGTATGAGAGAGGCATGGACATACTGGAGAGAGTCCAGTGAAGGGCCACAAAGATGGTTAAGGAACCGGAGCATCTCTCATCTGAGGAAAGGTTGACAGAGCTGGGACTGTTTGTCCTGGACAAGAGAAGGCTCAGGGGGATCTTACTAATATATGTAAATACCTGAAGGGGGGGTGTAAAGGGGACGGAGCCAGGCTCTTTTTAGTGGTGCCCAGTGATGGAACAAGAAGCAAAGGGCACAAACTGAAGCATAGGAGGCTCCATCCGAACATCGGAAGCCCTTGTTTACTGTGAGGGTGACCAAGTCCTGGAGCAGGTTGTCCAGAGAGGTCATGGGGTCTCCATCCTTGGAGATATTTGTAATATGACTGGGCATGGACCTGGGCAGCCTGCTCCAGATTACCTTGCTTGAGCAGGGAGGTTGGACCGGATGACCTCCAGAGGTCCCTTCCAAATGCAACCATTCTGTGATAGGATGATATTTGTTGGCTAAGCCTGTCAGCTGGAAGAAAGCTTCTCCACAATGTTACACAAATTATGCAATTAATTAATTGAATTAATAAAATGCAATTAATTAAACTTGAGTGAAATAGTTTTTATGTTCTAGGTTTCAAGGATGGACTGGAAAATCTGAGTTCTCTGGAGCTTTTGTTCTACTGCTTGTTCTATATCTGTTGTGATCACAGTCATGTAATTAGGCAGTGCTAATTGTACATAGACCTTTTTTAATTCAGCTCAAAGGAGGAGTGGTGTCCACTCAAATAAGCCAGAGCTGTGAAGTGACCGAAGCTGCTAGCTGTATCGTGCTTGCTTCTTGTGCAGTTCAAAAGCCGTTATGTTTAATGACATGGGACAGCAAGGAGACATCTTATTACTTTGTGATAAGTTTTCAACACAGCAAAATTTTAGCTTGTCTGGGCTTTCTGGTAAAAAGAAAAAGTGGAGAAAGATACTTAAGCAAAAGTTGGTGTGAATTGGGCATCCAAGGAGCATTGGGGCCACAGTTAAAGATCACTTGCTACATCTGACACCTGCAGAGTGAGTCTCTGTTATGTTTGGATGCTTTGCACAGGTGAGGAACAAGGTTCCGGCTGGGAAGCTGGGGATGTTCTGACTTGAGTTCTTTTGCCAGTGAACTTATTGTGGCCCTCAGCAAAACTTTCACTGTATGCTCTCTTAAAATGTGACTTCTAATGTGTTGCCTCTTAGAAGGGAAGGTAGGAAGATAATTTATTTAATATTAGTGGAGGCAATTTTGGAAATACTTTTAGAAATGTGCCAAGAGAAGTGATTAAAGTGTATTTTCATCATGGTTTCTGATGCTCAAGAGGCTGCTAATGTTGAGTAGTAACAGGTTATTTTATAAGCAGCAAAACTAATGGTTTCCTATGGATTTTTGACCTAAATCCCCTTATACCACCTTCTGTTCCTCATTCACACGTTGCTGTGAATGCCCTCTTGTCTTCCTATTTGACTGTATGAGTTGCAATGTGTTCTGTGCCTGGTTTAGAGCTACCTGCATACTCAATGCTGCCCCTCTGAAAGAATAAAGAGCTGGATTATAACTGCCTTCCTCATAGTTGGGGTACTAATTTCTGTCTGTTGTGTCTGTCTACCTTATCCAGCCCCAGATATTTTTTCTCTGCTCCCCCCGCCCAAAGTAGGGGTCTCAAGTATCTGGTTTCTCCAACTCTGTAAATCAGGTTTGAAATGAGAGAGTGGATTCAAAGGCTACTGCAAATGTATGGGGCAAATGACAGATGTACAGGCAGCAAGATTGCATAAGCCTTATTCTCTTCAGAAATCAGGTTAAAAATAGTGAGTAAGTATCCTTTTACCTGAGTTCTATTTTGTGTGCTTATTGAGAAGACAGCTGTGCTGAAGAAATAATCATGTAGAGGTCTTTATGCTGCATAACTCCTCTTTTCATAGTTACTATTCATACAGCTTCCACTGCTAATCTCATTTATTTTCTTTAATTGCAGTGTTTCTGATCTAGCCAAATAGGCTGTCTTCTGTGACTGGGGGACTCTTCTCAGCATCTAAAACCAGTTTAGAACAATTTCATTATTGCTGACACTTCACACTCTGTTTTCATGGTCAAACTTACTTGGACTTCCAGTCGGTTAGGACATCAGTTCTTAGTAATACATGCCTATTGTGTTAAGAGTTTTGCACTGTATTTTGTAGCTCACTGCTCCTGACTTTGATCCCAATAAAAATGAAGCACAATAAGTATTATGACCTACTTTTTTCAGTATTTAAGATAATACTCCCTGCAGTATGTGTTTGCATAAAATATAAGTGTGTATACATGAAAATGTGTTTGTATCTATATATATGTATACACACCCATCATTTAAATGGTTTTGTTTGCACACTATTTGGATTCTCTATGTTCTGGATTCTCAAATGTAATTCAGCATGTTGAGAACAGCTAAGTTGGCTTTAAATTAGTTTCACTGTACCTTTTTAAAGCATATCTCATTTTTACTGAATGAGTGAAATCTGTTTAAAGTAAGGATGGACTCTTTTTGCTCAAGCCTGTTAGTAAACTAATTTTCAATGGATATATTAGAATGAAAATTGTGCACTTAACACTTCGGCGAGTACAGGCAAGTTAGGAATGGCCCTGCACAAAGTTGTGTCCCAGCATGTTGGAATGATTGTGTAAAAAAACCTTATTTTACATCTGTAAATCTTTAATTTATGCCTGTGAGAAGCTTTGTAGCTTGGTGTATTTATTTTGCTCAGGCAGAAAGGTGAAAATAAAGCTCCTAGTGTGGGTGGTACAGTATTTCAGCTGCGCATCCTGGATAGGTTGCTTTGGTTAGTAACTTAAAATGCTACTAATGACAAATGCAAGTTTGTGTGTTTTAAGATATTTTTAAAAATGAATCAATTTATTCAAGTTGTAGCAATTAGAGTTCTCCACTGCTCTTGCATTATTGGAAGCATGTTAAAAATTCAAGAGGGTCTTCATTATTAAAAATATCTTTTTTTCCAGTCCATTGTGAGTAGAACCTGTCTTTCAACAATGAACTAGCACATTTGCAGTATTTAAAATTCATAAATGCAAAATAAAATCAGGAAAACAAGGAAATATGTCATTTCCCTGATATAATGAGCCAAACAAAAATGAACAAAACACCAGGTAAATTACTTATCTTCAGAATTGTGTAAATCAAAAGGCTCCATGATTTCTGATTGACCTTGCTGCTATTTTTTTAATTTTGTATTTTATGTGCCATTTATTCCTGTACTACGGAAATGTTGGTAGCAAAAATCATGAATTATGGCTGCATGGAAGAGAGCTCTATATTAAATTATACAAGATCTATTATACAAGTGACTATGTGTGTTTTTGCAGCTGTGGAGACTTTGATTGGAAAGCAAGAGCATCCTCTTAAATATAGTAAAAATTCTACTAATTGTTAGTCATCTTTGCATAATTTCTGATGGTGTCCCTTCTGTGTTTTCCAGAGCAGCTCCATAGAATATATGCCAGTGTGTTCTTTAACACAGTTTTCTTGATGATGTTACATCTCAGAATTATTGATATTAATGATGTCATCGATACACAATGTGAGCTACTTGTAGTGGATGAGTAACCTTTTATGTTGTGTTCTATTAAGTCGTAGACCATCTGCATGCAATACTGTAATACCTGAAACTTGCAACAGTTTACTTTGACTTAGCTTGCTCTGAGATTTGGGTTCTTGATATGCATTGCTAGCATCTATTCCTATTTTCTGCTTTGTTACCAGAGGACTAGAAGGTGGCTAACAAGACATTATTTTTGAATCAAGGAGAGATCAAAGAACAGCAGACCCCTATGCCTGATGAATGAACTGTGCAGATTAACAGAAACTAGAACAGGGAATAGAATTATTGAGCACACAGATACCTAAGGTCTCCCAGTATATTTTTAAAGATGTCATTATGCAGAAGGCTATAGAAGATCCCTGAAAGAGTCAACAAGTATGTGAACAAGGGAGATATGATCATATACACAATTTTTCAAAAAAAGTGTTTGGCAAGGTTCATAGCTAACAGCTGTTGAACTAAGCAGCCATGGGATGGAAGATTGTGTCTCTGTTTGCCTGGAGAAATTGGTTAGAAGGCAGGAGATGGAGAGTACAGATAAATGGTGCTGGAGGCCATAGAGGATGTGTGCTGGGGATCCATGCTCTAAATTATGCAATTAAATTATTTAGCATTGGAAAATGGGTGAATAGTAGTATGATCAACTTTGCTGCCAACATGAAGATTTGGAGTAGAAAACTGAGGCCAGACTGAAGAATTGCGGAAAAATCTTATGGGACTGAGTGATTATCTCCCCTTTTATTTCTCAGCTAAATGTAAGATGATACATATTGGGACTGGAGGGGGAGAAATTCCAACTTCGTGCTTAATATGAAAAGGTGTGAGGTGACTTATTACCACTTGAGAATGAGAGCTTATGTTTATCATAGTTCCTTAGAAATGCCACTGTAGGGCTCAACAGCAGACAAAAAGCAAATATTCAGTATTTTAGGAAAGGAGAACAAAACAGACAAGGTTCTTATCGTAGTGTGTGGAGCTAAGGTGCCTCTGCATCTTGCATGCTTCATGTAGTTCTAGTCTCTCAGCTTCAAAAAGGATACAGTAAAACTGGCAGAGGTGCAAGGGTATGCTGATGAAGATGATTTAAACTGGTGCCTGAGAAAGGCAAGACTGGAAGAAGGCAAAACTGGAAGAAAGGAAGTGCTTTCTGCTGGCTGAGGTGCAGTCCTGGTTCTTTACAGAGGAGATCTGGGAGGTTCTAGTTTTCTGAACACTGCAGGACCAGTCCAACCTGTGGCTACCAGTTTCTCTTGAAACCATGAGGACACACAAGCTCAAAAATACTGATTCACCATCTTGGAAAAAAGCATTTGTCTTTCTTGTCAAAGTTGAGCAGTTGGTTCACTGCTGTAAGCTCTCCAAGTTTAGGCCCTTTACATCTACTGTTCCAATTCTTACCAGTCTGAAGCATTTTCCCCTTAGTTCCATTGAGCATCTTAGACTTCAAGTATTTCATGCCAACAAAAAGGGCAAGCTTCCCATTTTGCATATATTTGACAGACAGTTTTGTTTTAGTAATGGATTTGTTACCAGATTCATCAGTAAAAGAAGAAAATACAGCTTTCTCTGTGTGCTAGGAATACGTGTAAGGATCACAGGCTTGCCAGTGTGGCGCCCATCTACAAGAAGGGCTGGAAGGAGGATCCGGGGAACTACAGGCCTGTCAGCCTGACCTCGGTACCAGGGAAGATTATAGAGCGGCTTATCTTGAATGAGCTCACCAGGCCTGTACAGGACAAGCAGGGGATCAGGCCCAGCCAGCATGGCTTCATGAAAGGCAGGTCCTGCCTGACCAGCCTGATCTCCTTCTATGACCAGGTGACCTGCCTAGGGGATGAGGGAAAGGCTGTGGATGTTGTCTGCCTGGACTTTGGTAAAGCCTTCGACACTGTCTCCCACAGCATCCTCCTAGAGAAACTGGTGGCTCATGGCTTAGACAGGTGTACTCTCTGCTGGGTAAAAAACTGGCTGGATGGCCGAGCCCAGAGAGTTGTGGTGAACGGAGCTAAATCCAGTTGGTAGCTGGTCACAAGTGGTGTTCCCCAGGGCTCAGTTTTGGGACCAGTTCTGTTTAATATCTTTATTGAGGATCTCGATGAGGGGATTGAATGTGCCCTCAGTAAGTTTGCAGATGACACCAAGTTGGGCGGGAGTGTCGATCTGCTGGAGGGTAGGAAGGGTCTGCAGAGGGATCTGGACAGTCTGGATCAATGGGCCAAGGTCAACTGTATGAGGTTTAACAAGGCCAAGTGCTGGGTCCTGCACTTGGCTCACAACAACCCCATGCAACGCTCCAGGCTTGGGGAAGAGTGGCTGGAAAGCTGCCTGGCAGAAAAGGCCCTGGGGGTGCTGGCTGACAGCCGGCTGAACATGAGCCAGCAGTGTGCCCAGGTGGCCAAGGTGGCCAACAGCATCCTGGCTTGTATCAGCAATAGTGTGGCCAGCAGGAGCAGGGCAGTGATGGTGCCCCTGTGCTCGGCACTGGTGAGGCCCCACCTCGAATACTGTGTTCAGTTTTGGGCCCCTCGGGACAAGAAGGACATTGAGGTGCTGGAGCGTGTCCAGAGAAGGGCAACAAAGCTGGGGAAGGGTCTGGAGATCAAGTGTGATGAGGAGCAGCTGAGGGAGCTGGGGGGGTTTAGCCTGGAGAAGAGGAGGCTGAGGGGAGACCATTGCTCTCTACAACTACCTGAAAGGAGGTTGTAGCGAGGTGGGGGTTGGTCTCTTTCTCCCAAGTTACTAGCGATAGGAGGAGTGAAAATGGCCTCAGGCTGCGTCAGGAGAGGTTTAGATTGGATATTAGGAAAAATGTCTTTACTGAAAGAGTGATCAGGCATTGGAAGAGGCTTCCCAGAGAGGTGGTGGAGTCACCATCCCTGGAGGTGTTCAAAAAACCTGTAGATGTGGTACTTTGGGACGGGGTTTAGGAGGCATGGTGGTGTTGGGCTGACGGTTGGACTTGATCTTCAGGTCTGTTCCAACCTTATTGTATCTATGATTTTGTTTCAAATAGACTTTTTTCAGTGCAGTGTTCAGAAATGCCTGACAGAGGCATAGACTGATGCCTGAAATAATTTCTCTTTAGGTAAAGATCGGTAGCTCCCAGAAGAATAAAATAATCTGTATGAGTTTTCTAAGTTTCTTCAAAAATCTGATTATATACAAGGAATAGATCATTCTGTAATTTAACCTCCAAAAAATATTATCTGCAGACAGTAGGAAAGCTGTTATTAATTTTTAATCTGCCAATTGAGCAATAATCTTGTTTAGCAAGTTTGTGGTTAATGTTGAAAAGGAATTTTAAGGTGGTTTATATAAATCTCTTAAAATCATACCCTTAACCAGGATAGGTTCCTTTGAAAGCAAACCCTATTTGCTGTCTCTTATGCACATTGATGAATAGCAAGAAGATGATAGGTTTCTCATTTCTAGACAAAACCAGGAAATACTGCAATTTCCCAGTAAATTGTTTCTTTTGCTTATTTCTCAGGACTCTTATTTTCTGTTTGCTAGGTGTCTGCCCTTTTTTGAGAAGTGGAAAGGGGCTTTTGAAACAATCTGTGGTTTGAATTATTGTTTCTAGCATGCTGCTGTAGTGATAGAACTCCCTTACAAAAGTCTCTTTTCAGTCATTGTAACCTCCTTTTACTGTTACAATTATGATTTTGTCAGAAGACATCATTACTGCTCTGTCTCTATAAAAACCTGATTTTCCAGTGACTGTAGAGGATCAGATCCCATGAACATGTTCTGAAGTCAGTAAAAGCATCTAGATAATGGTGTACCTACAAAAACAGTTTCATTTGAGACATGCCCTGCTTCTTGCCATTCTGGTCTCTTGCAGCAGAGTCCAAATTAATCTTTGTAGAATTATCAAGCTGTACATGCAACAGCAACTTGCTGACTGTTGTATATGGTGCATCCCCTAATAAACATTTTCAAGACTGGTATTCAATGGACCTATCCCCTATGAATGATTTTGCCTTCAAAAGCAAGATCAGTCATCTGGCATTAATAGTGTAAGAAAAAAGTCCATCACTAAACCCATTTGTTCTCTCTGGGCAGGTTGCAAGATCTTTGTGATATGCCATCAAGCTCCAAGACCTTGCTTTGGCAAACTGCTATCAGATATGGAAACTTCAGCTATGGAAATCTACTCCTCACCTTTTTTTCAGTTATTGATCAACGCCTGGACCAGCTTGTTATTTTCACTCTATTTGAGCTTGATGCCTCTGTCATGGGTTCTTTAAGGGTTGGGATTTATTTTTTAGTGGGTTTTTTTTCCAAGTGTTTTTACCTTCTTTCTATTATCATTAATCCTGATGTGCCAGTCAGTGTCTGAAACTTCTCTCTCCTCTTAAAGACAAGGTTTTTTTGAATAAAAGCCTATCTATACTTGCAGCTATTCTTCAGCATTTCCATCTTTCACTACACAAATGCTATCTGGCATAACTGTAGAGATAATCTTGTTTTTCAGATCAAGAGTTTCCATTGCTTGTACTTTCTGAGCCAAAGTTATGTCCTCTGTTAATTTTTAGCTGGCAGAGGCATCCGTCTTCTCCTGTCCCTCAAAAGCTTCTGTGTGCACAACTACTCCCAATAGTATAGATGTTGTATCTACAGTATATCATGCTACCAGTTCTGGCAGTAACAAATCTCCATGTTGTTTTAAGATCTCTTGGCATAATATCCTTACAAAACTTAATATTTTATATGAGAGCTGTGGGGTTTCTCACTTCCTTGTAATGTGCAGTTATCTGCTAACATGATATGAAGTCTGATCGCTTTGTGGTAGAGGAAAGTAATGAGCTGTGTGCCAGAGTCATGTTCACTGTTCGTCTGGAAAAAATCAGTTGACTAGTTAGTGTAATAAAGTCAAAAGATTCTTGGTGAATTATAACACCATATCCTTTGCACATTGTTTAGGGGAGGCAGAGGAGACAGGATAGACACATGTTTGTGTTTATCAAAGTAGCTTAGTCTCCTCAAAATAGGATTTCCTATCTCAGAATCTTAGATGATGCAGTCAAGTGTGTCTTAGTCTCTTGTGTTCGACAGAGTTTCTGGTCTCAATAGTGTATTCTTAAGCTACTTCTGCATTAATTCATGAATCTTGTGAAATCAACTCCTTTACAGTTTCTACCTTAATGAAATTTTATCTTAGGATAAATTTTATCTTATCTTATGGATATAGAAACATCTTACATTGTGAGGTATTCTGTTTTAGCCCTTTGCGATTTCCATAATTTTCTTGGGTTTCCTCAGAACTAATTATCGGTAACTAAAATCTGTATCTTCCCCCCCAGAAGCATAGAAAATTGGGACAGTGAAATATTCCACAATTAACATTCTACTGTGAGGAAACAAGTTGTTTTTCTTTTGGACTTAGCCAGTTTTGATCTATACTGGTGTTTGCCTATACTTTGAGATTTTTACAAAGCTAAAATGTCAGTGGTCATTTGATTCTCCTTCATGAAATGTTTAATTGATGAATCCATTTATGTGTAGATGTGATGCTTGGGGACATGGTTTAGTGGTGGACTTGGCAGTGTTAGATTAATGGTTGGACTTGATGACCTTAAAGGTCGTTTCCAAACTAAATGATTCTGTGATTCTATATATTTGAATTCAAAGGTCTCAGAAGCCCAGTTTCCCTTATGTGGAAGCAGGTTGGTTAGATCTGCCATGTCATGGTCACCTTGTTGTTTAGACATCCATTTATTATCATACTCACATAGAGCTCACTGGTCAGTAATTCTTTAGTTTCATCCTCTAGTGCCTTCTAAAACTATAGGTCTGTGTTTTCCCAGGTAGAGTTTTTAGGATTTAAAGGTGGACTGGCAAGCTGTGAGTTAGAGCAGGACACTTCATGGAGGCCTTGACTGTCCCATTCTGACTGGAGAAAGCCTTAAGTCCACCCTGACTGAACAAAGCCTTAAGTAGTCCAGTCTGATCCCATAACTGATCCTGCTTGGAGCAGGAGGTTGAACTAGGGACATCCTGAGGTCCCTTCCCGCTTGAACTGTGCTGTGATTCTCAATTCTGTGATCTTAAGTTGATGAACAAATTTACATAAAAATTTGTAGGTTGATTCTGGATAATGTTAGTAAAAGGTTTCAGAGGAACTTCTGCACTGCCTGTGATCAGGCTTTCGCTGCATTTGTCGTGCTGCAGTTTTCTTACCTGTCAAGAGAGGATCACTTTACCTGAGTCATCTTGAGGTTCTAATAGCTATTAATTGGTCAATCTGATAAGTGCTTTGTAAACACTAAGGAATTTGTGAATGCTAATGAAATGGCTTTTTCTCTCCTCTTCTAGTATAATATTTGCATCCTCTTTTTCTTACATTACAGGTTCATGACACTAAAAGAAACTCTACAGTATTATTGCCTAATCAGGTGTCAGAATCGTTTAGTGTAACTACCAAAAGCAACATGTGAGCTGACTTTGAATGACAAGCTGTAGGAATGGTACCTCTGGCATCTTGAGAGGGACACCTGTGCCTAGGTTAATGCCCTGTTTAACACAGCAGTTTTTCCCAGCTTCTGGGAATGCTCCTGTGCATATACTTTTGCTGTGATTCAGATTTATTGTCTGGGCATGAGTTAACTGAGCCATGGGAAATTTGGAGGGAGTTTACATTCAAAGGATGCAACAGCCATGTAGGTTGGACAGAGATCTCTTGATGGTTGTAGGTAGACAGGGACTTTGTTTTGCATGTCTCGGCAGGCAGTTTAGATGCAGTTTGAAAGATTTGGGATTACTGGATGCTGGCTTCCACTAAATCCTGAACTCAGTAAGAGACGAAAGCAGCTTCTACATGAGGTAGTGGTGGTAAGGCAACTGGCTGCACCTCACTTTTTAGCTAGCATCTGCTTGTTTCCTCCTGTTTTCTATGAGTATGGTGACTCTCTGATTAAAATAAGAAAATCCAGTCTTGTGAATTGTACTGGAAACTTTACTTGCCCTGTTCAGTTTCTTAAAGAGTTAGTGTTGGTCTATTAGTTACATTAGCATAGTTTCTCCTCTTGGAAAGCATTTCTCAAACTTGTGGAGATCATGATTTAAGTCCTATACATTTCCTTGGAGCTTTTGTGTATATTAACAATATTTTAATACCATTTTAAGACGCAATATAAAAATAAAATATGTATAACACTGTGGATACAGCCGCATGGCTGTTGTTTTAGAACAGGTTTGTTCTTGTGTCTGGGGCAGTGTCTTTTTAGAATCTGATTTCGTCCTGTTACTTGCTTTGATCTGTTTAGGTAACTAATAATATTTGATTTGAAAGTACATTTACTTTGCAATTTGGTCGCTGTTGAATTTCTGCCGTATGCAAACAAGCAAGGAATTAAAAAAGTTTTAGCAAATCCATAAAAGCAGTGCTTAGTGGCTGATGTGCACAACTAATACTTGTGGGTCAGCAAGACCTTTTGTTTTTTGATGTAGTTTGCTACAGTATTTGAGAACGTTTTGTGGAGCAAATACTAATAATTTTCTACTGCTTTGTTCATTATACTTTCTAAAGAGCAAAGTTTTTGGCATTTCTTTTGGTAGAGGCTGTAAGACAGTATATCTTTGTCAAGTAGGTGTTGCTAATAAATTTATTATGCCTTTTGCAAAATTGTTTAGTCATTCTTGGATGCACCAGTGTAAGTAAATCCCTTTTATGCTTCAGATATTGGTAGACTTTTTTCCTTTTGATTAGTGTCTTAGATGTTAGCCAGTATTTTTCACCAATTCCTTATGCTTAAATGCATTCCTTATGCTTAAATTCTTAAATGTCTTTGAATATATTTAAGGAAAAGAAAGAAAGAACAAGAAAACATCCTTATGCAGAGCGTTAGGCTCTATAGCTCAAGTTAGATAGACTTGAAGTTGTTTCCAAATTTATTCATGCTGTATAATCTGATTTCTGTAACTAGTGGCCAGTAAGCTACGGTGACTGTGAAAGATGAAGTCTCAAATAAGGAGTAAAATATTGTATTCATACGAAATAGTTTTATAATGTAATCAAATCCTTTTTTTTCATCTCTTAGATGATGAAGCATGCCTGGGACAATTATAGGCAATATGGATGGGGACATAATGAGCTCAAACCAATTGCCCGGAAAGGACATTCCACCAACATATTTGGTAGGCTATATTTTCTCGTTTGGTCGTTTGTGGTGGTTTTTTGTTTTGTTTTGTTTTGTTTTTTAAATATTTCTGTCTATGCTATCTTCTTTGTAAGTCTGCCCAAACTTCCTAGCAAATTCTGTCATCCATACTTCAAAAGATTTATCTTAAAACAGAAGTGTATTGATTATTTCAATGGTACTTCAATGAATTACTTTACTAAACTATCTTCTTGGGAGTAATATGTTGTTGTTGCAAAAGCTAAGCCATGTCTATGTGCACTGTGACTTTGTGTATGCCTATGTATATATATATAAAAGTTACAATGCATTGATGATATTTCAGGATGCAATGAATATAAATTTGTTTTTTAAAAATCAACCTCATCTTGTCTAGATCTTTGTGTTTAATTCCATGAGAATGTGATGCAAGACAAAATGCATGTGCAAGATGCTGAAAAACTACTAGTACCAAGATGAAATTTAAAGTAGCTTCTAAAAAAGAATCTGGGTAAGGCAAAAGTGACATTGTTACTTGATGTGTGACTTGTGGATCCTGAACCTATAGACTGGAATGAAAGGAAGAAACAACATTCAAAATACAGGAGTTTGAGGGTAGGGTCAAGTTTTGAAGAAATTCAAGGGATGGAGTGAGAATATTTGAGCAATGGAGTGTGAATGAGTGTTACAAATGATGTTTAGAATAGTATGAAACGTGAGGAACATAAAGGTCAAGAAATCGAATAGCCTTGTGTTGCATACATGTGACCAGAGTAGATGGGTGTTTTTCCTTAAAATATCAGTGATCTGCAGCAGTACTGCTTTTTTTGATGTAAATGCACTGGGCTAGAATAAGTAGAATAGTGACTGGAAAGTGACACAAGCATTTTACTGGTACTCGAACCAGGAAAGAATCCCTTTTTTGTCCCTAGTTCTGTAGGCCTGATGGTTCAAAAAACCTGGTTGTAACTGTTGAGGACAGAGCCCTGGAGGTTCTCTAAGTTCATCCTCTGGTACAGCAAAATGCATAACCTTGATGTTAGTGATTAAGTTTGAGCCCGCATTGGTCCAGAATGCATAGCTCCTGAGATGATTGGGCCATGAAGGTCGTGCATTTATTTTGAAACGCACATAAGAGAGCTGCTCTAAGGCTGGGTAGGGTATTTTGAATTCTGTTTGGGGTTTCATACTGTGCTCGTCAGCTCTCTGGTATCTGAGGAAGGTACAAATTTATTGTAACCACTTTTTACATCAAGAACAAGTGTGAATATACTGTGTATACCTTAGGTACATTAGTATTGGTTATAATAGTTTGCTTGAAATAAAGATTTTATTGGCTTTTATTGTAAGGCAGTTGACTAATGACTTTGAGGTTGGTTTTCATTGTAATTGGTATTTTATTTATCTTGCTTTAAACCTTGAATTTGTTTCTTGTGGATGATAGAAATACAGATTAGGATTATGTAAGTGTCTGGTTTTCTGTGTTTAGTGCCTGAACCCAGAATAAATTATTTTGACTCAAATAAAAATCTGGTTAGCTTTTTATTTTCATGCATAGGGAAAAAGTAAAATCCCAGAGGAAACTCATTCCAAAAGAAGAGTCAAAGGACTTGTTTCAAAAGTATTGTAATGCTTAAAGGGACTTTTAATTTTTTTGCTCTGTCCCTTCCCCCATCTACTTAAAATTTATCTTGGAACTATTCTTATCTTACCAAATAAACAAAAGATTTTTTTTATATCCAAACAGTTTTTCATCAAATTTGTTTGCATAATGGATTTCAACCTTAAATAAGTGCTGGACGTGGAAAAGAGAGGAGAACTTTGACTAGGCACACTGTTCCTTTCCCCTGCTCCCAGCAGTGGAAGGAGAGCCTCTGAGTTAAATTTTCTGCAATACTTAAAAACAAACAAAACCAAAAAACCGCCCACAAATAAACCCACTCCCCCTAAACATGTAGTGCGTATAAGCCTATTTAAATCCATAGGAGAATAATTTCAGCTTCTGTACAAGCCCTGTCTAGAATAAGGACTGTTCACCCATATTGCAAGCAAACCTGTTGGAGCCTGATGTTGATGGCTTTTGATCATACACTGGAACCTGGTTTCTTACACTTCAGTATGGTGTGAAGCCTGATACTTGTTTCACTACTTTATATTCATAGAATCATAGAATCGTTTAGGTTGGAAAAGACCTTTAAGATCATCAAGTCCAACCATTAACCTAGCACTGCCAAGTCTACCATTAAACCATGTCCCTAAGTGCCATGTCTACATGTCTTCTAAATACCTCCAGGGATGGTGACTCAACCACTTCCCTGGGCAGCCTGTTCCAGTGTTTGACAACCCTTTTGGTAAAGAAATTTTTCCTAGTATCCAATTAAACCTCCCCTGCCTGGTACAACTTGAGGCCATTTAATCCTTTATATTCCTTTATAAAGAAAATGACTGGGTCAGGTGGAGTTGTCTGGGGGGTGGGGTGGGGGGGAAGATGAGCAAGTTAGCATGCCCAGGAGAAGAAAGCATCTGGACTGGATGAGGAGTTTGAAGAGTGAAATGGAAGAGTCTAAGATGCAGCCAGCACTAAGCATGGTGCAAGGAGTAGAGTGTGTGAGGCTGAAGGGAAGACCAGAACAACAGGCTTCTGCCGTGACAGACAGAAGGACATTTCTTAAGTTCCTGGAGAGTATTGTGTAGTATTCTTAGATAATTTCTCTTTGCTTCCTTGTACATTGGCACTGTTTTCATTTCTACCAGAAAAGTATCTTCTGAAGCTTCCTGTGATTTAGTTGTATGTTATCTCTAATTCATGACTTTCCTTTATATTTTTTCCAGCTGATTGAAGTTGGGTCTGACAGTAAAAATCTTTGTGAAAATGTTCACCTGTATGGTCATGTAGTCTTTGCTGTTGAATTTACATTCTGTTCTTTTGCTTAATTTGCCAAGTATAATTTTAGACCAGCCTTGGTTTTGTAACCCAGACTCTATGAAGTGAGTTTTTTTCTGTATATGGCAGGAAAATGTTTTTTCTAATGTTTGTTTTTAATGTGACTGACACAATATTTTGAATTATAGTTTTACTCTAGTCTTTTATTTTCTTTCCATTCCTTGTCTGCTTACTTCTAACGTGTCTCTTAATGAGTCTGGAGGACTTACACTTTTTTCTCCTTGGAATGCTTATTCTTTGGAGTTCTGGTATTGCTGTGTGAAAGAAATTGCTGGCTTCCTCCACATTCCAGTTTCTGATCCTCTTATTCCAGCTAACTCTAGCAGCTGATTCCTTAAGTGTTTGTCCTTTTAAAATCCAGATGCTGTGCCTCATTTTTAGCCCTATCATGTTAAGATTGCTCTGTTCAAGGCTATTTCATATGAAAAACTTTTCTGAAATATCTAGTCTTCAGTATGTACCAAGTCTAAAATAGAATCAGCTATTGTTGATTTGGTGGGTGGTTGACAGGAAGAGGGGAAAAAAACCTGGTCCTTGTACCGAGGACTGTCTAGGCTGTATTGGTATTGCTAGTACTTTACCAATCTCTATTACCCTTAATGACACCATTCCCAGCGGTATTTGCCTTTATAGAAGCATTACGTAATTCTTTTTGAAATCTGATGCTATTTTTAATAAAAAGCTGCTCAGCAAAACCTGTTTTTATTATTCATCTCAAAGATGACTTGACCCAAACTATTTTCTGCTGCTACTGTGGTCTGTTGTACTTCCATTTCAATTCGTAGCATGTCTGTGAGATTCAGCAAGGAGATGGTATCACTGGTTGACACTGCAACCCTTTGCATGAATCTTTGGGAAATCAGGTTTACTGATAACTCTCAAGTGAGGTAAATGCAATTCAATTTAGAAGGCAAATAAGCCATTAATCTTCCCTGTTGGACTCCCCTTTCCCGCCGAAGCAGTGTATGTCTGTATCTGTGCCAAAAGGAATATCAGTGTTGCCAGCATCGCAAGATCGAGCAGGGTTCAGGCTGGGGTCGGAGAAGGGGAGAGGAGGTGGCCTGCTCTGCTCTCAAATCTTACCTTTAAGTCATTAAAAAAATAAGGAAGGGTGATAAAATTTAAAGCAAAATGCTCTGTGCCCCACTGAAGCATGCCAGCAAGAACATTTGTGGGCTGCCCCGATTATTAGTTTCACTTGTATAACAAAATCTGCTGGGGTTGCTTTAGTTGACCTGCAACTAGGAACTTTCACCAGTCTTTTTGAGATGTCTGACCTGGCGACTGTAAATTGTAAAGCAGAACCTGCTGAAAGTGTTGCCTGTCAAACTGTGTAGTCAGTCAGCAGTTAAAATCTTGAATAGTACCTCTTCAACAGCTGGGTCACAGCATTAGTAGTATGGTGCTGGTTTGGGAAAGTATGACTGGGAATTGGTGGGCTTTTAAAGATGTTTACATTTAGATGACATGAAATGAACCATTATAGGTTCTGTGTTGGTGAAACTGATAACTTGCTCCTATTTTTGTGAAAGTTGCCTGGTTTTGAAAGGGCTGATAATCTCAAGATTCGTTATTTGTTCCTACCCTATAAGATAAAGTGTAAAAGGCAAGGAGAAAGTATAGTAGAGAGGTTTAATTTCTCTTTCCAGTTTAAAGTTTCACTTGCAGCTCTGCTGGTGGTTGTAGCAGCTAAGTTAACTTTTTTTAACTTTTTTTGTTGGGATGCTTAAATTACTGGGGTAATCTGATGACAGCCGCAGGGCGTTATTGCAGAGGTGGGGTTTTATGAGATCTGGGTCAAGTTTTCATTAGAACACAAAGGGTTGAAGAGAAAAGGCTGATGGAAAATGATGCATGTAAGATAATGAGCAAGCATGACAAACACTGAGGTTATTTCAGAAGATTTTCTGGCTTTAGCAAAAACCAGAGTAGTTGATGGTATTGTCCAATTCTCTTGCTGTAATGAAATCTGATTGGATTTGCTTTTGAGGATCAGAGTAACCATCTGAAATGTGTTGTTTAAGGATGATTTGTCCCTGCATTTGTTTGGTGACCCCTAGGTGAACATCTTACAGAAACACCATTAAAATTACTAAGTCCAGACATGTTTCACAGTTTTAAACTATGTGTATTTGTGTCATCTTTTACTTCAATATCTTATGAACTAATTACTGTAGCACAAGCTTTGAGGATGCTTTAATGTGAGTTAAATTGAGCAGTTTGTACTAGTGGGTTTGTATCTGTCTTCAATCTTTATTTTTCTAAAACAATGTTTATTTGAGAACCTGAATGACTTTAAAAAAAAAAATATAAAGAAAAAAAAGACCACAGTCTTGGGCAACCCAGAACATTGTCCTCAGCAAAACTAGAAATCATGGGTGGTCATCTTACCTGATGCTTTCTGAAATTAGAGTTCTGAAATTTTCAGAGTGGTTTTGGTTTTTGTAATGTTAACTATCTAAGAATAAAGTGAAGATGTACAGTTTGTCAGGTAATAAGTACATGACAAAGTAATGATGCAAACTGTTGCTAAATTGTAAACTTCCTATATTACTAGCAGTGCATTTATAAAACTTGCATTTGGACGTATTCTGTCTAGAGATGAGCCGCATTATGTGAAGATGATCTGATAATGTGTACATATTTAAACAGATATATGTCCAGATATGTTTTCAAGGGTGTGAGAAGATCTTTACTAAGGCATAATGATATGGAGTTTTTAAGTTGTAGGTGCTTGCATAAAGACATGCCCATTCTCATGCACAAACATTTAATTAAACTATTACTTAGTATTTTGTCACACTAGAATTGTCTCATGCATCTGTAGTGCTTTCACGCCTCTCCTGTTCTCTTATCTCACATGCCATGCAAATGGTCAATTTAACGTGATGTCTGCAGGCTCTGTCTTGGGATGTATTCTGGGAGGAAGGGAAAATTGTCAATGAAGTCACATTGTGGTTGCGTTTATTACCTAGTAGAGCCTCAAGGCTGCAATGCAGTGCTGTATTGTATCTCTTCCCCTAACACATTACCAAATACAGCTGTTGTCTCTTTTATCAGGAATTTTTTTGTCTGGCATGTTCAGTGTCATATAACGTAATCTACTGCTACTTCATACATACGGAAAATGAAATTTTGAGATTAATGTGAGTTAATGAGCAAGATGTGTCCAAGGGAACAACTCGAGGATTCAGTTGGGACAGGTAGTGAGCTGAATTTTTTTCTTTTAACTTGCCAGTGGACTACTTGGTTTCTACCACCTTGTTGAGCGTGTCCTGTTGCCTGGCTTGTTGCACAGCCCATCTCAGCCTTTTGCTAGCAGTGCTGCTGATAAATCTCTGTGACCTGTGAGAAGGTTGCTGAGCTGGCTGCCCACTGCCGCAGCCTGGGAAGCTCTTGCTGCAGATCTCTGTGTTGCTAAGCAATGGAGAAATCGCAGTGCATTTTGTTGCCGTGCCGGAGAGCAGGAGCAGCAATGCTCCCTAGCCCCATGGAGAAAATGCATTCGTCAGACTGCAAGGGCATGAGGCTGTTGGGATAAGGAGCCGAGTCAGGCAAAAGAGTCTGTTTTTTCCAATACCTTTGGCAAGTACAGTATAGCTTGGGAGAGTAATGTGATTTCTTTGTCCAGTTTGTGGTCTAGAAAACGGGAATATTTCTTGTAAGCACTAGAAGAAAATGCTCTAACAGATGTTTTTTAAAATTACCCTGGGAAATATTTATTGGTTTATTAGACATTTTTGTTATCTGTCATCGTAACAGTTATTGAGCTGCCTGAGCTGCTCTGACACTATCATCTGCTGTCATCTGATTAGTTGTCACTTACTTTTGAAGTTCACATAATTGAGTGTAAAGGGTGTCAGGTTTTGTGGGCCTTTTCTTTTTCTGTTTTTTAGCTGCCAAATAACCTGCAAATTTATAAATGTTATGGAGAGAAACACTTCTAGTGGGAAGAAACTAGATGATATACCCTAAAGTAAAGACTGAGGGATGACCTTTCGAAAATATGGCTAAAAAATTCTGGTGTCTTCTCATTATAAAATCCTAATGAGGAGGGAGACAGGAGAAACAATTTTTGCTCAGCATCCTTTTTCTGTGCATTTTTTCAGCCTCTGAATCCATGTGGAGGATAAATGAAAACAAAAAAGGAATATGAGGTATATATGTAAACAAATATGTTCTTGACTTGTTTGATGGATAAAAACAACCTTGGTGGGCAGTAGTTTTTATCATAACTGTATGTGCACAAGTAATTACCCATCATTGCCTTTTTCTGTGGCAAAGAAAGGGGAAAGAAAATCCATTCAAGCTAACTAGTAAAGAGAGGTAATTTCATGATGCAAATTTCAGCCCAATCTCTGTATTTCAGGTTCTGTTCAATTTTAAAGTAAATGCAACTGGCCTTAGGACAGGCCTGTGCAGGTATGTCCTCTGCAAAATCAGTAATGAGTGACTACGCTGAGACAATGTTGACTATTATACGTACATAGAACATGTATTTTTTTGGCCAGTAACACAAATTTTGGAAAGATAAAATTTTAAGAAAGAATATAATTCTCAAGAGTTGCTGGCCAAATCTGGAATGAGAACAGTGTTCTGATAATGCAGGAGAAATTCCTTGAGGTCGGATGAAAGATCAAACATGATCATTACTCATCCTCCAAAAACTGCTAACGTCAGGTACCTAGGGAAGAAATGTAAGAGCAGGAAAAGCCTATAGTATAAGTGAGCATTTCTCAGAGTACTCTCCAGGGTTATGAAGGTTTGTGCAGTGTTAGTGCTTCTGTGGTCAGAGGCAGAAGGTTTTATTTAATCACTTTGAGTTTATTTTTCTGTGATTTTGTCCAATCTGCTTTTGAGTCTGTGTAGACTTAAGAGCGCCCACCATATCCCATTACGAGTGGTTCCATAGTTTGATTCTGTTCTGTAGAAAACTTTTTAGTTTTGAAGTCTGCTCACTGTCCTAGGGTGACTAGTTTTGGCATTGGAAAAAACCAACCCATTATTCATTTCTTCCTTGCAATTCATGAGTTTGTAGAACTGCATATGCCCTCAGTTCTGTGTCTGTACTACATGGAGAGTCTTGGTCTGTTATGTCATTTCTCATACTTACCTTTTTTTCATACCCTATACGTTATCTCCTTTCTTTGTGTTTTCTCAAGTTCCTTTTTTTTTTTTGAGGAATACTAAAACTTTATTCCGTTTTCAGTTTTGTTCACCATTCCTTTCCTAGTAATTGTATTTTGCATCTTTTAGGCTCCTTTATGGAGTCTAGAAACTCATTATGGGGTGACTGTTCTGCAGTAGTATTCCTTTTCAAAATCCTCATCCACTGTGTACGGTATTTCCAAATTATTTATAAATATGATGATTTACAAATATTATAAATAAGTATGTGCCTAAACGTTCATCTCTGTAGGATCCTACTGGTGGTTTCCCCTCACAGTGATGTGGTTGTTTACACTGACCCTGTTTCCTGTCTTGTAAACAATTATTCATCCGCATGAGAACAATTTTCTCTTATCCTGTGTCAGGTTAGTTTTAAGAGCCTTTGTTAAGGGATGTTCTTACATACCTTCTGTATATATTCTCTGTCCATTCGCAAGTTGACTTATTAAAGACGGTTACATTGATGCTAAGATTAAGACTTCCCCTTACAAAATCTCGGACTTTTCCTCAATTCATCTAATTTAAAGCTCTGATGCTGCTAATTGGGCAAATAATGTTTTGTAAATGCTATTTTGCTTCACTGTGATAGACAGGTGTTTGTTCAGAATATGGTTGTTCTCTAAAACTTGCAAATGCGTGCAGGCAGGAAGCAATCTGGCTGTGCATTCCCTCTTAACTGTTTTACAGTACTGGTGCCATAGATAAACAATGGTGGTTAGCTAAGAATATTTTTAAAATGTTACTGCTATTTCATCAAACTGTCACAAGTGTGCCTATGCATATCAGGAAGATTCACCATAAGCAGCTGTTGTCTTCTGTTCTTCTTAATAATACAGTATTCCCACTGAATTCTTCTCACCCAGTTTGTATTAGCTCATGTACAGCACATTTAGGTCAGTTGTTCTCAGTGGCTTTTTTGTATGTTTCTGAACTGATGATGTTAAATCCTACAGCATTATTCAGAAGATTGAAAATTCTGCCTATAAAAAAAGACATGTACAGATGCAAAATGGAATTAGATAAACACACCTTATTTCTGTAACCTGCCTTATAGAATAGTGAGGTAAACATCTACATCAAATGGCAATGAAGAACTTAAGTCATATTACATTCAGGGCTCAGGCTCAAACTGAGAAATCTTTATTCTCTCTACTAGCATCCTCTCCTGTTTTTTCTCTTACAAACCAGATGGTTTGCTCTGAGGAAAAAAAATCTATTGTTTCCCGTTGGGAATCTTTGGACTTATGTTTGTTTTGATTTGGGAGTTATTTAGGTTGTAGGAATGCTATTCCTGAATTTAAACTTGTTTCATTTGGAATTAAGAACAGAGGGTATAAAAAGGAAATGAAATTAAGGCTATGCAGTCTATTTTGAATTGTGTTAAAATATTAAGGTAATGGGCATGGCAACTAAATAAGGGTTGGCATACTGAGCTCTAAAACTGAGTATGGTAAGGACAACAATATGGACGTGTACAAAGTGGGAGGCAGGTGCAAGTATGCTTTGGTGTCATCTGAAACCAGCAGATGTACGAGGCAGCTGTAGTTCAGAAGCAGTTCAGCCACATGAATGCAGCACTGTGCTTGTGCCTACTACTTTGTCTTTTATCAGAGATTGTTCACTCAAGTTTTGCACCATTCTGTTGAAGTTTTATGGCTACCAAACTTGAAATTAGCTCCTCTTTAGCCATCTTAAAGAAAATTTAGAATATGGTTTGGACCAAAGTGTGTGGAAGTGGCCCAACTTTTCATTGTCTAAAGATGGGAAAGTTTATGTGCCATGATGGCTTAGAGGTGCATTTTTTGTGATGCTTTTCCTACTACCTAGCTGACAAAGTAGTTTAGAATCATAGAATCATTACGGTTGGAAAAGACCTGAAGATCATCAAGTCCAACCATAAACCCAACACCACCATGCCTCCTAAACCATGTCCCAGAGTACCACATCTACAGGTTTTTTGAATGCCTCCAGGGATGGTGACTCCACCACCTCTCTGGGCAGCCTGTTCCAATGCCTGATCACTCTTTCAGTAAAGACATTTTTCCTAATATCCAATCTAAACCTCCCCTGACGCAGCTTGAGGCCATTTCCTCTCCTCCTATCACTAGTAACTTGGGAGAAAGAGACCAACCCCCACCTCGCTACAACCTCCTTTCAGGTAGTTGTAGAGAGCAATAAGGTCTCCCCTCAGCCTCCTCTTCTCCAGGCTAAACCCCCCCAGCTCCCTCAGCTGCTCCTCATCACACTTGATCTCCAGACCCTTCCCCAGCTTTGTTGCCCTTCTCTGGACACGCTCCAGCACCTCAATGTCCTTCTAGTCCTGAGGGGCCCAAAACTGAACACAGTATTTGAGGTGCGGCCTCACCAGTGCCAAGTACAGGGGGACGATCACTGCCCTGCTCCTGCTGGCCACACTATTGCTGATACAAGCCAGGATGCTGTTGGCCACCTTGGCCACCTGGGCACACTGCTGGCTCATGTTCAGCCGGCTGTCAGCCAGCACCCCCAGGGCCTTTTCTGCCAGGCAGCTTTCCAGCCACTCTTCCCCAAGCCTGGAGCGTTGCATGGGGTTGTTGTGAGCCAAGTGCAGGACCCAGCACTTGGCCTTGTTAAACCTCATACAGTTGACCTTGGCCCATTGATCCAGACTGTCCAGATCCCTCTGCAGACCCTTCCTACCCTCCAGCAGATCGACACTCCCGCCCAACTTGGTGTCATCTGCAAACTTACTGAGGGCACATTCAATCCCCTCATCGAGATCCTCGATAAAGATATTAAACAGAACTGGTCCCAAAACTGAGCCCTGGGGAACACCACTTGTGACCGGCTACCAACTGGATTTAGCTCCGTTCACCACAACTCTCTGGGCTCGGCCATCCAGCCAGTTTTTTACCCAGCAGAGAGTACACCTGTCTAAGCCATGAGCCACCAGTTTCTCTAGGAGGATGCTGTGGGAGACAGTGTCGAAGGCTTTACCAAAGTCCAGGCAGACAACATCCACAGCCTTTCCCTCATCCCCTAGGCAGGTCACCTGGTCATAGAAGGAGATCAGGCTGGTCAGGCAGGACCTGCCTTTCATGAAGCCATGCTGGCTGGGCCTGATCCCCTGCTTGTCCTGCACAGGCCTGGTGAGCTCATTCAAGATAAGCCGCTCTATAATCTTCCCTGGTACCGAGGTCAGGCTGACAGGCCTGTAGTTCCCCAGATCCTCCTTCTGGCCCTTCTTGTAGATGGGTGTCATACTGGCAAGCCTCCAGTTGTCTGGGACCTCCCCTCTTAACCACAGCTGCTGCTAAATGATGGAGAGTGGCTTGGCAAGCTCCTCCACCAGCTCCTTCAATACTCTTGGGTGGATCCCATCCCATCCCCATAGACTTGTGAGTGTCCAGGTGGTGCAGCAGGTCATAAACTGCTTCCTTCTGGATTATGGGGGGTCCCTGCCTTCCATCTCAGGGGGCTGAATACCCTGGGGATAACTGGTCTGATAGTTTAAGACTGAGGCAAAGAAGGCATTGAGTACCTCAGCATTTTCCTCATCCTCGGTGGCAATGTTCCCCTCCGTGTCCAATAGAGGATGGAGATTCTCTTTGGTTCTCTTTTTGTTGTTAATATATTTGTAAAAACATTTTTTGTTATCCCTTACAACAGTGGCGAGATTGAGTTCTAGCTGGGCTTTTACCTTTCTAATTTTCTCTCTGCATGACCTAACGAGATGCCTGTACTCTGCTTGAGTTGCCTGCCCCTTCTTCCAAGAGTGGTAAACTCTTTTTTCTTTTTTTTTTTTTGCCCTGTGTCCCAGCAAAAGCTCCCTGTTCAGCCAGGCTGGTTGTCTTCCCTGCTGGTTTGTCTTACAACACATGGGGATAGCCTACTCCTGTGCCTTTAAGACTTCCTTCTTGAAGAATGCCCAGCCTTGCTGGACTCCTCTGCCCTTCAGGACTGCCTCCTAAGGGACTCTCCCAACCAGTGCCCTGAACAGGCCAAAGTCTGCCCTGTGAAAGTCCATGGTAGTGGTTCTGCTGACCCCGCTTCTTACTTCGCCAAGAATTGAGAACTCAATCATAACATGGTCTCTGAGCCCAAGATGGCCTCCGACCACCACATCTCCCACCAGACCTTCTCTGTTTGTGAACAGGAGGTCGAGCGAGGCACCTCCCCTGGTAGGCTCACTTACCAGCTGTGACAGGAAGTTATCTTCCACACACGCCAGGAGCCTCCTAGACTGTTTCCTCTCTGCTGCGTTCTGTTTCCAGTGGACATCCAGTAAGTTGAAGTCCCCCACAAGAACAAGGGTAACCAATTGTGAGACTTCCGCCAGCCACTTGTAGAACGCTTCATCTACCTCTTCATCCTGGTTGGGTGGTCTGTAACAGACCCCCAGCAGGATATCTGCCTTGTTGGCCTTCCCCCTCATCCTTACCCATAAGCACTCGACCTTATCGTCACAATCACTAAGCTCCGTACAATCGAAACACTCCCTAACATATAGAGCCACCCCACCGCCTCTCCTTCCTTACCTGTCCCTTCTGAAGAGCTTATAGCCATCCATTGCAGCACCCCATTCATAAGAGTCATCCCACCATGTGTCTGTGATGGTGACTAAGTCATAGCTATCCCACTGCACAATGGCTTCCAGCTCCTCCTGTTTGTTGCCCATGCTGCGTGCATTACCACAGATGCACTTGAGCTGGGCTATCGATTTCACCCCCAACCTTGGCACGCCACCCCTAGGTTCCTCTCTAGTGGGCCTGGCTATACCCTCTTCCCCCTTCGAACCTAGTTTAAAGCCCTCTTGATGAGCCCCGCCAACTTAGGTGCAAGAATTCTCTTCCCTCTTTGAGACTGGTGAACTCTAAATGCCGCCAGCAGGCCTGGTGCCGTGTAAACCTCCCCATGATCAAAAAAACCAAAATTCCACCGATGGCACCAGCCTCTGAGCCACGTGTCAATCAGGTGAGTTTTCCTGTTCCTTTCAGTATTCTTCCCAGCCACTGATGGGATTGAGGAAAACACTACCAGTGCCCTGAAGTCCCTTTTGATCGCTCTTGGGCTTCTCCCCGCAACCTCATCACTGCCCACCTGCATAACCAGTAGTGAGTAGTAATCAGAGGGCTGTACCAGACCAGGGATTTTCCTGGTAACATCTCTGACCCGGGCCCCAGGGAGGCAGCGACTTCCCTGTGTGATGAGTCTGGTCGGCATATTGGGCCCTCGTGTTCCCCTCAGAAGGGAATCACCTACAACAATTACCCTCCTTTTCTTCTTAACAGAGGCAGTCGTAATGCGTGGGGCTGACCGACTTTCCCTAGGCAACCCCCTGGATGGACCTTCGCCTACATCCTCCTTTGCCTGGCCCTCAAGTTCCAGAGCCCCAGATCTGTTGTGTAAGGGTAGCTGGGAAGGTGAGGGAGGCCGGGAGGGGATTCGCCTGCCGCCCTGAGCACGGACCTGTTTCCATTCCCCACCGTCTCTTAGGTCCCCTCTTTCTGCTTGGTGGCAAGAGGGTAGGGGACCCTCTGCTTCTTGTGGAGCCTCCATCTGCTGCCTTGGCCCCAGGGATGGCAGGGTGCAGCTCCACCAACCTATCTCTCTCTCACACTCCCTGATATTCCTTAACCTTTCCACTTCCTCTTTCAGCACTGCCACCAGGCTGAGCAGATCATCCACCTGGTCACACCGAAAACAGCTGTCACCTCTGCTTACAATTAGCTTACGATTTCTTACAGATAATTGTATCTTTACTGTCTTGGAAGATCAGTACTTAGCTTGCTTCATGTATAAGATTTCTGTACCAGGTCACAGAACTATACTTGAGTCCAGATAACATCTTGCTCTTTTATTTACTGTCAGATATTAATCTTGCTTTGCTTGCTGCTGGGTTTAACTGACTGCTGCGTGTATTTAGGTTCTGCATACTTCTGAGCCATCATTCACAAGTACTCTTCACTTCAATCTTCCACTTCCCGATTTCCCAAAATGGAGGTGCTCCAGATCTGTATTTTTGGTTAGTTTTGATTGACTGCTTCATGTGTGTAGCTGATTGCCATCACCATTCACTTCTTGCCTGTTATTCTTGCCTTCCTTCTGATACACTTCTGTCCTCCTTTTTACTCAATGTAATGCCATCTCCTCTCCCTCGTTCCTTTCCTACTCCGAAGCTCAGCCTAATCTTTCTCTCCTGACATTGCGGCCTTTGAGTTATCATTAGGTCTTAACCTTCTGCTAACTCAGATCATAGTTCCAGCATTAATCTTAATTATGGTCTGCACACAGTGCACTCTTTCTTCCTTCTGTCTACAGTAATTCAGTTTTGTGTTTGTGCTTACAATCAAAATAAGGGGGGTGGGGGGCAGAAGGATGAGACAATTGAAAGAAACAGTCTGATATTAATATGCTATGTCCTTTTCATATTTAGTTTTGAGTACATTGAGGCTTTGTACTAGAGGGACTGCATTCAACTCTTGCTTGTATGAATTTTGAATTAAGCTGAGGGGCTGTGTAGGATTTAGTTGGAGAGCAAAGTGAAGCAGTCGAGCAGAGAAGAGGAAGGTTTACTGTAGTATGAATTCTTAGACAAAGTTTTTAAATTTGGGTCTTAAGCACATAGCTATTTAAGCAGCAGTTTGTTGGTTAATAACATCTACCTGCAGGTCCACTCTTAAATTCAAATAACAAAGACTAGCGTACACTAAAATGCTTCACTCCCATTGCTTCCTCATTTATAAAATTAAGGAAAGCATTACAATTGATTATTTAGTGTTATTTATATGCTAAAATACTTTACTGTCTGGTACAAAAGATTAGGAACTCCTTTTCATGTTGCCTATTATCAGCAATTTAACAGAACTAAGCAATCAATGTGCTTAGGTTTTTGTTCTGCTTTTTTAATTAGTCTAAAATGTTAAAGGCAATTGGTTTCTTCATGGATACTTAAAGGCTTATTCATTGCATTTTATGGCTGAGCTAAAATCATATGTTGCAGTTTTGTATTAAATCTATTGTTTCATTGACTAATTTTGAGGCACTTGTTTTCGCAGTGGAATTAAACTCTGTTGTTCAAAAGTTTAGTTCATTTTCTTAAACGTTATCTTGTTCCTTGTGAGTCATTTAGATATTTTACAAGTGGTATGCTTCAGTAGTGGCAGCTTTATTGCCAGAGCCTCATTAGAGATACAGAAAACTGGGTTGATAATTGTTTGCTTTTAATTTTCGTGTAATGTATTTTTCTACCACGTCTGTAATTGTTTATCACTTTAAGAAATCCTGTTGCTACAGAATTATTTGAATCTTTCTGAGCAGAGATTGCTATACGTTCCCTAGATCAGTACAGTCATGCCCAGTCTGTATTTTTCAGCCTTTCTGAAGCTGGCCAGGCAAGAATATCAACAAGAAGAGTATATATATATATATATATATATTTTTTTTTTTTTTTAAGACCGTAATAACTCTGTATTTAATGTCAGGCTGAGTTTATCAAGAAAGCATTTTCACTGTGGTGTTAGGGATTAAAACACCTACCTATGTGAAAAATAACTAATCTTTTAGGTTTCAAGTGTATACTTCCTTGAGGAGGCTTTACATCTCCCCTTTTGTTTCTGGAATCACTGCAATGGAATAGGGAGGTTCTGCTCTATGCTTGGGCACACCCCAGTTGTCGGGTTGCTCTGGTGGTAGTGCTGGACAGCTCTAAAGTTCAGGTCGTCTGCCAGAGAGGATATTTAATTTAGGGATTAAGTTAAATTATCCTATGAGACTTTGGTCCTTGTAGATTCCTTTTGCAAATTGATCCTCCCCCTACCCCCAAATTAAACGCACCAGTAATCAAAGGCATTCTACACCAGTAGGAGTAGGTTCTGCTTCCAGTAATTAGTGTCTGTCCAGGGCGCTGAGAAAAACCCAGAACTGGATATAAGTGACTGAGACCAATACTATTTCTGGCACACGAGGTCTGTTTGTATCTTATGGTTCTGTCCGTCAGTATGATCATCCCATTGACTATGCTGTATTGAAAGTGAAAGCCATTTCCTTACATCCAGATCTCTAGTCTCTATGCATAACTAACTATAGATTCCATCTTTCTAATGCTTATGAAGAGAAGTTGGCTTTCTGGAGTATAAAATAACTTATTTCCATAGCAGGGATGTCTTGACACAGAGATACTTGCTATTCATATGGTATAGAGGCAGTTGTCTTCAATACCAGCCCAAATGCTTTTACTATATCCAACTGCTTGTTTTCCTCAAGCAATCTTGCCAACAATTCCCTTAGCTTTCTTCAAAACATAGCTGGTGGTGGTATCTGCAGGCTGTCCTTGTAAACACGAATAAGAGTCTGTATTAGATTCCTGTGTGATTTTGTCACTGGCTTAGGAAATATTAAAACCCTACCTTGATTGTAAATGAACTGATGAGCATCCCACTTTTGGATCTTTCATCTGCTATCTTTTCTGCTTAATAGTAAAATATTTCCTTTTTTTAGTCACTGCATAAAGTAGAAGGGTAAGAATGGTTACGTGCACCTATTAGGCCTATTGCATGTGACTTTTCTTGGAGGCAGAGTGGCCTTATGGAAATTTTTCCACTTAGGCTGGTTTCCTTGACTTTGTAGCAGCCTTGCTGTGACCTAGCATGCATTTTGGTAATGAGAGATCTGTTTGAATTGGCTGTATTTCCTTCAGGTTTGTTACTCCTCTGACTGGTCTCTGGATAGATGCCAAGTGTGTTGTAAGACACTAACACAATTGTAACACAACAGTGTTAGAGCACAGACAAAGAGAAGGTGAAAGGGAAAGAAGGAAAACTCTCTCCCCAGCAAGGCAGAGCAAAAGCAAGAAGCTGGATTCAGATAAATGGGTTGAGATAAATGTAGTTTAACAAGTGAAGGAAAGGGGTGAGAGGGGGGAAGTAATGCAAAGACAATCACTCACCACCTACCACAAGGAGACCGAAGCCCAGCTGGTCCCTGAGGAATGGCTACCTGCCAGACTAACCCCCCACACTCAGCTTTTATCATGGAGCATGATGTTATATGGGATGGAGTATTCTTATGGTCAGTTTGGGTCAGCTGTCATGGCTGTCTCCCCTGCCAGCCTCTTGCCCACCCCTGGCTTATTCACTGTGCGGGGCGTGTGGGGGGAAGAGAAAGCCTTGATGCTGTGCAAGCACTGCTCAGCAGTAGCCAGAACTCTGGTGTGTTATCAATGCTGTTTTAGTCACAAATCCAAAAAACAGCACCATACAGGCTGCTGTGAAGGAAGGCCCAGTACACCAGCTCAGCCCTCAACTTGGGCTAATGAAAACCCCCATGGAAGTGTTTTTTGGAAGAAGCAATGAGATTTGTGTGTGGTGTGTACCTGTTGAAGAAAGGAGTAGGTATGGGTGACATGTCAAATAATCAAAGTTTCTGTGAAGCACCTATTTGATGATTAATTTTCAACTCGGAGTGCATGACTTCCGTTTGCTGGCATAGTTTTAATTTGTCAACTTGTTCCTTATTTCCATAATGTGTCTGTGTCTCAAATTTTCATAGTCTTCTCTGATCGTAATTGAGCTAGCTAGTTCACATGTTTCCTCTAGTATCTCACTGCTCGTAGTATCTTCTGCTTCCACATAATAAATACACTAAGCAATCCTGTAGCTGGTATCAGACTTTCTAAATTGCTATACTTATCGTTATGATATAATGAAAATGGGCTATTTATTTTCTTCATATTCCTTTTGTCATGGAACACATGACAGCAATCTGCTTCCCTGTGCTTTGATAGTCTCTTGTGAGACTTTGAAATGGTATAAATAAACCAGTTCTTCATCTAGTGCTTCAGCATACTGAAAGAATTTTAGATAGGAAGACCATTTTTCTTTTAATGGCCCTACTGTTTACACTTAGTCATATGATTTGCTAGATATTTCAGACTGTAGATTTATGTGCTATCAAGTGAAGGAATTATTTGTCTAATCTCAGGAAACTGAAGTCCACCTAAATATAAATATGACTTACTATTTTGTAGTCCTTTGGAATAATACTCTTGCTTAATGAGAGTATGCACGATTTTGTTAAGAGTTCAGCTATTTCACTGCTAAATTCCTTCTATTAGCTCGTGATGGATGTTCTGTTTTATTTAGAAGAATGAGCACTGCATTCATTAGGCAAACTTCATTAAATCTGGAGCTCAATCAACTAGAACTATAATTATATAGAGAGGAAACTTCCTAATCTGACATTTGTAAAACTGGGCCCTTTTGGAATCAGTTATTATCTTATGCAATATGACCAACTGAGCCTTTGTATTGAACAGAGGCAGACCCTGGGAGGAGTGCCTTCAGCTAGGAGAAGTGTTATTTTCTATTATAATGTAATTGTTTTATAGCTTCTTTTCACCACAATGAGACATCTGTTCGTTCTGTATCTAGAGCAATAGTAGATCAGACTGGTTGAGGTGGTAGTAAGCAGTGTATACTCCTCTAAATTATTATGTCATTGTTCAGAGTTACTTTATTAGTTTTCAAATTGCACCTTCTGCAGTTTAAGTCCACGAAGACTGTCCCCTTGTCCTTTAAGACAAAATTTATGGATCCTAGCATGGCTATGAAAGGAAAAAAACTTATTCTGTTATGGATGGAGAATTATTTCTCTTTGTGACTTTAGACTGAATGGTTTGTATCAGCATCAGGAGGGGGAAGAACAGCTGCCTATCCATGGTAGTCTCTTTTCCCTGTAGCACCACGTGTGACTCTAACACAGGCCAGTGATCTCTGAACACTTGCTGTTTCTTCCTGCTTTAGATTTCAGCTGCTGCCTTGCTGGTAGTGTAGTGCATTTTAAGATGGAGGAAGACAGCTATGAGAACAACATTGCCTGTTCTGGTTAGGTTGTGAACCTCAGCAGATACAGAAGCATTCAGCAGAAGCTGTTACTTAGGAACAAATTAAGAATGACATCATCTCCACATAGTCCTCTAAGAAAGAAACTGAGAGCAATTAATTAATTTTACTCTCTAACCCAACCTAGTGTAGCCCACAAATGGTTTTAAATTGTACCTATCTTGCAACATGGGGCAGCCAAAGTGTTATGTTAAGTCTATTGTCCTCTGCATTACCTTATGTTCAGCTCTGCCCTGTGTTCTTGTAGGCACAAGATTCCGAGTATGAACTCTGCATTTTGGACTCTTCCCCCTCAATGCCCAGGAGGAGGGAATTAGCTTGCTTTGTGCTGCCTGCTTGACACTAAAGGGAAGAGGACTGGGTAGACAATTGCAGACTGTTGCAAAATATTGACTTGTCATCTCTTGACCTTTTGGAAATGTGTTCGGCCAAAAAGGTTTAAAAACCGAAAGATTGTTCTTCTGGGTCTTTGTCAAGGAAGAAGTGCTGGTGTGCAGTTAGGATCAGTTACCATATGTTTAAGAAGAAAAAGGAAAAATAATCCGAATTTGGTTGAAATAGCCTAGTTATGAATAAGAAACAAGAAAAAACAAATAATTGATTATGGGTTGGGATATAAATGCTATCCAAAGGAGACCATGGCAAGAAATAGTTGAGCTCTCACATGGAGTCTAGAAGCTATAACCATACTGAGCTGCATCTCAGAAACACACACCTGTCACTGCTCAGGGAAGAGGCATATGTGAGCCAAACGGGCTTTGCTCAGTAATGTTTTGTTGGATGTTTGTGGGTCTAGGAAAGATAAACATAAAAGATGAGAAAGAGGCAAAAAGGCAGCAGGAGGGAGAGCTTGAACAAACCATTGGAGTGTGGCCCAGACAGAAGCTGAGAGTATGAACCTATGCATTTAATTGACTCTTAGGGGCAAAAAAATGCTGAGCAAGTCTGTTTTGCTCTATCAGACTGCATTTATTTCTGTGGCTGCAAACAACGCAGAGGATCTTGTGTGAAACAGGTTGTCAGCCAGTCCCCATTGGGGACTACTGGTTTAGGTGAGGTTTCTATATGTGGAGTTGAGGGCTCACTTTTAACACTGTGAGGATGAAAGCAAATTTCTTGTCTGTATTTGATGAAGTTGTATTGTTCAGCCACCATGGGATGCATTAGGAAACCATGGACATTTTTGCTCAATTCTGGAGAGAGCTCTCTTTGAGGAGTTCTAGACTTTTTACTCTCAGTCTCTGTCTGGATGCATCTACTGGATTTGTGAGATAGCAAAAATAATCATGGGCTTTTGCATTTCCATAGCCCTTCTTTCATGGTCTGTGCAGAGAACTCCATGCAAAAGATGGTTTGAATTTGTATTTTTGAAGGTATTTTCTGGAAGGCTGGAAAGCAGCTATTCTTGTGCCAAACATAGTGCTGTCGGCCCTTGTGGGCACTTGAATGTACTTCTGAGATCTAGAAAACTCTGGTTGATTGTACAGTGGTATCTGAACTTTTTTCTGGGATGGGGGGACACAATGACACACCAGTCCATCCCCATGCAATGTATTCTCTTCACCCCATGCCAATTATAGAATATGAGAGCTTACCGATGTGGTTATCACTGTGTTTAAGTTAGAAGGTTTTTATTTTTCAAACTATGACAAGGGGAACTTTCAGGATTTCTCAAGGCTATGTAGCCCTATATGTTCAAACACCTTGTGTATTTGAAAATGTTGTCTGTGTGGTTTAAACAGGGTGCCATAGCAGTGTAACACATTCTACCTTTATGTCAGAAATATCTTGTCAGCTAATACTGAAGTTAGTCGTTGTCATGGTCTGATTTGCATATTTTTGAAGTGATAAATTAGATAACTGTCACATTATGCTTATGAAGAGGTACAAGTTAAGTGCATGCTCTAGCTCTGCTCAAAGCGACCTCCGCTTCAACACAAGCAATGGCATTTATCACTTGGCTGGAGGTGTTAAACATTATAGTACTTATGCACCACAGTGAATTCATTTCCTGAGAGTTATAGGTATGCCTTGTGGCGAATTTGTCAAAGGATATGTCTCTTTAATTAAATCTTGTGAAAGGTAGTGTCCCCCAATCTGTACTTGAACATTCTTAACAAATATCACTGACTTAAGGCTTTCCAAATCTAGTTTAAATTAAAACAGATGCACAGCTATTTTTGAAGAAATTAGTTGGTGATTACTTTGTCACAGAGACTGTTGTGTTTAATATTTATTTGGTGAAAGAAATCTCTGAAAATAGAATTAAGCTTGCATGTAAGTATTAGTCATTTAGGTGTGTAAAAGAAATACAATGAGGATGACAGCTTCGTTCAGTTATTGTTATGCTTGGGGGGGGGGGAATATCCAAATATGTAAAAATCAGAAATTAATGAATACAAACAACCAAGCAGGAACACTGCACTGTTGAAATTCCATTATGGATGAAAAGCACATTAAAAAAATAAAATTGACTTAACTTATTAGGAGACTACTATCATTAAATTGCTAATCATATAGTTATTGTCCTGTTTTATAGAATACTGGTATGAACAGTGAAATTAGGCTACTTTTTTAGTGCAGAGGAAGTTTTATACACTCCATGAAACTAAATAAACCCATGGTAATTCTTGCTTTCCTCTAGAAACAAAGACCTCTGCCTACTAAGGGCAACAGCTTAGGTTGGGATGGCTTAAGGAGGTCAAGGCTAACATGGTCAGTGGCTCACCACCTCTTCATCATGTCTCCCTTGTACAAACTGATGAGTGTCTCATCAATCAACTCTAAATTGCTGCTGTTTCAAGTGAATGGCATTTTAGGGTAAAGCACCGCTGATTTTTATTTGGCTTTAAATGCTCCACTTTAACTGGTGACAATTTGGGAATCCATCAGCACTTCATAATGTGGGTCCCTGCAGGCAGTGACATGAACATCTTGGGGCTGTGGCTTTATCAGTTGAGTCAAGCCAAGCCAGGGCATCCCTGCTCATCAGTCCATGCTTTCAGTGACCAGGTAGCTTCCATAATTGAAAAACTTTGAATGTTTCAGCAGTAAATGTTGGGAATTGCAAGGCATTACTGCAAATACAGGTTGCTTTATCTTGCATATGCTTTTTTTAACACTTCTGTCCTAGAATTCCTAATAACTTTTTGAAGCTGAATGTCTTTCTGTCCTTTTTTTGTGTCGAAGTACAGTTGCTCATGTTCAGGTTAGGAAACTAGATGAGAAGGTTTTTGTTTGCTATCTTTAGTCTTTTTTTTTCCCCGGAAGCCAAACTGTGCCAGAGGACTGATGCTTTGAAAGAGAAGTGTGATCCTCTTATGTAGCTGCTAATTCCTTGCTCGTTTTGATTATTCTTTGTGCTGTCATCTTTGTAGTAATTTTGCTTTGCTATTGCTCGGGTTATTTTCTCATGCTTGTGATGTTTAAGAAAAGTAATGAAATAATGACTTGTAATAGAAATCCTTCTTTTTGTGTGTAGGAAACTCACAAATGGGTGCTACCATAGTAGATGCATTGGATACTCTTTATATCATGGGGCTTCACGATGAATTCAGAGAAGGACAAGAGTGGATTGACAAAAATCTTGATTTCAGTGTGGTGAGTAGAGTCTGCCCTAATATTTTGCTAGTCCTTTTCACAGTGTTCCTCTTGAGGGGGAAATGGAAGAGGTCTTTCAGCTGGAACTTAAAAAACTTATGATTCAAAGTATCATCAGAAGTTCAGGTGTAAGCTGTAGTGAAGTTCTCTGTGTTTGTAACTAGTTTGAACAAACCCGTCCTAACCCTTTCACACTTTAATTATAAGTAAAGATACATCTATATATTGTATTTTCAAAGTACAAATTATACTTGGATAATGGAAGAAAGGGAAAGTGGTCAGTGAGAAGCAACAGGGCCTCAGAAATGAAGGCAGAAAGATGAGGCTTTACTAGTTGATAGTATTTGGAAATAACTGAGCTGTGAAAGACAATTTCCCCCCAAACCATGGTGTATAAATTACTTCACAATCTCTTCTTCTTCCATGTCCTTAAGATGTTTTAACATGAGGAATGCCACTTGAGTCATCTTAGTTTGCCTACAGGTTCTGAATCTATCACAAGAATTTCCCAGTTGGGAAATACAGCACCTGACATTTTTTGTGTGTGCAGAGTTTGGAAGCATTAAGTGGAAGAAATGGCTCTGTTTTATCCTTATTGATTAGTGTTCTTCTTACTAATTTTGGGACTGTCACAGACTGTGTGATGGAATTTGTATTTCAATCCTTGGACTTGCCCTATGGTTCCAAAAATAATTTTTCATTCAGTAATGTACAAAATGAAGTGTAGGTATACAGTCAGAATTGGCAGATGCTTAGTGTTGTTTCTATATTATACCCTACATTTTAGCAATTATATGTTTGTTTTTTTCCTTTTGTTTTATACATTGGCTATCTGGCAAACATTAACAAAATTCTACTCTGCTTTTTTCAGTTAGTGCCAGATAATTATTCAGTCTAAAACTGAAGACCCTGAGTATATCAGAGACAGTATAGACATGGTACTGTTATGAGCATATACTAAATTACTTCCATAACTTTTGTCTGATCTGAGGCAGTCTCAATATCAATTTGCAGAATTAATCTAGGATTTGGGTGGAAGAAATTTACATGACCCACTGGGGTTCAATTACAGCTTCCAATGTATCAAAAAACATTCCTGAAGGTTATTGGGTTGTCTTATATATACACCAGACTTGAGTAATTTCCTTATAGGGTTTGAAGTTTATTTATAAATATATAAATTTGTTCCTCTTGGATTCTTTTACTGGGAAATAGTAATCATTGGTTTAACTCTACACTGTAGCATTGCTTGTGTGATTCATGACTTTAATAGGTATTAAGTGGAATCGTATGCTGCATTGTTGATATCTTTCTTGTATCACCTGTATGTGAATAAAAATGTCTTTTACTAAAACCCTGTATTTGGGAGTATTTCAAACTTTTGACTTTGAATCATCAGTGCTATTTGAGGAAATCTTTGAAGTATTCATATAATATTTCTGAAATAAGTAATATGTGCAAAATGCATTTATTTTGGAAACAAGCAAAATGTGTGATACTACTGCAGGTGCCATAGAAATAGTGTGAAAGACATAACTATAGATATCATTTCAACTGTGTGATAATTGGTGAGTCAACTTGTACGGTGTACATTGCAGTGACTTTTCTGGATAACAAAGTATCCCTTATCTCAATCTTTTAATAAAACTGCATTTCTGTGTCTAATGGGTTGAATGAAGAGAAGTTTATGGGGGAGGCAGATGGGGTGTATGCAGGCAAAGGAGTGAATGGGGCTCATAGGGAGACAGAAGGATGTTAAAATTACCTAGTTCCTCTTAATTTTTCAGTGGGTTAAATGAGTCAAAAACTACTGATGAATTTAGCCCAAGGATATTAATGTGGAGGAAGGCAGTAAAATGGTTTATTTTCTTGAGTTTCTTAGCAGTCTTGCAGTACTTGTTGTCATAACATTAAATACATAAAGGCTATTCCTAGACAGAGACTGTGTTGAAATGGAGCTCTGAATTTCAGATTGCACATTGGTAATTCAGGTTAAGAAAGCACATTACAGGAATTCTCTAATTATTATTCTACTTTATCCAGTAAACCCGGAAGATTTGGTGTTATGCTTGAATGTAAGAGAAAAGATGCTGAATTATGGAAATGTGCAGTCCTTGCCTTTTATCCCACCATCCCCAAACAACTCTGATTGCACTTTGTGGTGATAATACGATTAGAGAGCAGGAGAAAAACTAATTTGATTTTTAAAAAATCAGTTGAAGCTCTAACTAGAATTATCACTTGGTGTTGTGAAGATGTGCACAGGAATTTCAGAATGGATCTAGATACTGAAACAGTACCAACCCTTGCATGCAGATTGGTTTAGGGTATGTAGTTGCCCCACCTCAATTTTTTTTTTCTTCTTTGATTAGGGAGTTGGTTAATTATTTACTCTTTCCTCCTGTTCTAGAATTCTGAAGTGTCTGTTTTTGAGGTCAATATTCGCTTCATTGGCGGGCTTCTAGCAGCATACTACCTTTCAGGACAAGAGGTAAGAAGACTGGAAGGTGTCTCTGAAATTTAATGTATTCTAGCAAGTGTTGCATATGAAGAATTTTCTAGAATTTTGCTTTCTTACTAGTTTGCAAACTAATTTTACAGCAGTAAGTTGTCTAAAGTAACCAAATTCTTAAAGTATGGAATCTTTAAAGCTTGTTTCTGTGCAGGTCTCGGCCAATTTAGGACCGTTTGTTAGATCTTTGAAATGCTTCTTTTATCAAGATGTTTTCAAACGTAGTGGGTATCTATCCACTCAAGTAAACATCAGCCTGAAATGTGAAGTCACTAGATTCTCATGCCAACAGTAATTGGTTTTTATATTCTGCAACTCCAAGAAGGTAGAAATAATAGTTTTGTCACTTGTCCTGCAAGGCTGTAGGTTTGCTTCACAAAAGTGCTACACAGTCTTTTTACCACTTTCTTAGTGACAAATGGAGAAATTCCAAGCCAATTTTGTCCCGCTTTTCAAATTTCTATTAAAAAAGATCAGAGACTTATATTTCTGAGCACTTATGCAAAGACATGCATAGATTGAAAAGGTGCGTATACCCAAAGACTTGCAATCATGGACTTCTTTGGTCTAGCAGTAGCATTGCTGTGACTTTTTACTTCACATACTTTAACAAGGCTGGAGCCTGACCCAATCTACAGATTAAGTCATAGCTCTTCTCATGTCTTATCAGCTACCTGTCTTTTGATCTATTGCTCATGTCTTTCATTTGTTTGTTTTTATCCTTTATTTTTCATGGCCCTTCTCTTAGCCTGCTACCTAAAACATTAGGCTTCCAGCTGTATTTCATGGCTTAAGGTTTGATACACTTTCAGGTGTTCATATGTATTCTCCTCCTTTGTTTAGGGGGGCACCACATATGTATCAGCAAGTTCTCAGGGATTTTAAGCCCACAGCCCTAAAAATAACCAGGAGAAAACCCCATATTTGTTGGCTCCTTAGGTCTTTGGCATCATCCTAGGATCTTTAAATTTTCTCTTGTAGGGGTGTCTTCTCTTTGGAAGAAGAGCTTAGCGGCAAAGCAAAAATCCAGTATATATCTTGAAAGAAATTGCTTCACCTTCTTCACTGTCCACACTCTCCAAGCACCCCATCTGTGGAGGGATCAGTTGCAAGCAGTCCATTCTGCTACACTGATTCTTGTGGTCTGTTATAGGAGGCCCAAAGGGAAGGAGAAGCACATAATTTTGCCCCTCTCTTTCCTTTGTAGCAACTGAAGAGCTGACGTTGTCTTTGTGGCAGTGAACCTTTCTCTGCCTCCCCAATCTGGCAGGCTTAGGTCTTCCATCACAGCTCAGTAAGGATTTTACCCTTGGGGAGTGATCCTATTTCCCAGTGTTACAAGTCAGCCTTTTAAATTGGTTGCTGTGGCACCTCTTCAGGAAGACAGCCTTTGTAGCAGCTATCACTTGTGTTAGAGTAGTGGTGAAATTCAAGCCCTGTTAGTTTGCACTTTTGTCCTAACAAAAGAAGGTGTAAAAATCATTGAATCATCAGCCCAAATATTAACTTGAGGCAGCTTCTGAGTTTCATCTAGGTCAGCATTATTAACCTACCTGTTTTCTTTTGAAGGCCCCCAGAACAGAAGCTTTCTTCTGCTGTCAGACATAAGCAAGGAAAAATGCTTGTGTTTTTATTTCTATAGCAAAGAAGCTTCATGGAGAGCAGTCTGAGCTGCATGTGCTTTTCAACTTGTGCCAAGGAGCAGCTGAAGTAGCTAAGCTGGAACCGTTAGGAGTAGTCATGGTAGTTTCCACTGTAGTGTAAGTGACCTCAGCAGCATGTTGAATGATGCTTCGTTTCTGTATTTGTATCTGTATTTCTGTTGCTTGGCGCTCACATCACATTAAGTACTATGTGATCGCTGAAGCCTTCAAGCATTGAGTAGAGCCGTCCCACATCATCTTTTCAACTAGGAACATTGATCCTGTCTCTGGATAACTTAAATTGGAGCATGTTCCTTGGAGTCATCTACTGTGAATATGAAAAACCTCAGTGAAAGAGCAAAGATCACGCATCACTAAATGGACTGTTTGTACAGATCAATACCACACCTGTGCACAAGCCCCTTAACAAGAACCCAGTATGCAGATGGGTGCAGCTAAACACTGCCAAAACACATGCTTTGCCTGCATTTGTAAAGTGAGTATTCCATTTCCTTTCAGTTGCTTCTAACTGCTTGGTAGAGTCAGAACAAGCTCCTTTGCTTAAAGAGTTTTCATCAACACATTTTATTTCTTTTTTTACTCTCTGTCTTTCCTAAATTTTGGCCACTGGGCTGACCTTCTTGTTTCTAAAAATATTTTTATGGCATCAGTGTCTCTTCAATGCTTTAAATGCTTCATGACTCCAGTGCTTTAAATGCTTCATGACTTGTGGTAGAAGATTATTCCTGTGAGGTGTTCATATGTATTATTTTTATTTTCCAAAAGAAGAACTCCTAAAAAAAGTGTTTGGACTGCATTTCTGTCAAAATAGTGTGGCAGATAGGACTGCTTCTGGTACCTGAGAGACTACTTCATTTGGCAAGTTGGATGGTTTTTCGGCATTTTGTCAGTGCGGATAAGACAAGCAAGGGAACTTGAGGCTTTTCAATAATTGAGCCCAGGAGAGAGACACCTGCCTCTGAGAACTCCTTGGAGTTGGAAACAGGGGATTTTGAGATGTGATTTCCAACCTGGTCTTCTCTTTTCTGTTCCCAAGAAGGGAAGGTATTCCTCAGCTCAGGATTGGGACATGCTTAATTTCTTTTTTCACTGCATTCACACAAGCAAGACACCACTTCTTAGCCACTGCTAAGACAGGCAAGCCTGATTCCAAGTGTTTGGATGTTTTGCCTGGTCAGGTTGTGAACATGCACATGGGCTTATGCCTCTAAGGGAGTCTCTATCTACTGGTAGGTATCCTTCCTTTGTTCATCAAGCTATCGTTTACTTGCTCATATTCCCTTTCCACACCTTGATATTCCACTCCCCGTCTCCCTTCCTCCAAGCCTCTACTTTGGTAAGACTGTTGCTAGATACTGGATTAGAAGGTTTTTATACTAATTTCCATACTTTTGCAAGTCTTGTTTGATGTGTTGAAAAATAGGTCCAATACAATGAACAGGCTACTTGGAATTAATTCTGGTTTTCCCCTTTTAATTTGTATAAATTCTGCTGAGGTCCACAACAAGAGTTACTGCTGTTTGGTGACAGTTATAAAAACCGTTCTTATTTCATTTTGACTCCTATCACTTAGTGCTGTTAAAGATGCTATAGTGACAACCATAAAAGAAAGTGTCCAAGTCTCAGCATCAGCTGTGGAAGTTCAATCATTAAGTGGCCACATTTGGAGAATTTGATAGTCAGCATGGTTTATCTATATGCTTTTGCCCTTTGTATGGAGATGGTAATTGTGCTTGATAGGATTTTATCTGATTGAGTCATAATGGTAGATATTGATCATAGTTTTTAAGTACAGCTGGCTCTTAATTTAGATAAAATTGTCCTGTTCAATACTCTTATTAGAAACATGTTAGTTTTTAAAAATTTAGCATGTCTAGTGGCATGACTGTGTGGTCTCCATGCTATATTTTAGCCGTCATGTTACTGGTATTACTCAGAGGAGCATCAACTGTGATAAGGGTTTTAATGATGCTGTTACAGTTGATAGTAAAACTTTAAACTTTTCATATTAAGATTGTTGGTATTGCTGTCCCTTCTTTCAGTAAGAGTTCCCTCTTCATCACTGCAGTGGATGGGGGAATAATGAAAATATATCTCCCCTACAACCAAAAAAAAAAAGCTGCAGTTTTTAGCAACTGACAACTTGGCTTAAAACGCTGTAGGCTTGTCCTGTCCAGTGTTGAGTCACAGGCCTTTCTTTGTGAAACATGGCACTTGTAAACAGCTCAACCTTTTACATGTGGGAATTTCTGCTGGGCTTCCATGAGTGATGAGCATGTAAAGCTAAAGTTTGAGGAGGATGTGTTTTCATGTCACTCTGACAGAATGTCTTGGTTGTCTTGCCTCACTGTACCTTTCTGTTGTAGACAGACAAAATTGTTTCTCTGTCTAATGGGAAGTTCTCCTGATTTGGGGAAGATCACGATCTTTCTCCATTTTTCCATGTCAGAATGCCTTTTTAATAGAAGAAAATCAAGATATGCATGTGAAACTTGCCACAGTGGAAAATTTGCCCATGCATTGTTTCAGTCTTCTCAAGTTGAAACAACACTGAGGTTTATCTGGTGGAAGGGCTGTAGTAAGTCTACAGTCTGGGAGGCCCTTGTTTAAATCCTCTGCACAATAAATTTTCCTGGCTGATCGTGGACAGGCCATCTGGTGTCAGACTAGGTGTATATTATCAGATCTAAAAGTGAGCCTTCTTTGTCTCAGCTCCTACGTAAGAATGAGGTCCCAATCTGTCATTGCTTTTGAGATTCTTGGGGGTTTTTTTTTGAAGCTTTGAGCCTGTGGCTTTTCTCCAAGGTATATTATTGAAATATATAATGAATATATGCTAACATAGTAGAATATAGAATCACAGAATGGTTTGGGCAGGAAGGGACCTTTAAAGATCACCTAGTCCAAGCCCTCCTGCTGTGGGCAGGGACAGCTTTCACTAGATCAGGTTGCTCAAAGCCCCGTCCAACCCGACCTTGAATGTTTCCAGGGACAGGGCATCCACAACTTCTCTGGGCAACCTGTTCCAGTGTCGTACCACCCTCACTGTAAAAATTGCTTCCTTATATCCAGTCTAAACCTACCCTTTTTCAGTTTTAAAACTGTTGCCCCTTCTCCTGTCACTACAGGCCATGGTAAAAAGTCTCCCTCCATTTTACTTATAAGCCCCCTTTATATACTGAAAGGCCACTATAAGGTTTCCCCAGAGCCGTCTCTTCTCCAGGCTGAACAATCCCAACTCACTCAGCCTTTCCTCATAGGAGAGGTGCTCCAGCCCTCTGGTCGTTCTTGTGGCCCTCCTCTGGACCCACTCTGACAGGTCCATGCCTTTCTTCTACTGAGCACCCCAGAGCTGGATAGTGTACTGGGGTCCCCAGTACAAGTGGTGTATACTGTATACTGGAATTTTATTTTTTTTTAAATTATACTGTCAAACCAAAGAAAGAAAAAGAGACTTGATAAAAAGCAGAAAGAAAAAAAAAGTGAGATCTCCTGGGGGTGCTGTATGTCCAGGCAGGCTGCCTTGTGTTTTGCTGTATGCCAGAGGTTTCTTCCCAGTTTCCACTGAGCAAGCAATACAAAGTGTTTACTTCACTTATATTATTGCTTACTAAGCTGTACTTTAACAGGCATAATCTCTAAGTACCTAAATCTCTAAATAGGAGGTGCAAAATTCATTGTCCCTATACTCAATCAGGAGCTACTAATTAAATATTTGTGGAGGTACAGGGTTTAGGAGAGTTGCTTATTAGAAGGTGGCTGGGAGCCATACTGTGAGAATAGGCACTCCTTTTCTCCACCCCAGGTTATGATAGAATGGATAAAATTTTTACATTTTGCATTTTTGATCAAAAAGGAAGCATGATCTTGTAGTTGAGGTGTATGAACTACAAGTTTTCTACCTTCCGAGTTCACAGGCACCACTGTGCTTCCTCTTTTCCATCTGTCAAAGGGAGTTCAGAGTCCAAATTAACATACTGGTGGTAAAATATGTAATGATTTCGTATCTAAATTGAGCCAGACTGTGTTTCTCAGTAATCCTTGCAACAATCCTTTAACTTCTATAGGAACTAGTCATGGTCTTCATTATGCCTGGGGGATGATGTGATATAGCTGATGATATAACAGAAATAAGTAGAAATTAAAAGTTCCATATGCCTGCTTTGGAGTAAACATTAAGTATGACAGCTTAGGATGAAAATCAGCCTTACATGAATTAACAAAGCCCCCAAAACAAACAAAACCTCCCACAACCCAAAAAAAAAAAAAAAAAAAAAAACAACCCACAACAAACCCAAAACAAAGCAAAAAAGCATCTTTTTTTTTTTTTTTTTTTTGTGGCTGCGTTAAGAGATTTGTTTTCTCTCATGCATCATCCTGGCACAAATACAATTTTTGTCTTTAGTTATGAATTGATGTTTTTTATAGTTTTCAGTGATGCCCATCAAGGCATTTAGTGCTCTGAGAGGCTCTGGCCCTCACTTACAGGTTAGAGTCCTTAAAACTTCTGAATATTCAGCACATTTTCTGAAGCAACATGAACCAGAAAAAGGAACGCTGGAGCTAGCAGTGGTCTCTGAAAACTCAGTTAACTCTCTTGACTAACATCTTATAGGAAGTCTGTAATAAAACCAAACACTGAGCCAATGGCTTCTGGGTTCCTCCCCACAAAAGTTCAGCTGCAGCTGTTCACAGCAGGATTTGGGGTGGTTTTTGGTTCCTGAGTATGTTCTGGGTTTTAAAGAAGGCCAAGTGACAAAGAATTAGTATCAGTAAGTGATACTTACATGCTTTGCCTAGAGCTTACTTGCTAGCAGTCCATAAAGAGATTTGTAAGGTGTGCAGGAGTAACCCCATCTTGCCTTTAGAGTAACTAAGCATCTTATCTGGTGTGAAGAGCATTTGTCTGTTGAGAGAGTGCACAAGGTACCTGCTGACTGCTTGCTTTTTTTCATGATGTGGAACTTCACAAATCATTAAAACTCATGGTGTGACTGGTGGTGGCAAATAAAACATTCCTGCTAGCAGTAATGCGTGGAATGATAGAAGCCCAGAGATGGATAGAGGGTCAGTTGTTGCGCGTAGTACATGGCTGTGCTTGAGAAACAGCGTCAAGTAAGGGAAACAAAGTGCATATTATTCTAACGTCTGTTGTGTGATAGTGGTAGGAGGACACTTACATCATTATGACAAAGTGTTCTTGTCTGCTGCTGATTTATTAATACAATAAAAATGATAGCTTATTGTTTTATTTTTGCTGAACAAAGATATTTATGGTATTTGCAATATAAAAAAAAAAAAAACCTAATGATTTACTGTGTTTACCTTTGCCAGCCTTAGGTATAAAGCAGTTCCTTTACATGATTGTCTTTCTCAGCTTTATAAACACCATCAAAATGACATATCTTTCTGGGTGAGATAATAATATAATTCGCATGGATGAATCCAGCCTGAAATCTGTCATTTAAAATAGAGAGCGAGGGCTGTTAAGTACTTGATACTCTATTAACAGATAATCAAACTAATCCCTTCCAGGAAACTGACAGGCAGCATCTCTTCTGTTCAGGAAGACTCCTTAGTAAAATTATGTTATATATGCCAATGGAAATCCCCAATAACTGACCTAAATATATAAAGTATAGGTCTTTGGTAAGGTAGACAATATATTTTGTGAACTTTTCACAGAAGCCTTGACTGTACCTATGGAGGGGCTTATCTAAATTAAGTTTTCAAAGGTTTAAAATCTCAGAAGAGATAACAGCATTGTGTACGTCCTATCCCATAAAGGTGAGATTTCAGTTTGTTGCCAGGAGATGAGCTGCTTATGAATAAGTGGTCGTGACAGCTCACTGGTCTCTAACAGGACACAGCCTGAAAAACAATCTTTTTTTTCTTGAGTTTTAAAGCATCATCACATATTGGGCATCGCCACTGCTCGCTGCAGTGCAGATTGTAATCCTTGTGCAGTTTCTGTTTACCAGGCTTGTACTAAATGTTTTCTTGACTGGCAAATGACACTTAGCCCAATTTATTGCTGCATCTTGGTACCACAGGGCACCTGAAGAGGAAGAAAGGACAGGAAAACTGACTTCATTGCAATTTTGTATTCTCTAAGTCTGATTGGAAATAGGTTTGCCTGATGGTATAATGTGCTCTAAACTGGTGGAAATAAAGGACAAGCTGTTGTAGCAGTAGAAAATACAATAACTATGCAGTAATAGCCACTCTTAAAACTCACTCTTTGGTCATGTTCCTGTAGAGGGCTATGCAAGCTAAGAAAGAATAGATCATCTGTAACTGCTCACATGCCATGTATCTCCTGATGACTATTAGTTTTTGGCTCCCTCTTCAGTAGTGTAACATGCATACTGATGCTGATGGGCACCAGTGACAGCAAGCACAGTATCTTGCTTGTTATTTTTCCAGCACTCATTTATTGGCATTACTCTTGACACAGTAACACACTAATTTCTACCCACTGCGTTTTCCTGTCGTCTTCCTCCTACATTAGCGTCTGCACTGAGGGTTTTCGTGCTCGATCTGTTCCAGAGAGAGGAAGTATGGCATTCTCTTTTGTCAACTGAAAACAGTTCTTCCAGTAGGATTTTTTTTTTTCTCCACTTTAAAACAGAACAAAAAATCCAACTCCGGACACAATAGCACTTTAAAACCAGGCATCTTTGGCTGGTTTTGCCTTTTGGAACTTCTTTTCATTCAGTACTAACTATTATGTTTCCCTCTTAAAAAGGAGGTTGAATGTTAAAATCTGTTTAGACAAGAACAGGTACTGTGAGAGACAAATTAAATAAATGCCATGAATGCTACAAAAAACTGCTAAGCAAAACCACTAAAAACTAGCAAAAACACTAGCAAAAGTCACGTTGCCTCTAATGATGTTTTCACTTATCACATGATAAAGATAGTGAACTCTTCTAGTCTGTTAGGAATCAAGGAGATGCTAAGCTGTCTGTGGTAGTACTGGATTACCACTTTTGAATTGGATAATCTGCTGACAAATCTTTAAAGAAATGACCAAGAAGCTCTCTAGCCTGTTAACATTCAGTTTTTTAATGCAAAATATAAAATTGCACATAAGTGCCTAAACCAAAAGAACACAACTATGACCATGTTCAGAAAAGGTCATTTAAGATGATCTAGGTATCTGTGAGCCAGTTCGTCTGATTTCACTCCCTCTTCCCATCCCAGAAATTCAGTTAATGATAAAAGATGATGATATATACTGATATTTACATATATTGATGATCTCTTATCATCAGTATTAGTAGTGATTTGACAATAAAAATATCCTCATACAAATTTATAGCTGACTGTAGATTTGCTCATTTTGAAATAGCAAGTAAATAGAAAACTCCAGAGAAATTTAATTAATTGGTCAACATGGCCTGTATAAATGAAGTCCATTTTAATGTTGCCGAAGGTGTAGATGCAGCTCTAAGTTGTAAGAAAAAAACAACAACCCACGTTGGCCAAACCAATATGGCAACAGAACGAGGGAATATATTTTGAGTAGCTGTGGCTTCAAGAGATGTGGAACTCACAAAAAACAAGCAGCTCAGTTTGAACTTTCAATATGAAATCCTGTGGCAAAAGACCTATGAGCATTTGGATTTATAAATAGGAGTTTTGAATACGGGAGGAATTTATTTCCGTCTAAGTCATTAATAAAGGGTCACTGTTGGCATACTGTAAATGTCTTGGTTTTAAGAGTTGGTGGTCTTAACAGGATGTGTAAAAACAGCGGAAGTGTAGAAAAATCACAGAAAGATGGAGGACTGATAGTTATGCTTCCTGGACACATGAATAGTATGTTGTATATGACTCGGTCCAGATATGTCTCTGGAAGAAATGTTTCACTTTAATATTACTTATTGACAGAAACACAAAGGTGGCTTGGTAATTATGCTTTATTTTATACAGCAGATCAAATTGTTGCTCTATTGAGCCTTTTTGATATTTGTTTGTATGGCATAAAGGAAGAAAATTTTTGTCATATTTCTGGCCCTAGGATCTATAAATCATGCTGCAGGAGTTTAGGGTGTTTATCTTACCATTTTTCTAAATAAATGTCTGGTTTTTCAAGTGCCTTGCAGAATTTATGCAACTATGAAGATTCGGTGCTTACTAATTCATTACTCATAGCTCATGTTTGCCAACTAGTTTTGTGTCAGAACTGTAGGTAAGCTAAATACGTCTGTAAATCTGTGAAAGCAACCTAGTTAATCCATTAAAAAAAAAAAAAAAACCCAACACAAACCGCTATTTACTCACTTTCTTCAGGTACAATGTAATGAAATGTATTTTGCATTGACGCTATAAAGGATATGTTCTTCAAGATGTAAAAGCTATGTGATTTTTTTAAAATTATTTTTTCTAGACTGTCTGTGGTTTTTGCATTGTAATCTCTTACATCAACAGGAGGAGGGAGGCTGTGTGTATGAGTGCACATAGTGCGAAACAATATGTAATTTCATCTCTGTTTAACTTTTTTGTAAAGGCAAATGCAGTCTAAAGGGGACTGAGTCATTTCTGGCAAAGTCTAAAAGGGAAATCAAGATTAATTTAAAATGGAAAGCTTGGCAGCACATTCAAGAGAAACAGGAGACATAGGAATAACTGAGAAAGTAGAAATTGATACAATGTAAGCAAGAGCTGAGGGATAAAAAAGATGACAAGGAAGAGAAAAATACATGGGAAATTAAGGAGAACGCATTAGGAGCAGATGTTACCAAAAAAAGCCAGTGTCTACAGATTAATAATCAGAGAAGGTAGATAATTTTTATTGCATGAAAAGGATTCTCATAAGACTTGTAAGTATAGCACAAACAGCTTAATTACTTGGCTTCAGAACCATTTCTTAGGGTTCCTAATACACGGTTTTCTTCTTAAAAACCACAGAGAGACTGGATCGTCACTTGGGTTGGGACCTTCAGGAACGTGATGCAGTCTGTTACTCAACTCAGTAGAACAACTGGTAGCAGCAAAATACTGATCAGAATCACTGATTAATTAAAAAAAAAAAAAAAAAAAAAAAAAAACACAAAACCCAAACAAAAAAAAAAAAACCCACCACCAAGATTCATTTTTACCATTTGCTTTGCCTGGGTGTGTTTGGCTACAAAGGCATGTTGAGAGGTGATATATTAGGGTCAATTCTAGGTCTGAAGAATATGTTCTGGAGACGAGAAAGCATTCTTCCCCTGTCAGATTGCCCAAGATGTTCCTCATAGTCCTGTTCCTCTACAACTACACTCTTGGCACTCCCTCCATGGTCCTTTGTTATGTCTTGTCTGTTTTAGCCCTCCATTCATTCCATGTCCTTCCTCCTGATGCCTTTTGTTTCTTCCCTTCAGCTCCTATTCATGCTCTCTTCTTTTAATAACTTCTCCCTGGCACTTCACCTTGCAGGAGGTGGGGGACTAGAAGCCTTATCTTTTACCAGTTTTGCTTCCCTGCTGGCAAAGCTCCATACTGATCTTCTGTCCCTTGATGGCTCTTTTGTTTGTTTTCCTGATGGTTGTTCAGATTTTCTCCTTCTCTTTCTCTGTCCCCTTTTTCAAGGCTTTCTAAGCCAATCTACTTTCTTGCTGCCAGCAACTAGCGCATTTAAGCTAGATGCCAGACATCGTCTGAGCTCTCACATCTGGTTCCCTGTGCTACACTAGCTCTCAGCAAGAAGAAATCATATGAAAGGAGAGTCTTTTAAAAGCCCACTTACATCTTTGGAGCATGCTTAGGCATGAGTGATTGTGTTTGGTATGTTGTGCAAATTCAAGATTGTTGCTTCTAGTCCTGAGACAAGTTATTTACAAAGGTAACTAATTGGGCAGGGACTGCTTGTCCAGGGAAACTTACAGTGAAGAAGTCAGAGATATGAAAAGAAGGAAAGATAAAGCACAAAAATTGCCTGGGCTGAAAGTAACTTCCTAATAATAATAATACAAGAGAAAACTAACTCCAAACTGCAATGGTTTTTGGCTCAGGTGGGACAAGAAACAGTGTATTATATCTTCCTGGAATGATTGGATCAAGGAGGCATTTACATGCCAGATTTTCATTGCGTTTATTCTGAATTTGAAGCGATCTGTGATGTTGGCTGACTGGTGTAAAGTGCCTCAGATTTGAAAGCCATTTAAAAATGGAGAACATGTAACTTTTCTACTCAGATATTCATGAAACCCATGCCAAGGAAGCTGGTACAGCTATTAAATGGAACAGAAATTATGCAGTTTAATTCAGGTATTATTAGCCAGTGCCAGGTAGTTTAAATGTGATTAGCTGGTTGTCCAGTGCATGCCAAATTTTTACATTTAGATCTTCTAGAGCAAAAATTTCAAATATTTCTAGTAAGCTAATATATGCACAAACTTTCTCATTTTTCAAAAATATCAATAGTGTGAAACCAATGAATATTTCATTAGATCCTAAGATGCCTCAGTCAACAGTAACTAGATTCCTCACGTCTGTTGTCCAGGAAAGCAGCTTTGGAAAACTTTAGTAAAAGATAAAGATAGTATCACTTAAGAATCCTGTTAGCAAATCTTTACCTGCTGGTGGTAGAAAACCACCATAGTATTTATTATCTTATATCTAAGAAGCAGCATTTGAACATATAATTGCTAATTTGTGAAATGTAAGTAGGGGAAGTTGTAGTCAAGCAGATAATATCTGTCTTATCTGCATTTAATGGATGCAGTTTAAGTATTTTTCAGTTTATTTTTCTGCTTATTTGTAGACTGGAAATTGTAGCTGAACATTATGATCAGATAGGCATTTTAATGCTTTTCAGTACAACTCTAACTTAGGAATTACCGCTAAGATAGTTTTTCCTAGGTTGTCTAGACCATCCATATTTGTTGATAGGAAGGGGTAGTTTCTTGCTGTCTTTTTTTCCAGTGTTTTACTTGTCTCTGTATTCAGTATTCCAAAAAAACATGACCTTTTTTTTTCTCTCAGAACAGTCGAGAGCCTCTAGGAAAAAGGAGATCTGGAGACTTGGGTGCATGAACGGACCTCTACAGCCCTGTGGGCTTTACTGAGCTTTTTGTTTCAGAAGCAGAATGCAGGGTGCAGTTGCAGCTTTTTCCTTGAAGTCAGGATAATTCTGATACACTTAATTAGAAATTTTTCATAAGCTGAATCTCTGAATCTCCAGACAGAGATACTAGGGATAGCTAGGTGTGTGGAGTCATGATTCGTACATCAGAGGCAACTGTTACATCACCTAATTTCATGCATCATCTGAAACTGGGCAGCCTTTCTTGCCTTCCTACTATTCTTTCAAATTGTCAACAAAAGCATATCTTTCAGGGAGGTATCCGGTGTGATTTTCTTCTATAAAAATATTAGTAGAAGTCTCATGTGCAGTGTTACTGGCTAAAGAAAACGTCAGCCTAGTTTGCATGTTTTGAAAACTAAGGGAGTTTCGGAAAAATCTCTTTACAAAGGCATTTTTCTTTTCGTGCAACCCCCACCCCCACCCCAGTTTGACTTTATAAACTTTTAAAGGGAAGAGAGGCCTGGATCAGAATGGGTGCAGGAATCATAAATGTTCATAAATGTTGACTTTCGGAGTTTGCTGAATTGGTAATGGGTTTTTTGTTTTGTTTTGTTTTTTCCTTTTTGAAAGAAGGAACATTTCATGAAGCATTTATTGGCTTGTGAAATGAATAAATCAGCAAGTTATATAATATTTATGGATGAAGTACTATCTGCTTTATCCTGTTGTTCTTGAGAGACCAGAATTCTCATTGCACAGGAGGACTCTGCAGCAACAGTTGCATGCGCAGAAGTAACCAGTCCTGGACTTCCAGCAGGGTGAATTTGGCAGCATTTTAAAATTTTGAAGGCTGTTAGAATTAAGGAGTTAAGCCCTGTTTCTTTCTCTCTGCCTGTGTAAATCTTCTGCAGGTAACAGCTGCATGCCTTACCGAAGTGTAGTAGCTTAAAAGGCTAAGGTCTAAATGAGTATTGCTGGGCACCAAAGCTAATGCACAAGATGAATGGCATCACCCTTAGATCACTCCTACTTTCAAAAAGGGCAAGAAAGAGGACCTAAGGAACTATAGGCTGGTGGTCAGCTTTACCTCTATCCCTGGAAAAGTGATGGAGCAACTAATCTTGGAAAACTATTCCCCGGTCCATGAATGACAAGGTGATTGTGAGTGGCCAGCACGGATTCGCAAAGGGGAAGTCATGCTCAACCAACGCTGATGACCTATGATGAAGTGACTGGCTTGGGAGATGAAGAGAGGATGGTGGATATTGTCCACCTAGATTTCAGTAAGGCTTTCAGCACTGTCTCCCATAAGATACTCACAAAGAAGCTGGTGAACTACAGGCTGGATGAGCAGACAGTGAGGTAGATTGAAAACTGGCTGAACGGCTGGTGGGTGGTGGTCAGTGGTGCAAAATGTAGTTGGAGGACAATAACTAGTGGTGTACCCCACATATCAATACTGGGTCCGATCCTGTTCAACATCTTCATTAATGATCTGGGTGATGAGGCAGAGTGTACTTTCAGTAAGTTTGCTGATGACACAGAACTGGGAGGAGTGGCTGATGTGCCAGAGCATTGTGCTGCCACCCAGAGGGACCTCAGCAGGCTGGAGAAATGGGCTGACAGGAACCTCAGTGAGGGCAAGTGCAACCTCCTGCACCTGGGAAGGAACAACCCCATGTGCCAATACATGCTGGAGGCCAACAATCTGGAAAGCAGCTCTGCGGAAAAGTGGTGGATGCCAAGTTGACGATGAACCAGCAACGCGCCCTTGCTACAAAGAAAGTGAATGGTATCCTGGGCTGCATTAGGAGGCGCGTTGCCAGCAGGTCAAGGGAGGTGATCCTTCTCTTTTATTCAACACTGGTGTGGCCACACATGGAGTGCTGTATCCATTTCTAGGCTCCCCAGTATGAGACACATATGGACATATGGAGAGAGTCCAGCGAAGGACCACAAAGATGGTTAAGAGACTGGACCACTCTCATCTGAGGAAAGGCTGAAAGAGTTGGGACTGTTCAGCCTGGAGAAGAGAAGGCTCAGCGGGCATCTCATCAATGTGTACAAATATCTGAAGGGAGGAAGTAAAGAAAGCAGAGCCAATTGACACTATAACCATTTTAAGTTGACACCATTGTAGAGATTCAGGTTGATTCCTGTTTTTTAACTCTGATCTTAGACTGCTGGAGATGGGTTTAGATTTTTCACTTCCATATTCATTTTTTTTTTCTGTCATAGAGATAGTAATATAAATTCACAGAGCATCCCGTTGCAGGATAAGTCTTCTCTTGTTTAAAGACTTCCAGTGTTTTAGAAATGCTAAGTGTTGTTCATCAAGTACTTTGGTAATCATTACAGCTCACCAAAGACAGCAAAAGTACCTTAGCTATGGCATTGTCTTTCCAGTATCTGCAAATATTCCTTCCTCGAACATCTGCTATGACTCAAGAGACCTACAACGCTGAAGAGGTGCTGTGTGTTTATGTAATTCTACATTATTTCACTACTGTAGGTGGTGTAGTTTGTAACTGCCTTGCAAAATCTCACATGAACATGGATTTACGTTCTTCAGGACCAATTCTGGTTGTGACATACCTCTTCAATCCAATCATCACTCTAACGTCTATAAAATATAGCTAAAGTGCTCTCCCATTCTCAGTTCATACTATGATAGCTGAAATGTTACCAGAATCTTATTGCATCTCCCTCATCTCACAAGATGCCTTTGTAATTAAATCCATGGAATTTATTAGAAGCAAATATGTAAAGAGGGAGCGATTTCTTCATTTCTTGGTAGCAGGATGGCCCCCACTTGCAGTGGGGAACGCCTTAGGAACGCTGTATAACCAGGAGTTCCCAGTCTTGAAGGGGGAAAGTGTGTTGGAACTTAGAGCTATTCATCTGGCATGCAGACAGGGTCTTCCTATGCAGTAAGGCTTATATATAAATAGGCAACAAAACAGCAGTGCTTATTAAGCTAGTTATCCTTTTTTTTTTTTTTTTTTTGTGACAACGCTGCTTATCTTGATTTTTCAGCACTAAATCACTCCATGAGCCTCTATCTCTACTCAGGCAGAAAGTCCTATCTGACAAGTTGAGCTTTAAATGGGTGGTTAGCCACAAAAGGGTGGCAAAGAATTCACTGCTGCAGATTGAACTCTGAAGGTAGAAAGATAACTATTTTAGACTGGGCCAAGAAATAGCAAATGTTTTCCTCAAGGATCTGAGTCTAGTATTGCTGTCAGATGCTCTTTTTTTTTTAAATCTGCATTCAGTAACTAGATAGGTCTGCCTCATCATCTTAGTGCTTAGTGTTAAAAGGAAATGTGTGCAGAATTTGGTAGTAATAGTAGCACTGATGGTGAGAGTACTACATTTTTGTGAACTTGTGCATTATATCTGTTTTGTCTGTTTTTTTGAGGATCAAAAGTGATAAAACCTACAGAACCAGCCACATTGCATGACCATGGATACTCACTAGTTAATAACTACCACATTAAGCAGAAGTCTGGCATTTATTACTGTTTAAGAAGAATGGCTCAAAGACTGATCTATGCACATAAATGAAGGAGATTCTTTATTTGCATAAAACATATAATCCCCCTCAGAGTTAGGAACAGAGGCCGTTTGAGGCTGTTTGCCATTCATAGTGCTGGAAGGGAACACCTTACCAACAGTATTAGCATAATATAGTCTTGTAAGAGTTGCAGCCATGCATCTCAGTTCAGTCACTGGATACATCAGTAAGGCTTTTGAAGAATCGTCTTAATCATTAAGGCCTTTTCTGCTGACTGTTTTGGCCTTGCTTGGATTAATAGGCTCAGGAGCAAGCTTTCATATTGTGGGATGGGTGGCTGGTTTGATATGTTAAGCATCAATTTAATGGACGAAAATGATTCAAGCTCACAGCTGGTCTCCTGTACACACTAGTTTGTAGATACTGATTGATGTTTTCATCTTAATGAGTGATCCACTTATCCGATTTGGGGTTTAGGTTCTGCTTTTTCTTTTTTGCTAATTTTCACTCCCTCCCTTTCTAGCTGTAAAGAGCTTGATTAGTTTCTGATAGGGGGGAAATGTCCTTCCATTGCTTTACAGCATTAGCAGAAAGAAGCATTAGCCTACCAAAGGCCATGTAAATCGATGGATTTAGTGTATTAGATTTTGCTGTGTAAAATGGAAATACTTCTCCAAGTCTATGGTGGCTTCTGAAACTTTTCTGAAAAATTGTCCATATCTTGAGAATGGACAGGACAGTTCCCCTGGGATTAATACATGTTTACCTAGAACAGTATTTTTGCATCTTAAAAATAGGATGTCTTGCTAGAGCTGTTATGGGGGCTTTACTTTAAGAAGACTACGATCAGTTTCCTCCACATCCTAAGGCCACTACATGCTAAATTCTGTGATAAGGGTAAATGCACATTTGAAAAAAGATTCTGTTATCCTGCAGGAACAGCACTTCTTTGAGAGCTGTTGTCTTTACGGTTTCTGTGACTCCCTGTCTGTTACAGGGTTCTATATTTTGGAGCCTGTGCTAGGAAAGAAACTTGGGGATGGATGGTCTCCATGATTTATGCACCAATGACAAAGGTGCTGTGTGAGCCTACAGAATTGGGTACAAGGCCCTAAGAGAGACAAAACGCTTTCCTCTTACATGTATGGAATGTGCACAAGCCATTTGATTAATTGGCAGTATGGCTGGAAGAGCGGTAAGGAAGCTGTGTAGTTCTCAATTTTTCTCCTGTTCCCTGGCAGAGTTGAATCATGTCAGTCTTTATAGTTGCAGATGTCGTACAGTGCATTTTTAAAAGCTGTAGTGATGATTAGGCAGCAGTCAGTCATGTTTCACTATTAGTTATCCTTATCACCAACTTCTTCCTAATAACTGGCTTACTTTCTCTTGTTCCATTTTGTATTCTCCATGTCCACAGAAGAATTATTTCCTTTTCCTTATATTAGCCTTTTATGTACTGAAAAGTCATTATCTTGTCCTCTCTTGAACATCTTTCCTCTGGACTAAATAACCCAAATTCTTTTACTGTTTCCTAATGAGCTCTATTTTCAAGGTACCCATTCATTTTTTTGTGTTTCTCTGTTCTTCTTGCCTGTATGTTTCTTGAAATGCATTGCCTGTCAACAGGGAACTGCCAAGGCTGAAATAGAACCTATCAGTTCAACCTATTAAAAAAAAAAAAAAAAAACAAACAAAAAAAAACCCAAAACAAAACAAAAAAACAGCAACAAACAAACAACTTACTATACGATAAGTAACCATGTTGTCTGATGCCAGCACATAATTCAAAAGCTAGAGCCTGAGGCATTTAGTGTTGCTCTTACAGTAAGTCTGAAACTTAACTAAAAGCAGTCACTTCAATGAGCTCAGCAGAGCACTCTGGTCATATCTACAGTCTCTCATAAACGGCATCTCGTCCAGCACCGCTTGTTATCTTTCTTTATTTTCCCTACATCTCTCCAAATACACTCTTCTGGTCACTTTGATAAAAACCTATGCAGCTGTGTCTCAGTTCTCACTCCAGTCTGCATGGGTAAATGCTGTATCATTGCACTAAGTGGTTTTGTTATCCGGAAGCAGCAGTGAGATAGGACTGAGATGGCAGGAATAGAAAGTAAAGGCATGTCTTTAGCCAATTTTTTTCAGTGTTTCCCTGGATTCAGTCTTGGATGAGAGGGTTATAGAGAGGTAGAGTTTTACCTTCTGATGCTAAATCAGTGGTATGTAGAGTCCTCAACCTAACAGAGGTGACAGGAGGGTGTCTCTAATCACAGCAAGTTTTCACAGGTACTGCTAACATTATCAGTGGGACTAGACAATAGTGGTCCTTTCCAACTGAAATAGTCTATCCTATTCTAACATGGTTGTCTCACTAGCAGTTACTGCTGTCACCCTGACGCTCTGGTTTGATCTCATGCTAAAATGGCTGGCACAGTGACTGTGTTGCTTTAACTGTCCTTGTCTAGATTCATGCACATTTACATCAGCTCAACATTTACTTCATATACTCTTACTAAAAACTGCTTCCAATACTATAGTTGGTTCCCCAAATCATCGTAGTACATTTCAAATTGATTAAAAGCTGGGTAGTGGTATGTAAATAGTCAGCCATTAGGAATATGCTTCTAGTGAGGATGCTTCTACGGATGTTCTCCCATTGACTTTTCTTACCCTAACGTTTCAATATCTTTTTTTCTTAATGAATAAGGTGACAATGCATAGCACTTTCAGGGGGTGCACAATCCAAAAGCTGCAGGTAAACAAATTCATGCCACAGATGTCTTTCTGAATCTATGTACCATTTAACTAGAAGCCATCATTCTGTTCTGGATTAGGTGTTGAAGCTTGCCTGCACTGTAGAGGAACTCCCTTTAGATGACTCCCTATAGATAGTTCTATCTGGTCTTGGCCCATCTACTACTTAAAAATCTAAAAGTTCAGCATGAATTTTTGACACGTGTTTATAGATGCAAATCAGGTAGTTTATATGTAACTGGGCCGAGATAGAGCTTTTAGTTCTCTTCAGGGTTTCTTTTTCCCCAATTACCATAGACTCAACCTGTATTATACCTTTTATTTATACTATGCCTTCCTCTTTTGACTTGGTCCTTTATTCAAGGTCAGAGTGTTACGTGAATTTTACTGCTAAATTTCTGCATATATTCTCAAAGACTGTCTCTTCTCAGTATCTTTGCTAAAAACCATTCAAGCCATATTGCCTCTGTTACTTCACAATTCTATCAAATCATATTCTGAGGTATCCTCTTTTTCAGTTTAGACATAACCCATCTTACAATTCATTTAGAGTCCTTCTGTAAAAGTTCTTTTTCCTGGCTCATTGCTTTCAGATCTACCTCCATCTTTCCATACTCCACTGCATCAAATACAATTAGATGTCATCTTTAATAATCTTTTCTGTTTTATTTCATGTCTCACTAGTCATCTCCTCAAATATTAAGATATTGATCTTTTCCCACCTTCATATGAAAAATGAGGATGTTCTTGATTGCTTGTTTTTCAGCTACTTTTCAGCTTGCTTCTCCAGTGAGCATCTCTTCTGTTTTCCTCCCGTAGACTTTTTTAAAGGGAGGAATCCTTTGTACACATCCAGCAGAGCTGTCTTGTAGTCCTCCTTAAAGCTCTTATTTCTCTTGATTACAGAGTATTGGTCAGGTAGTTGATGATAATGTTTCTATAGTATGCCCATGTTGCATAAGGTATTGCGGGGCGTGGTAGCTCTTTATCGTAAATGTCTGTGCACTGCTTTAAACTGATGAATAATGTTATCTCCAAATTAAGAAGATACTTTTGCACAAATGTACTGAATACTGACAATGAGTTAATTAAAATGTATTCTAGCAACTAGCTGGTAAAAACAGTTTTACGTCACGGGGATCTACCATATATGCCTTCTTGGAAAAGGTGCTCCCTATACGCTTAGGAGGAACTCTTTCCCGGTTGCTCATTTAAGTAATAAATATCGGGCTCTGAATAAGGCTATTACAGATTTATGTTCCAAAAAGTAAGTAGGAACAACAGTAGAAATGAAAGAGATTTTGTCCTGTCAGTAATTTCTATGAGTAATCAGACTTGAGAAGGAAGGTTAAGTCTAAAATTATTTTTCCTCATGCATTATCAATGAGGAAAAGCTCCAGGAAACTGCGTGTATATGGTTTTGCATAGACAATGTTCATAAAAGAATAGGAATTTTGTCTGCACTATTTATATATATCGTTAAAAAGATTGGGAATTCATAAAAGTTAAAATACTTGTGTGGGGCCGGGGGAGTTGTCTCTTGATTTTTAGCTCTAAAATATTAAGTATTGTTTAAAGACTGCTTCAGAACGTACTTGAAATTCCCAATATTAGTGGAGGGGGAGGTGGGAGGAGAATTTATATACTTCTTTGATAGGAACCTAAGCACTGTTGCTGCAGAGCGTGGAAGGAAAGAAATGAAAATTACAAGTTTTCTTTTCATGTTCAAATCTTAGTGAAACTTATGAAGTGAACAATTGAAAAATAAATGATAAGTTAATATATTTTTTTACAATGTAAAGCTTTTCTAATACAAAGAGGTGGGTGGGGCAAGGAAATTTCAGTCTTTATAGTTCTTAGCGATAAATCAGACTTTGTAACTATTTGCAATTGATCCTACTATCTTAGGTTTTCAAGATCAAAGCAGTCCAACTGGCAGGAAAACTTCTTCCAGCCTTCAACACACCTACTGGTATACCGTGGGCAATGGTGAATCTGAAAAGGTAATGAATTTTCTTTTGTGGGGAAGTGTGTTCCTCCTCCTCTTTCCAACTTAAAATTAGTAATGTCATATGTTAGTTTTTCTTAGTAGCGGAACTGTAGAAGGTGCAGACAAATTGGCATTCCTGATACTTCAGAATAATTTTAATAGAGTTCAGAGCATTCTACCTCATTAACTGCAATAAATCGTGACGATGACTTTTTTTCTCCTGATTCTGCAATAGTGAAACATGCCCAGTGTATTTTGCCATGTGTTGCCCTAGAGCTTAATCATCGGTTCTTTAATCATTGAAGAAAATTGTTTGCTGGCTGTGGTTGAAATTTACTGGGTTTTATGTGCTGTGTGAGCTGTATGTAACCTTCAGAAGACTCACGATGTTTGAGAAGATGCTGGGACTCTGGAGATATTAATTAATTTTACAGTTCAGCTTAGGTATAAAGGCTAGTGTACTGAAATGCACTATGGTCTCTGGAGATGGAGAGGCTCCTTTCAATGGCTCTTCAGGTCAGACACTGAACTTAGATGGTCTGCATTGCCTTGTGGAAGAGAATTGCCTTGCCTAATTTATTTTGTATTGCTTGTTCAATGCTGGGATTTCACTCAAATTTTGACAGAGTGTTTTTGGTGCAAGGCATTTTAAAAATTTTTATTAAGTTTTTAAACAGTAACTGAATTAGGATGCACGTCTGGATCGTGTGGACACTTAAGCAGTTTGGGATAGTAAACAGCAGAGAATTTTTGAATCGCTTTAAATTGTTTTCGTTTTAGGAGAGATACTTGGGCTTTGTTAGACTGTGAAGAGGCTTAAGACTACTTTGAGAGCATGAGCCTTATGTGCCTTTTTGTGATAGGAAACGATCCTGACTTTGCTGTCACTTCTTGGGTGAAGACCATGGAGCTGTGGTTTGCCCTTCTGTTGGCACAGGGCCTCGCCACCTGTGCCTGGTTTTCTCTGCTTTGCCTGTGCTGCACTTTCCCCATTTATTTGACGTCTGTACAATTAATATTGTTGCATTAAATTTTCCCACACACTTTCTGCATGGCATTATGGTTTCCTCAGTCTTGTGTTCTTCCTGCAGTTTCATATGGCTTGAAGTTCCTCTGTGCATAAGTTGTTTGGTTTGGTTTTTGTTTTTTAAAATTTTTGCTTTGTTTAGCCCAAGCCTGCACTGTGATTCCAGTATGTTTGAATGGTCCAGGTGGTCATACTCCTCAGGCAGCACAGGTGTCTGGTTCACTGGCTCGAGCAACCTAGAGGGCAAGGTTTAAGAAGCTGCAAGCAGCAGAGGCATGGATACTTATCAGTAAAACACGGAGGCTGATCGCGTAGGTCGGGTATCAGAGCACAGTCAGGAAGGCAGGACCAGGGAGGAGGATTTGCAGTAGGCGGAGGGGAAAGGATTGGAGCGCCAGAAATTTCCTGCATGCCACTGTTTATGCATTTATTGTGTCAGTCTCTTGGTAATGTACAGAACCCACTGCAGAAAATACAGTGGCTGGCATGCCATTGGGCAGTGACAGTAGCAGGCATATATGAGAACACTTATCATGAGACTGACATGCAGTAAAAGACAAGACCTGAGAGAAATATTTGGAAAATTAACGATTTGTGTTTTATTAGCTTTTGTATTCATAAAGAAACACTTAATTTTATCTTTTTATGAGAGGTGTAAAAAAAAAACCCCCTGAGACAAGCTGTGATTTTGTCTCTCTACACTCTGTAAACAGTGGTTACTGTATTTTAAAAGGTGTTTTTCTGTCTCAGGTCAGAGCTACAAATACTGCTCCATAACCAACATTTTTCCTTTACGTTTCCTCTTTCTAATTTATAATTTAAAAAATAAGTAGGAAGACTTTCCTAACTGATGGTACTCCTACTGATAACTGAAATCTTTTATGAGGAGAAGCAGAAGTAATCTCCAGGAAAACGTAGTTAACTTCAGAAATTAAAAGACCCGTTCCTGGAAGGTGAAGAAAACTCCTGAGTTAGATTAAACCAGAGGTAGCTTAGGAGTTATGACTTAGCAAGACGGTATCTCTTAGAGCGCAAAAGGTGTGTGGTCTGTGATACTTCCTGTTGATTCTTTCTGAGCCTGAGGAACTCATACCATTTTTCCTACAGTAAACATACTGTTTTCCTACGTAGATACAGATGGGGCCCACTCCCATCCTGCTCGAGTGTCTAATACTGACCTGAAGCACATCCCACACAAGTAAAGGGAACACAGCGGATGTTTGGCAGAACAAGGAAGCGAATGCTGCCACCTTTGGAAGTATACCCATCTCGTCTGATAATTGCTTTTGATCCTTGCTCTTAGGAACATGCAATGAATAAACAACAATTGAGATTGGGCTCAGTGTTAGGATGTTATATTTCTTTGACATCAGGATATTGTATCTTCTAATCACAGGACTTTTTGTTGATGAGGTTATGGTATCTTTTTTCCAAAAAGACCCAACCGGTGAACCAACCAATAAATCAAACCACAACTCCTATAATCTTAAGTATGGGTTAATATTTTGCCATTACTTGTTTAATTTACTGTAGTGGTTGTTACTAGTGCTGTGCACAGTAATTCTGAATTTTTTGTTCTTTTCCTCCTTTTTTATGCATATTTGTTGGAATTCAGTGGTGTGGGTCGAAACTGGGGCTGGGCTTCTGCTGGCAGCAGCATCCTCGCTGAGTTTGGTACTCTGCACATGGAATTTGTCCACCTCAGCTATTTGACAGGGGACCCTGTATACTACAACAAGGTGGGTCTCAAATTCAGCTTTTTACAAGTGTCTTTTATACTGTTTCATCATAAATTGTGTTAAAGGGGAAGTACTTTCTGTAATGGATTCTATCTGCATTCTTGGTAGCACGAAAATTTTTTCATACTTGTATTTCTGTTACCAAATAGGTGACTTTTTCAAATAGAAATTTATGACAACACAAGTTTTCTTATTTGTTTCAGCATACGTTTAAAAATCATAATTTTTAAACATACTTATGTGAGCAGTCCTTTAAAAGCAAAAGGTACTAATCTGCAGGAAGCCCTCAAGAAAGCTTCTGGGTTCAGATTAAGAAAACTTACTACTAACAAAAAAAGAAATAAAAAGAAAAAATGATTAGATTTAACTATGTGCAGAGAGCAGATGAACATTGTTAGTCGTGATCCTGATTCTTGATTTAATTTAGGTCATGCACATTCGGAAGTTACTTCAAAAAATGGATCGTCCTAATGGACTTTATCCAAATTATTTGAATCCAAGAACAGGCCGGTGGGGTCAGCGTAAGTATGCTTATTTTATTCATTCCTACTTAAAGATCTGCTTCTTATTTTGTTGCTGAGTTGGGGATCAGAAAAATTGTTTTGTAGGGCGTGAACAGCATTGCATGAAAACATGCAACTTAGACTTGAGATCTCCTGAAACCAATTTTTGCCAATCACTCTCTCTGAAGTCATGCAGCTCGATTTTTATGGTACTTTCTGAAAGCAGCTTCCTACCAAATCTGATGCCTATTCTTACTTTTATCAGTCAATAAAATCTGCAGTAATAAAGAATGAGGCTGAAAATAATTTCCTCATTTTGAATTTGTTCCTGGTTTTGTTCTGCAAGCCATCTGGTAAGTGGATTACTGCAAGCTAACGTAGAAGTAACGCATGTTTGTGATGGTTAAATTTGAGCTCCTTCACCTGGTGTTAGGGACTGACATTTACAGACATCATTCTTCTACTGAGTGGCATGTGAAATGGCATGATGAATTGTGTTGTTATCAATGTGTCCCTCATGTAAAAAAAAAAAAAAAAAAAAAAAGACGCTTTGGAATGAAAAGAAAAAAATTTTTTGTTGCGACAATGTAAGTGGAGAGATAAAACACGAAGGTGGAGACACAAATATGATTTCTTTTCTTGAAGTGGTTCTTCCAAGAAAAGTTGAGCAGCTAGTGCTTTCATAGTGCGTGTAATAAAAAAGAATTCTTCTTCTTCAAGGTTTCTGTTCCTATTTTTTTATGAATGCAAGTTTATTTAGGAAAAACAAGCAAGATGATCTATTTCTGTCCTGTTTGACATCATTGACAGTTTTCGGGGATTTCAGTGGTTGGCTATAAATATCTAGCAGAACATGTTCGGGCTTGCAGACTGAGAATTTGCTTCTGACTTTGAGTCTGGTGTATGAGGAAAATGAATGCAGCTGTCATTGCAGTGACTGTGAAAAGAGTTGTCTAATCTGATCGTTAAGGCCAAAATTCTCTCTGAAGTGTCTAATATCTTCAAGTGAATAGTGACACATTCTGAGACTTGACCCATGGATTGATGAGAGAAATTCTTCAGACAAATTTAGGTTTAACAGTGCATTCAGAAAAAAGAAAGTGAGCAAATACAAATATTCACCTATTTTTTGTTCAAAAGACAGTTTTACATTGCTGTTCTGAAATAATTTTTTCTATTGCTTTTTTCTATTCTTAACCAATTGTTCCTGCTACTTTTATCAAAAGTAGTCTAATGTGGCATATCACCAGGATTCTTTAGAGGCTTTTTGTCAGTTGTAATAATAATGCTCAGAATTAACAGCTCTTGGGAAGAAATTAAACCTGGTCACTGAGAATAAACATACAGTGAAAATTTTAATGTTGCAGAAATTTGATGGAGCTCAAACATACTATTTAAATGAATTTTGAAAGATAATACATTTGGGACTAAAGTTTAGGATTACAGGCTGGGACTTGAGTTCTTAGGATAAAAAGAAATACAACTTTATAAAGCCTTTAATTTTTCTGTGCTGCTCATTAGCCGCAAACTTTTTTCCCCGAATTTGGTGGTGTATGGGTTGGTTTTTTGGGGTTTGGTTGGTTTGTTGGTTGTGGTTTTGGGTTTTTGTTGGGGTTTTTTTGGGGGTTTTGTTTGGTTTTTGGTTTGGTGGGGGGATTTTTTGTTGGTTTGGGGTTTTGGTTGGGTTTTTTTTGGTTGGGTTTTTTTCCTTTTTTGTTTGTTTGTTTGTTTTTGTTTAAAAGCAAATAAGCTTCCAAGTGCAGATACAGATGTTCTGGTAGTGTTTCTAAGATATCTCCAATGCAACAAGCATTTCTAAACCTATCTTGAAAAGTTTTGTGGGGACAAGAAAGCAAGTATCCCTAATTCTGTTTTTCCTGCCACAAACCAGGATGGAATGATGAGAAACTGTCTTTGTGGTATCCCTGATAGATCCCTGTTCAGTGATGCTATTTGCAGAAATTTAAGAAGCTACAGTAAAAGCTACACGTGCACTGAAACACTGGATGTATGAGCTGGAACAGCTGAGGCTTAGCCAGGAATTTTTCTTCTGATTCTCCTGCAGAGATTGCATCCTGCGTTACAGAAGTCAGTTAACTAAGGGCAATGCCTTCACGCACTGCGTCTCAGCTCACTAGAGGACTCATGTCGGAGTCCATGATAATGTTACTGACTTGAGTCACATTGTTGGTATTAAGGGCAGGCGAGGCTTTTATGTCCTCCTCAGAAGGTAATTTCAAAGAGCATTGTGTTTGGCTTGTTATATACTTTAGTACTGGAAAGACTGAGACAATGGAAAGAGTACCAAAGCATAACTTTTCTTCTTTCAGCTTCTGGGAAAGCTGCCCTTTTCGTCTTTGCTGTGACCTTTAGTTTGATGCATCTTATCTTGTACAAAGTACTTTCTCCAGATAGTTTCTGAGAATTATTTCAGAACTCTTTATTTGCCTAGATACCTGTAACTCTTGACTCTGACCTTTCTGGGTTTTCTTTTCTTTTTTTTTTTTTTTCCCCTTAACTTTTTTTTCCCCTCCTCAGACTTTTTTGGCTTAAATCTAGTTAGGTTTTCCGTTAATCTGTACAGTGTTCCAACTAGGTCATGAGGGGTGTGAAATAGGTAAAATAATTCTACATAAATACATACATAAATACACTGTTGAAGAAATACAGGATTTAGCTGCAATATAGCATCATTCTAGTGGTGTGTTTATTTTCTATTTCTATACCTGTCATCCTAGCGGTGCCTCTATTCTAGTGGTGGGTACCTTTATTCAAAGTAATAAAAATATCAGTGATGTGCACATAGCAGTCAGACTAATTAATGTTATTACCACCAGATGATTATCCAGAAAGTATTAAACAAAATATGTAATGGAAGAATCTATTTAGGTCAAGGTTTCTCAGCAGTTATGTTTCATCTTTATCTTTTAATTTATTTTTTTAAGAGAAAAAATCCATGATTTGAATAAAAGAAAAAAGATATGCTTCTGTGTTGTTTTTCTGTTTAATTTTGTTCTAACAGAGGCTGATAGGTAAGTTTGAACACTTAAAGAGAATTCCTATTGCAAGACAGATTTGTGGAAGAAGAGAGGTCTCAAACACTTTCTGTGGCTTTGGTGTGGTCCCATAGGACTGTAAGCTGGATGTATCTCTACTTGCAACAAGAGTTTTGTGGAGAATTCTTGGTACCTTCTACCTTGACACTTGATGTGGTATTTTGATACCTTCTCAGAGGTATCAGGAGCCTAGGCACATCCTTATTTTGTGTTTTTAACAAAAAAAAAACCCCAAGGATTGCATCTACTTTATTTGACTTGCAATCCCAGGTATTAAATATTAGTGTGAGCAACTGATGTGCCTTTGAAATACCCCATTTAGAAGTTTTTCCTTCCTTTTTCCTCTTTGCTCCAGAGATGTGCACAGTGATTCATGCTGCCATATAAGTAACTTCTTAGCACATGGAAGGTCTCACAACATACCACCTTTCTTTTTTTTGCATCTCAGATTTTGCAGAATCTAAATGTCACGTCCATCAGAACCTTGTATGAACTGGATATAATTCACAAACATGAAGATTATATCTCAGCTGCTGGTGTTAGGAAATTAGAGTAATAAAAGTCAGTGCTAGGTGTTATGGAACGGGATGGTGATGTTTGTTTACAGAGTCATTAAGCCAGCTGATTTTTACCTACTCTCATTGTCTCATAAGTTTAATTCACTCATACTCACTGGTATCAAGACACGTCCAAGCTGTCTGGACTCAAAGAAAAAGACACTGCTCTGCGGTCCTCTTCATATATCTAGCGTTGTTGAATGACGACGACGAGCTAGTTTTTGGACAGATCTTTCAGGCCTTCTAGGGATCAGCAATTATTATGGGATTTTTCTATGCCTCAGAATATTTCTGTCTTTAGCCTCCGTAGATCTTAGGCCACGTTGCTGTGTCTTGTCTGTTTTTCCTCATTTAAATGTATGCATAAAATATATATATGTGATCTGTTCTCTTCTTGGGTTAGGGGAAGGGGAATGATGTATGTAATGTGCTATAACCTTGTTGCCATCCTTCTGATGTTAGGATGCAGGGTCTGATGAGTCATTCCTGCTGTGGTTTGATTTATCAGAGTGCAGGCCTTTTGATCTCAATATAAACAGCACGGTCTGCAGCTTCACTGCTGGGGAATGATGTTCTGGGGACAGTGCCCTGGGACATGCAGACAGTCTTTTTTGCTCCTTGTTCTGCTGCTTCTGCTGGTGCTTACAAAGACATGTTTTCATTCAAACCTGTTACTAGTTATTTCTGTTACAAATACCTAAAAAGTTAAGAAACTTACCAGCCAATTAGTAATGATGGTTTCATCAAGAAGGATGTGACCATGGCTTCCAGGCTCTTAACAAGTTGGAGAGATGAGTAGAGTCATATAGTGTGACATAAATCTAATCTATAGCCATGTCTTCGTAATGTTTACATTTTTATGAATATAAATTTCCATGTGCGTTTAATGCATTTTACGTAGCACTTGAAGAGGGGTTCTGGTGACAGATTACCTTTCTTTTTCTGCTTGCCTCGTGAAGCAGCAGCAGCCAGTGTCAGGAGCCACAGCAGGCAGGGCTGCACAGGAACTGCCGGGCGAACGGCTTACTGATCACTGCTAAATCTCCATGCTTTCCAGTGGAAATGCTTCATAATACAGCTGTACATGATTGGACCCTTACTGCTGTGTAGCAGGAATTGAGTTCATTATACCTAGGAAGAGGAAAATGATGTCACGTGTAGGCTAAGTATTTGTGTTTAAGCTTGTAATGTGCAGGTGTTATTACAGCATGAGTGGCATGACAGACAGCTTTTTAATGGGTTAGGATCAGGATTTGTCAGCTCGCTGGGGCTTTTGCTAGAAGGCAGAGCTGTAATGCCCACAGGAATGTTGACAGATTCAATTTTTTACTTATGGACTAAGGTGATGGTCCAGTAGGAGCGGATGATTTACACTACTTCTGCCTTGGGGTTACAGTTTCTGTAAAACTGAAAGGAAAATAGCTGGCAAGAAGCATTTTCTAACATCTCACATTAACCTACAGTTACCTTCGTTAGTTTTTCGTCTCACTTGGCGAGTGGTTGGTTTGGTGTAAGCATCAGAACTTTGAATTTAGATCATTGTCAAAAGCGGTGACAGTGCTTTCTAGAGAAGCCTCCTAAACAGATATGATGACTAGAATTTTGATGAAAAGCAAGAGATTTCAGAATTATAGAAATTAATTTGTACTGAAGAAAAAAGATTTTTAAAAAAATGAAAATACGTTGAGAAAATTTAATTCTAGTTTACATTTGCAAACAGGTTAGATGAGAATACCAACTAGAATAGCAGTAACAGAGAAAATACCAATCTGCATGTTATTGCCAAGTCAGGACATGTCACTCATTTGCACATTTGTGTCAATTGGGCATTCTTCCTTTCTGCTTTTCAATATCGAGAACAAATTATTGCATTTTGTCTGGTTCCAACATCTCTTGCAAGTAATAATGTTATTGAAAGGGAACTCAAATCACTCTGGCTTCACATCTCACTTCTTGCAATTGGACTACCTATGGAGTTACCTGGGATGGTTATGTAAGAAAGTTGTTTTCAGTTTAAATAAAATTGGTTTTTAGACCTTATATGGCTTCCTTACGCAAGGAGAAAACCATAGATCTCTCTTCTATGTTAGCCTTCTGTGTTTATTACACCTTAGTGATAGGTGAGCACAATAACAAGTTACTGTCAAGTAAGCTAGTATGTGAATTTATGGCGCATGAGCTGAGTGTTCCTATTAGGAATGTAAGAGCAGGTACTGAAATTACCATTGCTGAATGCTGGTGTGATGAACATTAAGACTGTAGTCTATTCTACAGTGCTTTGTTCATGTCTCCTTACTGAACACAAGCCCCATTAGTCAGATTTGCAAGTGGACTATGTTGAAAGCCTGATGCAGGGGTACTCTGTCAGCATGTTTACAAAGACTTGCCAACAATGTGATATTGGTCCACATATGTGTATTTAATGCACTAAATTTAAATGCTGTCTTTCATGTACAAAGTGATTACTATCCTCTAAAGACAAATCAGAGGATTCACACAGGTATTTAGCCTGCCTTATTACACACACTGCCTTTAGCACCTTTAGGTGATGTTCTCACTTCCTTGCAGTTCCCTGCATCTGTTACTACAGATTAAGTAGAGGCACAGCCAAGGTGCCTGAATGGGAGAAATGTATATCCTCTGCTTCCCAGTTGTTTGTGCTGTAGACTAGCCTTTAAATAAACCAAAGCAAATGCCTTTCTGGATGTGCATATTTCACTTTCTTCAGGTGGTCTTTCATTTTCAACAGTAAATGCTTAAATTAAACCAAACCAAGCACTTTCAATTTTAAAATACTATTTAGAGAAGGCTTCCATGGATTTAATTTAATTAGATTAGATGTACACTTCTGTTGAAATGGTGCGATTTTCACATGTAGGAAAAGCAACAAAAACCATTTTAAATTACTGTCATTAAATCAGTGCAAATATTGGGTGAATATTCCTAAATTTTTATGCCTGCCTGTGCAGCTGGTTTTAGTCTAATGCTCTTGGGCTGAGCTAGGTAATTAACTGAACTACTTCATTTAAACTCTTGCAGGTAATAGACAAGCCATGAGTAATACACCCTATCTGTTTTCATTTGTGATATGACATTGTATCAAATCTATAGCACCATCTGTCTATATTTATTTGTCAGTATTTAAAGGAAAATTGAAAATAAATTTGATCTAAATGTTTGTAATGCACTTTGTTAAGGATGTTAAGAGAGCCACTGCCTCCGGCGGACTCCAAGACCTGGGGATTCCTCCTTCCCAGCTATTGAAGCCCAGCCAAGTACAGGTCTCTCCATCCCAGTCCAGTGGATGTGGTTGCTCCTGTTCGTATTTGCAGGTTTGGCCAGTAGCGAGGCTGAGGACATATCCTAGAGAGGTGCACACATACGCTCGGGAGCTGCTAATGCGGCTGCCCACACAGGTTGCCACTGACGGCACTGCCCCTGTAGTACCCATAGAGCGCTGCCACAACTTATATAAAACATAAGTACAGGGAGCCAGGTCTTGATCCACCTCCTGATGTTCACTGTCACATAGATGCGTGTACTTGCACACTCTTCACAAGCACCCTCACACTCACGGATCCTTCAAATGTTAGCAAAGGCTCTCAGTCTACCTAGTACCAGTGCTTGAACCCTGAACCCCCTGTGTAGCCATTGGCTCAGAGCTGGGTGTTTTCAGATGCAAGTCTCCTACTCATCAGCTCCTCCAGCTTGACGTTTGCTAATGAATTCCACATACACACATGCACTCAGGATTAGATTCACTGGGAAGAACAAACATATGTGGGTGTTTCCGGTTGAGGACATACAGACATAGGGCTCTGTGCTGCCTTCTTTTCTGCAGCCGCTGCCACCTGGACCCACCAGCCCCTGTGACCTGCAGCCCCTTTCTCTAGTTGCTGGCACTCTGACCCTGCAATACGCATCCCAGTCCCTCCAGTTACCGGCACCCAGACCTCTCCTGCATGCCAGTTTCTCCAGGTGCTGGCACCTAGACCTGCAGGCTCTGCGACCCATGGCCTCTTCTCCAGCTGCTGATATTCATACATTTTTTGGATTACATGTGAAAAAGGGTTTAATAAGAAGATAAGGCAGATGGTGCTGGTAGGGTGGAGGGCTCAGGCAGACAAGACTCACCTCCTCTCCCATTTTTCCCTTGCTCATTCCTTCCCAATCCACCCTGATCCTTCCTTTTCCCTCCCCGTGTCCCTAAGTAGCCCGTAGTAAGGTTTATCTAAAGCCACAGGCCTTTTCTGCTGTCCCATAAGTACATTTTGCACAGTCCTGCAAGTCCCCTCAAATACCTCATAATGCTCATGTCAATCATTTTTCCCCCTTCTTATCAGTGATAAAGTTCATGTTGGCTGCCCGGGGCTGTGGCTGAGTAGTTCTTTTAATGGCCTGTCAATCAGTAGCTGAAGAGTTTTGGTCTGTGTTATTGTCTGTTACCACCTGCTTGTTAATGTCTCTGTGTTTAATTTACCAATTTCCTTGTCATTTGTTAGTTATTTTATACTGAATGGTCCTTACCCAGATAACTAGATGAAGAAGGTGCTTTCACATTCTGCATATCCCCACGCATCAGAATGCTAATACTGAGAATAATCAGCATGTCCGCTGAAGGATACTGTCCTGGCAGTGTGAGCTCTGTCTAATACAGAGGAAGAGGGTCTGTCTTGAATGCAAAGTTTTAAAGATGCTGCAGAGATAGATAAATAAATCACTATTTGAATGCCTGTTATCAGGACCTTCACTGTTAAAATTAAGCACGAAACCATTTCTCTTAGTCTTTACATCTACGTCTGTAAGATTAAAACCCCTGCAGATTGCAAGGTGAGGTGCATAATACTGAAGAATGAAACAGTCTTTGGAAAGATTAAAGAAATATTGCAGATAAATATTTAAGATAAAAAATATAATTGTAGCATAAATTTGACAGGTTGATAGTCTACTTATAGGTAGTGAGAAAGATGCTAGCGTTGGAAAATTCCTGTCTTTGCCAGCTGAAGCTGCTAGTGTTCTCCTTTAACTATGAAAGTACTTTGCATTTTCTCGCCCTCACCCTTACATTGTATGTTTATTTACTAGGTGTCTTGTTTAGCAGTAGTCTCTTAAATCATATCTGTTAAGACCCCTACATGCTATAGACAACACTAAGAAACCAGCAATGCTAGGAGTTGTGAAAAATCGAATTGTGAAATGTAATGTGAAGTCCTGGCAAAATATCCATAACCTAAAAGGAATTTAAGGGAATTGTATCAAGTAGGCCTGTATTTTCCAAAAAGTATTTTACAAAACTTTTCAGATAATTGCCTTCAATTTGGACTTGTGGGTAATAGTTTGTAATGCTTTAATTCTTTGGTGATTTTTTTTTCCTCCTTTGGCTTAAAAAGATTTTCTCTCTCTTGAATAGAAATGGTGCAGGATTAAAATAGTTAATTTTACTTCTTGTAAAAATAGTTGTAGAAGGAGTTCCCAACCTGGCTTAATCTTTGCACATTTATTCAATTTAGCAAGTAGATTTCTCTTTTGATTTGTGGTTGGAATGTCAGTTATGGAACTGGAGATACGTGATCTATGTGATGATTAGTTTGGGGATTGATGCAGGCATTTATTGTGGTGGGTTTTTTATTTCAAATCTGCTTTCTGTTGAGTACGTTACGAACAAATGAAAATACGTGATTTCTAGACTTCCAGCAGTAGGCATCCATGTATCAGTTGCAGATGAGGAGGTGGGGGTGGTTATTTGCTGCTTCATTTTCTTTGCTATCTTGGCAGATGTCCTTAATTTTTCTCTCAAAAATATTCTGTCTTGTTCTGTATGTAGGAACATGCATGTGTTTTGAATATAAAATAATCTATGTAATCTCGGATGGGGAATTCCCCTTGCCCCTTTGCTTTACAACCACGTACAAATGTAATTAACTGTGTTCTAAGAAAAGGCTGCATTCAAATTTGATTATTCATTAGAAGCCAAGAGCAAGTTAATCTGTTAAAACTTTGTTTTAATAAAATACAGCAGAGCTGTGTGTTACAGGGAATATGCTTTTATAAGTCTACAAGGTTAAGACTTTTTGCTGGTCTGTTGAGCAAGATGCTGAAAAAGCTAAACAAATAAAAGCTTTGTGTAGTGTGTTAAAGATTCTAGTGTTATTGGAAGGTTAAATGCGTATATGAATTATGCATTTGAAAGGAGTGTCTGTAAATAATTCCTAAAGATAGGATTTGGATATGGTGTAACTGGGTTTTGAAAGTACTTGCATACATTGCTGTGGAAAGAGATTAATATTTTATTTTGCTGTACCACCAAACCGTACTTATAGAGCATGCACCAGTATCTAGAATTAGTATCTGTCCTGTAACAGCTTTAATATTTATTTTCCTGACTGTAAATTCAGTAAATTAATCTGTATTAACAGAGTCCAACATGTCTTGAGGTACTACCTGATATTCCTGAGAGTTTCAGTTGTTGACTTTGAAGACAGCTAACTTAAAATGATGGGGGACTAAAAAGGTACCCTTTGACACATGTTCCGTGAGTTTTTAAAGTTTGAGCTCCTATGGAATCTCATTATTTCTTTAACAATTGCTTTTTGTACTAGGGACTAGGGTCTCTATATACCTAAACTGTATTTTTGAACCATTCTTGACTTACTCATTTCCTGTTGAGAAGTCTATCAAAGTCCAACTGCAAACTTGTTACAGCCTTATTAGTTACTTGTTTTTAGTTTATTCCTTCTATATCACCTATTTGTTAGCTGTGCATTAAGCTGTTTATATCGATGTTCTTTAGACCACTAGTAGCTTTCAGATGATGTATGGTAGTCCATTTCTTTCATTCTGTCTTCTGTATGTGAGACTTCATATTCTGATTTATGTGTGGAGATGTACCCTCTGGTGGTCACATGAGAAACACTTCCAGTTTGGCGACATTGAGGGAAGGGGGTCTGTAGTTCTGTTCAGTGGACATTGAATGTATCTTCCTGGTGGGTTCATTCAACTGTAAAGTTCCACTGGGAGCTGGGCTGTCCTGTAGCAGGAAGGTAAAATACCATCTCGTTTTGGAGATCTATGTGAAGACATAGCTGATCTTTGATTGCAGATCACACTGGAGCACTTTTTGGCCTATATGGTCAAAAATAAGAGAGGGATAGTGATGAATGCAGCCCAAATGTACGGTGTGGTAGCTCAGCCTCAGTCATAAAGTATGGGCTGAGTAAATCTTACGATCAGCACGATTTCCTAGCACCTACAAGAGTGACCAAAACTTCAGCTAGCTGTGTATGCAATTTCAGGCATCTGTCATAAGAAGAAAAAGAAGAGATACATAAACACAAGTCTAGCAGAAAGAAACTTGCAGAGTAGCCTGGATTTGTATTGCATGTGGTGTAACCTGTAAGTACATCAAAAACAGGGAGTGTCTTTCATTGCTTCTTTGAATCTCTTTTGGCTGTCAGCATTCGAGTGTTATGTACGTGTGTGTGTATATATATATATATGTATGTAAACCGCAATAGTCTTGATACAGCTTGAAGGGAGAGGACAAAATTGTTGACAGTGGTTTTGCTAGCTAATTTTGCATAAATGGATGTTGGGCTAGATTTAATCTAATAAAGGTTTTCTCTCTCCCCTTTTCTTGTTTTTAATCTGTAGAGGAGAGCCGAGATCCTATAGGAAGATGAAGGTGAATAAACTAAAGGTTGTAACGACATTAAGAGCTTGTCAATGTCCCTATGTAGAACCTCTTATTCAAAAGGGACTCTTTGGGTTGTGGGCACATACCTACAGCAGGACTGGTTGCAGCAGAAGGTGTTACCACCCCTTAGCTGTTTTTTTACAGCCACCTTGTCAGGTTAAAAAAAAGTATCAGAGGTAAATATGTACCTGCCTTCCCATCAATCCACTGCAAATTCCAGCAGCTTAGTTAAAGCTGCCAACACAGGTGGGATTTACAATGACTCCAAACTTGGCAGAGAGGCAGGTGTGCTTCATTCAGGTGACTCTGTGAATGTAATAATCTGGAAGAGGCAACTTCAGGTGATAAAAGGCCGCTTTACTTTTCAGTAAAAGCACCAATGTAAAGGTCTAATGTGGTTTTACTTTTCATGCGTGGACTTGACGTATTTAGTTGACTGGTGTTTAATTCGTGTCTTCTGAGAGACAACCTAAATCTTTCCAGAATTATAAATAATAGCTGGAATGTTCTGAAGTTCCAGGGAATTTTGACTACAAAAGGAAAATACTTGTTCCAGCTGTGAATTCCTGCATGTGAAAGGGGAGCCTGTTGTAAAATATCACATTAGGATACTCCTTTGACATTACAGAATCATGGACTACATTCAGTTTGAAGATGTATTTTGGTTCTAACATGAGTTCCCTAAATATATGTATTAGTTGGGCTAGTTATACTTGCCGGTCTGTTTCAAATTATTTCTATTGTCTTTGCACACGCTTGAATTGTGCAAGTTTGAGAATTTTAATCTTTAGTTTGATAATCACTACAGTTCTAAAGCTGAAGAAACTTAGCTAACGTTGTATTAGGCCAAGATGTTCTTCATATATGTTAAAACTAAAGGACACTGAACTATCTTTGATTAGAAGAACAGACATTCAGTATCCTTGGAGAAAGACTGAGAGACTGATAAAAGGAAAAACTCCAGCCTCAGATGAAGTCAGTATCCTTTAACCAAGGTCATCCTGGGGCAATTAGACCTTAAGGAGAACAACTAATCAGGGTTTTCTATGTATGTTGCCAACTTGGTAAGAACTAAGTGTCTTTTGGGTGAACTATCCTCATCATAATACTAAAAATCACACCAATATGCCAGAAAGCCCCACACTTAAATAAGCCACTTACTGTCTGAGCATGTGTAGTAAGTTTAAAACGAGCTGTACCTTTAAGATGAAGTAAGAAAGAAACTAAGCAAGGACTAGCTGGGGGGCGGGAATATTATTTGTTACTAACACATTTAACTGTATAAATACCTACTGCAATTTTGACCCGGTGTGTTTGATTTGTGGGAAACCACCGAGGACCCAGGCTTGCGGAACCCTGAAATAAATAAGCAATGTCTCTCCTGAGTGTTTGATTATTGGCTCATTGCACACCGGGCAACAAATCCGCTTTTCAGACAACACTGGGAAGTCGTTTTGCTTAATTTTATTATACAAGAAACTGGTAGCGCTTACAGTTAAGATTGCTCAACACTTTCCGTTAAGTGATTGTGTTTTCAGTTTCTTGTAGCTGCCAAACTTCAACTCTTCCAACTAGAATATTCTGTCTGCCTCAAGCTGTTATACTGGGTTTTTTTTTTAAACAGCTTTGACAAAAATGTTTCAGCCATTTCTAAATGAAGCTAGAGGTGGAATGTGATTCTACCTAGATTAAAGTTTGTTTTTTCTAAGTGTACAGTTAAGAAGCTCAAGAACCATCATGTTTTGGATATGAAATACCGTGGGAATTACTTGTTTCGGGACTGCTTGAGGAGAAAACCATATTTTTCGAAGCCTTTGCAAAATATTCACATCTACTTTGTCCATATGGAGTACTTAGAGTTCAGCTGCTACATTCCCTAGAGTTGTGTGTGCTGCGCAGGTGTGATCACACGTCCCCAGGTTGGGAGGAGCCAAGCTAGGTTTTTCATGTTGCTTGAATCTGTTGTGGCACCAGACAGTAGAACGGGAAGCAATGTCTGTGTGGCTGTCTCCAACCTTATAAGTGCTTGGCTTTGCTACCTTAACTGTTCTTTGAATGTAGTTCTGTTATGTGACAACCTGCATGTTTTCAGAAAAATTCTAATGCTGATAACATGTTCCTTAGTGATAAATGATTCATAGCTGAGTAAAAATTGCACCTCCACCTCCTTTTATCAGGGCTGCCTCTACTGCAGTTAATTTACAAGTGTTTACACTTTTAAGCCATCCACTGTGACTTACGTCATCCTTAGGTTGAATTTCCACTGTGAATTGCAGCAGCTGCAATTTCTAGGGCCACAGCTTTCTGGATTAAAGGATTAGAAAGGGAGCTTGCACCTATTTAGAGCAGCTGAGGGGCACTAAGCCCAACTACATGAAGTAAAGATTGAACTGAAATTTAATCAGAGCCACTCTGAAGACAAACAGGAAAGCAATTCTTTAAAAGTTTCCTACGCCGAGAAAGAGGACTCCTGCAGCATCAGGCTAGTTGGTACCCAGAACAACTAATGGAGGTGGGGTGTGTCACTTTCTTAATGAAAGTTAATATTAGCTTAATCACTTCACTACTCCTTCCCAGTCAGTTGTCTTTTCCACTCTTGAACTCCTTTCATGACATATTACGATAGCATTTTGTCAAAGATACGGTATTTGTGATCCTTAAGGAAAATCAGCCTCCCCTTTTACTACTTTGTTCTTTTGTTGCCAAGTAGTTCTGTACTACTCTTTTTTAGGCTGAAATGAATCAGTAGTTTGTTGATCTTGCTGTTTCCAGTCTATTGGGTATAGCACTGTAGGCAGGTTTAAGTTAGTTTTCCTTTACTTTAGAGTCATAACTATCAATTCCAGTTCTAAGACTTGAGTTTCTTTTTCATATTGCAAGATTTCTAATTCTTTGCTTAGTTGTTCTCTAGCTGTCTGCACTTTAAAATATTAAATCAGTGTTATAGTTGCAAATTTGTGAATTAAAAATACTGTCGGCATAGTTGATCCTCATCTCCTGCTTGTGCTTATGTACTGCTAGAATGCTATCTCGCCGCACCACTTTTCAGCACGGCAGGCTGTGTGTGCTAAACATACTTCTGCTCAGCATTTTTTTTTTCATCTTTTTCATTCCATGTGCAGTAGATGATGCATACGGTTTATGGACATGAAGGACAGGAGGACATGCCCCGGGGTCAGGAAGGGGCAGTGGCTCACTACCCATCTGCTCATGGGTAACACCAAGGCTCACCCTCAGGTGTTGTGACTGCAGCATCAGTTCTAGCATTATGTTCTGCTTTTAAAACAATGCCTGGCTTCTTTCTTTATTCCTGCTCATTGCCAAGAAATGACAATTGAACAATTAAGGCACAAAGCAGAGAGAGTTTAGCAAATCATGGACTGTTTTTAATTTGCCTCATTAAGCTGCTGTTAACTACTTAAATCCATCTGCTTAAAAATAATTTACACATCTTAAGTTTGCTCTAGAGAGCAGGTTAGACCTTCATTAGAGCAGGTTTTGTTATTAATGTTATCTTTAGGGGGCTTTCAGTAGTTGTGGAAAATACTTTATTGCTCAGTGAACCAAACTTTCTGTGTAAACAAAAGGAAGTAGCACGTGTTTGTAACTGGCAGTGTGCTGCCATAACCTATTCTTGGGAACCACTGCTGTTCATTTAGAAACTGGCTCACTGTGGAGGAAGTTATTTACAGCCATTAGGTAGATCTGGGTACAAGAAAGGAGAATGAGCTATGTGAATGCCTAGTATCCCTATTATCTACTACCATCCCCAAAAAATTAGTCCTGGCGAGGAAGAACAACCAGATCTGTCACACAGTGCCTCAGCTGTAATTGAGGAGGGGGAACCCTGCTGCCTACGCCCTGAGGAGAGAGCTGAGGAAAAACAAATTTATTTGTCTCCCTCCCCACATTTGTAAAGAAACAATTTCACTTACACAGAACAAATCACCGGAGCGCCACAGACTCTCCCTCCTATTTCAAGCTGAGATTCATTGTCACTTCAGTTAGATAGCATGTATGCTCCTTCCTGACCTGCTGTGTATTTCTGTGGGTTGCTGTGAAATTATTGTCCTGCTTCTCGTCAGAGGAGACTGTTTCAGCAGTGAGCTAATGGATTGCTGATAACGATTAAGATCGTTTGGAGTGCAGCTAGCTTTAGAAATATTAGATAATGATGGTGTGAGAATTTAAAAGAAGGTCTTCCACTAAGTCTGTGGGAAAGAGGTGGATGTGTTTTTTGGAATATTAGCTGAGACACAATATTTGACTAAATATAGATCTTCTTTCTCAATAAATTAAAAACTCATTAAAATATTGCTGTGAAATCGATGGGGGTTTTTTCAATTGCATGCCGTTTATTAAGAAGAAAAATGCCAATATCTAATAGGATGTAAATCTTTTGAAGTAACTGAGCAAAAATGTTGCTATGAACTGTAAATATTGTTTTTCTATTAAGTTTTATTCGGCTCTTTCTGGCAAGGAGGAAGCCTACAAACAGGCTGACTGCAAAGGCTTGCACACGTGCTTTCAAGTGTGTGACAAACCAGAAAAAATACAGGGCTTTTTATAATTGCTTTTGGTTGCAATAGTTGAAGGTATTCTTTGCAACTGCAGCTACTCTGACTTTTAGTTTGAGATAAGACTTCCCAAGGAATCCTTGACTGGAATGCTTTTATGTTTGCCCAGTCATCTGGGCCTACATTTGAAAAAATGGGGAATGAAGAAAATATCTTAATTTGTCTTGATTGGAGGGAATGGATGTTCTAAAAATGTATACGTGTCATTGAACAGGATATGTGGCTTCTGCCATATTTGATATGCCCTCATACTTCTGTTCTCTTTGCTATATTTGTCTTAATCTGGAAAGAATTTTACTTGAGGATTTCACTGTGAAACACTTCTTCACAGTAAAAACCTTTAAATGACATAGAGGTACTTCAATAATTCTTGTAGACCAAATATGTGAAAAATAAATCAATTTTTAAATTTGCAAAATACTTAAAAACATTTTAAACATAATACTTATCTTCATAACTGTTTACTGAAGAGTACCTAGTGCCAAGACACTATTGTAAACTCAGTTATTCAAATCAGGAGTTGTTCCTTTTTAGTACTCTGGATTGACATACAAGGTTAGGGCTGATAGAAAAACTTCAAAATATTTTACATGTAAAACATTTTTATAAGCAAAACATTTTGAGTTGAGCTGAATTAAATCTCTGATTCCATCTGAGCTGTAGCTCAAGAAGCAGGAGAGATACACCTGTCGTGGACCTTCTGATGATAAGTTTGGGTAGGGAGCTTTGTTTGTAGGAGAGAATTATATGTGATGACCCAAATCTACAGTTTTTACCACCTGTATATTTGCTAAGGAATCTTGAAAAATATTTCTTTAGCATTTCGACTCTAGGTGAGAGCAAGTTGTCAGGGTATTGCAATCTGTCACAAAAAGTGTTTTAATTTTCAGTCATTTCTAGTTATGTTCCTTACACAAAATGCAGCAAATTCTGCTTTAGTGACACGTTCTGACACTAGCAGGAGACCTGAAGAAGATCTTACCAGGGTGCAGTTAATGCAGCCATAGAAGCTGGAAAACTTGCTGTGCTTAAACCTCAGTTCAGCTGCTGTGGTGGCCTCCTTTAAACTTCCACCCTCTTTCTGCTATTTTTTGCAGATGGGGAGGGGTCAGGGAAATAAAGACAGATGTATCTCAACGCAGTCAGCTCCCTTGAAATGCTGCTTCCCTTCTGTGTGAAAGATATCTGTCTGTGATGTCTTACCATGTGTGACCACCAGAAATATTTCATCTGTCCCTTTCCTGCTGCTGAAAGTCCTGCTGCTGTCCTTCTGACAGGTCTACTCTCTGGTCTAACTGTGAAAGGCGTCAGCTGGGGAGTGGAGGGGCCCACTGTTTAATGAGAGAGGAGCCTCGAAAACTCGACAGTAGTTGAGATTTAGAGTGAGGGATGCAAAACGGGAATAAAGAAGACACTGCTGCTGGGAGCTGCGAGGTCCTCAGAAGCCCTTAGCCTTACCATGTTTGCTTCTCACTTGGTGAGTGGGAGGGGGATCTGTATCTGAGAGGCTTGCACAGCTCTGTTCTCTGAACGCATGAAGAAGGTGCAAAAAAGGCTGTCTAGGGGATGACTCTGAGTCCTGTGTGTCCCGCTGCTACTGGTTCCTGTGTTCCCTGTGCTTTCATCTAAGATGAGGCGCAATGTGGAGGAGGAGAAGAGCTGCTGACAGGAGAGAAAGACAGTTCTCAAATGACTGTCTGAAGAAGTAGATGTGAAACGGGGCGTGTTTCTGATAATTGACTTTGGAAACTCACCTGGAGCATGGATTTATCTGTTTAGGCAATAAACCTTTGCCGCTCATCTTCCTGCTCTTACCTGCCCCGAACCCAGCTGGAGCTGCTCCAAGATGAACCCTGCTGAGGGTTCAACAGCCCTGTCCCCATTGGGGCCTGAGTGTGTCTGTGAAAGAAATCTGGCAGAGGAGCAGCGCTAACTCAAGTGACAGAGCTCAGCTGGGGAGGAGGCAGCAGCTTAACAAAGTGGTTTTAAACCGTATCTCTTGTGAAGACAGTCCGTGAATGGTGCTGACATGAGTCGTAACTTTGAAGTCTTGGGATGGTGTGTTTATTTTTTTCTGAAAACCACAGACCCTTAGATCTTGTGTCTGCTTGTGAGTGTAATTGTGCATTGAAGGAGTAATTTCTAGCCCTTGCATTGGTGGAAGAAAGTGACTCGTGAGCTGAATGCCCTCTTACTGCTCAGAGCTAGAAAGCTTATGAAAACTCATTGTTTGTAGTTATATCACTGAGTAGCTGGGTGTGAAAAGCCTGTCTAGGAGATACTGAGATACAAGAGAAGGGCATGAAGTAGTTTGCTCCAAATTCTCAACCTGAAACCAAACGGGAAAGCTACACTCTTTTTACTTGCTCCTTCCTTTGTTTAGAAATCCATTGGTAAGTAGCAGAGGAGTCAAAAGGCAGCTAGAAAAGTTAAGATAGAAGCATCTGCCAGCTCTAACCTCCTACTCACATCTTTAGAGGCAAGCAGACATGCTGGGGCAGGATGGTGCTTGGAGGAAAAAGCAACAGAAGGAGAGCTCCAACCCCTCTTTTATACCTTTATCCCAGAAAGACTGTGTATAATACCACTTTTCTGAGGTACTTTGGAAAAGGAAGTATCATATCTTTTCTTTTTTTCCACCTGGTAAAAGGGAACTTGCATGATTATAACAGCCATACTTAGGGCAGTGAATTTCTGGCATTGTGACAAAGTTGGTCTTAAACATTTCCTTCACCTAGCTTCAGCAGACTAAGACTGTTCTGGTGCCAGCATTTTGGGGGCTGTAACATTGGGAAAGAAAAGGTTATATGCTGTTTAGGTTGGAGTCACTTATTAAATCTCATAGAGTGTACTGCTTTTTGAATGAAGGGTGTACTGAGGGAGTGTTTACCATGGCTGGAACAGGAGCTCTGAGACTGAGTCAGACCATCAGTAGGCTTTTATGTGGGGAGGTATGATAGTTCACCCAAAGAGAAATGTAGGTAGTTCTCATGTGGTCTGTCAGCACAGAATAGCGATGCCTTTACTTGTGAAAGGCAACTTCTGCAAGGAAAAAAAAAGTGACAAAAGAGAAATCTGCATGTTAGGAGGTCCAGTTTATGTGGTGGTGGATTCTAACAGTCAAGCAGCCTTACCCCGTGGCACGTGGCATGGCTCTGCATGGCTGCTCAGGCACGGTGGGACAGAGCAGGGTTTGATTTGTGCACTGCAAAGGCAATTTGCCTACCTTTTGATGGAAATAGTTTAAATAAGAACATTTACTTTGAGAAATTCATTAGTCTGTTAAGTAACTACCTTGCTGAAAATTAAAATCTCCTGGAAAGATTGGATTCTCTGTAGTTCATGGCAGTTCATAGCCAGCCACGTGACCTGGTTGCATCCTGGATACAGAGTTCTCACGGTTTTTTATATATACTTTTTTACATATAAAAAAAAAATAAAATTAAAAACTCCCAAGCCCTAGCAGCAAAACAGTTAGGTTCTGTGGAATGAAGTAAAAACAGAGGTTAAATTACATTTTTGGTATGAGGGATAGCCTGTGCAGAATGACAAATAGTGAACACATACAGCAGGTTCCACGTTTACAAAGTAAGTTCAGAGGGGATAGGGATACAGTGCAGCCTTGTCCTGCTAAACAGGCTTAAAATATTGATAATTCTACAACAGTACACCTTAAAAACATAAGTTTATGTTTTGTATAAATTTAAGGTGCTCTTATATAACGACTTCAATTTTTTTTTCCCTCTTTCTCTCCTACAGATCACACATCCGTGGGCGGGCTGGGAGACAGTTTTTATGAATATTTATTGAAAGCCTGGCTTATGTCAGACAAGATGGACACGGAGGCAAGGAAAATGTACGACGATGCAATTGAGGTGATTATAATTCATTGAGTTTTCCTGTACAGTGGAACTTAAATACCATCTTTAATGCTTATTAAAAAAAAAAAAAATCACCACAAGACTTGTTTTGATTATGTAAGTTTTAAGAAATCAAGTGATGAATAATACTAGCTTTCACTCGGAGTAGTTTAAAAAGTATTATTGTGGAACGCATCTGATGCAGATTATTGTGCTAAAAATAATCAGCTTGTCCGAAATGGTATAATGTAAAAGCCCAATTAGAAAGAGATCTAACAACCCTAAGATGTGTCCAGAATGACCAAGTCACTTTTCTCCAGCGTTCAGAATTATTCTAGGAGATGAAGTCCTGAATTGTTTTAGTCTTTAAATTATTTTCTAAAACATTTAGATGTTACATTCGGTGTTTATCTTGTAAAATGTAGTTCATACCTATACCTTGCTCTACGGTTATTTTTGTGATATGGTCTTGCTCCCTCTCACAGATCAGGTAGTGCTTGCCCAAGCAGGGCATTACTGCAGGATGGTTCAGCGGGATTTGGGGTAGGGGCCTTTTTGTGGTGGCTCTGAGCTTTGTGCTGCCCAGCTCTTACTTTCTTAGTTTCCCCATACACAGGCATCTTCTTTCATCAGGCTCGCTTGTGCCCATATATGCCAACATGCCTATGCTGCAGTTAAGACACACAGAGAGTAACTAAGCTAGTTTTAGTCGAGTTAGGTGTGGTACCAACAGCAGCAGGGACCGTGTAGTCTTGTCCAAGTGCAGATATGTGCTTGGTGCCTAATTTGTTCCATGCTCTGTGCATGCCGTGTTTCTTTCAACACAAGCTTTTAAAGCTTATTTTTAGTGCAGTCAATCTCCTAAAGCAAAAAGCCTGTTCTTGGACTTCTCAAAATTCACATTTTAAAAGATATATAGTGAAAGTTCTAGTTCAAAATTGCTTTGAAGCTCTAATATGTCCAATTCCTGACCTGAATTTGATTACATTTTGGCTTTCATCTACTTGAACTTTTTCCTTCCCTGCATTGTTTTAAAGGGTTATCTGCATCATGTAGCTGGTTACTAACAAAGATACGATAGGCATTTTCTCCTGAAGGAGAAATGCATTCTTTTCTTTAGTCTCACAATATAAAACAGATTTTGAATTATTTATTAAGCTTTTTTCTAAGTACTTTCCAGTGTCTTCAGTACGGAAACAAGAATGTAATGGTTCTTCTAATATGTCACTGCCTGGTTTCTTCTCAGTATTCTCCTCTTTATCCAGCCAAGAGCTGTGTTTGCACTCTTAACCTTTGCCTCACACTGTCATCCACTTTCCAGTTGGTTTTACTCTGAAGTTGGTTGTAGTCTTTTTGATTTACTGCTTTCCTGCTACTGTGATTTACATTCCCGATTCCTCAATGTGTGACCTTATACTTATCTCTATTAAAACACAGTTGTTCAGGCAAAAACCATTTTGTCACCTGTTCTGAATGATTTTACAGGACTGACCTTTCCTTTATCACTGTCTATAGCTCCATCAATTTTTGTGTCATCTGCAAATTTTTTTAGCATTTATTTCCTGCAGATCATTGGTAGAAATGCTGCCTAGCATTGAATAAAAGTATCTTTGCAGAATCTTCAAGGGATGAGGAATTTTCGCAATTTTTTGTTTTACTTTGAACTGTTCTAGCAAGCCAACTTTTAATCTACTTCATATGTGCTGCCTTGAGTTTGTTTAGAGCTAACATTTTGTACAATACCAAGGAAATTCCTTAAATTCCTAATGTTCCTAAAATCAGCATGCACTTGTCAATCAAACATTTATTTTTGAAACCACATCATTTATTTTATATGATTGTTCTATTAACCTTTTAAAATACACTTAAAGCATCAGCTATTTCCCAGGCCTTTTGAACTTCCTTAGCTTTCCAGGGTTTGTTAAAGTCAACATTAGTAGTTCAAACATTAGTTGAGTACTTTTAATAGTCTAAAATACAGTTTATTAGGTCCTGTGGGTTTAAAAATGTTTAGCAGTTGGTATTTAACATCCATTGTGGTTACTGTTGAAATATTTTATTCTGATTCCTAAACTGTGAGCACTTCAAAATTAGAGGAAGTAAACCTTCCCTTTCATCCTCTTCACTGTAAGCCCAGTCTTGCAAATATTTTATATGGGCAAATCTCTGTCTCTTAATGGAGACACAGCAAAGCAAATTTGGGATCAGATGAAAACACGCTGTGGATAGGAGGGAGAAATTGCTGAGCTGCTCCAGCTTCATGTGTGATAGGACCTGCAGTGCAAGCATCAGATGGTTTCCTCTTCTGGTTTCTCTCAGCTAAACCCACCCGTGTACATTTGAATCTGCATGAACTGTACAGATTTATGCATTGTGAAACATCCTTCTGGTTCAGGGTTCGTATTTATCCCAGGTCCTGCATGACATAGAAAGACACAGGCAGAGAATCAGTAAGTAGGATTTGTTTTACTTAATTGTAATTTGAATTTTTATTTAAAAATCTTAAATACTTTTAAGAGCCCATTCTCTTACCATTCTTTTGTTGTTACCCATAACATAGGTCCTCCTCCGTAGCTGACACTTCTTACTCTTTGCTTTTCAAAACTTGGAGCAAAAGCTCTTTGTGTCATTTATGCAAGCAGAAGGGGAAGGGTGTAAAATACATTCTTCCCACTCATAGCACGGAGTTGGAAACGTTCTCAGCACCCACCAGTCTAAAAGAAGGTCTCTGTCCAGCCACACTTCACTCCCTTAGCTTGTTACAAGGGGGAGAGTGGAAGATAGACAACCATACCCTCACTCTCAAGTCTTGCAGTAGGCGGTGATATCCCATTACTTGGAGGTATTAAGAGGAAGAAAGATGACAGCATCTGTTCTTCAGATGTCATGATTTCCAATCCATGGTATATGAAGCCTTCCCCAGGTCACCACATACTTCGTAACAAGGGTATGAACAAGTTCTGTATCCGTGACAGATATGTGCTGTATAACATTAGTGCAGTCTTCCACTGTAAAGGACACTTCATTTTGGTGTCCTGGTATGTAGATTCACAGCTGGGATAAAAGCCAGGATTGTGAAGCTTCTTGAGAATTTTTGTGGTGATAAATATTGAGGATGGACCTCTCAGCTTTGCTTTCAACATCATCTTGTGGACCTCCCAGATAGTCTGGTTTAAAGTGTCTTTTCTCCTTCTCACATTGGCCAGAGGATAGGAAGCTTCCTTTTGATCTGTTGCCTTGAGTAGTCCGATGTCTTATGCTCACAAATTTGTTCCTCGCTCTTTCTTACTGCACAGCATTAGATAGCTAAAAGGATTCAGCAATGTGTTTGATTATCACAACATAGCAAGTACTGCTGCAAGGCAGCTCAGAAAATGCTGGGTTTTTGTAGTCATGAAAATCACAGAAAACACGAACATCAGATAGAAACATTCTGTTTTCACATCTCAGTCTATTGTTTTGGACATTTCACAGGCTAAGGAAGCTTCTTCCATCATTTACTCTCTTAGTTAATGTGAACTAAGTCTTTTCTTTGGCAGCTTAAGTATACATGTCCACTTTACCGCATGTATACTCCTCATGGTCCAGCTGGATGTCATTGCTTTACAGTACTTTACTGGAGTGCTCTGTGGCCCTGGGCATCCAGCCCAGGATACAAATGTCACATCTGTCCCAACCTGCTCAAGCTTTTCTTGTCCGCTAGGCAGTGCTCCCAGCAATGCCCAGCTGTTCCTTGTTAATTATTGTCCTTTTCATGCAGTTAGCAAGCAGTGGGTTGTTGTATAAATAAAGTATTTTGAGAGGGTTGTATTTATTTTCTTTTTGGGGATGCTTCCTTTGTGACGGTTAAAATGTAACTTAATTAGGAAGTAGCTGACAGAACTTGATTTTCAGATTTCAAAAACTACCCTTTATGCAAGACAGTGACATTCAAGTTCAGAAGATGTGTTCTATGTTCAGAAGAAGGGAACATTGCACCTAGATGATGTTCTTCAGTCAAACCCTGAAAACAAGTCTAGAGTGAAGGAGTAGCTCATGGAGAAGTGTATAAATTTGGCCTTTGCTGGCTCTCCTGGTGCTAACCACAGCAATTTTGTCCCCCTGGAAATGCTCCTGCAACCATTTACTCCTCAACAGTTTGAAATTACAAAAAGATACAATTCAAAAGGGAATTTTACACAACATTTGGAAAAGAAGATGTTTCCTCCAGAAAATAAATAATCTAAACCCTTTTAAGCCTTCTTGCTCTTCATAGTAAAAGTGGCTTTCCTTTAAAAAGGACTCCTCAACTTTTATGTACCATATGGTCAAAAAAAATCCCATAATCATCATAATGTCAGTTTTGTCACCGTCTAGGATAACTGAATCAACAGAGCTAATGCTACAGATCTTAGTATCATCTTCAGTGGCAGAATCTTCAGCAGACCCAATCTTTCCTATACCAGTACTTTCAGAACAAATGAGGCTTGTATGGTTGACCACATCAGGCTCCCAGCAGCAGAAGCCATGGTATCATGCCAGTCCTCAATGCCCATTTGCATGATTGTTAGACAACCACTCTGGCAGCTGTCAGAGACTTATTAGTTTCTGCTCTGTCAGTTATTTCCATGTTCTTCTTGCTGGATCCTGCTATAAACACGAACTTCAGATCTGTCAGTGGTATTAGTGAAGAAATTAACCCAACAGGAATGCAGGCCAGCACTTCTCTTTTATTACCTTCAGAACGCACAAGCTCAATAGAGGGCAGTGGAGAAATTTCACCATCCAAATGATGGCTCAGTCCACAGTGCGAGTAAGGACAGGGCCCTACTGATGATAATGCAATCTTCTCCCTGTAATCCACAGCACTGGCTTTTAGCTAGTATGTTCACGTTGGCCATATGGGGACTACCACGTCTTCACTGGCTACATGGCTAAGGTGTAGATTCACATCACTATAACCATTCAGAAAAGCTGCTGCAAGCACTGTAGCATCTCATGTCAAAAACATATTCAGAAAACCATACAGAAACACATACGTGTTCAGAAACGCAACTATTTCAGATTACTGTTTGTATTATTGTCTTCCCCAGATGAGGCTCCTAATCCTACAAATTCTGCCTTTTCTAACGGTAATTTCAATAATTTTGTTTTTAGCAACGTTTTTTGCTGAAGAAAACTTGGGAAGGCTGTCAGATGTTATTTCAGCACCTGGATGGAGGACATCCATGCTATCAAATATTGCTGGGTTCAGTACAGCTGCTTTAACAGTCCTGTATCATTTAAGCATCAGCTTAAAAAAAAAAAAAAAAAGTTGAAATACCTACTACAGTCACAGAAGAGCTTGAAGCTTTTCGTTTGTCCATTTTATTGAAAACAAAAGACAGTCTCACCTTTTTTTATTTACAGGGAAAAGCTATTTCACTGTCCACTTTTAAACCTGAATTACAAGTTGCAAGCTGATTAATCTATGTATTTATTGCTTGAATCTGTTTGTAGTGAACTGCAGAGTTTGCACTGTGTAGATAGCAAGGAGACAACTGTGTGCAGCAGGCATGACCTTCATCTCTATGATAACTGCTTTAGTTATATGTGGGATCCTCTGCTGTGTGTTCTCAGTATATCTAGTTTTAGTGCAAAATAAAGTTGTGGACATTTGGGGTGTAATTTGTTGTAGGTACCAGGAAAGTAATGGAGAGGGGTAGTAATTCACTTCTGTAATAGATCTTGTGGATGGCAAGGAGAGTAGTAAGTGCTTTTTTAATGGCACTTTAATTCTTCAACTCTAATCGGCCTTGGAGTACTCTGACCAGTCACAGGTCATGCACTTTGAAGGCAGTTGTGAACCCATTAGATGGTTAGGTGTGGAGGTACAAAGGAGATTTCTGGAAAGAAGATAGGAGTAATGTCTCCATGGTAAAAAAGATAATTGTCTTTATTATTATAGGACTCAAACTGTAATGAGATTCTAGTTACAAGAAAAACTGTCTAATGCTAAAGATAGTAAGTACTGCAATAGATTGGTAGGGATTGTGAACCTCTCTGAAAGAGGCTTAAGTAAATGTGTTGTTCCATGTAGTTTGCAAACTTTGGAAAGTTAGGTCAGCTATTCTCCTTCCTGCTACCAGAAGAATACCATTTATAAGTCACAGGCAACAACATACATTGGTACAAATGTGCAAAGAAAAAGCAGCAGTTGTCTCACCTGTAAAATAATAAATTTTTTTGTGAACAGCTGCTCTAACCCTCATCCATCCTTCAACCATGTGCAATCAGAAAGTTGCTATGGAGAAGCAGCTAGAAGGTGGCTGGAGCATTCCTGTCACTTCCTATTAAAGACTGACTGAGAGTACAGGTGCTGCCTTTACATATGCGGCTGATCAAGAGTTTCCAACATGGATATATTTTCTGAGTATGCATAGACTGTACAGCAGAACAAATCGGTACTTCTCAGAGTTAACAGATAGACAAACATTGTTTGAGCCATAAAATACGTGCTGAATTCTCAGCTAAAAGTGCAATGTTATCTATGTCGTGATTTTCCTATGTTTGATCTCATTAGCATCGTTTAGCAGTTAGGATATTTTTTTTGTGCGCATTGAAATGATGTTCTCATAGCCGTTTGTTCCTGTAGTGCTCAGAAGTGAATTTGAAAGAAGGAGAAAATTCTTCTTGTTTTGAAAACAGTACTTTATTCTTTGAAGGAGAGTTAGCATGTAAAATTTGCATGTGAAATAGTATTTGAAAGTCCTCTTAATCTTCTTGTAGGCCATAGAAAAACATCTCATCAGAAAGTCCAATGGAGGACTGACCTTCATTGGGGAGTGGAAGAACGGGCACCTTGAAAGAAAGATGGGCCATTTGACCTGTTTTGCAGGGGGAATGTTTGCCCTTGGCGCAGATGGTTCCAGAGATGATAAAGCTGGACATTATTTGCAACTTGGAGCTGAAATTGCACATACGTGTCATGAGTCATATGACAGGACAAGTAAGATATATTGCTCATCTAGTTATTTCCATAGCTGAAATACAGAAATTGTTGTAATTATTTTTAAGATTTGTTATGGATCTATGCCTTGTCTAACATGCACTGTTTTTATACCAGTATAATTTTTTTAACATCCGCCTATTTACTTCTGATCTACATCATGGTGAGAAAATGTAAAACCAGACTTTATATGGTTCCTTCCTGCACATTTATCCCTATTTTTGCATCAGTCAGCTAAGACAGGTTATATGGGTGCAGGGAGGAGGAAGGAGATTGTGAATGCTTGTCATCCCAGGTACATAAGGCAGTTTTTAATTTCATATGTATTGTTCTTACAGTTAGGTAGAGTGAAAAATTTGTAAATACGCCTTTTACTGGTTTTAGTACATTCTGGGTAAGTACAATTAAACTAGAGAGGTTGAAGATTAATATGCAAACTGTGATACAGCCAAAGACCTGACTAGTGAGGAGGCATTATCAGACTTCACTGTTGGGCTGGAAGTTTCTGAAGTGCAGTCTTTAGAACCAGGGTTATTTTACATCTTTAATGGTGACTTTGATGCATAAAGTTGAAGTGTGCTGATTACACCTAGAGTGGCTGTAAAGTCGTAAGACACAATTGAAACAGAAGAGTCTCAGAATAGTAAATAGGAGGATCTTGAGGACTGGACTGTCAGAAATAAGTAGTGCACTGGAAAAAAGACAGGAGCTCTTTCTCTAAACTGGGAGTTGAAAAATGCCACTGCAGTCCTAGTCTGTATCAGGTGAAGAATTTTCAGCAGAGATTAGAGAATATTAACATTGCCTTAGAAGACACCTATAATTTATCATCCAGAATACACTGTACAAATCTGAATTTCAAGCAGAACAAATGCAGAGAAGGACCAACAGAATGATTAGAGCGACAGAGCTTTTATCTTACAGTGGGAGAAAAGAGAGGTCAGCCTGCTCAGACTACAAGAATAATGCCAAAGAAGGGAATAAATTTGTTGTCATCTCAAGGGGTAAGCACTGAAAAGAGATAGTTATTTTAAGATATAAACAATGCACTTGTACCAGAGCAAGATTTGTAAGCTCACCATGAATAAATGTAGGTTGGAAATGGCTTTGTGTAGCTATCAGAGAAGTGAGCTTCTGAAATAACTTCCTAGTAGAAGTAATGGTAACTAAAGCTCAAGCAGTTTTAAGGTAAGAATTCATGCATTTATTCACAGGATTACATAGTATTATTGTATAATTGCCTGTCATTTTAAAGAATTCAGTCACACAAGTGATACTTCTACCTGGCTAGCAACAGCATTGAAAAAAAAGGAGAAGGAAAAAATATGAGGATGCTTAAGGAAAAAGGTAGGACATAGTAGCTATTGTTGCATTATGAAAAACTGCATTTAAATGTTTAATTCACGCTTAAAAATAAGCAATGCTAAGTTTACAGTTGTTTGTGCAGTCCTAATTTTATTCCTTCAGATGTTGATTCTGTACCCTAAATAAGTCAAAAGATGGGGGGGGGATAAAAGTTTTGGTTACATATTTAATGACTGTATAAGAACACACACATACAAGAAACAGGCTGAAAGTTGTACAGACAGCTATAAATTTGCAGTGCCCTAGTTTTCTTTCATTCAGTCATGCAATCTCAGGAATGGGGATTTTTTTGTTTGTTGGGTTTTTTTTTGTTTTGTTTTGGGTTTTTTTTGTTTGGTTTTTTTTTTTTTTTTTTTTTTGCCTGGAGTGATTTTTCAAAGAAAATAAAGAACTTTTATGTGCAAAATGCCAACTTCTTCATTATGCTTTAACAGCAGGATTTGAGACATAATTGTATACTTTAATGACAGAACTAGTTGTTGCAGAAAAACTCTCTTTTACAGGGCAGACAGTCCTCCTAGTTCAGCTGATAGGTTTATGTTTCAGTCAGCAAAGGAGAGAACCTGATCTCTTTCTCCTGTAGACTTTGGAGAACTCTTGCCCCATTTGGTGTCCGCAGGGGAGACACCAAAGTGCTGAGGCTGTGTGCTGAGGATAGAAAGCTCTTCAGATAAACCAACCAGAGCTGTCCTTTCCTGTGTCTTCCCAGGGTTGCTCATAATAAACTGCAGTATACGCCTGGGTGTATAATATTTTAGTATAAAAATGCTACTTTATGAAGTAACCTAAATTTCCATAAGGGCTGAGCATGAGGGAAAAAAAAAAAAATGCTGTTTCAAGGTCCAGTCTCGGCAAGATCGAAACAGAATTTCACAGAATAAAAGCACTTCTGGAAGAGAAGGGCATTATATTGCCAACTATCAGCAACCTGTTGCACATATTGCAGGTATGAAAGCCTGTTTAAAAAAAAAAAAAAATAATTTGGTATTTCAGAAAGCTTCAGGCAAATTAAATTCTGATTTTGCTACTATCTTTACAATAATGTTGTCATATAAATCATGGAATACCATCTCCTGAAATTCTGGTTTGAAATCATGCTTTCCATGTCTTGCATAAATAAATACACATGGTGACATGACAGATGATTTAGGGTCCAGGACTTCTGGGTTTTCCGATAAAGTCCATTGGAGTAACTTTGATCTGGACAGATTTTACCAATGTGATAATAAGTAAAATGCTCTTGTCTTGCAGTGACAGTCCACATGCCTATTTAGCACTGAGGTGATTTTCTGCCATTATATTTGTGGCTGGAGGTTCTGGATGTATTAGGATTTTTTAAGGCAATAATAGTATCTTCTCTGGTCACTTTCCCCTCTCATAAATTACCCTATGTCTTCAAACTCTATCACCCTCTATAAGGCAGAACATTTGTGGTGACTTCAGCCGCCTTTAACAAAACAAGACTTCACTTATTTTGTCAAGCTAATGTAGCCCTTTCACTGGTTCTTGTCTGTTTGCCTCTCTTCTTCATTTACTTGCCTTTGGGACTGAAGTTATCACAACTGATGTGAAAAGTCACTTGTTGAATTATGAATGCCCAGACTCTCATTGTTTCTAAAACCATCTCTTTGGTCCCTTGGATGCATTTGCTTCTATTGATGGCTTCTAAGACCCTTGAGGTCTTAGACAGGCCATTATGAACTCTTCTCCGCTTTCTGGTTTACCCCTTGATGTCAAGCATTCTGTCACCATCCAGTTTGTGCTCTCAGTAGTAGATCTTCACGGTGTTTAGGAGCTGTTGCCCCAGCAGGCAACAATACTCTCCTCTCCCAGCTGACAGGTGGAGGAGCAGATTGTATTGCAGGAGTCCTACACAAGCCTGGCTGTACACAAGCCTGGCTGGGTTACAGTGCTCCCAAACATATTCTAACCAGTTCCCCAGCTCAAATAACTTCTTTTAGGTTCCCCAGACACATGTTGAAAAGATGTGTGTTTTGCAACAGATTATTTGGGGAAGATTGAGGACCACCCTCAATACAAAAGGCATCCTGCTTTTTCACCTCTTTGCTGGTGAAAAAATATCTTCTGCTGCCCATCCTTTCTTTCCATGTTAGCAAGAGCAATCACTTTGCCATGTAACCAGCAAAAGTTGCCACGTGGTCACAGATTTGCACAGTAATGTTGCAGACTGACTTTATTTGCCTTAGCCTTGGCATCATTGGAATGAGAGCTTTCCACTGACATTTTGGGTATTCCTTAGTCCCCTGGAACATGTATCAGTGATCCCTTGCAAGTTCTTTGGATGCTCACAGTGCATCATTGGGCCTTGCTGAAGATTTTAGGACATTTCTTAACTTGATTGAAAGTGTGGCACAACTTAAACCACACCATCACCTTTCGGACAGATTGTTGCCGGCGTGACACCATTGCCACATCTCCCAACATATAAATAAGACCAACCTCAGATCTGTGAAGCTACCTTTGAGAGGCCAGAGCCTATTGCACCTACATGTCTTGCTGGGTCAAGCAGAGATACTCAATCTCAGCCCACACAACTCAGTTTCTTCATCATTACCTAACATCATTATCGTTGGTAGTTGCTGCTGCTTTAGTCAGGATTCATCAATACCGAGATGAATAGTTTTTTCGTAGAAGCAGATGTGGAGGAAGGATGAAACCCCATTTTGGACTTAGAAGGACTGCATGTGTCCCTACATAAGCTCAGTTCAGGATGGTGATGGAGGAGATGATCCCAGCTCTACAGAGAGAAGAGAAACTTTTGTCTCTTGAATTCAATGTTACCTTATTCTGCATCTCAGTCAAAACAGATAACAGGAGGTATGTCTCATAGAAATAGATCCATTCTGGTTCAAAAGTCAATTGCTTGACTTCTGTACAGATCTGAGGTTTTTCATAAGGTACCTGGCCATTGTAGTAATCAAACTTGGGTGAAAGTATCTGTTTTTGTTACCCAAGTGACTGAGTAATTAAAAGCAGATTAATCGTTCCCTTCAGGTTAGCTTGGGGCTTTTTAGCTTTGGACAGTTAACTGAGTTGACACCCTGCTGCTTTTTGGGACCAAGTCTTCTGGACTTACCCCCTGAGAAAATTTTGCTATCCTATGCACGCTATTTTGTCACATTAGGCCCGAGTCCCATTGTCCAAATGTAAGGTGGTCACCTACATGTGATGGCCTTCTCTTATTTGGCTTGTTACAAGTTTTGCCTTAATCCTTCCAGATGTTGCTACATCCTTTGTATTCCCTTTCCCACCAGCTTGCATTCTGTCAGCACTTAAGGTGCATTTCGTCTCTCATGATGCTGTCTGCTCCACAGTGCTGATTAGTACAGAGGTGTTGGAAAGTCCTTGCGACTATTCCTGGTGTATTTCCATGGGCATTATGTACCAGTGACAACTGGCATCACTGCCATTTAATCAATGAGAGGTTTATGCAGGGGCACAGGCTCTCTGATAGATATTCCTGGAGAACAGGAATCAGATTGAGAGAAGACCTCAGACTCCTGAGTTGTAGGCTGGAGAAGTGACTGGAGATATCCTGAGAAGCTCAGGCCCTTGCCCTGGCACTGTGAAAATCCCTGTAGATTCTACTGAAGCTGAAGATCAGTCTATTGCACTCCCTGTAGAGGACGCCTTTCTATTTCACTGGCTGGGGGAAGCTGATGGTCTTTCGAAGGTGAAGGCAGGGGGTAAAGGTGTGATTCTGATCTGCCTCTGAGCAAGGGATTTCTGTTTCCAGGATCCATCGAACTTGGCACGAGACCCCTGCGGCTTTTCCTCTCTTCAGGAAATTGTGAATGCACGTGACACACCTTGGAAACACCAAGGATTTGAAAAGGCTTATTGACGGTCAAATTTAGAAAACTTAACTGTAACCAGAATAGTCTTGTGATGTGTAATCTACACATGCCTCTGCTTCCTACCTACTCTGCTTTTTTCTGTACCATAACCTATTGATAGATTATTGCTGCAGTCACCCTAAATCTCCTGTCATAGGACAGGAGATTTCAAGATTTTTCTGTAGTCCAGTGTGCTCTCGATTTGGTGAGAAGATTGAGAGAACCAAAGATAAAAGACATGCTCTGATCTTTATGCACATGTACTGGCACAGCCCAAGGAATTATAATGCTGTCAGCGGACACTGGTAAGGTTAGAAGAACGCAGCTTCATGTGCTTATGGTGCAAGGTTTCTCAACATTTAAGCTTGCGTGTGGACTGCACATCTTGAGGTATTCCAGTTACTGGCGATTAGTTCTTTCTTTTACATGCTTAACAGGTACCACTGAGAAACATGGCAAAGGCATAAAATAACTGGTAATGCACAATCCATAAATGGTTAAAAAAAAAAAGATGTCCAAGGAAATTGGAAGAACAGAAAGACTGCTGACAAATCAGTATGAGTAATTAGCTTTCATAGGTATTGTAGAGGTTAGATTAATAAGCAAAACTGTCTATATAGATGGCAGCATGTGCTGATCTATAGCACAAAGTGTTTTTAGTAAAATATACCATCCCTTATACATACGAATTTTTCCAGCCATTAGTTGATAGTGTGTGAAGTATTGACTGACTGCAGGCAGATTATTTTAGGATGAAGTTTTCTGCACGTCTTTAAAGTTTCTTGAGAAGAACTGTCCTCAGAATGTGGGTACAGCTTTAGCTGTTTCTATATGTGTGATAATTCCAATGCAGAATAAGCCAGATGACTAAGATTTCAGCTGAGACGTAAGGGTATGAGTAGATGCTGTCTCTGTCCCAAGACTCTCAGTAAGCAGCTAAACAGGCAAAGATGAAGAAACAATAACTGCTTGTTTGTGAGAAGTATAAAATAACAATGTATGTTGATGGAATGGTTCAGAGTCTCAAACAAAAGTATCTTGGAGGTTCTCTTCCTCAAATTTTCTGTGAGTTAGAGCCTAGAAAGTATTATTGCAATTATGAATCCTTTCTTACTTTCAGGAAATTTATTGTTAGAGGGACTGTAGTCTTTAAGGAGCACACAAAAAATTAAACACTGTTTTCAAAATTATTTCTAAAATTAGGTATATAAATATTTATCTAAAATTCTGAGGATTTGCCCTTATTTTCAGCAGTGCTAAATACAGCTCTTATTGAAGTCAACTTTAAATCAGTTAAAGTCTCTTTTAAAATGGTTCTGGTTTAGCTTTGCGATTTTGTACTATGATGTGAAATTGATTGTCATCTGCTCTCGCTGCCTAGACTATAGCCTATCAGCCCCATTAGCACTAAAATACCTGGATTAAAGCGTGACCATTATACCATTGTAAAATGGCCTTAGATGGTTCTTTGCTTAGAAGAATGCTCCCCTGAAAGGTACTATGTTCATAGTAGCTTCTTTAGTCAGCTATTAGTAGAAGTGCTGTGATTAATTTTACATCCTTGGTTTCAGACAAAAATTCAGTGAGATTGTCACAATATGCAGGGGACACCCATCCTTGGGTGGTATAATTTCTTGGAGTGCCCAATAACATTAGAAGTAGGTATGAATAAATAATTAAAGATTTAATGCACCAGCAGGCTACAAAGCAAGAGAAGGTGTCACAGTTTCTGTAGGTGATGCATCACCAGAACTGCCTGAAATCCAGCTTCTTTGGTGGATAAGAGTAATACAGCTGACATGGTTTACCTGATTTCCAAAAGGCTTTTTCAAAAGTTCTCTACTAAGACCCTTTAAGGATATTAAGCAGCTACAGCATAAGCAGCAAGTACCTGCATGGAGGGAAAAAAATGGTTGTAGTGTAACAAATAGGGTGGAGGTAAATAGTCAGCTCTTGCAATGGACAAATGGTGGTTAACCAGTGGCACTCTGACACATTTGATAGATATTTATACACACGTGTATAGACGTGTATGAATGTATAGTATATTTACATTTTATATTTTCTTATGTGTATGTATGTATATATAAATAAAATTATATACATACATTCACATATATAAATGATCAGGAAAAGGGCAGGAACAGTAAGGTAAGTGTGCTGATAATTAAAAAAAAGCTATTCAGGATAGCAAGGATGAAAGAAAGCTGAAAAATTACACAAGGACCTTATGAGGTTGAGTAATTGCATAATAAATTACTAAATTAAATTCAGTGTAGTTAAATGTAAAGTGAGGCATCTATGAAAAATTATTCCTAACCCCACATATAAAATGATGAGCTCCTAACTGACCATTACAACTTAGGAAATTAGTCTTGAGATTATGAAAATGTCAGCTCAGTAGCAGTCAGGAAAAACAAAGTGAGAAAGAGCAAAATAGAAAATGTCGTTATGTCACTGTATTAATCTTGTCCACACTTTTAGTGCTGTATTCGGGCTGGTCCTCTCATTTCACAAAGGATATAGTAGAATTGGAAAAGTCACAGAGAAAGGCTAGAAGGAAGACTAAAGGTATGGAACAGTTTCCATTCAAGGAAAATCTGAATTGGATAGTAGTCTTCAGTGTGGAAAAGAGACATTTTGGGTAGGATACAACAGATTTGCAAAATCACCAGGCGACTGGAGGAAGTGGATAGGAATCAGTTGTTCACTCTCTTCTCCAAGACAAGACCTAGAGATTATTGAAAGAGTCTAGTAGGAACCAAGCCGAAAATGGAAAAGAACAAAAAAAGTGGTTCTACACCAAAGAGGTATGAGAGATGTGGAACTCCTTAGAAGAGGTTGTTTTGGATGCTTAAGGCTTACACAGGTTTAAGGAAACACCAGATAAGTACTTGGGAAATAAATCTATTAAGAACTACTGACCACATAAACTATGTCTAGTTTGGAAGAAGCCTTGAGCTCAAAAAAATTAGAGACTGGTAGAGAAGCTGCAAAAAGGTATCTCATATACTTGGCCTGTTCTTCCTCTTTCTCATCCTTGTCTGATTTTTGCCATTGTTGGAGACATGATACTGGCGCAGACAGAACTTCCATCTGGTCCAGTATGGCCATTCTTATCTTCTTAATTTTGGGTGGGCAGAACTCTGTATCTAATCTCATTCATTTGGCAGTAAAATTTGTAAATTTTTTTTACTGAAACTGGTAAAATGGCCCAATTTGAAAGAAGTATCATAAACATTTCTTGATGGAGTTTTCCTTACCACGTGTGTGGCTGAAGCAGAGAGTGGTGCTTTTTTCTGTTGGCATCCAGGGCCGTACTCCCTTGAAACAAAAAGGTTAAGGAACTTTTTTTTGGAGATTTTCTGCTGGGGCACACACTGGGAGGGGCTCGTATTTTTCATTGTAGTGTTCTAAGGTTCCCCTTTCAGACTCATGAGACCACGGTTAATTCGAGCCTCTAACCCATAGGAATTGCATGATTAATTGCTTTGATAATTTTTCAAGCTCGAGTGCAGCTTCGAAGTTCGGTGCCTTAAAAATCCTCTGCCAAAGCAAAGGGTGGGGTGCAGCTGTAGATAAGAGTGTATTATTTATGTCAAATTTGAGGAATAATGTGTAGCTGTATCATTAAAAAAATGTAATTGCATCTTCCTATTGTAGACAGTTTTTCTACAGGTACCTTCTTCTTATATGACTGGTCTTCCAGATGCTGGCACAGGGCCATTACAGCTTCCTTTAAGGGCTGAAAGAGTGGATCTCTTAGTTCAGAGATTTATTTTCAGTTGTGGCTAAGTTTTCATTGCCTAGTTGTAAACCCTTTACTTCAGGATCACTTTAAGAAGCACATCAGTTACGGTGGCCTGACAGTACTTCCCTAAACCAAGAGAGTTTGGATAAAGATGCAGGTTATTTGAGATGGTAGTACCTGGTTTTGTTCCAAGATCTTTTCCCACCATGCTGGGTGGGACCAAAGGACATCAAAACCTCTGTTGACCCTTCCTTTTTTTTTTTTTTTTTTCTATTGCTTGTAAAGAACTGATGTCGGTCACTTTAATTTTATCCTATAATTGAATGTGTTAATGTGTTTATGTTCTTAGTGTTTCATTAGTTTTCAAGAGGGTTACTGTACTCCTGTCAAGATAGTTAGTTTTCTCACAGGAACTGGATAAATTATTCATAAGAAAAATTATAGGCCTCAACAATAGGAAATATTTATGAGACTGCTTAAAGACAAGCTAGTTTCTGCTTTTCTCACATGCTTAGGATATAGCAGTCTCCTAGCCACCCTTCCTGCAAAGATTGGTAAGGACTAAATTTTTTCTTTTTTCTCCTTTTTTTTTTTTTTTTTTTTTCTTTTTCCTTTCCTCTGCAGCGTTAAAGCTGGGTCCAGAAGCATTCAAATTTGATGGTGGCATAGAGGCGGTGGCAGTGCGGCAGAATGAGAAGTACTACATCCTAAGACCAGAGGTGATTGAGACCTACTGGTATATGTGGAGATTCACCCACGATCCCAAGTACAGGCAGTGGGGCTGGGAGGCAACGCAGGTAAATGTATTAATTATCTGTCAGTAAATTAATTCTGTGTATTTGCCTTTTGTAGCCACTTTAATTTCGTGATATTGAAACACTTCAAATAGTAATTGATTTTCACGAGTTCCTGTAAACCAGGGTACATACGGGGGTGCACGCAGTTATTCCTGTTTTGCAACTGCTGAATCAGATGCACAGACGAGAAACGTGTTCAGTGTTATACAGCTGATGGGTTTTAGGCATGGAAATAGAATCCACTGGTCATGACTCCTACTGTTATCAGTAGTCTGCAGCCCCCAAGAGAGGTAATTTATCCTGGGAAATGAAAGTGTATTATAAATAACTTTGTTAAGCTTGTGTTAGTACTCAGTTTAGATTAAAAGAGAAAGCTATTCTTACGGTTTCTTCTTGGTCAGCTATTGAAACACAAGTGGTAGGACAACTGTTCTCAGATGGCTTGTAGGCTAGATAGCGTGTACACATGTATGTGTGGGTTGGTATCATGGTTCTTTCTTTTCTTAGTTGCTTGATTGGAAGGAAGAAAAATTGTGAGTCAGTTTACATTTACTCAATTGTAACAAAAAATTACATTGCTAGAAGCAGACCAGAAAGGGAAGTGAATAAGTAAAGGCACTTAAGGCAGAACTTAAAAGTTGTTGCTAAGGTATTTTAGAGATTATTGCTTTTTTTGTATATCTGCTTTCCTGGGTTTAAATCTAGTTGTTGTATATTTTAACCAAATTCCCAAGTGTGAAAATGCTTCTGAGTCTTTCTCGTTGGAATTGCTTGTACTGGTCTACAGGAGCCCAAATTCATTGTAAGACTTTCAATGCAGATCTGTGCTCATGGCCTTCCTTCACTCATCCTTTGTACATAGATGGATAACTCTTTTGTCTGATAGTCATAGATTATGGGCTATATGAATAATTAGGTTTCATTTTCACATGACAATATAATATTCTAATTGTAAAAATTATTTGTAATCCCCAGAAGACTTCTTTTAAATGCTTCCTAGGGCTGAACTTGTGAGCCTTTTCTGGTCTCATGTTTCTCACTGCTTCCATCTGTTGGTGTGTACTGGGGCCATGCAAAACTCATTTGCTGGCCAAGGGGTTTCTGGTCATCTTCAAGATCTGAGTGGCCATTGGATTACTGCAGCTCCTCCACTTCCCTGCTACAGCTCCAGCAGTCCTCGGAAATGCAGCTCAAAGCCAGTTTCGGGGATGAGAATAAACATTAAAGTTAACAAGACACTAATGAAATATTTTGAGTACAGCCAAAGGAGATGAGGGAAGAGCAAAGGAAGGGATGAACCAAGAGCCTGGAGAAACTTTATTCTGCAGGTGAAAACCAGTTTTGCTCCAGAGGCAAGAGACCCAGAAAAAGTACTTGGAGCAAGAGATCTGTTGAGAAGTGTGGATCTGTTCACCAGGTGCAAGGTAGTTAAGGCAGGTTCAGAATATTTAGCTGACCTCATCCCTATCCTTCCCTCAGTGCAGCTACAATCACGTAGAAGAGTCCAGGTACTTTAAGATTGTGTCGTAGTCTTGGCTAGGTTTTGCCTTGTAGACTGTTTTGTTATAAACAATATTATGTTATTCCACATAACAGAGGTTCCGCATTTGTCACATTGGTATTCCAGAATGCATTGCTGCTCTCTCCCAAATCATCAAAGATTGAGTCACATCATCCCTCCTGCCCAAACTGCATGTTTCTAAAATGGCAAAGAAACGGATTTAGTAACCTACTCCTTGCCAGTGTGTGTACTACAAATGCTTGCTGATCTAACACCAGCTCCTGTCAGAAGCTATGGCTGGATGATCCAAGCTGAGATTGGGTCCTTTGTACTAGGTTAAAGAATTCAAAAATGTAAATTTTTCAGGCCAGGATCTGTCTGTTAAGCACACTGCATAGCATGTCTTTGAATTGCATTTTGCTCAGTTTTCTCCATTTGCCTTCATACCTTGGTCCCCCATTAATGCTTTCAAACCAAACCCTCTCTTCCTCCTCCCCTGCCTCCAATTTTCTCTGTGTGCAGGGTAGGATTTTATTTTATCCTTCTGTCAACCTGCATCGAAGTTGTGTAAATCAAGCAGCCCATGTGCTTAACTGCCTCTGTCCTTGCAGAGTGCCTTTTTATGCTTACTTCCTCAATAAAGAATTTCTTTATCCAACATAGCCATAAAATATTTTTGAATTCCTAAACGGTTTTGCATACCCCTCCTTCCCACAATTACAGATTTTCTTTCCCCCACCATCATACTAACACAGAAGCTTGGGAAGCTTTTTGTTCCCAGGGTTTCCTGTTCCTTGCATATAGATAATGAGTTCTTGTCTTTACTCTTCACACCTACTCACTATTTTCCCTTCTTCCCTACCACACATAGCTCTGTGTTTATTCCTCCATTTGTAAACAGAGAAGAATCTGGTATGACACCCAGAGCAGTTGGCTTGCTGCTCTTGTACAACACTGTCTCTATTTGCTTTCCTTTTGCCTTTCAACCACTGAAGCATACTTTGGAATCGGTATTAGACTTCTCATGGTGAATGATAGTTTCTTCATCAGAAGTCTAGTAGCTCTTTTAAACTTTTGGGGAAACTGAGGGTTTTTTCTGAGTTCTAAATGGGCTTATTTTACTACATTGAACCTGATGTAACCTGATGTTTGATGACTGAGTACTTGGTGGTGGTCTCCCTTGTTTGCTTCTTTGAATGGATTAATACATCCCTATCTGAATGGATTTGGGTTAGTTCACCAGTATGTTAGAGGTCTGCTTCTGTCATTTTAAGAACTCTTCGGAGATGATCCAGGACACATTGCAGAACCACCTGGTTTTTAGTATACTGCATTACTTAAGTTTCATTAGCACTCCCAGCCCAGATCTCTCTCTGCCTTTTATCTATGGGAATTTGCACAGAGGGCTGGATTGTGTGTGCATGCAGATCTTTGTACTGGACTTTCTTTATCTGTTTCACCACTGGCAGCTTCTTTTTGGCTTTATTATCTAGACTTTTGGACAAAACTTAGGCATTTTAGTGCAGGTGTTGTGCTTTGACCATGGCCTGTTTTGTCACATCTCTCCAAATCCGGTGTCTGTGGGGAAAAACCAGGAAGTGGAGTCTTACATTCCCTCAGTGATCATAAATCCCTGTGACAGAGTCTCTATCTCTTTCCTAATAAAAAAAGGCTAATTCTCCCTAATGCTATACTTAGCACTAGAGACAACATCCATCTCAATTGTATCGGGCCAGCCAAATTGGATGATGATATGCTGGGGGGGCTGGCTGAAGTATTACAGCAATAGGCATGCAAGATATTCAGAGTAAATACAGAAAATGACTAAAATCCTTTTCAGGCTAATTATTTGAAAGCAATAAAAGCCGCCACTTCACAATAGGCATAGTAAGCCAATTACTGATCTTAAGCTGTGTGAATGAAGGGTTCAGCTATTTGCTGGGGACTTCTGTATCTGACTAAGTAGGATTGCACCACGGAGGCTGTAGAGTTCATTCAGAGTTTCTACTTACAGTGAAAATAATATGCAAGACCTCAAGTTCAGGCTAACTTCAGGCAAATTGAGGATTGACAGTAAGATGGAGTGGGAAGACCTATAGCTCTCCACTTAGTGAAGCAAAGTAGGCAGAAGAGAGCCAGGCATAGGTTGGAGGTGAAAGAAACACGGGTTCACAGTTGGTGGGTTGGAAGCTGTGAGTATCACAGAGAGGTGCTTTGGGAAGGTAAGCTGGTGAAGAAAGCGGCACAGTTTTTATGAGGGTGTTGTTGGCATAGTCAAGAAAAGTCACACGTGCAACCACAAAAACACCCTCAGAGGAACTGAGGGAGCTGGAGTCTGCTCTGGGGGCACCTCCAATTTTAGTTCCAAAGAACTTAAATCAACTCTGACCTCCCTGTATGTCACAGGCTTGGAAATTTCACTTTGCATCATTTTTGAGCAGACACACATGTATTTGCAAGAGTACACTATTGCATATTCTTCTGTTCTACTCTTGATTTGACTAAAGGGAACTGGAAAATCCACTTCTTTTGGTAGCTTGTTCCATTATTTAATTAATTCTGTTTTCCCCTTTGAATTTGTCTAGTTTCAGCTGTCAGTCACTGGATTTTCCTATTACTTCCTATACCATACTAAAATGTCTTTTATTCCCCCATGTTTTCTTTCCAAAGGGTTTTCATAGATTGTAGTAAGCTTACTACTGAGTCTACTTAAGATGCTAAACAACTTGTATTGTCTCCCACTGTAAAGCATTTTCTCCAAATGTCTGCACCCACGTCAATTCATCATCCTTTTTTAAAAATGAATTTTAGAATTGCATACTCCAATTTTGTCTTTATGCACAGCCCTGTGCAAAAGTAAAATTATATCCCTGCTACTGTTTACTATTCCTGTGTGTGCACCTGCCACAACATCCTAGCAGGAGCTCATACTGGATTGTCTCATGTGGCCACTGAATTCTTTTAAGTGTCTCTACTTTCCAGGCTAATCTGGTTCTGCAGTTACACAGCCTTTATGTCTAGATTTAGGATTTTGTGCCTGGTGTTATGAAACTCATTTAGTTTGGGCCCTGGTTACTGCCAGATTACACTGGCTGCTATTATTTACCGATGTCATTTTTGCCAGCAGCAGTGTTGCAGTGATCGATAAAACTTCAGACTGTTCCTTGTGGATTTCTGTGAGAAGCAGCTCTATTTGTTGCTAATTTTACATTGCCAGTTCATTCTTAGAGCACTGGCAGTCAGTTTTAAATTAAGATAGTGATATTGATATGGTATAGTGCTGCTTTGTCTTATCATAAAGTCTTACGGTACCATGTCAATTGCCTTAGAAACTTTTAAAGTTTATTACACTTCTGCAGTTACCTTTATTTGCCAATCTGTAGACCTCAAAGAACAAAATCAAGCTTGTGAGCACGACAGTTTTCTATAAAACCATGCTGATTGGTGTCAGTTACCCTCTTATTCTTCCGTATTTTATTACACGTGTTTCTGTAATTGTTTGGGACTAACGTCAGGTATGCCATCTTAAAATTATTCAGCCTGCCAATGCCTCATAATAGTAGCATTACCCTGATACCCTTCCAGCCATCTAGGACTTACCTGTATTCTAGGGTGCAATAAATTTGGCATCATTTTATCAAGGAAACTGGTCTTCAGCTCTTGAGCAAAAGAGTATCCAGGTGGCAAATCAGATGCTTCTACACCAAGTACTCTGAGATCTGTGTGAAAGCAGAACATGGCAAATTTCAAGTGCCTTTTAAGCAGCTTGTCTACAGCACCAGACTTTTCAGACAGTGTCCTGAAGTTCTGTATACTTCTGAATCAAGGACAATTTGTGTATCCATATTTGGATGAATAGCTGTATAGCAATCTTGCGGAGGAATTTTTCCTCTACAGTTCATTACTACCTGCAGTGTCTAGATCTCAGATCAACTAGGATAAATCCTCTGCCTGTCCTGAACTCCAGTCTAGCCAGAGTCTGTCTCCCCAAGGAGAAATTTCTGAAGATACGAGGCTACTTGGTAATTGTAAGGGGAAAAAAAATCAATATAAATCACACATTTTCTTTCTTCAGGCTTCTAGGCCTGCTAGCTTCACCATTGTTGCACTTAGTTTATCCAGGCATGAGACCTCAGTGCTATCTATTATCTACAGTCTCCAGAATAAACGAGTTGTGTCTTTTATGCTGACCTGGCGTTTTAATTCTCGAGGAGGAAGGAGACAGTGTCCTAACAGTGATACCATTTGTTCCTTCTTTTAATTTTGCCACAATCACTAGCAAGTTTCTCCTGTCTGAGCTGTGGTACACAGTGTCAGGATTGCTGAATTGTTGACCAGAGGAGTACCTGCAAGGTCAGACTCTGCATGCTAGAAATTCTGGCAGGGTTGTAACCATTGGAGATTTCCTCCTCATCTTGCCACGCTCCAGAGCAGAGACAAGTTCGTGTTTTGCCGTATTATAAAAAAGAGGATAGTGGCAAGAGGAGGCACTTCATTTCCTGCCTAGAAAGCAAAAGTGCTTTGGCTCTTGTTTATTCATATAACACCTGCCTAGGAGCTGTAAGACTTGTGGGGAGGAACGTGCAAATGGTTCCATAAACAGAGTATGCATTCTTTCTTAAGAAGTCGGCCAAGCAGTTAAATGTTTTCTTTTTTTTTTTTTTTTTTGTTTGTTTGGCTGCCATGTGATAGCTAGCATCACTTGTGGTGTGCAAGAGCGTGCGGACAAAGAGATTGTCATGTGTGTGATGCTGGATGCAATACATACACCTTTCTCTCCACACTGTAGAGAAAACTTGCTCAACCCAAATAGTCCCACCAAAAAAGGGAGCATTTCCATCCAAACTTGGAGAAAGCTCCACTTGACATAAGGAATTACAGCAAGAATTAGATTTTGCCTAGAAAGACTGTACCTTCCTTGGCATAAGCTCAGGCTCTAGAGCCACGGCCATTCCAGTAACATCCTTTTGCCAGTCTCCCCTCTTGCTTCTTTAAAAATCTTGGTCTTCAGAAATTTGAAAGAACTTTGTACAGTTTGGATTATTCTTTGGTCCATGAACAACCTCACGTTTCCACAGGGTAAGAGTGTATAATAGGAGGAAGTTAGCTGTAGTAGCTGATGTGCTGTGACTTACTGTCCTAGGTACCTTGCTCATTTGCCTTTTCACTTTTCCTCCTGATTTCAGTGATGGCATCTGCCAGCATTCTTTGTGCATGTGTCCAATGGAAAATTCTCCTTTGTTTCCTGGTATTTCTAGTATGCAAAGGCTATAGTAAAGACCTTGAAGAGTTAATTTTGATTGAATTTGTTTTCTCTGTGTAAAAAGGGACATCATTCAAAACTTATTTGCTCCCCTGCCTTGACTCCCCTCAGCTTCTGTTGAGCATAACTAGCAGAAATCAGAATTAACGAAAATCTGGGCCTAAAGCACCATGCGGAGAGAAACTTCATACAGGCTAACAGGCTGAATCATAGATTACTGAACTACGGGTAGCTACTTTCAATAGTTGGTAATGACAGACATCCTGAGCCAAACATTTTCCTTCATCACTGTGCCTTTTCTGTCCTTGCATGAATCTATTAAAAGAGTTGGTGTCTGCTGAGGAAGCACTGCCAAAGCAGCGGGGAAGCACAAATAACCTGTGAATCATTTCAGAGTCGTTTCTTTGGGGCCAGTTTTAATGGCTGATATCCTTGTGTGCTGTAAGGTCGTGCATGGGAGTGGAATAATGAAAGCGTAGGCGAGAGGTGCTCTGAGCTACTAATGCGTTCTTTCCAGTCTCCTCCTCTTCCATTGTGCTTTTTGCAGTACTGTGTTGGAGCTGACTAGCTGGGTGATTTGTGAATCATGGATCCATTGGCCTTTCTGCATGGAATGTTTATGGAATTAAACTTCATGCTTTAAAGATAAAGAGCTCTTCTGCAGTCCAGCACACAAGCTGACTTGAGTTTCAACTGTATAAAGGGGAAACAGAGAAGAGCACATGTAGGAGATGGAAATGTGGGGAGAAAGCAGCAGCTAGAAGAGTTTATAAGATGAAATCAACAGTCCCTAAAGATGAGTACAGTATTTTATTCCTACTTTCAGTAAGTCCCTATGACTAGCTACTAGTCAAAGAGCTCCTGTAGCTCTTCAAACTCTTCCAGCTGCAAAATCCAGCAACGTCTGTCATCTTCCTATGCACCTCATAGCACATGTTGTGTTGATTGACTGATGGATGTTCTACTCAGTGTTACCTATGAGGAGCTGTACCAGCTCAGAGCAGAAGTCTACTGAGTCTGTGTCCCGTCATCAATATCAGTCAACAGTAAATACCCAGGAAAGAAAGTACTGTTCCTCAGAATACTTTCTTAGCATCTAGCAGTTTGCCAAATGTGGCGTTATTAGTAGCCCTGGAGGGATTTTACTTCTGTATGTGTCCAGTCCCTTTTTATATTTTTTTTTGGTCAGCATGAACTGTTAACATCCACAGCATCCTCTGACATGGAGATTCACAACAGAATAATGCATCACGGAAAGAGCTACCTCCTTTATTGATCAAGCCTGACCCTTTAATGTTTCCAAATTTTGCTCTACAATTAAATTCTCCTTTTCTTTTTCCTTCTTCTTTGCAGGCAATTGACAAGTATTGCCGAGTCAGTGGTGGCTTTTCTGGTGTCAAGGATGTCTATTCCTCATCTCCTACATATGATGACGTACAGCAGAGCTTTTTCCTTGCTGAAACTTTGAAGTAAGTTCTCTTCACTCTTGCATTTTCCTGTAAAAATTAACATCTAAATTCTAGAAGAATGTGGTGGCTCAACAAATAATCTCTTGTCTTGTCAGAGTGGTTTATGGTTTGGGCCTTCTTTTTTTCCCAGCTTTAGGGTCCCAGATCAACCCATTTTACCAGCAGAAAATACAAGCGAAATTTTCCATACACGAAGCTTATGTTGAGAGAGCTTTAGTTTTTAAGACTTCTATTTGATTTCTGGCATCACAGCAGAGGAGAGGTTATCTCCTTTAAAGAAATTCCCTTTGCAAAAGACAGTTTTTTGGATACACTAACTTGACATGTCCAGTACAAGTGCGTGCCATGCTCTGTTACTGTAAAACCTGTTTCTCCTGTGTGTGTCACTGGAAGGAAGTAAATGCATGGAACCCAAGTCCTTCATCCCGTTGGATGATTTTTCTGTGTTTATCCCACAACATAGTTTTCTAGAATGCTTTTTGGTGTAAGCAAGAATATCAGGCACATTTTATAATCTCTTACGTACTTAAATATTTTTAATTCAGTCAAATCAGTTGGACACCTGTAGTCTACCCTGCAGAAGCTAATGCAGTCTGTTGCATATTTGTTTCATGGTAAAATGTTCTAAGTCATTGGTCTTCCACCCTGCTTCTTTTTAATTAATAACAAAAAATGCTATGCTAGAATATGCCATAACCTCTAACTTATGGTGATGATACTTTATACTAGAAAAACTAATATAAAGATAGGAATACATTATGGGGACTTTATTAAGAGATCCATTTTTAAAACTGAGCTAGCGTGTTATGGCTACTCATCTCCTTCATCATTGACACAAACGATCTATCAAGGGCATTCCTGTCACAGGGTTGTAATTGCTCTGGGGTTTTGCCTATAAGCAATATCTTCTAATGTGTGACAATTTTCTTGATACTCAAGTTACATCGGCAAATTTGGATATATAGTTCTGGCACTGAACTCTACCAAGATTTCTGTATTGGTTGCGTATCTGAACTCTTGTGAATTGTCTACTTTTGGGAGAAAAGTGTCCAAGTTTGCTATATTCCCTACCCCTTTTTTTTGCTCATGCATAACAGTTTGGAGAATGTTCTAGTTGGTTAAATCCATAGACAGAGGCCACTGCTGGCAGTGTGAATGAGGCCAGAGCTGCTATCAGGAGACGTAGTTGTTGCCTCTGCTTACATATCCATACCACTTTTTGTCAAGGTGTGATGGAAGGGATGATACATAGTAGTTGCACAAACCTGTCAGCAGCGAAGACTCATTAAGGTGCCCTTTTTGTCTTTACAACCCAGTGATATGATGAAAAAACAGTTGTAACCATTTGGCAGTCTACCATGGCACGCGGGCTTTGCAGAATAAACAGGGTGTCTATACAGCAGCGGAGTTTAGAGGATCAGCAGTATCAAATTTTCCGGTTTTAGCTGTAGCTGATGTATATGAAGATTGCTTTTGTGTATTGGGAGCTCAAAATGCAGTGGGGAGAAAGCAGGTCCTGAAAGTGGCAGTACTGGTGCCTGCTTCAGGCATCACAACATGTTTCACTAGCAAAGAAGGGGTCTCCAAGTTCATCACATGTAAGGGGAGAGTCTGGCTATTCTATCCTTCTGCTGGCTCCTTACCAAATTCCTCTGCATAGTCAAAATACTTTGTTTCCCCATCTTATCATTATAAAAAGCAAGTCAGCCACTGCTACCTCCTCTGTTGTCTCCATTGATTTTATTTCACTTAACTCCTTCAAGTTCATTTTTCTGGAGACTAAAAGCTATACTCCCAAAGAGAGAGGCAGCAGTTTCAAACAGGTCCAGTCAGAGAAGCAGTACCTCCCCAGGAGCTGATCTTATATGATTGATCTGCCTATAAAAGCCAAATCAGAGAATGAAATCTGCTCCTAAGGGACTTCTGTGGTGACACAGCTGACCTCTGAAGTATTGCCAGAATCCTGTCTGCATCTTAAATAATCACAAGGAGATCTGAAAATTCACTCATGCATCACTCAGTAACTAGATGTACTATAGCATAAGCGTTGCAAAAGAGGGAAGTTCTGGGAAGGAACTCAGAAATTTTTATTGGCTATTGGTTTGGATCATTTCCCATTTGCGGGACAAAATGTTTTATTGGAGAGCTGGATATTAGATGTTTGATGTTGATGCGATTGGCATGGCCAAACCAGAAAGTGGTATCACCTTGAGATAAAATAGAGAATATAAGGTCAGGATAGCTTAAATGGCTGTGAAAATAAAGACAGAAGGGTTGGATGTGATGCCATGAGTAAAATGAAGATGTCCCTCGGAAGAGGGACATAAAATATCTGTTACGGAATGCCTGCTGTGATCTTTTCTGCTATTGATGACAGCTTCTGCATCTTCATTCCCCTCAGATTCAAAATTGATACCTCTCCCAAGCATGCATTGTTGCTGCTCCGATACTTTGGCTCGTCAAAGATACTCGGCAAATTATGAGAGTTTGGGCAGTATGAGTGGCAAGAAGGTAGCTGTTGAGTGGGAAGGAGCAAGACATAGAAATAGGTTGGTTAAGTTATTCAAAGGAACAAGTATGAATCAAATGAGGAAGGTGAATTTGAGTAAGATGAAACATTGCTGCTGTGGTGAAAAAGTTGAGAAAGCTGCAGAGGGAGAAAGCAAGGTAGGAGTAAGGAGGAGACGAAAGGCATCATGCTTTAAAGATGAATGAAAAATGTAGAGAAAGAGACTAGACGTGCGGGACAAAACTGAATCATCTCAGCAAGAAATTATCTGTACACAGTTAATTGGTGAGGAAGGGGAGAAAAAGTAGAGCTTCACTGGCTGGGTTGTGCTGTGGATACAACTGGCAAATAAAGGGAATGGGAGAACGGTCAGGCAGTGACACGACTGTAGACAGTAGACACTACCAGCCTCTGACTGAGAGAGAGCGAAGTAACAACAGTCTCAGCAGAGCGAAGGCAGAACGACGTGTGTGCACGTTCTGGATGTGACGGAGCCCACTAATGGGAAAAACACCCCTTCGTTGTCATGTGCTGTGCAAGACCTGTCATTTTTCTGGATGGCAGGAAAGCAAGCTGTAGCAGGAGCTGAGAGGTCCTGTACACCCACGATGTTATGCTTACATTTGCACAGTCAGCTTTTTTGAAACAAGGGAAATGCCTTTTGAATTTTAGCAATTGAGTTTGGAAGCCTTGGCAAAGATCCCTACCACCAGTATCTCCTACAAAGTATAGCACAGCCAAATTCAAAAGAGTGTATTAGAAAAGAACAAAGAAATACTCTTCTTCTGTGTATGTCCAGAAACCTTAATTTTGTTACATGCTTCATTTGCTCTGCATTGCTTTATAATGTACAACATTTATGAATCCCCTCTGCACAATGTATTGGCTCATTTCCTCCCATCAGAAGCTGAACGAGCTTCCAGCATGGTGATGACAAGTCAGATATCTGGCATGGTTTAATGGCTTCTCTTGTACTTCCTTCAAATCTTTGATTTGGATTAAAGAGGATTAGTCATTTCCAAGTGGCTTTACTCCATTGAGAAGAATTTTTTGCCAACTTCCTCTCTGCTCCTCTGTCCCCCAAATCCTTGTGCTTGGTGTCTTGATGTTTGTTTTACATTGCAAGCCTTTGAAAGGAGTCTTGAAAAGCAGAAGTTACTTGGAAAGATTCAAATGCTCTCTTTATAACAACTTTTCATTGACGGGGTTGATCATGATAAAAATTACTCTTCAGATCATTTTAATAAGGGAGGTTGTACGGGTGCTATACAAAGATTGAAAGCAAGTAACTTGTTTACAGCTCTGGTGGGGCCTGAAGCTGCTGTGTTGCCCCTGCCTGTTTATTGCTCTGCTTTAATACCCACCATTTTTCCTCTCTGTCTTGATATCTAGGTATTTGTATCTGCTTTTCTCCAATGATGACCTTCTCCCATTAGACAACTGGGTTTTTAACACAGAAGCTCATCCTCTGCCTGTTTTACATTTAGCCAACACCACACTGTCAGGAAATCCTGCATATCGATAAAAACAGCTCTACGAAGAGGAAGTGAGACTGTTTTCAGCTCTGTTTTGTTTACATGGACCACTTGAGACTTTAAGCAGGAGAGGAGACAGACACTTGATAAAACTAGACCTCTGAGTCAAGCAAGTACCGGCGTGAGAAACGAAGCTTTTCAACATATAGATAAGATAAAAGTTTTGTTTTATACATGACCAAAACACATTAGTGTGGTGTTTGCAGGACAAAGACTTCATGCGCTTTGAACCCTAGCAAGACATGGAATCTACTGTTTAATATGAACACAGCAGCATAAGGAAGAAGAGGCTTTCCCATGCAGGGAGAGGAACTTGCTGCTGTTGCCTGTTGCAAGGAACAACACACCAGTCACCTCTTCAGATCGGGTGGGTTCCAAATACCTAGATTTTAATTTTCTTTTTTTTTTTTTTGTTGTGTTTGATGATGGCATGAACAAAGCAACAACAAAAAGCAACATCACTGCACCAGCAGCATCAGGATTTGAATTTTTTTCTGTACCTGTCTGAATTTTCTAAGGAGCATGTGTTTGTCCAGACTGGCAGCCATTCTCAGGGCCTCTAAGCTATTAAAACTAAACTCTAAACTATAAAAACTATTGCCTCCTCATTTTCCCTTTTCAAAATAATGTTGAAAGATCTGAGTTGTATGCTTACATCCAAAAAAACAATTAGTAAGCATTTGGTTTGTAGTTCACTGTCAGCAACGTGGGCTTAGTTCATTTGGCAAGCTACAGTCACAGAGTCCGTGGCATATCGCAGGAGTCTAAGTTTCCCTTCCTCACAAATCCTGTCACATGGAAAAAAGCATTCTCTTATTAGTCCTGGTTCTTTTAGCTAAATAAACAGAGATGACAACATGAGGGAAACAGTCTCTCATGATTTATATAACAGGATACAGTATACGGCACTTAAAAATGCCCCCCTTGAGCTAAGCAGCAGGATTTTGTTGCTTTATATTTTTCCACACAATCAGGATTTTTCCTAAAAGTTAAATTTCATTGTTTGGATACTATTCATGGAACCTTCTGTGTGGGTACGTGTATGACAGAAGCCCAAAACTGCCTTTGGTTTAGCTTACAAAACTCCTTTTCTTCTCAGTGCTCCAGTACAAAGCCAACATGATCTTCTTTGGAAACAACATAACATCTCTCATATATAAGTGGAAAAAGAAACTGAAGAGTCTCTTCTTCCATTATGAGAAATGAGATGCTGTTACCTGCATGGTTTTTGTTCCGAGTACTCCTAGGCTGGGCTGGACAGTATCACTTAAATGGAGTCTGCTTCAGTCTTCACTTATTTGCTAAAAGAAGCTTCGCCTTTTCAAGTATATCTCAATCTCTTTTTTTATACTGTTGTTCCAGATTCCTTACAGCTCCAATTATTCTTTTTATTCCCCTTTATAGCTCTCAAATCCTTTTGCCATGGTGACTGGCCCCTTTGCTGAAAAAGAGCTGTGAGGTGCTCCTTTCCCTCCTAATTAGTGCGCAGGTTCAGTCTTTAAAAAATCTTGATTGTGTTTTCATACTAACGTGAGTGGAAGAACTCTTCAGTGAGCTACAGCAGTACAGCATCAGATCTAAAGGGAGTGAGTGCTATTTCTCCCCCTCAAAAAATGTTTATGTATAAAGTTTTATATATAAAAGCTTTTCTCTCCATCATATTATAATATATCTGACTATACATTATAGTAGAATTTCCCCCATAAAATTTTTCTTTACTTGTCTTTGATATTAACCTAGACACGGAAATCATCACATGAGCTAAGAAAAAATGCTATCAGATTCTTTTTTCCAGACAGTTACTTTAGTTTAAGAGGAGGAAGACATAGAGCTTGGAAAAAACTCCAATCTCAATGTTTTTACCTTAATACCAGTTACTTAGTTACTGTAATTGGGAACAGTATCTTAAAAATAATTTGAGAACTGATAAAATAGTTGATAAAGTAAATGATACTGATTCAAGTAACTGTTTATTTAAAATTAGAAGTGGCTTCATAAATGGCTTCTTTTTACTGGTCCCACATTAATTTATTTTTCTAATTAGTATTCACTGACTTACTGAAGAGCTAGTCATTTTCCATTTTCCAAAGTTCAGGTACGTTGTGTTTTCAAACTGAGTTTTTTCCATCCCATGAGAACTGTTATTAGCTTAAAACTGCACTTGATTGCCTTGTTCTCCTAAATCTCTCTGGGTACAAAGGAGGAAGAGGAAAAGCAGACTCTTCTGTTTAAAAAAAAAAACAAAAAAAACCAAAAAAAAAACAGAAAGAAAAAGTGAAAAAGAAAAAGGCACTTTCCACCCCATACACCCATCCCCATACACCTCCTGATAAATGCAGATGTAGAATGGCTGCCAGTCTGTTCGGAGGAAGGTCAAGGACAGAATTCTGGACTCCCAGAAACAGCAAACTTCTTATCATTGTTTGCTGCTCTTCCACCCCCCTCTTGTGAATTAAAGAGCGACCCTTCAGATTAATTCCTCCATGAATCCCAATGGGTTAACTCACTGCCACAGGAATGCTTGAATTGAGGACCTAAGCCATTTCATGTTATGGGATGGTATTTTTCTCAAAGCAGATGTACAGCACTGCTATTTCTTCTTTGTGTAGACAAGCAGCAGGTACCAAATAAAGGACACTTGTTTCTCGTTTTCCAGTTACCCCAACGGCTGTCAGTTTCTACTCTATCACTCTTTAAAATACAAACTATCCTCTTCCTCCAGAAGCTACTGATGTGCATAGTCTATCAAAAAATAATGCATTTTGTGGACTAATTGCTGTGTCATTCATGAATCTCTTCACCCTGAGATTTCCTAGAGCAAGCTGAGTTTGGAGGTAATGGGTTCTGAGCGAGGTGGGTGCATAATAACCAAGCGCCACAGATATTGAAACTTCTGACTGAAGTGACATGCCCTCGTTCCGAGTCCTTCACAGAGAAGTAGGTTCTGATCTGCAGAATGGCGTTATCTGCAACCCAAAAGCTGAGACTGTTTTCCCTCTGGGTCCATAAGGTACAGTAGAATATTGCCATTTTCATTCTGTTGCTGCTGTCTTACATACTTTCATGAAGATAGAGTGTAAATTTAAGCACAAAATGACTTTTTAGTCCTAGTTGTTTCCGAGTCTTGCACTGTATTCTCTAACAAAACAATCCTCATTTTCTTTAGGTAGCTGTCCCATTTTAGCAATTTCTACAATACCCTCTCCTCTTACAGGATGAAATAAAGAACAGAAAATCATGTACGTTTTTGGCACATTGGATTTGGGCAAGAGCTTGGAAATCCCAGAATTGTCTGTTTCCTGTTTGCATGCAGTCAAAACAAGGATGTTCAGTTCTTCTCCTAATCCAAGCCTCAAGCTTGCCTGTCGGTCAGGATCTGCTAGCAGTACCTTTTTTTCTAACACTTACAGCTTGACTTTTCAAAGAAGCCAGATTTCTGCAGCTTCCATTGACCACCATGGAGCTGTGTGTGGCCTGCAGTCAAGAAGTCAACTTCTTAGCTTTGTCCTCTAAATAAAAACAAAACCCTTGAATGATATTCTAGGTGTTCATTTTGCTGCACAATAGGGTCCTTTAAAACTCAGTGCTTAAGAAAGTAAGTACGCTGGAATAAAGGGAAAAGCAGGGAGTTCCCTGTGCCAGTCACACCTCTGAGGCTCCTTTAGCTCTCTACTCCAAATTTGTGGATCACTCTCTTCTACTTCCCAATCACTGACATATTCCCACCCAGTATTTTACAGGATTTGATGTTAAGTATCCAGGTTCTGAAAAGTGAAAATAATTACACGGTCCCTGTAATAACATCCTTTAAGGTTAAAGGTCTACCCTGTGCTGACTAACAGCTAAGCAAAGCCCTATTGGGCTGTCTTTTATGATCGCCTCTTCCATCCCTCAGGAAATGATATTACAAACCTTCATAATGTGACTCTCCCTAATTTGAATGGAGAAGCAGTTAATAGCATTAACATTGAAAGGATCAGCAATGTAACCTGGCATCCAAAGCAAATGGTGAGGCAGTTTACATCTCAGGGTTGTAGTAACAGGCTTTTAGCAAATTGAGCCTGTTATGTACATTAATAAGTCTAGTCCATGTTTTTAAGGGGACAAATAAGAAGCAGGCTTCTTGTTACCAGAGAAAAATGAAAGCAAGCTCTTGATCCACACTGCAGTTCGGAGATCTGTTCACCCTGATAAGACATCCCTCCTTCGCTCCTTGAATTTTGAGAAACAGTCTTCTCACTCAAGAGTTTGAGTTGTCATACAAAGAGGAAACCCAAGCTCTTCTGCGAGTTGTGTGCGTACAACTGTAGCAGGGATGATAAGCACTAGCTGCTTCGGCTGTCAGCCCCTTCTAACAAACTGCTCTGTAATTGCCCAGAAAAGTTGGGAACCACCGAAGTCGAAGGAGACAGCCTGACTTGTTATGGTGAATTGTTGCCTTTAATCCTAATCGCTTGGTGGAAGTTGGATTTGCATTCTGCCTTTATTCTTGCTTTGTCTAAAACTGACAGATTATTTTTCCTCCAAAATAATAAAAGGGCAAAAGTCTATCTTCTGATGTGGAAACCTTCTGCCTCTGACCTGGAATCCTGCATATGTACTTTTTACAGATTAAAAATAATATTGTATATAAAAAAGATTGAATAAAGAATGTCTTTAAGTGAAGAAGGTGTGGTGTGAGTCCTTTGCCTCCAATAGCAACCTCCTGTAGCATTGGACTGTGAAACTGATATTGTTTCATAGGCTTGGTGGTGCTGCAGCTTTTCTTTCCCCTGAAGCTCTGCTAGGGACTTTGTCAACTTAAACATGTATCGAGACCCCCTATTGCAAAATTAACCCCCTGTACCCCTTGCTTGCTTTTAACAGGTCACTGTAGTGCTCAAATTTTTCTCAAGATGTAGCTAAATGTGCAACAGTTTGAGGCTGTTTCTGTGTGCTGTTGTGAAAGCCACCAAATCTCACAAAATTTTGAGATTTCTACCCTTCTGTTAAATTTCTGTGAAAGTGGCTAGAAAGCTTAAAGAATCGTAGTGATGAGGGTAAAGGGGGCAGGCAGGCAAGCAGTGCTACTAAATAAACTTAATTTTCTTAAGACACCAGGTTAAAACCCCACTTTGGGAGGGTTGGGGGGGCTAAAACCCCCACCGTTTTCTTGATACTAAATAGCCAGTGAATGGGGCGACTAAGTCTGTCCATCATTCCTCTGCCCTCTATGAAAAACAAGTAGTTTGTAATGGTTTAAATGTTGTCCACAGGGAAATTGGTAGGAGGAAGTGGCTTTGAGTGAGCCTGTTTTCCTCCTGCACCTTTAAATTCACTGGAACTGCTGCTACAGCTCTCTGTTTTGGAGTACAGCAAGTGAATTACCAGATTTGCTTTCTGATTCACATTAACTGTAGATAATCGTTACTGTCTGACATCACCCATATTGCTCATACGTGGTACCTTGTTTTCATGGCATGCCACGACTGCCGTCCCATGCGTCCTGTTTCAGTGCTTTATATCCAATGCCCAGCCTTCCCAGGGTGCCTCTTCCTCAGGATGCAATGACCTCCTTCAGTACTACTTCGTCAGACAAAATTGCTTCCGAAGTGCCATAATTCAGTGCAACACATGACACCGGGTACACACCTGCTGTCCTGGTATGCCATCCATCTTGAGATCCAGTTATGCATTCGGCTTTTGCTCCCTAGCGTCCCACACAAGCGCTGCATGTTCATGATGCACCCAGCTTCCGACCGCAATGCTACGACCAAAGCAGCACGTCTTTTGCATCCATTGATCTTCCTGTGGTGTGCTCAGCCCTTAAGCCACCTCACTGAAATTCACTTCTTGCATCAAAGCATGTTTGCTATCTCTATCCATGTCACAGTGTCCCAGCCACTGAGCCCTAACACACGAAACCTTGCCTCCTGCTCTGGTGCTATCAAGCTCTCTATCCTTGTGTGTAATATTTTAGCCAATACTGAAGGCTTCGTTACTGTCCTCGCTGCTCTTCAAACGGGATCCCGTTCTCTGTGCTTGCATTGCATTGTCTCTGCCTCTTCAACAGTGAAGTGTTTCACCCCTCTACTTCCACCTCTTCTGAAGCACTCTTTCTTTGCATGTCCTCTGTCCAAGGATATATAGCGAATATCCTCTTTCATTTCTCCTTTGGCACTCTGCCCGCATGTCACCCTCCCCCGGCTTCCCTTGTAGACTCTGTGATTGTGTGTGCTCCTTGCTGGAGACCATGTGCCTTTCCTGTGCATATTAATTAGCTGTACTCAAAAATCCTGAAATTAATCCTTAATGGGTTATTTTTAGCCTTTGTCTTGTAGCTCTGGGAGTTGGCTTCTCTCAGTGCAAAGCCATAGGCATTCTGTGGGCTTTGGAAAGGAAACATTACTCTATTTGTGCTGGTTCACATGTGGGATGTGTGAAGGTTGGTGGCAGTGTGCTTTTTTTTTTTAATGTGAAGAGCAAGAGCCTTTTTGACAACAATATTTCAGGCTGAGCAAACTCCCATGTGAAAAGGTTTGAGAAGAGCCGTCACTCATACAGCCAAACTACTTGCAGGTCAAAATTCAGGGAAGGATTTGGGGAGGAATTAAAAAGCACTGTGTGTGCATGTGTACCAACAGTTCCACTGTTTTCTTTCTTGTATGGTTTCCATTGTACAAGTAGTTATAGGCAACAGGTATGATGTCTGTCTGTTACCAAATAAACCAGAACGTATGAGGTGCTGCATGACTGAGAAAATAGCATCATGTGTTGGTATGGGATCACACAGAAGTCCCATGTGATCTGCATTATGATACAGCCACAAAAAGGAAAAATGTCCCTAAGTCATTTCTTCCACAAGCTGGTGCTGGCTATGTCTGCATAGCCATCTCTTCACCAATCCATGCGGAAGCTTCAGCAAGGAAATCAGTGGAGGAAACCCCAAAGAATACGAGTGGATGCCGGCAGTCTGCTGCATCACCCGCAACAGAGGCCTGTGCATGGGTTCCAGGAGGTGAGGTGCAGGAAGAGTCTTCATGTGGACAGACAAGCCCATCCATGACTGGTGTGTGGATCATGCCCAGCGTTCCTGTGACTCCCTCTACAGAGCTTCTGGCTTAACTTGAACCATCTGTGAGGCCATAGAATGTACTTTGGTACCCCAAGTAATTCTGCATCTTCAGTGACTTTTCTTCAAAGGCAAAAGTTTTACAGGGTAACCAGACACTACTTTTTATGAGATCTGTCATCCTCCAGATGAAGGATGTGTCATACATCTGAACTTCAGTAATGTGTGCAATACTGCATCTAGATTAATTTGTCTTGAAAATATGAAGTTGAACACAAGAGCTGCACAGTGGATAAGGAACTGGATAAAGGAGAAACAGTGAAGTATAAAATGGAGAAGGAAACTTCTAGGTGTTTTAGTGAATGTCACTAAATTCTGGTACGGGGACAAATCTTCTGTAATGGCACGAAGAATTTGTTTGCAGCAGAAGAAAGTTAGGAAGAATTGTCAATAAAGAGAATGGAGGGTCAGACAATCTTGAGACCTGGAACAGCAGGAGACAAAAGAAATTTAACAAGTCAAATGCAAGCTTGTTCCTCCAGGGACTGGGAACAAAACCTTTCAGTATAATCTGGGATGTTGTCAGTCTGAAATCATTAACACTGAGAAAGACCTGAACGTATAGTCAGCCATAATGACACAAATCACCAATGCAAGGTGAAAAAAAAGCAAGTGAAGATAAAAGAACAGCTGTGCTGGGTCAAAACTAAGGTCTGTCTAACCTAGCATCTTGGCTCAACACTGACCAAGAGCAGATTCCCACAGAAGAGTAGAAAAATGAGTATGTATTGATACTTCACAAATGTACCCTGAAATGATGTGCAGCTTCCTGAGCCATAGGTGGTATCTGTGTATTTAATAGCCTTTGACATACAGGGAGGGGGGGATGTTCTATAGGAATTAGTCCAGTCACTTACTGAATCAATGGCAACCGTTAGTGTGCAGAACAAGCTCTGCCAAAGAGCCTGATGGTGTTGGCAAAGCATGCATGCATCAAAAGGGTATTTCTGATGAAACTAAAGAGTATCAGTGTTGTACAAAGCAGGATGAACACATCTGAGACGTGGTGTATGGTTCTGGTCACCCACATTTAGGAGGGCTTGTCTCAGTGGAACAGGTGCAAGACAGGAGTATTTAGGCTTAGCAGGGAATGGAGAGTTTGTGTCAAGAGAGGTGAGAAGAAGAGTTTAGCCTGGCAGAATGGAAGGCTGTCAGAGCCCATATTTGTATATGCAGATTTCTGTCATAAGCTCATCTTGTCCTTTATTTGGGTACATATCCCATTATTACTTGAGGTGCTGTATGTCTATGGGTTATTTCTATACTAATTAATGTTTATATTAAGGGATTTCCCTGACAGTTCTCTGGCATTTTTGCAAGTGTATTCTTAGATCTGCATGGATACATAGTTACACATTTTGTACACTTTAGCCAGGCAAATAATTTAAGGAATCCATACATTACTGCTGTTAGTATGCTTAAATCTTAAAACCAGTGTTACTTGGGCAACCACGTCTATCAAACTAATACTATAGCATGCTAAAACCTTACGGCAAGCTCCTGTAAACTTAGACACTGTATTTCTACTTGTTAGGTTTTCAGGTTCTCATTAGTTTTCAGCTGAAGTGGAAATATTTCCCCCAGGAAAAGAATCCCCAAAATCTTTGCATACCCACCAGTCATCAACTTCTGGGATTAACTGCTTTCCTCTGAAGCAGACTTCGATGGGTTCAGTGACAAAAGGGAGAAATTTATTGCCACATCCAGGAGACAGTGTTACACTGATTTTTTATTAGCTTAAATAATACACAAATACTGCTTTTCCAGGTGTACAGCCTATGTAAACCTTTCTATGTACTGCCTGTGATTTCCTCCAGTTACTGCTCATGCTATTTCTTACAGAGCAAAACTAAGTCCATGGGGAAAACATGACAACCCCTTCACAGAGCTCACAGTGTAGCCCTGGAGATGTTCTCTCTGAACAGGTTATGTTCAGTGCCAGATGCTTGTTAGCTGCATCAGACAGATGCTCTGCCCACATCCATATTTTACCCCTGCAGCAGAAATTTCTCTGCCAGCTTGAGCTGTCGGGAAAGGGCACTCATGTGGCTGTCTGTACCCCGGTGCTGGCACCACCTTGCTCACCTCTCTGCTTGCTGCTGTATTCTGTGTTCAAGGCATATCCTGGCGAGTCAGGATTGAAAGTCATGATTTGGTTTCAATAATAGTATGAGACTAACTTCCAAAATGGTGACATTTGGGCATTAGGTTCAAATGTCAGACACTCGTAGTCTGTCTCCCAAATGCTGAACATCCTTTGCCCACTTGTGTGTGTAACATTCGATGCAGCGGACTCACCAGGATGTGCAAAGTCCCCTGTTTCAGGAGCCAGCAAGGCTCAGCCAAGCGCAGGGGACACAGCAGTCTGCCCTGAACAGATTAGGACATCAACACAAAGGATGGTGGCGAGTTTGTGATGTGGGACATGAATTGTGACTGTGACTTCTTCCTGGAGAGGAGCAAACATTCCTGGCAGGGAGGGTCTGGTAACTTCTGTGGACGCTCTGGGATTTCAGCTGGCTCCTGTTGAGAAAAGACTAGTTTTTAGCTGCTTGACAACCCCAATTTTTAAAAAACTCTGAGTCAGGCTGCAAGAATTATGAGATTGCTTCTAAATAATAAGTTTGAGGATCTTTTTCCATGTCTTCAGGGTTTTTTCTTTTATCTCAAGCCTTTGGGTCTCTCATAGTTTAATATTTCCAAGCCCTTCCCTTCCCTTTTCTTTCAGAATGATTAAAAACACCCTTAAAAATAAAAGAAAAAGAAAACTTGGCATATCTCCCAATCTGGCAGAGGTTCCAGCACTTTATACCAGCATCATGAAATAATCAAGAGCGGGCACTGCTGCATTAAGCTCACCCTGAGCACTGCTACAAATGCCAAAGTAAGGGCAACTTGCTTTTTGGAAAGCAAATTTTTTTAAACTTAGATCTGATATAGACACGGATCTTCATTCCCCAGACATACCAGGCAATTTCTCCTGTTAACTGCTCTGGTTCAAGCACAGACAATTAGCAACATCCTGTTTTTAGTGAGACAGCTCACAGTAACCAAGTACAAAACACAACACTGAATAATGTGACATCCCAAGTAAAATGTTCGTGATATAAATACGAGTCCCTCCATTACTTGGGCTTCTTGCACTGATCTTTATACAGGCAGGTTTATTTTTCCACTCCCAAGTGAATAATGAACAGGATTCACACACTTGGCCTTAATTCCATCACTTGTAATTCTTCCACCATTCGCTGCAGGAGTGCTGGAGGGAGAAGGGAAGGGAGACACTTGGAGTTTTTTTAAACCCTGTACTACAGACCTGTCTGTACAGAGCAGCCCCTGCGCACTTCCAGTGCATTAACCAATTTGTCCTTAGACAGGAATGGAAAGCTACACAGTGGCACTCTGGGTTTGTGAGCAAACATCTGGAATGCTATCTGGGCTGTGCTCACGTTGTTCTGTTGTTGCAGCTAAACATGGCATTACTCCCACCTGAGCAATCTTTAGAGAATGAACCAGAGACCTTTTCTTGAAATAGATGCATCAAGCCATTCCCCTAAAGCAACGTTGTGAAATTTTGACTTGTAAGAGGGGTTGCAAAGCACCCAAGGATGTTAGCAGGAGAGGAGGTGAGATGAATAGTCGCATGAATACTGGACATGATATATCAGAGTTAGTCCTTTGGCTCTGTTCATCTGACACCCAGTAGTAGGCAGCCTGCACCAGCAGCCTTGCACTGTGTTATTTGTGATAAAAGTGCGGCTTTGTGAATACAGAAACTCAGCAGTCAGAACATTAAATTGGACTTCACAGAGCAAGTGAGGGGAAACTATTGCTAAAGATACCATCTTGTGGAAGTAAGAGGCACAGACCAGGAGAGCCAGCAGATTTAAATTGTGTGAAGCAAGCATCAATCCTATCGAATAGCTGATCATAAACTCCTTCCTTTCCAAGCAAAGGATGCCACCAGGGAGTAAGTACTAGGCTCAGATCTCACTCTGCCCGATGTGTCCTAGCCCAGGAGCTGCAGGGAGGGGACACACAAGAAAAATCACAGCTTTATACTGCACTCACCCCACCCAGCGGTCGGTCCGTGACAATCCTTGTCCAAAACACCTTCCCCTGTGAAAGGGTGACGAGATCAAAACGTAGACCTTGTCCTCATGCTGGGATGTCACACGGATCTGCCCGGTGGCCACTTTCGAGCTGCCTTTCCACTACAGCAGGAAGCTTTGCCCTCGGTACCTCTGCCACCAGCAGCCTGGGCCCTGATGTCCAGCACACATTTCAGAGCGCCTCTGCCCGCTCCCTGCTGCTACCACAGCCCAAGTCAAGCACAGAGACACTGACAGTACAGCCAGGTGGAGGAGATCCCAGCTGGGGTCTATGTCCTGCAGTGGGACCCGGGTCAATTTGCAATCTACTGCGGTGCATGTTACAAGAGCTAACCTGTCGTGACATTTTCTTATTTCCCTTCCCTCATCTATAGCAGCACCGTGAACAGAGAGTACAAGGCAAATGAGGTCATTGTAAAAGTAACTATTTTTTCTCTGTAAATATATAACTAGTCAATTTAAGAAGGCTGAGGAAAAGACCCTAGAAGCAAGAAAACTTGAACACTGAAAACCAGCCGTCTTGACCACTTCTTACAGGCAAAACCTACCGTGCTGTGCTCAGCATTGAACGGTTTTCATGTCTTGATTATTCCTTGTGGCTGGCCAGAAAGACTACATTGCTCTAGCAATACCTGTGTGACAGAGTTTATTTCAAGAGCCTCAAAGACAAGAGACATCAACTGCAAGATGGGCCAAAAGTAGCCTGCCATGAGAGTGACTGTCTTGAACTTAGCCGTGGGTATGCACTGTTCCTTATGTCATCAGCATTTACAAGTGGAGTGTGTAGAAAGCCCCAGTACATGTAAAAGTCCAGTGTGCTTTTGATCTAGGTTAATTAAAAAGCTTACATACCTCAAGTTGCATGTGGGATTATCAGAAAAATGTGTATCTAGCTCCTGATGAAATCACCACACTGACAAATTTGAGATGCAAATATATTTGAAAAAGAAAATAGCATGTAATGAGAAACTGACGATGGTCCATTCATGTAATTTTTTACATAAAAATACGAAGGGATGAGGTATATAAGTACCTTCACTGGGAGGAACTTCAGAGTTCTCAAAAGCTTTTTATTCTAGTAGAGAAAACGTAACAAGAAATCAAAAGCCAGAGACTGAAACTTGACAAATCCAGACTGAAAAATAAGGTACACGGATTTAACAGTGAAAAGGCTTGATCACCAAAGTAATACATTCTTCTTCCCTTGATACCTACGGATGAGGTCTGGATGCTTTTCTGTATTACACATTTCAGTCAGGCCCAAGTTATTAGCCTCAGTGGACATAAGGGGATGAAAGTCTATGGACTACATTATTCAGGCAGAAAGAATAGATCATGGAATTGTCCCTTTTAGCCTTGAGAACTATTGCAGTAGTTTTGAAAAGGCCTGGATGACTTTCTGAAGAGTATCACCTGGTAATTCATCTGAGGAGAAAGTGCTACAGCATCACTTTGAAAGAAAGATCTTCAAACCAGGCTGAGCCTTACTGAAGGAGAAAGTCCTTGAGGAGGAATATGGGTGAGACACTGGGTTTGGAGTGTAATAGCTGGTGAACAAGCTAGGCAAACTCTCCTGTGTAATAAATAACACCTTAAAACTCTTTAATCATGTTGTCTTTTACGAAACCTGAGAAATACCTATGAAGACTCACAAAGGCAGATGTATTATAGCTATTCTGTATTAGATGGTAAAGACTCTTTTGGACTGAAAGAACTCGATGAAGAGATGCCTCTCTACACCTTTCTTGGAAGCTCTATGTGAAGCTGCAGCATGCTGTGCTTGAGGCTGATGCAGTTACAGAGTGAGACTGTGCACAGCTGTTCGGGATGTCTGAGGCCATCGAGCACTGCTTGCACAGCTCCATGGATACAGCTTTCTTAGCAGCATGCCACCTTCAGATACCAGTAGCAATGACTACTAGTTTGCACCAAGCTGCGCCAACAGGAAGCAATGGGAACATAATGGTCCACCTGGAACAGAGGTCAGCTCTTCTAGTTGGCACCAGCAGATGTATGAATTAATGGCTAAATGGGCTGCTGAACAAATTTTGTGGAAGCTTTGCTCATCTGTGCACCATTGGACTGTCCTGGCGTTCTTCAAGCAGAAGTGCTAAAAAAGCTTTGGCAGTAAAAACAAGATCAAACAATTCCCTCAAAATGCAGAAGAAAGTGATCTGAAATGTTTGTAACATCTGCAAAATCTTCAAGAATAAAATTACATTACTAATACCAAATGCAAAAATTGCTTTGCCTTCATGCATTTTCTTTTAACTTTCTAAGCTGGCTTTCCACATCTCAAGGCAGCAACAAAAGCAGTCTTTCTTCGCCTCAGTGGTCTTCTACGATGCATATTAAGCATTCTGATGGAAGATACGATATAGTGTAAGTGCTGTTGCAGGGCAGTGCTTACCTTTAGCCCTCACTCTCTGCTGACCTCTTTCCCACCCCTATTCCTATGACTCCACAGTTGTGAGAAGAGAGGTGCATCCATCGGTGCCAGGTGTACTGGGAGGAACCAGGTTTGTAGACATACTTCTGGTGCCAAAAAAGTTCTCTGCATTTTTTTATCTGGGAGACGAACTTCACAAGAAAAGCCTAACCCCACAACTCCCCATTTCAACCCAGCCTGTTAACTGAGCACCTCACTGTTGGGAACTTGTGGCTATTTGACAACAAACGCCCTACCTGCCTAATCAACACTCACAAAATTGAGCGGCTCCTGTCATAGGACCAAGCTGGAGTTTTAATATATCTTCTTTATTTTTGGTTACTGTTCTTTTCCCTTCTGTAGATAGGTCCTCAACTACTTAACATTCAATGCTTGCTGCTAGCACTGGAGAGGCACATTTTATTTAAGAAATGCAAGAAGTTTCGTTAACGTGAATGAGGAACTTCTCGAAATGACAAACATTGGTATGAGAAAGAAATCTATGGTACAGTCACACATGAATTCCAGTTATCCAGTGATTTTTGAACTTAGATGGAGATGCAGATGGAGAGCTTTAATGAGGGAGAGGAGCATCACATGGGATCTACGTGACAAGAACTGGTGAAATGAGGATGTCTATTGTAATGCATCCTACTGTACTCCAACTTTCCAAATTAGCTTTATAGCAGCTATAATCTATTACATCTAGATGTGTAAGTGACAGATTTTTCTAACAGACCATTGTAACTCTGGTTTCCTACATAGAAGAGGCTATACATAATGTTTCATTTTGTGATTCTGCACCAAGCCTATGAATTGAGCCAAAGCTTTTTTTAAAAAAAAAAAAAAGATGCAGGTTTGATTTTTAAATCTTTAGATCGCAATTGAGAAAGTTAAAATTTTGTGATTTTTATCATTTAGTCTGTATTAATTCATTTAACGTCATAGTGCAGAATGACAACTTGTAAATCAAACCATCTAATAATAAATCAAACTTTTATCATTATTTGAAATCTGCAGTGTACTCACATGCTCATCTGACAATATGGATTCTTCAGAAAAACATGCTCATCGGCATTTACTATCCAACTGTCCTCCACTGACTGTATGCTATATTAATTATACCACTGCCAGGCATGTATTTCCAGTATTGATATGATAGCCAGTTTTGCTTCTGTTCCTCTGGAGCTTCTTCAGTATTCCTGAATTTATTAAATATGTACATTAATAGCTTAGAGTTCCTGGTCTGGCAACAAAATATTTAACAGCAAAAGGTGGTCTTTAAACTTAGCTTTTGTACCTGCTGGAAACAGAAGTAATTCATTTGTCTGTAGCATGTAAGTATCGCTGACATATCTTTGCTACCTCCCCCTTTTCTGCAGGCCTGAAGGGTAAATAAACACCTTTCCAGCAAAGCAGACTTAACATTTCTTTCTTTTCCAGTGTGTATGTGTAAGTAAAATTCTTTTTACCGACTGTGATCCTGTTGACAGTGGAGTTTCATTGATGACCAATACTTTGCTTTACTGATTGCCGACAAACTAATTAAATTAGATGAATGTTACTGGTCGGTTTACTTAAAAAATAGGAAGGCTCTTACTGATCGAGTACATTTTGTAGCTACTTTGCTAACCTGCCAAGTGTAAGAGTAAAGAAGATACTGCAAAGTAGACTACAGTGTGAACTTGCAGCAGATCAACTGCTTTGCAGTAAGCGTGCCTGTTCTCCCTCTTGGTATCCCTTGAAATACCTTAATAGGCTTGTGTTTGTTACCGGGTAACAACACGCACACCATGTTTAGGTATCCATGCCCCCGGGCTTTCAGGACTTTTTATTGCAGACACTGCTATTTTGGGCAGTACCTGAAGCGAGAGACAAGACGGATGCAAACCTGAGGGTGCTCGGGGAGGACGGTTCCCTGGGTCCATCTCTCTTCCTCACCTTCTGCCGCCCCTCCTCGTGCCCCGGCACCAAGAAACCCAAATAAAGAATGAGAGGCGTAAAAATCCCCACTGCAGCGCAAAAAAAATGACTAAAAATAAACGCAGCTCCATGGGGCAGGAGGCTTCCCGCCTCACCCTCCTTCCCTCCCTCCGGCGGGCGGCGGCGGCAGCGGTGAGGAGGAGTAGGGGAGCTCCTGAGGGGAGCAGCGGGCCGGGACGAAGGGTCCCCCTCCCTGCCCTCCATCCCCTGGCAAACATGGGGACTGCGTCTGCCGTAGAGGGGATGCTTGGCTCAGATTTACCAGGCGCTGGGATGAGGGACGGGGCAGTGTTCGTGCTAAAAGGTGGTTCCTGGGATAGCCTGTAGGGCCAAGAGCATCCTCCCTATGGAGTGATGGGTGCTGCTGTGCAGCCGCGTTCAGGGTCCTTTCAAAGGTGCTCTCCGGATGGAAGGAGAGAAGGAGCTGTGCGTGGCCGTTTTCGAGGAAATCTCAGGAAGGGATCTCCCCACTGTCATCTCCAAAGGTGAGGAATACACCAAATTAATTCAGTACCTCCGTAACATACAGCCAGTAAAGTCACTTCTGCATTGAGTTTACAGCCAAGTGTCCAGGTCATTGTTAGTCATCAGGGATTAAGGATGGGAACAATCCTGAATCCGTGAGTGAAGAAGGGGTGTTGCCCTCCGAGTCCAACCTTAAACTAGGGTTTAGTAAAGGCTCACAGTCTCTAAGCCCCTTTCCTTATCTTGCTTTCTTGCTGAGCATTCATGTTGGCTTCTCTTTCGTTAAGATGGTGAGGCCAAGAGTGAGAATGAGGATAACAGTCCCCTTGCAGATGGTCCCAAGAACGTGAAACAATATGAAACATTACCGGAGGCATTTAAAGATAATGCTTTCCAGAGATGTAGCAAGGCAGAGGCCTATGAGAGCCAGCATGTGTCAGAAACGCACCAGAATGACCTCCTTGGGGAGAGGCAGGATGACAGCATTCATCTAGAAAAGGCCCTTGAGGGCCTCCACAGCATCCTTCTCCACCCAGAAGATGCTATAGGAGATGAGCACTCTGGATAGAGTGAGTGTGAGCAAATCATCAGTCAGACATCAGATCTTCAGCAGCATGAGGCATACCAGACAGAGAAACCCCGCAAATGTCCCAAATGTAATAAGGGCTTCAGGTGGTGCTCTGATTTAATTAAACACCAGAGAACCCACACAGGTGAGAAGCCCTTCATGTGCAGTGAGTGTGGGGAAAACTTCAGGGTGAGCTCCCACCTTATCTCCCACAGACGAATGCACACAGGAGAAAGGCCCTACCCTTGTCTCAAATGCAGGAAAAGCTTCAGCCGAAACTCTCACCTTAGAAATCACCAGAGAGCCCACATTGGCGAGAGGCCCTTCGAATGCATGCCGTGTGGAAAAGGCTTCAGTGATTTCTCAACACTCGCCCAGCACCAGCGAACCCAGCCGGGTGAGAAGCCCTATATGTGTTCCCAATGTGGGAAGTGCTTCGAACAGAGCGCTCACGCCAACAGACACCAGCGAGTCCACGCAGGAGAAAAACCCTTTATGTGTAATGAGCGTGGGAAGTGCTTCCAAAACAAGACACACCTCAAGCAGCGCTGTAAACTTCACCTGAAATAGACTGCAGGACAGCATTTCCCTTGGGTCTATGAGCATTGGTGCCTTGCCTTTAAAAAAAAAATTTTAATTATAAAATCTATGGTGTGATTGAAAGAAGGAAGAAACTACCAAGGGGAGGAGAGGGTCTCTGTCACAGTACAAGCAGGTTGCTGATGAGGAGGGTGGCAGGGTAGGGACAGAAGTGGAAATAAGCTTCCCATCAGCAGGAACGGCTTGTCCTGGGGATTGAAGGAAGGGATGCAGTAACAAGAAATAGGGAGGAAGTTCGGCAAAAGAGGAATTTGGTTCTTAGAAATCTGACTGTTGGAAGCACGGCCCTTGGAGAGATGAAAAAAATCCCACTGTCTTGCTGAAAAGGCAAAAATGACAAAGCAGGCTCCGGCAACGGGAGCCCACGTTCGGGAAATGAGTCACTTACTGAACTGCAGAAGAAAAGTTGTCCTTTATTCTCTCTGGCAGTGTCTGTACGTATTTTAGGAGCTCTATTAAACCTGGGCAAAGATGTCCCAGTTTTCTGTTATGTGTTGTAATATTCCAGCTCTTTGATGTGTTAAGTGCCTTCCCCTATTAAATAGCAGCTCTGCTTCTGTTCTCCCCCTTCCTTCCCTGCTCTGCTTCGGTGTGGCCGGATGGTCCTTTCTACTACTTGAGTGACAAAGCAGCCATGGCTGCGCCCATCACCAGTCTCACAGGACATTAGGATGAAATCTCACTACCCTAGAAAAAACATGGGTGTTACTGTTTGTTAAATACCTTTTTGCTTTTCTGAGCAGCGTTTGATAACTGCCTTCAGCAGTATTTTGTCTTATGTATCCTGAGAGCCTTATTCAACCCTGGAGGCAACTGAGATAACCGTGTATATGTAAATATATGGAGCTGATTAGTAGCTTTACTAGCAGCACTCAGAGGGCTGTGAATTTAACATACTTGGAGTCTTTGGAGGCTTGTGGCCAGCTCAGAGCCTTCTGCATAGACACAGAGTGCAAGTGGGCAACTGGAAGGGAGTGGAGTATGGGTGGTGGTGACTGGAGGGAAACAGACTGCAGAGGGGCCCAGAGGGGAATGGAAGTGGAAATAGAACCGGGGGGAACTGAAGGGGAACAGAGTATGTACAGAGGGGAATGGAGAGGAACCATCTGGTGAGAAAAAAGCCAACGATGCAGGAGACTGGAGAGGAAAAGAATGTAAATGGTGAGGCTCAAGGGGAAGAAGGCATGCACAGAGGGGCTGTAGCTAAACACATTTTCATCAGAGAGGTCTAGACAGAATGAGAACAGGAAGACCCAGGCCCACTCCCTTTCCTGTGCATCATGTCTCTATTCACTAGAGAAAACGCCTCAGCTGTCCTCGGCCAGTTTTGCAGACCCTCGTACCTAACCTTCCACAGAAGTTCACTAGCTGCAAACTCCTCGGTTCTCCACAGCCAGGCAAATGGCATGCCTGGGCTTCTGAGGTCTCAGCTGTCCCCTGCTCTGCCTTCCCTCTAGACACCTGGCTTTTGCTGTCTCCATTGGCCAGCCTGCAGCCCCAGAGCCCAGGGTAACTGGGGTAACAAAGCTTTTTGGGACGGATCACACTGAGACACCCTGCTCCCTGGCTGCTGCCTCTCTCCTCACCTCTGTTCAAAGGGTGGGGAGATCCTGGACACCTGCGTTCCTGAAGTCCCAGGAGGGCAGTAGGGTATAGGGCTTAGAGCAGGAGTGCAAGCCTCTGGAGGTTTAAGGTTTCTGTCCTTCATGGGCAAATCATTCTCACCAAGGACTACGCTGCAGTTCAGAGTCCTGTTAGATAGAGAACAGACTTGTTTTTAGCAGCGTTTTAGAAAGAAATTTTAGGGCATCTGAATGAAATTAAGTGGCCTAAAAGGGGTCTGTAGGTAGACACTGAGACTTACGCGTTTGAAACAGGCACAGCAGCAAGGCAGAGGCATACTGACTGTTTCTCACACCTGTGTGCCTTGGGTAGTTGGTGGCAGCTGCCTAACTGCTGCCATTGGTAATGAGTGGCTGACTGATGTGGGATTGATTTGACCTATTTTTGGTCAATTTTGAGGCCTGGTTTTAAGCAAAACTGGAAAATCAAACAGACAATTGGGCTAATCAACCCAGCAGCAGGGGTTGATCCTTCCAGCAAACGCCTGTGAGCAGGAGACCATCTTAAACCATATTTTATTGGCTCCCTTTCTGGATAGGGTGACCACCCAGCTTACAAAATATTTTGTTTAAAAATGAGTTGGCCAAATTATGTCCAGACCATAGCAACTGCTAAAAACATGTAGAGAGGACTCCCCAAATTACTCTCCATTTGTCTGTGATGCACACAAGATTTGTGCCTGGGGTGGTTCCATGCCACCACATTGCTGGTCCTTTGCTCGCTGTCAGCAGCTTGCTTCAAAATGCTCTACAGTTAATAGAAAAATGGGAAACTTTGGCTCCTACTTCAGTGAGCAGCTGTGACAGTGAAAGGTGCTTCAGACACAGGTTTCTTGCCCCGGTGTTGGACCAAAGACAAGAAAACAGCATGTCCCAGGCTGCCCTTTCGTGTGGATCTGCAGCTTATGCTGAAATGCTGGAGCAACTGAGACATAAGCACATGGGTCTGTTCTGTTGACTTTGCTCCTAGGCAAAGGGATGCAACTGTAAACGGCTGCCATAAGATCAATTGGACCAAATCATGGCCTCTCTGGGGAATTAGTTTATTTATTAAAACTATCTTTATTTTTTTAACGTGATGTTGAGGCATGAGGGTCTCCCAGTAGGGGTTATACAGCTGGTTAGCAATCCTCACTCTGATGTGCCGCTTGTCTGCCGTGAGCAAACTAAAACGTGTTAAATAATGTTTTTCATCTGTTTTTAAACTCCAGTACACACATCAGTTTGCTTGGTGCAGATTCTATCCAGGAGTCTGCAATTCCAAATTTCATTTTCAAGTTCCTTATTCTTTAAGGTTGCTGCAAACCTCCTCACTCTCCATCAGTCTCTAGAGGAGTTAGCAGCTTACAGTGTAGCAGGGGATGGGTCTCCTTCAGCATGGGATAGATCTGTGTGCTCACCAGTAAAGGAGGAACTCTGATGGAGGTGTTAAGAGTACTCCTTGCTCAGTGGAGAACTGTGGAGAAGTTGACATGGTTATCTGTGAAGCGATAGCATTCAAATCACATCCACAGTACTAGTTTGCTGAGTGTTTACAGAACCTTCAATGGGAGCTTGGAATACTTATTTCTGTGACCCCAGACTGGAAGTTCTGGTGGCTGATATTCGACTGTTTTGGATCTTACATACATAACCTAATGAAAAAAAACCCAACTTCTCTGAGAATTGTAATACCAAGGTAATTTCTGCCCACCGGAAAGACACAACCCCAGCACAAAATAATACAGAGGAAAATTGAAAAAATAGAGGAAACATAAAGAATAACTTAGAATCATTTAGGTTGGAAAAGACCTTTAAGATCATCAAGTCCAACCATAAACCTAGCATTGCCAAGTCCACCACTAAACCATGTCCCTAAGCACCACATCTACATGTCTTTTAAATACCTGCAAGGATGGTGACTCAACCACTTCCCTGGGCAGCTTGTTCCAGTGCCTGCCAACCCTTTCGGTAAAGAAATTTTTCCTAGTATCCAATCTAAACCTCCTCTGGTGCAACTTGAGGCCATTTCCACTCGTCCTGTTGCTTGTTACTTGGGAGAAGAGACCAACCCCCACCTCACTACAACCTCCTTTCAGGTAGCTGTAGAAGCGATAAGGTCTCCCCTCAGCCTCCTCTTCTTCAGGCTAAACAACCCCAGTTCCCTCAGCCTCTTCTCATAAGACCTGCTCTCCAGACCCTTCCCCAGCTCCGTTGCCCTTCTCTGGACATGCTCCAGCACCTCAGTGTCTTTCTTGTCCTGAGGAGCCCAAAACTGAACACAGCATTCGAGGTGCAGCCTCACCAGTGCCGAGCACAGGGGCACCATCCCTGCCCTGCTCCTGCTGGCCACACTATTCCTGATACAAGCCAGGATGCCGTTGGCCTTCTTGGCCACCTGGGCACACTGCTGGCTCATGTTCAGCCGGCTGTCAGCCAGCACCCCCAGGTCCTTCTCCGCTGGACAGCTTTCCAGCCACTCTTCCCCAAACCTGTAGCGTTGCATGGGGTTGTTGTGAGCCAAGTGCAGGACCCGGCACTTGGCCTTGCTAAACCTCATACAGTTGACCTCAGCCCATTGATCCAGCCTGTCCAGATCCCTCTGCAGACCCTTCCTATCCTCCAGCAGACCAACACTCCCGCCCAACTTGGTGTCATCTGCAAACTTACTGAGGGTACTCTCGGTCTCCTCATGTAGATCATCAATAAAGATATTAAACAGAACTGGCCCCCAAAACTGAGCCCTGGGGAACACCACCTGTGACTGGCTGCCAACTGGATTTAGCTCCATTCACCACAACTCCTTGGGCCCGGCCATCCAGACAGATTTTTTACCCAGCAAAGAGTACACCCATCCAAGCCATGAGCAGCCAGTGTCTCCAGGAGAATGCTGGGGGAAATGGTGTCAAAGGCTTTACTAAAGCCCAGGTAGACAACATCCCCAGCCTTTCCCTCATCCACTAGGTGGGTCACCTGGTCATAGAAGGAGATCAGGTTGGTCAAGCAGGACCTGCCTTTCATAAACCCATGCTGGCTGGGCCTGATCCCCTGGGTGTCCTGCACGTGCTGTGTGATGGCACTCAAGGTGATCTGCTCCATAACCCTCCCTGGCACCGAGGTCAGGCTGACAGGCCTGTAGGTTCCCCAGATCCTCCTTCTGGCCCTTCTTGTAGATGGGTGTCACATTTGCTAACCTCCAGGCCACTGGGACCTCCCTAGTTAGCCAGGACAGCTGGTAAAGGATTGAAAGTGGCTCGGTGAGCACTTCTGCCAGCTCCCTCAGTACCCTTGGGTGGATCCCATCTGGCCCCATAGGCCTGTATGTGTCTAAGTGGTGTAGCAGGTTGGTGACCATTTGCCCTTGGATTGTGGGGGCTTCATTCTGCTCCCTGTCCTTGTCTTCCAGCTCAGGGGGCTGGGTACCCAGAGAACAACTGGTCTTACTATTAAAGACTGAGGCAAAGAAGGCATTAAGTAACTCAGCCTTTTCCTCATCCTTTGTCACTATGTTTCCCCCTGCATCCAATAAAGGATGAAGATTCTCCTTAGCGCTCATTTAGTTGCTAATATATTCATAGAAACATTTTTTTTATTGTCTTTTACAGCAGTAGCCAGATTAATTTCTAACTGGGCTTTGGCCCTTCTAATTTTCTCCCTGCATAACCTCACGACATCTTACTTGTTACTAAAGAAAATGGTAATATTTGCACTGGGACTATCTAATACCTAGGGCACTGAATAACTAAACTCAACACAGACTTTAAGCTGCCAGCATCTCTGGAAATATGATTTATTTGCATTAGTACTAAGTCAGGTAAAACGCTTCTGTTCACACCATCCTGAACATAACAGAGAAATTTCCATCTTTTAGAGTTGTTTTCAGCAAGTGAGCTGTATGTTTAAGAAGCAAGCACTGCATCACATCTATTTGTTCAGACAAGTTCTACATTTTTGGCCCGAATGTCAAGTTACACGTTCTGTAGAAACTCATATGGCCATCAGAAGCAAACAGGGACAGCACATGTGCATCTATCAGCTGAAGTTAGCCCTTGTTCCCAGCTGAAACCTGGAAATAGCATTACTTTTTTCAGCACTTTATTTTTCCTCAGTGTCCACAAATATCTTGACTCTGCAATGGAAACCCTTCAGTGAACAAGGTTGTCCTGCAATACTCTTCTGCTTTTCATCTTGTTGAAGCTGTTGTTCTGCTGGGCAGCCATCAGATTTATTGCAAAATTGGTAACTAGGAAACTGAGAATGGATGAGGAAGTCTTCACCTGACCAAATCTCCCCCTTTTCTCCCTCCACAAACCATCCTAACTAAAACCATGTTGCACTTACATTGTGCTTACAGTGCCCAAATTTGCTCTCAAGTTTGACTGTCTGGTGAATGGCATACGAGACTGGACAATGCCCTTGAAAAAGTGAGCCAGATTTGTAACAGCTTTTGCAAACAGGTGGCTTCTACCTGCTGTGTGTTTGGTAAGGCTGGCAAGAGCTGAGTGAGCTGAGTAGTACATATTTGTAAAGTATAATCATAGTTCTAGGACAAATTGTGCTTTACAAAAGCCTTAAAGGTGATGTGGAGTGAAAAGAAGGGCTGATGTGTTCACGCGATGGCCTGCGTGGAGTCTTACTAAAATAATGCCTCCGTGCTGCACAAGCTGAAATAGTGGATGTGGACTGTACAGTAAAGTTACCCTGATCAGCCTGTACTCAACAAAAAAATGAACATTTCACTTTTATTTACTCTGGGCTGGGACAGGGAGGGTGGGGGGAATGAGGGGGCTGTTACACAAAAAGTCTTCATTTAAATGCTTTGTAGTTATCTACTGCTATTCACCCAGCTCTCCTCCGGCTCAAGGCCCTACTTGTTTAGCCAGGTCTCAGCTCCTCTTAAGACTTAGGCAGCCTTGCTTTTCAAGTACTCCCTTCTCTGTGGGACCATGGAGGCAATCCACTGACTAGTGCACTGCTTGGCCTCTTCCCATGTGTAGCGGGGCATGTAGCCAAAATCCTTCTGTGCTTTTCTATAAGAGAAGGTGAATGGGGTGTTCAGTAGAGTGACCAGGTGACGGTTGGTGGAGGGGATGTATCTGACAAAGGGCCTGAGCAAGAAGCTTATGATCTCCAGCACCAGCGAGAAGTAATACAACATTTTCAGAGGCATGGGGAGCCGGGGCTCGATTCCAAACCCCAGATCCCTGGTCAGCTCATAATTTAGATCCGCGTAGCTCATGTGAGGAGTATCATCTGAGATGTAGTAGAACTGCCCCCTGATATGCTTGGCTTTCTGTGGGATCTGCAGGGCTTTGGCTGCCTGCACATGTGCCCAGGCGATGTTCCCCACGTAGACAGGGTTCACCAAAGCCTCCTTCCGAGAGAAGCGCAGGTAGACATTTTTGTTCATCAGACACTTATCCAGATGACCTTGAAGAAATGGGCATCCTTCTCCAAAAATGTACATGGATCTCAAGGCACAAGTCATCAGCGTGCCACCATCCTTTAACACCTGGCCATCTGCCTTCAGCACAGAATCCTCTGCCAGTCTCTTACTCTGGGCATAAGGAGATTTTGATACACCCTCATAAGCTGTATCTTCATCACCATTGAAAATTGGGTCACCTTTGCAGTTTGGGCCTGCCACTTCTATGGTACTGGTGTATATGAAGTGCTGGACGTTACAGCGGACACATGCCTCCAGCAGTAGCTGAGTACCTTCAAAAGAGAAACATGCAAGTCAGCCTAGAGCTCTCCAAGCAGGGAAAAGTGGGCTTTTTAGATCAGGACCAGCATCTCTGGCCTGAGCTTGGCCAGATGTCCCCTCTTTGCAGCTGGAAGAATACTGTCCCAAACTGGGCAGCATGTTCAATGAAACCGAACCTGCCCTGAATCTGTATTTAAGTGGTAGCAGTGCACCTGCCGGAGTTAAACAAAGATGAACACTTGGTCTTAATTGCATGTTGTGGGGGTTTTTATGCTAAAAGTCAAATTTTGCTCTTGCTTAGGCTAGCGTGGACACTGACCGCAGATTCAGGGGCTTGTGCCTGTTGGTTGGGTTGACTTGGCTTAAGGCAGGAACCTTCAGAAGCTGCTCCTCTCATTAGGTACCATCCATCCTGTACGCTGAAGCCCCTGTTCTCCACGCCTGAGGATGCTCTTGGGTGGTATGCTAAGCAGGGACAGAATTAATGTGGGACCTGAAGGTTTGCTCCAAAATCAGCTTCACCCAGTGGGAGTCTATCCACCACTCAACTGGCTTTGGAGGAGAGCTTGAAGAGAAAAATCTTACGTCAGAACAGTGCATGATAGTATGTAGTCAAGGATCATAGAGTAAAGTGCAGTGAGCAAAGTGATGATTGTGTGTGTATGTATGCCTCTTTTTTGGCATTTGGGTTTTACTTGCAGCAATACAGAATTTCTTACTTTTAAAATCCTACTCTAATGCTTTCATGAAGGAGAGCAGATGTAAACTGGCAAGTTCAAGGTCTTTCATGTGAGACAGAGGAAAGCCCTGCATCATGGCAAGTTTCACTTGTTTGCTTCTGTTCTGGTTTGTGAACATCCACAACTGATTCCATGACACTCCTGTATTATAAAAGTTGTTTTCTAGGAGAAACAAAACTTTCATCCTGCAAGTCTATGAAGTACGTAGCAGTGTCTTGGCTGGTCAGAAAGCCAGAAGAGCATCAGAATGGAAATGGAGGGAAATAGGGAAGAGGACAGCAGTATTTACCGACTGACCTTAGGGTCAGTTTACTCTAGGAGCAGGACTGGTGTGTGTTTTCATTCTACCAAATGTTGACAGCTTACCCTCACTGGCCCAGTGGGCTTTTTTCACCCACTGGCAGACTCTGTTGGAGGTTGGGGGTCTGAAAGATTTATGAAAACCTAGATACTTTGTGCGTAAGTCTAAACCTGCTAAAAGGAATGATGGGACAGACTTAAATAAACTTTCTAGCTCTGACTCCGGCTCAGAGCTAGAGAGTTTTCTGCTTTTGGGAATGCTTTTTAATACTTGTTTAGTTTTGGTTTGTTTCCCCAATGGGTTTACGCAACCCATTCTGCTGTGAAAAACAGACTGTAGCAGGAGTACATTCATAGAGAGCGAGCTTTACAAATCCTCTTTCTGGACTACCACCCCTGTATATTTATTTTTCATACTACCCGATGCACAGGTTTACAGGAGCTTGCCTTTCTGCTCTTCCCCCCTGGCAGGGACCTAAGAGGTTGCCCGCTGGGCTCTAATTTGTGGTCACTGTCAATTTGTGGCTTTGACTGAGCAGAAATGAAAGGCTCTGGAAGCTGAATGTAAAGGCAGTGAGCCAGGCTAAAACAACCAAAATGCCATCCCACTGCTTTTAAGGTGCACGTAAGAGACAACTCAGCTACAAAGAATGCTCTCTTGCTCTGAACACTGGTGAGTAGCCAATATTTGTAAAAGTGGTGCCTGTAGAAATACGTTCCTTATTCTTCTGTGAAGAAGCCCTGTATCATTGGCAGAGGGGAACAAAGGATCAGGAAAACTATTCATGTAAATAAGAACATCTTCCCTAAATCCTCACCAAGGAGCTGAAGCAACACAGCCAGGAAGGTGAGTGTGTATGCAGGTTAGGCAGAACCAGTTCTCTGAAAGGCATAGAGAGTTTTGAGATCAGAGGGAAGGGGGTGAAGTTGTTCTTCTAGGAAATATATTTAAGTTTCCCAGCAGCTGTTGCCACACAGGCCGTTTCTAAACCAAAACCTTCCCCCTTCATCTGATCTTTTCATGAGGAACAGGGGCTCCACAGTAGAAAAGGGAGATCCCATCACTGAATGAGAGGTCACTGAAACTCCTCCCTCCCATAGCCTTGCGTTTATTTGAGGAATTTTAATTGTAAGTTCAAGGTGGGAGAGCATCTGCTCCTCTGTCTGAACTGCATTTATGCACGCACAGACATAATGGCAAATGGGAGGAAAAGAAGAGGAAGAAAAAGAACAGGAAACAGACAGCCACAGGGTCTGGGACATTAGTAGTGCAAATTTGCTGTAATTGCAGCCAAAGCCTCTAGAGTTTGTAAAAATTCAAAAATGTGCGCAGGCAGTGATGCTACATGGGGAGGGAGAACAAGATCTGGTTTTCTCAAATGTGCACTGGGATTTCAGAGGTGAATTGCTTCCAGAAAGGTCCACTTAGCATGGGATTATGGCTGTCCCCACTGAAGGCAGAGCCTGTGCAGATCTCACGATGGGCATATGTGCGTGCTGACAAGAGCGAATGATCCCGCAGTGCCCTGCAGTGGAAGACCGGTGCACGCTGGGTGCGGAGAGGGCCAGAGCTGCATAGGGCTGCACATACGCATGCTTTGCACTCACAGGTGTGGCCGTGCAAGGTGCAGAACAACCCAGTTAATCTGTCTCAAAAAGAACAGGTCAGGTGCTCCTTTTCCTGAGCAGATGATGATCAGGACACAGCAGACATGGGTTTGAGAAAGGTGCTTCACCCGCTCACCTGTTACGTTGACTTCCCAGAGCAGCTGCTTCTCTACGAGGCCCAAGGTGTCAATGATGGAAGCTGTGTGGATGACGAGGGAGACCCCCTGACAGGCACGGTGCAGGAACGTCACATCTCGGATGTCCCCTTCCAGGATTTTCACCTCAGTCTTACCCTGGAACTCTGCAAGGGCAGCAGAAAACAAAGCAAAAGACCTTACAGGCATCCTAAGGAGAGCACTGAAAGGAGTGGCGAAGGGCTGTGCGGAAGCTGATGCTATGCCTGCGAGCGCTGACCGCCCAGGCACAGGAGTGATATTTTAAGGCTGGCAAAACAGAAGGCATTTTCCAATGGCTATATTGTCATGTACTAATTACAGTGCTATAGGAGCCTATGTTGCATTACCTACTGTATTTTTGGAGCCAATATTCAACATGGTTATTTCTTTTTTTTTTTTTTTTTAAAGAGAAATCTTTCCCACTGCTAGCAAGGGCCTGAAGCTTCCTTCAGGTGTGACTATTTTAAAGTTCACAGGGGGAGTAGCTTTAGCTATGCATGTTCTGGTGACTGGCTATTTATAAAAGTGTTAACCCAAGTATACTGAACAGCCAGACACTGCATGCTCCTGTCTTCAAGGTGATGAATGATCTCTCTCCACCCCCAGCATGTGTGCTCAGAGCTGTGTTCACACCTATTTTCTGCCCCTTGACCTTGCCCATATGGCAGCTCTTCTAATACATTACTTACAGCTCTGACACATCTTTTTTATGTACCTCGACTAGGACTTACTGTGCCTCTTCTAACTCCAGCTCTGGCTCCATTTCAGCATCTGTGCTGTGGGGTAATTTTTATTATGCACATCTTTCTGGTCCAAATCTGAACTCTCAAGGCTGCTGTGCTGAGCTACCTCAGCCCTGACTTGCTTTAACTCCTGCTTTTTAAGCCCTCTCCCTCCCCGGCAGCTAATGTGTGTGACCCTGATGTAGTCCTAGGTCTCAGAGCCATCCTTCCCCCAAGTTTTGCTGGGCAGAAGCACCCTCATACAGCCCAGAACTACACTAACAAAACTGAGCCAGGACAGGATGATCACCTGGAGAAATTTACACTCTGAGGCGACGCTGCTCTCCTGGGAAACCTGCTAGTCTGGCTGCAGCTGTGCCGTGGGAGAGGAAAGGACTTTCTCAGCATGACTTACAGCTTTTTAGGACGTGGTGTCATTACAGCAAGTCCTCTTGCAAGCCTCAGCTGTGGCTGCACTAGAGGGCTCCCCAGGCACAGCTACTGGGAAGGGACTCTGCAGCACAGGCAGATCCTCTGTCTTCTTCCAGCATAATCAAATGCCCATTTTAGATAAGAGAAGAACCTGATTCATTTATACAGCTTTTAGCCTCAGCCATAACTGAAATCTCGTGTATCCTAGTGCTTTGTCACTGGCTCCAAAGCAGGCAGTATTTCATCCTATGTCTTTAATGGAGAAACACTAGGGAGTATCTTTTAGAATGGTTTTATCTCATTATCTCTGCAGCATGCTAAAATGTAATTCTTTATTAATTTAACAGTTATTCTGGTGCAACAGGCTTGAGGGACTTTTTTTTTTTTTTCATCACAGTCAGTTCCTCTGAGATGTGAAATTTGTGAAACATTTACAAAACTGTTACTAAATCTAGAGTTACTGCCCTCCCAGCATAGTCACTGCCACATGTTCTCTTATGCTCTTTTACTTTACAGAGTGCATTCATTTCCTAGGGCTCTGTTTCCAGAAGGTTTACACTGACCTCTACTTGTATGGATGCAAAAGTGTCAAACTATGGGCTAGGCTTTTTGTTAAGCACCTGGCAGTTAGATTCACTCTATGAAACATTAGCCTTTGTACAGCCTTTAGGTTGATTTTCTCCATGAATAAGGCTTTGTGGATTTGCAATAATCCAAAGGTTTTCACAATGAAAATTCTGACTTGTGGTCCCTTCAGAGTGGCCATTGTGCCTGGGCAGGAGTTAGGAAAATGGAAGTTTTTATGTGTGCAACTCAAAGCTTTCTGCAAAAATGCAAAAGAAACCCGTCCCTTTTAAAGCTGATCACAGGGATAGTTGGTATCAGTCACTAGAAAGCTGCTGTCTAGCTGCTTTGTGCCTTGTTCGGGCTTGGAATTTAAGTTGTGATACAAGGCAGGAAAGCTGCTCCTCCATTACACTTTAGCCAGCAGAAGTTGCCGTGGTAAGTACAATATGGACCTTGTTCACTTTACCAGCATCAGCTAGATGTCAGAAATCATCAGATTGATCTTGTTTCGTTCTGGGGGAAGAGGAAAACTACAGGTGAGCTTGGAATTGGAGAGAGGAAAGAAGAAATGACTGACAGACAGTGGTTTCAGTCTGAGATGGACATCAGAGAGAAGCTTGATTTCCATCTGCTCAAAACATTGCCCAGGCATCAAAAAAGCACGTGTGTGTCCAGTGGAAGGGGGAGGAAAAGAATAAATTCAGCTCAGCTCTCCATTTTTGTGATTATGAGAAAGCACTTATCCACTGGGAAAGCTTCTTCTACTTCACCAATGGTTTCTGTGTCCTCTGAGCTGTAAGCAATGCTCCCTGCTTGCTACGGGGTAGTTTTTGCTTGGAAATGCAATGATTACTCAATAAAATTCAGTGTCCTGTTGTGAGCAGTGTCTGACTCAGCAGTCCAGTCAGACTATTTGCCCTGAACTGTCTTTTTCTTTTCTATGTGTTGTTTAAAGTTCAAGCAAACAGCAATGTCTGTGGGACTTAGCTTGAATTTTTTAGTACTCTTTTATAGGGGTCCTAACAGCTGTGGGGTGGATGGTGGGGAAAGGCACTCCTCATGAGAGATCTCCACTTTCCTGGTTAACTGGATGGTTCATTAAAATGGTGTACTTTTGTGTATTCATGGGAGGAAATTAAAAATCACATCTTATTTTCATTTTTAAAGGGTAAAGGAATTTATTGGCTTCTTTGGCCCAGGGAAGCTGAAATGTTTATTCCGTTCCCATTTCAGCTACTGGGACGTTCTGTTGCTACTCTGCCTTTGTTTTGAATGCAATGGTAAAGGCAAGTGAATGTCTGCAGTGTTGAGCAAAAAGCCAGGAGGAAGTTTCCCAGAGCAGGAACTTTCTCCCTGCAAAAGTCCTGGGGGAAAAATACCTTCTACTTTGGAGCAGTACTGGGTTAGCAGTGCAAAAACACTCAATGCTCAAGCATCACACAAGCTATAAATGTGTCTCTGAAAAATGACATGAAATGAGGGTTTGGGGGGAGATGTACAGAGGGATGAGACAAGGGGGAGTCAATGCTTCGAAATAGCGAGAAATCCTCTTGAGAACAACCTGGGAGTTTCCAGCTTTTCCAGAAGTGCCAGTGCAATAGTGAACAAAAAAAGAATTGTATAAGTGGAAGCACAGGGAAGGCAGAAAGATAAATTTGAAGTGGAGATGGGAGGTAGGAAACCCAAGGCACCAAACTACCATGTTCAACGTGACGTTCATTCTCAACCGCACAGTGTAACTGGGGAGACTCCGGCTCACAGCACTTGACATTGATTGGATCATCCTGGACTCCCTAGGGCTGTGGAAGACCGCAAATGCCACTGTTTACGCAGACTGAGTGCAATGGTCAAGGTCTCAGCAGGAAAGTTGTTTGGAGAAGAGAGGAGTGTCCCTGAGTGTCTCCTGGCACAAAGAGCTGTAACTTGCACATACTCCTCGGTCTTAACTACCCACAGCCCTGACTCTGAAAAGATATTGCAAGTAAAAGGTGCTCAAGAACTTAGTGAGAAAGAAAACCACTCAGCTCTGCTCCTGGCTATTCAAGAAATCCAAAGAACATATGCTAGCAAGTAGAAGTCCCTGCAGTAAAAATCACGAAGAAGACTCCAGCCCCACAGTTTTTGCAGCAGCCCTGCATTTGGAATAGGAGTCACTGTGCTAGAGAAGGGCTTAAAAGGGAATAGCAGGATGATATTTCAGGTAGTCCCAAGCACAAGCACTGGCAGGACACTTTAAGAGATGTAGCTATAGAGGCTGATACAGACAGAGGGACTGCCAGCCGAAGTGCAGGGCCTCAAGGCAGCTCAAACACATCTGAAATGCCAGCCTGCTGTTCCTACTACCTGTTTGCGGGGGGGGCGGGGGGAGAAGCTCTGATAACTGATTTTTCCCTTCCTCCTGTGCTGGTCAGATAGGCAGTGGGAACGTTGCAAGAATAGGGGGGAACTGTCTGGGCAATGTACAGTGGAGGAAGGAGGTAGGATAAGGAAAGAGGTCGCAGAGCTTTCCTATTAACAAAAAAAGGAACAGCGAAACCTTTGCTGCAGCCCAGCCAAGATTGTGCTCACATAAACAGTCGTTTTCACTCCCCAGGAAGCTCCATTATCCCCACAAAGCTCTCCTGGCCCGAAGCAGCACAGATGCTTCTGCGGCTGCCCTGCTGCATCAGTGCTAAACCACACACGCTCCTGCTGCTGCAAGCGCTTCAGCCTACTGCAGCTGCAGGTTCTGTCACTGCGGGAACCGCCTGGAAATTGGAGCTGGAAGGGCTGCTGGAAGGCAGAGCAGGAAGGCTCATGGGCATCTAGCAAATCCTCAATGAAACGCTGGATGAGATTTAGTAAGGAGGAAGTCCGAGTTGTATAAAACCATCCTAAAGGCTTGTGCAATTTGCACCAGGTTTGTGGTGCCCTGTTACTATTCTTTGATGACACTTAAGCACTTTATAGAAAGACTGTGGCTCTTTAGCAAATCGAATGGGGATATTCCATAAGGGCTCCCATGTAGTTGTCTGTATAGAGGAAGAATAGTCTTGAGGTTAAGATGTGACCGAGGAAAGCATTGTCAAGTAAATGGGAGGTAGGGACTTAAGAATGTGATTGAATTTAGGTTCCTACCTGCCTTTTTATAGATGTGCTCAGGATCCCAGGAAATGCGACATTTAAAACATAATACCCTGAGCTGCTTTCCCCACCACAGACCGTTTCTAACACTGGGCATATCACTCATTTGTGCTGTCTCCAGTCCATTAAAGAAGCCAGAGTCCCCATTTGCCCTTTGTAAATTGGTCCTGTCTCTTCTGTACATAGCACAAAAGGGTTCTGCTCTCCAGGCAACTGCGATAATATTAATAACAAAAACAAATTTTTAAGATACCTCCTCACAACTCTCAGCCAAAAGATCACTATTAACCAAACTAATCACAGGTTGAAGAAAACCATTAGCATTTGCACTTACAACTTTGCCACTGCCTTCTAGTCTAGCACATCAGAGCCCAGGACAGTATGCTCTGGGTTACACTGCCCCCCACCCCCCCAGTACAGCAATGCTTGCGTTTCCCTTCCCCCCAAGCAGAGTTGTGAGATTTTTGCACTAATTTTGCTCTGTGGGTTTTGATGTAATAGAAGTCAGGTTGAAGGCAGCCTGTTTACTGCATGAACAGTATATAGGTCTCTCTTCCAATCGCTCCAATAGAGAAGCTGCAGGGTCTGGCAAAGGAAACTCTTGCTTTTACATTTTACATCTGATTTCTGTGCTGGAGGGAGAGGGAAGGACAAAGCCAGACTTCCTTGAAATAAAACCTCTATCTGTAAAGCTGGTTTGGATGAGAGGTAAAGACTTCCAAGCTAGCCACATGAGACAACAGCACATAGTCCTCTTGAGATGGTACTTACTTCCAAATCTCCCGAGTGCTTCATTGCTAAAGGTTTTGTCCAGCAGTCGGATCTCAGCCAGCGCCTCCTCTTCTTCCAACAGCAAGCGGACAATCCTCTGACCAAGAAATCCTCCTGCTCCTGTCACCAGACAGCTTACCCCAGCCAGGGACATTGCTCTGGGTTGCTCCTCTGTGGCAAACTGACTGTCTCTTGAGCTTAGACCGGCCAGTTCACCTCCTGCCTGAAGAAATGAACACACAACATTAACCTCTGGAGTCTTTACAAATCAAAGCGTGTTACCAGAAGGAGAGACTACTGGAAGACAAATTCTAACCCCTATATTAAACAACAATTTTTAAAGCATGCCTTACTTCTGCTAGCTATTCCTATTCAGAAGTAGCCTATGCATTTTTCCATGCAAAGAAAAAACTATTTACAAACTATTACAAACCAAAAAAATTAACAAATCTGAAAATGCTCAAAATCAACTTCAGTGCCAAACAAACCCCACAAAAGTCTGCCTCAATCCTTGGTTCCACCTCTCTAGCACTCAAAAGACTGTGGGGGAGATTTGCCTGTATTTATATACTGCAGAGCACCACCTCGGTCATTTTGCTTCCCCTCCCTCTCCTGTGCCTCCTTTGATGCAAATGAATGTGGTGCTTCCACCCCAGCCCCCACCCCGCCTCCAAGAGGAAGGCCCTGGATGCGGGGAGCTCTGAGCCTAGATGTGGTCCTGCTTGCCTAAATCCTTGGAGGGTAAACCCTCAGGCTGATACTTCTCTGTAGCTGCGCTTGCTTGTGTAACACAGTGTTAATACGAAGATAGGGTGCATTAAAATTAAATGTAAATAGCAGGACTAGCTGTTTATAATGGTTTGAGAAGTGGGCCCTGCTGCTGTAGTTTTTTTGGATACTGAGCTCCCCCATTACGGCATGGGTTTCTCACTCTCTGTGCAAGATCGAAAACTAACCTCTGGGATTTCGTATTTGCTCAGTATACTCGAGGCATTTGAAGTGATGAAACGGTCTACTGTACTATTAAAGTTAAACTAAAGCTGTGGGAGAAAAAGATTCTCCTACGAAATGTCTGGTGTGAGAGGACCTAGTTAAAAGAAGGCTGTGGCTGGCTGTTTGTGCCTTTGCAGTGAACTGTGTTGTTACTTTTTACGTCTCCAAAATACAAAGAAAATGCCCAGGTGTTTCTCCCTAGGATTTCATTCCAGTTCTAGGAAAACTCTTTAGAAAAGACCAGGGCAGGGCTTAGGCATTAGCCTGAAGCTCCTAATACCTGCGCTGCCTTCCCAGGTCTTTGTGTCCTGTCAGGACACGCTGACTGGAGCTGTATTTTCTGTCTCTCACACACAGGGATAGGCAGACATCCCTACTGAAGCAAGATGATAAACAGGTAGCTGCCTTAAGTGAGAAGGAAGTTACAAAGAAGCCCAGCAACACAACTAATCAGGCCGAAATCACTGGAAAGGGGATCACTGATTTCAGGTACAGCTGGAACGGATCTCTAAATACGCTTTACTTGCATTCATGCAACTAACTCCTAAACTCCTTTTTTTTTTTATTTTGTCATTAATTTTGTTCACTCATTAAAGAGAACCCTGGAGAAAAGCTATAGAAGCAGCACCCCCATACTGTTACTTTTTTTAGAGCAAAACTGGGCCTGCAAGTGAGGAGGAAAGCAAAACCATTTCTGCTGGAGGAGAAGTTTCAAGCTGACACAGATGATGAAGTTTTGGCACCTGTTTCGATCACAGCGTCCTTGAAAATCCTTCCCTTACCCCAACAAAGCTTTAAAAAAATTGTTATCAGTGCTTCTTTCCTTGGCTTCTCTCAAGCAGGACCTTGATGATGTCTGTTCTTATCAGAAGCTGCTGCAGATTAATTTTGTGCAGTACATGCATTTTGCAAGGAAAATAACTGACCAAAGCCTGCTGCTGCAACCGGTGTTCTCTAAAGCAGTGCTTCCTTTTCACTGTTAGAAAGAAAATAACATGCCTTAAAGAGGCATTATAAAGACAGACAACACAACATATCCTCTTAGGACAGAAAACACTCTCCTACCCCAAGCTTGTGTATTAGAATGACCAAGTCTAGCAGGGGTAGTGCTTTACATGAGAATACGAGTGCTGCATAGGGGACTGTAGGGAGATTTATTGCTACTGTGCTTTTGTCCTCTTAGGTACCACTGGGCCAAATGCTTGGCTTAGTTTTGTACATCGCTACATAGCAGCCTTCGTTTGAACTGCCGCTTGTGGATGTCAGGGATCAGGCAGCAGCAGTTTGCTCAGTTCAAGCGCAGACCTGCTGGTGCTTCCTGCAGTCTCACCCAGGAACAACATTTTCACCTTCTGTTTCTTCTTGACACTGCTGTGTGGGATTGCTGGGTGGCATGACAGCTCCTCTGTGCTGCAAACAAGTCTGGCTCTGGTGGTCCCTGAAGGACATGGAGGCAGATGCTGGAATGGGCTGTATGCCCCAGAATGGGGTCAACGAGCAATGAGGCCCGAGCCCGCCAGGCCCCTGACCACCAGGAATGACTTGAAGAAATTCAGAGCTATCGCACAAGTCTGGGATTTGCAGATTAAAGCATAATTCAGCAGCATCTAAAAAGTTTACCAACTCTGCATTCTATGTCAAGGCATAGTTCAACTATGTTGTCTTCTTCTTGACTTTATTGTAAAACGAGGCCTTCACGATCTGATATTTTGCTGTAGAATGGGCTGCATGTCTAAGAGTATCATTTTAGAAAATCAGAGCTTGTAAATTTTGGCTTGTGTTGGAGAACTGCTCTACAGGGACTAAGTGGATAGCTTAGTATATGTGCAATCCACTATGTCCCATCACAGCCATGTCCCTAATCTGCTGGTCCAGGAACAGTGATGGTCCTCCGGCTTTATTGGTGCTTACTGTGACAAAGATACTTTGCAGCAATGACTGGCTGGTGTTAGGAGAACACATTTTCTTAGCCTTGTCACAAAGAGAAAAAGAGATTGAGGGGGGTGTAGTGGAGATGAGAAGACAGTAAGAGAGAAATAGTGAAGGGAAGATTGCCAGCAGCATTAAGAACAAACTGTACCATGGTACTGGAATGAATAAATGCAGTAACATTGCAAAGCATGGAAGTTTTACGTAGGATAAAATATACTTTTACAGAGGGTGATGCTGTTGAATTGTGCAATCAGGCAAAAAGAAGTTAACTGGGAGTAAGAAGAGAGGAAGAGATCCTTTTGTCCAGAAAGGAAGTCTGATTTAGGAAAGGGGTTTCTCGAGTCTGCCCTGTTGCCCAGAATGATGAGAACTGAAGCAGGGAAAAGCAAAGGCACGCTCCTTATTTAACTGGACCTTTTGCTGTCTAAACATAGAATAATTGTGACCATAAAGCCACAAAAAATCCATGTGCTTCTCATGTGAAAAATTAATGTGTTTCTTACCATCATATGCCTGTAAGCTCAAAATGTTTAAATGCTGGCAGCTCTGGGTAAGAGGGCGTACTTTGAGATGTAGATTTACTCTAGGAAAGCTGCTCCCCTTCAGGGTGGGAGGCGCTGTTCCCCCCTGGAAACATTTTTCTCTCTCTTCTGGTTACGTATTGACAAGAGGCAACAAGACTTAAATAATTAACTATTGGACAGCTGTGCTGAATCAAATTCTGAATAAACATGACTTTTTACATTGGGGAAGAGTTTTAAGACACTTTAACCAAGGTATGAAGATAACAACCTTAAGAGGTCTCAATGTTCCTGTGTATTCAAACCTGACAAAGAAAATACCTCCTATTTCAGTAGTACCAAAATTCTTTTGGTAGAAGGGATAAAGTGATTGTAAATTTTTATTATGTGATCTTCAAGGCCAGAAAGATTTACTTCTAGTAATCTTTGCTACATTAGAGAGCACGTGAGTTGGGCAATTAACTAGAAACAAACATTTAGTCTCATTTTCCCTTTAGTTTTAGGTAGAACTGTTTCCTCAACTGAAATTGATGAGTGAATTATATATTTAAAGGCCGTAGAAATTTGCACCATATGCCAAGGGAAAATGTTTATATTTGGATCCATTTTGTAGATAAACTACCCTTGTAAATAGACTGATTGCCTGTCCCTGCTACATCCTCCAGGGATGTTGGGAGGCAGCAGGGTTTGATTAGTCCTTAACCCACATGGTTACAATCTCTTCAGGCATAATTTTTTTTGGAAGATTTGACCTTGCTTGAATTTGCATCAGAGATATTCACAACAATCAAATACAGAAAGCAGGGCAGAGTGTAGAAAGGGAGCATGAGACTTTGGTACACGTTGGCACAGGCTTAATCCAGATGATAGAAAACTTCCAAAGTCTTGGAAAAGTTGTAGGGTAGGCTTGTTCGATAGACCCCCAGCCTGGTCAAACCCTGTGAGCTCTTCTTTTATGCTCACTCACCAAACAGATTTCTTTTTCCCTCAGAAAATGCTTTCTGCAGCCTCTTTCACAGAGAGATAGGTGCAGCTCCACCGTAGTTGATCACGGCAACACACTGGTACAGCAGGGTACAGATCTGATGTGCAGCTCTTATTTTATGATTCTGTGATGTCCCCCAACAGTTTAGATTGAAAGGAGCCTCTGGAGGTCTCTGACCCAATCTCTGCTCAAAGCAGCATCAGATTAGATGAGGTTGCTCAGGACCTTGCCCAGTCTCCGTCTCTAAGGATGGAGATTTCACAAACCCTCTGTTGCATCTGACCTCAGGGTGAATTTTTTCCCACTAATTTCTAACTGGAATTTTCCTCACGCCAACTTGTGTCCATTGACTTTCACCCTTTTACTGCACACATCTGAGAAGTTGGGCTGCATCTTCTCTGTTCCCCCCAACTGAGTAATAAAAGACAGTGATGTGATCCCCCCTCCCCCTACCTTTAGCCTTCTCAGGACTGAGTCCACTCAGTTGTCTCAGTCTCTTCTTGTACATCCTTGAAGTCTATCAAAGTGTGCAATGCGGTATTATTCCTCAGTCTTATCTGCTGGGCTGTCAGTCTGCCGGCAAGGTTTATTATTACTGGAACAGAGAGGAAGGCCTCCATGTGAAGGCCCCTGGAAGATCACTGCAGACACTGTTATCTCTGCGAGAAATTCAGGTCTAAACAGAGTGAGCTAACAGGGCTAGCTTCTCTCTTCTGCCTCCTTAAGGCCAACTTAAAGTAAGGTTTACGCAGAAGGTCGCTTCTTGAGAGCATGGCTCCTCCCACGCATGCCAGGGAAGTGGGCACCAGGACAGCTGCCAGTTGCAAAGCAGGCTGCGACGGGGTCTGCACTGCTGCGAGCTGGCTCTTTGCCCCAGAAGTGGTACTCTGCCACGGGCGGTGGCTTGCCCTTGAAGCTTCAGCTGAAGAGCAGCTTTGTCGTCTGCCCCCAGGATGCACATGCCCAATTCTGTAGTGGTTCCCCTTTGGTACTGATCCCTGTGGCATGATACTCGTGCAAACCTGACCAGCAAAATGTTCCCTTCCCCTTATTCCCGCAGGCATGCAGAACTACCCAAGTGCACAGGCATCGCCTCAGTTTTGGAATACATGCTGATCTGAAAGGGGAGAAGGGGTTAGGAGGATATTCTATATCGTTGTATAGTTTGAAAAATCAAATAGAAAATTGTATGGTTGTAAAGGGCCAACAGCAAGAGACAGGAGAGAACACAATATTTCAGCTCTGTGATGCTGCTCCTTCCAAACGCCTGCAGTCCTGACCCCTGCTGACCTGTATTTCACTTGCAGGTTCTCCATGCCTCTTCAAATCTGGCTCCAGATGTACTCCACTAGACATCCAGATCACAGGAGTTGCAAATTAGTGGCCTCTGCAAACATTTCTGGTTTAAGACGTTTATGGTATCTTATACAACAAACCTACAGAACGGCTTGGTCAAAGGCTGCAATTTGTCTAGCTCACTTTAGTAGGGTTCACATGTCCTTCAGCTCCACCTGTCCTCCTATCCTCCATCCCCCAACTTCAGTGTCATGGGAAAAACAGGGAAGGACATCACAAAATAAACCATTGTGCTTGTTTTCATGATGTGGCATTGCCTTTCCTTCAAAATAGATTTCAATTTCATGGTACTCAGCAGCAGTATAAATGAAGCCACCACAAGTCAGCTCAGCTGTGCAGACAATTTCCATCACAATTGTTTCAGCTCCAGCAGATGTCTCTGAGTTTCTTAAGATGGCTTTCTTTATGTCTCCTTGAAAGATTTCCTTCACAATTGTAACAATTACATGCTTTCCAGCATCTTGTTTTGTTGGCTTTAAATGAAAGCTGAGACTCTGGAGCCTGAAATGAGAGGGTTTTCTGCCTCAGCAGAGCAGTCTTGAGCGCTACCTCTGCTCCAAGGAGCAGAGACTGCTGTGAGGAGCGGCATGAGCAAACCAGCCATGCCATGCATGGAGCACTGACAGTCTGACTGCAAGTGAAAGGTATCTAAGTGCAATGCAGGTGAGAAATTGATGATTTTTTTCAGTACCTGGATTTCTCCAAACAAACGGGATTTCTTTCAGTGAATGGAGGCGTAGAATAAGGAGCAAAGGCCTTGATGGTTATCGACCAGGGAGAGAGAGGAGGTCACTTTCATGGAAACAGAGCTTAAATGCAGTTGTCCCAGCCTCTCACCATCTACTTTCCCATTTCACAGCATCAGCTCCAGAAGACAGCAGCTAAATTCAGGCACCTGCTCACTCTCACACTTTACATGCCCATGTCTAGGTCTTCTAGATCATCCAGAAACAGATCTAAAAAAATCCAAATGCTCAGAGGGAAGTCACCAAGGTGTATCAGAGGAAGCATGCTGGAAATCCTGCTCCTCTCCAGAGCTTAGCCACATATCTCAGGTCTGCCAGCAAGGCCCCTTCAGCCACTGCCATTTGCATAAGCTGGAAGCCTCTCTTCTAGCATGTTTAGGACCTAATGAACCTCTTCTAAGATGCAGGCGAAAGGAGGTGCTGCTGCTGCCCCCCCTTTCCCTGGTACACCAGGAGCCAGTGGGTGATGTGCTCAGCAGGAACGGGGGGAGCGCACGTGCCTTCTCCTCCGCAGAAAAAGCAGCACCTCTTCTCTGCCAGGAGAGAGCCTTGACCAAAAAAGCTCATAGGCAGTTTCATGGGAGGCCAGCACTTTCTCATTGAAACTTGGCCACACAGCACTCCAGTCCAGGGTTAGGTGACCATGTGGTCCCTTGTGCCAGTGACTCCTGTGGCATTTTCCTCTGAGTAATTAACGGGTGAAGTAATGACCTCGCGCCGCACAGCCAAGGGTGTGCTTCCTCATGGGGGGGCAAGACCCATGTCCCAAGAAAAAAACTTGGACAGGGAAGAAGGGATGAGCACACATTTCTGTTACCTTGGAGAGCAAGGGTTTATGCTGCTCTCCACTGGTAGCAGGTGCACCGCTGCCTCTGCACCATCTTCTGAGAGCAAAGGCCACGTGCTGCTTAGGTGGTGCCGGCAGCTCCTGCCCAATCCATCAGCCTGCGCCGGCTGTGCACATCCATGGGCAGAGACCAGGGCACTGGGTGAGTTATTTATGCACTGCCACAAACTTGTGCTGTGCTCTGAGAATGCATAGGTGCTGACCGCTGCTCGGATGAGTTTGCCATGCAAATTAACTATGTAGTGAAGGAAGAGGCTCTCTCGCAGGGAGCACAGGGTGCTGCTTTGGTTACTAGTGATTTCATTGCTCTGCATTTAGAAGCAGTGGGCAAGAACTGCCCCCACTTCCAAAGGGTAGCTGGGGTGCCTGTTAGCTGACGCGTCTTGTCTCTGTATCTGCTATGAATACATCCAGAAAAGCCCAAGTTATGGAAGATATCAGCCACAACACTTACTGCCCCAGAGCAGGGAAGCTGTGGAGCTTGAGTTGCAGGCAGACCTGGTAGGACAACCAAGTGGAAGAAGCAAGGGACATAGTTTTCCATGTCTGGCTGCCCGATGTAACAGAGCCTGGGAGAAAGGCCCAACACAGGTAATGCCACAGAAGAGCCAGCTTAAAGTAGATATATTTAAGCAAGTAACAATTACCCAAAGTGTTAAAGAACTCATTGGTCTCAATAAAAGCAGAGAATGGCCTTTGCTAACACAGAGCCTTTCCTAATCTCCTCAGAAGCTTCCTGAAGGCCTTATCAGATACTTATTGCACATGCAACGTTTGCACCTCCTTTTTCTCTCTTCAGTCTGGCTGGGACCGCAGCATGAGCTGCCTCTGTTTGGTGGGCATTGCAGGAGGCTGTTCACAGGTTTGAGAAGTGAACTAGGTGTCGGCCAATCTCTGAGACGCTGGCACAGCCTGAAATAAATAGAGAAATGAAACACGTTGGTGAGAGAGAAAGGTCTGTGGATGAAACTTGGAAGGCCCCACCCCCGAATCACGGTCTAGTCTTGTATGAGCCATGTGGGGATAGGTTGGCACTTCAGCAGCTCACTCACAGGAGCCCTACTCCTCAATGGCATCTTCAGCCTCAAGGTTAGGCACCGGGCTTTCCACACAAGAAGAGTTAGAAACATGAAAAAAAAGGATCCTTATAACAAGCTGAGCAGGGATCCATCTGATCCAGCCAGAAGTGAAAGGTGGATGGAAAAGAAAACAGGGATTGCTGTCTGTCAAGTGACTGGAGATGGAGATTTGCATTGCCTTTTCATTTGGTCAAATCTGGATGGACTTTCACAGCCCTGCCAGACAGGTCCCAGTCTGCCACTCTTGCCAAGTTCAGTGCCCTTTTGCATGTAAAGAAGTGTGAGAGCCTCCTGGAAAAAAACCTTGTAGGAATCTTTACTAGTTGAAAAAGTAGCCCCAAAAAGCAGCCTACTAAGAAATGCCCAACAGGCTTTCAGTTCCAGTCTCCCAGTCAGCATTGCTTTCCACTTGAGTTCATCGTTGCTGGAGCCTGAAAATCTTTAAAACATAATTTGAAATGGGATAAGACCCTTTGCTGATGTCTGAATACTTCTGCACTGGATCTGCATGTCATACTTGTTCATGTGTGAAACTAGAGTTTGCACTGGGTTGTGCAAATTTGCTGTTCGGTGAGGGGGGTCAAACATGGCAGCTACTGGTAGGAGCAGAAGTGAGAAACACGGAATGAGGAACAACAGTAAAAGCTTGGAGGAGACACAGAGGCATGTGGGATGCAGAGATTTGAACTTGCACCAACAGACTGTGTTCTCTAATACACAGAGAAAAATTCTGCATCCATTTTTTCTGAACTTTCCATGCAGCAAAAAAATTGTTTGCATTTTACACTGGTAAACATTAAACTACTGAAAAACATATGCTGCAATTCCCAGCAAAACAAAAATTCCAACTTCTGCTCAGCTCTGCTTAGGAGTTTTGCATCTCTTTAATTGAGTCAGAAAGCTGCTTTAACCTACTTGCAAGCTTCACTGCTATGGCATCTGAAAAGTCAAGCGGTTTCACAGGAAGCAAAGAATCACCTTAAATGTAGCAACTAGAACCAGCACAGCTCACATGGATTCCCTTTTTGTGACCCATCCATCAGACTTCTGATTTTAGATGGCTTGCGTGCAGAAACCTCTGTATCACCAATTACAAAAAACCTGCAAAACACTTACCAGCTAAGGCCATCGCCAAACGAAACTCATCCTGCAAAATTCTCAAAACGGCTTGAAGACCTTCTTCACCCTGCTCCAACAAAGAAAGCAGTCAGGGTAAAAGGAGCACTGGCACAGAGCAACGCTGCAGGATGCTTGCACTGTGAGAGCTGGGACAGTCCCTTAAGTCCGTGCCAATTCCAGTCTTTCATGCAGATGAATGATTAACATGATATGATGGATGTGCTCAGTTCATCACAGATTAATTTAGATGCTTTTCCTTTTGTGATACATCTGAACAGGGAAAGAAAACAAAGCTGTTTTTCACTTCTGACATTTTCTAGCTGGTTTTTTTCTTAGCTTTCAGTTAACCTCCACCAATGGGCTTGTTTTAAAATGTCAAGCCTTACAATGCTGACAGTATTTTATGAAGTAACGAGAGTTTTATATATGGTACAGCTTTAAAAGCTTCAGTTTACTTGGATGCTGGACTGAATCTTTAAAGATAGTACACTGTTTGTTTTCCTCCAAGCAAGTGACACCAAGAAGCTCAAAATCCAATAAAATGTACATATGATTTTGATCTTATTGTAAAATATTGGAGGATTTTTTCCTTTTTTCTCTTAAATTTTATTTTTATTTCTTGCAATAAAGAATGCTTTGGGCGCAGGCAACATCAGTGCTTGTTCATGCCCTTCCTCCCTTGTATGCTAGCATAATGCCACTGAGATACATCTTTAGGAATACTCTACGGAATAGAATACCAAACCACAGTTGAACTCAAAAAATTCCATCTCCTTTCTGTTTGCATTATGGAAAAAATGCAGGCAGGCAACTCACAGCAACACCCTTTTCATGTTAGGCCCTTTTTCTCTGTTTACTGGCCACAGAAACAGTGCTGGCAACTCTTCCAGGTTTCTCAGAAGATTCAGGTGATTTCTTGCTTAACGCCTAGCTATTGGAATCCACAGCAATCACACCGCTGGACAGGAGTGTCATTTAAAAGATAGGAGATGTTTCTAGACCATAAAAATAAATATTTTTTCTTCTAGAGAAAAGCTGGAAAGCTCCAATCCAGAGGCTAAAAAGCAAAAATTTAGCAAAGCAAACAACTGATATAATTACTTTTTAATTTTAATTTTATTATGTTAACCTTCCGCATCAGAGGCCTAATTCATGACTCTGGATGATAGAAATATGCTAGCAGTTAAGAAGCAGCAAAGCTGGAACTGAGATAGTAGTGGCACGCTCAGGCACCTACAAGACACGGTTGTGCTCAGTCTTGTCCAAAATGTTTCAGACGTCAGTGGGTTGGAGTTCTATATGCATTTCTGAAGAATTCATAACACTGCTATGAAACTGCTGTATCAAACCCATATATTGCTTCCAAGTAAGCTGTCAGCTAATAAAATTGTCAGACTCATCTTCGTGGCAAATAAGGCTGCCTCCAGTTTTCAAAAGCACTGATGATCCTGAGTCCTACAGTATTTTAGCACCAAACTGCAATACCAAGAAATCAGGTGCCACAAAAAAAAAAATGTTATCAGCTTCAAAATCATATTTGAAATTGTAAAATTCAGTGGTATTTTTAAATCACAGAAAATGTCTGGTTTTGATTCAATTTGGGGTGTTTCCACTTAAAATTCAGCAAAACAAAAAAAAATGGGTAAGATTCTTCACTGGTGAAAACTGACTCTATGACTTTTAAATAACAACAACAGAGCGTTGGGCAATATGAGAAGTAGACATACAAACTTAAAGCTTCTTACTCACCTTGTAAGCCAGACCCCATAAAGCTGGTCTTCCAATAAAGACGCATTTTGCTCCCAGTGCCAGTGCTTTTAATACATCACTTCCTTTCCGTATTCCACCATCTAAATAAACTTCGACTCTGCCTTGTACTGCCTCCACAACCTCAACCAGAGCATCAACCTGCAAAGAAACAGCCACTCTCACCTTGAGCTCAGCTTTTGATTCCAAGAGGAGATATTCCAAAAAGATAAGCAGGGATGCCATACTGTAATAGCATATCTTCCCAAAACGAAATGTGACAATGCATCACAAAATAGCTCGGCACCAAAAGCTGTAGAATAAAGTACAGCTCCCTGTCCTGTTTGCCAGATAGTTAATTCCATTTTCCAGTGCTTTGCTAATACTGATATTCTTTGCTAGCACTTCTGATAAGTGAAGAAGTAACATATTCACTTGCTTTCTGAAAGACTTTTGAAATTAATATCTTACTTTCATTTGAGATAATGATGAATGATACCAATGTTTGTAAAAAAGGCTGATGTCAAACTTCTCCCTGCTACTGTCCAAATTGCCTAAACTTACATTTCAATCTAATCCTGGTGACCACCTGTCAAAAGCCTCCTCAAACCCCATAAAGCATCTATGCAGGATTTCATTTGCTATGTAGTACAGTCAACGTATGATTTCATAGAATCATAGAAAGTCCTGGGTTGGAAGGGACCTGCAAGGATCATCGAGTCCAACTCCTGTCCCTGAACAGAACATCCCCAAAATTCACCCATGTCTCTGAGGGCATTGTCCAAGTGCTTCTTGAATATCGCCAGGCTTGGCGCTGTGACTGCCTCCCTGGGGAGCCTGTTCCAGCGCTCCACCACCCTCTGGGGGAAGAACCTTCTCCTAATATCCAACCTAAACCTCCCCTTGCACGTCTTCCTGCCATTCCCTCAGTCACATCATTGGTCACCAGAGAGAAGAGATCAGCACCTGCCCCTCCTCCTCCTCCCCTTGTGAGGAAGCTGCAGACCACCATGAGGTCTGCCCTCAGCCTCCTCTTCTCCAGGCTGAACAGACCAAGAGACTTAAGCCGCTCCCCATACGGTTTCCCCTCTAAACCCTTCTCCAACTTCATGGCCCTCCTCTGGACACTCTAGTAGCCTTATATCCTTAATGTACTGTGGCGCCCAAAACTGCACACAGTACTCGAGGTGAGGCCACCCCAGCGCAGAGCAGAGCGGGACAATCCCCTCCCTCGACCGGCTGCAATGCAGTGCTTGATGCACCCCAGGGCACGGTTGGCCCTTTTGGCTGCCAGGGCACACTTGGCTCATGTTCAACTTGCCGTTGACCAGAGACCCCAGGTCCCTCCCTGCAGGGCTGCCCTCCAGCCTCTCGTTCCCCAGTTTCCTCCAGGCTAAGTCTCCTGATTCCCTAAGGTCTTTTCTGTAGAGCACAGCGCAGTGCCAGGACCGTACCACGCAGAGATGCTGGCTCTGATCCCAAACGCAGTATAATCAGTGGCAGGACATTGCACTAGACCTAATTAACTCTCCTTCGCAGCAAACCCAAAGGTCTCTTTTCTGCAGTCTCCTAAACTCTTTTGCCTTCTTTTCATCTTTTTTAAGTAGAGCAGCTATTAAGCTGCTGAGTAGATTTTTCCAGTTGGTCATAATTTTTTTCAGAATTTCAGACTGAAAACTTTCAGGCTGAAATTTTTCAGGAGCTCACCAAGAGCAAGGACAATAGCTTCTGCTGCCAGGCTTGGTACCAGAGGAGTAGCAGAGCTGAACGAGGTATCTACTGGTTTGTCTGTGTATGTAAAGAAACTTCTAAGGCAGAAGAGCAGTTTAATATGGATGCCTTTTCCATTATTATGTCTTTAGCATTTAGATTTTTTTTTAATCATTATTGTCAGTCTTGACATAGAATAGAAGAGAATTCCCTGGTGCCTGTTTTTATTTTATAGAGGAAAACAGAGAAAAGAAAGTCTGTAAGATACTATGCAATACAGAACTGTAAAAGAAGAACAATTGGAAAAATTGACAGAAGTCAAATTAAAGCAGTTGAAATACACATGCATCCAAACAACACACAATTTCTTTGTACAGATTAAAAAGTGGGGGAATTTTTCTCCAGATAAGTTATCCTTTTTCTGGCTCATGAAAGTCAATAAATTCCCATTTAGACTTGAGTCTGTAAATACGCAAGCAGACCTCTCGCTAAATCCAGCTGCATTGTTTGCGCATGTTTTGGCAGATGTGAACAATGAGAATACATTATGCTCTCATTTGTACATTTTTGGTTCCAGAGCTTCGTTTTATTTTTGCTGCAGTGCGCAAAGAGTACACGTGCACTGCACCAGCTAATGAAGACATAGGCAGAAAACTTTTACTAACTTAGGCCAGTAGTTTACCTGCAGTTACATGGGTTCAGTGCTGCTTACAGAACCTTCCCCAGAAGCTAAGAAAATACTTCAGTGGGTAGCCCATGGCAAGGCATGCATCATACCAGTTGAAAGCTAAAGTACCTCTGCACACATCCACAGCCACGCAACAAACACACAAGTCCACCAGAAGTGTATATACAAAGATAAGCTTAGAGATACCTGGGTTAGCGCAAATGTGCCTACAATAAACACTCATGAGACATTGTTTTCTCACTCACAGTGGCAGGTCCTCCATCCAGTTGCCTTCCACCATGATTGGACACAATAATTCCCTGAACTCCATGTCTCACTGCCAGCTCTGCGTCTTCTTTTGTCAAGATGCCTTTGATGATGATGGGCAGGTGGGTTAGGCTCCGCAGCCAGTAGATATCGTTCCAGGTGACTGAAGGATCCAAGCTGTTGGGTGGCAGTCCGTACTCAGAATGGTCATCTCCCTACAGCCATAGGACAGAAGGAAACCTCATCTGAGCTGTAACAATACAGAGGCCCCCTGTTGTCTTTCCCTGCCCTAGAAGAGATTAATTAAACTTGCTAACAGACATGTTCATCAGCTCTGGAAAGCACATGTCTCCGGAGGAGAATAATTACAATGGGGATAGAGATCAGTGTCTCTAAGGCAGCTGGACTGGCGTTTTGAAGCCAGAACCCAGGCTGGCAGGAGGTCAAGCCAGGACGCTGCAGAACCAGAAGGGGAGAAGATACGCCCTGGGTACAGCAGATGCCAAAGCAGCAGTTACCCGGTGGTTTTTGTCTCATGTGGTACATGCCAGTGCAGTGAATGAAAGGATGGGCTCATTTTACAAACCTCAAAGGCCCCTTCCAAGTTCTTCAGTTTCATGTGGGGAGGAAGGCGGAAACCATTGCGGACATCGTCACGTCTTTTGCCCGTGTAGGGCAGATCCGCGGTGAGGACGAGGGCCTGGAAACCCAAGGCCTCCGCCCGTTGGACCAGCTGCTGGGAAACCGCCCTGTTGCGGTGGATGTAGAGCTGGAACCACCGGAGGCCGCCGGGGGCGGCCGCGGAGATCTCCTCCAGCGTGCAGGTGGAGTATGTGCTGGCAATGTAACAGGTGTTCATCGCTCTGGCCGCTTCAGGAGGTATTGGAAAATAATCAGAACCAAGGTCATTTGAACGGTCCTGCCAGTCACCAGGTACAGAAGTTTTTTACATACAGTTTGTGGAGAGCCTCTGAACTCCTGTTTTACTTATACCCTACCAAACACAGTGCTCTCCCAACTGGCAAATATGCCCCCAGGGTTAAAAATGGCTATATTTCCCATGCACTGTTGCAGGATCATGGTTAAGAAAGCAGGAAAGGGGAAGGTAATTTACCAAGTGGTGCTTTCATTTTGCAACTATTTTTTTTAAAAAGCATGAACTTTATCTTTATGACTCTGCCCTCACAAGAATGCACTGGCAAATGCACTCGGTGTACACAGAAACACACACAGGAAAAAAGATATTTCCACGCGTCAGGTCTCCAAACCCACCACAGGATTTGGGAAGAGAGGTTGTGTTTTTCTCCAGGGGAGACACTGTTCTTACCAGTAACAAGGAATTTACAGGCTGAGTCCCATCCACCACTTTTATCTCCTGTCTAGAGTCCACAGCACTGAGGACCTGTGTGGTCCTTGGTGTACATCAGAAATGTGTCCACAGTCTCTGTCTTAATTTTGCAGCAGCCTCCACATGACTGATCTGATAATAGTGGTAGCTGGAGAAGTAGAGCAATGCCTATACGGCTTCCCACACACTTTGTGCCACCAGACTCAAGTGGGTCATCCACAAAAAGGGGTGTCAGGAAGTGGGAAAGGATATTGCCCTCCAAGCCTGAAGATTTTGCTCAGTCACACTTCAAGTCATCCTAACAGCTTCTGGAGGCTTTTCCACAAACCCCTTTTTGCTACACATGAACAAAGCAGAAGAGTACCTCTGGCTGTGCTTTTCTCTCCATCAGGCCATGCTAGCTGGTGGAAGCCAGTAGGGGCGATTCCTACAGGAAAGCTGATTTCAGCCTCCAGGAGCTTAGTCCTAATGTCCATCACAGATACGTCCCGCAGCATACGGGGCCGGAAATGAATTCTGTAAGGCAATAAAACCCCTTCAGAATCGTAGCTGTTCAGTGGCTTTTCTGAAGTTTCATGGAAACCGGGTTTTCATTTACCTATTGCAATGCAGGAATCTGAGCCAATAAAGAAAACAGCATATAAAAAAGGCTCTTTGTCCTTTCTGTTTGCTTTTAGGGGTCAATCAGTTCAGCCACTTCCATTTTTCGTTAATCCCATGCTCCTGCTCACTGGCCACAGTACATCATTTCTGCATTTCCCACTTTAGCTCACCAGCTCTTGCTCTCCCACTGTCCATCCCACAGATTCCTTCTACTTGCAGCCCAGTCCCAGGTCTCTGCCTTCCACTCCACCACTCACTGTACATTGTACCTGCCCTCACTGTCTGCAGCATGTTCCCCAAATCCCGTACTACTTACACGTAGGCTTCCTACTGTTCACCAAATGCTCCCCATTGCATCTCACTCTATTAGAGCCGCTCATCCCCTTTCATGTCGTATCATGTCATACCATACCATTTGCCTGGACCCTCAGCATCCCTTATGCCTCACACAATCTATGTCATATTCAGCCTAGCATCAGAGCATACAGTGTGTGTCATTCAGGTAAGCGCATTTTGCTTGGGGACCACCTTGAAAGGGCAAGGTGTAAGGAATCTTGCCTTGTGAAGTCCAAATACTTGCACAAAACTTAGTTTAAAGCCTTCCAGTACAACACCCCTCATTTCCTCCTCACGTTACCTTTTATATGCCAGGATGTTTTCGTCTCGGGTGCTACAGTCATCTGCTCCAGCTGCAAAAAAATCCCAAGCAATCTTGGGTAAATACTTTTTAGCATAAGCTTCGAAGTCTGAAAGACACACCATAGCCATTGCCGAGAGAGGCTCTGGGAACCTTAAAGAAAAGAATAACATGGAGCGGAAATTAGATCCCTGAACCATCATTCTCTCCTCCAGGGACAACAATGTCACTTACTGCAAACCTTGGACCCATCTATCTTATAGAGGAGTTGCTGAGAGGTTGTCTCAGTCTATCTTGCTATTCACCCTCTCCCCTAGTATGAGGAAAACTTGCAGATGCAGCCATAAAAGTAGGAAGAAACTTGCATCTCTGTGCCTCTCTTTATTCTGTCTTAATGAACAGAAACCCAAAGAGGACATTTTTGGTCCTTTGCTATTTTAAGACACAGCAGTCGTATAATTCTGTCATAAATTCCATCTTAAAACTAGCTGGGTTATTTGTTCCACTAATTCTCCTCAAAGGTTGGCCCAAAACATCATTTGCTGGATTGCCCCTTAGGATGGCTCCCTGACTGAACAATTAGTTATGGAGTGCAGTGATTAAATGCAAGCTCATAAAGTCTGGAAGCAAGTAAATACGGAGGCTACATCTAACCTGCTCCAGCATGAACGCATTGTAAAACTATGTCCAGACTCTGAGTGCAAGTCACTGTCAAGGCCAGGGCTGTGGAAAAACAAACTATTTTCTACAGATCTTCATTTCTCTTTTGTAACAAATATCTTCTGGGTGTTTGCATTACATACTGCAGCACTGATACGTGCTAAAAAAGGAGCGTACAAAATCTGGGCAAACTATGAGAAAATCCTGGCAAAAACCAAATTCCACAACATGAAACATGGTTCTAAAAACTACCCTCCATCTTTCAGGGAATGGAAGTGACGTTGTGTGACCCAGATGTCTAATCAAACCAACATAAATGCTGCCTAGCAAATGCCTGCACTTACATGCTTTTGAGCCAGCCAGGACTAAAAGCTATGCAAATTAATGTTTTAGCAAACCATGCCCGTGTGCAAGGAAACATGTACAAAACACAGACAAAGTCAATTTGCTAAATCGTTTGTTGCAATTACTTCCTCAGCTCTGATTAAAATAGACGTTTTGCAAGGCATATGAAAACATGAAGTTTTAAAACAGCTGTGGTTTGGGTCTAATTTTTCTAAAGATGTGCAGGAAGAAGTAAATATCCTAGTTTTCAGAATTAGCCTCCCACTGCAGATTAGCAGAGGTTGCAAACTTCACCAAAACCAGTCCCATGTGTCCGCTGTTGTACACTTCTGGCACAGATAAACACATAGGTTATGTACACAGATCCCCACTGTCAAGCTGCAGACATGGATATGTCTCACTGACTGACGTGCCTGTGTATACACTTGAAAATTAGTACTCATCATTCTCTGTTAGCAAAGAGCCAAAGAGAAGGGGCTCACTGGAAGATGAAGGAGAAGTGTGTCTGATTTCTTCAGTATTGTTTTGTCTTCTCTGACAGGCATTAAGTAGCAGGTGGTAAAAGTATCCCAAGCCCTCTCTGTATGCCTTCAAGACATCAAGCAATGCTAATAGCACAAGCCTTTATATGTCATACATTGTGATGTATCGTAAACCACACATCACGACTTCTGCTCTTCCAACCATTAGAAAGGTCAAAGCCAGCAAGCACAAAAAGATAAACCAAGTCCTCTCATGGCAGAATAAATGGGAATTTTAACCCAGGCCCAGTCCTCATTGTCTCCCAATTCAGACCTCCGTTCAGACTTACTTTGGATTTCAAGGAGAGCTGCAGGAGGCGAGATCTTCTCCTTCAAGTTTGCCTGCAAACAGGATGTAGCAGAGGTCTTTTCACTGAGCAGCTGCTGTTTTTTCTGGAGTCAATAAGCAACCACCAGAGATTAAAGCTCAATCCTGCAGTAAACTTTGTACTGTTTGTATAACGCTAAATTTGCTTTGCTATCAGATGATTAAAAGTTCCTTCCAAAAACATGCATCACCTTGTCAGCAACGCGATTGCCTGGGACACAGCACTGGAGCTGTGCTTTTCAGCAGTGGCTGAAGGGAAGCAACAGTATTTCAGAGGTTTTGACTGAATCCCTAAATTGTTGGTAACTTGCTGCTGAATGTGCTACAAATCCCACCAAAATGATGATCCACAGACAGTATGAGTTGTTACAGCCCACAGCTACAGAGCCTTGAATCTTTACTGCCACATGTGGAAGAGACGCTTGTCACTTCCTACAGTATATGAACAAGTAGATTACCCTTTGTCTTCTGCCATTTTTAAAGGACTGTGAGTGCTGTCGTGATCTGGTCACTCTCCCACTGGGCTTGCAGATTCCCTCCTTTGGCTCCCCACCCAGCCATCTCCCAGGAGGACCGTGGGTCCTCTCCCTTTCCTGTGCTTGGAGCTGGTGAGACTTCTCCGTGCTTCCCTCTGTCTCCCCTGCTAAGCTTTACAAACTGGGACTGAGGTACCAACAGATTTATGATATTGACTTGAATTTGCAAGATATGGAAAGCAAACACTGGACAGTTTTATTTGTCTTTTGGTTTTTTAAGCCTTTAGGGTTCATATTTTCAATTTTTCCATGCAAGCATGAGCACTCGAAACTTTGATTTTTTTACTAACTGAAAATTGAGATATTTTTCTCATAAACATGTGCTACCAGGTGCAAAGGGTGAGGCAGGAACTTGTGAAAACATTCCCGAAGTTTTACCAGTATTGTTGCCCTCCCAGCCCAAGCAGCCCAGCTGGGGCAGTGAGTGAGCCAAAGGACCGGGAAAGAGCTGGAAGCTGAACAGAGCTGCAACCTCAGGACCTGGTGTCCAAGAGACTGGTCTGATCCAGGACTGCAGATCTGATGTTCCTGACAGCAGAAATCCTAGGTCGCTGACACCATCTGTGCAGCTGTAGTGAACATCTCTTCTTTTCTTAGATGTATTCACAAGACCCTGCCCAAACTCGACCAGGCATGATCATCTATATCATCGCCTATTGAAGCTTTTTTAAATTCAGCCTTCAGAGCGCATTATTTGCCAACAGCACTGTGAAGCTAGCTTCTGGCATCCGGCTAGAGATACACGTGTCATGAACGAGACAAGGTGTGCACGCTTAGCGTGCCCGTGAGCTCCGCGGTTCACTTTTCTGCCCAGGACAACGCGTGGAGCAGCCAGTCTTCAGGTCACTTGAGAAGAGAAGAGCAAAGTGCCATCCCTATCTGCATGCAACAGAGTGCATCCCTGGGAAGGGCAGGAAAATCCTGCGCTCATTCTCCCTCCGCTAGATGTCAGCTTTGGGTCATATATATCAATCTATGTTGGTAATAACAACCAAAAAAAAAAATCTGTCCTTGATGTCCTGCCAGGCACTATGGCCTTAAAACTGATATGCTCACATCGCAAGAGTACCTGCCAATATGTTTGGAAATCTTAATTCCCTGTGTTCTATTCTTAACATTTTCTGGTGCACAGCATAGCAATAAATGTAGCTACATCTGGTCTGGCCTGATCTTCGTTTCAGCCTACAACTTATCTGCAGGGTCCTCTGTCATATTTCTCATTACGCTGATCTCAGGACGCCCCTATTCTGGGGATGCATATTGCAGCCAACTCACCAAATGATAAAGTTTATGGTTTCATGGTTATCATAATTTTACATGAATTAAAAATAGTCTGTGACTACTGTATTTTGGATCAGGAGAGGGGAAAGATCTCTGCTTTTGTGCTGTGGCTTTTAAGAGACTGTACTTTGTGTCTAGATATATTATCTTCCTCCAGCAATGGACTCAATTCAAAAAAGCAATGACTTCTTGTCCCATAAGTAGTATTTTCTCTGATACTAATTAGACTTCTGATTTAGCTGTCAAACTCTAAAGTTCTAAGGAAATCAAAATTTGCCACAGACGTAATACCTTTTATTAGAGCCCTTGCTATATACTTGAAAAAAGTGACAAGTTTTAAAGTTCTGGAGCTCTTCCGTTGGAGTACAATAAAAGACTTAAAAAGACTCTCTAAAAACTTTGCAGGAAACCTTGCTGCCTTCTTCTGAGAAGTGAAGAAAATAATACAGGAAATGCTCACACATCTGGTCCAGCCTTGCAGGTACAGTGTCGAGCAGTCAACAGCCAAAGCTTCATTTCTGCACATATCTGCACAGCTGGGGTTTTGCAGTTGCTTACTTTTCAATACTAACACGGTCAAAGGCTCGTGAGTCCAAACACAAAGATCCTGTGTAAATCTGTGCTCCAGTTCCCATTACAATCACGATGCTCATTACCCCAGTTGGCTATATTTGTTTGCTTTTCACAGATGGCAAATAGCCATGGGTCAAGCTGATATCTGTCTCACTGATGCATCCACTCGTGGTGGGTTCAGTCTGGGACTTTACAGCACTTCGGTGAAGAATCTGGTGAACTCTAAGCAATGTAAATAACTCGGATCACGTAACAGTTTGCATACAGTCACCACTGGTTTTCCTTATCAGATGTCTTTCTTGGGCACATGCCCCATGTTTGGAAGGAAAACTCTTTCCTTGCTTGTCAGTCATGCAAGAAAGTTTTCCCAAAATCAAATATTTAAATAGCCTTCTCTCTATTATAGGTGGAGATGGCAACAAATCTTATATTTAACATTGCGTAACATTTTCAATTATAAGATCCAGTTTTCAGTTGCTTTTAATTTTGTCATATTTTAATCATTCTAGGCTGAAATTTTCCATCCTTGGTCTCTATGTTGGGCTGAATTTTTTTGGGAACATTTCACTGAAAGCCAGTCAGCAACTTCCAAGAATGAGGTTAGTGAAAAATATGGTAGTTGGCCCATGCTGAAAATGTCTTACAGTGGTTTCACTGCAGTTCAGTACCTCATGCAGGGGCTTGAAATTAGCGGGGGCTGATCCCTGGGGGCATCAGCCTATACTTGCTGGCCATATGAAAATCCAGCCAGATCTGACCTAGCTGTAAATCACTGCTCTGTGTTTGCACATGCTCAGCAGAGCTTGTCTGAAATCCAGATGTTATCTTTACTGAAGACTTGCCTAGTGCAGAGCATGCTTCTGCCCATGGCCAGAGGAACTCGGAAAGCCCCAGATACGAGCAAAGGGCAGAGAGCTGGCTGCCCCCCACTCTCCCACCCCCCCATGCCACCTGTGCTTGGATTCAGCTTTAAACAGCACCGGTGCATAGAAGGAAGAGAAAAATAATGGCTCAAAAGAGGAGCTGCAGGATAGTACCTAGGGACAGGCAGGGCGGGATGTGCAGAGGCAACAAGGTCAGAGACAGAGCAGATGGGAGTAAAACAGGACGGGGACATGCTGGGATGAGGGTACTTCAGGGGGATAGAAGAGTCGAGAGAAGGGGACAAAACTGGGGAAGAGGCAGAAGGGGACAGCCTGTGACACACTGGGCAGAAAGAGTTCTAGGAGAGTACCAAATATTTGGCTGTTCTGTCTGTAACCACCTCTGCCTCCAAAACCCAGAAGAGAGCTTGGTTTATTCTCAGCATTACTTTGCAGAACAGCAAATAGCTTCAGAGCCCTTTGGGAAAACATGTCTCATCTACTCCCAGTGTTAGATTCTCAAAAAGGAAAAGCGTTTCCCACTAGCAGATGACTCCTCTAGCTCGTGCGGCAGGACTCTGTACTGTGTGTCTGGAAGTCCAACCATATAAAGTCTCACATCTCCTGTGCACTGTCACATGTGGTAAAATGTCATTTCTCAGCCTTTCTCTCTGGCTTACCTAATGTGCCAATATGTCATCTAACTACAAGTCTTCCCATAAGGTAGCTGCATCTCACTTCAACATCTGCAGCAGCATTAGAGAAAGAGTCTGAAGCAGATCAGGTCTAACTAGCGTGCATCAGAGAGCACCAAGCAAAGATCTGCTAAACCAGTGACAACAGGGCACAGTGAAATCGCAGGGTGCAAAAGCAGATTGGGTCTGGAAAGAAACACTGAGGCTGGTAATCCACAGCCAGTTAATTGCTGCTTCCAGTCTGTGAAGATTCAGAGCTGTTCTTGAGGCTATCAGCACACTGGTCCTGACCTTGGTGCTCTGCACCCTTGGCTGCAAAATAGAGATGACTTTGTTACTATGTACAGCACCAGTTCAGGACCATTCTTTTTTGGCTGGGCTCTGCAAGAACTAGTGGACTTAGATTGCCTGAAATAAGGCAATCCAAATTCATCAACATGTTCAGAAAACCGTGACTCATGGGGTCCTATCCCAGTTGCCTCACACTGCCACTATGGCCCTGTACATGGAATCTCTTCTTTTTCCTCTACAGAGTTCAGGTCAGAAAAACAATGATCCTCTTCCCTTGCAAGGTGCAGGGGTCCCTTCTGTCCTCTCAGAAGGGAAAGAGAATCAAGCACAGTGGACTTTCCAAATCACAGGCTGGATTTCCAACTTCATCCCAACCCGAGCTGTGGCAGGACCTTTCAGCTGACAGCTCCTTTGGTGTGTGGGAGTCTACCTCTCTACCACACCACATCTGTCTTAGCCTTCCTGGACATGGCAGCTCATAGGTGGACCACAATGTATTCTGCTGTCCATCAGTCTGAATCTTCCTACATCTCTAGATTCTCTCAGTAACCTGAATTTTTGTGGTACCCTTTCTTTCATCTCACCCTTACCCTTTTTCTTCATTCCTCCTTTCCTCCCCCACAAAAAATGGGAGAAACCAGGAGCATGCTTCTGGGTTCTGCTGTGGAAGTCTGTTCCCTTGCGTTTCTTCAAGTGAGGGAGGTCTGGAGTGCTTTGTGGCACCAAAGAGGATGATGCAATGATGCAGTCTTTTCACCAGGTTACCCTTCATAAAGATACTGGAGGCACGGACTCTGACAGACCTCTTCACCAGCAATGCTGGAATCAAGCCCATAGGGTGGGAGGAAAGATCACATCAGGGTTTGACGTAGGAGACTCACTTACTGTTGTGTGAGGAGTCATGGGCTGCAGGTAGCAGGGAGGAAGTGCACAAGCAGGGTCATGGACTGAGCACACAACCATAAAAAAAAGATTTCAGAGGGCAGTTCCAGAGTCATTTAATTATTGCTGGGAAATGCTGAAGGAGGGAGGACAATGACTGTCTGTTCTCAGTATGAAAACATACAGCACTGCTCATCTCAGACACATATCTAAGACTACCATCAAGCAAATAGCTGCACAGATAAAAGTGTGCAAAATAGGGGTAAGGGTGTGAAATGAGCAAGGGAAGAGTCAGGGAAGAAGGGCTGCAGATGCTGTGTTTCCCAGAACACGCTTTGGTCCTCACTAGCTGCTGCCAAAGCTGCCTCCAAAGACACTGAGCTCACCAAGGTGGAGCAGCAGAGGAGCTCAGGCATGACTCAGTTTTGAGTCTCCCCTTTGACTTCCATGGGCGGCTGTCCCTCTTAAAGCCAGGGAGTCAGAGGCAGCTGGATATGACGTTAATCATGATACACCCTTACGTAGGGTTGGCTACAGATTATTTTGTCCATAACCTTATCTGGCCTAATAGGCTAGCTAGGCTTGTGTAGACATCCAGCCTTTCTATTCCTTCTTGTTTTTTAAAATATCATGGTACTGGCAATGAAAGAAGTCATTCACTCAAATCCACAGAGCACAATAAAAAAAGAAACAAGAGGTACTCAGGAGCTGCACCTGCCTGAGATGAAGAGAACTCTGGGCTTGATGTCCCACTTCCATTTTATAAGCTGGGCAAAGTCCTGGCAACTTTCATTTGCAGTGGGAGTGATGCTGCTATCTGACCACTATTTGAGAATCGGTGAGGACTAAGTCTTCGTCTGCCATTGCAAAACCATCACAGAAGAATAGAAAAGTAGGGCTGAGAGGAGGCCAGAGAGGCCACCTAGTCTGCTCATCTTCCTGAAATCAGAATCAGCTATACCTGTGCCGATCTCCATTCATGGAGATCCCACATCCTCCAAAGAAGACCAGTTTCATTGACTTACTACCCTCAAAACAAGGAAAATTTACAGATGTTTCACCTGGATCGCACTTCCCATACTTTAAGCTATTATCCACCTGTAGTGGACACAGAAGAAGATTCGCTCCTGTTCTCTTTATGTCTATCTTTAAAATATTTAAAGATCATTGCTGGGCCACCCCCTCCATTGTCTCTTTTCTAAATCAAACTATGCAAATTCCTTTGGCCTTTCCTCATGAGCCATGTTTTCTAGACTTGTGGCCATCCCCAATTCTCTCCTCTGACTCTCCAGCTGTTCCACAATCTCTCTTAATTAAAGCACCAGAAACTGAATATGATCCCTCAGCTGAGTCCTCTCCTGCCCTTATCTGGAACAGAGCAGAAAGAATATGCCAATACTCCTGTTTATTCAGCTGTGATGATAGAAGAGCATTTTTGTGTTCATTTCTCAGCAGTATGTTCCTTACTCATTTCTTCAGATGTGCCATTCAATCCTGAGATAAAGAAAGGAGCCAAACCCTTTTGTTCGTCTCTTCCAGACAAAGTAGTCTCATCTCTTTTCCAACTAGGATAACAGGTCAGGCTAAGGATACTAGAAGTCTCAAACCCCAGAGATCAACCACTGAGCAAAGAACTCTCATTTTTTGCTGAAAATGTTGAGAGGAAATAGATGTCATAAAAAGACTCCATCCCAAATACACAACAGAGACACGCTAATACGGCCAGGATGTCTCCCTGGAGAAAGAGAGACAGAGAAAACCTGATATAATATATGATATGAAGGAGGCCTTTGAACAACAGTGTCAAGAACAGTCTGTTATCCTGAAAGATCCACCTCAGCCTTGAGATTTCGTGGTGATGGAAGGGCAGAAAATAGAGGAGATTTTCATGACTCTCAGTCTGAATAAGAATGTGCACTCAAAACCATAACTGAGGGGCTCCTTTTAGATTTGAGACTGAATTAGTATTTAATCCGAGCCTAGGACTCTGGAATACCAGAACTGATGCCTTCAGGAAAGTAAAACCATACTAGTGCCTTGGAAGTTGGCTTGTCTATTATTGTTAATGTCTAGACTCCCAGTACAGCTTGAGTCCTCTCATGAAAGCAGAGGACCTGCTCTTGTGAGGCCACAGAGTGGGATCACAGCACTGCCCCAGTCCCAACGATCCCAAGGTTTACCCACTTTGGAGGTAGTCCTCTGGCTGACACTAAGTCTAAAAGTCTAACTAGGAGTCTAAGTCTAACTAAGACAGCAGGGAAGCAGCTGAGTTGAGGCAGCATGACCCAGTTTGCACATTGATCTGCAGCAACCTTCCACTGAGAGGTTTCTCTGTCTTGCAGCAGCACTTTTCAGCTCGGGACACACTGCAGCCTCCATATTCCTCCCTGCAGTGCTACGCTCTAGCTCATGCACAGCTCATGATTGATAGTTCAAGGCAGATGTCTGTCCTAATAAAACTGCATCCTAGCTTTTCCAGACTATTTCTCCAGTTTGTCAAGGTCATCTAAAGTAATTGCAGCCCCTCCCAGTTCAATGTAATGTGGAAATATAATAAATATATTCTCTATTCTGTCATCCATTGATTAATTAAAATGTTAGCAATAGAGACCTCAAGCTAACAGTGAACTATCAAGAGCTACTCTCTGAATATACTTTTCCACCAATATTGCACTCACCTGCTAAACATTGTACATAGCTAATGTTTCCCTAGCTTGCTTCTGAGACGCTCATGTAAGACAATGTTCAAAGCCTGACTAAAGTTAAGATACATTTTTCTGCTGTTCTTCCTTATCCACAAGTCTTATCTCGGAAGCATATTAGATTGGTTTGGTATGATTTGTTCTTGTTAAATCCATACTGGTTGCCACTCACCTTGTAGTCAACTTCTGGAGGCTCAATGATTGCTTCCCCTGTCCCCTCATTATTTAAAAAAATAGTAAGAGGCAACACATTTATCTCTGTGCTCCATGATTCCTCAAAGATAACAGCTAATAGTTCTGGCATTGCTTCAGACAATCCTCCCAGCATCCTAGCAGGAATTTCATCAAGTCCAGCTGATTTGAAAACATCCAACATATCTAATTCTTTACCATGATATTTCTTGGTCTTGCAGCAAATTGAAAACATTCTCAGACATTCTTAGCAAAATGAAGGCCCTAGACAGTCATTTTGAAATGAAAATATTCCCTTACCGGCTGAAAAAAACAAGTAGTTGGGGAAAGCCGATAGGTGTGGAAAGCCCAGGCTCAGCATGAGACCCTTATGAGGAAAAAAAACGGGAAAGTTCTGAATCCTGAAGGAAAGCACAATCCAGAGGATGCAAGTAATCCAGGAGGGAAAGGGAAACAAACACACTGGGTTTTATACACAGTGCCAATAAAGAACCAAAGTAGTGGTACACTCAGTTCTACACAATGTTTGAAATCTAAAAAATAAGATGAGGAACCAGAATTTCTGATCCAAAACGCAGACGCTGATACACCAGACATACTGGAAACCTGGGGAGAAGGCAGCAGTCAATGGGACACTAAAACCAGAATATAAAGTGCATAGTAAAGACAAACTGTGCCAGAGGCAGAGCTGTGCACTGCCTTATTGACAGCTTAGCACCAAATAGAATTTACAAGCACACCAACTCAATGAGTAACATAAAGTCTGTACAGGTTGAAATTCCAGGCCTAAATAGGAAGAATATAGTTATGACAGATAATGTTACTGATCCAGGATAGCAAAATGCTTTGAATTCGATAAGCTGAAAGAGATCAGAGAGGCGGTGTGGGCAGGAAAAACAGTAGTAATGGGAGACTTCAACTGCCCTCCTGTAGATCAAAAAATATCATGCCGGGACATGAAACAGAGATGACATTTTGGGGCTCTGTCAGCAATTATTCCATGGAGCAGCTGGTTAGAGAGCCCACAGGAGCAAATGCGGTCCTCAGCTTTGTGGCTCTAGCCCTTCCAGTGGAAGCCCCACTCTGTGACAGTCACCACAGAGGACTCGGCTTCACCAGCTCTACAGGAGCACCACAGGCCAAATACGCCACTGCCATTGTCCTCAGTTTCAAGACAAGCTATGCAGAAACAAGGAGGCTTGTTAAAAAGAAGCTAGAAAGGTCAGCAAAGAGAAATCCTAACAGGCAGCATGGAAACTTCTGAAGAACACCAGACTGGAAGCACAACACCGCTGCGTATGACCTATTGAGAAAGGCTGGAGAATGGATTAAAGGAGGCCAGCACGCATAAAAAACCAAGTAAGTAAGTTTATTAGCAGTAAGCAGGCATTTTTCAAAAAGATGCCTATTGTATCCAAACCAATAAAACGAAATGAATAGTGTAGTCAGGCAGATTAAAAGCAAAATCCTAATTAGGAAAGCTAAAAAACCATTTGAGGAGAACTAGCTAAAGGAATCAAAACTATTACTAGGTCCTTCATCAAAAATGTCAGGGGCAAAAAATCTGCTATGGACTCTGCATGGCCAGCTGGTGATAAGGCAAAACTCAGAGACAATGAAGCCATTCTGCATTGCTGTTCACTGGGGTAAGTTTTCATAAGGGGAGAAAAGGCAGAGGATATATCTGAAATCAAAATAATTGCGGATGAGATTGTGTTTCAAACAGACACAGTGAAAACCAGCAAATTGCTGGAGCCAGATGGTACCTAGCAGAAATCAAGGATGGAAACATTAAATTCCTAATCACAGTGTGCAACCTCCCACTTGAAAACTCCTCAGGACCTGATGACTGGAAGGTAGCCAATCTTTAAAACAGGTCCAGGGGAGGCATCCAGGGAAACACAGGTCTTATGCTTCATACTATTTCTTAAGCCTGGAAAGGGGAGCAGCACAGCTCCAGGAGACCAGGGTGTGTATGTGTGAGAGGGGAAGTTCTGCTCTTGACAAATCACTAGCACTCATTAGAGCATTCGCTGATACGTGAAGAAATAGGATATACTTCAAAAGAGTCAAAATTACTTGTGTAAAGAGAAGTCTTGTCTGAGAGGCTTCCTTGATCATCTCTGAAAGGATCAGCTGCAGACAGGTGAAGATGGCCCTGTAGATAGAATATGCCTTGAAAAGTCCCTCACTGAAGGCTGCTAAGTACACTAAGCAGACAAAATATAAGAAGGAAATATCCTGAAAAAGAATTAATTGAAATAAAGGAAATAGAGGGTAGAGATAAACAGTCATTTTCAGAACAGATGGATGTCACCAGAGGAGTTGCACAAGGGTCTGTGCTGGGTCTTATGTTCAACATACTCAGAAATGACCTGCAGAAGAGCGTGAGCTGTCAGGTGACCTGAGCTGATGGTACAAAGATATCCAAGTTAATGAGGATTAAGGCATACTGTGAAGGATGGTGGAGGGATGTAAGTGTGACTGAGTAATGAATGAATAAATTGGCAGGTGAAAATCAACGCAGATAAATACAAAACAACGCACATGAGGAAAAGTTGCCATTCCTCATACCAATTGATGACCTCATGCTGACCATTGCCACTAAGGAATGAAACATGAGGATATAATTCCATGAGGACATTAGCTCAGTGCTCAGGAGCAAGTAAAAAGCAAATCAGAAGTTAGGAGTTGCTAGGAAAACACCGGACAACAAAACAGAGAATAATATCATGCCCATGTATAAGCCCATGGTTAACCCCAAACTTGAATCTGTGTGCAATTCTGTTGTTGCCATCTCAAAAAAGATACAATGGAACTGGAAAACATTCAAAGAATGGCTACAAGGATGATCAAAAGCATGGGATGACTTCTGTAGGAGGAATGACTCAGAAGACTGGAACTTTTCTGCCTGGAAAAGAAAAGGCATATGAGAGACTTCTGCAAAAGTCTGAATGAAATGGTGATGCATGACGATAGACTGTCTCTTCCAACTCAGGAACTAGGGACAACAAAATGAAGCTAGCAGAAACCAGGTTAAAAACCAACAAAGGAAAGTGAGTTTTCATACAAGTAATAAAATTGTGGAATACTTTGCCTAAGGATGTTATGGATATGAAAAACATACATGGGTTCAAGGAGAGACTAGGCAAATGTTTGGAAGTGCACTACATCAAAGGATATTAAAGAAAAAGCATCAGGATCAGGAGATCTCTGGAGCTAAATTTGTTTGGCAGTTAGGAGAGTGTCATTAACGCCTCACCTGTTCTTACCCTTCTAAAGGCACCTGCTATGGTCATTGTTGCAGAGAGAAGCTACCAGGCTACAAGGATCCTCAATCAAAACAGGAGAGCAGTTTTCATGCACCTCTTTCTTACACAGCCCTTTGAGTGACCAGTCTAGGGTATGCACTATAGCTACATTCAGACCAGGAGCAATAAACAGTACAAGGGGCATCTTCTACCTTATCTACGCATTATCAAAGGCCCCCTTATACCCAGCCTCTTCACTGTGCCTTCATAGTCCAAGCATGCAGTAGAAGGCCCTGAGCCGTCTTGTCCCTAAATAGACTTTCAAACGCCTCTATTCTACATTTTTAAATAAAGGGAAAGATAAACATTCTTTTTAAACACGAGCTGCCCATCTAGTTCCTTAAATAATGACAAATACTGTAACAGTTTATAGCACATGTATCTAGGCACAACCACATTTCTTTGTTAAGCCTGCACTAGGATGATTTCTGTTGTTCAGTCTGCATTTCTCATTCAATTTCATCTGATCATGCCAAGGTGTCACCAATGCGGTTCCAGTCCTAGGCTCCCTTCTACTTTACCATACATCTCCTTCTTGATCCAAATCTTCCTCTTCTCTTCATATTTATGCATAGTGTTTATGCAAAAAACTTGGCTGTCAAATATGTATACTTTCATACTATCCCACAATGTTAAATTATCAGCCCTGACAGAACAGAATGAAGTCCTTGGGTTTAGTTTGTTTGGTTGAATTGATTTGCTCCATTGAAATAGGGCATGAATTGCTCCATTTGGCCGACTCTCCTACTAGATTATTAAAGAACTCTTTAGAATGTAGTATCTACTACAATGAGAAATTTGAATGACTGCAGCATTTCCAGTGTGGTTTTGATTTTTTTACATGCACCATTTATTTCTCATCATTTTATTTTAGGGCAAACGAAAGCTTGGGAAAAAAAATAAGCAATCAGTCTTCCTTAATTAAGGGATATCATTCCCTCTGGTGAATTTGTGGAGAGTAGGAACAGAATAAATTTCTTTTCATTTCCTCGCTGGGAATATTAAATGCAATGCAGCTAATTTGTCTGTGAATTAAACTTCCAGCTTTTTTTAGCTCTTCAGTGCTGCTCTTATCTTTTATTATACTGTAGCAGGGGAAGATGCTATGGTAGCTGAGGTATAGTGAAGGGAAAAATCTTTGTATTCTGGTTACTTTTTCTGGTATTGAATTTCTCTAACAAAGACAGGTATATACAGAAAATAATAAATGTAGTCGCTTTAGGAAACAATTTCTTATCAGTCTTCTCAGCCTATTGAAAAAAATAATTCTCCCTTAGGCAGCCAAACTTAAGATTAGTTGTCTGACAGGAATTCTTATATTTCTAAGGTAGTATTGTTCCTCAATTTACAAGACTTCAAGCATGACATTTCTGCTGTCTATAGCAGTAGCTTTAAAACCAGCCTCTCTGAACGCATTTCCAGGCAGGTCTGGAGCTTGGGCAAGGTTTGTGTGAGGGGGCTGCTCGGGGCAGGTGTCGGTGGCTGTGAAAGGTATCCTCAGGCTGGTCTGAAGGACACCAGAGCTTTGCTGAGCCTACATTCCCGCCAGCACCTCCAGCCCTGTTCCCTCCAGAAGCAATGGCAGTACTGTCCCTGATGAAAAGGATTATTTCTTTAGAGCAAAAAAACTTAAAGAATAAAGAGGTTTTAACCTATCTACTTGCAGGTTAGAACCCACTGACAGTCCCGTACATTCATCTTCTCTGCCTTCCCCTGCTCCGAGGGCTTTTTAACTGTTCAATGTCTTTTCCAGCTGTGTCGCTTTTGAAGCTCGAAATTCGGCTGTCGCCCTGTTAGTTTGGAGACTGGTTGGAAACGTTGCTTACTTGTTGGCTACTGCATTGCTCTCCTGCTTACTTTTCCTCCAGCAAGGCCAATTCTTTCCCCAGTGAAAGCATTATAATCTCAAGTATAGTAAATCATCTCAATAATAATGTCACCATAAAATTATTATATCTCATTATTCTTAATTAATTTGCAGTGTTTCCACATTTTTCCCCAAGCTCCATGCTGGAGAGAAGAGGATATACAGCCTTTCTCAGAGAAGAATTAAGGATGCACTCCAAGAAAGACCCTAGGGTAAATTTTAGTTTAAACCAAGATCCATTTTTGTCCCTAATGTCCCATGTTTGGACTGTATTTTACAAGTGGCAGAGTGGACATTTAACATGTTCATGCCAAGTTTAGCAACTCTTTGACTGTTACTGAACAAAAAAAATAAGACTGAATACATTTGTTACATTTACATATGAATTGATCCTGTAAAAAATTTCTTGCCCTATTTAATGTAAGGGCTCACTAAAAACTATCTTGATAGGGAACCTGGTATTTCTGTAAGCAGCCCTTCTATGATCTGCTGTTCCACTTTTCCATTATACCTACACCTGCCTGCTAAACAGCTAATCAAATAGACTATGCCGATAAATATGTATTTATTTATTATATTTTATGTTTGTAGTTCTGCCTGAGCTACAGTTCTCCTTTACAAGCTTTCTTAAATGGCTGAGGAAAGCAAAGACTTTGTGGCTAGGAAAAGCCTGCGGAGCATAGGTTGTGATTTCCACACTCTCCTCGGACACCAGCAGGCTAGGTGACCTTGAGCAATTCACTTCTCAGGATGTTCTTTCACTTGGGACTTCTATTTTTATCAAGGGACAATGTCCTGCAGGATGTGCTATTTATGCCATCCAAAGAATGGTGTAGGACACTTGACAGAATGCAGTTACCATATATTGGCAAGTAGTTGCCTGCTTATTTAATTTTAATTTTAATTTTCTCTCCTTATCTCTAGAAATTTTTACATATATCCTCCTGGCTGGCCTGTCCTAGACCGAGGTGAAAACTGATGCAGTACTGGTGGACGGTTTGCTGATAAAGCAGAGAGAGCACAGATCTATCCTCGTCCTTTTCCGCTCCTGTGCACTCTTCAGGTGTCTCACAAGATACCAGATGAGGGTGATCTGGGTAATGTGGGGTAAAGCATGCTGTTGTTTCCTGGCAAGATGCATTCAACAAGCAGTGGTGTGAAGCTGCATCTCCACAACTAGCCTCTTCACCTGTGGAGTCCATCAGACATTTTCTTTGCTCTACCTGCTCTTCTCAAAGTGTCCACATTCAAGGTCTCAGTCCTTACAGCTGTATCCTCTGCACCCTGAGTCCACCATCCCAGAAAAAATCCTGGGAACTACTGGGCAGAGTCATGTCAACAAGGCCTCGTCCTCAACTGAAAACAGCTCCTAATGCCTCGTGAAAAATTAGGAAGAAAATGCCTTTTTGTATTTTAGAGAAAACGAAGAACGAATGAAGGGTAAGGCCGATAAGTAGTGTCCTGCTTTGGAGGAACTACTTGAAATGGAAGTTTGAATGCATCTTATGTGGCTTAACATCTGGTAGGGTGGAAAACCCAGTGACAGCTTTGGATCTAGGTCTGAATAACATTTGCATGTATTTGGCTCAAATGTATTGCATATATTTGATCCTGTTTGGCTCTATGGCTTAGACCAGAGGAAGAACCAAAAAAACAGAAAAAAAAAAAGAAAAAAAATGAAGCCTGTGTCTATTCTCTGGTATGTTCAGCACAATTAAAGTAGCTGTCTTATCCTTTTATAAAAAACATACATGCATTTGAAGTCCTTTTCTCCACCTATCCCTTCCTCAAAGAGGCAGGGTCTGGGTTTATCATTTCCTGCTACAAGCAGGCCTATGACACAGGAACAGGGGTTCAAAAATTCTGTTCAGAAAATAAAATAAAAATGCTTTAAGCAATCTACCCTCCACTCATTACAAGGAATCCATATGCTCTGAGATACGAAGCCAGCCTCTTCCCTTTTCTGATTCACACAGAGGAGGTACACAGCAACAGAGCACTTAAATATAGTGAACACAGAAGTAAAAGGCATGCGGGCAACAGTGGACAGCTAGAGCCCCAAATATCTTTTGTGAAAACACATATGAACAACATCAAGGTTACAGCAGAGCAGTTAATACTGGCACAAGCCTACTCCCAGAGTTTGTAACTCCCTTAGGCTTAGATCCCTTCCATTTCCACAGCTTGACAGTATGAGGACAACTGATGCTGGAAGAATATGGGCTCAGTATGTCAGCCCAGCAAAAGGAGATGAATAAGTATCATACAGATGGTGTGTGCTCAGAGGAGGGGACAGGATGGAGACACTCTCCTTATAGCTGGTCCAAAATTTAATCATCTGTGCACCTGGCTTCAGACAAAGTCAGAGCAGAGATGTGGTTTTAGTTAGGGATGTAAGCTGCATCACAAAGGCAGAACATCTATTAGTTAATGGCTAGTATCAGTTTTCATGCCTTTTAAGGCCATAAATACTTTAAATATCAAGGCCTTTTTCTTTCATGTGTGTATCTATTTCTCTTAAGTGCATTCCACTGCCGTCTGTCCCCTTCTCCTCTGCTCTGCTCTGCAAATATTAGACAAGATTTTGTCCAAGCCCTCAGTCATGGAAGGTGTTCCTGGCTCACCACAGGTCATTTCAGATTAATCCATAATTATTTCATAATTCCTATTACCTTTGAGAGAGGACTTCACATTAGAAGACTGGGCACTCAGTCTCACAAAGATGTTGGAAAATATGACTCACAACAGGGATCAAGCACTGCTCTAGGAGATATGGATTAATTCAAGAAAGGCAGTGTGAAGCTGTAGCAGAGTTAATACTCCACCTGCCTATAGGTGCCTGGGACTGATACAGAAGCACAAAAGCAGGCCTGTCTGACATGGTCAGAGCAGCTTCTGCGAGCCTCCAAAATGCAGGGTGGAATCTGATATCCGTGTCCGTTTGATATGGAGAGTTACTGTTTGATTTGCCAGATGTGCTCTCCCCCATTCCACTCACCCATCATCTCATTTCCTCTCCATCAGTGACTGTGGTATTTGGAGTGTGTTTCTACATATGAGGGCTTTCTTATTTGGTTCTGTGCAGGTTTTACCAGTAAGGCATACTGTTACTTTGCCCCTATGATGGGGAATACACTGTTCTCCCCTCTGCCTTCCTCAACTTTGTTCTTTTTCCACTCCCCAGTCAGCTGGCATGACAAGGATAAATAGACTTGCCTCCTCTTCTATGTATTTTTTCCACTTCAGAGAAAGTGCCTGCTCTTTGCATTCATTAGACATCAATATTAGTTAGTGATGTCTTTTTCCGCTGTCACATACAATAGACATCTCCAAGTGAGGAGGCTGACAGCACAGGAGAATCGTACCGTGATGAAGAGAAACAGTGTCTGTGAATTTACCCCTTGAGAGAACTGTCCACGGGGTAGACAAGCTCTGGGGATATGTCCGAATCCCCTGAATTCCCCCGAGAAATACTCATGCAATTAATTTGGAATAGATAATTCCGGCTCCTCCAGCTTAAGTTTTTGTTTTAATAATGCCAGATGTTAGTTAAACTAGCAGACTTTGTGGTTGCAGAAGTAACAATAGGACCTAAATAGTAGCTAAATCCTGGCTGGAGGATGTTGGCATCAGTCAGATGGTGAAGGGACTGAACAATTTTAGGGATAGCGGAGAGGCAGCTCCAGTACTTTTATTCTACGTGTGGCATACAAAGATGAATAACCCTGTTTTAACCTCTGGCATCATCTGGTGGCAACAGAACATGACAGAAACTCAAGTGTTTGCACCATATGAAGCTTATCTGTCTTTAACATGCTTTTTTTGAGTGCATACTTTGTAAGTTTTGTCATTTTCTGGGAGTAAAAGCCTTCCTGTGGAATTGGTCATATATTCACATTCATCTGCGTATGTGATGTGGGTCGTCTGTCTCTGATGGTTAAGTGGTCAGATTCTCTGTTTAGGCATTTCAGCATTGTGACTCTTCTGCATTATGATCACTAGCAGCATGAAAAATCTCTACTTTTAGCAAGGTTAATGAATACGTAACTTTGTAATCACTTGTCTGCTGCTGAGGCTTATGTTTCCAAAACTAGATTAACTCCACAACTTTCATAGTCATATGTTTGGAGGTGCTTAGCTAAACTGGCTTCTTTAGATACATTAATTGTTGCTTTCACGTTGTCCTTTAAGAACAATCTGTTAGACCTCAAGCAGCTGGGGTCCAGATTGGAAAGAAGATGCCTACAGCAACTGAATATGTCATTTAACATTGAAAGCTTCACAGAAGGTGTTAAAGGGAGCTGGCATGCAAGCTATGCAAGGGACATAGGGATTCAATCACACGCTGTGCAATTTCAGACAAGCCAATTGGAAAGAAAGAATGAAGTGAAATTTGTGCTATTATCTAGGAATGGTCCAAAACACTTTGAAGTCAATGGAAAGATTTTCACTGACTTCCAGAGCTCTGGATCAGGTCCTGGCCTGGATAGTCTTATACAGAATGACAGGGAACTTTCCTCTCCAGGAATTCCTTTCAAGGGACATTGCATTAAATGGCCTTTACTAGCTGTCAGGGTCAGTGTATCTTTAGATAATGAAATGGAAAATGTTTGGATCTTCATGGCAACTTCAGCTGTTGTCCACTAAGCAATTCAAATCTAGACACCTACACTGAGATGTATACATCTATATTTAACATCTATATAACTGAGGTCAGACATGCAGAGAGGACAAGCTCTTAGTGCTTGCCATTGAAGTTCATGACAACTGTGGGTGATAATCAGATCTGAAAAACTGGTCTCTTGCTGAGGTGCCTAAATACAGATTAATCAGAGGGATACATCCAGGAGGAGACTCTGTATTTAACAATGGATACCCATGTTTTTTCACAAACACACCTTTGTTCTTATGCAAATGTCTGCAATCAAAGACCAACCATTCCACAAACATCCTTAGGGACTATATACTAAAGGGCATCATAGCTGCAGTCAAATGAGCCAGCTGTTTGGAATTTGAATAAATGGGATTTTCCCAACATTTGAATATTCCTCATATAGAATTTACTTAATCATTTCTATATATGTGTGTGTGTGTGCGCGCGCGCGCGTCAGCCTTACCAAAGCCATCGTAATTTTTGTTCCTTTTCACTGGATTCTTCCAATTTGTCAATAACTGCCTAGTAATAAGGCAGCTATAACCAAACACAAGAGGCAGATGCTCAGCTGGTGTTAATTGGCACAGCTCCATGGACTTCAAAGTCCCTGAAACTTTCAGGTGTGGTCGCACCAGGCATGTAGAGAGGGGGTTTATTATCATGTTCTCTGATGTGGTACCTTTGTGTATGCGGCCCAAACTGCATCGCTGACACATTGCAAACTCATGTCTGATTTACCGTCCACTCTCAAATTTAGGTCTCTTTCAGCCTACCTATTTCCATGGCTCCCTTGGTGAATAATGTGGTTTAGATCATTTTCCCCATATGCATTAGTTTATATTTTTTCCCAAGAAGGATTTCATTTTGTCACCCAGTGACCTAGTTTCTGATTCTTTGGCTTCTCCAGTTTTGCTCTATTCACATCACTCCGAGGTACCCTCCTGCCTGCAGACACAAGGAAGTTGAGGCTTACCCGCTTTTCCATTATGAAAAAGCTAGAAAACATCAAAATTATTACCCGGTATGCAATGTGTTCTGCAAACTTCTGGAGAGCTATTGATTGTAAGCTGCTTTTCAGGCAGTTTTCAGCTTGCCTGTTATTGACTAAACATTTTAAGTTGTGCTACTAAAACCAAAGGCCCAAGTCTAGAGCTACAACATGATCGACACAGCCCTAAAAATAACACAGGGCAAAGCAGCTTAGCACCGTGGTACCTTCGCAGCAAAGCATTCTCAGCACTTCACAATCTGGCTGCCAGGCCAGTGCCTCCTAAAATCTAAAACTGCTTGAAGGCTGCCCTGATTCATCTCACTGACCTCAGGCAGGTGGAAGCCAGACACAGTGGGGACGGGAAGAAAGCGAAGGTGACATGCCTGCATTGGAGATCTGGAGGAGGGATAAAATAGGAGGCGGTGCAGCTGGCTTGCTGCAGTGCAGGACAGGAAGGGGGGTGCTCAGGGGGCTATGTAAGGCACATTTGAAGCTAGCTCTGTGCCAAAGATCGCATGTCGGACCTGCTCCACCTACTGCTCTCCCTCTTCCCATTCGTCTCACTCACTACTAAAACCTATTTAAAAAACTTTTGTCTGACAAAGTCTACCTGCTTTCTCTTCATGCTTCCATGACATAGATCCTGCTGCTTACTTATCCCTTGGCAGGTGCGATCGGACACACAGGATCAGGGCTCAGAGGTTTAGGCAGTCAAATGATGCACGCACTGTGGGATCGCGGGGATGGATGCAGCTGCAGTAGAAGGCAAGAGCAGAAGCACATAAAGTTTGCCAGGAGCTTTTTGGTCATAAGGGGGCATACCCCAAACTGCAAAGCATGGCCACAGCTCCTCTCCCAGTCTGAATCCATATACCAGTCTGGTGCGTCTGGACCATAAAATCACAGAGGTTGTGGTGCTGCACCACAAATGACTGGCATACGGAGGACTCACGAGTAAATATTTTTAAACAGAATAGAAATTAAACATGTCGGACACTTTCTTTGTTTTTAATAACATTATAATTGCTTTCCTCAGGTTTTCAGTATTGTCTCTGCTGTTATGAATCATGCATAAAAACTACATTTGCAAATGGAATGGAAACTTGTGTGTCAAAAAAGCACAGCCTATATCTACTCTAGTATCTACCCTAAATATTAAACAGCCAGGCCCACAGAGTAAAACTGGTGCTCTATCACCTCCCTGTTAAGTCATTGCAACTGCCTCTTGGTACAACCTCGGTGTTGAAACCTGTAGCGGAAGGCAAGACGAAGGGACCTTCTTTTCTGAGAAGGGACCACACAGTGTACGGGGAGGCTGTAGTCCTCCCGGGTCGGGGAAGCATTGCGAGGGAACGATGTGGAAGGCAGAGACAAGGTGGCAGTTCCTAAGTACAGCAGTAAGGGCAGAAGAGCTGGCAAAGTGTGGGGGAGCCAGCTGGGAAGGTCAAGCTGATGAGACTGAGACAGGGCAGAACTCCGTGGTACTTTTATACTGCATAAGGGGCCCGACAGCAGGTTATGGCCAAACTGCACTTGGAAGTTCAGCACTCCTTGCTCTTGCTTTTACACCTATCGCAGATCTATGCCCTGGGTCAATCTGTTGTGTTCTTGCAATTGAATCCCCTTGTACTAATGCATAGTACGTTGCCCTTTACTGGACTGTATTTCCTGGTGAGCACATCTGAAATATCCATGGACAAAACTGAAGCCACTAATTCACAGTAACAGGATCCATATTTCCCTATAGTCTCATTCAGTTTCTGCTACTGTCTTGATAGGTGGCTTCTTCTACCATGAGAGTGACTGCTTGCACGATTTTAACATTAATTCATGCTCAAGAACCTCTTTGTTGAACGTTTACCTGGATGGCCTTTTTAAAGCATCACCAGCAGCAATCTCCTCTTCCCATCTCCCGCCTCAGAAGTGCAGTGTCCTCCCAAAGGCTTTTGGGTGCCCAGATATCCAACCCGAGAATTATTCACGCCATTTTTCCTTTCCTGGGTTTCCCCAGATGCTCGTGGTGGTTTCCGCTTTTATCAGATCACACAAGACTTCTGACTCGCCAATCAGAACACTCACAATTTCTGGCCAGCCAATCAGAATATACATGACCTTTGACTGGCCTATCAGAACACACATACATAGCTTCCAGCTAGCCAATCAGAAAGTGTGTCCTGGATAGCCACGCCCCATTGGTCGGTGGCTCACCGGAGTGGCCCAGGATGGCGCTCAGCCCCCAGGTTTTGCCCCAGGGACAGGGTAGGGCAGGAAAACTCCCCCAAATTTTAATTTGAGATAACTGAAATGTTTTCTTTAGGTGCTTTCTCTAGGAGATGGTTTGCTTTCAAGCTGAAATATTTCATTTCATTAATGCAAACTTGCTGGTGTGTATTTTATTAAAAGATAAAGCTTATTATTATGCTTTTATTAAAACATTGTATTAAATAAAACAGTCTAATAATAGAAATTTCCAAGTGAACAAATCAAAACCTTATGGCATGTTACACCAATGAAACTAATGAGGCCATTCACACTTTTATGTAGTGGAAATATAATTAGAAAAATCAGCCTAGGAAATTATTTTAGCTAGCTCCAATGACATAAGCATGCACTAAATACAAAAATGATACTAAAAAATTCTACATAGAGTGTAGAAAAACAGGAAATAGTAGATTATGTAAATACATTTCTGATGCTTGAGGTGGGTAGGAAAGGTAGCATTCACATGAAAAAAAGAAAAAAAGTCTTATATAATTAAAGGGTGTATGAAGCATAAGCAAAAGGCTGTGGATGAGTAACCTCAGCTGTGTTACTCAGTGTTCTCTGCCTGGATCCCTGACAGCAAGCTTCTGCTATTTGTAACCTCTGACTTCCCTGCTCTTCTGCCTTTTATGGGTGCCTCCATGTTAATTTGCACTCTTTCTCGTCCCTCCTCACCTGTCCTATCTCTTTTTCCTATACAGCACTCTGTGAATCTCCTTCCCTCCCCCCCAAATTTTCTTCTGCCTCCTTCTTTTTCTGATCACTCGTTTCAATTTCTCTGTCCCAGCCCATGATTCCTGTTCAGACTATTCATACTCTGCATCTTCTTCTGACCCATCCCAGTAACCCACTTTACTACGGCTCCCTTTCTTCTCCCCCACCCTTTGTTTTCTCAGGAGTTCCTACTCCCTCTCTAGGACACTTGTATTTTGAAGCTGCCTGAGCACTGCAGTCTCCCACAACAGTCTGCCTTTGCACTCACAGTTAGCTCTGTGTGCCCACCAACAAAGGCTTCAGTCTTCCATAACTGGCTGCTCCTTGAGCTATGTCCATCCATCTCTTCTCCCTACGTTTCCTCACCCTTATATTTTGTTTCCTGCAGTCCTCTTCAGTGACAGGTACTCTGCAAGCATCCACTTTCTTTTGCTTTTCTTCTCTATTCAGTCCTTGTTGCCTTTCATCATGTAGTCAGTTTGGTGCCGTTAATGACCTGCCGAGCCCTTAATCTCTTTCACACACGTATTAACCAAGCTGCATAAGGAACTGTTAAGAATCAACATAAATATGAAGTCCAGTCTCCTCCAAGTCCAGGACAAGAGTGTAAGAAAGGGAAGACAGAAAGGTCCAAATGGCCTCATTCCATACATACACCTCCTCACAAGTCACATAGCACTCCTAAAACCCAATTCCTAACGTGAGACCTGTAGCACAAAGAGCAAAAGCTACATGTATCTCAAGGAAAGAACTAGTGATATAAAAAATATGACAGCAGGGAACCTTTGATGGAAACATTTTTTGCAGATCTGGCTTCAAATTAAAAAAAAAGAATCACGTTATTGGCACACTGGCAGAGATCTAAATTCCAGCATGTCCTACAACCCAAAGTCTGTCAGGTTCTGAGGATGGCTAGTGCTCAGCCTGAGCTTAGGCTGCATACAAATTGCCACCCTACTTTACAAACACAGTGTCTGAATCCTTGTAAGATGAACTTTAGGGCCTCTGCCCCCATTATGCTCCATTTGCCTAACAGCAGCACCAGAAGGTGAACAGGATGCTGCACCAAATGCCAGAAGCTCAGCAGGTAGCCATGGGATGCAAGGCCCTTCAAACACCAGCACTGCCTGGGGTCCCTCCATTCCCCACACCAGAAATTGTGTCACAACTGGTCAAACAGATGCCCAGCAAGCAAGTAATTTTAGTGGCTATTTCCACACCTAGGAAGCCCTAGATGTAGGGGATTCTCAGGGAGGCATGGCACAACAGGGCAGATGTAGCAATTGTGCTGACTAATCTGACATGGAGAAAAATTCCTTTATGATGCTAAATCTGGAGAGTGGTTTAAGCTGGAGTGTGCAAGCAAGCCATGCCGTGCCTGGAACCTAAGAGATCCATCAGTAACTTCAGGACTGCTAGCAATATGGGATCTAGGGAGTACATACATTTCTTCTATGCAGGCTTTGGGCCCGAGTATGAATGTCAGCAACATTTTTGGCTGAATCTGGAAAATTCTGCCATGTAGATTCACCGTGTTGCTCTATTGTGGATGCATGGGTGAGTTACCTATGGTGGCAGGAATCTACCCTTTAAATAAATAAATACAATTCACCTGTACAGACTGCCACTTCTGTATCTCAACTGCAACGCTAGTTGCATCACCCTACAACTGTTCATTGCCGTTCTGCACAAGGACACAAAAATATTCTGTGAAAATAAATGCAAAACATCACTGGATAAACAGCTCGTAGCTCAATGTAACTTACATCTCTGCATTCCCAGATCTCAGTGTGCCAGATATCCTGCAACTGCAATACCATAGGCAAAAGACAATTGCTTTAATTGATTCTTATTGGCAGAATCCCCATCTGCAGATTGAAATTCCTGCATAAATGGTAAAACAGATCTCTTGGCAAAGGACAGGGAGATTGATTTAGCAATTGGGAGCTAAGAAAGAGGGGAAGAAAATTCCTCTTGAGGGAAGAAAACTGGGAAACAAATCTAAAACTACATTAGAAAACTGTTCTCCACAGGTACCAAAACAAAAATCAGTCAGATGTCCCACCTGCCTCCTTCCTCTCCCCTCTCCCCTGTTAAGGACTGAGAGGCAGGTATAGTCACATCAATTAGACTTAAGCAAACAAAACAAATTGGAGAGGTCATGAGTGTGTTACCCAAGTGTAAAGAACAGGCCTCTTGCATCAGCATTTAGTGGGCCAGCATGTGAGAATGATGGATGGAGAGTCTGGGGGAAGGGAGATAAGGAAGTGTCCTCGCTGTTGAAGCCCCCATTGAGTTTGATTGGAATATGTGAGCAGGAGACTTGCAAGGAATATGGAGCTGATAATCAAAAACATGACAGGGAAACAGATGTTGCCTGCTTTGGAGACTCTCCTTGCGCATTCAACACAATGGAAAGGGCTCAGATAATAAAACAGAGAGGATCCCAGCAAGAAATATAGCGTGCTGACACTTTTATGACCTGAGATGCTTACAAAATACAGAAATGGCGTTTTGTTTGCTTTCCATGCGCAGCTTGATATCACATGCTCAGCTCTCTCTCCTGCCACTCGGAGTCAGGAAGGACGATATATTTTCCTTTCCAGATAAACCTAGTGATTCTAGTCAGGTGCAGAAAGCAAATAAATTACATAAGAAGACTTTTTGTATCTATTAATCAAGAGGCTTGTCATTTTCCAGGCCTTGATCCACATGAAAGAAAGTGAGGAGGGGGAGGGGGACCTAGGAATAAGGGAGGATGTGGAAGGGAGCAGAAGGAAGATTCTTGCTGGAGCTGCTTGAGAGGTTTCTCATAGCACGAAGGACCACAGCTTAGACAAACACACTGAAAAACAACTCCCTACCCTCTCCTTTTGGAGCTTTTCTCTGCAAGTCACAGGGATGCAGTCCAAGAGGAGGAATGCACAAACCAGAAATATTCCATTATGCTTTTGGGGCAGTTAGTCTCACATTTTCTTCTTCTTTTGAACGTTGAGAGGAAAATACCCTGCTGCTGAAAAATGGAAGCACATTCAACACCTTGTCCTCAAGTACATCCCAACAGGCTAAGTCACATACTTGGAGGTTCCTTTCCAGCACATAGCTAGGTATTTGTGGAGTATAGCAAGGGACTCATGGAGTGACAGGGTTGGCTACTTGCACAGATAAAGGAGGAGATAATTTTTAGTGTGGACTGCAATAATTCTAATATCAAGAAGAGATATGAGGGACTCAGTAGCTTGCATGAGAAACTGGCTCTATTTCACTCTCTGCAACTGACTTCACATGCAGCACTAAAACAAGACTCAGAATAATCTTATTAAGGCTGTCATATTTACTTTCTTCCTTGGATTGCTGTGAATGTAAATCAATGAATATTTATGGCATTTTTGAGATCTTCCAAGAAAACAAACTAGAAAAGCATAAAATTACTGTATGGAAGGACTGAATTATTGCTGCAGCCCAAACATGAATCAGAATAATATCCCACATGGAAAACTGTCAGGAAAGTTCTTGAACCAGGAACCTGGTTCATGGCCAAAGAGTAAATCTGGTTCTCTCTGAATCAACTGCCTGAGAAAATCTGTCTACACCCTGCTAGATAGGCATGTAGCGGCAATATGGGCAAAGCAATTATCTCTGAGGCTTCTTACAAAGGCTAACCTTGGCTTAGGGAAGCTGGTCTAAGTTCCCTCTACCATCTGTGACAAGAGAATGGCTCTTCCCAGAGGCACCTTGGAGGACTGGATTTTAGGCTCTTCTGCATTGCTTCCCGGAGCACATACAAACGTGTGTGTCTCATCTTTCTAATTTCAACACAGAAATAGGCACTGAAACAGTTAATGCCAACAGCTAAAGTATTATTGTGATTGGAGCAATGGTTTTAGTTCTGGTGTCCACACCCATGAGAGGATGGCAGAAATTGGAAGGGATTCAGAAAATAATTTAATGACTAATATGAGGTCAGGAAAATCTTCTGTACAGTGAGGAAAGAAGAAAGATAAACCTACTAGCTTATCCAACAGACAATTCAGAAGGGATTTCAATCTTACCTACAAATACCTATGTGGGGAAGACATATCTGACAAGAAAGAGCTCTTTAGTTTAGCAAGAAAAGACTATGAGAGTTACAAATTTGGATTAGAAAGCATTTCTAATTAAATACTGAAATCACCTACTGAGAGACATGAGGGATTTTCCAATACAAAAATGCTTTACAGCAAGACTGAGAAGATTTGCAAAGGATATGCTATAACTCAATCACAGGCTACTAAAGTCACGGAAAAAAATTCTAAACCCTTTTGTTTGATGACTTTGATCTTAAATCCTCTAAAGACCTACAGTTTTTTGCAGCTCTTCCAATAACTTCTTAGCTTGTTGGCAGTCTCTGTGTTAGGAATTATTATCAACATATTCAAGATCGACCAAAGATGATTCTGTAATTTTTACTCCTACTTTAGCATCTGTTGTCAGACAGTCAACGGGAACACTGAAAATACTGGCTAATAAACATTTCTCTGACATATCCCTGTTGAAAGCAAGTCCATAAGACAGCCACCAAGACTTTCATAATTAACAGCAAGGCAGTAAAGTTTCTTAAGTGGATACCTTAACTCCTCAGACAGGGGATTCATGTCTACAGTTTACATTGTGACTTGCTACATTTATAAGTTCTGCAGGTCCTAATAGTTATAACAGAATACCAACCACAAAACTTTCTCCTCATCTGGATTTCTTGTAGATACTTTGTTTGTTTACTTTTAATTAAGAAGTGGTGCACTCACTGTCATTCTATTTCCTGTTCTGGAGGAATCTAGCTACTTAGTTAATAAACCTCTCCTTTAACATTTTCTTCTGCCTTAGGAAGGTTTTCCTGAAGTACTCACTTTAATATCATGTCAAAGTATTTACAACATATCCTCCCAATTCCTTTTTGTTTGGAGTTCATATAATTTTATCGAGAGGGGAACAGAGGAGCAGTTAATTACTGCGTCGATCTGGGTGTTAATACCCTTTACAAAGAACCGAAAGGGCAGCTACGGCGGTGTTTGAAGACAGCCAGGCGTCCCTCAGAGCTGCTTCGCTCCCCAAGCCAGCGCTGTGTGAAGCTGGCCTCAGCCATGGCATTCTGGCTTTCAGAGTACAACCAGGCTACGTGGTCTGCAGACTCAGCCAGACTGGACAACAGTGACCCACCTTTCCCCCAGCATGTTGGACATGCTCTTGAGATCCTTGCAGCATGCAGCATTCCCATTCTTCATTAGGGTAATTACTGGTACGTCTTGAAGTGCCAAGCGTCGTTCAAGATGACAGGTAATACATCTACTCTGTGGGACTCGCTAAAGTTCTCAATCTACAGATATCAATCTTTCCAGTAATCCCAGCTCTTCACTCAACTTTGCTTGCATTTTCTGTGTGGCTCCCTGTTATTCTAAATGGTTTTAAATTAACTAACGTGTGCTAGGATGGGAAGACGCATGATTTGCAGCATAAAAAAATTCACTTTGTAAGAAGGTGTGAAGAATTTAGAGATGAGATATGTGACATTACAACGTGAATTTGTCAGTACAGTGAGCATCAGCTTTCAGGGCTGACCACACAAGTTTGTTCATTTTGCATGTACTGTGTGGTCCCAACAAATGAGGCTAGCTTTGTTTCCTGTCATCCTCTTCACTTGTAGGTTTTACTAGCATGTTCTCTGAAAGGCAAACAAATTATCCAAAATATTGCTCTCTACACCAGTCCTGATACTCACCCTTTCCATAAGCTCAAAAGCTTGATTTAAAGTCTTCAAGCGCTGGAAAATCAGCCATGTACCCAAATAAGTTTCTTCAATAGTTAACTCACTCCACAGCCATGCACATGCTTCATATCCAGTCTCAATTTGACCAGATTTAGCTTTCAAACACTATGCCAGAGTTGTAACCTATCACATAACATAGAGCTCTATTGATTTTTAAAAGCTGAATTATATTGTTGTGGCTCGACTCTCAAACTAATCTCTTGGAAGATTTAGCACCTCCACTGTATATATGGAGGTTGATGCCTTATTAAAAAGGACCAAGGCTAACAGAATTTTTTGTAGAAGACTCATTATTCTAGAGGAAAGCTTCATAAATTTGAAATGTGATTAGGCTAGTGCAGCTCTGGCTGTCAGAGGTGTCTATTCCAAAGAGGACTAGCAGTCAATATTGTTGCTGATTCTGAAGTTATCTTGGCTAACATGTGGATCCAGCACTAAGGAATCTTAAACTTTCTTTTTCTTTCTTTTTTGTTCTCTTTTTTCAGGTGCAGTCACGCTGTTGCAGCAATAAATAAACTCATCAGTTCACATTAGCCATAAACCAATGAAGTCCAGAAAAGCACCAGATTCCCGTACAAAGGAGGCGACTTATGCATCCTCCACACCTAATGTGCATTCCCAGATCAACATTTTTCTCCTCCCAAGGAAACTAGTCGTACCTGGACCCAGGTCCTCTGCTGGACAACCGCCAGGGCTGGGGACAACAGTATTTGAGACTTCATTCTGATCATGGAGCATGACTTAACCATGTTTCAAAAGTGTTTAATTCCTGTTTGTTTCTGGCTTATGAAAACAAGTTCTATCTGATGTTTAGGATACCTTTTACAAAGACGCTCCAACCTTTTGGAATGACATTGCATCCTGATAGAAAAATTTCAGCTGATGTACTGTCCACCATAGAACTGTAGAAAGTTACGTTTGGAAAGGAACCCCAAGTGTTCCCATCACTTTTCATATGAAATTCAGTGACATGGTCTACTTTACAGTGAGAAAACATCATCCTGGTTAGTTTATACAAGTGGAAGTCAAGTGTGATGCAATCCTTAAAAGTATGTTCATGGAGTTCATGATTTCCAGCAAAAGACAGATAAAAGTAAAAAGAAATCCAGCAACTGGAAACTGAAGGAAGAGCATTTCAGGGTATAAAGGAGATACACATTCTTGTCCATGAAAATAGCCGTTGAAACCACTTAGCCAAACAACTCTTCATCAGCTGAGACTTTCAAATAAAAAATCAAATGTACTTCTAAAAGCTGATTTAAAGATAAAGCAGAAGATACTGCTCTACTGATGGAACCCCCAAGTGCAACTGCTTGGCCTATCTTATGGAAAAGCCTAGATTACAGTATTGTAATGATTCCTCTGGGCTTTAAGACCTCTGGAAACATCATCAGTGCCTTGTGTTTACAGGGGTCTAGTCTTTGGTTTACCTCTTCTGTTTTTAATAGGCTGATTTTCAGCTTTCAGCCACATGCAGCTTCTTTATGTCTATAAGTGTCTCTGTTTCTGTGTTGAGCAGTCTCCTTCCTTCTGCGTACAGGGTGTCATCAATGGAAAATTTTGCTCTTTTTTAAAAATACTGATCCAGACAGAGAGCAAAATATGGTTCTATTTAGCCCACTGAGATGATGACATTTTCCTCTCACATAGCTTTCTCAGTAAGTGATGTTTCAACATCCTCCTTTGACAGAAGAGGGAAAACAAACTTTCAGAGAACCTGCCTCTCACCAGCTGGCAGATCCCCAGTGAAAACTGGGTTGGAAAGCTCACAGTGGCTTCCTTGAGCTACAAAAGGACTGGTGGATGTGGGACTGCTGAGTGACTGAGGGTGTGTGTTGTATGTTCAGAAAACATACAACATGACTGTGAATATGGGGGTGGGGGTGGTGTCTTTATTAATGTCTGAAGGGGTTAGACATTAAAAAAACTATGGGTCACCATTTGGGAGCTAGAACCTGCAGTACCAGTGAAATCAAAGTGTGGACACTGTAAATGGCAATCAAGAAGCACTACTTCCCAGCAAGACCTACAATTTTTAGATTAATGTGGACTCTTGAGCTTTGCTGGCAAGCTCGAGAGACCCTGTGTCCCAATAGTTCAGCATCTTATTCCCTACGTTGTGCTGCCTTACATCTATTGTCAATGTTCAAGACTATGTAAAACACGTGTAAAATGTGATCACTTGTATTTGACAGCATTTGACATGTTTGTCTTTACATCCCAGCTGCAAGATAGCAACGGATGGTTCTCCATAATCTAAGGAGCTTTCGCAAAAATAAAACCATTCTCCTTTCTCCCCATCCACCTCCTCCCTAGTAATTTCTCTACCTAAAGATTCTAATAGTAAGCAACTGAGATAAACAGCTTTTCTGAGTGAGAAATGTGACATCCAAGTTTTGTTCTGTTTCTGTCAAAGTCTACAGCTTATCTAAGCAGTTTGCAATTACCCCAACTAACACCTCTGGGAAGCTGGAGCTAAGGTTGCATATGTTGCCTGTAATTTAGGAGCTTGATAAAAGTATAGATAATGTTGCTTAAATAAAATGAATCTGAATTGTAAGAAATGGGAGGTAAGATTACAGATAAAAATATGCTGGGAAGGACAGAAATGCAGAACTAGCAGGGAGTGCAGGGTTCTCTGGAGTACACCTTTGAATATTGTGTATCTACGCAGGAGATCACAGCACCTGTTAAATTTAATATCTATTAAATCTTGTCATATCTATCTGGGCAAATGTAGCATACCTTCATATTTTGCTGGCAGATTACAACTCCCAGATTTCAGTTTATGTTACAGAAAATATGTAGTCAATTCCCAATGAAAAGCTGATTTAAAGGGCACCACTGGGGATTGTAAGAAGATTAAATTGTTTTAATATTTTCAGTACATGGAAGGGGGAATTTAAATGGGAAGCTGGGAATCTTTGTTCCTTATGTGAAACATAAAGGTCAAGATTTTGCCATAGATACAAGAGTTGGAAGATAGTTTCCGGTTGCGTAATGTCCATATGTCCTGGGTGGGTGCTTAAGACGTCCTTAAATCACATATGATGCACACTGATGGCTCATCTCGTCAATGTACAGAGGGATTGCAAATCTATGGGGTTTCTTCATTACTATAAATGGAAGATGTGCAATGAGACAAAAGCAGACTAAAGGTTGTTGAGATCTTGAACTTTCTGGGGGTTTAGATTTTTAAGTTACCTTGTTAAATGTCCCATTAAACCTACTTATTTTAAACTCTAGTCTTTCACCATAATTTTTTAACTCTTCAGATATGGGTAATATTTTTTTTATTTTATTTTAATTTAGATTGTTGGAGCACTGGTTTTTCTGTGGAAGAAATGTCACCTCTTTCTAGAATAAAATTAGTCTTGTGCAAAAGGCCAGCACAAGACCTAATTTTAATTCCAGGGTGGGACACGAAATCTGTGTTGGCCACTGTGGCCACATTCTGCCCTTACAGTCACACTGTTTTCCTAGCAGCACTGCACCACACTGCCCATTGCTGCCAACTCGTCCATCATAAGAAGCTCATGCAAGCTTTGTTTCTAGCTTAACTCCTCACAAAGCTCTAGCCATATATAGCAGACTATATCCACGCTACTTGTGAGTTACCACAGTTTTTCTATGAGAGAGAAGGAGGAAAAAGGGAGCAAGAAAAGATGGAGGGTTTCCTCTCCACTCTACTCACTCCCAAGTTAAAACAAATCACATTTTATACTATTTTATTCTTTATTTTTCAGCATACTGTGTACCATCTCAAAGCACCATTTCCTCTACTTCTGATAGGAACTGATCAGGCAAAGAATAAAAAACACACTCATAGCTTACTGTTTGCACAGAGGGAGAGCATCTGTGATGTGAGAAGTTCCGCTACGGCTGACAAAGCCTTCTGAATCTTTGGATTGATGGCATTTTCATGGAGGAAAATCAGATATACACAGCTCCCAATCACCTCCTCAGTGTTTATCACTGCTTGGGTAAATTCCCCCACACCCACTGAGAATTCAGCATATGCTGTATCCGAGAAGGAAAGCTACACAAAATTTTAAATATGTCATAGCTGCCTGGGATGGGCTTCTTGAGGCTCATAAAAATCAGCAAGGAAAGTTCTTATACCATCCATAGGTTTTTTCAGCTTAGCTAATAAACTTTTACCAAACCAGTCACAGGAACCAGTCATTGATGAGATCATCAGAGAAAAAAATTGTAAGATAGAGCTACAAAAGATATTGGTATAAATAATTAACATGGTTTTCCAGAAAAAATATAAGCTGGGGTTAATCAAAACTGCTCACAAATTCATACTGAATTTAGCAAGTCTACAGAGATGTTTTGGGGAAGAGAGGAAAAAAAATAATTTTGACATTTTTCTTCATAAGCATTTTGATTTCTCCCCACAGTATTTTGTTTTGAAATTTGCCTACAGATAGTACTCTTAAGAATTAAAAAACAATTCACAAAATTGAAATGAATTATTTGCTCTGATAATACAGCAAAGAAGGCATCTTGAAATGATTTTTTATTTTGTTGGGAGAAAAAGTTCAATTTGTATTAGCAAAACCCATTTATTTCAGTATTATCAACTCAGAACTCAAGCTGAAAACCCACCTATTGATAAAGCACTGATAGGACACATTCAACAACTAGCATTCAGTAACCATAAAAATGGTTGACATTGAACACGCATGGACTTGACTCAATTTGGTCAGCTCTTTCCCTGACCCCTAACCCTCTGTTTCTGCAATTGAGAGGTAATGGTTAATTACACAGGAGCTTGTCCTTCAGTACTCATCGAAGCTCCAACTGGCAGTCCTCCATCAGGCAGGGAAGGGAGAAAGACGACCAACCAAAAAAGACTGCCCCTTTTACTGATTTTACTCTCTGGGCCCCTAGAAGAACCTGAAAACCTAGAGTCAGTGGAGAAGATCCATGGTCTCGGCAGATCTGGAATTTTCCAGCCCATGTTGCTTTTGAGTCATGACAAGCCAAAAAAGTAAAAAAAGAAAAAAAAAAAAAAAGAAAAAAACTGTTTAAAAGAAAACTTTGGTTTCTATATGAATCCAAAAATGCCTCATCCAATTTGTCTCAAATTTTCCAGAAAACTTCTGCTCTGACATGAGATCATATATATGAAATGTGAGACAGACCGGTTTGTAGTTTTGGCAAAGCTGGGAGAGAAGATGAACTGGATTGTATTTTTAAAAGGAGAATTAGGGTCTCATCCTTGAATTATCACCTGTTTAGGCAAGTCCTGCCACTCGTGACACTTTAATCATTAGACATTATTTAAAAAGCAGTAAATACATTACTGGGAACTACTGTGCACTGGCAAAGAGATCATAAAGCATTTAGGAGGAGGATGAGGCATAAGGAAAATAGGCATGTGTGGGGAGACCACACAGAATAAAGAGGAAGGAGTTACAAAAACTTGTGAAGATGCTGTGTGCAAGGAAGAGCTGACAGGGAGCTCAGGGAACTGTGTGGTGTAGTAGGATTTTAAGGACCATAGGGGACTGTAAAATACAGAAGAGAAAGAACAAAGAGATGCTGAGAGACTGGGGAGGTGAAGACCCTCCTAAAGAAAGAGAAAGAAAAAGTAACTTTCTGAGAGAGGATGGAATAACTAGAGTCATCTCAGATCAGAGAGAAGGGAAAGCCAGTTTATGCCATTGCTGGAATAATATATATATAAAAGAGTGGATGGGCTCATTACTTGAGTGGGCTTGGGACACCGACCTTCCCAGCATTTGTACTGCAGGAGAGCTCCAGAACACCGCCACCCGCCTTGCTGCCAGCTCCTTCTGCACTGCAGGGGAATCACCAGCACTCCCCCAGAATGCACTCATGCATGCATTGTTAAAGTCAACACAAAAATTTAATTAGTAAACCGTGTTCTCAAAATGCCTTAGAAGCGGCTTACACTGCTTGAAACATGCATAAGGTTACCTGGGCTATACAAAATTGGGTAAGATCATCCAGTTTTGCTTTCAGCATACTGAAGGTCACCACCTTAAAGAAATGAAACACTTCTAAATAAAATACATAATGATAAACTACAGCACCCAGTAATAATCTGCAACAAAATAATTCTGAGCTAGAAACCCCCCCCCCCAACTCCTGTCTTAAACTCCTTTGAATGCCTTGGGATGATGGCTTTTATTACTTTTTGTCATGATTTCATTTTTCCTTTGCAAGGAAGAAAATCTCTGTTACTCTTGGAAAGACACGGGAGGGAACCTGAGGTGTCATGCAGCTCACTGCCAGAAACACATATGAAGGCAGCCTATTTGGCAGGAGGAAGACGACTGGCCCCGCCTGTCAGCCGCATGTGTTTCCTGGTCTTTATTCTCCCTAGTGTTACCACATGTCACAAAGTACGTTACAAAGCATTAACAGGAATTGCAGGCTTCCCACCCAAACAAAAACACAAGAAAACAATTCTACAATTAAGTATCCATAACAAATTATGAACGCTGAAGATGGGTCATTGCTCCTGAGTTAACAAAATTCATTAAGACTTTTCACTTTTGCACTTTTTTTAGGGGTAAAGGGAAGCAGGGAGGAGGTTTAGTTTATTTTTTCCCTACTAGTTCTGCCTTTTGAGGGGAGAGTCAGGACTATGGGCATTTAGGTGATGTCACGTGCTAGACAGCAGCCATATGGAGAACAAGAAATGGAAGTCTTCTACTCAGCTCCTGGAAAACCTGTGGCAGATGCCATGTGACTGGGACCAGAGAGAAGCGCTCCACTGAGATGCAACAGGCACGATCCCCATCCTTTAAAATGTGCAAAGGGGCCTCTGGCACAACCCGTACGATTGATCTGTGGGCAGACGTTTTATCCCAGGAACTCTCTTTTAGCCCTCGTTTCCTCCAAGGGCTGGCATCCAGGGAAGGACTACATTGGCTGAAAGGAAGCAGAACACAGGACTGTAATGAACCTCTTGAGTCACCAAAGCAGGCAATTGCATCATGTAATCCCTTTAAAATATTTACCAGCCCTGTCTTACAGTTTGTTCAGCTTCCGGTTTCCATTATTCCTACTGATGCTTTTACTCACTCTCCCCATTCACAGCACACATTTGCTCAGAGCCATTTGTTCTTGTGCCAGGATGGTCATTCAGCTTCTATTGGTCTTCTGTACCTCAGCCACTTGGCCCTGAATTATGCACAGAGAACATGAGTTATCTTCTTCCTGGTCTTCTCACCGCTAAGTTAAAAAAGACAAATTGTCTTGGTCTCCACATTTAAGACAGGCTTCCTATTCACAGCCACTCCAGTAGGCACCCTCTGCAATTTCACTTCCAGTTTAGCCTTCTCAGTGTGTTCTCACTGAACTCTTATATCATGATGTTAAAAGTCAACCTCTGTTAGAAATGCCTCAATACACTGTAGGATGACATTTGTTTTCTCCACGGTCATATCACACTGGCAACTCACAGCCAACCTGCAATCAAGTAAAAAACTCCAAAAAAACTTGTTCTGAGCAAACTTGCCATCCCCTTTCTATGCGCCAATATTCACAGCCATCCGCTTTTTCCTGTGTGAATCATGACCTTTTCTGTACTGATGATGTCCCCAGCTCTGTGCCATCAGCAAAAGCTGCCAGTGCTTTCTCACGTTTTGTACATTACTGAAACCGTTAGAGGAGATCTGTCCTACCTCCATACGCACCTCCCATACCGCTCCTTTCCTGAGAAAGTTTGTCCTGGGAATCACTAGATTTTGAGTACATCATGGAAAGATGTTGTCCAGCCAGAGAACCCAGCCCCCAAGAGAGAACGGGAACTTGAACTACAGGGCCTATAATGCGTAACGCAGTACACAAGCTTATTTTAGTAATGAAATATGGTTCAAAAAATCAAAAGAAAACACAATTCAGGGACATTGATATGTTGTGTTTTAGGTGAAGATGTCAAAAAAAAATTACCCTTCTGGGTAAAGCCTTTCAGAACTTCCACTCTGCAAGAAAATGGATGCTCCAAGCATTTGATATGCTAATAGAATCATAGAATCATTAAGGTTGGAAAAGACCTCTAGGATCATCAAGCCCAACCATTAAGCCAACATCACCATGCCTCCTAAATCATGTCCTAATGTTAAAGCTATTTTTAGAAAAATATGTTACCTAAATATTTATTTCCATTCATTCAAAATGAAGGTCATTTTTGCATCAGCCACATGAGACTTAGAAAGATTCAATTTTAAGACAAATATTAATGTATTTATACACCAAATGATACAGGTGACAATTTTCATAGTTATCATTTCATAAGCAGAAACAATGGGAAAATGTAGGCTAGATTGCAAGGTTGATAATCAAGCATAACACTCCCTGTCAATAATATGGATTTTGTAACAAGGAGCAATATGTGTTGGGATTATGACCCTATTCTCTTAGTAGCTGAACTTCTAACTTGTTGGAGCAAACTGAGAAAAGAGCAAATGTCTGTACCTGTAGCACCCCTCTTTCTTGCTCTAGTATGTAAAACTCATGGAATTAAGCTGGTTGTTCTCACATCTGCTTGTGTTCTCAGTGTGGCATTCCCCACTATTGTTAATCTGCTTACCTCACTCTGTGTGGGAATCAGCCATGATTTCATCCTGAATTTAAAACAATACAACAAAAACAATTACGTGAAACCATAAACACGGGAGAAAAATTCCATAAATATGTTTTCTGACTTCAAAAATTTCAGGGTTTTTAATCAAACCTTACCAAACCGACTTTGCAGAATAATCATGCTATGCAAAATACATCAAACTGGCTTCTGCAAAATAAAAGCAAAATGTCTTTCAAATGGGCAGGTTGGCTCCTTTTATTTTAATTTCCCATGTTTCGCTTTTTCTTTAGGAGACTATGTCAAAGTGAAAATGCTGTATAAATTATAGACATGATCTATGACGCAGAACAATATTTATAACATGCCTTTAAAGTTATGTAATGCTGAGAACAGAAATGCAATTAAAGTAGAGGGGAGAGGAGAGGAAGTTCTGCACTCTGCAGAGCGTGCTGTCTCATCTTTTAAACGATGCAACATGATGGAAACCAATAAATGTTTCTGCAGAGGTGACTGGTTTCTCGTATGATGTATTGATATGGGAGGGGTTGATCTCAAAGATGCATTTTTTCAAAATCAATTTTTCAAATTCATTTGGGGAAAACAATGACATTTTCATTTTCTTTGTAAGAGAAGTATGTGCTAGCTTCCCCATATGTTCTCAGAAGAATGCAGGCAAAAGAGGGCATTTGGAAGTTATTTTCTAGTTTGTACTAAATTATCTCACGTGTTTCAAAAATAAAAAGCCGTGTTTATATGCATGGATATATTTTAGAGAGAGACAGATAGCTTCTCAGAAATGGGAACCCAAGATGACAGTGGCATCAGAGACTTTCTCAGGGATGTCAGCTGCACTACAGAGGTCTCTTTTTTTCCACTGACAGAGTAAGGGTAATTAATGTCATGATTTCACTTTCACAAGAGATATTATTTTTATTTGTTTGCTTTTCATATAGTGACAAATATTTATCCCTCACTAGTTCCCATCTGCCACATTCTGCTTCATGCAACTGTTTGTTTGTGACTGATAAATACCAGAAATGTGCCAAGTATTCATCTGTGTAAAATGCCCGTACGGTATCAGGTATCAGAATCATTAGCCCTTTTCAAAACATATCAAATATAACTTCAGTGCCATGTCCCAAAAGTTCCTTGCCCCGTAGCTACCCATCCTCTTTGCCTTCAAGTCCTCCAAACAGAGGGAAGATTGATCGGAAGAGCTGACACCACACAGCCACATAACCAGTACTGCACAGCAGTACCAGCAGCATTAATGACATTTCTATCGAGAAATGTTAGCTTGCATCTATGAAGAGTTGTTATTTGGGTAACTCATGCCGCTACGCCTCTCTAGTATGGTGCCCTAGATAACTTCTTAATGCCCTACCACAACTGTGCACCAGGAAGGGACGGATGATGAGAGGGGTGCTGTGTGCCACACTAGTCTGACAACTAGGGAGAAGAGAGGCATCAAGTAACCCATGTAAATAAGTACACTGCAAATCTTAATTTGGGGGGACATGTTGATTTTTTACTGAAAGAATCCGAATTCCCTGGGAAAATGCCCAAATCAAATAAAATTCAACACTTTCCACCCTGCTCTAGCATATAAACAAAAAGAGAGGGCGAAAACAAAGACAAGACATCCAACTACAGTAATTTGGAAGTGGTTTATGCTCATTATTATCTCATTTGCTTGATTTTCTTTTGGGGGCTTGTTCTCTTTGGGGAATATGAATTTTGCCTATTCCTGTGAGCAGGGTGTGTATGAAGAGAAATGCAGATCAAAGTGTGAGGACACATAAAGGAGAGATGGCACAGAAATGGAGCAGAGGAAAGGAATGGGGTAAGCAACATGGATGAAAAGTTGAGAAGGCTGCTAGTTATTAATGCCCTCTGAGGGTCACAGACTGAAGACATCACCAAAGGTGATGTACAGGAGCACTGTCAGTCAAACTTGGCTGTCTTTCCTCCTACTCCTTTTATCTTCCAAGACATGATAGCAGCCGGTGAGGGTGTTGCATCAGGCTTCGAGTCCTGATCTAGACCATTCCCCCACACTGGCTTTACACAGCAAAATATAACAGAAATTTTATTCTTGTGGGTTTCCATGTATATAATGCACAAATGCACTTTCCAGAGAAAGGGCTTTATAGATCATCCTCTTCTGTATTAGATAAGGAGGATCCTGAAGGAACCTGGGCTGATTTGCAAGACAGTGCAGAAAGATAATTTTGTATATTCAGGCCTATTTAAGAGGAGGGACATTACTGTTGACCACAAATTCAGTGGTGAGAGATCAGCTCCTCACACATTTTGAAAATTGATCTTTCTGTTAAGACACTCAGATCTGGCAATCCTATCTCCTCAAACCCAACCATGTGCATTCAGCTGAAGCTGTTCACCATGCTCAGGCATCACCGATGGCTACACTTATATTTCTCCCTCATAGAATTATCAAAAGTGAACAGACTGGGAGTTTTGTAATAATAACTTTAGAAATGTGAAAATTTCTAAAAGAGAAACTTGATGGGAGAAAGCTAAACTCAGCATTTTAGCATGTCAGACAAGCCTCACATGAGACCCCCTTTGAAATGGATATAAATGCATCAAAATGGACAATTAATTGCAGCAGGTTAATTGTGATGAAAACACTCTTGCTGTAGTTATTTTTTATTGTACCTTCATTTTGAAGAGGATCTTATGAATTCTGACCTATTTATTTCCCTCTCCAGTGAAGACTATGCCACGCTTAGAACTGGGATCAGGCTAGTTTCTTAAGGGTATAATTAGTTATTTAAGGAGCAAATACAGAAGAAAAAGGTGGTGTTCTGACTGAAGCAGGCTTCAGGGACCCAAGGATTAGCAAAGTGAGGACTGAGCCATGTAGACACCTGATTGTACCCTCTTACCAGGCAAAGGGATGCCAGAATAACTTCCCATGCTCTTCCAGGTGTCTGGATACAGTGCCAACAAACTGTAGGCACAGAAAGACAAGCCACGTGCTACAGATCTGAGCTTACCCTGCCATGCTGCAGAGGTTTTGAGTAACCATGGAGCAGCAGACATATCTGGTGACTTGGAGTGTGAGGTCAGGGCTACCGCTGTCTTCGCCCATTAAGTCTGAGCTGGGAAAGAAAAGGGTGTGCACAATATTTTTAACATTTCCTTTTTAAAAGCCTAGAACTGGGAGAAGAAAAGAAAAACAAACACACACATTTTTGAACAAGTGACAAAAGCTGACAAATCCTGGCCCCAAAGTACTTAAGCTCAGAAATGGCACTCTGAAATCTGGGGTTTAGGTTTTGAGAAGAATACGTGAACAACTTAGATAAAATAAGAATATTTTGAGAAATCGTCCATTTTCAGTAAAAACTTTTTTTTTTTTTTTTGACAAAGTAAAGTTTCGATGGACATTTTTTAGCTAGCTCTACTTGCAATCAGATACGTCATAGCTCTAAGACCATCCACATGGGCTCCTTTTGCTAGGACTCTAATGAAATATAAGCTCTTCTTTGACTTCACAGATATGAAAGGAAGCCAGCTTCTCATGTTAGACTTTTGTTTTTCTCTTTCTGCTCTTCAGGATAAGTGAAGACTTCTAAAAAATAAGCTGAATTAGAGGCATGCACACTATATAGACACAACACATGCATGCCGTGGTTCCAGAATTATAGGTCATTGTATTTGGTAATACCTCTCAGAAAACTTCAAAACAGGAGGCAGGCAGAAATAATTTTTATTGAACACTCCACTTTCTGCATTGTCCTCCTCCCACTAAAAGAAATATGGATATTTGCATAAAAACTGCTTTCGTCTTCATTTTGTTTTTTTAAGATGCACATGTCCTGCTGTTTAGTTCTCATTGGGATCACAGATGTCCTCAGAGCAACCAATAGCGATGTGATAATCTTGGACTAATCAGGGCTCCTGACACTTGGGCAAAGATCAAAAAACTAAGAGGCTATTTTCTTGCAAGTACTCTGAGAAGTGCTAAAACTTGGAGCCAGAGGGAGAGCATATAGGTCAACAAGTGGGCTGCTAGTTCTGCCAGCCTGCCAAATTTACACTTGTTAGAGCTGTAATAGGGAGAGGCCAAACAGACTGGGTGCCACATGTGCCAGGTCCAGATGCAGAGGAAAAAAAAACAGACTCTGCCCCACAGACCTTATGCTACAAATGCCAGTGACATCCCTGAAATCAGATTAACAGGGCTGCCTCTATCCACAGAAGAGAGTTTTTTCCTAAAAGTGATCTAGCCTGCCTGAGTTCAGTAAGCTCCTTGAACATAGTATTATGGCAGTCACTGGAGTAGTCCCTTTCATCTTAATGGACTACTCACATGCTCCACACATTTAAGGATGCTCCAAATTGGAGTCTAGAACACCACATTTCTGTGCTCCCATTTGATCTTTGCTCCAGAATTGTGTGCCTGCACAGTGAAGTCACTTCTCCATAACTGGGTTGTCTCTGACTAACACATACAAAATGTTAAATAAAACATCGTAACAGGCATTTTGCAGGCTGTGAAAAGAGACTGGCGGCAGGCATGGCTCCACACATGGTACATCAGGTGCCACCGCCTACTCTACAGGAAGAACATTCATGGAAATCAAAGGCAAGATGGTAAATGTGTTTAAAATGTAACTTCACTACAAAACTCATACAAAACTCTTCTCAAGGCTGGGATCAGGGGAGAATGAAACAAGACTAGGACCTTATTCCTTTCTCACAGCAGCCCTTCCTAGGACTGTACTTAAAATTCTCCTTCAGGTTATTTTCAAACTCTGAGTTCATTTAGAGCTGGTTCCCAGATGACCTCCCTCTCCCAGCCATGCAGGCTGGAGTTCTCTGTCTACAGGGCAGGTACAGAACCAGCAGATGTACCATCAGTTTCTCCACATGTTCACAGAGCACATCCATGGAAAAAGGACTTTGTTCACGGAACACGCAATTACACTCTGGAACTCACTGCTCCGGGAAACGTACGGCTCAAAACATAACATCGATAAAAAAGGACCAGATATTTATGTGGCTCTCAAGAACATCCACAGTTGTCACAGGCAATAGCAAACATTTTGTACTTGAGGGCTTATGCCATTTCCTAACTCCTGGAGAACTGAATGGCACTGGACAACAAGGTTAAATTAGCCTCTTCCCTTTTCTCACCCATTGCACCACAGGATCCTCAAGTCTTCCTCTGAAGACTTTGTTCTAGATCACGTGGGATCTGGACACTGGACTGGATGAGCAACAGTCCAATAAGGCCATTGGTTCCCATTTATCTATACCACAGAAGAAGGAAGAGGGGAGTTCAGTTGCCTGATGCTTTTCCTTCTTCACCCCTTTCCACTGAGATTCGATAACAGCTCTCATGAACTTTAGTGCCTTTCATCCACAAAGCTCAAAGTACCCTCTGTAGAGGTTATGTCCTGGTATCACCAGCCTAGAAAAGGATGTCAAAAGAGCTGAAGTGACTTTTGCTAAGTGTCGCACAGCAACTGAGCATAAGAATCAAGAAGAAAACCTCCATATGCTCCTAGACCTTCATAACTTTGCAGCCATGCTGGTAGTTTCCAGTTGAGTTGCACGTGTCATGACTCTGCCCACTGTAGGCTGGCATCCAGCCCGCTGCTTTCTTCTAATCAGACTCTGGCTTCTCGCATTGGGATTGTGGTGGGCTCTGCTTTGAAATGAGATGCCTGAAAATGGTTGACACCTGTAGTCCTCTGGCTCTCGGGAAAATTTGTTAACCTTCAAGAAAAGTCTTGGAGAGGAGGGACTTTCAAGTTTTACAAGATGGTGAAGTTCTCTTTGGTTCCTTTAAAAAGCATTAGCAAAGGTCAGATTAACAAGTCAACACTGAAACTAGATATGACCAAGACTCCCAAAATTGATGCAGAAAAGAAAAGAGGTGGGTGGGGACTGGGTGTGGGGGAGAAAGGCCCACAACACAACATTGGCTCTGATCCTTTCCCCCTTGTTGGGCCTGGGGCACACTTGATAAGGTGAAGGGAAATTGTAAAATTAGACCTGGCAACCTACACAGAGAGGCCCAGTGCAAGGCCCTTGGCCTGAGGCAAGCTGAGAAAGTTGAGGAATTGTGGGGGAAAGGGGACTTGGCAGGCTAACTTCCTGTGGCTGCATCCAGGGCTAATTAGTTTTCAGTGTTCTGTGTGTGTTTGAATGGAAACGAGCCAGCACTGAGAGGCACGGGGTGAGGAAATCAAAAACACATGCACCAAGAAGGAAGAAGGGGGGGAAAAAAAGGAAAAAAAAACCTGTCCTTTTTAGCTACATTTTCTTTTTCAGGGGGGGATCTCATCATTTTGTTCCATGAGCACTAAATCACCCCGGCTCCCCTGTCTATCACATCTCACATCTGCTTCAGAACTCATTAAACATCAAAAGGCCTGCCCTATCAGTTCTGCTTAGTTAGAAGTCTGAGTTACTAGAGTCCTAACCAGGGAAGATTTTGTATGTTTTTAATAATAGCTTAAGGAACTTCTTAGCACCCCATAAATTACTTAATGCAACAAACTCTTCCTGTGGACCAGCAAATGTTTTACAGAGGAGCTGAATGCTGCCTTAACATGCTTGTGGTCAGTCCAGAGTTACATAGCAACCTGCTTAAATGAACCTTTAATCCACGTTTCACTTTAGGAATTGTTTTCTCATGTATCCTCTCCTGCCGCTAGCCCACTCTCATTTTTACTGCCGCTCTAATTTTATATAACTACATTATAACTTGTGTTTCCGTAGCATTTTGATCCGCAAGAATGCCAGGGCAATTATTAAAACAGCGATTATAATGCTACAGCACCAATGAAATCTGCCTGCTTCTGCCATACTTTAAATATGCACATACAGTGCCCTCCACTACTGCGTATGCCAGACAAACAGTTCATGAAAATAATTTATATACAGGAAACACAATGAACACAGTAAAGGCTCCAGTGGGCGTTTGCTATTAAGAGTACCACAAGAGCTCTTTAAAATGAACTGAGCCTAGACCGAATGCAATTTCTGAGTGCTTGTAATTCAGACAAAAGCAAATCCATTTTCATCAGAACAACACTCACAAACTTTTGTTTTTAGAGAAGAAGTTTTTCTGCCTAATTTGAAGTTTCTGTCTGCAGCTGTTTTATCACTAGAGCACTTCCATCTCTACAGAGTCAGAAAGCATGGGTTTTGCACTTTTCCTCAGGCTCAGGAATGGCTAAATCACTTTTGCTCACACTTTTTAAAAAATCTGACCAGTGGTCAGACTTGAAAATGTGAGTCCCATAGGTGAAAATTTTGGATGGTGATAGACAAATCAAAGAGAGGCTTTGAATTGAAAAAAGTCCTGCAGCCCCAGCTTTAGCAATCATCCCCACTAGACTGATACTGATAAGCTTTGTCACTGAGTTGCAACTGTTCCATCTGAGGTTGGGAGCACATCTACACTTCAGACGGGCTGAGGTTTAGCCTCACTGGGTATCTAACACTCACCTTGGTGCAGGTGAAACAACCTTGGACATCAGAGCTGCTAGCAGACTAGGAATCAAGGGAAAATGAAGTGAATGGCAAGTTACTAACCCTTTTCTAGGACTGCTATTGCTTGCCAATGAGCTGTGGATTCTGCTTACCAAGGGAGACTTCCCAAACACTGTGTGTCTGGTTCCTTGCAGTTTAGTGGAGGACAGTCCTGCAGAACGGCGAGAACTCCTACTACTGCAGTGGGTGCAGGACAGCCTCTAAGGGAGCACGTGCTCCTTATGATCACTTCTCCTTCACACAGAGGGTTCCCAGTGCTGTCTGACCAGATCAGATTTAAGGGAAAAGTATGAAGTTTATTCCGACCTGATGCACCATTAGGGAAGAAGTTACTCAGTTCAGGAACAAGTATGAGGAGATTAAGTCCAATAGGGGATACCTAGTCATTTAGCTCTGTTTCAGGATCTGTGTGGCGCTCCCTTCAGTGAGATTGCTGATTGGACAATTTCACAGCTGTCAGAGCTGCCAGCTAAACTCTTAGGTGATCCATGGCCTCTGTTCATTGCTCCTCTAAAGAGGGACCTTTATCTGGGAAAAGCTTCCCATAAGAAAACCCCAAGTCACTAGGGGTCCTGTTCAGTGTATCTGTGCCTCTGGGGACTGTCTGTAACTCTTCCCCTTGACAAGTAATGTAGTTAAGACATCAGGTTATAAGAGTACATCAATGAAATGCAATCAGCTGCGGTATTAGTCTCCCTTATACTTTGTGCTTAAGGAATGAAGCACCAAGCTAGTCAACAAACCAACCCCCTTGTACAATGCAAGGCTGACACCCCCTACAAATCATGAAGTTGGGGATTAAATTTAGTCCTTGAGAGTTCACATATGTTTAAGCACAGAGATGTTCAATGACATATGACTCCAAAACTATTTACTACACAAATACTTAAATGATAGAGGGGAATCAAGCTTATTACTAGCTCTAAACAGAGACTAAGCACATCAGGAAATGATGACAACTTGAAGGTAATGATGTTTAGACTGAAAAATGCCTCAGCCACAGCTCACTGTGTTTGGGAACCCACGTCAGGCCATAAATATTTCAGAATCACTGGAAGACTATGAATAACACTAAAATTAAAAGCACCTAGAAGGTATCATTGCATGGGTAAGTCTTTCAAACAGGTGGGCCACGTGCTCCGGATCTTAAGACAACTATGCTCAGCTCTTAGCTGATGTTCTCTGATAAGGCGTTCAACAGCTGTAGTTTTCTTCCTGCAACTGTTATTTTCCTCTGTATTCAAGATTTGTGTCCTGCACCAGTTTAAATTAAGCACCCCTATGGAGGAAATGACAGGTTCTGAGTGAAAGAAGCTCTAGGGAGTGTGTGCACTTTCCCACTCTTTGATTTCCCCTTCATGTGGAGCTCACACTGCCTTGGGATGATATTTACTCTTAACTTAGAGTCAAAGAACATATTTGCTTTCTGTTTTTCATTAAATACAGAAGGTTTCACAAAAGAGGCCATTTTTCATCAAAAATTGTTTTCAAGTGAAAAATATCTACCAGCTCTACTCCTGACTCTAAACAATTCCTGGCCTAGGAGCACATTACTGTGACTTTACAGTTCATAGAGTGTGACTCAAGAAAAGAGAAAAATGTTTTCAAGAAGTTACCGTGAATATTTTACAAAAAAAAAAAAACCAACAAAGTATTTATATCACAGCTAACAGTCCAGCTGGTAGCCTGCATGCCATCTGAGACAGCCACAGCATTCACTAACATCAATCTTATCCTTTTTTTGATGATGGGCTCTACATTTGCTTTCACTCAGCCTCCTGCTTCCTCCCTTATTTTCTATCACTTTAAAATAATTGTCAGTAGCATCATATAAGCTGAAGTATTTTTGTCCTTCTTCTGCCTTCCTAGTCTTCCTTCACTTAAAAGTGTCCTAGAATACGGACAACTGCCTAGGCTGAAGGAGGCAATTGAACAGAAGGTACTTGAGAGATGGCAGAGTCATAAATTGAAGGTGCTTGATGTGTTGTGGCTAATGAACCAAACAGGACATGAGGGCTTGCTCTACGTAAATGCTTTTAAGGGGTGAAGTAAGTCTTACTTGGGTTCTAAAAACTTTCATAAGACGTTTTTCATATGTGCTCAAATTCTTTGCGGCTTCATCAAAGCAAAATCTAGCCTCTGTTCAAGCAGGCAATTTTCTTTTTTTTTTTCTTTCTTTCTTTTCACCAGAGACTTCCTGTGTATCTTTTTTCTAAAATGACATAAATCCCTCCCTCATCAGACCAGTGCATACAGCATATTTGGAGGCAGCTTATATAAACAAAATAAAACTGAGTTTAGTAGCACAGATTAGGTCAACTGATCTGAGCCCTACATAGTGGTGTAGTTTTGCACCTATGGAAGCCAGGAGCAAAAATTCCCCTTTAGCTTCAGACTAAAGCATTGCCAATCACAGAGTTCAGAAACCATGATTCAAATGCAAGAAAATTGTTAGACTCGCTTAAAAGTCATTAAATATACTTAAAAATAATAAATTGTAATATTTTTAATGTCTTTCTATGTTTTCAGCCTTCATATTTGGCCCTCTTAGGATACAAATACGTTATTTTTATGGACAAAGGATGAGATACACAACCGCTTCTGCAAAACAAATAAACCAAAATATTATCTATCACAAGACACACTGGTAAACAGTATGAATTAGCAACATGAAGTGAGGTGAAAAGGCACAGTGGAAGTTCAGTCTGGTTTTAGAAAAACCAATGCTCCCGTTTTCCACGTTCTGAGACAGAATATAAGGTAACAAAAATAAAAAGACATCTGCACTCAGAAGACCTGATAATGCGTTCCATGTTGGCAGGACACCGTGAGCTAGCTACTACATGCCAGTAACGCAGCCAAAGAAGGCATCATTGCCCAGGGAGAGAGACAAGCTGAAGTCATTAGGGATATGCTAACAACACAACCACCGAGTTATAACTATGCATCATGATTCCTCTAGAGAACTAAGCAGAAAATAAAACTGCTGCCTCCTCTGATGGAGTATATCCAAGGAATGCAGAAGCAATGCTGTTTGACATCTCTAGAGTGAGTCCTCCCAGTAAGCAAGACACTGGATATAGAAAGCAGGTGTGATTTTTTTAGCATCTCTGCAACATCTGTCCGTCTAAATATCTAAGCATTGGTAGTACATACATCACCATGATACATAAAAGTCCCAGAGTTATTATCCCAACAGCATAAAGCCACAGTCCAGCAGCTGAGGGAATTTTTAATTTTACTTCTCCTCATTTTCCATTCTCCTCTTCGCCTTCATTTGTTGTTGTTGCTGTTGTTGTTGTTGTTTTAAGCTTCAGTGAAGACAGGAGTTTCTACATTTTATTCACAGAATGCCAAGGTCCTATCTCCACTGGAAAGCAAGCCAATCACCAGGGAAATTTCATCTCCTGCTCTCATGGCATTGTTTTCAAGCCTGACAGTTTCATAACACTTCCTGTAAAATAATACAGAAATTATACACCTTATCATTTGATCCCTGAAAGCATATAATTTCACCTTTGTATATCACTTAATTTATTTCTTCACCTATGTATTATTGCTCTTGTGAATTATTTGGCAGAACATACTGTCACTCAACCTGAAAGAATGACAGTTTTAGCAAAGAGCTGAAAGGTCAGGAAGATCCTTGTCTGCACGTACTCTGAGGTTCAGTTTTCTCTGGACCAAAGCTATTACAAATAAATTTCCTGCAAATCAGCAGCACTTGTTTTTGGTCAGATGAAGGTCTTCTGCAGCATGATTTTTTCCTTAATAGTGGTTCTTACTCTCAGATACGTTCACTTCAGCTTTGCAGACTAAAGAGTGTTTGACTCCTGAATTCTGTTCTTGACTATTAGTGGTTCTTTCTCTGAATGTGTTAATTAAATCTCTGCCTTTCTTCCCACAGAATAAGCACACTGTGTTTCCATTTTCGTGTCTAGAAAATGACACTGATAATGCAAGAACTAAAAAAATAACATAAAAAGTTACCCATTATTTGAAATCATCTATATTCCTGGGCAGCCATCCTTCCAAGGGCTAGACTTTCTGAGATCTAGTTCAACAATTTATGCTCCCTGAATGGTTTGCCCGTCTTCCTTCCTTTGCTCTTGCTTTGACGCTCTCTATCCCAACATTTTCATTTACGGATCAGTTGCGTTTCAAACCTCGCGTCTCAGAACAGCCCCTCGTTACATATGCTGCCTGCTTCTTGTTCTCTGAAAATGTTTTTTTCATAAAGGAATGCTAGCTCTTTGTGCTGTAATTACAATGGGTCTGCAAGAGAAGGCTCTGGGGAAAGGCAAATTCTGTGAGGATGTCTTCATGGTGGCTTCTTAGGAGGGCTATGGGAAAGACACAGCTCTCCCAGGAAGGAAAATGGTTCCTCTCTCAGAGCCATGAATCCTCAGGGATATAGTGAAGGCAAGGCCATCTGTGGAAAAGCTCTGGATTTCTTTGCTCCTACACATTTAACACTAGCGGGAGGGTGTAAAAGTGAAGACACTGATGGGAAGAACTAGCTTTTTGTCAGCCTCACTATGTCCATTCAGAAAAGGATTATATGAATGCATACGGCTGCCCTTCCTCTTCCACTGAGGATCCCAGTTTTTCAGTGCTTGTTCTCTCATCTGCTAGAATCAAAATTGCAATGTCCCAATTCTACTTTACTGTGGTTTTATTCCTATAAATTCCCATGGAAGTCAAATGGAGCCAACTTGAATAAAAAGTAAGTAAACAACGAACATGGGATTGAGGGTTTGGTCCTACATTTCTTAATCTTCTTTTATCCTCTCTATTTTTTTCTTAACTTTTTTTTTTCTTTCTTTTACTTCTTCACTATACTAGTGAATTCAGTAATCTGCTCCATGTTCTCTGTCAGCAGAACCTCCTGCATCCTGGTGCCAAACTACTCTCTGCCTCTCTCATCCTCTCCAGCCCTCTCAGATGGCAAAGCAGATACCAGACAGCGTCTTCACTGACTAGACTCCTTCCCTTCTGAACAATAACGTTATTTTTCTCATTCAGTTTAGGAAACTATTTTGTCCTTCTTTGACTACAAGGAATTTCTGACAGTTATCAGCATACATAAAGCTTATGCTCCTCCCTAAACTTGGCATTTTGTGGCATTTGCTGGTTTGAGAATATTTTATTCTTATTCTCTTCTGCCTTGGCAGTTAGCAGCAAATGCACATTTACATTTGTTTGTTCCCTTTTCTTGTGTCCTTACTTAAAAAAATGAATCGGTACACTTTTCATTGCTGAGTTGTAGCCAGCTAAAATTGTCTGTTTACCCTGTTCTGTTCTGTATAGCTTGTATGCCTCATGTTGTCCTTCCAGTTTTAAGTATCACTTTATTAAATTTCAAGGTTTACTGCATTGTAATATACATCCATTAGCACAGCCTTACCCTCAGAACTACCTATCTGATTCACAAGCTCCTTGTACATTAGTACATTCAGATGTTCCTATTTTTAATGTTTAAAATAACTCCATCTTTCAGCCTTTGTTTATCTTCTGATGTGAGGAGAACCCACCAGACTATTTGTGTTAAGCAAAAACTTGTGCTTCTTATCAGGTTTAGACATACACTGGAGGAGCGAACTCATCCATCATGAATCATTTACACCTGTACATGTCACCAACTCGTGATCATTCACGGTGCTTTGGTAACATGTATACACAACGCCAAAATGAGGTCATCTCTTACATGTTGTTTCCACACATGTGAAGTCCCTACATGTGAAAAAAGAAATGCAACTATTAGTTACAATTGTAATTTTGCAAAATTGAACAGAGGAATTAACACTAGCCTGACAATCAAACCCAAATCTTCTCTTCGAATCATCGCTGACAGGAATATTTTGCTGAAATCCCCAAAGTCAAAGCTCAGCTATACAAATAAATACTGTAGCAGATCCTGACAGGAAGACGTTCAGCCCAATCTTTTCCAGATGGCAGTGATGGATGGCTGTGTGCTTCTATTTATTTGGTTTCCCAGGCAATGGTGTCCTGCTTTCACTGGTCATCACTTGAAGTGCTTTGGCTTACAGACCAGCACAACAGTCGTGTACACTGCCAGACAGGTATTCTGGCGGGTTTACTCATTCCTTGGATGTCATGACTGCAAAAAAGAAGCTAAATTTTACCACTTTGCTGGGATTAGCTTTTCTAAAAACTGCATGCCTTGAATTTGTGACAAACTCTTGGGAGAGGACTCAAGGAGCTCCCAGGTAAAGCAGAGACCAATCATATGTAACTTGCTGACTGCTGAGATACGCCAGTTCTGAAAACAATACAGTGACCTGAAGAGGAGAGAGAGAGGAAAGACATCCAAATCCCAAACCACATTGACTGAAAATGTGGCTGTCACTATTGTTCTGTTCTGTAAAACACATGGTATTTTACATAGGGCTATAAAACAAACATCCATAGATCAGGGACTTACGTTATAGAATAATGTGTGGGGAAGAGTGGAGCTGGGATACAAAGGCTTCTGAATCCAGACCGTTCATTTTGCCTGGCCATGCTTGAATAGCAAACCAAAGTTATTAGCAACAAACACATGTTTGGTGGCCTAGGTAAAATGATCCATTGCCTCCAGATGATGTTCATTTTGCAGGCATCCATACCAGGGAATAAAATGAGAAGGGAACTGCTTGCTGCAGGGGTATGAGTTGCATGGTGCTAGCACATTGTAAGCAATTTGGGGAAGAGGCTGTATTTTCATAGAATCATAGAATCATTTAAGTGGGAAGATCACTGAGTCCAACTGTAAACCTAACACTGCCAAGTCTACCACTAAACCGTGTCCCTCAGAGCCATCTTACCATACTTTGAATAGGGAAACAAGATAAGAACAAAAGAGTCTCTAAAAAATCTGTATATTAGAACCTTTTGAGTAAAAAGCTACATTTTGACCGAGGAAAAAAAGCATTCTCTGAAAGATGTTCCCCCAGTTCCTTAACCATGTGTTCATATAACATCAAGCATAACAGGGCCACATTGATGACTGGGGCTTTTGACGCTACTGCTAGCATAGCAATGGATAAATGCAAATTCTTGATACAGGAGCTTCCTGGTGAAACCAGGTGACAGCTGAAATGTGGAGACACCCAGGACTGAATGCATAATGGGAACAGACAGAAAGAAATGCATGCCCTTTGCATGGTCTCAAGTCACAAACTTACTTACCGAGTCATTTTTAGGAGGGCAATACAGCCAATACAGTGCAATTATGATAAAGCCTCCTTCTAAATGAAAGCACACACATTAACATCAGTAAGTGGACAGATTAGGGGCAGGTTTCTTAAAAAAAAAGCTTTATCTGGAATCCAAAGACAGCAGGAAGTGAATGAAATTGGTTGAGGCTGTGGGGATGTGGTCACGCTTCTCTGTGTAGACAAACAGATGGGCAGCAGAATTCGGCATGTGCTGGATTGGACAGCTAGGACTCAGGGAAGCCATGGAAAGGGAATTATAAGAGTATGAGAAAATGAAGGCAGACTGAGGATTTCAGCAGAGGCTGGGATGCAACACCAGTGTGCTCAGGCACAAGTCTTGCAAAAAGCAGTCACTACCTATTAGATTAGAGACTAAGGTTACCTGCCGGGCTGAACTATACTATTCAACGAGCAGAAAAATGAAGTTTTAAAAACACTAGTAGCCACTGCAATGACAGATAATCTGAAGTCAGAAATAAAGTAGTGTGCCTGGGTTTTATGCTGCCTACATTAATTAGGCTCTCCTGTGGATGCACACTATGGTTCTACCTTTAATTACGTGACCATGTGACACTTTTTCTTTAAAAGTTTCACCTTCAAGCTGAAAAATTAGAACCACTAAAATATGGCACACTAGTGGCATGTGTATGGCTCACCAACAGAATAAGAGATTTTTTCACACAGCACAGCTCTAAGTTGTGTTATCAAATACCTGACAGCAATACTAGGTTGTCAACATCTTTAATTCTACATACAGAGATGAAGCCCTCTCACAGTATTATTCACAGGTAAATGAATAAAAAGGGAATTCATGATGCTCAGTTTTCACCCAGAGCCTGGAAAGGAATTAAGACTCTTCCTTTTCCTTCCAATTTGGCCTTTTTAACGCATCCTACTATGTGTCTCTGTCCTGCTTCTTTCTCACCTTTGGGCACATAGTCCTGCTCTCTTCATCCAGCTGTTCACAGCTGCCTGCCTCAGAAAAATTACCTTGGCCCTACACCACAACAGAGCAAAATCTAGCCTCAGCCTTTCAACCAGCCCCTTCTGATTCCCTCTTACCCTCCTGCTACCACGTGCCAAGTCACAGTCTCTTGCCCAGGTACACCCAGCCCCTGCCAGAGCTCCAGCCTGCCAGCAATGGCTGAGCTGTCTAAGGAGACACCATAGCTGAGGAAAGTGAGGATTTTAAATGGGTCGTGGCAGCAATTTATTTTATACATACTCTTGGCAATAAATTCATTGCTTGCACACAATATGCTGCTGAGTTCCAGATCATTATTTTCCTAGCCACTCAGCACCAACACAACAGCTGCAGTTGGCCCAAAGAAACTGAGGAGTGAGGTGAAGACACAAGCAGCAGCAGCAGCAAGATCCCAGTTATTTGCCAAACGTGACATCTTCATACAAGCACAAAACTGAAATAAGCATAGGCAAGCTTCTTTGTTTATGATGAGAGTTTGAAAGATGATCCCAGTTACTTTAATTCACTCTTCCTGTAGTCTGAATAGAAAACTATCTCAGCTTTCAGGATTGTGCTCAAAGCCCACCACAAAGGAGAATAAGCAATCCCACATGCCAAAGAAGCAGATGAACAGGTAGGCACATAGACTTTATGGCTAAAGGAGAAAACTGGGAGGTTATCTTGACTTCCAGTACAATACAAGGCACAGAACTCCTGTATAAATCCCAAAAACTTCTTGCTCAGCTGGAGGACATCTCACAGACAAACAGCCAGCCATAAAGTAAATTTACTCAGGCACTTCAAGTAAAGAGGAATACACTGCATTTGCTGAGGAGTTTTTTCCAGCAACTCTTTGGCCTTACCATAAGTGTCTGAACTTGATTTTCAGTGTGAATTTGTCTATCTCGCAATGTGTAAATTTGCAGTCTCTGGGTCATTCCTGCCTTTGTCTGAGCTGTTTCATCAAAATCTCCCATCCGTATAGTTACCTACAGACCATCGCTGAGCTTTCTTCTAACGTCCACTTGAGTTGCTCTCTCATTATGAAGACTCCCTTTGTGGTCATATCTGTAATTGTTTCTAAACCCTCGTCATTTTTTCATCACCTTTTTGAAGTGTAGACAGCAGAAGCGGGCACACATCTAGCGCCAGATACATATCACCAGTGCTATTTGCAGAGGAAATACGATCTCTTTATTCAGTATTGCCTGTTTATATACCCAATGATTACCCAGCCATCACTCACTGGGCTCACTCAGCCATAGCACTGCACCAAAAGGTCATATTCAGTCATTCACCACGAGCTGGACTTTCCTTTCCAAATTACTGCTTCCCAACTGATAGACTTCATCACACCAGGGCTACCTACTTTCTTTATCCTACTAGTGTATTACATTACGTTAACTCCAAACAGGTGAAAAAGAGGACTTTATTCCAGCAGGGTAGGAGTACGCTGTGTCAGCCTCATGCAGAACTTCACAATAAGAGCACTTTGACAACTCACCCCTACAGCATGGCACTAACTGTGGGATTTAACAGATCTAGCCAGTTCCTTTTCAGACCATATATTTAAGTTGTGTTTCCTGCTATCTAAGGAATATCCTTCGTGTGACAGCTCAACAAGGATTCTGCAGGCTGCGCAATTTACATCCTGAGAGAGAGGGAAATTGGAGACGAACCAAAAAGGAAGAAACCTAACAGGTAAGGAGGATTCTAGGAGACATCCCAGTATGGATTACTTCCACATACAGAATCCTACTTGAGTGCTCAACTACATGCAGAGAAAAATAAATTGATCACTTTCCACTCAGTCATGCTATTTATTGACTACAGGTTATGTTTGTCACAGAAATTATATTTATTCACCTGACTTTTGGGCAACTACAGATTCAACACTTTTCACCTCCTAAGGATTTCCACTTCTACTGACATTCCAGCTGGGGACTGTGGAATTTCACTCAAAGAGCTCACCACAAAGGGCACGCTCTGTCAAAACAGGAGCAAAAGCATAAAGAAACTGCCGTCTAAATACCCTATTTAACCTTAGTGTAAGCTGATGCAATTCATCTGAAGACAATGTATACTAGCTGATGTTAAGGCCAGCATCGGGTTTGACTGTCCATTCTCAGCATATCTGAACAGGCTTGTAGGCACTGGCTGAAAGTATATTGGGATTCTATGATGGATGTTCTATTATTTCTGCCAATATGCTGTAGAAAAACAATTTTATTTAATTCAACAGGAGACATTTTAAGGGGAAAATATACACACAAAAAGCCAAATCCCTAGAGATTGAAATCAGCAGTTCCACAAATGAAGAATCAAGATCTCTTTATTTCAGAATTATTGGACCAGAAAGGAGGGACTCAAATTTGCACAAGTTTTGTGCAAAGGGACTTAAACTTGGGGAACTCTATGCTGCTGACACTCTCAGCAGGGGCTGAAGACTGTTTCTGGCTGAAGTCCACACTGATTTACAATGCTCAGCATCCTATCAAGACAGCAACATATGTTATTCCTATTATCTTGCATTCTTTCCTTCCACTCAGTGGTGGAGTATCGATTCCAACACCATATAGTCCAGTGCTAGGAGAAATGGCAATCAGTAAGAGTTGTAATTATATTGATCTAACAGTGCAAAGGAGTCTTTGCTGCAGATACATTTTCCTGACCAGAACCATGGATTTGAGTTTTACCCAGTTAAAGCCCAATTACTTGAACTTCTCTTAAAATGACATGATGCTGGTTGTGTGAAAACTATGCTGCATATACTTAGAGCCTTTTTAACTAGAAAACTAAAAACACTTTTGACCAACCATTGAAGCCATTTTAGCTATGAGACAAGAGAATTGCACTGTGTTCACTAGGGCTATTCTAAAAATACGTTAGGAGATTTTGTTCTGACTTTGAAAGAAGGAAATGAAGAGACAAGCTTTCTCCCTTTTGATTTCTCCTGTTGACAGGATTCCACTTCAAATAAATAACCTGACATCTGGTGGGCCAGAATGGGAGTCAAAGTGACTTCCATTGACTCCATGTGACTGGTTCTGCAGATCTGCAGATATGGCACTTGTCTGGTGCTGGTGAAACCAAGGTTCAAGTCCCTGCTCCAGTTAATACTTAATCATAGAAAGTGGCATTTGCCACATGAACTGCTGGATTTCCAGAAAAGACCCAACAGCTCTCTGGCCTGTGTTCTCACTGGGAATGCATGAGATAAGAACTTCTCTTCCGGAGAACGTAAAGATACATCTTTCTTGTTTGCAGAACAAGTGTATTTCAGAGACCTGTTCTCTGCTGAGTGTTTCTATTAACCTAACCTAATACTGTCCCAAACCGAAGGCATAGCATCTGTTTTCTATGAAGAGAAGAGAAGAGAAGAGAAGAGAAGAGAAGAGAAGAGAAGAGAAGAGAAGAGAAGAGAAGAGAAGAGAAGAGATCATGCTCTTGACTCCTTTTCACACAAAATGAGACCAACAGCCTAAGAAAAAACTCGATGAACACACACTACCCATGTTCCCTGGAAATGGGTTGAATCTTGCAGGCAAAGCTCCTCTGTAAGCTCCTGCAATGGAAGGTGCAGCCTCACATTGGCTCTAGACAGTGATCAGTTTAGATAGAAAAATCTATTTCCTGATAGAAAATGGTTTTTTCACATGGGTTAGTTCAAGCAGAATTCAAGCATATAGGAAAGATACTTACAGAGCATTTCATATGGAGAAAAACTTAATCTAAACAATGAGCCAAATTCCTACATTTTTTTCACTTTAATAGCTGTCAGGGCCCCGACTGCACTAATAGACTTTAGTTGCCCTGACCAGCCTTACCTCTGGACCTCTCCCACACACCCTGCCCATTGGCCCAGGAGTTCCCTGCAAGTTCAGCCCTGGGCTAACTTCAGCCCTTGCCTGAGCTTTGTTGTAGGACTACTGGTCTCCAGATCAGCCACAGCCTTGCCTGTGCCTGATCTTGAACCCCACTGATTTGGACATTGACCATGGACCTGTCTTGTCACTACAGATCTTTCCCATGATCACTGGACTCTGTCTGACCCTGTTACCCTACCAGACCTAACCTTGACTTGTGGATTAGCTTCCTGGCTTGACTTTGTACTTGCTTCATCATCACAAGCTTGCCTGATGATCTGAACTCTTGGTTGAACCTGGCCCTGGTCTGCTCTGCTCGCCTCATTTGGGTATGCTGGAAATAGACCTTGCCTGGTAAAGCCGTTGCCCTGCCAGAAATGTTATTGTCCTCGGCTCCCAAGTACCCATCCCTCAGGCAGCAGCTGGCCCTCACTACTCTCTGGCAATACTCAGCTACTAAGAAGGGAAATCCTTAAAGACGTGCTTCCCAAATTTTAGGTAAATTAATCCAACTGTCCCTACATGTACTGTTGAAAGACTCTCCATTGTAATGGCACGTATTTACTACATCTCCCACCTCGACCTTCATCTCTCAGTCCAGGCAATGGGAAATGCCAGCATAGCTGGTTCTCAGGACAATCTTTCTCTGTGGTGATAAACACTGTAATACTTAAATATTATTACTGGAGTCTAGTACCTCCCACCAATACAAACAGAGCATCCATATCGTATGGTTTCTCATTATTACAGACAGTCTACAAAATCAGGAAGATGTATCTTGAATTCACTTTGTGCTTTTGAAGGCCTTCTTCAAAACTTTAATAATAAAAAATTAAAAAAAAATCCTTCAGACTCCCCTAAATATAAGGCAATTTGTGGGATGGGGGAAGAAAGAGTTTCAGAAAATACACTCTAAACTCCCACTCCACATTAGTGTCTCATTCTATATTGAACGGTTATAGACTCCCCTCCCCGACGGAGGAGGGCAGGCACAACCCCTGCTTACAGGCAGCTTCCCAAGAAGGCATGGTTCCCAGCGCCTCACAAGGAGACAGAAGCAGTTCAAAGTAGCAGGCTTGCTGTGCTGGAAGACTGGACAATCCTGACCTAGTTTGTAATCTGAATATAGGAAAATACTGTATTTTTTGTCTTGTGTGCAAAATATTGACTATCTTCCATTGAAAGTTGCCTTGTGTTTGGGTAAATGCATTATTTACAAATTAAATGAAAGGTAGGACTAGGGAACACGTAAAATCTGCCCCATTTTCCTGTCTTACCTCTGCTCCAGTCAAGTACTTCCAATGCTCCCTAGTCCTTGCTGCCTGAGATGGCCCTGTTTTGGGAACCAGCAGCCTAAAACTAGCAGAAAGTCTGGTGAATGTTTTCCATACGTATGAGTAGCCCAGAATAGACTCCAAACAAAGCTGTAACATTTTGAATCCATAAGGAAAAATATTCTGTAATTCTGGAAATTCTTTCAAAGGCAGAAGGGTCTGGTCTACAGGGAGCGGATGTGCTAAAACTCACCATGCCCTCTATGATACTGGACATGCAGAAAAATCTATACCTTCATTGTGTGTAGACATTGTGTTGATCAAAGCAATATTTCTTCAAATACTGAAAGCACCAGAACTGTGACGGCTCCTGCCACCCCTTGACTGCGGGGAAGAATGCACTATAAAACTGAATGTAAAAACCAAATTATGTAAACATGAACAACCTGAACAACTATTTGGTACAGAAAAACTATTTCAGATAGTATCTCTAGCTTCTGAATTTTATTATTTCTTAGAATGGTGACTGTGATAAAGATAAATCTTCCCCCTTAAGCGGGGACACTAGACAGGTAGAGGTGCACAAGGAGACCACGAGACAGCAAAAAGGCCACTGGTTATTTTCAGGCTTTCTGAAATATGATAACGAAGAAAAGCTTTCCAGAAGTAACTAAAAGAGAAGGACGAGGTAACTTCGTCTATTGCCTCTCAGATACAGGGAGACTAGATAAGAACAGGAAACCATGAGCTATCCATGATTGCTGAATAAATGCATAAATTAAAGTGCTCTCAGTGTGTACCAGAGTCTGCTCTGAGTGTATTAACATGCCCTGCAACCTCTTCCCTCCCCATCTTGGGCTTGGCTACCTGGATCACAACCAGCTTTGGAATGGCACAGCTGTGCAACTTGGATCAGATGCCGTGGAAAGAGTTGTAAGATGCATTGTCGGAGGCCTCCCACCTTTGCTCAGGAACTGAATTGAGGCTTAGGGCTTCACCTTTGGTCCCTGCCTGTGCCTGGCATCCCACCACATTAACCCAGTGCCTGACTCACTGACTTGACCTCCTGGCTTGACCTTGCACCTGCCCTGTCACTATAGACTTGTGTGGCGATCACTGGATTCTTGGCTGAGCCCTGTTAGCTTCATTGGACCTGCCCCGCTCAAGTTGTTTGGGTGTTCTGGGGCTGTGCTGCTTTGTCAGTGAGGTCCCAGCCCCTGCCAGCCTTGCTGTCACCCTCAGCTCCTACCTCAGCTTTCCTTGCAGGGCAAACCACTCTTGCTGAGACAGTATACAAAAAAGTCTCAATGCTTTGAAACATCTAGTCGGTGAGATACAAATATTAGGTTTCCTACAGATAAGCATTATGATCAGAGTAAATTGTAACTAAAGAAAATGTCTTTGAGTTTACAGAAAAATACATGCAAAGGAGTGCAGTTACCGCTCCACGCAGAAAGCAGCCCATGTCATGAACACCCCTGATGGCTGAAGCACTGATCGTCATGTAGGCAGCAGGCTTATTTCAACAGAAAGTGCCAGCTTATGGCCCACAGATTCCTTCTGGGGAACTCCCCGAACAGAGTAATTGCGCTAGTTGTACAAGATCAGCATCAAATAGATTTGCAGAACAGCAGCGCAGGCACAAGAGGATATGAACATGAATGCATATATATATGTATGCATATACATATGAATGCAAACTACACTCAGCCAAAATCACAGTCCTGTTGTGAAAATGTCAACATCCAAGACCAGATACAGTTCTGTCACACTGTGAAGAGCCCTGCTGTCACATAGCTGCAAACAACAACAAATGCAAATTTTATGCTACACAGCTATAAATCACAGTTTATATGGTAAAACAATCCCAGGAGGTTGTTACAGCTCACATCTGCATTGTCACATCTGCACTGCTACTGGCTAAAGCACTGTACCTGAGACATGCAAGGATCTGAGATTCCAGGAAATACAAAACTACATTGAGAGATGACTCTGCCCACTAACACTTAGGCCATATGATAATAATGGTATAATAATAAACAACTCCCAATTAAGTATTGTAATACAAAATGGAAATTCTTATGCTTCCCTAAAAAAGTAAGTTACAGCACAAACGAGGCTATGCTTTGATCTACTCATACCAGTGGAAATGAGTAATTCCAGTGACTTCAGCAGAGCTCCAGAGGACTGACACACCAGCACAGGTGACATCAGAAACTGATTAATTGTCCTTTCTATCACTCTGCCCGCTACGTCTCCATGCAATATACAAAATTGTCAAACTGTGGCAGAAAAGACTGTTGGGTGGTTTTGCTGCTCGGAGTGGATAAACTACAACACTTCCTGAGGAAGCAAGGTTTATAAGGGCATGTGGGCCATCAAAGGGGAAGATGGAAGACTGTGATGTTAGTTTGCTTATAATTTCCTTTCCATTCTCTTTCTTCTCACAATGTTGCTTGAACAGGTTAGGCAGTTTCAACTATAGCTGACACAAGTGACAATATTTCAGAGATATTAACTCCAGATAGTCAACATGACAATCACTAGCTGTTCAGGAGAGCCCTTACCAGTGCTTCACTGCTGATGGGGAGATGGCAAGGTAAGCTTAGGTCTTCCCTCACCCCAGAGAATCCATCCAGGAAGCCACTCCTAAAGCCAGTTAGAGGAAGAGCTTCAGTTCTTTGGTGTCATTATTAGACACCAAAGTTAAACTACCGCAAGATACCAACTATGTTCCCTTAATTCCAGAATTCACAGAGTTATTTGTTTTCTATTGTCTTCACTGCTATTCAGACTATACTTTTCTGTAATCACTGAACCATGATAGGCTTTATCAGGGGATTAGCCAATTCAGAAAATAGGTCTGCAAACTGGAACTGAGAAAATAACAACCTCTATTCAGGGAATGCATTTCCAGAATTAGCACTAGACTGTAAACTCTTAGATCCCATGAAATGCAACATAATGCTTTCCAGGGGGAGAAGACTTCTTCTACCAACAGGGACAATTTCCTGGCTGTCTTGACAGCTGAGTGCATTGTAGTGATAGTTTCATGTTAATGAGAGAGAAGAAAAAAAATGGTGGGAATATGGTTAACAGCTTGTTGGAGAACGGTTTGGCAGCCTATTCATCTCAGGGCTTATAAGGTGCAGTTCCAGGTGTCCATCTTGCCTTAATCTAGGCACAGGTATCCTCTGCCTAGGTTGTCTACAGATTCCACCTGCTCTGAAGGCCCTTCTAGGAAAGTCCATGGATTGACTGTACTGGGTCCTTGATGTTGTTGAAGGGCCCAAAGAATGCATGGGAAGAGCTAATCAGACAGCAAATACTAAGTACGTCCATACTCCAGGCAAGTGTATACCTGACTGTATTTCAAAGTGCCATAAACGCCTAAGGTTTTTCCTTGGCTGTAACAATGGAATGAGCCCACAGCCAGGTATTTCTGAGGTCACTTCCATAAAGAGGGTGGACAACGCTGGGATTAAGCTTTGAGTCTCAAAGCTGTTCTTAATATGTAAAGCATGTAGAAGCTCACCCACAAGTTAAGAAACACAGGAACCAGGAACTTGTAACAACAACGACCAGCTTGTGAAGGTAGAAACACTGTGGGGCTTGGATTAGGAGTATGACATAGGACCCTCCCATGAAGCTGGGAACTCTGAGGCATATATGGAGCTAGAATTTGAACCTTTTTTTCTGCCAGTTAGTGGTAGGTTTTATTTATTTATAGTTGCTTATGTGTTATAGACCCTGGACTCTACTTCAGAATACTACATCCTGACAATCAGCTGCAGTTACCTCACTCTTCCAAGGACTTGTATGTAATGGCAAGAAAGCTGAATGCTGTAATCTGACTATACGAAGTACAGTGACAGGGCTACTGATTCTGTAACCTTCACCCTTTGACTCCAGCCACAGACAGAGCTAGACGGAGACACTGGCCTGACAGGTGACTGTGGGTACTTTATACTAACTCCAACAATTAATTCAGATTCTGGATCACTCAGCTCTGGCTGAGCCACCATGCTCTGAGGCTTATGCTAATAATATGTTGATATTGCATCAGAAACTAATTAGTTTATCCCTGCTGTAGACAAAATACAAATAATCTTAAGATCTTGTGGAATGAGTTTGCTGGTTCAATGGCAGGCAGAAAAGTGGTACAATGGGAGCCGAGGGAAGCTTGAAGAAATCCCATATCTGAATAAATTTACCAGTACAAGCTTCATTAACAGAAGCTAGACTGAAAAAAACCAAATCCAACAGCAGAAGAAACCCTCATAGTTCTGAGAATATTTAAATCTGCACAACTTTATTTAGAGGTCAAGTCCACGAAGGAAATGAAAAAAGATATGCAGCCACTCATACTGTGTGCGTGCTCGACTACAGCATTCCTCTTTTGCCTGAAAGAACAATAGCCAGTTTTCACACCTCTCCTTGCTCAGGAATATTCTGAATACATTTGAACAAAGAAGTGAACTGTACTGAAGTCAAACAAAGTTTGACTTCACATCACCTCTTCTGCCCTGTTGCCAGAATCTGGGGACAATATGGTAAGTGCTTTCTTGAACGAAAGGTGAGCAGAAAGATTGGGCTTGGATGGGCTAGGTGAGCTAATGGCTGGGTTATAGTTCTCCAGAAATTGATCAGAACAATCCTCAGCCTTGTTTCTGAGTATAAAATAATGCAACAAACCACCTTGGACATTATGATTGCCACAGTGAAATCAAAATCTGATTGAACGAGGCCCAGGTTTCTAGATACCTGCAGCTAAGAAATGGAGCTATTAGTATCTATGTTTTGGGGGCTATTCATGAAAAGAAAGGAATCCAGAAGAACTGAGCATGCCTACTTACATGATAATTTGAAGTCAGATCCCATTAGACAAAGGAGTACATTCTGTTCGGGAGAAGATGAGTTTTTCAAGGCAGAAATTCCATCACAGGTTTCCTCTGTCCTGACAGGCTCTGCCTGGCTGTTCTTTGTCCGGATGCTGATGTCTTCTAGGTGCTGAAAACAGGGAGATGAGGCTATTTGCATAGGAGGTCAAAAGATGTAGAGCTGAGACTTGCTCATCCTGCTTATAGCTCCATCTGTGCTGTTTCAGCCCTGTTCAGTTGCATCAAACATGGTTGGCAGAGAGAGCAAAAATTAGGGGGATGCAAGAAGAGTCACAGACCTCTTCAGTTTAAGGGTACCAGGCAGAGGACTCTTGACTTTTCAGGAGTCACTTCAATATAAACTTCTTTCACCTTGCTTTTGTCAATAGTACAGCACCTGCTTTATAGGTACTTCATGAACATATGGTCACCTTCACCATTATCCCATGTAAAATACACGAGTATAAAAGCACAGGCCATGTCTGGGCCTCTTGCTTGGCTCCAAAACCATGCCTTACTTGTGTGGACTTTGTTTCAAACCGGGAGTATTCTGGGGCCTGGGACTGATTTTGTTTTGTGTCTTGTTCAACACAGAGCACACTGAGACTGCTTAACACATAATAAAATAAATAATAACCGTAAATGAAGAGGAAGCCTTGAACTACGGAAAGAATAAAAGCCTTTTCAAAGGTGTCCTGACAATGTTTTACAGGTTTCAAGCAGCAGTTCAATGGCTTATGATCAAGGCCTGCTCTTTCAGACTCGGCATCTCTCACCCCAAGACTTTGAAGTGCACCTGAGCTGAAGAAAACGTTTTGTTTGTTTGCTGCTAGTGCTTGTGGTCACAACAGCAGCATCCCCTGTCTGAGGACAAGAGCCCTTTGTCTTGCAGCACATTCTGCCGCGGTAAGCACGGGGGTGAGACCGCACCTCACCTTTTATCCCAATTTCACACATCGGCTTCACAGCATTAATAAATTGGTTTCGTTTGCCACACATTTGGCAGGAGAATTTTCTAATAACATTTTTATCCCCTTTGAGAACATGAATCACTCACACGCTGAGTATAAAATTACTTCCCTCCCTCTCCTTATTAAAGGCACCGCACGTTAGCAGGGTCAGGCACTCAGCCTTGCCAGTGGCAAAGTCAAAAACAAGGGCATGGCTGGGAGGCACGGTTGTAAAGCTCGCTGCTTTTCTTTCTTACGGACGGGGGATAACCTATTTAGCGCTCAGAATATATGGTTTTCTCCAGCTGTCAATCCTACCTGGCTGGGGTACAGATTGAGAAAACGTGTGAGATTTCCCGCGCCACTCACACAGCCATTCCAAACGAGAAATAAATAAAACCTGTGCAGCAGATGTCCGCCGCTGCCGCCCCCGCAGGGGCCACCAGAAGCTCCCCTTGCGCATCCAGCCGCCCGCCACCACCAACGGGCCCCCGCCGGGGCCGGGCCTGGCTGGGCCGGGCCTGGCTGGGCCGGGCCTGGCTGGGCCGGGCCTGGCCGGCGGGTTCCCGCCACCAGGCGGCGGCCGGGGGCAGAGGGGCGCCGCCGGGCTGCGGGCCCGGGCCGGGATGGCCGCCGGAGCGGCCCCGGGAGCTTCCCCCCCCGCCTCGGGAAATGGGCCCTTCCCGGCAACGGGCACGTCGGGCGGCACCCGGGACTCGCCTGAAAGAGCGGGGGGGGGACGGGGGGGGGGGACGGGTGGTCGGTGACAAGCCGGAAATCGTGGTATTTACAAATTTATAAATCCATCTGGGTTTGATTTCTGGCTTAAAAGGGGGAAGAAAACCCCACTTTTTCTGATTTTCAAAATAATATGGTTTTTAAAGGGATACCTTTGTTTGAAAACACACTTTAAGACAACAAGCAGGTCATGCTACCAGAGCTGAATGAGGACCGTTGTGCTCTGAGCGCCATTTTGTTCCAAATCCACACCTCGGTCAAAACGCGCTACTTGAAAATACAGAAGATCTGTCCTCAGATTACCTTTCCTCCCAGGTTCCTTGCGGAGGCTCCCTGCGACGGATGAAGATGGAGGAAAGACAAGTCAGAGAGATGGCAAGAACTAGCGTGGATGGGGAGCTACGAACTAATCCGTGCTGCCAGGTGGGATCACCGGCAGAGGAGGCAATGGGACAAGCGCGCGCATAACCTGCCTGAATCCCGGGCATGGATTTCTGTTGTATCACAGAAACCTGAGTGGTGCGCAAGGGAATCCCGCTCACACCACACCGGTTTTCTGCTCGAGATCTTGCAGGTTATGTGCTGTGCTACCTAATGCAGTCAAGATTTAACGGCTCAGCAGCAGACCTTCAAGAACACAAGGAGCCTCGCTGGCAGAGGTGCAGCCCTGTAAGAAATTTACACATCTTCAGGGTTGGCAGCAGCTTTGCCAGCATTTTGGCATATCCTTGAGAGATCTAGATGTTGGTTATGGTGGTGGTTTTTTTCTTTTTAATGAGACCTTTGTATTTAATTTCTGAATTGTTCACAAGAATATTCACACAGGAGCATTACCCAGGTATAGCTTGAAGCTGTTATTTCAGTGATGATGTCATGCATCCCCTGTGTTACACAAGAACAACACTGTGACACCAAATGTCAGCATATTTTTCACCATTTTGTCCTAATATGCTACTTGTTGCATGGAACTTGTCAACAGTTCTTTTAATGGTCTTGAATCAATTGGGGGGGGGGTGAGATTTCATATCCAGCACAGCATGCAAACTTCTCCCTATCAACATATTCATATTTAAATACAGAAATGAAATGCCAAATTTAGTGAATACCACCAATAGGCAGTTGTTCGGTGAGTGCCAGGTTTAGTGGGCTCCTACGCTTCTCACATTTGACCCTTTGAGGCAGGTTGTGCTTTTTCTAGGTTCTGAGTCATCAGCAAGAAGAGCCGAGCGACCAGCTCACAACAAAAATACAATGATCTGAGGCATCTACCCTCTTCTTCTGCCGGCATGGAAATAGCAGCCAGCAGGAGAGCCTGTGCTGCAGCTGTCTGGGTTAGGTTTGATTGGTCAGATAAATCACATTGTATTGTTTCCATTCCTTTGGCTGAGGGAATGTGTAAGCACTTCAAAACTGAATGCTTATGCATGAGAACTTAAAACTAGTTTACTTAAATGCACACATATGTACTTCTGACATTGACTTTTTACAGATTTTCTTGTCAATAAAAGTAAATTGCTTGACTGTTCACAGAAAGTTAACATAAACATAGTGAAAGTGAATTCATATTTTAAAATTGTATTTTAGCGTGTGACTGCGTTCAGTGACAACCTTGTCAAAAGAAATGATAAAGTCTTTACTGCTGTGACTCCACGCCAACCACTGCACTGAAGTGACTTCTCTGACTGAGAGCCCCGAACTTTAAGGAATAGCAGAGCAAACACCAAATGCCTATTTCAGAGCAAAGGACTTGCTGATTTACAGCAAGCTGTGGGTAATGGAATTGTCTCAGCTCATCAGAGGATGCAGACACTGTCCAGTTACTTTCCAACTGTGCAAATGCTTTTGTTTCAGGGCTGACAACTCTATACCTTTTCACCACTTCTCAGGTCCTTCTTCAGGTTGTTGGAGAAAGCCTTTCAGCATACAGCAAAAAATCATGCCTCGCTATCTTTCCCAACTCTCACACATCCTCGGGAAGCAATCACAGCTGCTCCACAGAAGGGGTCCCAGCACCTCCTGCCTACCCACCCCCTCAGCACCATGAAGACTTTAAAGGAACAGGGAAAGAGAATCAAAAACCTGAATGTTTAGGAGCATGGCTGGAACAAAAGGAGTGAAAGATAGAGGAGCATAAGTGGTGTTGGAGTTTTCAGGACAATTATTGATAAATCATATATGGGAGTACTGATGAATTAACTTGGGACAGAATACTTGGTGCATTTCTAGTTTCTCTGCCTTTGGTGTGAGTCCCAGTTACATGAAGTCTGCATGGCAACTCCTCCTCCAGCAGACTGAGCCCGAGGGCACCATCAGCTCCCCGACTGCCCAGTCCTCCCATACGGCCACTGCTAAGTGAGCAGCTCCAGTGCAGTGTCACTCTTTGCACTGCTAGCACCAAACCCTGCTCGATCCCCCAAGGGTTAACCATGACAGACAGCTTTTCTGGATGCATCAGTATTGCTACGACGACGTTGGCTGCTAAAGGGACAGAGGCAGGCAGGGGCTAATTCAATTTGTGACATTTAGGATCAATTATTTTTGCCTGGAGACTCTCGCAGACCTGACTGTTGGATGGGGTCTAATTCGTGTAGCTATTGTAAGGCTACCTCAGTCATGATCTCTCCTTGATCAACATGGCTGCTTCAGTTTCTGCTTCCCTTCATGTGTGAAGCAGCTGCCCTTGTTTTCTGAGGATGTGGGGTGGAACTGACACAATTAAAGGTCATCCTCCATCTGGGAAGAGAAAGTTCTGGTCTATAGTGAAGCACGGGGGCTGGTTTCCATTTTGTCAGAGTTATGTAATCTCTAAATAAAAAATAATTCCGCTGTTCACTACAAGATCTTGTTGCTTAATGCTCTCTAGAAATGGCTGCCAGATTCCTGTGTGAACGTAGCGTGTACACAGTGTTTTAAAACCTACATAGATTGGAAGTTCTTTAAATTGTAAATGCAGAGCGTTATTTTATAGAAGGGAATCTGTTCTTCCAACTGAAAAACATTAGTGCCTGATTTTCAGAGGTGCTGAATTCCAGTTGAAGCCAAAGGCAGCTGCTTTTGTTTTTGTGCTGCCCCTCTGAAAATTAAGTCTACAGTATTAACAGTACATGTTAATAACAGGCATGTTAGGTGCAGGTGAGAGACATGGAAATAAAGTAGGGGCACAGAGGATACACACAGAAGGAAAACTAGACAAAAGGGGAAGCAATCAAGCCTTTAAAGAAAAGCATCAACAACAACCATTTGCCACTTCAGATTTCATAAACCCCGATTCATAATCCAACTGAACTATGTTGCAAAACCTGAACACAGAAGCTTTAGGTTTTCCAATTTAAATATGTATGCTCAAGAGCCGGTGACAAAAACTACATTTCTGCCCAGGATTAGGTGAGTACACTCTTGCTTGTTTTAGACAACAAAATTTAATTAACTTTTTTTTCCCCTAGCCTCACATATGTCAAAATGCAGACAAAATGACCAGGCTGCAATGTTACCTCTTCATTCTTTGTATTCGTATTTCAATCTTCAACCCAGATTCATCTCTTGAGCATTGATTTTTTTCCTTTACTCAGAAAAGTATCTTTTAACTCCTACTGATTTCTTTCTGATTGTGCTGAACGAGCATAGCTTAAAGTGAGGGGATCCATGTACAAACACAAAGGCTGTGTTTCACTGTGGCCTCTGTACTAGGACTGGAAGAGTGGCAGAACTAATGAGTTGAAAATCCCCAGGACACCAATGAGTTTCCACTGCACTGCTCAGCTGGGCCGTCCTGCTTCCTTGAAGAATCTGGCACAAGGGCATGGACGACGTGGTGGAGAAGGCACAAGGTATGGCTGGTGCGTGTTATGCCCTGGGAAAGCACTGACTCCCCACCTTTCTGCTGAGGTGGGCCGTAGACCCTCCTCTGGGGACATTTTTTGATTGTCCTCTTCAGCTTGAGCCTTTCTGTTAGGTTCCCAGATATGCACCTGTTATGTGGTCAATAGCTGGATTTCCATTACCTGATGTGTCCTATCACATGGCATCATGTCACTCACGTGTATCTTTGGGAATGAGGACTACCTGGTGGCACTAACCATGAGAACAAGCCACAAAGCCTATAACCTGCTGTCCGTACACGTGCCTTGAGGGCCTTCAGAAGAGAATGGCAAGAAATGGACTGCATGCTAGACTAACCATGTGTCAGGAAGTATTTATCTTGCAAGCCATAGTTTGGTTCTTGAAATGTGTTAAAAAGAGGAAGCTAATGGTCCTCCAGAATCCATCAGATGAAGTGCAAAGCTAGCAAAAAGAAATATGTTATCGCACTGAGCTCTGCTTGTCCAGAGTAGGACCTAAAGATATAACGAGTATGTGCAAGCCAGAAAGAAACCAACCTACTGTTGATCTAAACTCAACTAATCTGCTTAACTTAATCTTAGTGTGTTAATATAAACTAGTGTGCTCTGGCATCATTGAAAGACAAACTTGATCCCAGCAGGGATATTTTTAGTTAGCTTCCAGTGTATAACAACACTTTAGTTTCGTGCTGTACATACACAGCATCCAGTATCTGTGGATATCCAGCATCAGTTAAGGTATCTAAACTTACAAGCCTACAAAATTGTCAGTATATATTTATGTGGAGAATCAGGTAGGTGCATCGCATTGTATACATGTCATAATACCTGATATTATTCTGTTTGACTGCAGAAAATCGCAAGATGTTTTGGGAAGGAAACAAAACTGAAAGGAGATCTGTCAAAGAACCCTGATATATGCTATTTTAAAAAAATGCTTTAATCTGCCTCTAATCTCATTACCAAAATTCATTTTTCCTAGGCCTAAGCCATGGTTCAATGACAATAAGACCACAAACCGACACTACATGGGTAGGTTGCCTATGTGGTCAGTATCCTTCATTGGTGAGGATTCACTGGTAGAAGGCAAAACAACAAAGACTGTTTCTCCCTCTGCAGCGACGGAGATAACTAAGCTAAGTAGAGTTTACTGAGGTTTGCAAGGAAAAGATAAGATCTAGCTACAGGTAACGATGCATGTAAGCTTTTGTTACATCCATTGTCCCTGGCTGTCACTTGTTTTGGAGTGTTTCTGCATTTATAGGACGCACCCAAGAGGTTCCATCAATCCACAAAGTACCAACCAGCATGCCTCTCTTGAAACAGAGAAGAACTAGAGGAACCTAAAGACTACAAAACTGCCACAAATGTAGGATTTAAATCCCCTGCTTCTTCCCATGAGAAAAACCTTTCATCTTACTTTCCTGTCCACCCCAATGGGCACACAGACACGCTGCCTTCTTTAGAAATTTCACATACGTAGATTACAGCACAGCACGTATAAATTGCTTTTCTTTCACAGACGCTTTAGAAGCAGTCCTCCGATTTCCAGAAATCTGTGGATCACAAGATGAAAGCCACTGACATAAGGACACTACACCTCATGGGGAAAGATAAGAAAAGCAGTGGATTAAAGATAGAGAAAAGAAAGTTACAGTGGGCCAGTCATGTAACAGACTGGTAATGATCAAGTTTGCTTTTAAATCAAGGTTTGCTTTGTTTCTATGTACGTGCTCTTATTTAAACAGGAATTAGCTTGGGCCATCCCAGTTGTTTAAGTCAGCCCTCAGGTAAGACTTGATGGTACAGTTACTCCCTCTTCAGGCATGGAAACCCATTAGAGTGATGATAACTGTGCCCAGTATTTGCGTGTTTGTAACATATTTTGCCCCGTTACACCTAAAGCTCAGCAAGGCTAGATGATAAAATGCTTAGGGGCTGGTTTGACCTTTTTATACTTAGAACTGTAAGTTGATGTGCACCCATAAGCACCTTGACGGTGCTCTATATGCACCGTCGCGAAGAGAGCTCCACTCTTACAGCCCTTTGACATGAGGCATTCTCAGCAGCTAACAGACATAGCCAGGAAGCATTTTCCTCGCAGTACTACCCCATCACTGGCATCCACCGTACACATATTGAACCGCTCACTCTCTTTACTATTTACTGGGAAGGCCACATTAAGGAAAATAGGTTATGCTTAAAGGAGCTTTACTGGGGGAACAAAAGCATGTGGCTCCCCAGAAACAGATTACCAAGACAGTAAACATCCAGCAGTGTAGAGGGAAATCTCCACAGTCTTTAGACAGCTGTACAGCTGTCATTAATGAAAAGGAGAGGAAATCTTTTCAAAGTGAAAATATGCCTAGATCTGCCCCTGTACATTAGAGAGGCAGGAGATCTAAGCATCAGTTTTTAATGAGGTAGAGCCTGAAAAGAATTCCATATATGTTAGGTGATGTAAGAAGCATTCTGTCACAGAACAGAAAGTGTTGCAACCATGCCTCACTGCATGAGTCGAATTACTAGAAAAACAGCCAGAATCCAAATGTGGAAGATATCTCATCATTTAAGACTGTTAAAACAAAACATGCACTGTTGCACATAATCTTGTATTGGCAATCAAGAAGTGGAATAACTTATCTGATGCTTGGGTTCTCATTCATATGCACGTGTATTTGCAGAGATGGCATATTCATAAAGACTGAATCTGAAAGGGCACCCTCATATTGCAACTTCTTAGCATCCCTAATGTAAATTTCACTAAGCAAGAGATCAGTGTGATTCACTTATCCATGCTGCGAGTATGATGCTTTTAAAGTGAGTAAAGAACCTACGATCTGATCTATCTGACACTGCTTTGCTGCAAACGTTCCAGATATCCTGTACCCCAGCCAGCTGCACCCTTTAGAAACTGCCACCTTTGGGTTACTAGACTCAAGTGAGATAAATCATCTTAAAAAAAAAACAACAATGGAGAGTGCGGGGACAAGAAAAACAATTCATGCTGTTTAAACATGGACATTTTGCTTCTCTATTCTGACAAAGGTTGAAGGATCCAGTATCATGCACTGCCAGTGAGGGCTCATTAAAAAAGGCTGCCCTGTGAGGCTAAAACTATAGGTGACTGTTCTGCTTGCAACAGGTATAAGTCTCCAGCATGGTCTTAAATCCAAAGGGACCCTCTGAAGGAACCATACAAGGAATCAAAGGTATTGAAGCCATGATCCCTGGCTCGAACGAAGGCTGCTCAGAGTGTCATAGCATCCCTGCGAATAGCTGACAGTGGATCTGCCTCACCGTCACTTACAGAAAGGACTCAAATCTCTCCTAAAGCACAATATTAGAGTAGGGCAATGAAAGACCTAGTTAGCAGTGACTGCATCAGGGAATGGAAGGTGGAAATGGGGCTGAGCACAGTGCAGGGATACACTTCTCTTTCACACAGACCCCCAGTAGGCACCCAGATTTCACCTTCAGTATCTGGCCCAAACCTCCAGTCTTAACCCAGGTCTCAGAGGGAAGGCTGAACACGAAGCTCTGTGTTGTTGCTACATCTCTGATAGATGTGCTGCAGTATGTCGCTGAAAGCCTGACAGTCATGTTCCCTAGGGGCACCCAGGCTTCCAGCATCAGCGAGGTGAAAGGCAGCTGCCATTCGCCCCAGCACCAGCTGGAGAAGCCACAGCAATGTGTAAAGAGTGTCAGCAGTGAAAGCCTCAGGGGCGAAGAGGGAAAGAAACGACATCACTGTAATGGAACCCTTCCCTGCCTGTCTGTCTGTCTGTCTGTCAGCAAGGACTTCTGAGTCAATAAATACCAGTCAGAACACACAATTCCTGCTGACCTGCAGGCCCCCCTTCATCTCTGGAGAAAATAAACATGGGCTGTGGGTGCTGAGCTGCTCTGCCTTCTTCAGAGCCTCCATTGTATTTGTGTTTGCAGCGTTTCAGCCAGCAACACTGGGCAACGTTCTCTCGGTACTCCCAGGAACTTGGAGGAACTCCCTGGTTATTATGAGATTACCCCTTCACTGCAAAATAAACGGTTCTTTACAGATACCCTCTCAGGGGTGTTCCCTCACAGATGTCCAGAAGTCAGGAGGGGTCAGGACGGGAGGGATTTGACATTGTGTATAAATCTTCTCCATGCAAGCTGCAGCCCCCAGAACAATGCCATTCACTGTCCAAAGCATCCACGGGAACAGGAGCTGCCTCTGGAAAGCCTAAAAGAGGCTCCCTGACTCACAGCTCAGCCCGCAGCAGCACCTTACACATCTGCAGGCAGCTCAAAATTGGATGTGGAAGGGAGCTCCTGGTCATTTGTATCTGAACAGAAACACCAGTTTCCATATCCCAGTTTTCCCCATTCTTAGGAGAAAGTGTCTTGGTTTGGGATTCTCGTGCTATCTTATTTCACTTCTTCACAGAGCCATTTGTCCTTGCTATTAGTCAATGTTCACAGTATGGCTGTTGAACTACTGAGTTAATAACAAAAGGCCCAGCATCCCTCATGCTTGCTATTTGCTTGGTGGACGGGGGGAATGAAGGGACAGAAATGCCTTTGTTTCTCAATTTGCTAGCAGCAATAGCAGACTGCCATTTCATATTTGGTCTGGCCATTAAAGGGGGTGAGGGGTGAGGTGTACTTCACCCAAGGGCTTCACAGGTACTCGATGGCAATGGAGTGATTTAAATGCTTTCTGGATTGTGTTCCACTTTCTCCAAATGGACCCTGGCAGTGATAGATCCCTCCATCCCTATTCTCCAGGACCATGACGCTGCTTGGTGTTAGCCTCATCCCATTCCCAGTTGCCAGTTCCAGATTGTCTGTACCCTATTCTTTGAGATGGTAAGCACACTAAGGCAGGGACTGTTTTACACAATGCCTGGAAAACACCTGATACACTGAGATGCTCCGTCAGCAACTTATTCAAGCCACTTTTTCTCCTTCTTCCACCCAGTCCCTTCAAACACTCAGTTAAAAGAGAAAAAGATTTAAAGATATTTCAGACTGGCAGGGAAGGTGCAGGACTATTTGTTTCCTTCTTTGAATTTAAAAAAAAAAAAAATCACTACTGCTAATTTTTGACAACAGAGAACGGAGGATTTTCTTCAGAAAAAACAGAGTATACAAATATTCTAGCAGGTTTCAGGTCACTTGTCTTCTGAGCTGTTTGGGGTCATTCTGAAAGCCAAGGCTGCTTTACAATTTGCAGAATTTGCTTTCTGTGTTTTCACCTAGAGCACTGTTGTTTACAAGGCAGTCCTGCAAGCCTGAGAAACCATCCGAACATCACACCACAGTCCTGAGGCTGAGCTAGTATGAAGGCAAGACACGCTTCACCAAACGTCAGACAGAAGGGTGGCCCAACAGGACACAAGGGCGCAGAATTGGTCTCACAGGTGACACGCACAAGAGTGTGTGGCCTAAGGTGTTCAACAGAAACTTCTCAGAGGAAAGGGCGGAACAGCAATTACAAGTGGCATGAGCTGGTGCGGGGGGCACACTCTGCTCTGCTGCAGAGTCAGAGCCCCTGCTTCCCACAGCTCTGCAGCCCATGCAGAACTCACTGGTAAATCACGCTCTAGAAATCATAGCTTACATTTTTAAAAGTTTCTGACAATTGCAGTTGTGGAAATAACTGTGAGAACCTGAACCAGACGTAAACCATTGCAGCGATGTAGAGCTATCTCGCATCACCTTCTCGAAGCATTTCAATCATGACCTCATTAACCCATTTATTCTGCAGCAATGGAATCTGGCACTTTCCCATGACAGGTAAATACAGTATTTTACCAATATCTGTAGTGAGGTACCCAACGTCAGTTTCTGCCCAGCCTGCAAGCCAAATGCCTGCAAAGCCAGGGAATAGGCTCTTCCTGGCAAGGAATGCAGTCCTGGCACATGGCAGCAGCAAGGCTGAGGACTGTGATCTGATAAGCTGCTGAAGCCATCTACAAGTTAACTCCTTCCCAGGCATATACTGAAAAAAAGTCCTGGACTATGCTTCTTGAAACAATACTTCACTAAACAGGGCCCTGACAATGGAGATGGATTGCCTGGAGACATTGTACGGTCAAGAAAAGATAAAAGTTTCCTTAAAAGAATGGTTGAAAATATTCATTGCCATACTGTGGTGATGACTATTTTCAGCAGATATGGGCCACAGCTGCAAATGTCTGTGTGAAGAAAGGAAGACAAGAATGAAAGGATTTTTTTATATCATTACCGTTTGGTCCCATCTCCTTACAGAATACACAGAAGCTGGCTTTGCAAAGCCATTCTTTTCAATCCTTGTGACTTGGAGCCAGAGCTAAGGTAAATAGTTATTAATTAATTTAATTTAAGATATTAATAAGATACAGAATCTAACTCACTTTACAGCAGTGTAGGTCCTGGCCTATATGCCATACAAGGTCTATGTACTGTATAAATAATACTATGTTAAGAAACTACTAATGTTGCAAAGTCAAATATTCAGATGTTAAGGATCATCAGCGATAAGCCTCACCTTATTTCAGCCCTATCTATGAGCTACCTTACAGTCTTTAATTACATAACTGCGTAACAATTTTCCACTGGATCTCTGCTGAAGATCCTGTATATTTGAGGTCTTCTTTTCTACTCATTGTTCAATAGGTGGTTCATGTCTTATTTACTGCATATCATCCAAACTCTGCTCGGAAGCCTGAATCATTAATTTTCTAGGGGGGTTTTCTCTGTTAGATTTGATTTTTGAATTTCCATTTTGTGGAAATTCCTGTTCTGTTTCCTGAGACAAGCATCTGAGGTCCATGCCTCTCCCCTGTCATGTTTCCAGTCCTACCTGTAAGCCCCACACTCTTTCTCAGAACATCAGGATATTGAGCCCAGCAGCTCTTTGTCCCAATGTCGTCGTTCCCAGTACTTTGGTCCCAGCTCCCTACCTTCTGCAGTCTTGTCAGAAATGTTCCTTCTCTCCCATGCTCTGTCAGACAAACACTGAAACCACAGCAGAGGCAGCAACACTGTTCATCTCCTGTGCCCTCAGACGGCACGGCCACACCACGTACCCCACTGCTCCAGTGGGAGAGAAGGTTGCCATCCACCCCTGGGCTTGAGAACAGGCAGAAATCCTTCAGGGAACCTGCATTTCTAATGTCTTTGTGTGAAGCAGGACTTTCTGAGGCTCATAACTTGAGTAAATGTGGGAAAATTTTCAGAGAAATAGGCAAGTATACATTCCTGACATCAGAGGGATCCTCCGCCCCAACTGCTGATCAAAAGACAAGTCTTTCATCCAAATTAAGTAGGGATTATTAATTCTTACTGGTATCCCTTTCAGGGTTTTTTTTTAGCATATACATGAGAATAACATCTCCCTAATTTTTTTCTGAAAACTCAATTATTTTTCCTCCCTTTTTCAAAGAAAGGGGAAAAAAAAGATGCAAGGTACAGAGATTAATCCCTGACATAGGAAATGTCACCCTAGTTATTTCAAATGTAGCAAAGTTCATACACAATTGAAAACAAGCCATTATAATGATGTGGCATAAAATTTCAAAATTCTTAATCATAAACATTTTCTTATATGTTGGCTGTGATAGTCAATTTCCAGGACTATTTCTGTTAAATGGAAAACAAAACTCTGTTTTGCTCTCATATTGATCAAAAGGTGTGCTAAGATCTTGCAAATAGTTAGTCAAAAACTTGTTAATAGTCCTTCCTATGTTGTATTGAAAATGTTTGGCTCAGGCTGAGCAACTTCTTTGACGGAATTCCCACAGCCAACCCACAGCCATCATAATGCAGAGTTTTACCTTCCTGTCCCCATGTACATGACACGGATAAAACCAAAACAGTACAGCCGGTGCCCAATACAAATTAACGGGGGGATCATTAAAGACTCCAGACTATCCGCCTGGGGACTCACCTTCCTCTCCTTCTCCTGCCAGCAGCCCATCCAGCTTCCCAAGCCCCACAGCTGCTCTCCTTCAACCCTTTGCCCCCACCACCATGGCACACCTTGGTCTCTGCCTGGGGTGGGCAGTTGGCCAGGGCCTATGCCATGCAGGTCACATGGAAAATAGGCTGGAGAACAACAGGAAACCATCATTTTTCATGCTAAAGAAAGAAGTGACCAGAAGTGAACGAGCAAAATGCTTATGTCCCTGACTCCTGTGACACGATAGTCAGGGTGAGCTCTGGCTCAGTTTTTTATCAGTTTTAGCATCAGGGTTGAGGACTGATTAGAAAATTAAATTGCCTTCTCCCCAGAAAGGCTGGGGTAGAAGGTGATTTTTCTGGCCTGGGTGAGGCGCTTTGAAAGGGGATCCCAAGGCACGTTGATAGGGGAGCTGGCAGTTCTGCTGCTTTGGTGGTACCTGTTTTGCGGACAAACAAATGACTTCAGTTTCCAATGCTGTAAATCTGGAACCCCTCATCACCACCAAATTAATAAAAACATCTTTAAAAAGTGAATAAAAAACATGTAAAAAGCGCCAAGTAGCCAGCATTCTGGCGCTTGAAGCCTAAGATCGGATGGTAGAGAGGGAGCAGGGGGTCTCTTTCTCACCTAGGTAATGATTATACGAGCCCCATAAGGACATAGTTAAATCAAGTATTAAGAAGACTGCACTTAAGAGGGGAAAATATGTCAATCACACTTTGCCTTTGACAAAAGGAAATTCCTTGAAACTGAGAATGGGGAGAGAGCGGGAGGGAGAGTGTCTCGTCATGTGGGTGGCCAGGAAACTGGAGGCCAGAAAAGTACGAGAGAGAGAAAGAGTAAGAGACAGGGGGGAAAAAAAACCCACCAGACTGAATTCTAATCCAAATGCTGTGAGGCGTTCACACCAGGCCTTGTGAGAATATTAACAAGGTTACAGGAGAGGGGCCTTTAGCCTCGGGAATTATTAGTGAATATGGAATTATATTTGCGCAAACACAACCAGATGCAAGCAGCTAAATGCTCTGCAGATGTGAAAGGAGACGGAGTGTGTTCCAAATGGGCAGCAGCTTTATGTGTTTTAACCCTCCATCGTGGTGCCTGGTTGCCTGTCTGAGAGGGCTGCTTTTCTGAAATGGCAATGGGATGGAAGGGACAGGGTCTTCTTTTTTATCAGAAATTCGAACATGAGTACACTTTAAGGATTATTCTTCCCCAGAGCCACTAGCATCTCCCAGCTGACTATCACGCTGAAGAATACATCCTGACTACACTCTTTTATCTCTCTGTGCCTTAGATTAATTTCCTGCAAGTTTTCATTTTTCTTCCATTTTGCCATGTCTTTTTCCAAAATCTCCCTCTGTCCTCCTTCCCTGTTTTCCCTCAATTGTTTGCTCACTCTGGTTGCATTGTCTAACTCCATTGTGGCCTAAGCAGTGAGCCCTTATGTACAGCATCACAGGCTGTTTCCATTAGAATGAGAAATTGATTACAAGAGCCAGGTATTTCTTTGAAGTAATCCTGTTTTACTACAAACAAAGTCCTGCTTCTTGAAATACAGTAAGATTGAACAACAATCATTGCTTTGCTCATGATCCCAGATCTGCTTGAAAGTCAGGGCTCTGCTCAGAAAGCTCCTTACCTTGGCTTTCTTTCAAGGCCATTGTGTATCCACTTCACTTCTTGTACCATGATTTTTGGGTTTGCTCCCTGCCTGTTTCCTCCCACTTTCCACTGTTTCATTCACTCTAATCGATCCTCTGACCCTGCATTCAATGTTTACTTTGGGCAGTAGCCTCCATTGTTTAAGTTATTACTAAACACCGGGTGTTCCCTCTTTTAGCCAGCGTGGAAGGCAGCGAGCACACCTAGCACCGTGAGTGGGATTTGTGGATGATTCAAAACCAGAAAGCTGCCTCAGCTCCCAAACTCACGTTATTGGGTACATAATACCAGTAACTCAGTGTCTCAGTTGAGAATGCAGCTTCTTTGTTCTAGATGAATCACTACTTCCAAAGGAATTATAGTCCCTACTCTGAAGAGGAGAGAGCATATACTGAATCTTTAAAGATCAACTTTATCAATTTAAGTACAAAGCCACTGAAATGGCCGTAGGCATAATTATAAAGTTTTTTAGTGTCACTCTGTGGCAGGGTTAAGACTTCCGCAAGACTTCCGCTCAAGAGGAAATTTTTTGCTATGAAGAATAATGGCAGCAAATGACTGTTCATCTTATAGAATTGTAAATATAAAAGTATGGAGATCTAGAGGCTTATGTACGTGAGATTTTAACAGATTACAGTTTTACTTGGGTGAGTACGCTAATTGTTATTTTAGTGACCTGAATGGTTTGAATTCCTATTAAGTAAGATCTTGCCCATTTATTTCCTTGAATCACAATGCTTGTTCTCGAAAATAATCACAACATTCCTTCAGGACAACATTCCTACAGCTTGTACAAAATTATTGATGATATATGCCATCAAATTTCATCATCTTTTAAAATATTTTCTATCACTGAATGCGTGTTTTAGAGACAGTTAAAGACTCTAGAGTCAGGGCAGAATTTTCAAACTCAGGCATGCTTTATTGAGTATTCTTTACTCTCTGTGAAAAACACAGTGTACTCTCCTTAACAGTACAGTATATATGGTTTGATTACAAAACAAATTTTCTGGTAATTTCAAAGATGTATTTGAATATATTAATTTCCTTAGAGATTAAAAATCAGGCTTTTAAAAAAAAAAATGGACTACCTGTTATTAGACCTCTCTTTGTCTCCTATCTGGGTAAACAGAATACAGACTCCAGCAACCCAAGAGTATATGAGGCAGGAGGCTGCCCAGTGAAAAGGGAGGGTGGAAAAATCTCACATCTTCATAGATGAAATGCTTATTATTCTGTGACAAAAATTGTTTCCTATTAAAACTGTCACATAAGAATTTTGTTCTTAGTATTTAAGAGGGGGTCAAGGCATCAATGGGTGAGAGCGGCAAAAAGGACTTCAACCTCCCTACAAAACTGGCCAAAAGCTCTGCTAGCTCCCACATAAGTGCAACTCATTGTAACCTTGCACGAAGACTTTTTTTCACTTGCTTCTTGTAATTAAGCTGGTTTTGTTTGGGTATTGTTCCTGTTGCATGTAATCTTGTTTTCCCCTCCAGCAGGGCCCAGAGGCTGCTCGGTGGACCACTGCCTCCCCTCAACATGGCTGCTGCTCCCCAGTGCTCTGGATGGGCCGAGAGCGGTGGCAGGCCCCAGCTGGTGGCCACGTTGAGAAGGCTTTTCCCCATTGTTCCCAACGGGGTCTGTGTTTTATGATGCCTCACAGTATAGGCAGCCACCATCTCCCCTGAGGGCAACGACAGTTTCTGTTTCATGGAGAACAATGGATGATGGTGGCCAGTCCAAAAGGGAACAATTCTGCATGGGGGGAAAACGAACAACAACAAAACAACTTTTAGTTACAAAAAATAACAGCAAGTATGGCCATTCATACGAAGCATCTGGGAGGAAAGCACCTATTGTGCCAGATCCTCTTTACAGACAAGCTGAGAGGGAGGTGGGAGGCAGCGTGCTCATTTTCTGCACTGAGGGGGAACCCAGGAGCGCCCTCCCTGGAGGAGTGATGGAGAGGAAAGCGGACATGTGTAGACGGCTGGCTCCGGGCTTATAAGTAATGTGGGCAAAATCGTATTTTGGTCCCCAAAGGAGAAGGGACAGGGTCACTTCTACCATGAGATGGAAGAAAGGTGAGGAGCTGAGGCAGAGGGCTCAGGGAAAAGCTGTGAAGAGCTGATCGCCATCACCAAGAGGTCAGAAGAGCTGGAGACACGGACCGATGCTGCTTGGCGGTGCCGCCCTCCCGCCCAGCCAGAGCTGGTGCCCACGTAATCCTCTCGCTCCCTCAGCAGCGGCGGTCGGCCTGGCTCTCTCAGTCTGTGGCACAAGAAAAGCAAGTGGCAGAGCAGGGAGGTTTTGCTGTCACCCCCAACCAACCTGATGCTCTACGCAGCCAGTCACTCTGCCTGAATTAAGTGCCAGTTTGTCATACAAGGGGAGCAGGACTGTGTGAGCCCAGGGAATTTCATACATTCACAGGATAAAGCCAGTCTAAGGGAATGCAAACAAGGGCGTCATGTCTGATGAATAATTAATGGTGGGAGGTGACAAATCAGCAGGACTTTGGAGTGCAGAAAGCAAAGGGTGCTAGAGTCTATTTCAGCAACTTTTCATTGCTCTGGTGAAACAAGCAGCTGCAAACCCAGTCAAAGTATCCCATAAACCATAGGTGTTCTGCATTCCCCAGATGGGAGCACAATAGTCAGAGCATAGCCATGAATGTGTGTATAAATGGAAAAATAAAAAAATTAACATTGAAAATCTTTATCTGGGAGTGTTATTTAATATTACATTAATACACGAGTGATTTTTTTTTAGATATAATTATAACAAATCTGCATATTATGTACTTCAATCTTTCTGGTATCTAGAAATACACTTGGCCGTGTCGTATCTACGTTTTTGTAAAGTGTTTATTTTAGTACTTTGTGACAGTCTTATTTTTTAAATTAACCTAAAATAATCAGTGAAGTGTATTTTGAACAGTACATTAAATGATTACCAGTTCAACAGGTGTCAAGCCCCGATCTCATTTTAGCAATTAAAATTTTTATTAACCACATAGAAGAAAATACGAAAGCACTGCTAGTAAAGTCTGCAGATGAGACGCAGCTTGGTGGAATGATAAACAGTATTGAGAAAGAGCCAGTTATACGCAGCTGGGTTGTTTGGTAGGAAGGGGAACTCATTCAAGCAATGTGTCTGAACACCCATAAATGGGGAAGGTCACACACCTGGAAACAAAAAGCCTATGTCACTCTTACAAGTTGGGGGACTGTGGAAATCACTGACGCTGAAATTGGTCGACAGAGATCAGACAGAAAGAATGTGAGCTCTCAGTGCGGTGCAGCAGCTAGCACTATTCTCAGATATATAAATGTTATTTATTGTTCTATCAATCTGTGCATCATCTGCAAACTTGCTTAGCAACACTTCTGGGTTTTTTAGCAGGCAGTTGAGTAGCAGCAGACAAATGATACTGAGAATAGCAACAGTATTGTGGCACATTTTGGTGCTTACCCTGAACAGAAGAGCTTGAAAAACTGAAAAGATTAAGGAGCCACAATTGTAATTTAAAACGCATAAAGCTTATTTTATGACAGTTTTGAAAAAAATCAGTCCAGAAAAAAAATAAATAAGAACATTCTTTGATTATAAGGGGAGAAGATTTCTGACAGTAAAACATGTTTTACCTTCAAAGGCAATGAGGTTATACAATCTGAAGTTGGAAAGTGAAATTAGACTAATTTAGACTGGAAATAGGACACGTTTTTTAGGAACTGGAACAATTTATAAAAATAAATCATAGGGTTTACATCAATGCCTTTTCAAAAGTGTCTGGTGCCTAATGACCCGATTTAAATGTGAATTAGGCAAGCAGATCTCTCTGTACCCTACTCTTACATCTTTAAGTTCCTCATTCCAATAAGCAGGTTGAGGGATTCACTTCATTATTCTTTGCAGAGTCTCTTCTGAGAACCTTGGACAGGCATGTAAGTCACAGGCAAATGTTCACACTGTAATATATCCTCTAGAGAACATGAGAGAGATGTCATGCTAACTGCCATTGTAAAAAGGCAACTGTGAGGTTCTCTTACTAAACTGAACAACCAGAGTCACAAAGCGGAGGTTCAGACTGTGTGAATTCCTACCTAAATTTTCCGAATCTGTTTGCTTATGAGATTTTTTCCTAACAGAAAATTTCTTAACTTTGCCAAGCTTGTTTAAAACTTTTAAGTTTTCTTCATCTTTCTATTAATTCTAGCAATAATATATGTAGTCTTAAGAGTCTTTAATACATTCACAGGGATGGAAATATCACCATCAGTTGGGTATACCTGAAGGAGATCTGGCAGTTGGGGGAAATGATTAGGAGAGAGAAGACCATCCTCACTAATAGTGTTGCCCAAAGTAAAACTCTAGTCCATGGTCTGTTACTTGAAGACGTGCTTCCACTTCAGAAAGGAAGAATCGCTGTTGCATACCACCAAAAGCCTCCTTGGTGCCCAAGATGATTCTGACTGAAGAACCAGCCCAGACGATGATTTTATCAAAGTGCTTCCCAGATTTGTTCCAGTTTTGCATACAACTTAACAGATCTTTGGGTACAATGGGGTGAGGGAGTACATGAATCTAGTGAAATATATTTTGGGTGGTATTTGCAGTAAGGCATATTAGTTTACTGAAGTTTTAAAAGGAGGGCATTTATGTAGGAGATAGGAAGGTCTCAGGGCAGCATCTAAACCAATAAATTTTCTTCTTTCCAGGGCTAAATTCTTGTAAGAATACCAGAAAGTATGAGAAAGTACTGTGTATCTGGCCCCCAGTGCTTCTTACAACATCTTTTCTCTCCTTTTCCAGTCTTGTGTTCTTTAAAAGCAGACAGATATGGATGATACGTCAGCACTAATTTTTTTCTTTGTGAAGTCCGTTGACATAGCAATTTTTTTCTGCCTGTGGATTTCATTTAACTTATAGAGGGTAAGTATGTCTATTCACCTTTTCTACTGACAGTCCCTAAGAACACTTAGCTGGACAGCAATATTTGCATATAAAACTGAATTTCAGATACAAAAGATAGGAGTTATTAAAAACATTGCTTATGTTACACCCAAAAATATGTTAAGCATTTTAGAGATATAGAATAAGATAGCTCTCTGCTGGGAACAATGATCGAAGGTCTCCTCAGACGCCCAGGCGGGATTAACCACCGGAAATAATAGCAGAATTGGGTTTTCTATTTACTGTAGTAAAGCAACCTTGCCTATAAACTCCTTATTGCTGCAAACCAAAGGTGTGTGTCTGGGGAGGGCAAGCTTTTCCCCTTGATGTTCCAGGACATGGAAATACAATCCTTTTTCAGACACAGATGTTTGCAATAGAAAACTTTCACTCCGCTCTCTTCTGTTTTTAATCTGCTCATGACAGGAAACACAGATTCAAAATGAATGTAAAGAACACAGTCACCATAACTGATGATAATACAAAAGAACATGTAGGAAAGATTTCTTTTTCCCAACATATTACAAGGAGAAAAGGTTTACAGATTTCAGAAGATTCTAGGTGTTTTTATTTCTCAGTGGCTACCAGTACAGTGTTTTTCCATGAACTTCACAGAATATAGCTCTCTGCACTGCTATGATACTATCAACGGTTTCAGCATACAAAAGATAATACAACACTTCTTCATGCTCTCTGCCAGATCTTCAGTGCTTTCAAATGACTACCCTGCCAAAGCTTCACTGAACAGACAGATGTATAAAAATGGTCAAAGATTTTTCCATAGCATGTGTAAAATGTAAAATGAAACAGGTAAGAGTGATTGATTCACCCTCTTCAGCCAGTCTTGCTGCTAACCTCTGGGCTCTCAAGAATTTCAGTGATGTGCTTTTAAACTACGCCAACCTACACGTCTCAAGTGAAGTTCTTTATGTATGACAATACGAAGGGGTTGACTGGACTCTTTCCTGTGCTTTTTGGTTGCCTGTTCCAACTTCTCCTCTTACTGCAGATCCCACCCTACCTGGTCTCCCTTCTCTGCCTTCTCTCATTTGCCTAAATCCCCTTTCCTTGCTCTTTCATTCAGATAGTACCTTGCTAATGACATCCTTCACTTGAAAAACAATGGGTGTCACAATATTTACATGGCGATTTCTGCAAATTCCTTTTATCACGCTGTGTGTCATACACTGATCTGTGGCCATTTTGTTTAGACTACGAGCTGTTTGGAGCAGGGGCTGTCACCTGGTGTGTGCTGGAGCATAGCACAACAGGATCCTATTTTAGACAGTACCCGAGGAATACTGTAGCAAACAATAAAAACAATTGTAATTATAATTACCCCTCCCCCAAGCTACATTAAAGAACATGATCAAACACTCAGAAACTGAGAAATGACAGCATCAACTCTGCGATGTGATTTTAATTAATTTCCCTCCCTTCTTCTGTATAAATATTATGATACTGCCTCTAGCTATACGATAACATAGCATTTTTTCTGCAAGGGTCTTGCTTCATTGATTATTGTTAATTTTTTAAAATATTTTGTATTCAAAATGGTATCCTAAAACTCTCCTACCATAGGACTTTCTGTCATAATCCCTCAATTGAGTAGAACATTACTAATTTCCTTCTACATTATTCTTTGTTACTTTTATCAGAGAATGTGAATGATTCGAGAGTATCAGTGAAATTATTTTGACAATGCTGATTTGAATAGCTGTTACTCTATTTTAAAGATGGGAGCTAAAGCACAAATAGATTAAGCGTAAAACGTAAATCTTGCATGTTAAATTAACAGACACAGGTTCTAATATTTTAGGCTGTTTCATGTTTTTAGCATATGGTATATTAGAAGCAGAGTAGCAAAAAAATTAGCTTTTAGCTAGGAGTGCACAGAATTTCTGCTAATTTTTCAGGTGAGGAACACAACGTATTTTAGTACACATGATTTTCGACAGTGGCAAGGAATAAAGCCAGGTTTTCAAAATTTATTCAGCTTCTTTAACCATCCTTCCTTTTTACAATCTGCTGCCAGCAACGAAACAACTTCTAATTTCTAGAAGTCAAGGAAGCTGTGCATAAAAACTCTCTACACATCCCTAACTAATTCCCAGGACCCCATTCACATTGTAGACCAACCGAGGCTGGGTCCTGTGTAAAGCACTGCCTCTTCAAGGCTTCATGAAAATAAAAGTTTTGTGAGCTTTATCTCAGCTACAGAGATCTTTCTACCTGGAAAAGAAGAATCGCAGACTTTCTGTTCTGCTCCTACTACCACTACCCTGCATTTTCACTAATCACTTATTTGAGCATATGCCTAAGTCTTCTCTTAAATCATGTTACGGCTATTGTCTGTGGTTTTTTCCTTGATTTTTCAATATCTCTTTTGAAGGATGGAAACTTAGTGGACTTAGTATTTACTGACTGGTATCCCAGTACTAAAAAATCACTTAGCTGACCATTTCAGCAACAGGACTGCACTAGCAAATAGAGTTGCTTGTCCAACAAAAACTCAAGATCTTTTGCAGAATCACTGTGTCCCAGGAGACACACACGCATCTGAAAGATATGGTCTGGTACTCTTGTTCCTGAGTCAACAGTCAGTTTGGTGATATTGAAAACAGAGAATTGCACTAGTGATATTTTGACTGAGTTCTGGTTCATGTTCACCCGTTACTGGTATTTTCCCAGTTTGAGCTCAGTGGCAGATTCTGCACATCTAAACAGTCTTGAATGGATTCACAATGTTCATTGGGATAATATGGGTAGGGGAAAAGTGTCTAGGAATCATACATGAGAAAGGTCAGAAAAGTTTCAGCAGCAGCGGGAGATTTCAGAGGACAATAAATATGAACAGCAAATCTTTCTCCTCCCCTAACTTGGCCGTCTCTCAGGATGCAAGCCGTCTCGTCTTCTCTGGGATTCTCAAGCCAACCCCTTCCTCTTCTCACCCGCCTTGCACATTCACAACACTCTCCCTCTCTGCCTGCACCAAGAATATCCCGTGCTGCTTTTTCCGACCCTGCTAGATTTGTCATAGTAGTGGGCTCTTCTTGTGTTACAGAGCTATTGTAAATATTGTATTGAATTTTTTCTTTTTGTTCAGCTTGAGTTTGGGTTCAACAAAGACTTCAGAGTAATAACTCAGGCTCAGTTCTGGTTAAAGTAAAAAAAAACCCCAACTTTAACTCAAGTTTTTACTTCGGTTTCAATTTGATTTTAAAACATGCTTTGTTTTGATACACTCCTATTATCAGAATGGTCTGAGTGATCACCATGATTTTAGCGTTATTTACAAGTCGGTCAATATTTGTGTCAAGGGTGTATTTCAACATAAATTATTCGGTATCTATTTGCAGATTACTGGTAACAGGATTGAGTAGGGCAAAGCATGGGTCACCACAGAACTCTCCCCATTCAAATTTAACAAGGAGAGCTGTCAGCTAATCAGCCCTTAGTCATTTAATGTGTGCTTCTGTGGTATGTTTAATTAGAATGCTCTGTGGCACTAAGTCAAAGGTATTAAAAAAGTCTAAAAAGTATCATCTTTTACTGTTCCATTTATTAACTCAAATTCTAATAACCTTGAAAATTAACACTAATACTTTTTAAGTAGTACTAACTATACCTTCATTCTTTAGTCTTTTAACACTGAATCCCACATGGCTTTTTTCTTCATCATTTCGCCGCAAACCAATGTCTGACTTACTGACTTATAATAACATTACAATATTTATATACAGTAGATGCTGAAAGCTTTCTCCTTAGTAATTACATACTGGAAAAGAGTTTGGTTTTAAATTCTTTACAGATGAAAAACTGTCTTAACATTTCCTTATCACATTATCTCAATTTTCTTTACAACTTTTTGAAGGTAAGTTTATATTCCATTTGCCTCTTCAGCATCCCCCTCTTCACCATGTTAGTTTAAGACAGCTCTACCTGCTCCAATTAGTCTCCAGTGGAGAACAGTTCCAGTTGTGAGACAGAGGCTAAGGCTTCTGTGCATCCCTCCCACCATCAGGGATGTCGCCTGATGCTCCACTCAAAGCACGTCTCCAGTCTCATATTAGTGGAGCAGCCACAGGCTCTTGTCCAACATTTTTTTGGCCTTAGGACTGGAAAATCTCAAAAAATATTACCTGGACTTTTCCATTTTTCAGTTTCTTCCCTGATGTCTCCTACAACTCAACCAGCCTCACATGATTTTTGCCTACTTATGTTCTCAAAAATAACTGACACATTTTTGCCGAAACGTAACACTGAATAAAAATGTCAGACAAAGACGAACGTTTCGCATAGAATTTTTCAGCTCAGATTATAAACAATATCTAAAGTGATGATGCAAATGATGAAACATTATGTGTACAATTTCTAGGTTCAAGTTAAAGTTCTTATTGGCTGTGCAAAGTAGATCTTTTACAATTTGTATAATAGTAGAGTCTGGGGGACTAAATGAAGATTAGGCTCCAATGTACTAAGCACTGTACAAACACAGTTTTAAAATTAAAAAATTGTTATTAACCGTTGCATCAAAGTGAAAATAAACAAACAGTTATGTAAGCTTACAGTGTTTTTAGCTATTAAAATTACTTCAGGATTTTACAGTCAGGAACATTCTATGGTAACATCCTCAGTGATGGGGTTTGGACTAATCTAGCTCAGGACTGAGTTGGCTACTGGAAATAATCACCTCTACGATGCGCAGTGCCACTGATAACAGACCTACAAGTGCACCTTCTTCCCCGATTGCTGCTTTGTTTCCCCAAATCCTACAGTAGCAGACTCCCACAGTCACTGCCCCAGATGTTTCCAGCCCTGCAGATGAGCCGCAGTTCACAACACCTGAGCATTGGTAACAAGCATTTTGCGGCTTCCCAGCCCAGGAATTGAACTGGGGAGAAACCCGGCGCCCTTCCTAAAAGAGCCAGCACAAAGGGCTGATGTACAACGTCTTCGGGAGCACGTTAAACCTCGTTTACAACTTCAGTGTTACTTATTTGCTTTTGGTTCTGTTATCTGGCGCGCGGGTAGCGACGCGGGCACAAAGGCCCGATTTGGGGACGTGCCGTGTGAGGGGTAAGAGATGAAGAGAGGTGCTTCAGCCTTGGCGTTCAGGATGAAGCAGGGCAGAGAGAAGCTTTTTAGGGTTTTCTGTGGGGATTGACTTTAGACAGTTTGGTGAGTAGAGAAGCGAGCCGGGCAGAGGCGAGTATCTTCAAGCAGGAGCCAGGCTGCGGATCTCTCAGTGGAAAAGCTGCCACGGGCGGGGTCGGGCGGCCTGAGGGGAGCAGGGGCCGGGGAGACCTCGGAGGTCGTGCAGGTGCTTGGGGGACGCGCTGCTGAGAAGGGCAGTTTCGAGGGCAACCTGCGCACCAGGCAGGACCCGTGAAACAAGAGCGGCGACGCACCGGCGCTCAGCCCCGCGGGCAGGGCACAGCCGACGGGCCGCCGCCGCCGCCGCCGCCGCCGCCGCCGCCGCCGCGGCTCCCCTCAGCGCCGGCCCCGCCACCGCCGCGCGACGGCCCCCTCACGCTGCCGTTCCGGCAGTGCGCATGCGCGCTCCGCCCGGCGGGCACCCTCCCACAGAGCGCAGGCGCTGATCCTTCCGCGGTCTGTTTCCCTTCCCCCCCCACCCCCCCCACCCCCCCCCTTCCTGCCTTTGCCATGGCGACACCGAGTGGACTGATCCGGGCCCTGCACCGCGGGACCCTCGGGCAGGTAACCGGCCTGGGACACCTCCCGCCTGGACGCGGGGGTCCCCTCCCGGTCACCCCGGTTGGGCCGGCCCAACCGCCGGCCCGCCCCGCCGTGCCGCGGGTCGGCTCCGCGCATGCGCGGTGGGGCGGTGGCGGCGGGGGGCGCGGGGCGGGGCCGGGGCGCGGGCCGTGAGGGGCTCACGGCCCTCCCGCCGCCCGTCTCTCGGCCCCGGCCTTCCCGCTCTGCGGCCGGTTGTCTCTGGCGCCTCGCGGGTGTGGGGGCTTTTGCTGCGCCGGGCGCAGGGGGCTTAGGGGCACGGCAGAGAGGGGGGCCTGAGCCGGCAGGTGCGGTGCGGGGGCGCAGCGGCTGCTCCCGCCGCGCCTGGTCGGCGTCCTGGTGGTCGTTCAAGCGCTGAGGTGCCACTGGATGTCATTCAGCCTTGGTCTTCTTCCCTAGAGCATTATCTTCCGGCTTTAAATGTACTTACGGGGTAGAAAATCCTGTCTTCTCCAGCAGGGAAAGAAACCGTGTAGGTGTCTGAACGTTAGTTAGAGGATGTACGTCAACCCCCCGCCTGGGTACTTGCACAGCTTCAGTGGGGTGTAGTAGGGGTTAAATTGGCTTTAATGCATTTGGGGTTTTCATTGTAACCATAAGGAACAGGAACTTGCCTTCCCCCCATCCCCCATTCTTTTACAAAAATTGAAACAAAGGAGAGATTGATTGCATTGATCATGTTTGGGAAGATACCCTAAGCAATCAGCCTAGTCAGGTAGGAATATATTCAGCGTGTGTGTGATTGTAGGCAGCCTCTTTCATAAAGTTTTCTGTCTATAAATGATTTGCCTTACCAATCTAAATTTGTGTGTAGCTTGTAGTCTTGTTTTTAAAATGAGTGGAAGAATTATTTATTAAAACAATTTGATGAGAATAATACTAACATTGCATCATTTTAGTGAATGTTTGTTTCCCTCAGCTGGACAGTTGGCTTCTTCATGAAAATCGTGCTCACATTTGTATATCATCCAAATCCAGAATGGTATGCTATGTTTCTATAATGGAACACTTGATCCAGAATGGGTGTCAGGGTAGATGTGTCTCATGTTGCCTGTGAGGAGAAATAGAATAAGTAGAAGATCAAAGATGGCTTTCAGTTTCTTGGTGTTATGTGTGCTATCTGTGACCTTGCAGCAACTGAATTCTGTCTGTAACCCTCAACCACGGAGTTGTTATTCTGAGAATTTCAAGCTAAAACATACACTAATACACAAAAAGTCAGTGTATATAGTGGTGAGTCTGGGTAAACTACAAGTTGCAAGAATGTTTGAGTTATTTCAGAACTAGGATTTTTTTTTAAGGTTAAACTTAAGAAATGAAGGCGTACTTCAGTTACTTATCAAGACAGCTAATAGCATGCAAATGACTTTGATTCTGCCCTTTCTACTGAGGAGGTAGAGTGAAAGGGAAAGAGGGAGAACCTGCTATCCCATATGAAACTTTCATAACCAGTATTTTACTTAGTAACGGTATGCTTCCTACTAGGTGTTACTATGAGGCAGAGGTAAGGTTTCCACTTATGTTTTTTGTTTCAGAATTTATTTGTGTATGACTACTTTGAATTTTAGCCATATAGAAGACCTAAAGAGTCTTGACATGGCATACTCAATAAGCTTGTTGGGTGTTTCCATTCCTTTAGGTGCTTTGATTTTATTTCATGTATGTGTACCTAAATCTTCCTAGGTCATTAACGCTTACAATTTGAACAGTTACACTGTGTCTGTAATACATTGGCCAAAGCAAACAACATGCAGATCTTGCAAAGATGCCTCAAACTACTCTGTTTTTAGAACAAGAACTGCAAAGTTCCTTGAAAAATATTGAAAGGGTTTGTATATGCTTATCTTTCCAGCTACTCATGGTGGCTCTTTGGGATCTGTTCGGTATCCTAGCAGGTACCCTCCACTGCCTTCATTCCTCTAGCAAAGGATTCTGGTTTATCTTGTGTAATAGAGAAATCCGCTCTGAGTGACCATGGCTCTGTTATATCTTAACATTTGCTCTGACACGAACTTCTTGCCGCCTCTTGAGTCGCCTGTCAGGTCAATATTACTCATCAGGTGCTTTGTCACCTGGTTACTGTTACCTGATATCCGTTAGATGTGATAGGTCTGAGAATGTACTTCCTTCCTATTATTCTTTAAATGTTTTAATTTAAAAAGCAAGAAGCCCAAAGTTAGTGTAGGTTATGTAACTTCATACTGCCTGCCCCCAAATAACAGTAGTAATTTAAGTTGTATCTCTGATTTTAAATTGGCAAGTCCAATATGCTGTGGGCGTTTGTCTCTCTCCTCTCTCACTTTAAGTGCCCTCTTATGTCTATCTGGAAAGAACTGCACTGGAATTAAAGTGGTACTTCAGTGCTTCTCCAAAAGAATTGAAGTAAAAAACCTGGTTTCCTAATTTATGCTGTTCCTGTTGCCAGACTGGACTTCAGAGTAGTTCAACTATTATGGCAGACAGCTTGGAACGGATCTTGTATTTGCTGTGTGCTAATGAGGGATATTCAAATTTCAAGCTGGAAATGTGTTTGTCTTCAAATTTGAGCAGTATATATCTACTGGCACTCTTACAGTTTCGGTGTTTAAGCATTTGATAATGCAGTCATAATTATTAGAAGATGTAATTTCTGTGGTTTCAGCTTTGTTTCACTGTAGTGCACAGTTCATCGTTATGCTGGATTTATGACAGTGTGGAAAAGTTCCTCTATACTTTTTGTTGTACATATTTCTAGTACACAACTAGAATATGTAGGCATAATATATGTGGTTAAGAGGAAAGTAACATTTTGTTGGAGAGATTAATTATATTTGGTGTATTTTGACTTTTAAGAGCTTATTTTCAAATTCCTTGATTTACTGTTCTTCAGTGGTCTCTAAGCCAGGGTTATAGAAAGTCATTTCATCAAGTCTGTTTCTTTGATAAGACACACTTAAAAATGGCAACTAACAGGTACTCAAGGGAATTACTGATAAAATTCTGAGAAATCCAACTATGGCGTAACCTGTCAGTAGGAAAATTTAATCTAAGGTAAGTCAGTGAGCTGTTGGTGTATGACCTGATAAAATATGAATTAGGTTTAGTGCTGTCAGCAGAGCTCTAGAAGTTGTTGCTATCAATGTAAGCATTCAGTTAAATCTTGCTAAATCAGGCCTCACATTGTGTCAGTCACTGAATTTCATGGGTTAGCTGTTACATCGGCATCTTCAAGTGATAATCTCTCTGTAGTCTCACTGTTGCGAAGCCAAATCGTTTAAGATCAGAAGTGGCCAGTGGTCGAATCTCAGCCTGTGTGGGCTTTCTTTTCTCCCATTCAGACCTTCATTCCTAACTGTAACAACTGCTGATGAAAAAAATCTAAGTGCATGAAATAAAGATAGAGACTGTTTGTGCTTAGGTGACTAGGGAGGAAAATCTTAGCTATCAGCAGTACTACCAATGCCAGTGACTAACTGTGGAGCATTTCTGTACTGGTGGGAACTCAAGCTCTTGGACAGGGTATCTCTTTTTCTCCTCTGTATCCCATAATGGACTGCTAATTTGTTCAGAGAGGAGCCTAGTCAGCATCGCACATACCCCCTTCAGACTCTCTGATCTACATAGCTCCTGCTACATAGTATCTTTGAGACATGCCAGAAGGTAGTTTACTACCTTCACTGTTACCCCAGTGAAACAGAAGAATGACAAGGTCTTGCTTTTGATTGTAGAGTCTCATGCATCACTAGATGGCTTTCCAGACTCCCAGCTGGAGGCCTTCTTTTAGATGTTATTTGCCTTCAAGAAGAAGTCAGGAGTCTTTGGCACCATTTTTCTTCCCTAGTAGCAAAGTAGTTATCACTATTACAGTTATTGTAATGTTAGACACTACTCTAATACCTGTATTGCTTTTCTTCCTGAGAATATCTTTTAAAGAAACTATGAACTTCTCATTTCGCTGCCTTTTCTCCTACCCTGGTCTTCCCTCTTTGATATATAAGCCTTCCCTGGCCTTCACACATGATCTGTTACAACGGCTGTATTGTTGTTGCTAAGCTGTGCATTTTGATGTCCTACAACCTTCATCTCTTGTCAGTTTTCACAGGAGTGATGTGGATTCTCTGTTAGCTTTATGTGATACAGAGCTGCATCTTCCAGCCACAAGGGTTGGTATTTTGTAACACAAAATAATTTCCTTTCCTCGTTGGTGCTAGAATTTGGTCATATTTTTCTGGCACTCAAAGGTTGGATTTGCTGTAATGAAAGTCAGGACAGTGACTCTATCAGGCACTGTTTGGGTCATCCAAAGAGAAGATTGGTTTGAGTCCCACAGTCTCAAGGATGCTGCTTCTACCTCTTGGTGAGTGCTGCATGGAAGACGTCTGTGGTGAATGTTTCATCAAGACCACTGCAAGTACCAGACCTTTAAATCCAAGGAATCTTAGCCAACATATTGGTAGTCTTAGCAGCTCATTTAGGAATGTTCCTGTTTCTTTACCTGAGCTAATACCTGAAAAAATGCCATAGGATAGATCCCTGTAGGTATTTTCTCTAGCTTGCTTTACAGTTTGTGACCAAAGGTGGTGATAAAATCAAGATGCATTTACTGCGTCTTCCTCTACTGTGACAGCCTAATGGGTCTCAAGGCCAAAGTTAGACTAATCTGGCATGCTTTTCTCAATAAATCCGTGTTTGCTGTTGTTTTCCTCTGGTTATCTTCTAGGGAATTGCAAAAGATGTTTTTTTGTTCACTGAGAATTGATGTTAAGCAGACTACCTCCCGGACTGCTCCTCTTTTCCTGTATTTTTGGAAGCAGGAATGACATTTGTCCTTTTTTGGTCTTCTGATACTTTGCTATGCCTCTGTGAACCTCAATGATTCTGGCCAGTATTTTCAGTATTTTAAGAAGAGATCTTCAGACTGCTTGGCTCTGATGAAATTTGATTCATTTTTTGAGTAAGTATTGTTCTTTCTGTATTCAGGCCACCTGATCACTCCATTGTTACTGTGCTAGTCATGTTAATGACGGATCATGTTTCATATTTTTAAATGAAGATGGCTGTGAAAAAGGCAGTTAGATAAAAATTGAAGGGTTGTTTTGGAGGAGACCATTAAAATGCTTTTTCCCAGATTGCAAATTTAATCTTGAAAATATTCAGCTGTAGTTACCATATGGGTTCCAGAGAAAGGAAGTAACTGAAATTACCAGGCCCTAATCCTTAAGGATTTCAAAGATTGTAGTTAAAACTATAGTGGGAGAGAGAGCTCAATTTTTAGTATCATTCAGATGTGTTATGAATGAAATGCAAACAGTTTAAAAGCATCCGTGCTCCCATCTTGAATTTGTTGCTGTCACACAGGGGTCACTTTGTTAACCATTAATGAAATGAGTCCCCAGATGCATGTAACAAGCTGCACACATACACAGGTTACTGCACAGGTTACTACAGGTCAACTTCAGAACGTCCGCCCAGGCAATTTTGTACTGAGATTGATGGATGAGCAGACAGTTCTTTAAGTGCCTGCCTTGGATTTATGATTGTGACAGTGTCCTCAGTGTAGCATCTCTTTCTTCTAGAGAGCATGAAAGTTGGAGGTAGCAAAGTGCTTTTGACTGAGGGAAAAAAAAGCTGGAAATGCAGATACCTGTTAGACAGCAAAGACCTGTGCTGTTTCCTGGTGTCCAGTATGGGGTTGTTGAGTGTGTTGTGATCTACAGGACCTTTAGGAAAGATCGAAGTGACTTGAGAAATGCTTTCCAAATACAAGTAGACTTTATGTGGATTTGTGTGTAGAAATTGGTACCTTTTTTTTTTATTTCCTGTTTTCCTATTTTCCTGAATTTTAACCTTTTTTGACTGTTGTTGTTGGGCACAGATACTAAAAGTTATTTAGTTACCCAACTCCTCCTGAAATCAGCTGAATTTAGCAGCATGTTCCAGCCTTTGGATTAAACCTCTAGTGTCTCCTGTCCAGGTTGGAATGGAAGTTTTCCCTAATCAGTCATTTGTTTTTATTTTAATCACTAAACAACTTATGTTTAATCCTTTAGGAAAACTGGCTTATCTTTCAGATAAAGGATTGGAAGTGTTCTCTATGCGAGAATGAAACCATTAACTTGTGTATCATTTTCAGAGCTGAAGTTAGTATGCAGTGAGAATATACATTTCTTGGGTCTTCACTGGGTTTGAGAGAACTCAGATGGCCACAGAGATTTATTAGACCTTCCCGTCTTAGAGAGACTTCTCCTGATCTGCCTTGCTTAATGCCTTGCCTCTACTGGATTTTGGCCACTGTTGTAGCTGCACAGGAGAGAGCCCCCATTGTAGACAGAAATGAAGGATCTTTGAGGCGTGAATGGGTCCTATTCATTTCCATAATGGAGTTCTAACAATAAAGTCTGGCAAACGTAGATTGTTTTAACAGGAAACGGCCCTTTATGCTGGCGTCTTGGCAGGGCTTGGGTAGAGTCCCACCATTCTTTCCCCCTTCTGGCCCTTGCTTTCAGTCTCATGGCTGAGCCTGTTTTTTCTCTTGAGAGACTTCTGTTTTTATTAACTTGTTTTTGTACAGTGAGTTTAATGAAAGATGCTACCCTGGCAGTCCTGGATGTTGAAGTTTTGTGTAAATTTCTCCGGTGCATATGTTGGACAAACATGTTGTGAATTGTACAGTCTGTAGTGGATCACCGCTGTCTCTAGACCGCAGACTGGGGGTCTTGTTTTAATGCTGTTTCATTGGCAGATAGAATTTCCATTTACTAATACAGCAAGTGCTATTCTAGACATTCAACAATTACTTTTTCCATGACACAAGTTGTGGTTTGTGCTGGGATTCTAGGGTTAGATGAACAAACATTTTGTGGAGTTAACTCAAATTACAGTAGGATCAGAAGTTGACGTGAAGAAAACCCCTAAACATTAAGACAGTTAAGTCACCTTAGATCATATATTTTTTGAGCTCTGCTGAGTTCATAAGTAGTGAATTGAAATTATTTTCCTTTTGGTTATTTGAGCCCATGACTGTAACAATACCATTCTTAGAGTCCCCAACTCAGACAAATCACGTAGCAGATTTTATGATTTTCTGCTGTATCAGGCAAATCTATGTATCCACTAGACAGGATTAAATACATTTTTGCCCCCAGAGTTGTCCACCTTTAGAGTGCACTGAAGTTCTCACTGCAAGGGAAAGGAAATAGATACATATTTGTATATATGTATACACACACACAAGTATACAATGAAGTATATATACTTAGTTTTTCATTTCCGGTATTCTTGTGCTGAAATGTGATGATTGCTACCAGAAATGAAATGACTGCTTTTACTTTTAACTTTGAGTTCTCTGAACTATGCTAGGGCTTGCTTCCACTTCTTGGAGCTGGCAGAAGCAGTGGAAAGGTGAAGTTCACCCGACTGCTTCGGTGATGTCTGGACAATATCTGAACGAAGAATTAGTGTTGTGTGGAGGGAGCACTAACAGGGGTTTCCTCAGTTTTCATGGTGTTGCACATATGACATGTTATGAACTACTACCAGGATGATGATGATATCTTCATAACCAGGCAGATAAAACCCTGCTATGCTTCATTTGTATTTAGATGGCACTTTCATAACTTTTAGGAACTTCCTTTTGTTTACATTACCTTGTTTATAGATAAGGGGTTTGGAGCCTTACAGTACACATTAGAAGGTGAATTAAGTGCTTCTTGTTGATATTTCAAAGTGGGGTAAGCCCATCTAGCCTACCTGCTTCGGTGGGTGTCAATACTTACATTCCTGTGCGGAAAGATCCCAGGGTTGGATAGTGCTAAGTTTCCATTTTTGAGGCTCAGAGCTCCTGTATAACTCTTCTAACTGCCAGAAGTATTCAGAAGCTAAAGTGAGATGAAATTGTATACATACTCCCATTCTGACAGATGGAGTATATGTGGCTTTGAATCCCATCACTATCATTTCTGGTCACATATACTCAGTGACAATCAAATATTATACCTTGGTCTTCATAGTGTCCTCCTCACAAATCTGGATGCTGAACTATTAATCTCATTTGGAAGGCTGTTGGCCAGCATTCAAACAAATTGAATTGCTAGCATCTTCACAAATTCCTAGGCTCACCGTCATCTTTTTTCCCTTTGCCAGGTGCATAGTTCTGACTTTGGAATCTGACGTGTTTGCTGTGCCTTGGAAAAGATATAGCAACATTTCCACGTTAATAAAAGACTCCAGGCTTCCTGATGATCTCACCAAAGATTCGCATAGCAACTATTTCTGTCACTTGCTTTCACACTAATAGGTACTCTAATATCCCTGTCCTTTGGCAGCAAGATTGCTAAATGGCCTGTTTTGAGCTTATTCAACAGCGGGAACAGTTCTTTTCAGGGATTCTGCCTTAATGCTAGGTTTCATGAGCATTCATTTTTCTGCTTACCAGCATTGCTTTTTACATTAACAACAGCAAAGAAATATGGGGAGGTACAAACTTTTGATGACAGAACCACGTTATCCTATCCTTCCTAAATATAATCTTTTTATAGCCACATCAAAGTTTCTTTCAAAGGTGGTCTTTGACTTCTACTTGAATTGGGTTATCCATTTGCAAATATTTTTCTTGAAATCACATACTTGCCAAGATGTGGAAAGACTTTACTTAATAGGCATCCATAGGGTGCTTTCCGTTTGCATGGAAGAACAAAACAGTTTCAAACGTTTCAAAGCCTCTTTGTTGCTTATGTAAAGGGAATGAGGGGTCCAGCCCTCTGAATTCCTGACCGAATCTCATTTTGCATCTCTGCTGGCAACAAATTAGCCCATATAATTGCTGCCACCAAGAATGAGTACACATTCTACTCTTCATATGCTTCCATTGGGTTTTTGGGTTTTTTGGGTTTTTTGGTTTTGTTTTGTTTTGTTTTTTGTTTTTTTGGAAGATAGCCACATTTGAGATCTTTGCAGAGTTAAAGCAGTGTCAGCACTTTGCATGTTCATCAAGCATTAAGCCAGGGCAGAACAGCCAAAGGTGCTGTCACACCCTTCAGAGGATCATTTTTACAGTTGGCCATGTAACATTGATTTTAAGCGTCTAGTAGAATACTTGCCAGTACTGAAAGGAAAATGGAGTATTGCACATCTCTGGGATACCTGCAGTACAAACAGTTGGCTGCTTTTACACTGATGTACTCTTAAAAGATACATCCGAATTGAGAGTTCGTAATTTGCCTGGTTTCCTGTGGGCCAGTTTGAATAATACAAGTAGGTTAGCAAGGGAAAGCTTATCTTTAAAACAAAGCAGTGAGTGTCACAACCGAGCTAGGGAACTTTTCATTTGATGTTTCTGGGCCTATGACTACAGTTTGCTGTGACTTGGGTGGCGTGTGCTGTGGCTGTTCTAGTCCCGCAGGTAATGTTCTATAAACTTCTACGTGCTTTAGGTCTCAAACATGATAACCCTTAATCATACTGCTACAAATCCTTACCTGTACTGCTTTTGTTTTTGCATTCCTTAGATGTTAGTGACCAAGGGGCAGACTTTTTTAAGCAGCGTTTTATTGTGCTAGTGACTGAATATGCTGGTGCAGGTTAAATATCAATCCTGCAGGAACTTCCTCTCATGTAAGCAAAGAATTTGTTCTGTATACAGAAAAATTCATCAGTTGTAAATTCAGACTGCTTGTTTAATGGAAATACAGACACTACACTCATCCTATCTTCAACTCAACCTCGGATTAAATTCCTTAGGAAGAGAATATAGCTTTTATTGACCATTTACCTTTTGGGGTCAGTGCTTGTATCTAAACTAGGGCATCCAGATAAGCTTCTGTGCTCCTGGACATAGGAACATGCCTTGGCAAATCCTCTTGGAGGGCAAGACCTGAGCACAAATGAACCTCTCTGTCTTTGTCCCCCCTGTCCATTCCTCATCCATTGTTTGTCATTTCTGTGGAAACAGCCCAGTCTGGTGATTTCAGGACCAACCTGCACCGATAAAAACAGTTTGAATGTAGTCTGTGAGTATTGTCTGTCTTCAGAAAAAGTCTTTTAAATTCTGTGGAAGTCCCTGATACAAGTATGATTATTATGTCTGAACTATTTAAATGGACAGAATTCTCTTCAGCATAGACAAGGAGGACCAGCTGTAGTATTTTCTTTGTGCATGTGTGCACCATTAGCAAATTTACTGAGATTTCCACTTCCTAAGGCCTCTCAACAGCCATCAGGTGGTTTTAAAACATTCCTTTTCACCTGAGATGAATTTCAGGCAGTGACCACAAGGTGAAAGTTTTTGAACAGCTGTGTTAATTTTGGCCCCATGTGAAATGAAGCCAACTTTTCCTTGCTACAGGAAATTGCCAAATAAAATAATGGAGAGGAAATGAACTACTCTTTGAGTTTCTAGGACAATATTCTGAAGAAACATAGTAATTCCAAACAAAAAATATTTTTTAAAAAACATCCCTCTAGATGTAAGTCAGTAGTCTTTGTTTACATCCCATAGGGCAATCTTGGTAGCAAGCAGCCTTCTCACTTGAACAAAATATGTTAAAAATATAATAAACTCTCTTTCAGCTAGAGGTCAGAGAAGGAGCAAGAGCGATCAGATGTTTTTAAGAGATTTGGATACTACTGTGATCAAAAACATAAAACTTCTTTCATTTCTCTGGGAGGGAAGTATTTAGTTTTGGGGGCGCTCTTTAGCTGTTTGTTTTGTTTTGCTTTAAGATTGTGATGTTTTCAGTACTTAAAATGGTTTAATCTATTAACTGAAAAGCAGATCAACATTTCATATATCAAATAACCTATATTTATAATTTAGAAATACGATATGCTTTTCTTTACATTTTGATAGTAACACCTGTATCACGTAGCAAAATGAGTGCCAATTCTTCACTTGTTGCTATCAGTTTTATTCTACTGAAGTAGTGTACACTTTTGAATGTAGGTATATACCAGTTTACAAGTATTAAATGTTAACCTGTATTTCACATCTCTTGACAACACGGAATGGTTTTTCAAAGCATGTCAGTGTTCAGCTGCTACCTGTGAAAAGGCCTCAATTCTTAAATTTTGTTAAATGCAGGTAAAAAGACTTGGATCTTGAAATGCCATGAGATCTAGCCTATCTAATTTCTCTTCCATCCTCTTTGGTCATCACACTTTGACCTTGATCATGCCTATATAAGATCATAGTCTCAGAGGACCAGAAGAGATCCAACTAGAGGTAATCTGGTGTTTCCCATGGCCCAAAATAAAAATTAGCTGCCCCTACATCTTTATCAACATAACTCTTTTTTTTTTTTTTTTTTTTTAAATAAAAACCTCTCAAAGCACTCTTCTGAAATGTTTTCTTTTTCTACTGTTGGGAAGTTTTCTTTACATCTGGTCTGAATCTTTCTTACTGCAACTTAAGCTCGTTGTTTCGTACCCTATTAACCATGGTCCCAAAAGTCATATGTAGAAGACTACATATTTAAGGCATGTTTAAGACCTTGTCCCTCCACAGTCTTCCTTCCACTGGACTAAACCTCAGTTCTTTCAGGCTTTCCTCCATAGTCTTATTTCTGAGGTCTCTCATTGGACTTGATTGTACTTCTATGGCCTCTTTCTACCACTGTTTTGAAACCCAGGACCTAAAACATGTCCCAGTGCTCCAGCTTGAGGCCATCCTCATCCTGAGTAGTATTAGTAACTTGGTTTGTGTCTTCTGGATTTTAATCCTATTCATATATTCCTGTGCAACTTTTGCTGTATTTTATAAAAGTGGTGGTTTTGCAGCAGCATGACATTGATTCATACTTACCTTCTAGAATGTTACAAACCCTAGATCCCATTTTGCAGTTGTTGCCTGGACAGCTGTTCTCCTTCCTGTGTTTGTGCAGTTGAATAGTCCTTTCTATATAGATCCATGTACTTTTGCCTGGTAAATAGCATCTTGTTTTTTCAGACCATTTCTTCGCTTTGTCAATATAATTTTGAGCCCTTTTCATCCTTCCACCTTTGTGTCATCTGCAGATTTAATGAATGCTCTTTATTTCATCATTCAGATTACTAATGAATATATTAAAATATTAAATAATACAGGACCCAAGAGAAAACTCTGTAAAACTGTATTTGGTATATCTTTCCGCAACCACTGTAAGCCATCAATAAGTGCCGTTTTGGGGTTTTTTTCTGTCCAGTTCCACCTGTAGCATATATTATGTTCTATGTGTTGTTTCTCTAGCTTGTGGGAAACTGAGATAATATCGAAACTTAATGAAAATCAGGATATAACCTTTAGCACTTCTTCACCATTATAGCATCTCTTGTGCTATAGAAGGTTCTTAGAGTGATCTGAGATCACTAGTTCTTGAGAAATACTGTTGTCTGCTGTTTATAGCTGTAATTTCTTCTAAGTTCTTTATTTGTTCCTGTATTTTTCCAAGAACTGAAGTTGACTGCTACAGAGTAAGTCCACTTCGGTGTGGTCCTAGAAGGGAGCATGAGGTTCTTGGCTCGCTCCCTATACCCGTGTGCTTTCTGACAGCCCACAGGGCTGCAGCTGGATCAGGAGGAAGGCAGACCTGGTAGGTGTTTCGAAGAACTGTTTCCAGAAGGCAAGTGTGCCCTCAGATTTTAATTGTTTGATTGCTGCTGGTTCAGCTACATTGTTCAGTGAACAGTAAACTAGTTTTTCTGTGGATTTGTGTCTCAAGGATGTTATCCACAGCGTAATAAGCCTGTGTCTCTGCTCCCTCACCTTTCCCTTGTGCCACCTACTCCAAGCAATGCCTACAGTACTCTAACTATCAAATTTTCACCTTTGAGCATTGTGTGCATCATCTAATGGATTTGGAAGCAGCACATACTGAACTGGCCTGACCTTCATGCCTTGCCCAGCTAGCCAGAACGTTCCTGCTGATGGTTCAGCTCACTCTGCTCCCGCTACAGCCTCCTGTCAGTGGGGCACTAATTTGGTTTATCTCTTAGCACCTTACTTGTGTGGTAGTTGTAAAAACATAGTGTTATTAAGTCCTTTACCCTTTCACTGAGTCTGGGTGAAATGGGCTGATAAGGCCTGCAGGTAATGCCTGTGGTTACGTAGAAGAAGCTATTGAAGAAGCTTTATGTCTTAGCTGAAAAAAAGGGAAGTAAATGGTTTGGGAATAGTTAATGCAGGGTTAAGGCTGATAGGCTGCTGCCTGTCTTGGACCATTTGAAACCATTAACTACAGTTCTGTGTATGTCTTTGAAAACCAGGAGGTGCAGAAGTAGTGCATGTGTCAGCATGCGTTGGACTTGGTCTGCAGCTGCACCTCTTTGGGGTATGTCTCACCTTTGAACAGATGCCATAGCATTCAGGAAAGCTGCAGGGAGCACACCACAAAAAAATAAGACTGTCAGGCTGTCTCCTTGCTAAGGAAGACATCATGGCTTAGAATAAGCCATGGTGACTGCCATTGGCTGCATGCAGACGCAGCGCTTGGTTCCTTCAAGGACTGTGCACAAACCCTTTCCACTCTGTCAGATGTTATCAGCACTTCTTGTCCTAGGACCTCTGCAGAATACTTGAGCAAGCCGTTCTGTTTTGTAGACTGCTGGCTGCTTAAAAGTCCCCTAGCCAGAGTTTGTGTAACCTGTTTCACTGGGCACGGGAGGGAAGTGTCTGTGGCTGCCTCAGGTCCAGAGGCACCTTCTGTTCCGTGGCGGTGTGAACAGCGGCAACCTGCTGTAGATAATCTTTACGTCTGTCAGTACAGCTGTCAGTAGCACATTGAGTGGCACGTGGAGCTCATAAAGGCAAATGAGAGAATACGTTTGCGGGACGCAGTGTACAACATTAAAGGATCCATTTGCTTAGTCATCTTTAACAAGGCAGCATGAGAGGGCAGCCTAACCCAAACACAGTTATACTGTATTCTTTTGCTAGCCCTAGAGGGCAGAGTTAAATTTATAGGGTGGGGTTAGTATGTGCTGTAAATGTTCCTCCTTTAAATGTGTTTCTCATTTTAAATATAAATAAGAAAATCTTACTGAAGTTTAAATATAAATGCATTTGACATTCAAGAAAGGGGTACCAGGCAGTGCTGTTTAAATCTTAATTTAGTTCAGTTTCTGAGCAAGAAGTTAATCCTTTCTCAGAAGCTATTTATCTGAAAACTTGCTCTGGTCTAAATATATTTCTTTCTAATTTAATATTAGCTCTTTAATCCCTAATTTTAAGAATTAAGCATGATAAAATAGCAGTTGTGCCAGATGAATTTGATGTATTGAATTACCAGATCAAGATAAACATGTTTTAAAGATTTCTACAGCAAGTTTGTGGAGAAGTAATTGCTTAAAAAGCAATAAATGAAGCAAAGTCTATAGTACATAGACTCCTTCTAAATTTCCCTTTTCCTTCAATTTTTTTTTCTCTAATAACATTAACACTTAAATTGTCCCAATTAGGCTTTAAAATTTATGCTTTAGCTAGTAAAATCTGACTCGTCTTGTTTCCCTTCAGTTTGCTGTTTAGTAGCTGTCTGAAGACAGGTTTTGCTAAGCCAAGATTAACAGACGAGCATATCATTTTAGTCAACGAGAGCTTTGAAGTTGCAGAGTATTAATGAGGGAAGTAAAAAAAATCATAGACAGATGCAAAAGATGCAGTAGTTGGGGACTTTTGTCAGCCAAAGAATTTCTTTTGTCTCTGAGGTTGAGGCAAGTTTCTGGGTTTTTTTTTCTTCCCTTTTTGATCCCTTTTGGGAGGATCCTCATGTTTGAAATTTCAAATTTTCCAATTTGTATGTTTTACTCGTGTCTGTGTTTGCTTAGTGCTGCTCTTTCTTCCCTTTGACTTTCACATTTTCTTTTCCTCTGGTGAATTTGAACTTGCTTCAGTTTGGGACAACTATGGCTAAATGAACCGCCACGGATAAAATTGTAACAAGAAGAGCAAAGTCTGTGAATGATCCTTTGCTGTTTCCTGAGTCGTTGCAGTCTCATTAATCAGCGCTGGTGCTGTGGAGGCTGTGTGGTGTGTTATGTCGCCAGCACAGCAGCTTCTCCGTCCCTTTCCCCCACCCCCTGCGTGCCTACACAGTGGGGAAAACTAGAGAGGGAAGCCATCAATCTTTCCTGTCGTAGATGTCAGCAGTGATTCTCCTGTCGGCTTCCTGCTCTCTCTGTTGTGCCCACCACCTGTGTTTAGAATTAGCTCTGATGCTGCAGATCTCACTCGGCTCTTCACCTGTTCTGCCCCAACTAAATAGCTGTTAAAATAAAGCAGAGTGGCTAAATGCTATAGCATGTGAATAGTAACCACCACTGTGGGTTGTGGGGTGATTTCTGTTGCAGCTGCTATTGTACTGCTGCTGCTATTGTAATAATGTCATAATTTTCTGTAACCGTGGGTTTTTTAGGTCTGAAATCCCTTGCTTTTGTTTCAGCCCAAAGGTGAGCTTGCGAGCAAGTCTTTATTTAATGTAAAGATGAAAATATTTATTAGATACATTATAGATGGTGGTATAAGCCTATCTCCCATCAGTTAGCTTGCTTGGATAGCTTTATGAACAAAGTCTAAAGAAATTAATTAGTCTGAAGCCTTGTCCTTACCTTCAGTAACTCAAAGAATACAATTAGCAAAAGGCTCTTTTGGAGTTGATTTTTATACCTCTCTATCTGGCTGGTGGGGGTCTTGAAAATGTGAGTGTTCATCTCCCACATCACTGGGTAGACCGAGAAGCTGTGATGTACTGCCTCTGTACTTCTAGGGCAGGATTAATGTCAACATCTTGTGGTCTGTTCTGTTAAATAATACGTCAAAAACAGACTCTAACCAGCCCAACTTTTATGTTTACTTTTATGTAATTGTATAAATGTTTTCCTATGCAGTCCTGAGAACTGTCTGTTGGCAGCTTTCTCCTACCTCCTTGACTGAATGCTAACTTCTTCTGTTTTGAAAGCCCACAAAGAGATGAAAGTGTTTATAAGGCGTAAGGTTTCCTTATAATTGTAGCTTGTCTGCTGTCATTTCAAGTGTATGATGGCAATATTTATCTGGAGTTAAAGAAGAGAGGCTCTGAGAACTTAAGTCCTGTGAATGCTTTCACTTCATTTTACTTGTGTAACTCCTTTGTGAAGTGGAGGAGCTGTGTTATGACTGATTTTACTACATATTTGAGAAGCACTTTTCTGTTGACCATGCGAGGCAAATACATGTATTCAACAGGTAAATACTTGTATTCAACCCTCACAGAATTCATAAAGCCAAACATGAACAGTATAGCCAGGATACTAAGAATTGGCTAGTGACATGGGATATTTCGATCTGCATGGATCTTTTCACTGTGGATTCTCAGCACTTTCAGAGACTTGAATTGGTTTCTTCTTTTGAATGAACACAATCTGAGGCTTCCCAAATCGCTAGTTACCTCTCCAAATAGCTGTATTTCGTATCCATGGTTTGTGTTTCAGTATGATGAGAGTTTCACGCTTGAGTTTGCCTGGCGCTTATCCTGATCAATTTAGAAACAACAACAAAAAGTGTTCCTGGTGAAGTCTTAAAAATCTTAAAAAAAAAAAAAAAAAAAAAAAAAAAAAAAAGTAAAATTAAAAGAGTAACTTCCTATAATTTTAAAGGAGGCAGACATGGCTTCTTATACTAATAAACAAAGGGAGACTTACCATTTTAAATGTTGCAGATGTGGTGCTGAGCTCATGAAGGAGCCCTGTAACTTTATGGTCAGTGATACAGTGAAATGCTTTCAGCAATGGGGTTGTCTTTTGCTTTCAACTTGATTTTTAATTTGGAAAAACAATTATAGGTTATGGTTAGCTGTATACTTCCATGCTTGTTTTTAAAGGAATCTTGAACTGTTACTTTCCAGACTCTCTAAATTTCAATTTTCAAGAAAGACATGTTTTCACAGATTTTTCTAAAGTAACTATTAATATTTTAATTTCAGTTTTTAAGCTTGTAGATGTTTTGCCTAGGTAGATCCTTAGCTTTTTTTAAAGAAGTCTTGTAGCTGTTGTGTTGTTTAGATATCAATTTTATATATATACACATATCTCTCATAATAATATGTACTCAAATTGTACAGATGTCTAAATTAGAGGGTATTAACAAAGTAAATTTGAGTCAGCTGAAAGTCATGGAATGAAGTAGAGAAACTTTATTGAGAAACTTTTTCTACAGCTGCAGATGGTTTAAGGAGCATATGGCATCCTGTTCTGGAGGTTGCAAAAAGCTTTTAAACACAATTGGAAATGCAATATGTACAGCTACCATCATCCAAAGAACTGCATAGCTGCTTTCAGGGCTTAATGCTGCTGGGCTGTGGAAGAGCTTGGAAGCTTCTCTGTGTGCTTTTTAACAAACAAGGGAGTCCTGTGTCTGCTTTCTGAGGTGAACATTTTAACCCCTAAAATTGATTGTCCTCCTTTTCCAGGTTTCCTATAAATAGTGAAGGATATTGTTTCCTGATACAGAATGGCTGACCATGTGTAGTATGTGAAAACAGTTTGGCCCACTAAGGGCCAAAAAACAAACTGAAACTCAGTCTCAGATAGCTGTATTTTTTGAGTCCCCCCCTTCTCTGAAGAACTTTTGCTTTGGTAGACTGTTGTGAGTATAAATTTTAGGCAGTTTGCATGTTTCTTTTAAAGTTTCAGTGGTCTTGAAGTCAGTTTGCCCATATCATTAACAACATGAGAAAGTTGTGTATTATACATACCTTTTCCTATATAACTGAACAGCATCAAGTTGGCTTTACTAATATTCTTTCATAAAATTCTTTCGATTAGACAAGCATGCTGTTAACACCTTCTTTCCTTTAAAAATAAAGCTGTTTGTGATGGTCTTTAGGAGACTTGCAGATAGGATTTCCTTAACTCTACCAACTTTGGTGTGTTCTCCAGTTCTGGCACATTTGCCTCATGAGCAGGGAATGAGTGTGGTTTTGACTGCTGAACTGAGGCCTTGATAATCGTAGCTCTCCTTACTAGAGGTGTGGCATATGAGAAAAGCTCTGCTTGGGTCCAAGAGAGCAGCATTGGATTTTGGAAGCTATCATCTTTTCCAGTATACTCTTTTGCATTGAAAATGGATGTGGCCATACTGCAGGGTGTCAGGGCCAGACTTTAGCTATCCTGCTGTGGGACAAGAATGTAACGCTTATGCCTGATTGTTTGAGAGCATTTGGTTGTTGACAGTTTTTCAGTATAAGGAGCAGCAATTGTTCATCTCATCATGAAAAAGGAGGTTAGGTAAGAGAACACCTGAATCTTAATTGGTTTCGGGCCAAGCTTCATTTAGAAACGCTGCTGAGAAATGCACTGTGGTGTTTGGAATTGCCATGCAGAAGTCTTATTGAGAGAAAACAAATAGTAGATGGTAAAACATCTGTCAGATACCATGCTCTTAACAGGAGTGGAGATTAACATGCAGCACTACTGGTGTAGGTGCACACACCACACAGAGTTAAACATACGAACAGCAGGCTCACACTGTGCTTACTACAGATGTCTGAATGAGTGAGTGCCTGTGGGCTGGAGCTGCATGTCTTGTGGCTTTCACTCTGCTCCATTGGGAAGTCTTCACTCCTTTTGTTTTTATCCTTTTCCAACTCCAGTACTTTCGAGCACACAGCTCCCATCCCCTGACCTAACAGCTCCACTGAAGTGCATTCCAGCCCCATGATTTCATGGTACCAGGCAGAACTCCCCTGCCATGCTGCTATGCTGCCCGCTGCTTCTCACAGAGTGAACAAACAGGGAACATAAACTCTCTCCAAAGGAGCAATGTTCTCTGTATATTTTTAGTGCTAGAAATCCAAGATTCATTTAAGGGTGTTTTGTGTGGGCTTTTTTTAATATAGACTTCTGCTAACATAATGGAATATTTCATACCACCCTTTGCTATTATTTGCTGTAACATCTCGTGCTTTATGTTGTTAAATGGAATCAAAGGAGTTAAAAATGAAAGATTCCTAGTCAACTGGTCCCTCAGCTGGGAGCCTCTGTGGGTTTGTTCTTTGTAATGGATTTGCTAGTGCTTTACCCAGGTCCAGCCTAGCTCAATTTTCATTATTGGATTTACTTGTTTTTGCAAATTCCATACTTAAGTAATTGCTGAGCTTAGACTCAGTATAATACTGCTACTGTTTGTTTCTCATGTTTAACTTGATATTTATTGCCCATATACTGAACAATCCTTTTATAAATAGTTGTTTACCATTTGAATGTACAAGCACTATTAAAGATGCCATGCTTGCTTTCACAGGTATACTCTTTACTGGATAGACAGGGAACTTTGTTATCTCTTTGTATGAAACTGTGTCCACTTTACATTGGCTTGGGTGTTTTCTTTCTAACATGTAGTGTGTCACCAGATGCTAACTTAAGTAGTGTTAAAATAAACCTATCTTTAATTAGCTCATTGTTACCCTTCAAATATTTGGAGTTAGTACAGAATTTGAATATATAGCATATGTTGAAACAGTGATATCTTGTATTTTCTTGGTGAAAAATGTTCTCAAACTACCTCCTTAAATGTCTCTATTGCATTTGTACCATCTATTTGAGTGTATAATTATCAAATTAGGGGATGTAATTTTGCCAGTGCATCAGATATGCTTATAGTGACTTAATCTACAGTGATCTGGGAAGGGGAAAAGGCAGATAATGAACGTGTCGTGGGAAGCATATGAAGCAGGGACTGCAGCTGCAAGGGAATGGAGTCTGTGTGACTTGGGGACTGACAACGTTTGTGGGCAGAACTGTTCTCCACAGGCTCAGGGTGCCATCTCTTTTTGGGTCAAGGTTGTGGGCATGTGAGCTGGTCTGTGCTGAGTGCACAGAGATTCCCGCTTTCTGGTATAACAGACAGTTACCCCAGGGGGGTAGAGCTGTTCCTGCATTGAAGTAGCACTAGCTTCAGGGTCCCAGGGAAAAGAAGCAATAAGACCAGGAGATGTTCAGGTGATGCTGTCTTTGTTTAGATTGCAGTTGAAAGATGTGCAAGTTTCTGCACCATGGTTTAACATGGTCATCCTAACATACTTTATTTGATGCACATCCATAGTGGATTTCTAGACCATCATAAAGTTTCGTAGCTATTCTAACAGTGCAGGTAGGAAACATACAACGTCACTGAATTCAAGGCAGTAATAGCTTCCTTACCCTATGGCGTACTCTGTGCCTCCTTGCTGTCTTGATATACCATGCAAGAGCTTTTCTGGGAAGCAGCGAGTGAGGAAGCACAAGCGGAGGAAGAAAAGAATACAGGAACACGGGAGGGGTGAAACTATCTGATAAGAAAATGGGAGAGTAGGACTGTAAGAAGCTATAGCCTGTGTAGAAAAGTGTGGTTGAACAGGCATATAAATGGGCAGTGGAAAGCAGGAAGCACTGTGGGGAGAAATAATTGTGAGAAGGAGCATCAGGATTTGAACCGAGTGAGGGGAGACAGGGAGATGAGAAGAGGAAATGTGCTCTGACAAACAACCAGCTGTTCTGGGATCCCTGTAGGGGCAGAACACCATCTTAGCAATCATCTGTTTATAGCTTTGTTTTCTTCTTGAGCTCTTGTTCCTGCTCTTCACCAAGAGAATATGGGAAGCAAAAGACAAATGTTATGCCTGTGAAGTACCTGTTGCATTGCCTAGCAACTGCTCTATGACCTTAATAGAGGCACAGCTCTGAAACCTAGTGAATCCCAAGTTTCTACAAGACTTCATTTTATTTATGTATGTTGGGATTTGGTATGCCCCCTTCTCTAAGTGAGCACCTGGTCCTTCTCAGTGTCAACAAAAAGCTGGCCGCAGTCCTTGGGCCAGGTGGTAGCTTAGTGGGAGGTGAGGGGCTTCTGCAAGTGGTGATGGATGCTTTGATGTAGTTTCCTAGGAAAACAAGGGATCAAATGACAAACAAGGAATTGAGTAGCATAATTCCATTTTTGTGTAATGGATAAAAGAGGCATGGGTGGTCAAGAACTGGAAGTTAGAATTGCTGTTGGAGGAAATAGTATGCTTTTCACTGCAGTGACTACCTTGCTGCTCCTGTGCTGGAGGTTCTCCAAGAGCACTTAGAAACTGACTCAGGAATATACCTAGAACTCAAGCAGATATTTGGGATGGGGTGAGGGGGGTTACATGGACTTAAATGTGTAGGCATTTATGTGAGCAGAAGAAATTAGCATGGCTGCTAGCCCAAACCTGCTCTTATATGCAGTGCAAACACTTAACATTGGATAAGAAAATTGTCTTGACCTGAAAAACAGGCCTACTTTGAAAGCAGAGAGAATTTTTCAGCAAACTTTCAAGGAAATGGGCTACGGTGTTCTGAACTGTAGATCGTGTTTTAAAAAAAAAAAAAAAGTCCTATTCCACTTGGAAACACTTTATCGTTAATTTTTCTTGAGTCTGAGTCAAAATGAATTAAGTCAATTTGAAGTCCTTTGTTTTAATAGTTAAAAATAATGGTAGTTGGCCTTGACTTTTGCTGCCATTTTGTGTGGTTTCATAGTTATATGACTTTAGAATTTTTTTTTCCCCCATACATTTGTAAGAGATTCACGGAAATTAAAATGGACTACATCAGTAAATAAATTCTCTCTACTTCATTATAGATGTTGCTTGTAAAATTTAGCAGGAAAAAATCACGCAGCCAGAGGCATAATGAAGTTGATGTTCCTGCCGCACAACAGAGTCTGAGGGTTTGCATTGTGCAGCTCTGTGACTGGGACTCCCTGCTGAGGTTGGTGCGACCCTCATGTATAAGTTGAGCAGTCTTGCATGCTCTTACAACTTGGCACATAACAAGCAATTCACGTAAAACACTGCTGATTTACTTTCTGAATATGGTGGAATTCTTTGGAAAGGCCGGGGAGGTAATTGATCATACGCTGACAGCTTGGGGCTCTGAGAAAATGGTCAGATGGAGGGCTGGGATGCAGGATAACAAACTTTCCAAGACGGTAACTGTCACTTAGCCAAGCTGTACATGTTTTAAGCTTTTTAATCTTTGCTCGCAACCTCAGCTTCTTAATCATTATTTGCTGCTTCTCTGTGAACTCTTTTCAGATGTTGAGATTTTACTGGTACTGATGCATCCACGGTATTCCAGGTGTGATCTTGAGCTATAGCAGTATTTCTTTGCAGAGCCCTTTTAGAAACTCTACTGCTGCCAAGATGGGTAGTTTCAGGACTTTGATAATCTCTTTCATTATTCTTTGATCTTCGGGTCATGGACTAGGTTTCTTTCAGGAACCACTCAAAATATTCTTTGCAGCTAGAAAAATAAGACTTCAGTGTTTATGGGAGTTAAGATGCCATCTAGTTGGATATTGTATGTGTTTACAACAAAAATGTTTGAATTTCTCTGTGCTGTGATCCTAAGTTTCTGTATCGGAGTGGATGATGTATTAAAGAGAAACATACAGCTTTGGTGCAAAAAAGGTTGAAAGAATCTACCGCTTGATTCTGAGATCTAGTTTTCACTGACCTTGTTTACAGCTATGTTTGTTTGCATTTGCAGTCTGATAGCTTAAAATTATGCTAGTTGTCAGTCTCTCTGCAGTAAGATAGAGTATTTTGACTGAGTTGCTGCAATTATTTTTAGTCAATCCTGAGGAAATTTATTCATTAATACACTGGCAGGAGGAGAGAAGAGACAGGCATAAGTGAGGCTTTATTAATGACTTTAAAATATAAAAGAATCTGTCAAAAAATGCACATATTAATTTTACCAATGCTTTGTAACAGAATATGGTCGTGGATCGGATTTTCTCTGGTATTCAGCCAACTGGGATGCCTCATCTGGGTAACTACCTTGGAGCCATTCAGAACTGGGTGAATCTGCAGGAAGAGTGCAGCTCAGTGCTGTATAGCATTATGGACATGCATTCTCTCACCATGCCCAAGGACCCAGCTGTCCTGCGCCAGAACATATTGGACACCACTGCTGCCGTCCTTGCCTGTGGTATTGACCCAAAGAAGTGTTTCTTCTTCCGACAGTCGCTGGTTAGTGCTCCTATTACATTAGATTTGTTTCTCATTAAGTGGCTTTCCAGACATGTTAATGGATGAGCATAGCATTACTGAACTCCTTTATCATCTTTGTGTCAGTGGTCCTTGAAAATGTTAGCAATGTTGGATTTTAAACTTGTCCCTTGCTGCTGTTTTGAAGTGGCTGAAATCATGACTGAGAAGTTCATTTAGGGATAAGTACATTTCAAATTTCCCAAGCACAGCTAGGAGCTTGTGCGCGTTATGAGTAATATACTGAAAAGACATGTTAGGAGAGCATTAATTTAGCTCGATAAGTCTCACTGTAGTCACAAAATGTTAGCTCGTAAATGTATAAACATAGTCTGCACAACCATAAAGGCAAATCAAACATGTTTCTATGGTTTTGTATCAGCGCTTACCAGTTAATCTGCCAGCTGCACAAGACCTCCAACAGGTGATTGGCATGGTAAGTTTTGTGTCCGTTCCATCATAATCACCAGGGAGTTCCATCTTCTCTGAGATTTTTTTTCGTTTTCACCTTTTTCCACCTGTTCTGATAATTCGTATGTGAAGTATTTGCGGCTTCTCCTGACTACCCCAAGAGGTACGGGGCTTACCTTCCTACTTGGCATATGTCAGCCTAGTCTATTGCACGCTGCGTTTTCCTGGAACACAACTTAGTTTCTTGCCTGATTAGCTTTTTGTAACTGCCTCTAAACTGGCAGACTTCTGTAACTTCCCACAGAGGCAGCTGTGTCATAGCTTCTGCTCTTGTGAAGACATCTTTAAATGGGTGTCTGACTTGCAACAGAACTGCGAAGGTGATGTGCACAGGGTCTGAATTTTATCAGTGAAATATGAAATCATGGTATAATAGTCCTCTTTTGAACATGGTTCTTTACAGGCAGAGTTTCCTGTGGTTGTCGAACTGCAAATGACAATCATAGCTCCATATTCCTGCTGGATATTGAAACGATAAAGACAGATATGCTTTCTGCTTCACGTTTCCTCTGTATTATAAAACCAATCCAAATAGATTAGCTCAGAATTCTAGTGGAGATATGTTTAAATTAATTTATCCTTTGTTCAAATCTGTTTATCCTTTTAAAGAAGTTGCCAGCTTGGGTTTTAATTTGGCTCTACTCTGACTTAACTTAATTCACATTGAGGCTGACATTAACTGGAATAATCTCAAGGTGAGTTACAAGCCAGTAATGCAGTAAAAACGAGTCTGGAGTTTTGGGTTTTTTTTGATTTCCAGCAACTGAACAATTCACTTAGTTACAAAACAGGATACACCGAGAGGACTCTTCAGCCTAAAACAGAGATAATTTGCAGGTTATGGTTAGAGAGGAATAAAGTAAAGGTTTATAAAACTGCAAGTGAAATGGAGAAAATAGATAGGGAACAACTGTGTTATCCACTGAAGAACATGAACTAACAGGTATCAAAATAAGTTAACACCTGGTAGATTCAGCACAAGCGAAACAGTGCTGCATTTCATGAAGTCCACAGTTAGGCTACAGAACTCCTTGGCACAGGATACCGTGCATGCTGAAATGTGTATGAATTCAGAAAAGGACTTGACAAATTAATCTGAAAAATCTGTTGAGGACTGTTATATACCTGAGGTGCCACCTCTGCAGGAAGTGCTGCAGCCACAGTTAGGAGAGTATCTATGCTTTTCTGTACTTAGGCTCTTCTCTGCTGGTTGCTGTCAGAGGCAGATGTTTGATTTGTTCCAGTGTTGCTTTTCTTATGTTCTTACAAGTCTAAAAGCTAAACTACTGTTGTTCCAGGTCTTGCTAAAGCCAACGCGCAGACTTCCCTTGAAGCCAGCAGATTATCAGTGAGAATCTTACATTGCAATCAGCCACAGAAAGCATGTTGTATCTTTCACAGTATAATAATGCAGAGATTGAGTCTTTGAGTCCCCAAAGTATCAGACTCAAGAAATGAAGGACTGTAAGTGATGCTTCTATAAAACCAATACAGTCAACAACCAGTGAAAAGTTTAGATAGCTAGACTTGAAAAACGCTCAGCTTTATCAAACAAAAGTTTCCACCCAAGATTACTCTGGTTTATGTTATGGTGATTAGGCTGGCCTCTGTTAAAATAGACTACCTTTTATCTTAATTTTGCTGCATGTGCTTATCTGTCCAGATCTAATAGTTTTTCTTCTTATTCAATCTAAACTATTAAGTACTTGCTTTCTGTGGGCATCGTCTGATGTCTTGAACCATATTCTTACTAATACTTATCACACATGTATCAATACAACTTTCAGGAAGTGGCTGATTCCAGCAGATTTTTGTAAGCTCATTGTCACACTGCAAGCAGAAGGAGGACTCTTACAGTTGTTTGTGAATCCAGGCTGTTTCAGTAATGGTTCAGGCTGAAGTGGTTTGTTGACTTACCGAAAACAAGTCTATTCAAGCTGTATATAGTAGTCAGGTATACACAGAAATGCACTACGGTCTATTACAATTGCATTGGCAGGACCAGACTTTTCTCTGGAAGCAATTAAAAGGAATATCTGCATGTAGCTCTTGATGTGAGGAAAGGAAACGGGAACCTTGCTAATGTGATTATTGTTTTAGTATGATAATGAAATAGTACATTATGGAATGTTATAATATCGAGATGATTGTTCCTAAGAACAAAGGTGTGGGATGGACTGCAGCTATTGCTAATCAAGAAAGTTTATTGCTTGATTTTTGGATCGCTAATTGCTCACTTTTCAAAAAAGGAGCTGGCCTCTCCTTTTCAGCCACTATAGCAGTCTCCAAGGGTGGTCTAAAAAGTCACAATTTTGTTTACAAACATTTGGCTGAGGTGTAAAGCAAAGTGACCAAAACTGATTGTATACTGAAATATGTTGAACTTCCAAAGGTCATCAGGAAAGCAGTGAAAATCCAGCTGCAAATCGAGAACTGGTTGAGGTATTTGGTTACAGGCAAAGTAGCTTTCTCTTTTCAATACCAGATCAAACTGATAAATGAGAGAGTTCTCAGTAGATTAACGTGCTACAATTATTGCTGTATTTTCAGTTCTATCTTGAAAATTACCAAATCTATAGATCGCAAAAGTGCTACTGCAGTTACTTCTGTTTAACACTTCTGTTCATTTTTTTTAAACAAACATCATGCAATGAAATTATTATGAAATAAAAGCTTTTGGGTTTAATCACCAAAACCAGCTACAACTGATGACTGGTAGCACCCTGATTCTGAGCAGTATCTAGCAGAATGAAATTCTTGCACTGCAAAAGTATGCTAGTAATGGTAATTTCCCATTAAGGGAATTGCTCATGCAGTCACTATTGTATATGCTCCTGTGTCCTCCTACTTCCTCTGGATTAACTTGGGCAAGAATGGTCTAGAATTGCTGGGAGAGGGGGATGTGGTTGGTTGTTTATTTGTTTGGCTTACTCTTTCTGTTCTTTCTTTCTGTTACTGCTTGTATTGCTTCTCTGGAATATGTTTGTCATGTGAAAAAAATATTGATTATTTCTTGAAAGGCATGTGCATTTGGTAAGGGTTTCACTGTCAGTAGGCTTTTATTTACAGCAGGGTTTATGCAGATCATCTCTCTAATCCAGAGCTATCTGAAATACCTGCCTCCAGAGTTTTCCCACGTTTTATCATCCTTTCCAATACAAGCAAGAGACAAAAGGCTGAACAATATTAATCACAGATTGACTGCTGGGAAAAAGTGTGGTGAGAACAGATACCTCTTGTATTTACACTAGATTTACACATGTTTACACTAGTCCCAGACCTGATTTCAGTGATGTCCTTGCCTTGCAAGTAAAATGAAGTAAAAGTGAGATGAATTTTGAATAGACTGATTTTTATTGTATTGCTGAGAGGGTATATGGCCTCTGTTCTTATGTATCAGGTGTACAGCTAAGTTACCTCTAAATGGAAGGTGCTAGTTTGTTGAAAATTAGGTTTGTATGCTTCAGAATCTACCATTTGTAAATTATAGGGTTTTTTATAACATATATAAACAGAAAGTTAATGGCTGGCTGTATATTTGGTCTCCATACATAGCAGTTCACCAAATACCTCCCACACTTACATTACCATATACAAACTTGAACTCCAGCTTAGGGAAGTAGTGGCTACAAAGAGCAAGTGATGATAACTTGAAAATACTTAGAAGCAAGAAGGATGATGATGAATATTTAGGGTAGTGTTTGGAACCACATTGTCTGTGAAGGGTTATAAACAAGCACATTTAATTAGAGTATCTAGGAAAACACAGTTGTGGAATATGTTGGACACCAGAATGGCCTCCCAGTGAGAGAAGCTCTTTCATTACAGCTTGATTAATTACATTTTCTTAAGTAGGAAGACAAGTCATAGAAGAGTGACAATTTCTGTAAGAATAAAAATGAAAATAAATGCATATTTCAAAATTATGCATTTTTATTTGGAGCACAGCTGCAAAATATATGAAATGCTCTGTGCTCTTAGAGAAAATAATGTCAAGATACGCTTTGAGTGGCTGCCTTTGCCTACCAGGCATAAAAGAGAAGTAACGGAATAATGACTTACACAACGTATCCTGAGAATACTAGAAGAAAGAGCAGATATATTCCTTAAATTGTACCATAACTGATAAAAGCTGTAACAGTCATCTTTCATAAAACTTAGAATGTTTTATTAAAAACAAAAAGGACTCCGGGGTGGGGGTGGGGAATAAGGAAGACAGTAAGCAATCTGCACACATGGTAAGCTTATATGATATAAACCATTTTCTCTGATTCCTGGTGGGTACAATACATGTTTCAGTTCTTACCCATAACCATCTTGTATCTCATCTGCTTCACAGTCAAAACAATTTTAGAAACTGCTGTTGCTTGTATGTGGTCTCAGGCTATTCTTCCTGTCCACCTACCTATTGTAGTAGACACATGCTAAATGTCCCAAGAGAAACTAAAAATCCATCAGAGTTCATTCAGCAGGCAGTGGTTTATATGCTGCACTAACACTTCTCTGAGGAGTCCTGTGAGTTTCTGGACAACGTAACATTCAGTTTCTGGGTGGAAAATTGCAGTTTTCAGCCTTCTGGATGGGGTGATTTATTTTTTGAGTATAATCAGCTGCAGTATTCTTGCAGTGTGCAAGCAAATTGAAGCAGTAACTCTGGGAGGTGGGAATTTGCCAATTTGTCTTAGCGTTAACTCCAAAAGCCAAAATACAACAATTTAAATGTGCGCACTAACTGTTTCACTGCTATTATTTTCCAGAAATATCCAGCTGCTTTGTTTTGTGGGCAGAGTTTGAATGGATTCATGCTATTTCTTGTCCAATTTTCAGAGGGGCTTAAAAGCTTCCATTGCATCATAGCTTATAAATTCATTTAAGTATATTAATTTAGCGTGGTCCATTGAAAACTTCCTGTCATAAGAGGAAGTATGTGACTATTAAATTTAGAAAATTATTCTGCTTCTCTCATCCCTCTGTTTTCTCCCCCGTAGGACTGGGCTAGACATAAGCAGAGCTCAGTGGGAAGAAAAGTCATGGTTCAGTAGGATTTCTTTTTCTTTCTTTCTTTCTTCCTTAATTTACCTGGTTTATTTCATACTATTACGTAGCTGTTACACGTTCCTCTCTCCACCAATCTTCTGGATACACCAAGCTAATTAATCAAACAGTGTTGTGGATTAAACTAGGAGAATGTTTCTGAAAAAAAGTTCATTTCATAGTGAACAAAGGGAATGAAAAGGGTGCCTGGGCCAAATTACTGTGCTCTATCTGGGTTTATAACCAGTATAATCTGATTCCAGTAGGGGTATTCTTCGTCAGGCTCTTTGGAGAGAAGCAGATCTTACATTCTGTAAGTTTTAGCCAAATAGAAACAAGGATAAGTTATTAAATTGTTCAAAGGTAATAGTGAAAGCTGTAAATACCGATAGATTTACCAACGATAGCTAGATAACCACCCCCCAATTCAATACATTGCTTAACATGTTCTTTAAATCAGATATTGCCTTTGTAACCATGAACATATTCCACCTACACTTGAATTATTTCTTTGAACAGGAATTTGGGATACCGTGTCAAATTTTCTGTCATAAAAGTGTCTCACTGGGTGTTCACTTGCTGTGTGCATTCGATTCAAGAGCAGTCTAATCTGTCTTGTTTATGGCCCCGTTATTCTCTCTAGCTGTATAATATAGAGAGGCATTACCAAGTATCTTGAACATATTGTTTGCAACCTTAGGCATTAATAAAAGCTTACCTCTTATTCAAGAAAAATAAATTTGAGCAGCACTTTCTTCTAAAAGGCCACTTAAATTTTTCTGAAAGCACTAACTGGTACTTCTAGGAGAGACAAAAATCCTAAAAAAATGTTTCATTTCTTTTGAAATGTAGCACACTTTCCCTCCTCTGTTCAGATTTCTTTTAGTACACAGCTATCCAAATTACCTCCCCAGACCTGTTTGTTTGTCCTTTACACTGTCAAAATCAAATCTTTGAAATTTATTGCCCATTTAAAATGTAGCCCTTAAGGAGGTTACACTGCTGAAGGGAAGCTGTTTCCAACTAACAGATATGCAGTAAATTTGCAGTCCCTTGCAGAGAAGGGCTGTAGGTTGCAACTTGAGGAAATCCATCTTGAAAATGAAACACTGCATCTCTTTTTGCAGGAAGCCACTTAAGCTGCTGACACACAACTTTGTATAATAAGCCTCAGAAAGCTGAGTTCCAGTGTTGCTCATTTGCCTGCTTTCAGATCTGCTCACAGTATCCATGCCTTTTCCTCTGTTATTGTTCTTGAATCTCATGGCTTGCTGTCCTCCTAGGCTGTATGTCTCAGCATGAGAAGTCATCTAGAATTACTTGGACTAAAAGTAGCTATTGGTTTTCCATGTATATATCATCAGCTGTAGCTGTGGCCGGGGAATAGCAGCAATAACTTGGTAGGGAACAGCTAGGATCAAGGACAAAGTAATAGATCTGCAGGGAGAAGCCCTGAGGTTGTACTTCAGCATATAAAGCCCCAGGGATGATCCAAGTGTACAGTGTGATCAGAGTTTAATAATGTCAAATGGCCGCACAAGTGAACAATTAAGAAGGTATTTGTCTGTAAAGAGGGAGGAGCAGGGTGAAGAAACAGATGTTTGTGCCTTCTAGATAACTGCTCATTATCATTTGGAAGTGGTCACCTCTGTTAAATAAGTGTGCTTAAAAATAAAGTAAAAGGAATCTGACAATGCAGACTCAGACTTGTCAGGCCACAAGGAAAAACGTAAGTAGTTTGTTCTGGAAATAACTCTTTGATTAGTGATTAGTAAGCCAGGTTGTGGGGGATGCTTAATGCAATGGAAATTGAAGGAGGAAATGTGTCACTGGTAATAGCAGAGAGATGACCATCTCGACCCTTTGAGAAATGTTGATGGTTTTTACAGACTTGTAAGAGATTAGGAAAGAAAACTGTGTTAAAGTGGGAGAGAGCAGAGAGCAGGAAAAAAGAGAGAAACTTGATGTATTTACTGAGAAAAGCAAAGGGTATGATTTGGGCTCTCCAAAAAGAGGGGTTCACTATATGGATCTGGTTAAGCTTTTTTGGTGAAAACTGCTAAGTGGAAAATAGTTGGCTTTGTAAGGAAAACAATAAATAAAGGACTTAGAAGACTGTTAGTCCTCCAAATATTTTCAGCCAAGCTGCAAGAAATATTTCCTGAGAAAATACTGTTTATATTGAAAACAGGCTATTATATTCTTTCAGGACACAAAAGTAGCTGGAGTTGACATGAAAGATTTAATGGATTAGATAGCTGTTTTTCATAGTTACCAACGATTGTGACATTCTTGGAAGTTGGTTTGACAACAGTTCAGGAGCTGTCACCGGTTGTGAGTTTTGTTCGTTGGAGATGTAATTTTGTTTTTCTGCATTTTGTAGTATTTTTATACTGGAGTATTTGGGGGAGAGAGAGCTGCTGAGAAACTGATGTCTTCATTGGAGAAGAGCTAAGCTTATTATTATCTGCTCTCTTTTGGGAGGGTAGGGTGTTCCTGAAGTACGTTATAGCTCCAGAGGGTACTTCTGTTGTCAAATTTTAAAATACAAACCAAATTAAGTACTTTTCTCATCAAGTATACACAGAATAACTTTAATTGATTGGAACTCTATATACTTTTATTTCCTAGAGTCGTAGTTAGATTTTGCATGAACCCCTTTAAAACAAAAAAATAAAGGAAAAGGAAAAAAAAAAAGAGCAAACAAAAGACCTCTCTGACAGCCCTATTCTTTTTAATGATAATTGTGTGAAAAGTGATGCATCTTTGAGAAAGTCTTCCTTGCAATGGCATGATAAATGCTACCTAACAGAATAGGAAGCAACTGAAAATCATTTGACAGATTGACAGAAAGATGAGATGTCTTTTCTCTGTTTCATTTAATTGTTTGAATTTACTGGAGGAATTGCCTCTCTCCATAATACTGTGGGGGGCGGGGAATCCTTGTGGGCGAAGATACCAGGATCTAACAGAAAATGTGTTACTGGCGTTGTACTACTGACCCACTGATCAAGATGATGATAGTGATCAGGAGATGTTAAGTGAGATGAGAGAAGCTGCAAATTTACTACAGGGAGCAATGGTATTACACTTCAACCCACATATAGCCTTTATCAGGGTAAGATATACAGAGATATAAAATTTTTGGATGCAATAAATTACGCTTCCTGGTTTTACAGTCTGTTAGAAATGATACCATTCTACATTTGCTTTTGGGTGGTGCACAGGACCTAGTTCAGGCTGTTTTAGCAGAGGACTCTCAGTAGTAACAACCTCATTATAGTGGTGTTTAGCATTGTAGCTGGAGGAGCAGATCAAATAAAGTGTGTGAATGTTCCATTTCAAGAAAGGGAGCTAGGTAGAAATGAAGTCCAATTGTCAGAAATTAATAAACAAAAAGCAAGAAAGCTACAACTGTTCTAGAGGTCGTGTTTTAAAAAAACAAATGTATTTAAAAAGGAAAAAAAAAAAAAAACAAAACCAACAGTTAGATGTGTAATGCCACTTATGAAAACATTGGTCCAGCAAATCCCTTCCCATGGTTCCGTAAGTTAGGATGCAATCATAGGAAAAGATTAGATTTTCAGAAGGGAAAACTTGCCCAAATTAGAAAAACAAGAAAGCATATGAAATTGGCGAGCCACCTTTTTTTTTAAACAAAAAATTAGAGGGGCTAAAAAAGAATTTGAGGAGCACCCTGCAGAGGATTCTTAAGCTGATAACTAAGTGGTCTTGTGTCAAAAACAGGAAGTCATTTAGGGGATCAGTGAGCGCAAAGTATAGGAGACACTCAGGGTTGATAAGGCCCCCAGAGCAAGGCTCAGTTCTTGGTAGTGGACTTTGCTGCTGAAGGTACTGGGAAAATTGCCACTATATGCATTTTGTAGCAGCAGATTAGAAGAGCTAAGTCAGTCTATTGTAAATTTACAGAAACTGTTAGGTAAAGATAGACAGTTTAGACACCAGATGGCATTAAGCTGGGAGTCTGAAAAAAACTCATGGGAAATGGCAGAACTGGTGGCCAGGGTGTGCAGTCTGCCACCATTAATGGTCACTGTGCCAGAGAAATAGTAGATTATTGTCATGTTGGCAGTACACAAGCAGGCTCTAAATGGGACCGCGGAAACTACAAACTGATGATTTTTGACTTTCGTCTTACAAGGGATGGTAGAGTCTTCAACAAAGAATAGGACACTGAGTGCATGAGTAAGCAGTCTGTTTGGAGAGTCGCTATGGTTTCTTTAAAGGGAAATCCTGTTTCACTGAATTGCTGGGCTCTTTGAGGGTGAGGTAGAAGAGCTTTAAATGCAAAGTAAAACCTCTAGGTAAAAGTAATCTAAACCTTTACATAGTATTGAGCTGAGTCACAATGCAGGAAAAAAGTCTTGGAGTCATCATTGGCAGTTTTCTGAAATCATTGGCTCGGCACAAGTAATTTTCAAAAAAGCCAACAATATGTCATCATCGCCATATCACCAGGAAGGGTATTGAGAACAAGGCAGAGGTGATGTTTTGGTCACAAAACCTTAGTGTGCCCATATCTTGAATATCGGTAAAGCTCTGGTGTCTGCATCTCAAGAAGGAAGTAGTGAATTAGAGATGATAAAAAGAATGGGAATTAATGCTACAGGGGATAAAGTAGCTGCCTTAAAAGGAAAAATTTAGGAGTCTGGGATGCTTCAATTAGAAGAGGAGAAGGCTGAGGTGTAGATGCAATCAAAGTTTACAAAACCAGAAAAGTACTGGATAAACTGAATGTGGGATTGTTCACCAAATTGTGCAATACAAGAAACAGGTGGCATTCAAAACTAGTAAACAAAGAGTTTAGTGGATGAATGACTACTTCTTTACACATCAGGTATGAACCTCTGGAGCTTGTTGCTGCAGCTGGTTCTGGTTGTGAAGTGGGCAGTATCAGCAGGTTCAGAAAGGGATTAGACACATTCATGGGGAACATGGATACTAACAGGACCGGGCCATGGATAATACCTTCTGATATTGCCTAGTACAACAATTATGGATGCTGGAGAATTATGAGGGGAAGGTACTGTAGGAAGCAATAGGCTCATGTGCTTGCCCTAAATGCCATCTCTAGTTGCTACTTCTGGAAACAGAGTGCTAGGCTACAGCTACCTCTGTTGTGATCCAGTACGGTATTATTTCTTACATTCTTATGTTTTGGTTGTTTAATGAAGACATTTGCTCAGAATTTTAAATGGACTTGGGGCAAGAGGCTAACTGAGTTTGTCTGAGAGAATGGCTTCTCCTAATTGTGATCCATTGGCATTGCTGAGTGCCAGAAAGGAAGAGTAGACTGGGCCTTTATTTTACTGGTATCATATACGTCTTCACTTCTTCCAGTTTCTTTGTATCCAAAGTTACCCAATCAAAGTGATGAAGTACTGTAGCTTAATGAGTAACCACATTTGAGCTGATGCACGGTAACTGACCAAATGCAGCAATTACCTGCCCCTCTTGCCAAGTAAAACACAGTAGCTTAAACCATGATTTAGTCTGACAAATGATTTGTGGTTTAAGCCTAGTACATCCTGATTCACAGACCAACATACAGTCAGTTACTGCAGTTTGGGTGATGAATGTTAACTCATTAGGCTCCACTACTGAATTTTTTTCCAACTGAAATCTCTCCCCTTCTGTGCACTTTTTTGTATTTTCTCCCCCTTTTATCAGGCTTTTTCTTTACAGCATTCAGCACTCTAGCCTTAATTAGGAAAGGACTGTGTGTGTTTGAGGATTAGAAGTGACTTAAACTTGCTAGGACCCAGAACTGCAGCTTCAACTCAACAAATGCTGTTTAGATGACTTTGTGTTTTGGTAACTGATGTAATGACAAAGCCACTGATGCAATGAAACACACATGCAGTCTTGGCTGTGGAAGCAATGTCTGACAGAGCTGGATCAATGACTGCATAGCTTTTAAAGGGAGTCCTTGTCAACACAAGTGCAACAGAGCACCATCTCCTCTCTATCCGTGACTAGAAGAAAGGAATGAGAAACCACTTTGAACCAGATGGTGATTCCTTCTAAATGAAGTAGGGGTCTTGAGCTTAGTATTTTCTATAAAGTTCAGTTTACTCTTTGTATCTTGCAGAAGGTGCATTTGGTGCATCTCACTGCACTTTGTCTTGTGCACAGAAGATTGCAGGTCAAATAAGCATGAGGAAATTAAAAGAAAAAAGAAAAAAAATGTGGGAAAGGCAGAAAGAAGGGAAAGACAATCAATCTGCAATATTTCATATCTCTAACTGCTGAGCTGTTGTCTTGAGGTCAGATACCTCTATACAATATTGACAGTCGAAATAGTCTAATGACTATTAGCTAGGGGATGGCTACATTTAAAATGTGACAACAAAGGAATTGCCATTAATAATGCTAGTAATTCTTACTTGTTAACAAACACTTTTTACTGCTTTCCATCTGGGTTGTTATATCATATTGCAAGCATGAAGTTTTGAACATCTTTGAGACAGTTAGCATGCTCTTAAACATCCAAACCTGCCAATATTCAGAAAAGTGAATCAAATATGTAAGCAAAAGAGCAGAACATAGATCACCTTTTTCTTTTTATTATTATTATTGTATATATAGCTAACTAACATATGCATCAGCAATGCTTGCCTCTTTCACTAATCCTAAAATGAATATTTGAAATGCAAAAGCTGAAGAGTGTATATAAAGAAGCTAAACATGGATTCATCCAACAGAGGTTGTTGCATAGCACATTTCTTGTCTCTGCCTGTAGAAAGTCTTCCTCTTAGCAGGAGGGGGGCAATCACTCTGTCTGTCTTTTTGAAACTATTAAAATTCCACTATCACCGCACTGTCCCCAGAATGTTAAATGAAGAGTTTGTTGTATGTGCTTAAATGGGATCTTCTTTCCTCTCTCATCTTTTTAAACCACCCTTGTAGCAAAGGGCATGTGGAGGCCTGATCCTTCTCTTTCACCTGCAGATCACTATTAGTTTTGATAGGATTGCAGAACTGAGGGACAAATTAAGCCACAAGTCAGGCTGTACTGTAGTTTGACTTCTGCTATTATCCCTGTTTTGCAGACAGGCCAGGGTCATTAAGGCCTGTTGGTGTATCCAAAGCCCTGACAAGCCTCACCTGGACCCTCCACCCATGCACCTTCTGCCCAGTGCTCCAGGAGCTCCACTTAAGCTCAGGCCCCCAGTCTTCACCTGAGCTATGTCACAGTGTACCTGTGCTCAACCCTGTCCCTGCTGCCCTGATTTTCTCACTGGGCTTCCTGGATTGACCTCAGATGTGACTGATTACCTTGCTAGGTCTGATGATCACCAGACTGTCACCACCCCTGCCCTGATTAAGTACTGCAGGACATTGTCCTGGTCAGGGAGGTAACTGTTCCTGCCTGGCTTGTGGCTGTCTGCAGCCACAGCCTCATGGAGTAGCCTAGCTCTCTTGTTCTATGGCTATTAGCTCAGGCTTCTACGAAGGACCTGCAGTTATTATATTGCCAGACATGCTGCAGTGTTACGTAGCTCAGGCAAGGACTAGGGGTGGTCTGGCCTGAGCTTAAATGGGTCTCCTGGGGCCATGGGCAGAGGGTTTGGTTGGAGGGCTCAGGTGAGGCTGAGGACGACAATTAAGGGAAATTAGTGCATTCAGGGCCCTGATGTAGAAGAGATGAAGCTTGGGAAACTTATTGGCACTGGAAATGAGAAAGGCAAAGAGGTTTTGTAACTATTGATGTTTTATGTCAAAGTGTGGGGAAGCTGTGGCACAGTGGACAGCATTTGGTTAGTTTACATGTGCATTTAACTCTGTTACTGCTAAAGCATTTTCTTTCTTTTTTACAGTATGAGTGGATAGGATCAAGAACCTTGTTATGCTGCTTGAGTGTAGTGTATTCAATCCATGAGGTGTCCAAAACTTTCCATTAGCTTGTCACTTGACCTTACTGAAAAAATAATAGACAAAAATAGATGGTTTTCTGATCTAGATTCTGACTTTGTACTTCCAGGTTCCTGAGCATGCAGAACTTGCCTGGATTCTTGGGTGCTTGACTAATGTGCCACGTCTGCTACGCTTGCCCCAATGGAAGGTATGGACAGTTTCATAAATTGAAAGGAAATGTATGGGGATTGGGTAGAACTGCTGTCCTTGAAATACTTGTTATCTGTGAAGTACCAACTGTACCTTGGTTGTCCTTGCTTAGGTTTAAGTAATTCTCTAGGCTTATGGTGGAAGGAGGAAAATGTGTCTTTCCAGGTCTGTTGCTTTCAGTGAATGTTCTTCTGCTGGAAGCTACAGGATAGTATTTTTGGCAGAAACTTGCAGAAACTGTACTAAATAGGAGGGCTATCTAGTGTTGTTAAACTGATTTTGCTAGAATGCTTGGAGTTATTTTAATGCTTATTTAATAATGCAAAACAACTACAAGATATTGCAGTGGAAACCTTGAACCTTGCTGATTAAGGAGTTCCATAAAGAGCTTTTCTTTCTCCACTGTGAATGTGGCTGTTCTGTAGATTTTATGGAAGAGGGTGCAAAAGAAGCATGTGTTGGAAGAGGAGTATAGAAATTATAAATATTAAAAATGTGCTGAGTGATAAAGTTAATGCAGGTTAAATGCCTGCCTTTACAAGTTTCAAGTGTTCATCTTCTTAATCTTGGTACTGCATCAGCATAACTGCATCAACTGAATTCTTGCATTTAATTTCCTGGTATTGTATTTTGGCATGTAGTAAGCAGAAAAACCAAAAAGCAGGAGAGGGAAGTATCAAAAAATGAAAAAAAAAAACAAAAAAAAACCCAAAACCTTAAGAGCAGTTTGGCTTGCAGAGTTCAGAGCAGTCTTAAATACCTCCAGATGTTTTCTTTTTTCCTGTTTTTCTTCTTAATTAAATAAAAACAGTAAAACTTAAATACAGCAACCAGCGTTAATGCATGGCATAGATTAAAGCCAACCTTTTCAAACCTGAGGTTCTAAAGTTAAGCTCTTAAATCCAACTTTGACTGGATTGACTTTCCAGATCTGCAGATAGGTGTTACAGGTGCTAGGCTTTGCAAATTAGGTCCCCTGAACCCTAGGCACTTAAGAGATGTAGACAGAAGACAGGATTTGTATGACAGGGTGGGAAAAATGTAAAGATATTTGAATAGTCTTAATGAAATAAGTAAGATCTTAAGGATTTTAGTGCATTTAACTATTGTTAAAAGCAAAAAATAGATATGCCATCGCTAGAACAGAATGAGTATCTGTAGCCTGACTATCTTGGTTTAAATGATCCATACCGCAGAGCAATAAAGGACTTCAGGGCAGTGGGTGGATTGTTGGGAGCAGCATGAACTAATGGAGAGAACACTGGACTCTGCCTTTGTTGTTCTCGATTCTCCTCATAGCTGTCACTGACTCTCCTGGTGAATGTGTGTGATCACTATGTCTTGATCTCTTTTCTGTGAAACACAGGTATTAATGCCTTTTTATATCTTATCATAAAGTGTTTCCAACACTTACCGCTGAAAATGCTTGTTAGAAAGTAGGGGTTATCAATAATAAGTGTAATAACCCAGCTTGATTGTTTTGTATTTGTAATCATTTTTGTTAGTAAGATTACAAACAGAAAGAAAAAACAAGCCTGTGTTTTCTCCCTACTACAATATCAGAACAGTGTAGGGAAATTCATAAATACAGGACATGAAATGGGATGTGTGTATTCACAAGGAGTGGATTTTACATGGCACACTTTTCTCTAGAGTTACACAATAAGTTACTCAAATTAATTGGAATTCTAATTACTTAAAATCACAAACTTTAATACCATTATCCAAAAGGGTGATTTCTCTCTGTTTTTCTTTTGCAAACAGATGAAGCGTGCCAGCCAGAATAATGAAGGAACCGTTGGTTTGTTGACTTATCCTGTGCTTCAGGCAGCAGATATTTTGCTGTACAAGTAAGAGGCAGAATGTGAGCCCATGGGCAATGTCTGTTCAGCTGCACTAGAATGAATGTTCGTCAGGTCAACATGCTAACTTATTAAGTGGGGGAGCTGGGTGTGATTAGATCAGAAGATTGGAAATGGATGACAGCTTTTTTACCTCTCAAGTGGCTGGTTGAAATCTAGCCTCATTTAAAAGCAACTGACAGGGCTGTAAAGAGAAAAAGCTGGTCACTTCAGAATAATTCTTAGGGAATTGTAACACATTGATGTTTAATTTTACATATTACATGGTCACACACATGTATACATATATTTTTAAGTAGTTATGCTTTATTTTATGCAGTGTACTGTGGAGATACTTAAGCTGGCTGTGTATAGTATACCCATGTTAGTGTGGGATTCTGTGTAGGCCTGTTGATACTGATGAAAAAGTAACTTACTGCACCTGGTGGTACCTGGGCTAGTTCCATTTTCTGTGCGGTGTACTATGTGCTGCAGTGGAAATACACCCTAATGAGGGACTGGAGACTCTGCACGCCTAAGTTTGTAGCCTAGCTGATAGAACTTGTAGTGCATTGCCGTGACTGGTTGTATTTCATAATATGTTTAAACTGTCTCAATAAGTAAATAGCAGAGACAATGCACTATGTATTGATTATTTTTATGTTCTGAGAGTATGTACTTTGTGGAATTGTTCTGAAGTGAAGTGTGAATATTTGTTGGGACAGAGAAGTGATACAGAACTATGAGGGCAGGGACTTGGGAGGACAGAGTAACCAAGACCGGCAAGTTGTTAACCCAGAAAAATCTATATAGAGAAATTTAATCCTAAGCAATCATTAACAAGGGAAAACAGTAGTGTTAGATGACCAGTAGATATTTCTAATTAACTTGAATTTTACCTAAAAATAATGGGAAGCAAAAGTCTGAATGAATTTGGACGTTAAAATAATCTTCTAAGCAGTGAGTCCCACTGTCAAGCAGTGTTTAAGGGTGAAATTTAGACAACTTTATGAGAAATCACCTTGGTTTGGTTGAGCTCGACCATGTATGTCTTTTCCGTTTGTAATAAGATCACGTGATTAATCATTCCTTAGTGAAGCCTTGAAAGTGGTTTGTTTGCTACCATGAGTATTAACAGCAGGCTGTCCAGACAGAGCACAAAACAAAGAAGTGAAAGAGAAACAATATCTCTTTGAAGAAATTTGACTTAATATCTTTAATAAGAAATGTTTTGATGTAAAAACATAATATTGGGAACAAGAAGCAGGGAGAAATGGAACCACAGAAAGTGAACAGCAGTCATGAAGAAGAATTAAGAGCTGGAGGAGGGAGAGAAACAGTACTAATTCAGATGAACCAAGGATCAAAGAGACGGGAAAATGGTCAGAAGGTAAATATATGACAGAAGGGAATAAAAATAGCACCAGGACAGAAATACAAAGAAACCAGCAAGGAAAAAGGCAAAGAATCATGCAGAGGCATTTATAAAGACAATATGTTTTCTGTTTAGTGGCAAACTTTGTGAATATGGAACTATTTTGGCATATGGAAACATTTCTTTTGACCTGCTTAAAGTATATTGATTACGGTAACTGATTTTCTTTCTGTTACTTGTAGGCCACTGTGATATCCTATTGGCTACTGTAGCTGTTTTTAGGTTGCCTTGCTAACTGGTGGGGAATAAAGGTGGACAGATTGATTCCTGGATGTCAGCCCAGTAATTCAGAATCGGAAGGAAGGAGTCCCGTGTTGAACTGAAATTTTCTGGGAACTTAAAAGATGCATAGCGAACTTTCTTACGCTGGAACATATCCAGGATTCAGAGCTGAATACCCCATAAGCCTTAGAAAAAAATCTGCTGGTGGAGGGGAGAGTAATCAGAAGCTGGCAAGACTTCAAGTCTGCCTCATCTAAAAGAATCATACATTTTTAGCTAGTATGATTAACTGTGGGAAAGAATCACCAAGGGAAGTAATGGATTCTTCACCTCCTCATGTCCTCTGATGCAGACTGTGTTTTCCTCCAGAACTGCATTCAAGCTATTGAGTGCAATACAGAAGATCAAATGATCCTTTGATCCTAACAGTTCTAATCTATGAATGATAACACTTGTGGCAGCAGAGGCACTGGCCCGCATGATATTTATATAATGGCGACCTATGAGGAAGAACCAGTGTCTTCTTTCCTTCCCTTGATAAATCCACAGTACTAGCTTCTCAACAACAGTGATGGTTTCCTGAGACTCGACAAGGCAAGGTGCTTGCGCTTTATGCCTTGCAGATCTTTCTTACTCTGTTCGCATACTGTAACACGTGCTCTTTGATCTCTAAAGAGACAGCAGGAGATACTACAAAAACCTTTCTCTGAGCTGAGTTTAATGATTTGCTCTTATTGGTATCTTCACCGTGTATGTTTTTGTGAAGGGCTGTTTTTGCCCTTGGAGATGTGCTTCAGTTCAGCACAAAAAGCAGACTCATCCAGGATACAGTCAGTTTGGGATCTTGTTCCCACAGCACCTATATCTAGCTGGGACCGAGTGTTTGACTCAATCTGGCCCTCAATCATCGCAGAAGCTGTGACAGTCTTGAGTAACATTTCAGCAGAACCGGAGAGCTTTGCTGAGTTTCCTGTATCTGTCTTTTATTAAAAGGTCGACACATGTTCCCGTTGGAGAAGATCAAGTCCTGCACCTGGAACTAGCCCAAGATATAGCACAACATTTCAACAAGAAATACGGAGAATTCTTTCCTGTGCCCAAAGCCATTTTAAGTGAGCTGGTCTTGGTTTGTTTTGGTTGTTTTTTGTTTTTGTTTTTTTTTTTTTATTTCCCCCTTAAGTGCACTTCAAGGTTGAAGATGGATTTAAATATTGTGGAAATAGTTTCAGGGACCAAGACAAGGGAGCAAACTGATGCTAAGGGAGTGGAAAATTAAAAACTGACAACAAGAGACTAGAGGCTGTGAAATTGAACTCCCAAGATAGACATAAGGCTTTACGAATCCCCGGTAGAGGAATGTATGCGACGTCTGGTATTCTAGTCCAGGGGGCCAGATGCACTCTGCTGCTGCCAGTCAGCCTTGCTCTTCAAGTATTGGACCCTTTTAAGAGTAGGGTCTCTGCTCCATGTTGCTAGTTCAGGAGACATGTAAGGAACAAGAAGAGAGACCTCTAGCAAGCAGAATTCTTCAGTGTCTGAGTGGTAGATATTTACATAAAGCATGCTAAACAGCTTCTAGGTTTATTGCTACAATGCTCAAAAATCTTTTAAGTGTGTTTAATATATACTTGCGTATTTCAGTAAGAGTCTCTTACAGAGCTTAGACTTTCCATTTCTGATCTTCGACTCAGGGATACTTATAAGGAAAATCTTCTCAGCCATTTTTGAGCTATAAGGTCATAGGCCGGGGGGTGAGGAGGAATCAGATGGCGCAAATGGCATGTTTGTTAAGAAACGTGAAGAATTGGGCAAGGAAGAAGCATTGCATCTTTGTTGTAAGTAATGTAGAGGAATGCACAGCAGAGACCTTCGCCCCTAAAAGGGCAAGGAGCTCTCACCTTGGAAAAGACAGGCAGTAATAAACCTTTCTCAGTTTTCAAGCCTCAGTGACAAAAATGGTGTTAGACCCAGAGTGGAGCTTAGAGAATACTAGGTGTTGCAAGCTCTGCAGTTTCTAATGAACAATTAAATACTAAGCACTGTCATGAGGAGCTGAGCGTAACCTATGATGCAGGCAAGACTGTTTCCCAGGAAGTAAAAATCTCAATTTGAATGGAAAAAAAAAAAACCAACATTTAACCTTTCCTCATGAAAAACATACCTTTGTAAGTGCACGAGTATATGCAAACCAATGAAATATCCTAGATGAATGGAGAAGTTAGGGACCTATTCAGACTCACTAGCTGTAGGCAGTTAGATTAGCTGGACTCCTTCAAATGTACAGAAAAGGGGCAGACCGTCCCAAAAGGTGATTGAGAACAGAGCACTCTGCGGCAGTCTGAATTTTACCCTGCAAGAACATTTATCCTTTCACTGAGTACATAGGCCATTTATGAGGAGTATGTGGGTAATTTAGTTGGCTGTATTAGGTGTTCAAATACAATTGGTTTGAGTACTTCCTAGATTGGTGGTACGTTGCGTACTCAATGAATGATATTTCTTGGTGAAAGACTGAAACAGTTTGGGCTTATACTGTTAAAGAAAGTACTTTGCAGTATTCCCCTAATGCTACTATCGTATTTCATGTACACGCATGTGTCTTATAGTTTGTACAATACCCACACCTCTCTTATCTGAACAGTGCTTTCCCTCTAACGGAGCTGGTTAGTGTTCAGTTAGGGAACTCTTAATAACTGTCTTTATTGGTATTTGGGAGAATTACTAAGAGATTTTGGGTGGAAGATTTTCCTAAAATAAGGAGATTAACTGTTCTGGGATTCTTTTTCACCAGTGGATTTAACCTGTCTGTCCACTGTTCTAGAACCTTTCAGTAATGTGCAGTCCATGCTCTCTAGGTAACTTGTCCCCAGTGCCAGGAATGCAAGGGAGGAGAGAGTATTCAGGGAAGATCGGCTTGTAGCCACAGAAAAATGTTAGGAAGTGTCCCAGCAGAAGTTTCTGCTTAGTGAGGAGGGGACAAATGGACCAGATTTTCATTTAGTTTATGGGAGGAGAAAAGTGGTTTAGAAAGACAGGAGGGTATAAGGACTAAATAGGAGCATACGTGATTGTGGTCACAACTCATTTTTAAGCAAGGATAGACGGAGAACTATGTCATGCTGCTACAAAGTGTTCTTAGCAATTGTCATAAGAAACTGTTGTCTGTGTGCGTTCATAATTATTCCGCGTTTGTTTTTTTTTTAAGGTACAACAAAGAAAATAAAATCCCTAAGAGATCCAACAGTGAAGATGTCCAAGTCAGACCCACAGAAGTTAGCTACTGTTAACATAGCGGACAGCCCTGACGAAATAGTGCTGAAATTCCGCAAAGCTGTGACTGACTTTACATCTGAGGTGACCTACGACCCAGCCAGTCGCCCTGGTGTGTCCAATCTGGTGTCCATTCACGCTGCAGTAACAGGGCTTAGCATCAAAGAAGTGCTGCACCAATCTGCTGGTCTCGACACTGCTCACTACAAAATGGTGGTAGCAGAGTCAGTTATTCAAAAATTTGCGCCTATCAGGAATGAAATCAAGAAACTCCAGGAAGACACATCCCATCTGATAAAGGTTTTAGAGGATGGAGCAGAGAAAGCCAAAGAACTGGCTGCCCCCATCTATCAAGAAGTAAGACGACTGGTGGGATTTCAGTAGAAACTGCTGAGTTGCAAGGACTTTTGTTTCCTGGGACAGACATTTTGTTATTTTTATCTTCTTAATCATTTTGGTTTGAAGCAAAAACCTTTTTTCCTTGAAAATCCAAGTAGAACATTGAAGGTGTTTGTAATAAAAAAATGTGCATGAAGCCAGATGTTTCCAGTGGGACCAGCATTAAGCTTGTCTGGATAGTCAAAGAGGGAGGGCGGAAGCAATCACAATTCACAAAGAAATCCCACAGAAGCAGAATATAAGGTTGCCCAGATGGGGTTTTGGGTTTTTCCATAGATCACTGCAAGAAGCTGAGGTATAGGTGAGGTGATCAGAATCTAGCAGAAAGATTTGTAATCTTCTCAAGAACATCCTTGACTGCGCATATGATCTTGTTACAGATGGACAGCTCATCCCATTGGAGGTTATTCAGCTTTGATATGGTCGTTGAATGTGTTCTTGGACAACCAGCATAAAAAGCATAGGCTAACAAATCAAAATGCTCAGGGTGATGAAGAGAGAGCTTACTATCTCCCTATTGCATCTTCAAACTCAGTGTAATGTTGTATCTGCACCCAGTTTGTGTGAAGTGAGTCAGGGTGTCTTACGGATATGGATACCCATACTCTAAAACTCACTGTGACTACTGTGCCTCTTTGATAGTCACTCCAAAGAATCCAGAGAGTGGACCTGAATTTCACTTCTGCCACCTGTGCCATCCTGCTGGTCAGGTCTAAGGTACTTCAGTGAGAAACAACATGTGCTTCAGCTACTCCTATTCTACCTGCTGTTTGGTTTAGCAGGAAAGTCCAGGATTTTCAGTTCAGCATCAGCTCTAGGATTCCTTTAGAAAAGGTGCAGGGGAAAAGATGTAAGCCTGTGTGAAAGAAATCTTAGGTTGAGAAATCGGAGAACTTCCTGTACAGTTTACAGAATTACTTGTTTAGGAAATTGTGCTGAGGTCAGATACAGAATGGGATTAAATAGATCTTTATGAAATCTCAGTACCAAGCCTCAAGAAAACTCAGTGATGGGAGGACGGTGTTAGCCTCTGCTGATCTTAGGCCTCACGAGACCCACAGACTGGGACCCATGGACCACGGTGTTCATTGGGGAATGCGTGGCAAAGGGGAATTGCCAAAAGGAGACACCCTCTTCTGAAGCAGGGGTAGTAGGACATGTTAAAAGGTAATGAAAGCCCTACAGGTCCTGTGCCAACATATTTGGGTGTATCATTGCACTTACTGGTGCTGTGTTTGAAATTGCTATACTGTAATGTAAATTGAGTTCGTCCTGTACTCTGGCAGCTCATAACCATTATAGGCCTGTGGCATTTGTCATGAAGGATTGCAGTCGTACATGACTGAGTTAGTAAAACTGGGGGGGGGGGTGTGTGTGTGTGTCTGTGTAGTACAGTTGTTTGTTTAAAAAACAAAAAAGCTATTTAGTTTTAAATTTAGCTAATTGTCATAGTGAGGTGATTCAGAGAGAGTTAGTTAATTTTGCAAAACAAGAACGGGTGGACTAAGTGTCTGCGGAGCTGTACTGAGACCTGTATTCATTTGTTAGGGATCTGAAGAGAACTGCCATGCAAGAACTTGATGATGACAGTTTCTAAAGTTAGTCAAGACTAGAGGAGCAGAGTGGATGGAGACAGAATGATGGGAAACCAAACTCGGTGTAGACAAGTCCAAGGTAATGTCCTCTGGAAAGAATAAGTGTATTCAAAAATAGTCCTTGGTTTCAAATTAGCTGTAGCGAATTAGGAAAGGGCACAGTTATAACTGTGCATACTTAGGTAGTTTTACAAAACTTTTGTCCGTGTTTAACAGCTGCGTTAGTCTGCATGGGAACTAAGACAGAAAATTAAGGCACACAGTTACCACTGCTTACTGACTTGGCATAAAGCGTTTGCTGTGACACTTTTTAACGTGGGTCAATTTCTGCAGAGGTCCTATTATAAGTTCCTGAGGGTAAGCTAGCACAGTGCTCGTGGGGATACTGAAAATCTTTAACATTAATGTATCTAGTTTCTACCCGTTCCTCCTTTTCACTAACAAAGATAGGAGCATGTATTTGAAAGATGAATCATAGTTTCAAGGTGTCTTTATGCTTCTGATACTCAAATCGCCTAACATATAGGGTTGGCATTCAGCACACCTCCTTTGCAGTGAAAAGGAAATAGGAGTATTCATATGTCTTCAATACGATTTATTAAAACAAAGGGGGCGGGGGGATGACACCAACAGGCAATTCTGGCTCGTTACCTAAGCTGTTCTGAGCAGTCTTTCCAAAACTGTTAGATTTTTATTTTTTTCTCCAGAAAATCACATAGGTGAAGCAGGAAGAAAAGCTTCAAAAGAGCCCTTTCTTTGGGGTGGGGGGTTAACACCTTACATATTTAGCAGTGTTTCAATCAAATTTACTATTTTCTCTCTTAATTCAAGAATAGATTGGGGTTTTCCCCTTCCCTTTCCCCTATCAGTCAAACAAATCTTACTTGCCTGACCTATTTTCTTCAAGTAAGGAAATATGCCTGCTTTTTCTTCTTCAGGAAAGCTAAACTTGTGTAAAATGAGTATGTTTACCTACTGATTGTTGACTTAGCCTTTTTATTTTAGTAGCTCCTGTGGAGGAATTCTCAAAATAAAGCTGCGTCTGCCCAGTGAAATAATCCCAATTCCACTAACAACCATGATCATTAGAGGCCCCTGAGAGGAGACAACTGTAATGTAGATGTTTGCAGGTATCTGCTGCCTATTTCATTTTTCTTAGAGTGCAGCTTTTCTGGGAAGTTAACCATCTTGGCAATCAGGTTAAGAGTCTAACTGGACCTAGCCTGTCTGCCTCTTTGCATTCCTTGAGCTGTTTATTGGCCTCTGGGAAGAGTTTGGCAGGAAGAAGCTGAGCTTGAAGCAACATGTGCTTGCTACTGTCAGTAAAAGTTGTTTGATACCAAGCTACTCTGATTTCTTTGGTCTTCTTCTGCCACCCTGTTTCCTCTTTAGAACGTTTTTGTAAGCACCCATGGTGTTCTGTGGCAGTGTTTACTTTCGCAAAATAGTGCAGATGAGCTAGAGTAGCTTTTCAGAGAATGCTTGTTGGAGAAGGCTTGATGCTATGTATTTCAGAAAGATTTGTTTCATGCTAACTCTAGTCCAGTGTGCTGCGGATTTATTGTTTGTTTTCATCCAGTTCATATTCCCTGAGACTTCTCTGTGATGCCTGCTGAAGTGCAGATAGTGGGGACAGTGGCGAGTTTCTGCAGAAGCACACTCCTGATCCCAACCGCAGTGCTAGCGTAGACACGTCCTGTGGTGCTGTGGAAGTCATTGTAAAGTGTTCTTCCAGGACTGGGTGTGAAAGAGATCAAATCGCGTCTTTCCTAGTTGAAGAAAGAAGAGCTGAAAAGTAGAGAGGTATCCTTACCCCCTGCTGTGTTGCTCTTTGTTTCAGCTTCCTTTTCTTCAGTGATCCTTTTCCTCAAATATGTGCAGTGCTTTGTGTCTTAGTCTCGAAATCTTCTCCTTTCCCAATCCTGTGTGTTTAGTTGCATGGGAGGTACATATGTAGTGGTTGGGATCTGCAGGTATAGCGTATATACCTAGCATCTCCAGGTAACTGAAGAAATTCACTTACCTTTGGAGATGAACGTCAACTCCACAGTGAATAACTTACTAAGATCTAACTAAAACATTTATACACTTGAGCCATTTATCTTTGTGGTCAATGCTTCCTAAGAAATCATCTTATCACTTATCAGAAGACGCTGATAGTGAATCTCAGTTCTGTGCTCCCAATTTAGCACACAGAATTTACTGGGAATTTTAGATTCAGGAACAATGTTTTCTTCAGCAGAGACTCCAGATGATGATTGGCCTCATAAATTAACTCTGGTGCTGCTGCAGCATCAGCATACATCCCTGCCTCAAATAACAGGAGTGTATGTATATTGTATGTTATACTGGAATTTGTAACTCTTAAAAATGTGGTTGATATGTACGTATTTTTCAGACACCATGATCTGGGTTGTCAGATTCTCCAGAAGGCCTTGTGCATAGTTCTAATTCAGTGTGTGTTTATCTACAAACAATTCAAGCAAAACTCCTGAGGGTTATGGTTGCCTCCATTCAAGGTTCGGGAGTTCGTATCAGTGAGCCGAAAGTTTAAGGAAGGACAGTGAAATAGGATCCTTGGGGACTGACCTGCATCTAAATGTTTTGGGACTATAGGTTATCAGAGCATGTGTTTTCTTATCCTTGGTTAGGGCCATCATGATCCTGACGACAGTACAGCAGTAAATACTGCTGATGAAAGCCTTCAGTAGGCTTATGTAGGAACTCTGTATCTGATTTGTTGAGAACTATACTATAACATGAACTCTAATGTTTCTGGTCTCTACAGTTTGCTGGATGATTGTGTCAGCAGAAATCTGTTTGGAAACCATTAGCCAAAGCCAAATCTAATCCTCCGATCCAAAGCCTTTGGATGTTTTCCCAAAATGGGGATTTCTCAAAGCAGCTTGGTTTTGATAAGCTACAATACCAAATTTCAGTAGTTGCTATAGGATCAGTAAGAGCCAGAGGTCCGTTCTGAATGACTCATTCATATTTTTCATTACTGCTCTTATGCATGTTCTACTTATTCATATGGCTCAAGGATCATGACAAAACTCAGAGACGGTCTGTGTGTGGTTCTGGCAATGGCAACAATATGGACCCAGGTGGGTTTGAGTCCTGAATCTAATGAGCATGCTCTTTCAGTGATCCAGCTTGGTTAGATTTATGTTCAAAACAACAGATGGATCTTTCACCTGTACTGACATCTCTGCATTTGAGTTCCTGGATGCCACCTACCTGTTTATTTATGACTGATTGCTTCACAGAGAGAGAGAGTCTAGCATGCTAGCATAGGGAGTCTAGTGGAAAAGGTTTTCTGTTCGGGAAAGATGTTACCTGTTCTTGCCAGGAAAACAAAAACCCTTTTCCCGCTATATTGGACTGTCTAATTCCCTTTAAATTATTTGATCTGTTCCTTCTTTCTGGGTAAACTTGGCAATAATAGCTGCAAGAAGAATGTCACTTTATTGTGTAGTCTTGGAAGGACCCAGGCATCTCCTCTCATCATTTCAGAAGTCCCTTACATCATGAGACTTCACTAGTTGCATGAGCCAGTTTCAGGGAAAATGCTGTAGCAAAACTGTGATCTTATGTGACATTCATTGATCTACTTAAAGCTTTTGTATTTTGGTTTGGTCTTTTTAACTCACTAGGTTGTGAGAGAAGACTTTTGTTGAAATTTGAATTTCCAAACAAGCTTTCTATCGCGTAGTCCTTTGATGATCAGATGACAGCTGAAATAATGGAAAATTCTGTTTGTCACAAAAGATTCTGTGCTGATTCCCACTGTGTTTTCTGTCGGTTTTGTTGGTTGTGCTAACGGTCATATTGTGCCAGGTTTGACAGAAGAGTATTTATTCTGTTTTGTGCCAATGAAAAATCATTCTACCTGCAACAGTCCCACATTATGCAAATGACAGATTCATGGATCATTTTGCTTTTAGGCAACAGCTTTGGTTTCACAATTATTTTATATAAAAGCAAATGCCAACCTCCTGCACTGAGGGATGAGCACATGTGCCTAGTAAACAGTTTAACATCTGGGAAGATATTTTGCTCCTATGGTAAATTGCTGTCACGGAACACCGTGACTGAAGATGAGATTATCCGCTGCATGAGTGGTCTCGTGCTGCCTGTGGATGTGAAACTAAGCACTGAGCTTAATGTCTGTTGTGCTGTCATGCTCTCAGCACTCCAACATGGCTGTGAGACGGGAACAGCAAATCTGTGCCACACCAGAAGGCTCAGTCAGTTCCAGATGTGCTGTATGTAGTGTATCTGCAAGATGAAATGTCAGGGCAAGAGTTCCAGCACCAAAATCATTAAAAGTTACTAAATATTTGGTAGTAACAGCATGCTTGTAAAAGCCTGAGTGTGATAGCATGGTCATAGCCTCATTCATACGGCCGACACGAGAAGTCACACAGCTGTATGGGATGGTGCAGTAAAGTTATCGGTCTGCTTCCTTGACACAATCAATGTAAAGACAGTATGAGTCTAATCTGAAGGGTTAATGGATTAACCCTTACAGGTGGGAAGCAACAGCTTATGGCAGAGCAGAGCAAGGTGGTACCAGATCTCTCTTGCTGTCCTAAACCATTCTGAAACAAGATGCTCGCAGTTCAGGTGGGGACTTCAGGTTGTACAAAGCACAGGCAAGATCCTGCATGGACAGTGTCACTTGTCCCACATGCTGCTTGCTGTTTCTACGACTCTCCAATCAATCTCATTTCCAAGGCATGTCTTCATTGTTGGTGTGACTTTATTGTCATCCATCAATGTGAAATGAGTCACATGCTGATAAAATTAATGAAACTTCTGTTAGAAACATGGAATGTATGCTCTCTGCTATCCTTGGTGAAAACTTCTTTCCTGAAGCCCCAGGATTTACAAAAACATATTGTTAAGCTGAATACAGATGAAGCTTAGCAAAACAAGGCTACTCTTCTGGCGTTAGCCGGAGTTTCTGGTGTAGGTTTGGTCTCTGGCTTCATTCTCCCTGTTTACCTTCATGTTTCCTTCCCTAAACCACATCCCTCTCCGAGTAAAGTAAAATCTTGCATGTTGAGTGCTGTGAGACTGACTTTTTATTGTGACTGGAAACAGTTGTTCAAATGTATTTCAAGACTCTCTTCATGGTGTTTGGTGAATGAATAACAAAGATCTCAATAAGTGCCTCTTGATCACTCAAGCCAAGAAAGATCTTTCTGAGTGGGTTGGGGCTTTCTCTGCCCACACTTACTCCTTCAAGGCCTGTCTGGCAGATGTTGCTACAGCAAGAACAGGAAAAAGAGCAATTTTCTGTTTAGGCTTGTGGGCCAAATGTAACCTGTTGAGTGGCAGTGTGGCATCCATTCTTTTTAGGCAACCCTCATTAACTTTCTGTTACTGACATAACTGCTTGCAAACCCTCAAAATTGAAGTTGTGTGGATATCCAGGAGGGGAAAAGGATGGGTATTTACCTTACAGTAGCTGTAGTTCTTCTAGAATTGTTATCCACATGTGCTGCGTGTCCTGCCTTCCATCTGTTCTGATCAGAAAGTTACTCCTGAGATTCTTGCTCTTAAATATAGGTTACACCTTTTTTCTTGCAACAGGAAGCAAGGTGTGCAGAGTGAATGCTGGGCTTCAGTGGCTGTGTCTCTTAAAAGAATCCAGTCATACATTCCTGGGGCATATGTGGAGTACATGTGGACAAGGCATCTCAAAGGACCACGGTTTAACTATAGTTTTGATGCACAGAAAGCTCCTCCCCATCACATCAAGAACACTTCTCAAGAAGCACTGGAGTTACTGTCTAGTCGCAGGCTGAATGGACTGGATGTGAATGCCTAAACCCACTTCTGTCTCAGAGCTCACGTGTTCGCTAGGCATGCATGTTGACACACCAGGCAGAAGGGCCTTGATGGACCTTGGGAAAACATTGGCTGGGAGAGGATTACTGCTGCCATTGAGACAACTGATCCAAGCTGTGACACTCCTGGCTTATGTTCAGGAACATGAACCCCCCTAGAAGGAAGCTGTGAAGTGGCTGAATTTACTATGTGGGCTGCGTGAAGGCTGCAGGTTGTGTAGCGTTGGTGTGACCTGTTGGGAAAGTATCGTTTTGGTGTTTAATAACTGTTGCAGAAACAGCTCAGGGATGTGCTGGGATTTTGAAGATCTTGGATTCAGGTGTGTTGCTGGCTTCTGTGTGGGGGCAGGTTGTTCGGGCTCCGCTGAAGATGAAATGTGCTTTTGCGGGGCGGGGGGGGGGGGGGGTGGGGTGTATTTCTAATGGGCTTAATTCCTACAGAGAAACTGTTGTTAAAATAGACTTTGGAGTTAAAATATACCTGTATAGAGTAACGGCAAAATTGAGGTGGTGAGCATCACTGCTGTTTTAATCCATTTTGCTTACCAGCATCACATGCTGGCAGGCTGCCTTGGAATAGAAACTCCACTTTTTTCCTTCTTTAAGCCAGCAAAGTCCTGACTCAAAGGGCTTCACTCTACTTTCTGCTTGCCTTTGGGGAGATGGATTAGCTGAAGTGTGAATGTCGTCTTTGTGGTTTATGAGGATGTTTCAGTAAATGATGAGTGGGTTGTCAAGGGAGATCTCTGGGTGGCCTGAGAAGATTTAATGGATGCTGGAAAGTGGGGGGGTGGGGGGGCAGGTTAGTTCTCGTTAGTTTAAAAAAAACAAAAAAAAAGTGTATCTTCAGCTGAGGATCAGCAGCCGAGAAATAAATGGAGAATTTTCTTATCAACTTCATAGAAAGGTTTTCTACGGCTTCATAGAAAACAACAAAATGTGCATCAGCAAGCCTATTTTGGTCTGTTGTTTTTAATCTGATTTGGGTCTTTGTTGTCTGCCTTGCAGTTTTCTGCTCCTTTAGTATTATTTCTGCAGGAAGAGTTTTGCTCTTTGGCTCAGCAAAGAAAATCTAAGACTGTTTTACCTTCTATTTCTTTGATGCCCTTGAGCAAGTTGCTTAACTGTGCTTTGCCTCAGTTTCCTTTGCTATAAAATGAGGTGTAGGAGATTTCATTACACAAGTATTGGGAGGCTAAACTAATATTTGCTAAGCATTTTGAGCCTTCCAGTTGAAGATGCCCTCACTTGGTGCTGAGTTACAGTATTTCTTCCTGAGATGGTCTATTAGCGGTGCTTGTGGCATGAATAAACATAGTGAAATGTGCTGGAGGGCGGACGGTTCAATCCCGAGTAATAAATAACGGATCCAGTGCAAGCATCAAAGTTGTCTGCTTCGCGGAAACCTGTAGACTATTGCTTTCTAACTTGATACTTTTTGTTCTGCTGCAAAATGCTTGAAAACATCCCGAAAGGAACTTACGCTATGGTCTCTACTGCAGCTCCTCAATCTTTGTCTCCTTGCAGCCTCAAAGTGAGGGCCTCGGGCAAGGATCTAATATCAGAAAAAGGGTAATGCCACAGGGGAAAAATAATTACTAAATTTCCTGAATAGTTAACAGTTTGGGTTTGGTTTGGGGTTTGGTTTTTTTTTTTTTTTTTTTTTTGGTTTTTAAGGAGCTGGTTCCTCTTCTCGTTTGGCCCTCGCCTGCTGGTGGGTGTCTCTCGGGTGGGATGCCCCTGCCTGCCGTTGTTGCAAGCCTCTCCCCGCTCCCCACCCCGAAAATAGCAGCCAACGGAGAAAACAGGTTTGACGGGGAAAGCGTCACAGGAGTTAAACGCGGTGGGGAGCGTTGCTCCAGCCTCCGTGAGTGGGAAGGAGCTTCCCCTCTGCGGGGGGAGCCGGGACCCGCGGGGGTCCCTCCGCGGCGGGCGGGGAGCGCAGTGCGCGGCGGCGGGCGCCAGGGGGCGGCCGCGGGGAGGGCAGAGCCGTGTGTCCGTCCCCCCCCAACACCCCCCAAAGGCTCCCCCAAAGGCCCCCCCCAGCCCCGGGCCGTGGTTTCCCGCGGGGAAACTGCTGCTTTTACATCTGCCCCGTTGTTTTGTGCGGGGCGAGAGGGCGAGCTCCGAGCTCCACGAGTACAAGGAGATGCAGCTCAGCCTTCCACATTGCAACTAGTCCCCACGGGAAGGGAGCCCGGCTCAGCCCCGTGTTGTTTGAGGGGTGATGAGCTCCGTGCCCCGGCACTGCCCGGGCTCCCCCGTGGCCTCTGGGCGCCCACCGAGCCCTCCTAAACATCAAAAACAAACGGGAGGCGTCTTGATGCTCCAGTTGCACATCGCCTTTCCGAGCCCTGTGTCCTCTCCCGCCCTGCCTCTGGGACGATGCTTGCTTACTGCACGGAGCAGGGCCCCAGCACTGAAGGCCACCCCGAGATCTCGGCATCCCGAAGGGCACCTTCGTCCCCCTCCCACAGATTTCAGAGCAGAAAACGGGACAGACCCTGCCCCACCTTCGGGGTGGTGAAGCCCTGAAGGGGAAACGGGGGTAACCCCAGGCCCCCTCGGTCCATCCGTCTCCCGACGATTATTCCCCAGCACTTTCCCTCAAGCGAGCCGGGGACTGGGGAGGATTTCGGTGGCCGAGCGGTGTGAAAGCCTACGGGAGGGGACTGTGCAGGTGCGGTCAGATCTGCTCATCGAGAGTTATTTGCTAAGCCCTCCCCGCTTCCCTAAACACAAAAAATATGTGACGAGCCGAAGGCTGGCCCGAGTCGTCACCTCCGTAGCGTGGGGAAAGAGGGAGTAAGCGTGCTACACTGCCCGGGAAACCTTTCATTACTTTCTTTTCAAGAGAGGGCAATAGGATCGACAGGGCAAAATACACCTGATCCTGCTGATTGCAGGGAGGACAGAATGACTGTAGCGGCAGACAAAGACGCCCGCCGCCTTTTGTTGCAGTATGAGCTCCGATACACGACCTTTTCCTCTTGGTTTTGTTCGTTCCCCGCTGCCTCTGCCGGGGCTGGCTAAATACGCCTTCGAAACACAAGCAGAGACGTGGGGTTTGGAAGCCACGGCCGATCCTGGCCGTGTATCCCAACCTTCAGGCTCTTTCAGCCTTGCAATGCGATGCTAAACCTCGCGTGGCCCTGCATCTCCTCGCCTCCGCGGGGTCGGAGCGTTGCAAGTCTCCGAGCCCCGGCGTGGTGGGAGAGGTGATGGAGGAGAGGGGCTAGTCCGGAGCCCTTCGCCTCTGCCGTCCTCCTCAGGCCCCAGACTCGTGGGTGGGCAGAACTGCACACATCTGTGTCCCCATCCAGGGGCTCGGGGCGGGTTAAAGCAAGGCAACAACGGTTGCCTTCCTCCTATTTCGGCCAAAGCGAGTGTGTTTTGCTGACTCAGGGAATAAACCTGCGCGTTGCACCCCGTCATGTATGAGACTGCACCCCGCAGTCTGAGCTCTTTGGGATGAGCGAGAGGTTAAACGCCAGGTCCACGTGAAAATTCCCCGGAGAGAACGTGCGTGGGGCATAGGAACGGGCAGGCGGGGGAGGCAGCAGCGGCACACTGCAGCGCTCTTGCTTTTCAAGCATCTCAGCGGGGAAAATTGCAGCAACTTCCCGACGACCAAAACCAATTTAGGGGAGAAAAGCAAAGAGAAAACAATTAGAGAGTTGATACGTTTCGAGAAATGAAGCCTTGAGCGCCTGGCACCGTTCCGGGCAGGGTACAGCGTTAGTCGCCTGAGTTAGTCCTCCTGATAGTTTTCCTCCTCCGGGCAGAGCCCGGCGAGTCCCGCCGATCTCCCCGCCGTTTCAGCGGAGGCTCCGGGTGCTGGAGCCCGCGGAGCTGCGATGCCGAGGGCGGGCAGCTCGTCGTTCCCGCGGCTCGGAGCAGCCGGTGCGTCTCCCCCGCTCCTCCCGGTGCTCACCCCGGGCGGGAGGTCTCCGCTCCCGGCTGCTCCCGGAGTGCCAGGGGTCAGCCCCGCCGAGTAGCTTTTCTACCTCTTTTATTTCAGGCGACTGAGGCGCCTACATCAGCGATTCGCGTTGTGCCTCGCAAACTTTCCCCAAGCGTTGTTGTGTCCGAAATACATTTTTAGGCAAGCATTTGCCTCCCAAATACGGATATAATCTTCCTGGGCTTTCTTGTTAATGACTTCCATTGAATCGATGGTGCAAAGCTCTTTATCTTATAGCGCAATACGGAATGTGGCGTTGTACACATATGGTTTAGTTTTTTCCCCCTAATTCTTGCGAGCTGGGCAGCTTTGAGCCGGGAAAGGCATAGTTATACATATTTGACTCCCTCCACATTTTAAGACGCTGCAGTGGTGTAGGATGGTTTAGGAGATCTGTTGGGGCAGAGAGATTAAACTAAGTCTCGGGCAAACGCACTTTAAAGCGGATTCCGAGGAAGCGAGTCTGTCCTTAAGACAGAGCTAAACATGCCCTGGAAAATCGTTATTGCTGTTGCGGAAAATACGCTAAGCACGGAGAGATCAGTTGTAATGGCAAACACATCAAGAATAAGAGTTCAGATCCTGTGTGAAAAAAAAATATATATATATATCTAGAAAGAAAGAAAAAAAAAAAAAAAAAAGAAGGAAGGTAGGTGTGAAGCCGCTTATAAAACAGGGTGCGTGCAAAGCCGGGAGAGCTGTGGGGCGTGGGTGCAGGCTCTGGCGTGCGATGGGGTGTGCGGTGCGGGCGTACCCCGCAGGGGTGAAGGCGGGGGGCAGCCCGCCAGCCCCGCAGCCCTGATGGAGCCGGGGGCTCCCCCCCTGGGGAGGCGTTTTGGGAACCCCGCAGCCAGCACAAAATCACGCCGCCGGGTCCCCGCAAATCCCCCCCCCCCCCCCCCGCCCCTTCCCGGCCCCGGGCGAGCGGGGGTGGGGGGGTGGGGGGGGCTGCGAGGGCTCCCCGCGCCGCTCCCGAAACTCATCCCAGCTCGGAGCCTGCACCCCGGGGCTGTGTCTCTGTGTGTGCGTGCGTGTGGGGGGGGGAGCGTCCTGCGTGTGCGTGGATGCGTTAGGCTGCCGTGGCCGTGCCTGGTTTCTGTTTGAAGGCATCTACAAGTGTTGTCTCTGGTCTCCGCACGACCCGCGGGCAAGGCAGAGGGGGTGAGTATGAGTGATGTGACCCCTCTTTGTGCTGTGTCTGAGCTGCCGGGCCATCTTGTCTGGAGTGTGATTTTTATCTTCAGCTGCTCAGGAGGAGTTTACTCCGCGTTCTCCTTCTTCCTCTGAACTTGACAGGGAAGTGTCGGTGCGGTTTTACTTCGTGCAAGGCAGTGCCTGCAAAAGCGGTATATGCTTCCATCCAAATAAATAAATCCGAGTAAACTCCGCTCTCTGAATTGTGCCACCCCTTCCCAGGCTGAACTCCAGCTCCTTTCTAACTTGCAAAATCTGTCCGTGTCCCTGCCTGCCGATCTGTCCATCTGTCTGTCGGTCTAGCTACCTTTGGGGTTGGGCTTTCTGGGAGAGGCAAGCTAGCTCCAATCAGTGAGTATTCAAGTTTATGTCCAGTCCTTTACCAGTTTGTTTTGGGTGGGTTTCACCCCCGCCCCGAGAATTCATTCTTATTTGAGTAATGAGACAAAGAAAGACCCGTCTCCTTCCTGAATAGCTAAGGCCCCCAAACCAAAACCCAATCACAGCAGTCAAAATTCAGAGGGCTTCTTTGGAAGAAATGTATTTGTATTTATATTTCTGTACACGAACATAGACCCGTAAAAAGCTCCCGAGCCGCGCCAGCGCGTAAACGAGGTGTCAACCCCTGTGTCGTGTGGAAAGAGATAACATTCGTCTTCCTCTAGGCGCGTTTGAAATAGGTTACCGGTTTATTGTCGGGCTTTTTTTTTTTTTTTTTTCCTCCAGAAATAAATATGATCTGATTTCCGAAACGGTTACGTCGTGCCCCCCCCCCCCCCCCGCGGTATTTCCCCCTTTGCTATGATGTAGCCGCCGTTGCAACCAGGAGATGAACAATTTCGAAATCGGGGATCACGGTTAGAGGACGGGAAGGGTTCATACCGCCAACCCAGCTCTGTTTCTAGACAGATTTTATTTTGTTCTTTTTTTTTCTTTTTTTTTTCTTTTTTTTTTTTTTTTAATGGCAATACGCTAAAGAAAAGGTGCTCTCCGAAAGGACGAGCCTCTCGGCGTTTAGCCGTGAAAGTGGGGAGGAGGGAAGCTCTGCAGCTGCGGAGATCCCCACCCCGAAACGTTTGCAGCTCTTTCCGATCATTATTTGTACCGAGTGCGGGAGGGTCGAGCTCTTGCCGCAACTCTGCTCAGGTTTACGGCCGCCAACCGCAGGGGACCGGGCTGTAAAGCCGAGCTCTTGAGAGCCTCCGCTTTGGCAGGGAACCACCCCGGGAGCTGGTGGGACACCGCGGTCCATGCGGTGCCGCCGCCGAGGTGTCCCCTCTCCAGCGAGGCTCTGGGGCTTGTGCGCGGTGTCCGTCTCTCGGGGCGAGGGAAGGGTTCGCTAAATTGTTTTCCAATGCCGAGGTTAAAACGAAAAGGCGGCCTTTGGAGCGTCGCTTACGAGATGCGCCGCGCAAACCTGGAAACCAAGTCGCCGGGGATCGGTGGGGAAGCCTAAAGAGGGGATGGGGAGCCTGGAAATCTTTGCGAAGAGGATTAATCGCGTAACACCGGCTAGACGGCGTCCGCCCGGGACGTGCGTTTAAAAATCAAAACGGGGGGGTGGGGGGAGAACCCCCAATGCGAAGACCGGAGAAGATGCAGCTCCAGTAAAACCGGGTCGCGGAAAGCCCGCAGCGCACGGGCCGAGCCGCACGGCCTGTGTCAGGGCGGGGGGAGGAAGGTGTGACCCAGCCGCGCCGCATCTCCCGGCGGGGCCTCGCCGGGGCTCCCCGGGCCGGCGGGGGAGGCGACGGGCGAGGCCGCCGCCACGAAGCGGAGCTGGGGATGGCGCAGCTCCACCGCCGGTGCAACAGGCGTCGGGAGGGGGAAGGCTCGCCTCGGGGGCAGACCTGCGACTAAAGGCCCGGAGCCGCTGCCCCGAGGGTGAACTGCTTTTGCGCTCCCGGTGACCCAGCTCGGCCTTGTTCCGTGCTGGAGGAGAGACTCGGAGCTGCTCTTGGTTTCCCGAGCAGAGAGCAAAGCGCTGCGATTTCTCCTCCGCGGCTCTCTGGGTGATTCCTTCTCCCTCTCTGCTTTTATACGCTTGTCCATTAACTTTAAAAACTTTCTTCTGGAAGGTTTCTGCTCCCGGGGCTGCAGATCCATCTCCTGACACTGAAGAGTCGCGATCGGCTTTTTCCCTTTCGCAGGAAACCACCCGGCCCAGAGGGGTTTCTTCTGCTCTGCCCCAAGGGGAGAGGCACGATCCCGAAGCCGTGAAGGGGACAAAAGGGACAAGGGCGGGGTGGCAGAGGGTCGGGGCCGCGGGGTCGAAGCCATCAGAGCCGCCGCCTCTGCGGGCTTGCCCTTCTCGGCCTCAGCCTTTCGCTGCCAACACCGCCCCGTCCTGACGAGCTTCAGGGACACGGGGGGAAAGGGGAAAATCATGGCATTTCTCTTTGGAGACGGACTGAAGAGGTGGCACTGAGGGCTACCGGGCTCCCGAAGAAGTGGCCCCGGCGGGCTTGAGGAGAGCGCGGTTTCCCCACCCGCTCTCTTCTCCCTTCTTGGGGTCCATCATCCCGAGGGTGCCGGGGCAGGCGTAGCCCTCCTAATAAACGGGACAAACATTCCTCCTGCCGCTCCCGGGACCTGCCTCTCTCCGTCCCCTGCATCCCCTGTCAGCCCGAGGGTGTCTGCTGGTGAAATCTGCCCCTCGCCGCCGCCCTCTGCTCCTTCCCTCCAAGTTCTTGGGTTACACTCGGTTGCTGTGTTATACGGGGCATGTGCTGGGCTGTTAGAAGCCTCTATAAAAGAATAAAGACTTAGTGGCAGCCCGAGCCTGAAACTCGTTTCCCTACACGTTATAACACAGTCCGCAGACGCCGTTTAGTAGCGACGGGACTGGGGCTAGTAGAAAGACGAGTCTCGTATTATTTCTATTTGATCGCAAGAAGAAAGCCGTGTAAGGTGTTTCCTGTCTACTTGAGATTTTGTACGGCCCTTTAGGCAGGTTATTTCTTTGGAAAACAGCCACGGAGCCCATTGTCTTTATCTGATGCTTGAAAGATTGGGGAGGAGAGGAAGGAGAAAAATCATTGTTAAAAACCACTTTGAAGTTGTGCAACTGTTGGTGCTCCGATTTTTTTCTCCAGTCTCCAGATGCACCAGAAATCGTTACTTTGATCTCACAAAGCAGCAATTTATATTTTTTAATTTTTTTTTTTTTTTTTTTTTTTTTTTAAGGGGGAAAAAAAAAAAAAGCTTGGGTAACTCGGAGCGTAATGGCAAACATGCCGGGAATGAGGTCATCGGGCAGCGCGGGGAGGGCCCGGGGAGGCGGGGAGCGAGCGCCGAGAGCGCGGGAATGAGGCGGCGGGGAAGGAAGGGGCTTTCTTCCCAAACGAGCCTGGCTGCGGGAACATCTGCTCGGGGCTAGTTTTACATCGCCGCTGGTTCACAAGGGAGAAGTCTCTGCCAGCGCACACGGGGCTGGCGGCAGCGTGCGAGGGACCTTCCCTTCCCTGCGCCTGCCCGGGGCTGGCGGAGGGGCGCGATGCCACGGGGAGAGGCGCGCAGACGTCGGGTTGCGAGGAGCCCGGGAGCTCTTAAAAGCCCGGCTGGGGACGCGGCGAGGTCCAGGCAGAGGGTCCCGGCCCCTCGTCAGAGCAGACGGGAGATGCGGGGGAGCCCCCTGCCTTCCCCGGTGCGCGGCCAACCCTCTTTGAGGGCTCCCCCCAAAATGGGTCGCGCCAGACAAACCCCACGAGCCTCGCGTCTCTCGCAACGCTCCCAGCTCGGGGTGCGTGGGGCGGCGTTACCAAAGCCAACCCGAGCCGATGCCTGCGCCCGCCGGGCTGGGCACAGCTCTCTCTCCTCTGCTCCTTCGTGCCCCGGAGGCGCCTGGACCGGCATCCCGGTCCCCACGGCCACGGCCGCCGCCGGGCCCACGGTGATGGCAGGGGCAGAGCTAAGAGCGCCCGGACGGGAGCAGCAGGCACCAGCTGCCTCCTCGGGAGGGCCTGGGGGGGCTGCTCGGGCCGCCCCCCGCCGACCGAGCCGCAGCCACCTGCCCAAGGGCTTGGCTCCCGGGAGAGACCCACCCGTGCCGATGGGAGGTCGGGAGTTTATTTTGCTAAGGAGAATCAAATGCGAGGAAGGCGGGGGAGGGGAGGGGGCAGGCGGACCCGAGAGACACGGACCCCATCACTCTCCCACTGAAAAACAAACAGCGCCGTGCCCCCGGCGCGGGTTGGGTTGAACCCGACGTTGAACGCTGAGCAACCGCTACCGCTGCCTGGCTTTGCCACCCCGAAGGTACCGGCTGGGCTTCTGCCGTGCCCGGGGGCGCCCCGCGCGGGATGCGCGGAGGATGCGCGGGTGGAGACGGACCCACAGCAGCCGCCCGCCCGCAGGATTTCGGTGTAAGGCCGCCTGGACCCACGCGAACCACCGGCACCGCGGAGACCTGGCTCCCACCCCGCTGCCGCCAAGGGCCGACACGGCTCCAGCCGCCGGTCGCTGGCGAAAGCTCCCAGGCAGCGCAGGGCAGTCACCTCCCCGCAGGCTGGGTTCCCGCGTGGGCTGGCGTGTCACCGCCCGGGCGGCCTCGGGAACGCCGCGGGCCGGGCACGGTGGGGCAGGAGCGCGGGGAGGGCAGCACACGCCGGCGGGAAGGGGAGGTGCCCTCGGGGGACAGGAGGGGACCTGCCGGCTGGCGGCCGGGCACACGGCCGCCTTCCACCGCAGCCTCGGGGCGGGAGCTGCGGGCGGGGAAATCTGGGGTCTCCAGGGGAGGGCGCAGTCCGGTACCGCTAGAAGTGGCCCTCCCTGGGATATGGGACCGCACTGACCCGCGGCTGAGGTGGCGGGATCTGTCGCGATCGTTCAAACCCCGTATTTTTAAAAGGGGAGAAACGGCGGGGGGGGGGGGGGGGGGGGGGGGGGGAGAAGAAGCGACAGAAACGAGATGCTGACACTGAGGAGTCGCAGGGAGACATCAACAATTGGTGCCTATAGACCACATCAAAGGACTGCAGAGCAACAATAAAATGCCTTGAAATACTTCTTAATGCAATGTTTGCATTGGGCAAGTCCACAAATGACGCCGAATTTACCATCACAGGGGAAAGAAAGCAGCAGATGAGGAGGTTTAGCCAACATTCCTCTGAAACCCGGCTTTAGAGGGAAAAGAGAGGAAAGGAGAGGGAGAGATTTGTATAATCCTGAAAGGCAAGAGGAGAAACCACATGAACGCAGAGCGAGCAAATGCGGCGGGGCACGATTATCAAGGCACGGGGAGATCTTAAAAATGGCCCGATCTGCAACGAGGCAGATCCATTCGGGATTGCTACGGGGACATGTTGGACTCTGAGGCTATTGCTCGGCCCTACTGTTTTATTAAAAGAGGCCACGCTTGTCCCCCTTGCGCATACCCACACCGCCCCCCCCCCCCCCCCCCCCCCCCGGGGAGGGATCTGGGGCCACCCACAGCCTGAGGCTCGTCCCGGTGGCTGGAGAGCTTTCCCGCGGCGGGACGTCCCGGTGCGGGACGCCTCTCGCACTGATGGGGAAGGAGGAAAACGGGGGCAAATGTGTCTGCTGGCGAGGGGAAAGCCTCCAGGTTCCGGTCAGTCTCTGCCAAACAAGCAGTCACACTCAGATGAGCGCTTAATTGCTATTGTGTTTTTGTTTTCCAAAGGCAGAACCCCTATCCCCCGAGCGCGGCTGCAGTGTGGCACAGGCTGGCTTTGTCTGGTTGCTGTGCGGCCGCTTTCGTCATGCTGGTCCCGCCTGACTCAAGCCCGAAGTCAGGAGTACCTATTTAGCCCCGTGCCACCCACGCACGAAAGAACCACTGGATGCAGGCGGCTGAGCGCTGTTCGCTCGGGCAGCGGGCCCAAGCCCTGCAGCGAGTCTCCCTCCCTCGCTGGCTGCCCATCCCCGCGGAGACGAAGCCCTTCTCCGCGCCCCGATCTGTGCTGAGCCGCCAGACCCCGCTCTCAATTTGCTTTGCAGCCCCCTTCTCCCGTGGGCGAGCTGCCGTCCCCTCCGCGGCCGGCTCTCCCACCTCGCCCGCCCGGAGCTCCACCGCGGCCGGCCGGCCGTGCCAGGCGAGACCCGGCGCCTGCTGCCAGCCCTGCCTTTCCCAAAGCCGGAGCCCCTTGTCGCGGCTCAGCCCCCCGCGCTGGTTTCACGCGAAACCTGCCGGTTGCTGCGCTGGGCTGCCGGCCCTCGCCCCGGCCGCCCGGGGGGGGCTCCGCTCTCCCCCGCTGCGGGGATGGCCCTGCGGTTCGGGCCCTGCGGTTAAGAGCTGGCTGCTGCACACACGCGCACCCCCACCCGCAAAACATTGCTCTCCGAGAGCCTGAAAGGCGGACCTGCGGGAGAGGGCGTCGGGGGGGGGGGGGGGGGTGTCCCGCAGCTCCGGCGTCCCGCTCCCGCCGGCCCCGGTCCGGCTTCGCCGGGGCAGCTTTGCTACCGAGCCCGGTGCCCGGCCTCTCGGCCCCAGCCCCGAAAGCGCTGGGGAGTGGGCTCTCCGCTCGCCGGGGGTGGGCTGCAGGCCCGGCCTTCGGACTCCTCCTCCGGGGATGCCCCACGCCGCTCGCTTGACCGTGGGCGACTTCGTGTCCCCTCCGACGGGGACGCGCCGGGGGCGAGCGCGGCGGCACCGAGAGGCCTTGCGGCGGGGGGAGCATCCCGCACGCTGCCGGGGTCGCGGCTGCGTGGCCACGTCTCCTCCGGGGAACGGAGAGGGAAGATAAATCGCCCCAAGTATCAATATCGTGACAGAAAGTGACCCCGACAGGAAAGCAGCCAGCACCGAGGCGGGAGCGGGGAGGATCTTTGTAGGTTGCTGCGCTTTTGCTGGGAATTACCGGGATGGGCTGTGGGGAGCCGAGAAGGCTGCGCCGAGGGAGGGATAAAGGTTCAGCTGGATCAGGGGGTGCCCCAGGGCGGCATTGCCCGTCGCCCTCCCTCCCCTTCCGAGGTTCCTCTCTTCCAGCCGGGACACAGCCCTGCGGGGCGGGCAGGGCGCAAGGCAAACCCGGGGCCCGCGGGACAGCCCAAAATTTCGTCCCGAGAGTTGCCGGCAGCTTTTTGGTTACTAGGAACTAATAAAAACAGTATTAGAAACTAAAAAAGAAGCTCGCTTAATAATAATTCCGGGAGCGGAGCAATAGCGGGCGAGGTTTGCGATGCAGAAAGGGAGCCCGGGCCGGGGCCCGACGGATCATGGCCGGTTTGTGGAAGCCCGGAGCCGGGTATCTGGCGTGGCTGTTTTACACAGCAGCCGCGTTTCGCGTGGGGCGAAATAAGCCGTGTTTGAAGTTCCCGGGGTTGCGCCGGTACGGGGAGGCCGGGGCCCGCTCTCCTGCTTTCGCGGTGGTGCCGAGCGCTCGCTAGCACGGCGGGGTAGCCGTCTATTTTCGATAGCAGGATGATCACGTCCCGCAGCCACCGCTCTTTTGAATAGTCCCATTAAAGTCTGCTGGGTTTTAGGATCGGCCCTAAACGGGATTGTTTACAGTATAACACATCATGTATGAGGTAGGGGAGCGCACAGACCTCTCTTGGTTCAAAGAGCTGTGCCTTGAAGAGAAAAAAAAAAAAAATAAATTCCCCTTATATTTATTTTTTTGACTGAACACACATTGAAATGCTGTGCGCAGCTCGGCTTTCTTCCCTGGAAAAGCGCACTTCGGATGCCGGCTCGGTAACAAGGGGCCGGTTGTCCGCCTCCAGCGCCCCACACGAGAACCATTGTGTGCAAGACCCGCAGCGTTTTCTGGGGAACGCCGCTTTTTCGGCCTGTGCGAGGTGTGGGGACACGGGGGCGGGGGACGAGGGGCTGCCAGGTGGGTCCGGCCTGGGCCGGGGAGAGGTGGAAGCACACGCTTGGCCGCTCCCGCTCCTCCTCCCAGCCCGGCAGCTCCAGTTGGGGCGGCCGCAAGGTACCGCGGGCCCCGGCTGCGGGTGAAGCCCCAGATCTCCCCACTCATCGCACTCAATCCTGCTGGTTTGGGAGCCGAGGGTTGCATTGGGGCTGGGGGGAAAAAAAAAATGAAACCAAAAACCCCTTCAAAACTTCAAAACCCCCAACCTACCCCAAATTGTAACAGCGGCAATAATCTGCGAATCTCTTCAACGCGCCGCCGTGTAAATGCTCTTTGTTACCGGCGTGAAACTGATTTCTTTTTCTTTCCCTGCGGAAAAGTAGAGCCGGGAGCCCGGCTGGGAACAGTCATCTTTTAGACTAAAATCTCCCCGCCGGGACGCGCGTGGGCTGCCCCACGCCTGGCCCCGGCCTGGCTTTCCCGGTGCTGCTCGCATCCCCCCGGCCGCCCCGCGACGAGGCGAGGCGTGGGGCGGTAGGGGAGGCATCCGCGGCCCGGTCCGGGCTCGGAGCAATAGCGGTGCTGAGCCCAGGCACGGCGGGGCCGAGCCCTTAGGTCCCTCGTCCTCCCAGAGGAGACGCTTGTCGCCTGGCGGACAACCTCCCCGGGACCGGCTCATGTGCCCTGGCTCTGAGAGTGAATCTGGTTCCAAGCTCTTGTCCTAGAGCTCGTCGAGGTACAGCCCCGCTGCCGGCTTTTCCCCGGCCTTTCTGAGGTGCCCTAACCCTCTAGATCTCCCCCGAAATCCCGTAAGGGCGGTTTATTTCTCGGGGGGGTGGGGTGGAAGTGGGGGAAACCAACCCAGACCCAAGAACCGCTTTGAGATCTCTCTCCGTCCCTTCCCAGCCCGGCCAACACCACCCCCGAGTCCACCTGCCCACGGGGGCAGGAAAAAGGAGGCCCCCGAGGAAACCGCAGCGACCCACTGCAGACGGGGCCGGGGGAGCGCGCAGGGGGGCGGCGGAGCCCAGCCCCCCCTTCCCTTCCCTCCCTTCCCTTCGGCACCGGCCTCCCCCCTGTGAGCGACCCCGTTTCGCTTTGCCACCTCTTCTCGGGGGGGGGGGGGGGGCGTGGGGGGCGCAGGTATGGCTGTCAGAAAGGTAACGCGGCGGGTGGCGAGCGGTGGGCAGGCTGGCGTGGCCGGTTAGACACCCCTTTTCCTCCGCGTCCCTCTCCTGCTCGGAGGAGCCGAGGGGAGCGCAGCCTTTTTGGGGAGACCTCTGCTCTCCAGCGGGCTCGCCAGCCTCTGCCCTCCGTGGAGCTGCCTCTCGCCACTCGAGAGCTGCAGCCACGCGGATCCACCTGTGAGCGGAGACCTCAGCACAAGGCAGGGAGAAAACCTGCAGGGGAAGGCTTCTCCCCGAGGAGGAGGGGGAAAAATAAATATATTATAAAAAAGCGGGCGGCAGGAGCAGCCGGGAGTGGGTCCGGGAGCGCCCGTGGGTGTGAAGCGGGGTGTCCCGCGCGGGCGCGCCCCCAGGCTGTGCCCAGGGAGCGAGGAGCAGACCAAGGGTGTATCTGCGGGTTTTACGCCGGCAGCGAAAGATGAAAGCTGCAGAAAGTCCGCGACCCCGGCGACAGCCAGGCGAGGTGGGTTTGTAGGCGGCAAATGAAGAAAGAGATCATCGAGACCCCCGCTTATCGTTCCGGGTTGTTCTGAAGTTTGGCGTGGTAAATACAAAATGCATGGCTTTTAACCCTGCCTGTGTTGTTCCAAGTTAGCGGCCGAGAAGGCAGAAGGGTCGCTAGCCGGGACTTCGGTCTTTGTTTGAGAGGGGAACCTGCTTTCTTTGAATTATTCATCATAATTGCCTATTTCCAAACAGCTCCACGGGGAGGCTCCGAAATGCAGTCAGGTCTGATTAGTGCATGCGAAGAAGCGACGCCCGGAGCTGGAGGAAGTTCAGGGACAATTTAAGTTCCCGATTCGCCTTCCCCCCCCCCCCCCCCCGCCCCGGGAACACTGGGGCCGGGATGGGGCTGGGCGGGGGGGACGGGGGACGGGGACACACACACACACACACAGGCCCGGGGACACGGGGCAGTTTGTTGCCTTAAGCCCAGGAAACCTGCCGATGCGTTTCTGCTCTGCCTGGTCTCCTTCTGCCGCCCCGAAAAGAGGAGAGCCAGAAATAATGTACGCGCCTTGGTCTGCGGTGCCGAAACAAGCCGGGGAGAGGTCCTGGTAAAATGGAGGGAAAGTAGTGGCTGTTTTTTATAGTCCAAGTGTATAATCGGATTTTTTTTCTCTCCTGATAGAAAGCAGATAAATTTATGAAGGGAGAGCTAAGAGAATAATTACAGGGTGAAGGTAGTTAAATTTTATTTCGAGTCCCAAAGGCAAAACCTGACATTTTATTGCAAACATCTGGAAGGCTTAAGAGACTGGCATGGTGTTTGTTTAAACACTAATAGAGATTTTTATTCTGTAAAACACAAACAAAGCCCATTTAAAAACACTTGAGACTGTAAATATTTTGCGGTGGTTCAATTCTCAAAGCCTGAGAAAAGCGGGGGAAAGGGAGGGGGGGGAACGAATCGCCGGCATAATAGGGGTGTAATTATGAATTAGTTAATAATACGCAACAATACCGTTTGTGCAGACCATAAAAATAAATTGCAGGCCTATTTTTTTTCCGCAGTCACAATAACTGACCCCGCGCAGCCCGGGAACATCACCTCGCTCGAGTTTCCAAGCGGCGACTTGTGTTCGCTTTAAACTCGCCTCTTTGGAGAGCGCCAGCCTCGAAATCCTCCGGTCCGTTTTAAAAGACAATCGACGTTGCATTAAAGTCCAGTAAATCACTCGCTCACATTATCAGACAGCCTTCAGCCCGCACCCGCTGACTACTTTTAACATTGTTTTCAATTACTAACTTTAAAGAAAAAAATAAAATAATAATAATAATAATAAAAAAAAATCCCCATGGCTAGGTCTGGCTGAAGGACCTTCGGTAAGGCTTTCCTTGCGGTGGAGCGGGGTTTGAAACCGGCTGGGCTCAGCCCCTGCGAGCAGCACATCTGGACAGCACTCCCGCCCCGCAGCCGGCTCCCCTTATTTCTCTCTTTTCCAAATATTGCCATATATAAACAAATATTTTCAGGCTCGCTCTGCGACAACTGGAAAGCAGGAGTGAATGATTTCTTTATAAACCCCGGGGCCTGGCCCTGCGACCCTTGCTCCTGCCACTTTATTCCAGGGAGCAGTTTCCTGGATTTAATGGGAGCTACCCCTGCGAGTAAGGGTCTGGAATAAAGACCAGGCAAAGGGACGCATTCATCTCTGGCGGCCGGGGGTCAGAGTCGGATCTCAGCGGCTGAATCCAGATTAAGCCCAGGCCGACTCCAGATTTACGCCGCCTGCCGCGGGGAGCGGGGACCCGGTCCCTGACACCTCCCCGGCCGAGAGGAGCCCCGGGGACCGGCTGCCGGCGGCGCAGCGCCGGTGCCTTTTGCTCAGCCAGATTTCGGTGCAAAGGCTGAATCGAAATCCCATCCCCCGGCTTGCGGAGCGCGGGTTTCTCTGGGCGAGCGCTCTCAGCGCAGGGGGCAGAGATCCCTGCGAGGGGGGCAGCGCTGCCTCCCCCCCCCCCCCCCAGTCCCCATCCCCTTTCCCCCCGGCACATCCTCGTGTGCGTGGGGCCGCAAGGTCGCTGCGGGGGCTGCCCTTTCCCTCCGCTCGCACCGAGAAGCAGCAACGCCTTTGTGTTTATCGCTTTCGTACCGCCCGGCGCAGACGGGCAGAGGGGAGGGCGAGCCGTGCTAAATCTCCCGGGCATCGGCGGAGCGGCAGGGAGGAGGGAGACGAGCGGCCGGCGGCGGCTTTGTATCCCCGCGACCCCGGCCACGGCTCTCGGGACCGCGGGGGGGCTGCCCTCCCTTCCCTGGAAAAGGGGTCTGCTCCCTGGGGTCTGGCAATTAGGGGCCGTATTGGCGTGGAAACACCGCCGTGTCTCTGCCGGCCGTGTCCCCCGCTGCCAGGGCCGGGCGCGGGGTGGTCCCACAGGGCTTGCAGACCTCGAGGGGCACGGCGGGGAGCCCCCACGTAGGAGAGCCGAAAGGGGTCGGGGCTGCTTTAAACTGTCGACCCGTAAAACTACACTTCATGCCGTGAAAAACGTATTTCTGCGCTTTTACATCAGCCCCCCAAATTTCGTTCAAATCGCCCTGCCTTTCCAACAGCATTTCCTCTCGCTAAAACGCTATAAATAATCCCCTGTTTTCTTGGGCTCTCTTTCTAAAATCTCCCTCCAGCTTCTTTAAAAGCCTTCCTCGGTGTCTGTCTCCCAGACGAGTGTTTCCGAGGCTTTCGGAAATAGGGAAACGGATTTTTTTCTTTTTAATTTCTTTTTTTTTTTTTTTTTTTTTTTTTTGAGACATTCCTTCGCCGGGGGAAGGACACACAGCCGGGGGACCCGCTGGAAGCGCATGTGCCCCCTCCGGGTCCCCGCTCCTCGGTCAGTCCCTCCAAGCCCCCGCCTCTCTCGCTCCCTTCTTCCCGCTGCTCCCCGCGGGGCCGGGGAGCGGGACGGTGCTGGGGAAGGGGGGACCCCCCCCCCCACGACACCCCGTGTGGCAGCGCCCCTGTGCCCGGCGCCGAGCCCTCGGCGAGTGACCTGTCAAAGGCGGTGTACGAGAGGGGAGGGGAGAGGAGCGGCGGGGAGGGGACGGGGGGGGGGGGGTGTGGGGCGGGTGATGGGGAGGCACGAAACCTGCTCCTCGGCCTAGATAACAGGGCTTAGCTTTTCCGGGATTTCCCGAAGAAACGGCTTCTTTCTCGCTTTTCATCCGAAAGCCCCTTCCGCGCGTGTGAAGCCCCGCGGGCTCTTGTCACGCCGGCGAGAGGCAGCGCTTTAGGCCGGGGAGAGGGGGCTGAAGGGCTCCGCCGTCCCACGCAGACGTGGGCACCGGCGGGGGTCACGCTGGTAGTTAAAGAAAGTGTGTGTCGTCCCCCCCGCCACGCCTGCCCTCTTCGCTTGTGTCCAACCCCATCGAAAAACCTCGCCTAAGAAAAATCGCCCTCTCCCCCGGCGCTGCTCGAAGCAGCTCTGCGCCTTCGGGGAGCATCGGAGAAACACCAGCCAAAAATAATCCCTTCCTGAAAGCTGGTGTGCATCCTCGCCCCCTTTTCCACCGTGGCTCGATCCATATTAATCCCCTCCCTCACTTGATAATTCTTTATTGTTTATTTTGAACCTCTCTTCGATCCTCGGGATCGAATTAACCCCCGGCAGCTTTCCCCGCTGTATTTTCCCTGGAGGGTGGGGAAAAATGAAAACACACGGTGCCTCCTTCACCTTCTCAAATGCAGCCCTTGTTCCTTTTCACTGCGAGCCCCCCGCGCCACGCGCGACCGAGGAGCGTGGGAACCGCTGCGGAACCGCCTCAGCCTGGGGGGTTTCAGGGCAGAGTGAACAGGGGAGCAGAAATGAAATGCTGAATATCAGCCAGGCAACCGGCCGGGATCTCTACCTAGCGGGTTTGTTCTCGCTGTAGCTAAAGGGGCGAAAAGAAGCGGGAAAGGAAAAAAAAAAAAAAAAATTATATAAATGTATATAAAAATATAAAATCCCTCTTCCCAAAAAGAAGGCGCTCCCTTGCCCGGGGGTGTCTAGGTCTATCTGCCCCGCTGCCGGCGCCAGCCCACGCCGCCCACTCAGCCCACGCCGCTCCACGGACACGCATCGTTTTGAAGTGAAACTCCAACACCCCCCCCGCCCGCCCCCCCCCCCCCGAGACGTTGCTGTTGCCGGGCCAAACACCGATTCCGCCGGCAAGCGCAAGTCATACATGGCATGAATGACGTTTTAAAAACACCCCCTCATCCGGCACCCCCGGGTGGTGAAGCCCCTCTCGGGTACTTTGCGTGGGGATTAGCCAGCAGCAGCCCCTGGGAAACGTGGGTGCGGCGGAGAGAAGTGCGGGAGTTGTTACCTCTCTGCATTTAGAGCTATGGGTTTCCTACTGGCTCCCCGTTCTTCAAACAGTTAATTCTCCCGGCCGGTGCTCCAGCACTCAGATGGCCAAAATTCCTCGCCCTGAAGCCCGAGTCTCCCTCCCCTCCCCATTGGGTCGCAGCTTTTGGGTCTCTCCCGATCGCTCCCTCCTATTGGTCGGGGACAGGTTTGGGTTGGTTTTTTTTTCCTTATTTTTTTTTTTTTTTTTTTTTTTTTCCTTGACAGGCGCACGCAGCCTGCCTAACTCTTGGAGGAAAAAAAAAAAAAAAAAAAAAATCCCAGAAGTTTGGATCAATCAGAGAGAGACAGAAGGAAAGGGGAGAAGGAAAAAAAAAAAAAAAAAAAAAAAAAAAAAGATGAAACCCAGCCTGCAGCCCTTCTGAGCAAGTGCTGGGGACCTGGGCTGAGCACACCCTCCCGGCTCTGCCTACGGAGTATCCGCAGCCTCATGTAGTGCCTTCAGGAGACTGAGGGCTGGTTCTTCTGGGGGTGCAGCTGGGGAGGGGTGGGGGGAGAAAGAGGCGAGAGGCTCTGCCTCTGGTCCCCGAGCTCTGCGCTCCCAGCCACCGGCCGCTCATCTGCCCAAGGGTCTGGGCTGGGGGATAAGATGAGTGAGAGGCGAAGATCGGCGGTGGCCCTCAGCTCCCGAGCGCACGCTTTCTCGGTAGAAGCCTTGATTGGGACAAATAAAAAGAGGAAACTGCGAGACTGGGAGGACAAGGGGCTGGATTTGTCCATGGAAAGCCTCAGCCCCAACGGCCAGCTAGGGGACAATGAAGACCCGACTCAGTGCCTGGACCTCAACCCCGGTTAGTGCGACTCCTTTCTCTTCGGGGACGCCCCCACCCCCGGCCCGCTCCCTCCCGGCCCCGCTCGCCGCCCAGCCGTGCCGGGAGCTGCCCGCCGGGGGAGCGGCGCCGGGCAGGGCGGGCAGCGCGTCCCGGAAAACACCCGGCACCGGGGGCAGAGGAAGAGCAAGGCGGGGGGGAAGAAATTCTGCGGACGTTCTTTGGATTTCAATTTTTTTTAATTTTTTTTTTTTTTTCGGTTTACGGGGACTTTTCTCCTACTCACTGCCGCTCTTCCCCCCCCCCCCCCCCAACTCCGTGATCTCCCGGGAGGGAACGCCGTGTCCCCCCGTCCCGTTTCCTCCTTCTCCCTCTCTCCTCCCTCTCCGTGCCTGCCGGTCGCGACAGTCCTTCCCGGGCGTCTCGGGACACGCGTTTCGCCTTGCCCCGGAGCTTCCCGACCATCGCGGGAGTGCCGCGTGGGTCGGGGGCAAAGGAGCGGGGCACGCCACTCGCATCCCCGCGGGTGGAATCACCGCTCTCCTCTTCCGTGGGCCTTTCCGAGACACCGGTCGCCACCCCGAGCCTCCCCGCGGAGACCGTGCCGCCCTAGCCGGAGGTTTCGGTGGAGGAGGAGGAGGAGGAGGAGGAGGAGGAGGAGGAGGAGGAAGAGGAGGCGGGCGCCCCGGATCAGCGTTGCGCCGAGGCGAGGGGCGCCGGCTCCGTGGAGCAGCGGGGACCGGCTGCCCACGCACCCACGCCCCGCGGCGAGCTCCCACCCGAGTCCTCCAGGGGCCGGGGGCGGGCTCAGCCCGGCAGCGAGGGGCCGGGGGCCCGATCCTTCCCCCGGGACGGGGCCCGCCGCGGCTCCGCTCCGCGCCCGGGACGGGGGGCGCAAACCCCGGGGGCGGCGCGGGGGGACGGCGGAGGGACGTGTCCCCTCTTCGCCGGGACCCCGCTCCCGGCAGGGAAAAGGCCCTCAGCCGGGACCGGCGGCGCCGGGGGAGGGGGGCTCCGAGGAGCCCGGCCCCCGCTGCCGAGCCCGGCGCCTCCCGGGAACCGGGGCGTTCGGAGCAGCGCCGGGGCCCCGGTCCCTTGGTCGGCTGCACGGTGATTTGGGGCGAGAGAGCACGAGGCTTCCCTCGCGATGTTTTTATTTTTAATTTTCAACTTTTATTTATTTATTTTTCTATTTAAAAGGGTGCCGGTAGCTCGGAGCGATCGTTTGGCTCAAGCGAAGCCCTCGGTCTGCTCCCGTCCCCTCCGGCGGCCGTTTCGCATCGGCCTAAACCGACGGTCCCGCAAAAGCAGCCGCGGATCCGCGGCGGCCCCGAGGGGTTGAAAGCGCGTTGTCCCCCGCGCCCCCGCCGCCCCCCGCACCCCCGCACCCCCGCACCCCCGCACCCTTCTCGCCGCCCCCCCTCCCGCTCCCCAGCGCCTTGAAATGGGACGGAGGGAGCGACCCCGCTCTTACAATCATTTAGTTCCGAGAAAAGGCGTTTTAGGTAACTTCTCTTTGCTTTTTCTTTTAAAATTCGGCCGGGGGAAAAAAGGTCAGGCGATTTCTGTGCGCGATCCCGTGAGAGAAAGGGCAGAACTTTCCTCCACTCGCGCCAATTCCACTCCGCTGCACTTGGAGAAGAAAACACCTTTTTTTTTTTTTTTTACCTTTTTTTTTTTTTTTTCCCCGTGAAGTTCCCCGCGCTATCAATAAGCATCAGCTGCCCAAACCAAAAAAAAAACCCAAAAACTAAACAACAACCAAAAAAAAAAAAAAAAAAAGAAAAGAACAGAAAAGAAAGAATTAGAGATCGAGGTGTAAAAAACATCTGCTGTAAAAAAAATTCTGTTAAGTGTTTTTGAAGGGAGCGAAAAACCGGGAACCCCGGAGACCCGCTCCGCTCTCAAGGAACCGCATTTCCGTTTGCTGGCAGCAGCAGCAGCCCTTCCCGGTGCGGATCCTAAGGAGAAGTAGGTAAAATCTGCTGCCTGGGACCTCCCTCTCACCGGAGCGACGGGCGTAGAGGAGAGGGGACAGTAGCGATCAAATTATCAACCACTAAAAAAAAGTGGCTCACGGTTTCCGAGTCTTCCCCGTTCAAAATAATAAATGCGCGAACGAAACGACAAAAGTGGTCTTTCCAGTAACAGAGCAGGCATGTGCCTCAGGCTTCTTTTCAAAAACCGTTTCTCATTATTTTTAGCCACCGTAGGATATAGTTTTGGACGGTCTAGAAGTTTAATTTGCCCATTTCTCCATGAATTCGAAATAAAAACTGGAAAATTCTCCCTGCGCCAGACTGGAGAGCGGGAGAGAATGGCCGCTAATGCCTGAAACCTTCGAAAGCAAACGTGATGTTTTTCATAAAGCAAAGGAAATCAAGAACAGTTTGAGAAATCATTTTTAGGGGGCTGATAGACTTTAAATAAAGTCCGCGACTGTAATTTGCACAGTCACTTCATTAAACCTAAATCCTCCGCGGTGTACCTTTGCTGCTGGGCGAAAATTGATTAGCGGCTGTATAATGGCCACCAAATTCCATCTTTACAAGACCCAATTAAGAGCAAACTTTACACCTAAAGTATTTTAAACTTGCCAAATCTCCAGCGATATACCAAAAAAAAAAAAAAAAAAAAAGAAAGAAAAAAAGGAAAAAGGGAGTTTTTATAGCGTCCCAAAGGTTCAAAACTCAAAGTCGCTGCCCCCGAGTAGCGTAGGAAATAACTCAGGGCTGTTGCTTCTGCTGGAGATATTATTGGTACGGGTGTGCTTGCAGAGGGGCCCCAAATATTACAGCATGCGCTGGGAAATGAGGTGTTGATTTTGCGTGTGATAACGTCGATCAGCCTTGCCCGATTTATCGATCTCTTCCGCATAAAAACCCCCGCGATTTCAGCTCAAGAGGGTCTGAAAGGCTGGAAACCGCTCGCCGCGGGGAAGCGAACGCCGCCGAGGGAAGAGCGAAGGCTTCGCTCTCCTTTTTGCAGCTCTTTGCCGTCTAGGCGGGTATCGGGATTTCTCTCCCACGCGTCGGCCACGTCTCGCGGGGATTTTCCTTTCCGTCCCCACGGCGAGTGGGGATGGGTATCCCGGCGTGGGGGGTGTTGGGGGGGTGGGGGGGGGCTCCGCTCCCGTCGTGGGCGCTTCGCCGCCCTCGGTGCGGCTCCGCGCTGGCCGCGTACGAAATGCAGCCTTCGGGGAGGGGGGGGGGGGGGGGGGGGGCGTGGGAGGCAGCGCTCCTCGATTCCCCGTTTTGGCGAAATCCCTCAGCCCTTACGCGCGGTTTTCCAGCCGTGCCCAAAAACCCTTCGGCGACAATATTGGCGGTCCCGAGTCGCCTCGAGTGCCCGAGAGACCCTCCCCGCCGCCGCATCTTCCCGGGAGAGGCGAGGTGGGAGGCTGGGAGGTGCCGGGTCGGGGGGCGGCGTGGGGAAAGGTGAGGAAAAGCCAGCGGATAAATATCCCAGGTTTGTAAAAAAAATATCTCCCGAGCATCCGAGTTATTTCCGTCTCGGCAATGAATCTTGTCGCCAGAGTTAATGTGCTGTTTTACGAGACTCATTTAAAAGGGGGATAAAGCTGGATTTTAATCACGTGCGGGTTTTAATCACGAAGTTGTGAAAAGGAATTCGGGATTACAGCGGCTCTCCCCTTCTCTCCCCCCCCCCCCCCGCCCCCGTCCGTCCGGCCCCCCCCGCCCACTCGGGGCGAACCGCGCGTGGGGCCGCGGCCGGGCCGACGGGAGGAAGGGCTGGCCGGCGGGGCTCGGCGGAGCGGAGGGGAGCCGAGGGGGGCCGAGGGGGGCCGAGGGGAGCGGGCCGGCCCGCAGCCTCCCCCGCTCCCGCCCCGCCACCGGGCCGGGCCGCCCCGCATCCTCCGCCGGCCCCTCGGCTCTCGCCGCCGCTGCGGAGAGGAGGAGGAGGAGGAGGAGGAGGAGGAGGAGGGCGGCAGGGCGCAGGCGGCCCCTCCGTCCCCTTGGCAGGTTTGGTTTCAGAGGGCAGCAAAACAATGGGCTCGGATGTCTTGTGGGTATTTATAGATTAAACCTGAGCAGCGGAAAGGTCACGGGGGGCCCAGGCGTTGCCTCCCTTGATGTATATATTATTTACCATCGTTTACAGCGGCGGCTTTCGTCGGCCCTTCCCTCTGCACCCCAGGGGCGCAGGGACAGACCGAGGCAGAGCCGAGCGCGCTCCTTTGCTCGTCCAAAATTTAAGATTATTATATTTTTTTTAAATTTTTTTTTTTTTGCGGGGGACATCTCCCCCCGGCCGGGTTCCCCCCCACGAAGCACGGCCGCTCCCTTCGGCGGTCGGGGTCGTTACACGGAGAGACGCTCCACAGGCGGGGCAGGGGCAGAGCAGAATGGGGCGGCTAAACATTTGTAATTTCTCGGCTTTGGACAGTCCTGTTCCTCGCAGAGAAACACGCTCGCGAGTTTGTAAACGAATTTCTCCTGTGCAGTCTCCATATCGCATGTCCCGTCGGTATTTTTGATTGCATATATTAAAAATGCACACATCGGTTAAAAAAAAAACCAAGCAAAATGTTTTCGAGAGTTTTCTTTTCGTCAGTCCGCGAAGGCATTGCGTTACAAATCGTTTTTCGTTCCGTATGTTTTTCTAAAGCTACATTAACGAACTACTGCGAAGCTTTGCAGCGAGAGAAAACAGCACGGCAACACATTTTGAGATCTACAACGTGTTTATTACAGCTGCTTATCCATAAGATTAAGATCCGATAGCTTGACAAAGCCTTCCGTGGCTGGCAAGAGTAAAACCTCCATCTCTTTTACCATGGAGTGTTGTTCTCCTGCCTGTGCTGGGAGGCTGCGTGGATATCCATCCTAATCCCGCTCTGCTGCAGGGTACCTGCTCCCCCGTGCCCCTGGGCAAACCCCCTCCACCGGCGGGCGTGCGGGAGCCATGCAGCGCGTCAGCCCTCTGGAGAGGTGAACAGATTTTAAGAGGGGGAGAAATGTGATTGATGATACGTGATTTTTTTTTATTTTTTTTTTTTTTTCCCTACCACTGCTTCTGAATGCTCATACTGATGAAGTACCAGCTTTTGAGCAGTGGCTGTTCAACCCGTGAGTAGAGAGCGACTTAATTTGGTTGCAGGCGTAGTTTCTCACTTCAGCTTTTGTTTGAGTGCTCGGTGGATGGGACTAGGATTTCAAGAGCTGGCAGAGAACTTTTTCTCGTCTCTTTCCTGAGGTAGGGTGAATTGGTGTACGCCGTCCTTTGCATGGTCCTTGAGGCTCGCCGATGGGCAATGCTCTGTAACGAGGTGTAAGACCGAGGGCGTCAGCTTTGCCTTTAGCAGAAGTGCTTGGGACTGGGATTCATTGATGCGATGTCTTTCTAACAAATGTGTGTGTGACGGGGATTGCATGAATTCATTCCACCTGTTGGTTCGCCAGTTTGCCTCCTAAAGAGGGGATACCGAGCTCAGATCCATTGCTCCCTTGTGTGTACGATGGAAGGAAACGCGAAAACCTGACCCTTATAATGCCTCTGCTCCCCCTGTGCTCTGGCCGCAGAGTTAACGCTCTCGCCCTTCCCAGAGGAGACAGTTGCAGGAGGCAGATGGAGCTGTCCAGATGAGAGCCCCTGTGGGGGCTCGGGAAAGGGTTGCCTTGGTCAAGTTCGTACAACTCTGACCTTGGAGCTGGAGGAGACAGAGAGTGAGAAGGATTTGTCTCTGCGGTAATAGGCGTCTCGCTGAATTGGTGAACTCCTGCTGCTGGGTTTGTGAAACTCTTCCTGCGGAGAGGTGAAGTGCTCACACTGTATTAAGAGGGCAGGTAATAGAATAATAGAGACAAATCTTACAGAACAGCAGAGTATTAGAAAAAAAGGCAGCGTGTCAAACAATATCTTCCTTTCTTTTATATGTATTTTAAAACTGCAGCATTTTTTACGCAGGTTTATTCCATCTGCTGGGAAAGGGAAAGCTGCTATTTCAAAAGATGTTTCTTGTCTTTGACAAGAACTTTGGGAGAATCCAAAAAGCTTCTGTTACAAGCAAAAGTCAAGTAATTCCTTACAAACCATCAATCACTTCTCCCTCCTCCCACTTGGGACTGAGCGCTTATATCAAATATCAGCCCAGCTAGTCTCTCCTCAGGCAGAAGTGTCCTGCTTTATCTGTATCTGTCTTTAAGGAAAACTGATGCTTTTTTCAGATGGAAAAGTTGAAAGATGTCTTCCAAGAGCGCTACATTCAGGAAAGAGCATTTGCATTGTTTTACAACACAGTCGGTGCCGCTTAAGTCACCTCTATTCACACAGATTGCTGTTTCTATTTTAATCAGTTGGATTCCTGTACGGATCTTTGCTTGCACTCTTATGTCTTCAGAGGTCAAAGCGTGGTTTTTTTTTTTTTAACTTTTCTTTTTTTCCTGCCTTCTGATCTAGATTAATAAGCTTACACCAGTCTAAAAAATGCACTAAAATCAGTCCGAGAGCACTCGGAAAATTCCTGAATATATTGAGACCGGCTCATATGGCATTTACATCAGTTCCTGTTGCAAGTAAAATCTATTCAAGTGCTATTTAAATCACCCCAAGCGCCCGTATTGAGATCTGTAGTTTACACCGGTGATGTAAAGTCAAGTTCAATGAAAGAAGCTTAAGTTTTCTAACACTGACAACGTTTCAGAGATCAACAGAGTTTCCTGGAGAGGCTGAGCTTGCTAGTGCCTGGTGATGGAATTACAGGATTTTATGCTAGCCCTTAGCTCTCTGGCATCCTCCTGAACAATACAATTACTTTGCAGTAATGGGATGGGAAGTAATGTTTAAATCCTGACAGCAAAAGCAGGGCGGGTATGCACGCAAATGGTCAGTACCTGTCAGCCTGGGAGCTGTGTGGCTCCATTAGGAAGAGCAGCAGCGGGCACCTGGGTGTACAGGGAAACTCAGGCAACTGGGGGCTTCCCAGTGCTCCAGTGCCTAATTCTCCTAATTCTCCCCAGAGCAGCTCTGCATAGCAGGACATCGAAAGATTCGGCTTCTCTGGCTTATTGTTCAAACGAGAGTTTCCACGGGTAGAGAGTGCTGTGCAGCAATGCTGAGACATTTTTATTTTCAGAGAAAAAAATGGTGTAGCTTTTTGCTGCTTATTTCCAAAACTGGTTAAAATAGGTTACGATTCCAACCTTTCTGCCTGCGAAGCATCTGCTGTCTCAAAATAGAATGCCACTGTGTTTCTTGTGGTAAAAGCTGTAGTGTGCTTTGGTGAGAAGGGCTAGGGAAAGATAACGCGGTGCTATGGTAAAATTAAATTGAAATAGCTTTGAAAGCAGATTAAGAAATTTTAAAACTTGGAGAGGAAACGTAGTGCCAGTTCAACTTCTGGCAACAACATTCATGCCGGGGGCATCTTCTAATTGCATATTCTGCAAGATCAGAAAACAATGAATCAGTAAATCAATCCAAGAAATGACAAAAACTCTTGTTACAATAATATTTACAATAATATTTCTATATGCCATTTGCTCAGTTGAGCTATTGATCTGATAGTATTGTGAAGATGGTGAAAGGATTGTCCAAGTCAAACCCCTGTGACAGTGGGTTGTCCAATGTGTGCTGTATATGTGCAAATGCAAACTCACAGCTGCTAGAGGGAAGGCTGCACCTAGAAAATGTCTTAGGCCAGCGCATACTGACTCGCAGCACCAGAGGAATTCAGAGGAGGATTTTTCATTTGGGGACTGGGCAGAAAAAAAGTGAAGATGGTGAGCAGGCATTTGGGTTCGGCTGAACAAAAGCTTTTTTTTTTTCTTTATTGAGAAACAGGAAAACTTATGTTTTGGCCAACCTTTAACTATTTGGTTTTGTGTCATCAAACGACCTCACGTTCCTAAGTGACACAACCATTTTAAAAACGGATCCCCAAACCTCCTTGTTTAAAATAATTAAAAAATGTTTTTAAAATAAATTATGAAATGAATTTGCAATTAAAAATGAAAGCATTTTGATTTAGATAATAATGAAATCAAGCATTTGGACATTCAAAACTGCTTTCCAATTTTTCTTCTTTTAACGATCAAAGTTATTTGTCAAATTCTGCAGGATTTCATAAATAAGTTTTCATTTCTCCAAAGCTGTATTTTCTTGGTCAATTCACTACATATACATATATTAAAACCAAAACCAAAACCAAAAAAAAGTTCGACTAAACTCTTGCCCAGTAGAATTCAGTCCCTGTCATGGTGGACGGTTTCACTGCGCTGCATCGGCACTTGCTCATTCTTCTTAAGGCTTTTGCTTTTTGGGAAGGGAATCTTCCAGTATTGTTAAATGGACATTTTCAGCAATGTCCACACGTGTAGCTCTTGGAAAGGAGCTTGGGAAGAAATTATTGCCAACTGCCTTTGAAAGAACCAGTTTACATTTTCTAAAGAGTACTTAACCAACTGGTTAAGACCTGACACAAATCATCTTAATAATCAGCACATTTATATGAAAGCAGCCACAGCAAAATTGTTTGTAAATCAGTGGGCCAGGGCACACAGAATGATTATGAATGACTTAGAGTTCTTTGACTTCACTCAGGGACTGGATGCACTCTTGGCTAGGATTAACATTTTTCCCATGACCAATTAATTAACAAAACCAAGCCTCTACTTTTAGGAGCTTCAGGAAATAGAGAACTCTCTGCTCAGAAATCTACCCCAAAACTAAGGGGAAAACTGAAGACACCAAAGTGTCTTTGCTCTTAATGAGAGTGAAGAACTGTGCATCATAGGCTTCTTAAGAAGCTGCACCAGTTAATAGCAGTATCCCTAAATAAGGTACCAAAAGTGCTGACTGACTGTGGGTATGCTTACAGACAGAAAGTAATTCTGAGGAGAACACATCATAACATTTCTAAATGTATGGTGCATGCGACGAGTAGGTTAGGGAGTCTTTAAAAACAGGTTCTTGTCTTATCCCTGAAATGCCTGCAGATCAGTTCTGTAAGTCTGAGTTCGCTGAAGGAGAAGGAACCTTGGGGATAGATGGAGAGATTCACAGATAGACTTTCTTTTTCTGGATTGTCCTCAGTCCTGCTCAGAGGGTCCTATTAAAAGGTCAGTTGTTAAATGTTCATAGGTGTTATTGTTGTCACTTCTACAAGCATCACTTAGTTCAATGAAGAAATTATCCCAGCGCTGCCCTGTCATCCCTCTTTCAGCTTTGCATGTAGACGCACTTTGCACAGAAAAAAAGCAAATGTATTTTTATTGTGCTTTAAACAGCCTTTCTTCTCAGGGTGAGAAAATAGTAGAAGACGACCTGTTGAGCATTCCCTTGTACCCCTTCAGGCCTTGATGGAAACACTCCTACTGGCGTTTTTAAAAGCAGACTTCAGCCTTGAGGTTGTACCGGACTCTGCTGCTGCCTGAACTTGTAATAAAATACCATGCAATAATTGGGGTTGGCAAGTCCTAAATTTTTAGCTGACATATCCTCTTGCAAAGATCTGTATTCCCCTGAGCTTGTTCTTTTATTTATCAGGTATCTGCAAAATTAGAAAACAAAGACGTTGAGAGTGTCCTATGACATTGCAAAATACAGTAACGTGAAGGCTGTGTGAAAGCATACTTGTGATGCAGCTGCTAAAGGAGGGCCTGATTCTGCGAGATGCCGAGCATCTGCATTTCAAAGGACTTTATGGTGCTGATTTTCAAGGGCGCAGCTTTTGTGACCTTATTTTCAGTGGCGTTAAGAACGTGTATTCGCCACGGAGATCTTGACCTCTCGCTTGATTACTGCTCTGAGATGCCCTAAACAGACAGTGACAGCCAGAAAGTAGCCTCCCGCTCTGCACAACTGTCAGGATTGGAATAATTTTGACTTATGTACGGGGATTTCTTTTTCATCTGCTGGAATACTGTGTCAGTCTGTATGAGTAAAATAATCATGACAGTGAGGTTAATGCCTGGGTGATCACTTTTGTGCTATGGAAGGATCGTGTTTTCCTCTGCTCTTCAGTTTTCCTGCGAACGCCTGATAGCGTGAAAGCTGTCAGGCTGGATCAGATATAGGTTTCTGGATTATGCCCATCTTTGCCATTTCTAAGTGCTCCTGCCTTATTGTTGTGTAATACAACAAAACCGTGCTCCATACACAGCAACGAGGCTGTTGTTTTTAAACCAAGAATATTTACTTCAGAAAACTAAATCCTTTTATGCCAGAGGGTTGTAGGAAGCTGGGAAAATATAGAATGCAGCACACGGCTGTGGGTGCCTAATGTGTTTTATTTTGCTCCAGAATTTAAAAGACAAGTAGAAGATTTATTATTGTAGGATTTGGGGGTTTCCTGTACCAGGCTCCTTGGAGCAAATAAAAAAACCAGTCTTCATTTACCATCAAACAGCCCTAGCAAAGTCTCCATCTGCCTAGCGGCAAGCCAGTCACGTTACTCACTTCAGTGCTTGGGAGTGTTACCCACATAAGACTGTAACTTCACGGTTCTGTTACGCAGGTCCTTGCAACGCTGTCAGAGCGACAGAAAGCCTACACTGCCCCGTTAGAGGCTGCTCGGCTTATTCTGTACATAGTAATTCTGTTTACTTCATAACTCAGGAAATTGCGCCTGGGCTGGGGAAAGGGAGGGCGGCTGTGGAAGCGCCTAGCAGTGTGCTGTTACAGAAATGGACAATAATTAATAACTTTTGTGAAAATATAGAATGCAGCTTCAGGAAAAAAAAACCTCCTTCTGCTTCTTGGAATGAAAGATTCAGTTGTGAAGTGGCTGTTTATGAAGAGTGTTTCAAGACTGATTGCTCGAGTTACATTAAGGTGCTGAGCATCATTTACCCAGGGTAATTTGGGAATAATCGGTTTAGAAGAAATGGAGACAGGCTTGACTGACTACATATGGGGCACACGAGCGAGTAATCCAGTATGGTTACAGCCTTTAACAGAAAAGCAGTTCGGCCCCAAAAGGGGATGAAAAATGTCTGGGGCATTTGTTGCCTCTGTCCTTTTGCCGTGTCAGATGCCCTGTCCCTGGTCGTGCTCTCAGACACCCGCTGAACTGGGATGCCCCTGGACTTCTGTAGGTGCTGACTTGCCCTTGGGCTAAGAAACGGTGGAGGAACAACAAATCAAGACCAGGAGTGCTGTAGCTCAGCCTGGATGAGGACTGGATGCCTGATATTGCTCTGAGGGGCTCGCTTGGCGGGGATGAAGGACTTAACGCACCAGTGAATGGACCAGGTCACCGCTGTGTTAGCTTCATTTTAATGTTGAGTCGTCTGTGTACACTACCCTCCTGGGGTTGAAATGATGGTGAAATCGGGAAGAGATGAGTTAACAGGGGCAAAGGGGTAGAAAACTAACCAGAAAGGGGGATCGCCACTGGGAAGGGAAGAGGAGAATGAGGCAGGAAAGGGAGCGGTTCAGGGCTTCATTTCCTACCCACCGGCTGCTCGCAGCGTGAGGAGGAATTAGAAACTGTTTTCAGACTTTCTCCCTGCATCTGGGTGCCCTCCTGCTTGTCCCCCTGCCATCCCACCCAATAATGAACGGCATAGTTCCTATAAATGAAATATACTGTTCAAAACACTTTATGAATGCAACTTAGTACATTATACCAGACAAATGTGATCATTGGGTGTAGCTTAGATATGTAAGAGGCCTGGGAGAAAAAAGGGAAAACATCTCAAATAAGCAGAAGCTTTCAGGAAAAAGAACAAGGTTTCTTCCCACGGTCTTTGTTTTCCATGGTTTGATGTGAGAAAATCAGGAATTTCAGGAAAAATTATAAAGACTCTTCTAGATGAAATATTTCCTTTTACAGTGAATTCCACAGGATTTTTTAGAATAATATTTAAAATCCTATTTGCTACTTTTGCTACTTTTATTCAGGCCTTCAGCCTTTCTATAATCAATAGGGGTTACGCATGGAGTTGTTTTAAGTCTATTTTATTATGCAGTTCCATTTTATATAAAAATCAGATATTTTAGTGCTTGATACTATTAGTATTTAAATTGTCTGTATACAGAAGTTTTTTATGTGCCTGAGAGAACATGTTAGTCATTATTGCAATGAGTGTAGTTATTTATTATATAGGTATACCTAGAGGCAATTTCTGATTGCTAATTAAATTACGCATAGCATGTTTCTTGTCGTGAAGGGGGCAATTAAACTTGACTTAGGATAATCAGCTACTACAGATAATTCAGTCTTCCCCCTCTACTCGAAATTTCTACTTGGTGCTTTGTTTATTTGTGTGTTTTTCCTGGGCGTAGGGGTGGAGGGAAGAGGGAGGCAGCTTTTCTGCACAGCAGCAAAATTTTTTGGAAATGTCAGTCTGGCTAGGGCCACGTAATTTAAATGAAGAATTATGAATAGCAGTAATGTTTTGTTATTACAATTATTTGTAGCTGAATGAGAATATTTATTTGTGAACTGACCCTTAACCATTTTATTTATGAATATTTAGACAATTGCTGAGTATTCATGAAAATGCTTCACAGTCCTGAATTAAAATATAAATAATTACATCTCAGATAGTTGCTATTCACTGCAGCATTTACACAGTGATCTTTGCTGTGCAGATAAATGGGAATAAAATGCTTATTATTGTTATGGTCATCTAATGAAGTGTATACTAGTTATTTTGTCTTTCTTTCCTGAAATATAAGTGTGTTTCTTTTTTAGTCTTTTTTCCCTATTTCCGCTTCCCTTTTTCTTTCCTCTAGCTTCACAGTTGCAGTATTTTTGACTCGTCTGAGTCGTGATTTTTCTCCTGTAAATCAGGATTCTTATCTAGCTTTATTTCTGAAGCAAGAGGTGATTCATTTTTAGCACTTGGGCTGTTGCACATACTTAGACTGTTTCTTTGGGACAGCCTGATGATATCCTTAGTTTATGTACAGTACAGAGGAGTGTCAATCCACATCCAGGGCTTCAGGACGTTACAGTTGTACAAAGAATAATATTTTGAAGGTGTTGCTGGTTAGTCACCTTCCTTTAATAAGACAACATTCACACCAACCGTTTACACTGCGGTTGGCTACATTTTTTCCCATGTACATATTAAGATGTGATCTTCGTTTCGTATGCCAGACTTTGCTTCTTTGAGAACAGCAGGTCAAATGCTCTTAACTCTTCCCTGGTATCTCCGTCATTAGGGAAGCAGGGACTTCAAACAGGATTTGTCATTATTTTACTTGTGGTCTGAGTTTGTCATCATTTATTAACAAATTCAAAGGGACTCTTGATGATATTTGAGTAGGAACTCAAATCTCAATTCAGTGGAAACCCTAAATGAAGACTGAAGAAATAATGGAAGTAGATTTTTGTGAAGTAGAACAGAGCTCTTGTGTGGTTTCAGTGCACAATGAATTACAGGTGAAATCTCCATTTTATAAGGGAATATTTTGTGGAAAAAATTCAGAAACTCCTGAGATATGTTTCCTTTTCCTCTGTCTAAGATGTTGGGAGAAAACCCCTTTCTTCTTGTGTGTCTTAAAAATAAACAAGGGACTAGAAAGCAGTATTTTCTCATTTGCGGGTGCAGAGAGCAATCTGAAGCTGAAGGCTTCAGTTTGCAGAGTTTACAGAGGAATTAAAAATAACAGGATTCCCAATTCAAATTGTTGGCTTGGAATGCACCCTGATTTAGTAAGAAAAGCACAGGAATCAGTCAGTGATTGAGTCCCTTACACAAAGGATTTGTAAAATTGGAAATCTAACAGTTTCATTTTCGTCGATTAAATTTTGGCTACCCTTGCACAATATAAAGGTTATTTTTTATGAGGACATGACTTTCAAAAGTTATTTTAAAATATTTGTTTCTTTGTTTCTCTTCAGAAGAATCTGTAGATAGCTATTTGGAGCCAGATTCAGCAAGCAGCTGAGAACTCGAGCCCATCCTGTCCCTGTATTTAAACAAAAGCCTAACAGTGACAATGACTTACACCAAATATCTAATATTCCCCATTTGTAGTGAATGTAGTTCTCCCTCTCTTTTTCGCTTTTGTTCTAGGGTTTCTTTTGCTTAAGAATTGGGTTTTTTTTTTTGCAAAGAAGGAATTCCTGCTGCTCTTACCGGCTCAGGAAAAGGTGACTGTCTAATATTGAACAGCAGAGAATTTGGGCTCAAATCCCATTTTGCTTGCTATATACTTTCTCCACATTGTGTGCATGTATAAGCCTCTCCATATAGATAGATTTATAATATGTACATGTATATATTATACTAATAATATTTTGGATATAATTTTTTTTAAAATAAGGCTGTAGTCTAATCTTTTCCTAGGGCCACTAAACCCCTGAATTTAAACATTTAACGTATTTTAAGTGTTTTAGGAATGCCAATCTTTTCCGTTCCTATTTTGCACTTACAGTTTGTTATGGCAACAAGTATTAGATACTAGTGTTACATCTGACGGCTAGAAATAAGAGAATCGTGCTCTGCAAGAGGTTTCAGGCATTTGGTAATGAAAGCTACTTTCATTTTGCAATGGAATTTAAACACCTGTTTTTGTATAGGGTAGCAAAAAAATGCCTTGCTTTTTTTAATGGGAGAAGCATTGTTTTATGCATGATTTATCCATTTAAGTTTGCAGCAAGTACCTAATGTTCAGGAATCGAAGGTAGAACTGTCTGCTGTCTTTGGTGAGAACCGCTCGACAACAAGAGCATTCCTGTTTATCCAGCAGATATATTCATGGCATCAAGGGTTTCCCTCCAGGCAAAAGTGGAGGTGAAATCCTCTTTTAGAAGGGCAATTCAAAAAATTCCCCATGTTAAACAGAAGTGCAAAAAACTCTTTTAATGAAAGACAGATTGCAAGCGTTTTCCTAAGATTATCACTCCACTAAACTGAAGCAGAGCAGCTGAAATTCCTGCATCATTTACATCCCGTGAGCAAGTCAAGGGCAAAAGCTGGAGGGAAAATATTCAATAGCATGGTAGTAAACAGCTGTGAGGAAGAAAAAGCTGCACTTTCAGTTGCTGAATCTCAGCAAAAGAAAATAATAGTTTAGTAAAAGCCAAGCTAAGCAAACCCGGGGCTGTGCCCTGCCATAAATCCTTAAAGGGACACTCTCAACTTGGATTAAAAAAAAAAAAGATCAGTTCTGAAAGTCCTCCAATTTCTGCTCCCTTTAAATACTCTGGCTGGCATTTAGAAGTGTATAAAACTTTAATTTTTGTTCCTGGGTTTTTTCCCTCTTTATGTTTGCAAAGGTGGTTTCTGTTAGCCAGTTTCCTCCTTGCTATCTGAGGCCCTGATCCTGCCAAAATGTATTCATGTCCTTTATTGCGGCGAGTCTCCCATCAAAATCCCTCCCAGCAGGAAAGGTGAGCTCACATTTATGTGTTTGTAGGATCAGCGCCTAATTGTAGGGGAAATGGAAACTGCACAGAGTCCTGTCCATGGCACAAAGTAAACAACAGAGAATATGGAATAAAATATATTTCTTTAATACTTCAATTATAGAAACGCTAGATGTGATGTGTAACTCTAGTAAGGGACAGACCCTTCAGAGAGGAATGTAATTTTTCATGTTATAAGTATATAGTTTTAAGCAGAAATAGCTATCAAAATAGCATGTATTGAAATTATTGTAGTTGTGACGTGAGGAATCAGGTTCATTTTATACTTTCCTCTCAATGTAAAACTGTCAAAACCTTTTGTTGCTTGCCATTGAACTCCAGTGGGACTTCAATTTTATTTCCCTGGTGCATGATCTTGTTTTGCATATTTAGCAGTTCTGATGATGGAACTTAAGATAAGTCCATTCAGAAATTGCAGTATTTATTAAGTCACCTTTTATGGTGGCAACACAAGACAGAACGTTAAACAAAATGAAATTGTGACCCCTTATATGTCCTTATTCAGAAAAATAGTCTCACTGCGGTCGCTGGGAGCTGGAAAATACATCAGATGCAATTTAGACATTTACTTGAACCTAAAAGCTTAAACTGCATTTGAAATTAAAAAAAAAAAAAAGTGTGCTTAAATCATTTACGTGCTTTCAAAGATGCTATCAAGATTTAATGTATGATACTGGCATGCATGACCATAATTGCAAAATCTACTCTAGCCATAGCACGCTACTTTTAACTGGTGCTAGAACTGGTTGAGATAAAGACTGCACTCCTGCTGTCATTTTACAGAGCTAGGTAAAGTCACTGCACAAACCTCTATCAGGCGCAACATGAAGAACAGGAATGATAGCGGACTGAGCTATTAGGTGAGAAATTACCTTTTTTTCTGGGTATCAACCTGAAATAAAAGTTGGGGAAAGGTGTTTTTCTATTACTCACTTTTTGGACTTTAGTTGCAGGAAAGTTATGAAGAAGACAGGCAATCTTTATTTCTTGCTCTCTCTTCTCACACACTGGTGCAGCTGTTTTACTGAGAGCCATTTGGAGAGCACAGGTGAGATGTTAGTATTTAGATCTTGAAAAATAAAATATGAATGACCGCATAGCAGCACCTCAGGAAGATTTTATCAGCATTCTGCACTCCAAAGGCCTAGTTTTGCTCTTCTTCTGGGCCCTGAACCTTTGATGCCTTTTAAAGGGTATTTCGGTGAAAGAAGCAAGCTTCTTGGAAGCAGCTGGACAAATGACTTGCGTTATGTCACGAAGTCTCCATCACAGAAATGTTAGTTCCTCCTGCCCCTTCCCCAATGGCTGTATCTTGTTGTTTATCAACACTTTCAGCTCCACATACTTTTCCCTGAATATCCCATAGCATCCCAATTTCAGTCCCAACTCCTCTACTATGGCAAGGCACCGGGTAGCATTTTCTCCATCTGGCTCCTGTCTCAGGATGTTCTGCACGGATGAGGACATAAAGCAAGTAGCCAAGAGATCCTCTTAGTTGCAGGTGCTAATTTTTTAGCCATTGATTTTCACACAGTTTGTAGAAATTTAATTCCTTTGAGACCTCTATTCCTCTGTCAAGTTGCTTGAAGCTGACCAGTGAGTCAGTTTGGGTCAGTGGGTCCAGAATATTAAGGGGAAAGGGAAAATTGACCAGTTGATGGCCTCCTGTGAGCCTAATTTCCTAAGAAATAGAACTGAAATGTTTGATACATAGACAGACAATCTGTCCCCTTACATTTTATATCTCAGTGTTTGAAGGAGATGCTTTAGGCTAGAGTTATTTTATGTGCTTCTGAAAGGATGATGAAAAAATAATGTTCCACACTTTCACACAGTTTTTGTCATTTGTATAGCTTCATTCTTCAACTCCCAGATCTGAGTGCCGCTTTAGGAGACAAAATCAACTGCATAATGCTTATGCATGTGCTGCTAAAAGGCACTGATTCTCCATGCCCTTTTGTTGCTGACATAGGTCTTTGAAATACAACATTTCTTCTCCTTTCCTACAATACATGGTAAGAGAGCGATAGCCAACAAAATACAGCGTATCACAATTAGCAAACAAATTGGCACCTGAAGATGTAAACAGAGTGTCAAGGCTCAAAACTATTGGTTTAGAGACTGCAAATTCACACAGACGTCCATAAGGTGTTTTGCAGACTTGCTTGGCAGCTTGGTTTAAAGGATATTGTGCTTCCTGATGGTGAGGGCAGAGGGTGTGGACAGCAGGGAGCTGAGCTTGGTGCCAAGTCCTGCTACTTACCTGCTGCTTGATCTTAAACCAGACTTAGGCCATATTGGTTTTGATCCTGTCCATTTTGTTTCAGCTGGTATTTGAGTGTTCAAGTAATGATAAATAAACCTCTGTGTGTGAGACCCATTATCTGATATCTAAAGTACACTCAGATTTGGTGAAATAAATATTACCATTTGAATGCAGGCTTCAGTCTTAACTCTTGTTTTGACAAGTTCAGTGTATTAAACTGCGTTATCAAAACACTTTAGGGTTTTATGAATGTGATTTTACTCGCTTGATTTTTCTGGAAGGAAATTTGAGTTGGTACAAATTCAACTGATATACTGTAATGTTACCTCAAGGCTGACTGTTACAAACTGTTCAGGAGCATTTTCCCGGAGGTCGCTGTGCCTTTGCCACTGCCCCTTCCCTTGGGCTGTTTTAGAAGCCCTGACAACTCAAAAGGAAACATTTCCCCTTATTTGGTAAATGTTAACATTTTTCTAATAATAGTTAATACTGAATTAACCTTTCATAATTCTTTCAGTGGTTTGATATAGTTACATCCTCTGAGTGAAAGTCTCCCTAGCAGGGAAACTCAGATTAAGAACCCATTTACTACATAAGACTAATTTAAGCCCCATATTAAGGGTTTAGTATAGTTTGTTGGCTCTCGTGTGGAACACTGGATATGAATTTCACCAGAATATTTATAGATACAACATTCTTCCTTTGTATCACCATCTGCTCGCCACCTCTGTTTCTCTAGCTGAGCTTCAGGGTCTGTACCAATGTCAGCGGAAGCTTTAAAATCTGCCATTAAAATAGCAACAACAGCAGAGATCTGCTATTAAAATAATAGCAACAACATCCCTCTGTGGGATGCTGGGGAACACACGACTATGGACAGGCCTGATCCAGCATTCCTTTCCTGCCCTGGGAGCTTTTTTTGGGGGAAAAAAAAAAGAGAAAAAAAGAATGTGTGGGCTGACTCTGTTTGTGTATAGATAGATGGAAATGTGGAACTACTTTCTCCCATTGTCCTTCTAGCTGAACACTGGGGAGAGAGTGGAACAATGCATGGAAATGCCATGGAGGGAATGTAGAGAGATGCTCAGCAGATGAACACAACATAAAGAGAGCTAAACCCACTGATAATGTTAATTTATACGTTTTTCAAATGACTCTCCATGTAATTGTGACTGAGCCAGTCTCTACACATATTACAGTTAATGGTAGCAGGATTACAGTTAATGGGAGCAGTCCTTATATCTGGTAGAAGCGGGACCATTGTGGCGACATCATCTGGTTTGGTCCATGAGTTGTTCTTTTTTCAAAGGGTCTAGGTGGCCAATGATACAGAAAAAGTTGAGAAATGTTCCTGCATAGCATCTCAGCACATGCACACATCTAATGAATTCACATTATATTCAGCAGCACAACTTCTTAGAACATTTTCATGCGCTTGAGTAGCAGAACTTCAGAGACAGCGTAATTCCTAACATGAAAATAAGACTGTTGTGGCTAGTATGAAAGAAAAAGATGATCACAGTGATCAGTAATATATCTTGAGAGGCTTTACTTTTCATATTTTGATGCTGCTTTGATAAAAAAAAATAGTCTAAGACTTTAAGGAGAGAATCTGAAATGTCACATAATGTGATTTTTCAAGCAGAAAGAAATTAAGAGCTTTAAAAATTGCCTTTCTCACAGAAGAAGAATTTAGGACTGAGGAACTAAGCTAACCATAATAAAAGGGTAAAATGGACAAATCCTCAAGACAGGAAGTGCCTTTGGATGATTTCTTATCCTGAGAAGTGTGTGAGTGACCATTTGCAATGGATGTTAATGGTATAAAATCAGTGGGGTGTTTTAGGTGCTTGGGGTGGGATAGGGCAGAGGACATCTTCTCTGGTGCAACAAAACCTGCGAATTACCATCCTTCAAAAAAGAAACTTACTGTAATCAATTTACCTATAGAAGTAGAAGGAGGTTTGCTGATTTTGATGCAACTATTCGGTGAATAACTCGGCAGGAAAACAATTCTGAGTCTTGTGGTGCAATCACTGTGAAGTGTAATGCTCACTGGAGGAAGCATATGGAATAAAGTCTGGAGGACCAAGACTGTTATTAAGTATCAGCTGTATGCCAATGAAGTGACTGCATGGAAAATATTAGTGATAACTGATAACTGGTCATTTCAGAACATTAGCATTATTATTGGTAAAGTGTTCAGTCTCTAAAATATTCAGGATCATGCTCAGCTATTGCACAATACAAATAGACACTTGCAGTTTCATGGCATAGGAAGAATACACACAGAATTAATTAACAAAGAGCAACACAAAATGGCAGTGTATTAAACAGTCAATTCATGTTTTAACAATGGTGAAAAGTAGCGGGAATACCGTCTTTGTATGCAACTTTATTTCCTCTTACATTTTGTAGGATTTTTTACCTTGCTTCCCTTAAGCATTCAGAGAGCACTGTTGGTTAAGTGGAACATCAGATGAAGGTGTGAACTGCTAGCATCTCTACTGTCAGAGGGAAAAAGGCTGCTGCATTTCATTTCCATCTAAACTGTGTGAGTCTGTCAGCAAGACTATGTGGAAATGAACAGGAGACCAAAACAGGAGGGGAAAATAAGAGATCTCTGTAAGATAAGGGAACCCAGTTTATTATTTTTAATGACAGGCATATGGAAGAGACACATATACAACAGTAGTAACAAGAAACAGTCTACCATTTAATAACTGTAGAAGATAGCATTTATTTTTATGGCAGGTCAAGAGCCCAATCCACAAAACAGATGAAACTTTGCTTTCATGAGCTCAGCAGGCCAGACCCATACCATGCAAGCCACAACTGCAGTCGGACTGGTCTTTGAAGTTAGCTCTATGTGCCTTTGCAGTATCAGGCACATGAAGCCCAAGAACGTTAGGGGAAAAAAAATCTTTAAAAAATTACCGTAGAGAAAAGTGGAAGTAGCATAAAGGAAAACAAAGACAAAATCCACATTCTTGCAGCTATAAATCAGTTCCAGTGACCTGAGTGAATTTCCCCTTGTTGATACTATGTGAGGCTGACCCAGAAAGACAGACGTATGAATACAGTAGCTAACTGGGCAGAACAGCAGTGAGATAGGCATTATCTGTGTAACCTGAGATAAATTCCTTTTATTTTTCTTCAATAAAAGTTAAGAATTGCACAGTGCAAGCCGTACAGATGAGGTCAGACTGGGCTGCATCTTTTCTGTGTGCCTATGTCTGCCTGTCAGTAATGTACAAGAGCTTGAGACATGGGTTTGAGGCTTTAATTTGATCTTGCAGATCTAGTGCCTTTTACTTCCTTGGTCTATTAAGACACTGTAGGAGCTCTCCTACTCACTCTGGGGTTTTGCAGAGATGCAAATTGGGAGGAAATGCCCAGAAGAAGGTTCCTGGCCAGACATACCTTTTCTGCCAAGGGTGCACCTCTCTGGCTAGGAAGAAGTATCCATCATTGAGACAGACAGTTTGTTTGGGTACATCACCTCAGCCTTGCTCCTTCTTGCTTTTTTCTGGCTACTTTAAGCTACTTTCTGTTCAGCTCATTTCTCACTACCTCTTCCCCAACTGTCCAGGTTCGCCCTTTCGTTTCAGAATCCTCTTTCTTTGCTTTTCCCTAGAAAACTCACCATGCTCATACTCTTAGACCATCTTGCCTACAGCAACATTACTGCTGATAATTCTCTCCAGATGTTGTCTGGCACATTATCATCAGGCCAGGCACTTCCTAAGCTATTTATCTTCCATTAAAGAAAAAAACAAAAACAAAATCCAAGACAATTTTCTGTTTAGACAACCAAAGAACCCAGACCAAAACACAACTAGAACATGCAGAAATTGCAAAAGAAGATACTCCAGATTCACAAGAACATGAATGTGATACAGTTCACATACAGAATAATTACCCCTGTTAACAAATGTAAAGAAAAATAGTATGTGAATAATATATGCACAATATGTAAATAATATTATTAATAAAAATATCATGCCTAGGGCTTATTACCTGGTGAACTTCCGCCTTTTGTGTAAGGTAAGAACAGAATCTGGATTTACGAACACTTTTTCCTCTTCTGACTAATTTCTAGAAATGCGACCTGATGGGGTTCTCCATCTGTTACCAAGGCATCCCGGAATTAGCAGGCTGCATCTTTAAGGAGGGAAGGAGAGGGCTGGTTCAAGGAGGAGACTTGGTATCTTCCACATTTGATCATTTCACACTTAGGGTCTCGCAGCAAGAGGGATATCCTCTCTTGCTTCTGCACCAAGTGAACTCCATGCGAGCAGCAGGCAGTAGGCAGCCCAGCAGGTCTGAGGGGATTTTGCTGTCTGCTACAAGGGCTAGGGCTCTGGTCAGGTCCGTGGTGCAACCCAGGATGACAGAAAAGGAGCTTGCATCTCAAGAGGTTCTCCAGTGGGAAAGTCACTGCCACAGAATATACATTGAGTTGCTACTGAGACAGATACATAGATAGAACTATCGTCTATTAAAGTTGTTTTTGAGGAAATAACGCCTGGCAGATGAGTAGCTTATGTGTTCTCTCTCATATTACCTATGCTGACGTATCTATTTCTCCATTAAAACTACCTGTATTTTTGAAGTTACTCCATTTTTCCTTGAGTTCATCTATGTCAGTTGTGCAAAAGGGCAAAAAGGTCAGATGAGAGCTCTTATAAGATTATTGCTTATTGCTGTTGCTGACAGAAGAGAGGAATTCTTACTTTATTATCACAAATCTTTTAATAAGATTTGATATCCTCCTCAGAAAGAGTTAATCTAAATGGGTGACAGCTGTCATAACACAAACAGAACTACGCATTGGATTGAGTGAAGAATTCTTTATTTTTAACCAAGATGGTAAATGGGGAAAGATGAAAGGAAAAGAGTTTTTTCCTATTTAACTTTGTATATCAAGGAAGGCCAAGCAAAGAGGTGGCTTTATTTTTTTTTGTCCTTAATCTCTTTCTTATGCAGCACTCACCTCAGAAATTTCCTCACACCATTTTTATTCGGTATCAGTCTACAAATATGGCTTTGCCCACAAGTATAAAATATCCTTCAGTGAGTTCCTTATTTCAGCTGAGCTCTGTAATAATGTGCCACTCTTTCAGCCCTGTAAGGTTTCCCATTGTGGGAGGCCTCGATAGTATGAAGCTGTTTGGTTTTGGCTCTATCTATTGCCAGATGAAATTCATGACAACAGCTTTTCAAGTCTTTAAAGTGCTGTCTGGTACACATACAAGTGAGTAGTGAAACAGGAAAAGCATGTGAGGGAGTATATTCATTTTCACATTTTTTTTTTTAGCCCGTCTCAGAAATCTGTGTTCTTACTCCATTTCTTAAAGCTCCTGTTTGTTTAAAATAAATTTTATGTTCTGGACAAAATTAATACAACATGACATATTAAAAGACCTGAGATATCCAGGTATCTCACTGAATCTTTAATCTGCAATAGTTTTGTATTCGAGCTTTTTTTGGGAAATGCAGAAACCCAACACTTCCCTATTACCTTGACTAACAATTTTATGCGTAGAAGCTGAGCTGTATCTGCCTGTTTGGAACACCAGTGCTTATGAGGCATCTTGTGCTGAAGGTTTCAGAGAGAGTTATCGCAGGTCCTGTCTCTGATCTGTCCCCCAGTTGCTGTATTTTGAGAATCCTGCTTAATTTCTGGTGGCCAAAATGCGCAGCCATCAGCTGTCAGCAGGGCCTCATCATCTGTCTTCCCCTTGAAGACATTCAATGCACCAACAGACGAGCTGTAGGATCTTTATAGAGCATAGGTGCAAGTCCTCAACGTATCTTCAAAATCATACTTTTAGTACCATGTCTATAAGTTCCTGTTGTTCAATCAAATATGTTTCTACATCCAGAGGCCAGAAGTCCAACCTGTATAATTTTCAAACTTTGCAACTATCTGGGTTTTAAAATTTTAGTTTATGTGTTTCTTCTGGAAGAGAAACTACCTCTTCTTTGCATGATCTTGATAAATAGGTTTAATGACACCACATTTGGTCATAAACCCATCTGTTCCTGCTGCCTTATTTGCATTCAGACTTTCAATGATAGTGCTCACTTCCTCCTTCTAAGTAGGGTTATCCAAGAATTCCATATTTCTCTTGTGGTTCTGTGGGAAAGAAGTCCTTAAAGCAATTTAAAAGTTGTTGGCTTCTGGAGAGCTGACCTGCAATCAATAAAACCTTTTTGTCTCAAATCACCCAGCATCTCTTCTCAACATGTTACCAGATGTCCCTTACTGTCCCTTTTGAAGAAACTGCCATATTGTCTGCTTTTTTAAAAGCCTGTCCACCATCTTTCCCTTATATAATATTTTGGTTTACGCATTTTTAGGCTAGTTCTGTTTAACAGATTTGCAGGAAATCCAGTCCCTCCAATCCCTGTGGATTTATGCATTTTTTAACAAAACCTTTTAGTACCTTTCTGCTTATTTTGGACGGAAAGGGATCCACCAGGCCTCTTTCTTCACTGGTTCTTGATTTTTTAAGATGGAAAGCTTTACTGGTAACTTTACCATTTATCCTTACCTTACAAGCATCCAACAGAGTTTTCTTATCTCAATGAGCTTACTGTTTTCTTCTAGATAACTCTGAAAAAGCTATAGATATTTCTTTCGCCCCAAGTTACAAGCAGAGTTCCATCCAGTTGCCATTAATGTAATTTGTTTTAAATTTCAGTCTTTTAAAATTAGGCATGGGGAGTAAGGATACTGACTGATTACATCCAGAGAGATTGAAGGAATAGGGTTTAACAAGCTACTAGTGACAGGGAATACATCAGTGCCTGAACATGCATCATGTGGCTGACAACAGTAAAAGCATCCCCTGAGTTACGAGCTTACCGTCTTTCGAACATTATCAGCATCTAACAAGGTGACCAGCTTTAAGTTATCTTCTTATCTGCAAATCCTGATCAACTTGGTTTGTCAAGGGCTGGATTCATGAACTGACTACAATTCTCTCTCCTGTCCTAAATTTTTTTAAAAATTCTTAGAAAGTGAAATGAAAGAGGCTTGTCCCTGCATGGAATAGTACAGAGTAAACACTCTTTTAAGTTACCCTTTTAGAGGTCTTTGATCAGAATATATCTGCCATCTTCAAACACCAGGCTTTTAGGATGAAAAGGAGGTATTTGACTAATAAAACTGCCACCCCTTTTCCTTTTGATGGCCCGAAGAGCAGTATGGTGTTCTCATATTGCATCTCAAGCAGCTTTCATTGTTGGTCTGCAAAGGAGCTTCTTGTAATTATGCAGTTGTGTTATTATATTTTTTATTTTATTGCTTGTAAGTCTTGTTGACCTACACTGGTCAACCATTTAACATTTAAAGGCATTGTTTGAATTGGTTCATCTGTTCTACTGGCTTCCCAACTGTTGCTTTTCTAGCATTTAAACTTAAAGACTGTTTTTCTGCTCCTTTTAGGTGATACTTTTATAAACAATTCAATGCTGCCTGTTGCAATAACAAGTATCCCCTTTTATTGATAGAGGAGACGACAAATCTTCAGATAACTTTTCAGGCTTCTTACTACACTTGGTTTACTTCCTTGCTTCCTGTGTTTCATAGTCTATATCGCTGTCCTAACATTCATTGAGTTAACTTTAGCCGTTCTGAATTCCTCCTGTCTTAAATACCGCATTGCTACCCTTCTGTGTCTCCAAGCACTGCTGTGTCCTGTGCCCTTTGGAGCACAAATGCAAATTTGGGTGACCAGAAATTACTCGTTAAGAGAAGGTACTGACCACTAAAGTGGAAGGTGCTTACAAAATGGAGAGAGGTGCTGAGAGAGTAGGGAAGGGAGGGCATCATTATTTTAAAAGCTCTGCCAGCCTAGCCAGTGGGGTCGATTGCTAGCCTGCCTGTCAGCCGACACAAAAAGCAGCTGTTTGCCTGCTGATCTGTGGCAGATCATTCAAATCAAGTAAACGACAGGGTTTAAAACGCTGCCTGAACCCAAGCGGCAGCATGCCCAGTTCAAGATGGTGTCTCTGCACGTTGTGTGCCCGCTGCCAAGAGGAGGGTGTCCGCTAGGAGTTTTATTTCATACATATGGAGGGGGCCTCACTATCTGGGGTAACTTGGCAGTGCAGTAGACTTTGGGTGTCCCCAAAGCTTTTGCTGTCTTTGAAAGTCAAGGCAAGGAAGGCACCCTGCCTCGCTAGAGAGATTTCTGCTGCCCAGACGGTGGAAGTGCTGCTTGTTATTAAGTCTCTTGAAACTGTGAGCAGTTGTGAATGCATGTTTGAAAGCAGGATATGCTCTACAGTGATATCCAGGGCTCATAAGAGGTTTTAAAGGAGTTTAAAGAGGAAATCAGACCTGATCAACAGAGCTCGAAGATGGTAATTTAACAGGGGAACCCTATATAGTTTGAGGGTGTTGCTTTCCTGTGTATTGATTTTTCTGTGATTCTGAACTAAAAAAATGCATTAGGATATTAAAACCAGAGCTTCTGGAGTATGGTTTGGATGAAATCATGAAGTGGGAGAATGTGGCAAATTTGCCCACACAAAGCCCCGTGTACGCTTTTCCTTAAAAAGTCACATCAAAGCCATAAACACTGCAAGATGTAAAGCCCAACAAATGTGCAAGCAGAAAAATACCTCTCCCTGTTCCTTCCATCTAAGCCTACAGAAGAGAGTATAGGAAGAGCTAGAACAATAAATGCTCCCGGATGCAAAGGGAAATGGCAAAGCAACCTAATTCAGGACCTAATGCAAACATTAAATTACTCTTGCAGGCTTTGCTGCAAATTTACTGTTGTATCGATGTATTTGAGAGCTGTCTTTAGCATGGAAGCTGGTGTAGATGTGTGGTCCTGATAATACCTCTTCTGTCAACAGATATCCTCTGGATTCATGACATGGGTGGGGGAAGGTGAGGGCATTATGGAATTTGGTCCATCTGCATCAGAGGAAAAAGAACTTGCTTTATTCCTCATTTTTTTTTCAGCTTTATTTCTGATTCAAACTCCCACTGGTTTTGAAGCTCAGAGGAGCTGAACAGGGTAGATAACTGATCACTCCTGTGATGTCTGCATCCTTTTTGTAGCAAAACTCAAAGAGAACTTTTGGCTTTGTAGCTTTAATAACATTCTTTCACAATAGTGGCTTTTTATTTTTAATACAAGTACATTATGTACTTTAACACTGCAGCTCAAACCTTTTCCACTAGTAGCAGAGATATGCTGCAGGCCACAAACAGCATAGACTGAATAACCTACTGATGGCTTCTAGTGGCCTTTGTAGGTTTTTCTTGGTATCATGCTGATTAGCTATAGTATTTTACTGTTTTCTACCAGTAAATTACATTAGCAGTTTATATGTTTCTTTTGCAATGCAAAGCAATATTCACTGTTTCTACATTTGCTATCATGCTGTATTAGGGAAAATGCACATGTCTAAATTTTATTTTATTTTTTTTCTTTTAATACTAAGAGGGTCAAAGCCTCACACAGAAAATGGGTTGTGAAGCCCCCTTGAAGTCATCATTGTTATCCAAAGCCAATGGCTTCTTCATTGTTCAATGCTTTAATACAAAAGCCTCTAAGTTCAATGCGCACAAAGACTAAAAGAGTTATTTCTTCTTAATGAAATCATCTGAGATGCTTGTAGCTTTACGGTATCCTTGTGTGGAGTAAGGGATGGTCTTTGGCCCTAACAACATTCTTAGTTACTTTGATGAAAATCCACTGAGACCTGCCTGCTTTCATGATAAGTAACAGCAGTTTAGATATATGGAGTTTAAGGACCAAACAGACCAGTAGATTGTCTCATTACCTTTCCATCTGTCACAGATTGCAGCATCTTACTCAGTCACCTCCTCATTTGGCTAAAGTGTGTCTTCTAGGAAAGCAGGTAGGCGTCATCTGAAAGGTTCAGAAGCTGGAGAATTCAGCACTGCCTGCAGCAGGAGATATCACCCCACTGCTAAGAACATGTGTCTTCTTTCCCTCAGAAAAGGGCTTCACCTTCCTGCATTGGTTCTTGTCATTCCTTCCTCCAGGAAATTAAAGAATTCTCTTATATTTCATGTTTTGTACTGTAAGCATATTCCTGCATTGTAATAAACTCACCCTGTCTTCCTTTGGTATATGAAGCAGGCAGAGCTCCTTACATCTTTCTCTGTAGCACATTTTTCTCCAGACCAGAAGAGATTTTGCTGTTTCCTTTCTCTATTCCATTGAACTTTTAAACATTCTATAGAAAATATGTGCACAGGACTGTATACAGTATTCCAGTGGTAGTCCTCTTCTGCAAAAAAACTTTAAAAATCTAGGTTAAAACTACCTCAGATCCCACTTAATACTCCCCAGTTTAAACACAGTTCCTTGTTTTTTCCAGAGGATTGCACTGGGAGTTCATATTATGTTGCTTGTCACTGTGACCCCCCACCCCTTTTCAGACACACCACTGTTCAAAACACAATCCTCAGTTGGTAGGTTTGGCTCCCATTCTTTGTTCCTAAATATACAACTTTGCATTTGCCTGCTTTAGCATGCCCTGTTTAACAAGATTTATGTTCCATAAAATTATGTGATATAGCTTTATTTATATCTTTATTCTTTGGTTACTTTATGAATGGGATCCCTTCCCGGCTTTCGTGTTCTTCTTGCCCAGAAGGAATACCAGGCTCGTCAGCAGAGCTCCTCTGCTCATCCCATTCATTTCATACTGACACTATTCTAGTCTTTCAGTGTTCCCTTGCATTTCCAAGATATGTTCAAGACCATCACAGCAGGCCAGAGATCTCTTCAGCCAAGTCTCTTAGAATTGTTGTGCACAAGTGGTCTTGGCCTGCCAAGTTGAATATACTTACTCCTAGGGGACTGATCTGAATTTATCTAGCATCCTCCTCTGTTACTAATAAATATAAATGTTCTTCATCATTCTTACATGGCGCTGTCCTACTTCTGAGCCCCAGGCATGAGTAATTGTTATTCTGAATTTATATTAATGTATCTGAGTGCATTGATCTTAATAATTCAGCATTCTTAGTTTTATAGGCTACAAGCTAGTATTTATTGCTGTTTTCTGACGAAGAATGTTGTGCCTGTAAATTCCCTGATACATTTAACACTTATTAATGCAGACTTCCTTGCTGTTTTTGGATAATTTACCCTTGAATCATTCAGATCATTTAAAGCTCTAGCCAAAATTGCCTCCTTTGCCCATTGCTTCCCTTATGCTATGAGTTCCATACTTTTACCCTCTGCAAATCCAGGTTGTATGGGGACACTGAAAGGAGTTGCTTCTAAATACAAACACCCATGCACGTTTAACCAACTTTTGGGTCAGGCTTGAGAGCACAATCTGACCCTTAAACTGTTAGCCACAAAAAGTGTTAATCTTTTGCCTCCTCCCTCAAGCAAACTATTTTTATGAAAGTGATTATCTCGATGGAAGCTCTCACACCTGCTATCAGGAAGCCTTGGTGCGTGCTAATAGTTTACTGTAATACTAGAATTGCAGCTGCTTCAGGACTGGGGGCTCTCAGTCCTGCTGTCATTCAGGCGGACACAGGGCTTTCATTCTTTGGTCCTGTGACCTGGGGCTGGTGGCTACCAAGTCACCCCTGTTGTATGGCATAGCGCTGCCTCCATCCTCATGGAGATCCTGATGTTTGCTCAGTTCGCAGAACAAAACATAATTTCCATAGGTTTGAATTCTTCCTGAGCCTGCTCTTCCCACCTGCAATTTGGAAAGAGAGTACCACTATAATTGCATATATTTAAACACTTATGGGAGGGAACCATTTTTCTTCAGGTCAGTGTTAGAAGAAAATGGCAGGGGAAAGGAAGACTATTCGCTTACAGCTGACAACCACCTGGGGGGTGCATGTTAATTTCTGCTCAGTCCCCCCAAAAAAAATTGATAAACAGAAATTATTTCTGACATTCAAGCCTTCAGAGGCTGAGAGATGGAAAAATTGCAACTACTCAGTGTAGAGAGAAAAGATAATTACCAACAAATGAATAGGAGACTGAAGGTAAATTTTTGGTTCTAGTAATATATAAACAGGGAGACAGATTTAAGAACAAAATTCCTGGTGCATGTAGCAGAGATCACAACTGAACTGAGAGCTTCAGGTATGTCTGCAGTAAAAAATACAAAACATGCATAAAACATGGAATATAATCTTTTTCCATATGAAAAGGTTCAAAATATTGGCACGTGACGGTGTAAAATATCATATTATGTAAGTACTTGAATAGGTAGCAACATGGTCTCTATAGTAAACCTAGAGAACTGTTCTGAAATATGCTGTGCTTGCTCTTTGCTCAGAGGTAATTTTCTTTACTGTTCAAAACTGGACTAAAAATTGTTTAGTTGTTTGTAGAGACAAGGTGAGGGTCCATGAGCAGTTTATGCATCCTAAAACAGAAATCTCCCTCCTTTTCTGCAGGCCGTAGGTTGAAACAAGAACTGGACATTTTGCAGAGGGATGTTTCCTTTCCACTCAGATTTGGTACAAATTACCACCAGCTCCTGTTCATTTAAGGTTTCTCTAGGCTTGTCCCATGAGCACGCTGCTTTGGCAGGCAGGGTCCAGCCATATAACTCCTTTACCCTGCCATGGGAAGGAGCTTGGGAAGATGCAGCAGCAGCAGGGGTAACTACTGCTGTTAATCCTTTTTCCTAGGAGAAGGCAAGAACTAGAGAAGGGGAAACCAGGGCTTGCATCCTTTGGTTTGAACTGTGACCAACTGTTACTGTTAATGTTACAATGCACTAAATGCTACAATCATACACTGCCAGTGCATATGAATATACATACATTTGCATTTGCACAGAACACTGAAATATAGGGAAACAAGTGAATTTTCTGAGACTGTTTTGTTTGCTTCTTTAAAAAGCAAACACTTCCCAATCCTCTTCCATGAAAAACACATCCCCAGTTGTCTTTAGAAACAGGCATATGTTCTGCTCAAATTCACTCATTTCACTTAAGAAAACAGCATACCCTAAAACTGATCCAAAATGTAAGTTTTTTCACAACACACGCCAACATTACCTCATAAATCATGAAGGGCAGCACAACCAAGATCTTTTCTCATATCCCTTAGCCATTGGAGGTACTTACAGTATAAGAGGCTGAAAATCCTTATATTACCAGGAGAAGTGTAAGAGTTCTTGAGTCTGCCAGAGTGAGTAAGAGTGGGCAATTAATGAGGCAGAGGACAGCAAGAAAAGGATTGAAAGTTTGCACAAGCGAACATAGATCTGCCAACTGCAGTTTCCAGAACTTGAATATTATCCCAATTCTTTCTATACACACCGTTGGTATGTAGACAACTTGGTATGCAGCGATGATGTTCACAACATGGTGGTAAGAGATGGTGAAAATAAAGCAAAAACTATTAAAAGGTAAATCAGGAAAAAAGCCAGATATCCAAATGTCAGGAGTGTGGGACAGCAGGAGCAAAAAACTAGACGTGGATTTACAGTGATGTGTGGGCGGACTGGTCTAACACCTTCCCTGCAGAAAACATGGAGGCATAGTGTATGCCCAAGTGGACTGTAGGTATGGTGGAGGGAGTGCAGAAGTGGGAGCCTAGTTTATTTAGAGTTCGTCAACCACATCTGGACCATCAGAACAATTAACGATTCTGTATGAAAATCCCTCTCTGCTGTTGCTTTTCCAATGATCCCTGTGACTTGGGCAGTGAGCGGGTTGCAGATGAAATGAGCTGTTTTGGCAGCTTAGCACTTGCAGTCTTCTTGTTGGACCTGTCTTCCTACTGCCTCTGTCCTGTGCATTTAGCTCATGTGACCAAGGGCCTTCTGAACTGCTGAAATAAGTTGCAAGTATATATAATCACCACCACAGATGACAGGGTTCAAGGACTCTTAAATAGTCATGGTTAAAGCAGCGTATTTAGTCTGTTAGAGTTTCCTTTCATTGACACAGTTGCTAGGTATTCAAATAGTTACTCCTGAAACCTTTTGGACTTTAATGGCAATACTGAAAGTACATTAACTAAGGACTTTGCTACAGGCAGATATGCTGGAAAGTTAATATGAATTAATTTTTGAAGTATTAGCTACTTTACATGGAGATCCTGGGTAGCTATTTTCTAGAGATGAAGTAAGTAAAATCAGATCAAGGTCATCTTAATTCTCAGTAGGGATTTCCACTTAAGTGGCTTAATGCAGTTTAGCAAATCCACTTTAAATTACCAACTTCATTGGTTTAGTATAGCTTTCCTGAATGTCTCTATGTAGATAGTCCCTTGTAGAAGAATTCCTGTAAAGTGGCATGAATATTTTTTCCAGTTTTCTTGAGACTGATTTAAAAAAGAAGAAGCTGACTTAAAGTGAAATAATCTACTCTTTGCCCAGCTTGGAGAGTTCCCTGTAAGGTTTAGTGTTGGCTTTCTTAGCAACATTGCTTAATTAATTCTTTCTAATATAACCTTTCTAAAGCTCAAGAGGGAGTTTTTCAAATACAGATTACATTCAGGCAAGCTTCTGGAGATAAAAGACGGGCTAATATAAGCAAGAAGGAAACCTATTCAGACTGCATGAGGCTGGAGGGAGGAGGCTAAATGAGACGTTCTGCAGAAAGCCTGTCTTTTGGAAGTGCAGTTTGCTGTCCTGATAAAGGAGGAGAGGCATGAAAATCACTGTAATTAACATGTACAGAAGTTTTCATGACGAAAAAAAAAGTCATCATGGAAAGAGAAGTGGTATGAAAAATAACGTCATTGTAAAAATAATGGAAAACAGGGGGTTGGGAAGATTGAAGAGTAAAACTACTCCTGCATAAGGGAAGCATCAGGAAGGCATAATTCAGGTCACATTGACTATGTTAAGAGTCAATTACAGAGCAAAACCAAACCTGAACTGGAAAGGTTTTCTGTACTAACTATACCAGTGGTTGCTGATGGCGCTAAATTGGAAGTCAGTTTTAGCTAATATGTTGCTAATTTTTTCCTCCTCTGTTAAAATGTTTTTCATTTTCTGGTGCACTGAAAATATCTCTGAATAGGACCTTACAAATATATGAACTTTTACCACAACCATGCAGGCGGCGGTATGAAGAATGCTGGAGAAAATTGCTTTTGGCTTGAGGGACTCAGAAGACAATGAGAAGCTGCTTAAAAAAAAGCAAACCTAGTTTGAATTTTGTTGTGGAGCAGACCACAGGACTTGGTTATGGGAATCATCCCACACAGAAACCTGGCCAGCATCTCTCACTATTGGTTTGCATTGTGCAGTGGAAGATGAACCGATATTTTCTGCGGCGTTGGTGGGGAACAAGAAGTGTAAGCGAACGAACTATCTCATACTGCTCTGCAAGAGGAGGACAGCTTCACTGCTTCAGCTTTCCAAGACAAAGTAAAAGGCTGGAATTCTTCTGTTCTCTAGAAGAAGAAAAATTCAAGGGAAAGTCTGCCTGCCACACTAGAACTAGGGAAAACAGTGTGATGCTGGAAAAAAATAGGGAACTAGCAGTTTATAGCCAGGCTGCACAGTATATTGCCCGTACAGATTTTCAGAACAGAACCTTTTTTTGACAGCGTTCACAGAATAACTATTATTGGCTTTTAATGAGGAGCAAAAGCTATTTGGAATAACTACTGTACAGAAACTAAAATGTGCAGAGGCGTAAATCCAGACTTCAGCACCTGGCCCGAGCAGTCGGGCCCAGCCGTGGGCAGGGAAGTGGGGCGGGGGGAGTGGAGGGAAGGAAGCCCTGGGAACTGCTTTGAACCTTCTCCACAGAGTCCCCACAGTCTCTTTTGTACCAAACAGCAGCTGAGCAGGCCCTGCTGGCAGCAGTATCTCTGTTTATCCTCCTTGCCACCTTTGTCTGCTTTTCTGCAGGGCCCCACGCAGGCCGGGGTCATGCATGTCTCCGTTTGGGATCCTTTGAACTGAGCAAGTGCAGTGATGATACTGGGTGGGGATTTTTGCCCATGAGTCATGAAACGTGACATTTACAATTCACCAAGTCCTTTTGCAATAAGATTTTCTTTTTTTTTTTTCTGAAAACATCTTGTGACATTGTTTCTTTTTGCTGCTTTTCTGCTTCGGTTCATTATTTCCATTTGGTAATGTACCTCAAGCAGTGTTTTGTCAGCCTGGCTAAGAGTTGCTTTCTCTGTCTTCTGTATGGTCAAGGACTTCATCCAATACTTTGGGTCTTTTGCTGGTTTTCATCCAGATGTTCTCCAGCATTTAATGGAAGGTGAACTCCCCACTTTACACACATCAGCCATCATACATAGTCCTGAGGCTTCTCTTTGGAGGTTGAAAATTGAAAAATGAGAGCAAAAAAACCTCCTTAGAAACAACTTCCTCAATCAAGAAATGAAGACACACATTTTTCAAAACTGCCTGTGGGTTTTTCTGGAGGACAAACTTGAGTTGCTGTGTGTGCTTATTTGGTTTGCATGGTGTTTTATAGATTTCTCAGTGTTTGCCTTAAAAACCTGTTTTAATTGAACACAATCACAAAAACCATACAGGCAGAACACTGGTTAGACATTAAATCCTAATTTATGTCTGAACTGCCTTTGCGTGCAGTTGGATGAACAGCGATTACAAATAATTGTGCGGCCAGCGCACTGTGCAGTGCTGCGGATTCAGACCACAGGGTTCGCCTCTGAAATTCTCCCACTTCCCATTTTTTGGAAAAGAAAAGAAAAGAAAAGAAAAGAAAAGAAAAGAAAAGAAAAGAAAAGAAAAGAAAAGAAAAGAAAAGAAAAGAAAAGAAAAGAAAAGAAAAGAAAAGAAAAGAAAAGAAAAGAGAAAAAGAAAAGAAAAGAAAAGCTGAAGCTGTTGTTATGAATCGAACTGCTTTGTTGCATATCTAAACTATGCCTTGCTTCTGCCCTGGAGTCTGTAAGTGCAGCTTCTAATGACATTGCTCCAGCTGCAGGAATCTGCTCGGCGAAAGAGGAGGAGGAGGAGGATGGCTGCTGGCCATTTTTGTTTTCTAACGTGCATGAGTTGAAGAAAGAAGAATCCCTCATGGGATTTGATTTAGATGGTTTTGGCAGCTGTAAATTACTCGCAGCATGCTGTGGAGTTTGTGCTATGAGATATTTTCAGTTCCGTTGAAATCTCATGCTAAAAAAAAAAAAACAACCCACTAAACTTGAACAAAAATAAGGCAGCAGGACAGGAGATTGCTGCAGACGACTTTCAGCTGGCTTGTGCCTGCCTGTTCTATTGGAGCAGTTTTAAGGAGCTGAATTAACTGCTTAAGGGATCCTGAAGAAATGACAGTGAATGGCATTGAAACGTTGGTTTTCACTGTTCATGGCAAAGAAAGTGCTTTTCTTTAGACTTTGCATTACATTAGGGTACACTTACAGAGGGTACTGTCTGTTTGTCTTAAGATTATACTGCAGCACAGGTTTTTAGAGGAATCGAGGAGTAATGAGTTAGTACTTTCTAAAACATTGTTTACTTCTGTGGTTATGTCCTGAAGGTCATTTAAGAGTGATTCTTAGTCAGAGGGCAGAGTTGCTGCTTATAAATTGTACCTCCACAAATAAGCAAACAAATAAACAAAAACCTGTGCTAAAATTAAAAATCTCTTGTAATCTTAGGAGCACTGTGTGCAAATACCTCTATTTTGTGGAGGGCTGCTCTTAGAGTAATTTCTGCTTTAAAAAAAAAAAAAAAAGATGTATTTTTACAACTTCCTATTTCTTCTGCTGCAGTAGAGCCAGAGTAGCAAGAGAAGTGAGATTGCTTTCCATCAGGAAACGTGGTGCTGCAATTGCAAGAATAAAATCTATTTCAGTGGAGGGGAGCCTCTTGGAAGGAGCTTAGCTTGGGTCTCAAATCCCAGGCCAGCTTGCAAGGTTAGACCCCCCCCCAAAAACAAGAAAAACAGTAACAAACAAACAAAACCCCTCCCCAAACTTGCTTTGCTTGTAAATTGAAAAATGGAATGGATTTAACCTGGGAATGGTTGAAGAGTGGGGAACACAGGTGTTCTTGCTGCCACTTTAGTTTTTCAGAGCAGTCATGCTGTTTCATGACATTTTGCACTGTAATGGGCACGTGGCCATGCAGCCTTCCCACACCAAACAGAGCCTGCAGCAGAGCAGGACACTTGCAAAATCAAGTGTTACAGTGGAAAGGGAGCAAGAGCTGCTCACCTTTCCTTCCATCAGCTGGATCATTCCAGCATCTGTTCTTATTCCACAGCTCTGCCCCGTATCTACTTTATTTTTCGGTTTCCTGTATCACTGTACATAGTACACAGTAAAATATTTTAGTAAGTGGGCCTATGCAAAACATTTAGAAAAATATATGGACATGATAATGACATTTTTACAAATGTCAGTACAAAAAGGGTTGTAATCACCAAAATGGAGCAGGGAATTAGACATAGTTTCAATTATGAAGCAATAACAATATCTCTTTGAAACACTTCTACTTTTCCAAAATTGCATTTTCTGAAGAAATATTATTTCATCATCATTCTTTGACCAGCTTCAGTTATAGTGTCATTTTACCATCACTTTCTCAACTGGACTAGAACAACAGAGTCAAGAAAAATGCTAGTAACTTGTATTACTAATTTAGTGTTCTAAATCGAGCTTCCAGCCTCCTTGCTGCCTTCCTTCTCTCACTGGATCCTTTGCTGCAGGTACAAGTGCACGCACCCAGCCACATATACCCACAGGCCCATCCCTTGGCTGGGCAGTGGTCAGCCAGCCAGCTTCTGGTCCTGCTTGATGACATGTCATGGTCCATCTACTTCCATCTCTGCCTTCCAACGTGTGCAGCCTTGTAAGGCACCATGGTTATAGGCTTCTTGTCAAGAGACTGATGTTAGAGGACCATGGGACCTAGCCAAGCCTTCTGCTGGTAGTCCCTCAACCTCCTTTGACCAAGAGGTATTGGTGGATGAGAAAACAGGGGAAAAACAATTTGGACCGCAGTAAATTCTGTCATTACTGTTCATTTTGTGTAAGGCACCATGACCCACCCTCTCCCTACTATCAGAGGAATTTTGAAGGCTGTGCAAAATGTTTCCTCCTGTTCCTCTTCTGGATTAACAGCTGCAAAAGCTGGGGCAGCTGAGCATCCCTGGGTTCCTGTGAGTGCTTTCTGATATTGGAGGCTTCTGTTGGTGGAGAAGAGAGAGGTCATACCTCAGTTTGGGGCCAAATGATATGACAGTGGTTTCATGCTGTCATCTGTTCTCTTACACATTGTCTTTGCATGTTTTTCAAATAAATCCATAATGGCTTCTACCTGAGCTTCACAGGATGGTAGGGGAAGTCTTGGCTTTGGCTGTCTGAGTAGGTCCATTCCAAGGTCCTCTGCAAGAGCTTGCTGATTTGAGATGGACATGTAGAAATATTTTCTCCAGTATATTACACTGGAGAGCTGATTCTTCTTTGGTTTGCTGCCTGAGCTATACCTGTGCAGAAAGAGAGCACCATGGAGAATAATTAAAAACCTCTATTATCATGGTAAATAAGGAAAAATGCTATCGAAGTCAATAGATGTAACTGTTGTGGTTGAAAAGAGAACTGGAATTACTTTGCACTGAGTTAAATGCACACAAAGAAATACAGTGGTAGGTTAAGATTCAGTATTAGCAGAGTTTCATATAGAAATTATAGAAATTATAGAAATCATACCTAGGAGCACTGGTAAGCTGTTTGAACCATTTAGCAGTGTCAGAGTAATTTCTGAATTTCAGCTTGACTTTCATTTTCCATAGTCTGTTTTCTTGTTATGTTTTTCTTTCATGTTTTTATGTCTTTCTAATGTTCTTTTAATGTCTTTATGCTTATTTTGCTTTATTATTTGCTCTACGCTTTTTTAAAGCTGTGTTGTTGTAGCTTTTTACTGTCTTTTCTTCTAATCTCCTCTCGCACTGATCTCTTTAGCTTTCTCCCCTTCTCCTTTTCCTGTGCTTTCTCCCCTTTCTTACTGCTGTGCAACCTGCAGTGTTTCTACCTCTTTTCTCCGAAAACATGTGGACTCAGGGCAGCCTTAAGAGTTTTGGGGGGAATATGAGCCAACAGATCTTTTAGGGAATCCTACAATCAAAGCCTTAATTTTAGTAAATAAAAAGTAATGCAGCCTTCCCTGTGGCAGGAAAGGTGGCTCCTGAGTGTTTGCATTGGGTTCCAAGCCATGTAGGAAATCCTTGAGAATGTTTTCAGTGGTTCAATTTGTTGGTTAGTAAGTCTGCAGTCACTGAATTATTTTGTGTTTGCGTGGGCAGTTTTTGTCTTTTTGCTTTATTTTTTCCCTTTTTCTTTATTTCATTACCTCTTTGGCTTTTTGTTTTTATTTTTCTTTTCCCTTCCCTTAAATTATTTTTCTCCCCATAGCACCACCACATCATCTATTTCTATCCACTATGTCCTTCCAGATCCTTTTCATCTTGCTTCTTCTACCCTTTTTCTCCTTGTATTCTTCTTGCTCTTATTGTCCCTATCACACTTTGCTTGCTCCATTTAAAGCTACTGAGAGCAGAGCGCCCCATTCCTCTAAGGAACAGGTTTTTGTGATATTAAAAATTAAAATTTGGAGTGGTCAGCTTAGGAGGTCTGAAGGTAACCTTTCCTGAGACAGTAACTGAATTGGACCTAAAATTCACCTGTGTTTCTCCTATGATGGTCCCTGCTGGATGTTCTGACTTTAGGAGCAGAGCAAGAGAACTGCCTGTTGTGACTGTTTTCTTTGCTAAGCGCTCAGGTAGCATGCAGCCTTAGAGAGCATCGGTGGCTGCCACTTGCCATTACCTATGGCAAGGAAATAGTGGAAGAGTGTGAAGGGATACATGGTAGGAGAAGGGATCTGCTGCCCAGGCTCCTCCTGTCCAAGGAGGCTTTCAGATCTCTTTTCCCTTGGAGCCTGGCTTCTTCCTTCCACACCCGGGAGAGCCCTATGGAGGGTGGGATGTCCTTTCTCAGTGAAAATGTGTGGGTGTGAAAGCTATTGAACTGGTGCTAGTGTTAACAAGGTGAAAATGTTTTAAGACTATGTGGTGGATCTATCTACTATAAAGCCGATAGTGGTGCTGCAAGCAGTAACTTGAGGTGGTTTGTGCAAGTCCTCAGGCACCATCAATAAGCCCAACTCAGCCTTCTGTGTGAAGGTTTCATGTCTGTACAGGAAGGCAGTCTGGCCGATGGTGAATGTAAATGGATTTACTGCTACTTTGAAGTAGCAACTGTGAATTAATCATAGCACCTATGAGGGAATGGCTCAGATCTGAGCAATTCTGGTAAGTGTGATTCAGCTTGGACTTCCCCAGGATACTTCTAGCACGGGCACAGCAAAATAGTCCTGGCAGGGCTTTGAGACCATTGCATGTAAGAGATGTGTGTGTCTTTGCTCTTGGGCGTGCGTAACCCTTGTGCAAGCCTCCTCAAACCAGCCTTGGTCTGAAATAAGTGAGAAATTGCTCAAGCTCATTGAAGAAGCTGCAATAGTTTTCTGTGACAAATTTTGCATAGAATTTCTTTAAATTATATGCAGAAATTAAAGCATTTATTGGGATCTGCACTAAAACATGTCTGTGCTACCACAGAGGTTTTTGCTTTCTGGTGGTTTGTACTATCAAGGCAACCATGCTGCCTTATGGAGTTTGAAAGTTCTGTTCATTCTTAGGCGGACTGTGCTGCCTGTATGACTGATTTGTACGAACTGTGATTTGCTTTTTGCTCAAGAGCCGTACGTTTCTGGCAGATTCGAGTGCTTTACAAACCTTTGAAATAAAAAGCTGTGGCGTATTTGAGTACATAAATAAATGAGAGGAAATCACATGCAGTAAATCACCAGGAGTGCATAGACAGTCTAAGGATTGTGAAAGAAATAAAGTGTGAAATAGCAATGATACTGTAAAGGAGATATAATAAAATCAGAAAAAACAGTGGGTCAGGTGCTAAGCAGCCTGAAGGCTGCTTTGCTCCACTCCAGCAGCTCAATACAGCAGTTGAACAAACATTTTATAGCTGGAGGTACACATACTTCAGTTTCTCTGAAGCTGAGTGCTGTGCCACTCTTGCTGTGAGGGTAAAATAGTAGCACACAGTCCTTGCACTGGCAGTCTGCAGGACTTATTCAGTGGGTCAGTGTGTGGGGACGGGACAGAAGCAGTATTCACTGCATGTAGGTTTTCATGTTCAGAGTTCCTGCCTAGCTCCCTGCCAGTTCCCAAGCATCTCTGCCCAGTTCTCTACACAGCAAGAGTGGGGGAACCACAAAGGGGTGCTGAAGACTGTGGAGCATCTCCTGACTTAACTGGGGCAACTAGGCAGTTATTCTTATCTTTTAAATATATTGCCTCCTGCAAGCAAATATTGGTTTCATGCGTTAGTGGAATGTCCCAGGAAATTAGGCATTACAGGCAAAAAAACCGCAGGGGACAATTTGGTCTCAACTCTGCCCCCTGGTGCCTGTGCATTACAGCGAGGCCCCAGCACCACTGTACTTAATTTGTTAATTAATGAGACAAAGTGACATATTTTTTGCAGCTGATCTCCTTCACTGACAATCGCTGGTGTCCATGTGTGTGCATGGAAATTGTGCTTAAACTAGACTGAAGGAGTTCAGTCCTCCCTGTAATTACAGGGGCATCATTATGCCAGAGCATTTTGCCCATGAGACGACATCGATCAGTTCAACGGGCGACGGTGGTGAGCTCAGCTATACTGTAACTGTTCCCAGGGCTTTCAAATGGGTCTGGTGGGGGCAAGTCTGAAGGAAGCGTTGGAGGGAGAAGAATGATCCGGCTGTGCAAATGGTTTCTCCCGTGTGTGAAAGGTGCCATAAGAGAAGTCACAGAGGTGCTTGCTGAGATCTGTAGCACCTCTGTAGCTGGGAATAGCTGCTGCCACTGAGAGCCTTTCAATGTCTTCTGTGGGTATGGAGGGAGGACAGAAAAGGCTGAAGAGGTCCTCGAAAGGAGATTTTTCATTTTTGTGTGATGTAGTAGAAAAAGGGAAGAGAGTGGAGGGATGGGATACAGCAGAGGGGTCAGGTGACAAGGTGGAAAGTTCATCCTTGCAATGGTGTTTTACACAAATGTAACTGTGGCAAGACTACAACAGCTCCTAGAAAAAATGATTTTGCAGTAGACAAGATGCTGCTATGGACAAATCTTATGAATACTGGTGCTGACAAGTCTTACAGATTTATCATAAAAAGGCACAGGTTTTGCTCATGCTGCATCAGTTTCACAATGCAGAGACAGGTTTTTAAGAAACCAAGTAAAAGAGAAAGGACTCTTCAGAGCATTGTAGAGAAATGTGTTATGCAGGAAACTCAGAGGAAGCTCCAACTCTCCTTATGAGCCTGGGTCTCACACCTCTAGTTATGGGTAATCTTTGATAATGGCTCATCACGTATCTCACGGACAAGGTAGGCACCTGGCAGAGTTGGAAATAAAGCAACGTGTCTGTCCTAGCAAAGCTCAGCCTCATTCTTTTTTTCATGCAGTCTTCCATAATGAGCATTTCAGAGAAGCCATTTCCCTTTGTTTAATTATCTTCTTGTCTAATAGCCATTAGTACTGTGTATCCCCTCTGCAAGCTGATCTACACATGGCTTTTCTTGATGCTTCTATCACCGTTACATGAAAAGCAATTGATTCTTTAGCTCAGATATAGACCTGAGACTTTTTCTACATCTAGAGGCATCCCTTGAACACTTGACTGGCAGTCTTGATAGGACTTTACGATGTTTGCTCAGTTTGATGTTAAATGCTAGATCAGGGTAGAAACTAAAAATTTGATGGCCACTGTTTTTGACCAGTAGATTAATGCTTTGGTCATTGCAAAATGTAGCATTGGCCTGTTCATGTAAAGAGTAGCAACATACTTCTTACCTATTACTTGTTCTCCTGTATGTTCTGCCCTAAAAGTTAGATAAAAGTGGGTGTAAGAATAAACATTTTGGCTTTAAGCCCTGCTACTCTTTCCATCCTCCTGAGTTTGATAAAAATGTACATTTATGTGAAAAAATAAGTGTAATGTTCCAACAGTAATTTTTAGCATGTTTTTGTGTCATAAACCTGTGAATGTTGTACTAGGTGTTTTATTTGCAAGTGTGTAGTTTTTGTTTAAGGCTAAGGGGGTGGCAGACAGAGCATTTAGACCTGAAGATGATGTTGTCTGTTATGCAGAGAGAACGGAAGACCATTTGGGTAGGCTCTTAAGATCTCTGCTTTAGTTCGGTCGATTTCTTTCCAGAAAACTAATCTCAGTTTTGAAGATGTAGCATTAGCCCCAACAGGTCTTTAGGAAATACCTAGTGGTTTACAGAGTCTTTCAGCACCAGATCAGAATCTGGATTAAGCCCAGCTCAGGGTATATAACAGTGATCCCCAGCTTCATGGATGCCTCTTTAAGATGAGTTTGGTGAGTCTCAGTTCCTCCTCCTACTGCACAAACTGGCTGCTCAGTCTTGTCCTCTGCAGCAGGGATGCTGTCTTTCTGTGTGCTTCTTGTGGGTTTAGCATAATGATTGCCTTAGTCCAGGTAGACCCTCATATAATAGCTCCTACCAGGGCCAAAATGGCTCCATAGCAGATGTGATGCTTAGAGAAAGCTATTTGCACCAGCCATTTTACAACATTTGAATCTCTGGCCTGGCAAATGATGAACTTTGTGTGAAGTAGGCTAGGTAAACTATGTCAGCGGAAAGCTTTGGAGCGTGAATTATAAGGGTGAATTTTTAACATATTTTTCTCCCAGTCAGATGATGTTTTCCCTTGGTACTTCGTGGCTAGGATTGGGACACTTATTGGGTGTCAGGGTGGAGGTGTGCTATTGCTGAGGAGAAGGCTTGTGGTAGACCTCCAAACAAAGCTTTGTGTGGACTTGCTGAAGTTTGTTGAGACAGACTTTGAAATTTGAGTTGCGTGAGTTTCATAAAGGAGGAGGAGCCTCGCAAAACAACTAAACAGTGCCTTTACTGAATGGTAGGCGCAGCTGTCTTGTAGTGCTCTCTGGTACTTATTCTCCTTGTCTTTCTCAATGTATAGCTGACAACACATTGCTGTATAATAGATTTAGTGCAGGGTAGCAAGGGAAAAGCATAATGCCACATTCAGGGGTGGAGCACAACCAGCTGGTTGCAGGACGGGTGTGCTGATGCATGTGCCCCATGCTACATGCGGGAGAGAACCATGGTCTTTCCTGGGATGAGGGAATACTCTTTGTCACAGCCTTTCCTGAAGGAGGGGATGGCTGTCGCTCAGATTTCAACGTGGGGGACAGCGGGTGCCCCCCGTTTGTGCCATGGAGTGGGGAATGCTCTGCCACTGTCCCTCCAGGGAGTGCTGCATGGCCACTTGCTGCTTGAAACACAAGGGATGTGAGCAGTACAAGTTTTGGGGGTGTGAGGGTGGATAAGAGCGGTAGAGGTGGGAGGGGTGGAGGGGTTGATGGGTGGGATGGAGATGGGTGGGACGCCATAGATTGCCCTAGCAATATCCTGTACAGAACACTTGCTTTGTGCTCCAAGGCCTTCTCTGCACAGGAGGTTGTTACTGAACTTTTTGATTGCCAATCAGTGTAAGGTATCCTTTAGTCAAGAAAAAACAAAACCAGCATCATGCTTGCTATCTAAGTAACCCAAAAGTATCCATGGCCTATAAGTCCATGTGGAGACGCCTCGCTGGATTTAGAAACACCAGAGTTATCACACAAAGCATGTCTAATGGATGTGACCTTCTCCATTCCTCCCACTCAGTAAACAGTGGAATCGGTTATTCTCCAGCTGCATCTTCCCTGCAAGAAAGGCACATTTTCAATAGTGAGACATAAAAGGAAGTTAGCTGTCTTTTCTAAAATACAGGTTTGCCCCGGTTGTAGAAAAAGTAAGAGAGAGGCGGGGGATGTAATAGATGTAACGTTGGATTTGCTTTGCTGCCTTCTGGGGGAAACTTGCTCCTATTTTCCAGTGAAGCCGCCAAAGTGTATTCATTTACCTTTCTGTAAATATCCTGACTTGTTTTAGCACTAAAAAGATACCTGTGGCTGCAAAACTGGCATTTTGCAGAGACGCCTTGAGATTCAGCCATGGAAATAGCCATTTAATTTCAGCCAGCCACTTTTATTTTATTTTATTTTATTTTTTCCCTCTATGCCTCAGTGGAACTCTCCTGCAACTGTACTGTGTTGTTAGGAGTATTGTGAGACATGCTGTCTGCTCAGAGCTAGAAGAAGGAGTCTGCAGATGGGTGAAAGACTTTTTAGTACTGGTTTCTTTACACATAAACGCTGTAAGATTTAAACAAAGAACAGACTCTTCAGCCAGGATTCTGGGTGCCTCGTGCAAGAAAATGTATCCTATTTAAGCAGCCCCACGTTTCTGTATTATGTTCATGTTTTCCTCCAAACATGAAATGCAAGTGGGCAAGCAAGCTTCTGAGATGGGTTAAGAGGTCCCTACTTACTTGGAGCACACAGGAGGACATCATCGTACCTGCTCGAGCGGATCAGACCTGCAGCCAGCAGTAGAAAGCAAGACTGTCTGACAAGAGGTATGGAAAGGGAGGGAAAGGATTGTATGGCACTGAGGATGTTAGCCTGGCTCACTGTCATCCCTTCTGCTGGGGTGTTTTGTGAGAAGGTGTAAGGTATAGGGTTGTAATGCTTCCTGGACTGTCATCTCTTTACAGCATTCAGTGTCAAGGAGCCAATTCCAATAAACTGTCCTAATCCCCAGCCTCTTCATTCTCCTTGCTTGCTCTGTACATTTGTTTAACTTCTGTTTTATCCATGTTTTCTTCCCTTCCCTCCCTCTCTTTCCCTGCCTTCCATAATGCATCTCACTGAAGAGCAACCCAGCTGCTTCTCAGACCCTGCTGGGCTCCAGGGCGGAGGGGTGGGTCACAGATTCACTTTGAAGCATCACTGTGGGGCTTCACAACTGTACTAGGAGAGGAAATTGCTGCCTCCTCCTGCAGCCACATGGTCAAGATGAGCAGCATTAGAGACAAACTTGGGCTGCTTTTCACATCAAATTTTACCACACAAGAAGGTGACAGAAGTATGACTGCAGGGAAGGTGAAGAGATGGGGAGAAAAGTACATTGTTTTGGAATGAAACTGTATTTTCCTTCTCTTTACCCCCATGAGAACTGGTGGATCTCTTATTAGTTTAGTGCTTTTCTCTGACCACCGCATGTTGTAGGATGGGAAGGGCTGAAAGGAACTCGTGAGCCACAGATGGCAGCATTTCAGCAATAAGGAGGGCATGGGAGGATGCACAAAAGCATGAGAGATAATAAATTAAGCAATGAAATAATATGTTTAGAGGCCCAATAAGGGATGTGTTAATTGGCTGCTTGTGCACTTATACCCCACTCATAATGAAACCCCAGTGACAGTTAAAACTCTGCTTTGCCTCTCTGCTCTTCTTGACCTGACCACTAAGATAAATCTACAGCAGCATCTGGGCAAGATGTGAGTGATGATCCGTATATCAGAAAGCCACATGCTTTTTCATTAAATCTTTTGTTGTGGAATATGCTGAATGGTAACACGTACTGGTAGGACTGGTACATACCTGGATTCTTGGTGCGTTGGTGTCCACGGGTGTCATTCCATGTCTAGGCTTTAGCGTGAATGATTTTGACTTTCCATTCTGTGTATTTTCTGCAGTAGCACTCTATCAGTTTTCTCTGTGCCACTGTCGTTTGTGATGGAAACCCCTAAGTGCAGGAAGAGTGTCTCAGTGTGCAAGGTCTAATGCTGGACAGCAGAGTGAGGTTGAACGGGGCTTTTTGGGAGGCACAAAGAGACTGCAAAAATCAATGCATAATCTGTATATCTGTTTATTAATGAAATGGATAATGATATTATCACTACATTTACCCTTTGATTTCATAGTTAACAGCACAGTGAGATATGTGGAACAAATCACATGATTCAGAGCTGATATTCCAAGACTCTCAGAACCCTGAAAAGTTGCTGTTGTATTAAAATATATTCATTTAGCTGTCAGGGATTTTTACACACTTGAGATCTGGAAACTTGTTTATTTTAAACTCATACCCTGAAGGCTAAAGTAGAAGTTAATGGAGATGTAAATTCTTGTTGTTTTCTACTTCAAAAATATATGGAGTATTTGCATTCTTACCTGTAGTTGAGACTGAAAATTTTGAGAATTTTGCAGATTTCCTTTCCACGTGAAAATTTTCATCCTCATTTTCTAAGCAGAAGTTCTAAAGTAATTCAGTAGAATGCATCACATTTCTTCTTCTCATCTGCAGTAAGATACAGCAAGCCATTCTTCCTACTGTTAAAAACCCTAACTTTTTTAGAGAGAAGATGGTTGGAAAAAAGCCTCAATAAACTCAAAATATGCATATAATTTTCCAAGTGTAGTACATGCTTTTAAAGGTTTTAAAAGAATAGGTTATGAAATAGTTTAGCTTTGCATGGTTGAAAATGTGTGGGTATTCATACAAACAGAAAATTACTAGCCCTGTTTTTGACATCCATAAAGGATGCTATCTGAGGTCACATAAGCCAACAGGTTTCTGAGGTCATCGCTGATGATGGGGGAGTCAGGCAAACCTGAGACCTTTGCAACTTCAATGCTTCCAGCCTGTGTATTTCCCAGCATATTTTGCTGTAAGGTATAGTTTGCTGAGAACACCACAATGGGGCATCCCATTGTTTCCAGTGTGCTGAACTGAGAGCCAGGCAGGCACAAGCATTCTGAAAGTATTTTTCATAAAATACCAAACACAAACTATCAGAAGCTTTTGCCCACTTTCTCCTTGAACATATCTTTTAGGTTAGATGTGGATGAGAGAAACAAAGGAAAACAGACTGGAAGTTTCCAACATCCAGAACTGCTGAATTATGCAAGCATCAATTTCAGTGTTAAGCAGTGGTATGTTTTTAAGTTAACAGATATCTGGATATTTGGATGTGATTCTTCATTTCCTTTTACCAGTTTTATTCTGGCATGACTTCTAGCCAGAAAGTGGAAAAGTGAGCCTCATAGCAGGTCAGGACATGTAGGCACACGTACAGGCATGACTGAGAAATAAAGAGGTGTATATCTATGTGCACATTAAGTGCAACATCTATGAGGTGTTTAAGTCAAGAGCTATTTATCCCCTGTTATTCAGAAAGGACTAAATGTATGCTTTAAGAGTAAGTGCAAGTGCTTGGTTGTATTTCTGTATGTGTGACTGTGAACGCCAGGTTAAGAGCACATACTTCTTACAGTGAAGTGGAAAAGGTTATGCACCTCTTCAGTGGATGTATAGATGAAGTGTTTGTGAGTTTTGTAAAGATGAATGGAGTTCATGGAGTTATTACAGTTAGCTTGTGATCACCAGATGTTGGAATATGTGTGCGCATGCATGCTGGTGCATCTGTTGTTTGGATAATAGGTTATGCACATGTGGGACAACTGTGCAGTGTAGGTGTTATTACACTCGGGACCATAGCTTCAGCAGGCGTAAATCAGGGCGGCTCAGTGGAAGGCAACAAAGTAGTCCAGCAGTGTGTGCTTCCTGGAATCAGTACGTGTGACTGCATGTAGGGATTTTGACGTGTGGGATTGTGGCTGGCAGAGTGTGTTGGGATGTGACTTTGGGAGCTTGAGCTGAAGACAGTTAGTAAAAGAAAAGAGAAAAAGCCAAGTCACAAATACACATCCAAGGAGCACGGATGTTAAGGGAAAAGGAAAGAATACATGCATTGAGACTGATCTTGCAGGCTAAGCCACCAGTTTTGTGCTGCTGTTTCTCTGTGGAAGTACATGGAAGCTGTGGGATTTTAGAATACAGATCTTTTACATAATGCAGTTGCTGGCAATGTCAGTATTAACAAGTTATGAAGCTTGTCAGGAGCAGACCTGCAGGATGAAATGGTTGGTGTTCAAGATACGATGTTCAGACTGTGCAGACTGTCTGACTTTTGAGTAGGGTTAATTTAATTTAATTGCTGTGGTGGAGCTGAGGAGGGTCTGGAGTCTCTCTCAGCCATGACCTCATTCCTTGTTGCACTGCTGCTCCACAGGGGAACAGCTTATACCTGCTGTTGTGCCACCTCTGAGCATGGGCATGAAGCTTCTGCTCCTCTGTCCCCCATCCCTTCCTCATCCTATCTGTCTGCTGGATTGAGGAGAAATGTAACTCAGCATCTCCTTCCTCTGCTGTACATGAAATGGGAGTCTTTAGCTACAGGGCTTCCTCATGCCTTGGTTGCTAAATGCAGCCACAGCCTGGCCCTCACTGAAGCATTGCCTTTGTATGCACTGCCCAGAATTGCACCGGCTTATTTTGTCTGGTCAAATGTCATAGTATGGAAGTCCACTCATCTGTCCTTTCTTACCCCCAGGTCTCTTTCAGCATGCCCTTCCCTGTCTTCTGTCAGCTACAGCTGCTATTGATGTGCTGCCTACATCAATCTTTCAGCTCTTCTGGGCAGTGGTTTAATTATTAAGATGTTCTTAAACATCAGTGCCTGGCACCACTCCCTGGATGTGGAGTGAAGCATCAACTTTTGCAAGTTTGAAAACTTTCACAGTTTACTTTCTGTGAATAACCTCATCCTAAGCATCATTCACTTTCGCAAGTTGCCTGATTATTTCAAAATTGTTAAGAAGGTACATTCTTGGTTGTAGTTGAAGGGGAGATTCCATTTATGGCTTGGCATGTGAGTCTAATATTTCAGATTTCAAATTAAATTTTTTTTATATGACATGGTTGCTTTTCATAGCACAGGCTGGATTGAAGTTCCTAATGCATCCTTTCCAACTCCATGCACCATAATCTTGTAACGCAACATGGTCTCTTGCGGTTCTGTCCCCCATGAACTCACACCAACTCCATCCCCTGTTTTGTCACTTTTAAAAGTAATTTTTTATGCTCCTGGCTCAGTCTTGAAACACTAAAAGTTAAAAAAATCAGCACGGTGCTCAGGTGCTTCTGGATAATCTTCTCTCTCTTCTGGAGAATCTTCTCTCTCAACCCTACCTGCATGGCTACATAGTCAGAAGCAGGAAAATTGGCTGGTTTGGATGCAAGTCAGTTGTATGTGAAGCAAATAAAAGGAAGAACATGTTCATCACTTGTGCAAAATGCCCCAGGCTCATTGTTTAGTAAAAACATCTGGTCACTCTGCCGAGGTGATCAAAACAGCAAACAGAATGTTAGGTTGCAAGAAACTCCTGATGGAAAGTACCATTGAAAATACTATAATTTCTGCTATGTGAGCCAGTGGCAGATCACTGTGTTAAAGCCATATACATTTTTGAGAATTCAATCCCATACATATACTTAAGTGTCTGTGTGTGTGTGTGCACGTGCACGCATGTATGTAATAAAAATAGAACAGATTCAGAGAGCGAGCAATTTAAATGTTTAGAGTCAAGGAAAAGCCTTGTTATGAATAAAATCTGAAAGGATTTGGACTACAGTCAAGAAGTTTAGATAGGGGGCAATCAAAATTGCACTAGGGCAGATAGTCTTCCCAAGTCTGGTTCAGAAAGGGGTGTGGGGGGTCTGAAGGACAGCTTGGCTAATGTAGCATGTGGATGAAAAAAATGTAGTTTAATGATTTGTTGAACTATTACAAACCCAAACATCAGTTCAACAAGACTAGCCTGATAATTACTGTTTTCCCAAAAGAAAATTGTAGATTATGAACAAAATGAACAATTTAAATTTGAAACTTCAGCTTAATGGAGCTGCATTTTTCTTGTAAAACCATTCCCATGGAAATTTCCTAATTATTTCCTTTTGAAATGGTTTCATTTAGAAAGGAAATACAAGTAATACATAAAGTGGTATTTATCTCGTTATAACACTGCAGCAAATGAACACTCATATTAAAAAGGCAATGCATTTCAAAGTGAAAAAGGGCTCTTTCTCTTCTTGTGTGCGCAGTTACACGGTGGAACTCACTGCCATGTGACAGCAGTGCCAAGAGCTCAGTAGGACTCAGGAAAGGGTTGGACTTTTCTTGTTATTGAGATGCCAGCTGGCTCCCTGATACTGCTGTCATGATAACCACCATGGTATAGGGAAACATATGTAATGTCTCTTTCCCTGTGGTTTGTAGGCCACCATATATCAGCTTGCAAATATTTAAAATGTTAATCTTCACTTGTTCGAGCTGTGTTCACACCTACAAAAAGACGGCAATATGTTCTGGAGTTCGCAGTCATTTTAAATTTCTCGGTGATTTCACATTGGTCTCAGACTGAATAGATACCTCTGCAGCATTAATCTCGTGTCATGTTTTCCTTTTTTACGAATGATTTTTTTTCCTGGCTGGCAGAGAGCAGTCCAAGCCGCAGAATCCAGAAACAGACTGTCCCAGAGCTTGTGCCCGCTCCCATCAGGGAAGGGCCTGCCACAGAGCTGGGATCTAGTTTCAAACTCCTGCACAATTTGTGGTTATTTAGAGCCAACATTTTGGTTTAGGCTGGTCTCTAAATATTTGTTGTATGGTTTTATTTATAAGAATAATGACTCTGTGTTTACGGGCTACAGCATATAATGCATCTAATGCCTGGTCTCTTATTTTTTTAGCTTTCCCTAACTTTCAAGTGCGTTTCCACTCTTTAATTTTACACAAAGTCTTGGACATTGGCCAGACAAATTCTTTGTAGTCTCCACAGTTCAGGATCTCGGCCAGATTAAAGTTGTCATCAATTTCACCTCCCTCTTCTTTTAATAACATCCCACTTTCTCCCTAGTACTTCTCATGGTTTTAAAGGTTGCAGTTCTCTGTGTTCTTCTGCACTTTCTTGAATATTATACTCTTTTATCTCCTGAGTTAAGTGAATATTATTTTTCTGCATGCTCTTTTTATAGCCCTTTACCATTTTAAATATGGGCTTTCTGAATATTTGCTACTGAGCAGTCTTTTTGTGAGGCTGTGCTGGTGATTCCTTGTCCTACGGCAATGCTGACTGACAGCTGCAGAGAATCTCTTCAGGGAATTTTAGGAATCTCTCGGTTTCTTCTATATTGAAATTGCAGACTGCATTTTCCTCAAAGCTAGTCTGAGATACCAAAGACCCAGGATATTTTTTGCTTTCTGAAAGACAATAATACAACATCAAACACTGAGTCCAAGTTTTGCTACTTCAGTGGGGCTTGTTCTCCTGAAATATGATTGCCAGAAGCCTCTGCTGGGGAAAGGTTATGATTATAAAATACTTTTAAGCAAACAAGTTACCTCATTCCAGAGATGGGAGAGTTTATAGAACAGGTTTTTGGTTGATGTCCATTTGATAGGATATTTTTAGTTGTGATGGATAGTCTAAAGCACAGACTGATGTGTTGCAGGCAGTTTTCCCGAGAGAATATGGTGAGATTGGGTATGAAGTCTACAAAGAAATCCTATGCTGTGACACTACTCAGAACACTCTTGGTCACCTAGCTTACACTTCTGTAATGAGAATTTGTATTTGCCAGGGATGACTTCAGAGCCCAGCAGCCAGCATCTCCATTTTTAGCTGATGCAGCTCGAAACTTAAGCTGGTCTCTTGAATGTCTGGTCCTAAACTCTATGTTGGCAAAATGTATAAGTTTTCTTTTTCTCAGCATTCTTAAAAAATACAATAGATTATGAGATAAAAAATCACTTTAAAGTTTAACTGTGGCTGATATTCTTTCTTCTGGCTGGAGCAAGAGTTAACTTTTGAGGGCAAACCCCCAGGGCTAAGTATACTAGTAAACTCCAGCTGCTTTGTACTTCTTTGCCAATACTGAAAAGCCATAAATCCAATTTAACTTGCTGGTTAAACCAGGTTTACAGCTGGTTTGCATTGCTGGAGTGGAGCAGAGCAGCTGGAGCATACCAGTGAATCAGGGTGATTTTTTCTTTGCTGGGTCTTGTGTCCCTTTTTTGAGTCTTACATGGAATAAGCCAAGGCAGAGGCAGCCAGTTCTTGGCAGCGCACAGTCAAGTTGATGCAAGACTTGCATTTAGAGCCAAAGCCACTATGTTTTTTTGTCTTTGTGTTTGCTTTTATATTATCCTACTAGTTGTGTTTGCCATGGGGATATAGATGTGTAACAATTCCATGTCATACTGGCATTATACTCAGTCTTTGTTTTGGTAACAGCAGCCATCAGTTTGAGTGTATTTTACAAGCTTTGCTGGCTCAAGCCATCTCACAAAAACACCTTATAAAACTATAATTCAGAAGGATGAAGAAGTCTTTGAGGTTAAAGCGCCAGAGGAATTCTTCACTTCAGAACCAGCTTGTCTCTCATTGATTTCACTTGTGACTCTATCAGGTCTCTGTATTTGTCTATGCTACATTTTCCCAACTATACAATGTCTTCTAGTTTTGTCTTTTTGAGTCTTGCTGATATTAATGCTATTTTGTCCTGCTGTGGCTTCATAAAAGGGTCTTAGGCTGGAAATTAATTATTTGAATGCTTCTTTTGGCTTTCTGAGGTTGCAATGCTGCATGTGTATAGACGAAGTTCTCAGTTTGGACAAGCTTGTACTGCCTTCAGGTCAGTAAATCCTGATATTGGTTGCAACTTGTAGTCACTAATGTAATAATAATAACAACTATTATTGGGGGATAGACTAGATGAGCTTTAAAAGGTCCCTTCCAACCCAAACCATTCTATGACTCTATTATCAGTAATAAACCTGTTTCAAATTCTAGCTGTATGTAGTTGATAATGGGCCTAAAGCTGGAAGAAGGCATGATTAACGTAGTAGGGTGTGTGAATGAATGGAAAACAGTTCAGGGGGATAAGACAGTATATAAGAACACATGCAGGACTATCTTTGTGTTATTTGTTGTGTGCACCATGTGCATATGGTTACAATCACCTGGGAAGTGTTTAGAAACTTTTGCCTACGGCAAGAGCATTTGCCGGATCAGCTGTGTAAAATGCAACCATGCTAATCTGAATGGCTCTGTCGAACTCCAGTCTGCTTCTCCTCTGCTGCTCCTCCTGTCTTTGCCACAGCCAGACTTCTTGTGTAATTTTGAAGTTACTGAGGTCTTTGTTTTAGCTTCTGCCCGAGTATTAGTTATCATCGGGGAAAAGCAGTTGTATACCTGAAGTAGTTGCACCAGCAGCCACCACACCATGGCCAGGTGAACTTCCACTCTTCCAAACTGTTGGGACTTAGTGAGTTTCTGTTCTTGCACTTTCATAGGGTTGTGACATTTTGTGTCTGGATTCCAGTAATGTCACACCACTATATGCATGGTTCCTACACTGCTGATTTTGTGGGGTCGCAGTAGCCAGTTTGAAAATTAGAAATCTAGAAAGAATGGGATCTGTCTGCAACCAGCAGCAAAAGCAAGGCATCCACTCTGCTAATTTCAGCTGAGTCCACAGGAAAAAAAAGTGACGTCTTCCAAATTTTCTCTGCCCATGCATGTCTAGGATTTTGTACCTTCTTTGTATTCTGCAGATCCTGATTGCCAGCAAATCAACTGCAGGGGAGAGGGAAGGACCACCTGTTGCACTAAATGTTCGCAAACCTTGCAAACAAAAATAAACAGTTAAAAAGAAAAAAAACCTTAACAGCTTGTAACAGCTGCCACATTCCACCCAAGAGAAATCTTTATGCTAATGGAATCTGACAGGATCTACATCAGATATCTACACATATGCAGATAAAAAAGAAAGGAAAAAAAAAAAGAGAAAGAGAAAAAGTCTTTTGGAGTCCTCTGGGTAGGTGGTGTTTTAGGTATATAAGGTTTTTGTCATTGTTTTCACTCCTGTAGTTTACATTATTTGATACCTTGGAGTAAAACATTTGTTGAGTGCATGAGCTGTGTGATATGGCCAAGGACTAAACTGAGCTCTTTTTGTTTTATTGGTTAAATAAAGGGAGCAGCATCCCTGCTGTGCTCCAGCTGCAGAGAAAATTCTGCTGAAGATCCATGTATGAAGTTGCTTAGAAAATTAATGTCTTTTAATGTCTCACATACCAGTTTGCCTCTTGTACCACTGATGAAAGAGCAGGGAATGTACATAAGGAATACTAGGCAGCTGAGTTGTAGAAACAAGTCAGGCAGTAGCAGCTCGCTGTTTTGTGTAACAGGGCTCTGATCCCAGGATGCATAGTGTTGTTGCAGGAAACTGGTTGGGGTTATTTTCCATCATCCTGGGGCACTCAGTGGGGATGCTGACCTCATAGTCACCATGCTTGTGAGAATGGTGTTTTCCTTCCTATCCGCCAACAAGAAGCCTGGGAATTTGTGGATCAAAAGAAATTATGAGCTAAGGATTTCCAGGGCAATCTGGAGATAGTAGAAATGGGAAAGGGATTAAGAAAGAAAAACTAGTTTAGTGTTCCTCTCTAATCTCAGCAATGACCATGGTATCCCTGGGAGCTCTGAAAATGACCCTGTGGTCTTGTTGGTAGGCTCAAAGGTTGCTGAAAGTGCTGAGAAATTTCCTCTCCTCCAGGTCCAACACTGTTAAACTGCAGTAGCTGGATACATGGTCAGTGGGATAAAAAGGGATGATAGGAAGCCATCCCACAGGGTAGCAGAAAGAGAACAGGCTTTTTGCACAGTGGCAGTGAGAGCGAGCTATGCTTCAGGCCTCAGAGAGTTTTTTTGCACATTGAACCCATGGGTCTTCTCCATGAACTTTTCAGTAGCGTCACATCATAGTTTCAAGCTCCTTGAAATACAGTGCTTGCAAGAGTCTGTCTGTTTTTAACAGATTATGCCAAATCCCATGGTCAAGTCACTTGGTCAGCCTGTTTGTCCAGCAAGCTGCCTGGAACAAGGGACAATATTTTAGGAACTTTTCTCTATATTGTCTCTGGGGAGAATGTATTAGTTAAGCATTGGCATTCCCCTGTGGTCACCAGGCCCTTCTCCACACAGACCAAAATGGCTGTGTTTTCTGGCTACACATCACTCCACACAACAGCAGAAATAATTGTTGGAAACATCAGAAGAAAAGAAAAAAAGAACATAAGGAATGAGCAAGAGTGGAAAGTTTTAGAAGAGATTTGCAAGAAGGGGAAAATGAAAAACGTAGAACGATATGAACTGTGCAGCCAGCAGGAGCTTTGGAGACATTCACCTCAATAGCTATGGTGCAGCAGGAAGGGCCTTTCCTCAAGCAGACAGATGAGGGGAAGGACCTTGTAGAGGAAGTAGGTAAGGTCAGAAAGTGCGAGTTCATGGGTGTGTGTAAATGCAATGAGGAACTTTTTGACCTGACACTGTCTCAACTGAAAATCCAGTGGAATACTGTGGGTTTAGAAAACTCAGTTGCATCTACTCCCACTTTTGCTAGTTGCCAGCAACGGATGAGCTTGATTTTGAAGTAGCCTTTCTCAAGGACTGTACTCTACCCTAGCAAGAGAAAATGATAAAACTATTTTAATTGCTGCTTGTCTAACATATGCCAAAAGTGGCACGGATTGCAACCTAACATGGTGCCAGAGAACCAGCATTCCTATGGTAGCAGTCTGAGAAGGTCTCCTAACTCTGAAAGGGAGCCACTGCATGGGGGGGGTCTGCATTTCCCTGTGGCTGGATCTCAAATTCAGCATGTGGGCTTTTGTACAAGGCACCTCTTCAAGGAAAGGCAAATAATCTTATCAAATCTTCGGAGCTCGAAGAAATTATAGGAAGCTTATCTGAAATCTTCCTGTTTGTCCTTCAGTCAGACACAATACATAGTACCAGCCACAGTCAGCACCTCAGGATGTTCACAGGCATGCTCTATTTTGTTGGAGCTTCAGGAGCTATTCCCCAATTCCCCTCTGCTTACACCAACATAAAGTAGAAGTAATGTCTTTGAGTTTAGCGAAGTTGCACCCCACTGAAGCTGGCAAATGAAGAAAACCAAGTTCCCAGTACGAATGCTAGAAGAAAACTCAGATCTTCTTCCTGTCTTGTTCCATTGTGAGCAAATATGCGCAGCAGAGTGGCTTGAGCTGTGCTAGCTGCCAGCCGCCACTATTAGTTACTACTAAGACTGGTTCACCCTGCACCCCTCTGTATGTTGCTCAGTTACAGATGTTGACACCTGTCTCTTGATTAATTCAGAATCCTAACGCATGTAGAGAACTCTAGTTAAGACTCACAGAGTCCTATAGAGCTGGATGTCATTAGGGATGATTTTCATATGTCAGATGCACTTAGCTTCCCCTGACTTCTCTGTGTCTGGAATGAACTCAGTGTCTCTAACTGGATGATACCATTCAGGAGGTCTTAGCTCAGGAAAGGCCAAAGAAAACACAAAACCCTTCTCAGTGCCTACTGAGACCAAACTAAGAGCAGCAACACTAGCAACTCTCCCTCTCCCGTTTCCAAAATTGGAGGAAGAAGAGGTACTTGCTGTTCTGTGCAGCAAGTTTTGGGGGTAAGTATAGGTCATATTTCAGGGCAAAATAATAGTCCTTAGAAGAAAAAAACATTCATTTCTCCTTTGTGTGGAACTGCATGGTTGGGTGGATACTGGCTTATCAGTAATTAGTGAATTCCGTTTGCAATTTTTGATTTGTGCCAGCATGGCAAATTATATCCAGGGTTGTGGCTCTCCTTCCACTTCCATCAGTGTAAAAAAAAACCCTTCAAAAGTCTGTAAAGTCAGTGGAGTGATATAAGCATAAAATCAGTGAGAGGGGACTTAAGCCTCTGATATTTAATTTTCTGCAGCACACAATTCCAGTCAATTCCCAGGGATGCCCAAGGCTCCAGCCACATGCCCAGTTTGAAAGGCTGTCCAGGAAATGCTGGAATGATGTGGGAACAGCATCTAGCCAAGTGCCATCTGTTGGCCATTTACCATACTGCTTCAGAGGATGCACAGCATTTCTGAGTGCCTGAACCAAGGACAGATGATGTGGCCTAAACCAGTCTCTTTAGATTCAAACCCGCAGTTTAGTACCTCATTTCGGGAGGAGGACTCCATATTGGAAGCTTTTTCCAAGGCCCAGTCTTTTCAGGCTCCCAGTGTAGTTTACCTTTACTTTCTTCAGACTTCAGAGAAGATGTAAGACTTTTGGTTATTGGTTCAGCATATGAGTAGATATACAAAAAGGTCTTACTGTGATTTGTGAAGCATACTGTTGCTTTTTGTTGAAGGATAAAGTGATTAACCATTACTAGGAAAACAAATGTCCTAAGCATAGTGACCCCTACTCAGGCTTTCCCACTCCAGCCCTTTGAGGTGGAATAATTTGAGCTAGAGGAAGCAGTATCACTTTGCTCCTGCATCACTGGGCTCCTGAAGCAGGGAGCAAATGTCTCAGCCCCTCTGTACTCTCAGATTGATTCTCTGTCTTGTGGTCACAGAACCCCAGCAAGTTATCTCATATTATCTTGCATCAGCTTGTGTCTAGGGTATCAGCTTTGGGTGTAGTACTGGTCTCCATGTAACAATCCTCTGCTGGTAGGTTTGGGCTACTTCTTTAGAGGGATGAACCTGTTATTGCTTCAGCCCAACTTGGAAGTTAGTGGGAGACATAAAGGACTCCATATTCAAAATGGGTTGGGAGCAGTACATACCAAACCTTTCTAATGTCCTACAGAATTTCTACATTGTACTGGCAGATTGTCTAAATCGTTGGCAAAGTTCACTGAAAACGTCCTTCAAGCAAAATGTCCACTATCCAATGACATATCACCTAGGGTTCTCACAGAAAAGAAATGCTTCCTGACGGCACTTGGAGCTGGAAGTTTCTCATATACTATCAGCCAAACAGTTTATGTCCATGCCACTGCAGCAGCATGAATTTTCCAGAAATGTTTCCATGTGGCAGGAGGTGGGGTGGTGGTTCTGCAGGTGTCATCTTCACCCCCAGCCTCTTCTTAATTATAGCCCTCTGCACTGATGTGCAAGTTACTCCAGAAGACACTGTCTCTCAGAAACACTGTAAATCTGAGACTCAGCCTGCATGACCTCAGGGTTGTTAAAGAGCTTCTGGCATTTGCTTGGTATGGAAGGAATTTTAGCTGGGGTGATTTCATCACATTTTTAACACAGATTGTTACTTTTTGTCTCCTTAAGTTTCCCCTGCAGACAGGGATATCTCTTTCTTTCTTAAAGTGCAAAGAATATATAAATAGCTGTTTTATTCTTTCACTGGGATGCTTGTACTTATGTGATCAATGAGGACACTCTAATGTATTGTTTCTGTACCTTCTTTGACATCGACAGAGCTCTTCTTGAGCCATTTGACTGAGTGGTTCACATCACTTTATTCCTCTGTCAACCACTTATATAATACTAGTGCCAATGTGTTAAACGTCAGGTACAAAACATAAACACATTGCTTCACAGTATGTATTGTGAATTATTTTGATGTAAGCACGTGCACCCTGTTGCAAAATAACACTGCTATTTGCAAAATTCCATCTTAGCCCTACTGTATGAGAAATAGGACCATATATACACCATACCTACCTAATACACGCATGAGATATTTGTGCGAAGAAATGGCCATCTGACTCAACATGCCAACCTGGACTTTTAGACTAGTCCAACCTCACTTTTTTGTTTGTTTTCTTATTTTTTGAGCAAGCCTTCTTCTTCTTCTTCTCCCCATAAAGAAAGGTGGTTGTCTCACGTGCTGTTTTCTGCAGTTTGCTTCAATTGCTTTCCTTGGTAACATATTCCATATGTTTACTATCTCCCCTTTTTGTCCTTCAGTAGCCTAGAGCATTTTCCTCACCAAAAGCTGCATGGTTATTTTCCCAGGAAATATCATTGTTCCAAAAAAGATATTATAGGAGCAAATAAAACACATTTCCACACTGGTGCTGCCAAATAGCAAAATAGAAAAATGCTCATTATTTTTGATGACAAGGATATTAAAAGGAAAAAAAATGTGTTGTTTAAAAATAACCAACTCTTCAATAGTAGTGCGGGAGGATATTCAATTAAATGGAATGTAGTTTTCCAGTGAGCCCATCTAATCTTGGATTGAAACTATGGGTTGAATTATTTTTTTTTTCTATTTTTTTAATCTATATTTTGTACTTCATTCCCAGCATTGTTTGTTACTATTTATATTTTATGTTGAGGATCCTTTTTTTCAGTTGTTTCTTAAACTTTACAAAAATGCCAGATGTCATGTTGGAACCCCAAAGCCCCAAATCAGGCCATAAATCACAACAAACCATAAATACATATGTGTTTATATATATATATAAAAAGGCCATTGTAGTGTTCTTTAGTACTTCCCTTGTTGGCTTTCCTCTTCCCTCTCTCTACCACTCACAGCAGGTAGAATTGAAGTGTCTTATCCGGCATGTTTACTTTGCAGACTCAGAGCAGAGCACTGGGTCAGACACAGAGGTGCTGGCAGAAAGGACGTCCTGCTCATTTGGCTCCCATTCTGACCTTGCATCTGGTGGCTCAGGCCCTCAGCCTCCTCCACCTTCATCCATGGAAGAGATCCAGGTAGAGCTGCAGTGTGCTGACCTCTGGAAAAGATTTCATGACATTGGGACAGAGATGATCATCACAAAAGCAGGCAGGTAAGATATCTCTGGCTTTCTGTCTAGTTTAAAAAAAAGTTCATAACAAAACAATTTTTTTTTTTTAAGAAAGAAACACTTTTTTTCTTCTTGATACGCCAAAGGAATAAATACGCAGAAAAATTAAATGGCTGTGAGTTTCACAGCTCTATGCCCTACTAGCTTTCTTAAGACAGGTAAAGTTGTTCTGTATTACTGCTTGAATCAGTGGCTCCAAAGGAGAACTGGCAGCTGCAGGAAACTGTTGAGGATAGTCTTTCCTTTGAGCAAATAAATCAGGAAATGATCATTGTACTGTTGGCTGTACTGAATTTAAGATGAATTATGAAATTGGGGGTGAGCCATTTGAGTTTCCTTTCAAGTTCCCATAGCGCTTAATGAGCCAGTTGATTTAATCTCAAATATAGTGAAACTGTAACTCACCTTTGTGCCAAATGAATGTCTTCCTGCAATTCTAAATAGATAAAATGTTAATGACTTCCTGTATAAAAAATGTGCAGGCTTAATGTTTCTGCTGTTGCAACTGATACCACGTCAGCTGATTAGGTTAGGAAGGACCTGAGGTTAGGAAGAGTGACTAATAAGCCAGATTTTTTTAAAACGAAAAACTCACCCTGCCATGCTGTTAGCCAAGGGTAAGATCTTCATTGCTGACTACTATTAAGAAATGGCTAGAAGTCTGTTTGCCAAAACACAGCTTGAATTAAAGTTCCTGAATAAAAGGGTAAATTTCTAGATCCCTCGAACCAGGATTTTTAGCCATGTTTGCGTTAACATAATGCTCCTTACTTCCACCTAATGATGTTTTAATTCCGATTAATGCTGAGAGGAAGGAAGTCAGCACCACGGACAGAGCCCCGCACCGCCACCGGGCCGCGGGACCGTCCCAGGAGCTGTTCTGCCCCTTCCGCAGGCACGCAGGGGGGAATTTTTCCCAAGTTTGGGGGAAAAACCACGGTGTTCCATTGTTTATAATTTTGTTTCATGTCTGTGCTCTCGGAATTTGCCAGAAAGCTAGACTTGCTGTTTCATGATCTTGTCAAGTGAGCACTATTGCTCTGTAGCCCCAGGAAGTCCAGATAATTTGAGGAAAGTTAAATTGGACAAACAACCCCTATAATCCCCGAAGATTATCAGAACCGGAGTAGCTCCCGAATGTAGATATATGATCTCATTGGCACAGGAACCATCTTGCATCAGTACAGGGTGGGCTGCTGTTTTTGTCTTTCTGCCTCAAATAGAAGAGGCAAAGTAACAGGAATTATAACACTTACTATTATGCAACACCTTTTCTCTGGAGATGTCAAAGGAGGTGCAGAGAAAATTATTATTATCCTCTTTTCACACGGGGTGGAATTGAGACCTAAACAGATTAAGTGATCGGTCCAACATCATTAAGTATGACACTGGCAGAAACAAGTTCCTTGCTTCTGCCTTTGTTGTCCTGGTGCTGGGCCATGCTGTCTCAGAAAATTAAAATAATATCTTGTTACCTGTTGAATTAACTATAATTAATTCTCTTATGATACATGGAGTAGATAGACGTAACAGCAGCATAAATATCTCAAAGCCCACCAACACCAGGGCACACTAAAATACCCAGAGCTTAGTGGTATGAAGATGATCTCAGCAGCTTACACATTTCTGAATCAAGTAGCTGACCTCTCTGGGATTTTAAAAAGCCATACCCTGATTACATATTTTTTTTTTTTTTAAAAAATAACCAAAAAAATTGCAACATCAATGCCACTGCAATTTTGCAAATAGTTCATCACAACTTCTCACAAAAGCCTTGCCAGCATTGGCAGGGGTCCTGGAGAAGGAAGAGTTAATGGAAACAGTGAAATATTCTGTGGAGATATAACACAATGAAATTAAATACTTTGGATCAGTTCAAAAAGTGAAAAATGTCTATTTGATCAGACTGATGCACATATCCAAAAAAGATCCTGTAGTTCCTTAAAAGTTTTTAGGCAATTACAATATTGAATACATTGCTGTTTTTTTTTTTTAAACCCAACTTTTTGTTGAAATGTGTCATCTGCTGTCCTCGAGCTATAGACTCTTATTTGTTGACATTTGTGGAACTATGTATTTTGACACTTTTGATATAGAACTATTATTCTGACATTTATGAATTTAAATGTTTCGTGTCAGCAATGGTTCATGGAACTTGCCATTCATGTTGCCTTTCTGACAAATATGGCTTCCCACATCGCATATCATCATAACAAACAATAGATACATAGCCCTAATTACACAGCAGTAAGAGGAAGCTGATTAAGAATTATTGTGAGAAGTACATAGTTCCTTCCATGTGGGTACATGGTGCAGCTGAACTACAATTCCAGGGAAACACCATGCCAGGAAAAATGAGCCCCATTTAGTGAAGAAACATCCCAAAAAACCCCACTCAGATTCACTTCCCCTACCTGAATTTTCTCTTTGCTTCAACCAGGCCCCAAATAATAATTAAAAAAAAATTGTTTTAATTAGATTTCGGCTCAAAGATTTTGGTTTTCATGTTTTGGAGGAGAGGTCTCCATGGCCTGGAGAAAACCTTGGTCTGCATTTTCTGATGAAATATCTCTTTCCCTATTTATGCAGCTGTCAGAGGTGTTTAACAGCACACGTTAAGAAAGACAGACACCCTAACTTTATTTTAAGGAGTCCAAAACACTATGTGTTTTGATAATTTTTAGTAGGGAATAGACATAGGGAAACCTGTAAGGACTGTAAAAAATATTTATTTTTCCAAGATTTTTTTCTGCAATACCATCAATAGCATTCTCAAGTGCCTTTGCAAGCTCCAGTCTTGATAATTTTTCCTCTTACAAAAGACCATGTATCACAATACAGAATCATAACTTGCTGTGCAAATCATATATTCTTTACAATCCTAAATAATATTCTTTCTCCCTGAAAGGAGGTGCTTATCATTACTTGAGTTCTGATGGTCAACTGGCTCATCACTGGCTGCCTTATATAGCTACTAAATACATGTATTTTTTCAGCTTATGTTCTTCTCCAGAAGTGATGTTAACAATACTGGAGGGATTTTTTTTTCCTGCTGATTACATTTGTAGGTTAACCATTGCAAAGCATAATGAGGAGATGGACAACTTCTTTAGGCAGTAAAGAAGTTTAAAGTGTTTAAAGTGTTTATTGGAGATGGTCTTTATAGGTACGATAAAATTCACAAATTAAATGTTTAACCTCCCAGGTTAAACATTTTTCTTTCAGAGAGGCTGTGTCTGTGATGGGTGAGAGCTGAGTCTAGCAGTCCTGTTTATCCACATGGGATGCACGATATATGATGCATTCCATAGATTAGATTGTATGATTTCTGGCAAAAATAGCAGAACTGGTGTTATTTCCTGAAGATTTCCTGCTACTTACTGAAATTGTGAGAGACGCACAGCGTAATTTGCAACTTCTTCCTTCCTCAGGGAAGATTTTGCTCTTGTTGTTTTCTCTTTGGAAACCCTGTTTGAGTCCTGTAAGGCCTTCCTGTTTTGAAAGCCGTTATAATTACAGACTCAGTTGCCTATAACTCCAGCTGCTCCTTAATTTTCTATGACTCGTAAGGCACTGCTTGGTTCCTGCCTGACCCCACAATGTCTTTCTGCTCTTGCTGTGTAATGCCAGTCTCTAGCCTACGTTCTCATTTCAAACATATTTCTGGAGCTATATCCTGCCTACGTCAGGCCTACTACACTTTTTAACTTTCAGACTCCCATTCCCACTCACATTTAATTCTGCTTTGTTTTTTCTTTTCTTGATGCTGTGTTTATAGATACCTTTTTTTGTCTGTTTCCATAAACCTGTTTCAGTCCTCTTAGAACTTTTCCTTTCTTCCTTTCCACCAGAACATTGTTATTCAGAATTTAATAAGATGTTTATAGCAAGACTCCTTTGTTCTTTGTGCAAAAGATGCAAATGGATTTCTGTCAGCTGCAGAGCATTCAAATCTCCAATCACCTTTATCACCTTTTTGTTTGAAAGGCAACCTTAGACTCTGTACAAAAAAAAATAAATTCAGCATAAGTCCCAGGTGATGCTGATTTAAGCAACTAGTCCTAAAAACGTCTTTAACTCTTTTTCTCTACTATCCTTCACCAATGGTGATCAGGCGTGTACCCTGGCAACATCAGCAGAGGAATTTGAAACCCTCCCCACACCCCTACGATCCCTAGCTAAAGTCCATGGTCATCTGAGCTGCAGGGGTAACTGTTAGTTAACTGCTGCATAGAAGTGCTGCCCAAAGGGGAAAGCAGTGTGCACTTATTACTGCGCGGATACACTATAAAGAGTGTTTGGAGTCCTGCTCTGGAAGGGAAGCGCTGCCTACTGTTGATGGAGGTGGTTATACAAGTGTGACCACGCACACAAGCACAGCCAGGAGCTATTCCTCTGGGGACCCAGGTTCTACCTGTCACAGCGCCAGGATCTCATCTCAAGAATGAGGGAAATGATCTCATTTGTCATATCATAGTTATCATATCTGTACTGCAGGATGGCTTAAACCTAAATGCTGAGACTGGGCTCAGTAGTAAGAGCAGAAAAAGCCAGCAGTGAGTGGAACAGGTGACCTTGTCCTCTTCTGACTCCTCTGTGCCTCCTGATAGGTTAAATAGTATTTTGTCTGGCGTTTCTTTGCCTCCCTGAAACCATGAGTCTGAGTTGTTTGAAACGTGTACTTGGGGTAGTTTACGTTACCAAATGGGTTTTTTTCTTTCCAGTGGAAAGAAGGAAGGGCCCACGGTGCTCTTCAGTTAGGGACATCAGCAGGGATTTTGTTGTGAAGCTCTGTCGATGCTGAAGGGGCCCATGGAGAGGACTTCTCAGAGTGAGGGCTGGCAGGCTACAGCTATCAAACTGCCGCCCAGAGGTCTTGGCCCAGTGGGCCAGATAAGCTTTCTCCAGCTTCCAGAAAAATGTCCCCTTTGGGAGCTACTGAGAAGATCTGCTGCGCTCCCTCTCCCTCATACACAATAAATCCTTTTGCTCCCAAACTCTGCCCTCAGCCTTTCCTTTCAATACAAACATTTCCTTTATGTGATCCCATGCTGCAGAGGGAAATAGAAAGGCATTCCTCCCTTGCCTTGCCTTGCCTTCCCTTCCTTTCCTTTCCCTTCCCTTCACTCACTTTCACTCCTCACAGTTTTGTTTTTATAAACAAATATACATTCCGCACTGGTCTTAAATGCAAGGAAATATGAGGTATAAAATAGCAACGATAACTTCAGGCTGCCCTGTAAACTCATGCACATTGTAATCACTGTGAATACTTAATCTGCAAACCTAAATCAGATTATTTTGCAGAGTTTCTCAAACAGTTTTTTTTAATGACTGGGAAATGACTATTCTGTCTGTTACTGTCAACAGACAAATTGCCTTTTGCTACAATTAAAGAGCACATCCCTTCATTTAACAGATGTCACCCTTAAGCAAATTTAATCTTATTTAAGTTGTTGTTTATGCAGTGTATAAATCATTAAAACAGTCATTTTAAATCATAATCATAAATCATTAAATCACTAAACAGTCATGAAAACTGTACAGTAAATTGTGTCAGTCCTTTTAAAGTCTCATCTCACTTCTGCTCACTAAGCTGTCTGTACAGGAGTGTTTCCAATGTCTGAAGAGCTTCAAGGAATTGCATCTGTGTTTTGAGACAACATGCCACGTAATTTTTAATTTCTTATCCCCTAATGGGGAATTGCCTTCGCTAAAACTAAACTGTGAAACAGAGAATGAATTTGTGTTGGAATTGATCTTTGGAGGTCATCTGGCCCATGCCTCAACTCAGAGCAGGCCAACTCTGAAGACAGATCCGACTTGACACAAGCTTCACGTGTGCTGGTTCAAGGGGCAGGGATAAGAGTTGGCACCTTGAGACTCTTAAGGGTTAGAAACTGAAGCTTTATGCTATCGGAAAAAAAAATCCAGTTTGGAGATATACCTGTGATCCTCCTTTGAGCAGTTTTCACAAAGGAAAATTGACCTATATTTCTGTGTTAAATGAAAATTTTAAACAACAACAACAAAAACATAATGCTGGCTGCCACAGTGCAGCTACTTCTTTCCATTGCTGACAGTTCCCAAACATGGTTCTTAATATCAGTACACTACTGTGCAGGCAAATACTATTTTAATCAAGTTTTAGAGATCTTTATATATCATTAATTTTCTTCACATTTGGGGTTTCATAAACCTCATTCTCCTTATGGAAGGAGACAGGAATTGAGTAGATGGAGGCACATAGTGGTTACAAAAATGCTTTTTAAAACACTTCTAAGTGGTCCTAAAATAATTGTAATAACTTATTTCATATCACATCATATTTCCCCTAAAAGGGTACTGTGTGTAAGTTCACAGTCTAAGTTTAGGAAGACTGTTTTCCTGTTGAGTGGTAAAGCTAACATATAAATAACTTGATCATCCCAAACTGCTGCTGATATAAAACCTCTTCCTAAAATGTATCAGATGTCATCACGTGTTCCCTGTGAAAACAGACAGCCTTTGTGTCTGTAGCTATAAAGCCAGCTGATATCTTTCTAGATGAAAGGTTCTTGACTGTTTATTAATATAGCCATATTCAAATGGCCTGAATTCCTTCCAAACCTTTGAGCCTCCCATTTTCTATAGGGCTGGTGCCTCTGGGGGGCCAAGAGCTAGTGAAGAGGAAACACAGAGCACAGCGATTTAACCAGGATTACACCTGAGTACCTCCCTAAGTCACCACTGTTAGCCTCTGCCTTTTCCATTTTCCCCTTTCCACGAAGCAGTGCTGCTGGAGACCTGCTGTGACAGTTCCAGGCCACATCCTTATGGCAAAGAAACCTGAGTTACTTTTACACCCACAGAAAAAGAAAAACAGTAATAATTTACAAAACTTTAGAAGTACACTCAAACCTTAGAGAAAGCAGTGGGATCAGCCAAGCTCCCTCCGATCGTTTTAGAGATTAGTCTCTAAGCCTGTTGAATGGTCTGCGGTAATCTTTTACAAGGTATTTCATAAGGAAACAACCCCACAGGCTACACTGCAGCTTTACACGGGGCTGCAGATTTGGAGAGAACTTCTTGGGACACACAGCGTTCAATTTTCCCAATACAGTGCTCAGACTTAGACCCAAAGAGACTCAGATTTAATCCTGGGTTTCCCATCAACCCTCTGAAACATGGGTTTCTTATGCTAAAACTCTTAAGCTGCTCCCAAGCCACCTCTCTCCAATTAAGGAGGGCTGGACTGTAAAATGCCACATCCTGTACCCATTTGGCTTGGCAGGTTTAATGAGCCATTGTGGTAGAAACAAGGTAATGCCCTCAAGTCACCGAAGACTAATCCATTATTCCCTTTCCATCCCCCAAATCATTCAACTAGCAAACTCACACCACCAGTTGCACAAATCTGCTCTCTCCTTGAAGGGTTTCTGCAGACAATTTTTCTGACAGTTTTATGTCTCTCATAACTCAGGTTAGCCATGCTCTGGCAGCTGTGTGGTGGTGCTCTCCCCCCGCACCCCGACGATAAACGCCCTTTTCTAAGGCAGATGCAATTACTAATAGAAGGTCAGAACTTTCCTTCTCAGTGGCCTGAAATGGAAGAGCTGTGGATAGGGTAAAGGCTGAGCACCAACCTCCTCCCTCGCACCCTCTTCTGCAAGTGGCCTGGATGGGAAAGAATAAAATAGCTTCTCATGGTTGCAGCCCTTCAGTGCAAAGTTTTAGACGTGTTTGGAGATGATGACACAAAATTTCCCATTTTCTTCCTCCTCCAGGCTGTGTCCACTGGTAATACTTTGAGAAACAGAAATGTTGGGAGGAGATATAAATCTTCTTCTCTGACATTTCACTGCTACTCACTAAATAGAAAGGGAGGTGTCATGATGGTTTCTAGGGACGGCCCCTAGAAAAAATGGACCATCATTTCTTGTACTATTTTCCAGGATTTTGGCATTGTGATTTTAAATTCCCATATCATATCCTCCTTCCATCCAAACTACCTTCATTCCATAAAGATATATCTACTTATCAGAGGAGCAGAATGTAATTTCATATGAGCATCCAGTACTTTCAGAGTTTCTCCTACCAAAGCTCTGTATCTTCTGGGCAGAATTCATGCAACAGAGTAACACCATCCTGTAGGACCTCGGCTCAAGGTTTTCTCAGATAAGGGCTGAGACGCCACTCAGGTAGAGCACAGGTGTGAGCTCACAGTCAGTGAAACAATGCAGGATTTCTTTCAGTGCTCTGCTCTGCTGCTCATTTCCTTTTGCACTTCCCCCAGTTCTGCTCCTCAGATTTTATGAAGATATTAAAATACTGCATTAGTTGCAAATATAATATGGCATAAACAATTCACTCAGCATGCTGTCTGAGGGAAGTGTAGAGTGGCAATTGGAATATTGGCAACCAGAAAATTTTTAAGAAGGATAAATTATACCATAGACACACTAACGCTGACATGCTTTGAGGTTAAAATTGTTCTGAGCTGTTCTTTTCTGAAATAATTGCCTAGCTACAAACATCTTCAGAACAGTGAGTAGTGCACAACAGAGCTAAACTTGTGCTCAGACAAGAAAAGAAAGGCTGGGAACTGATTCTTGCTGGGGTGAAGTTTCATAACTTGCCTATCAGGAGAAAATGTTTAAGACAGCTCTGGATCGTATGGTGTAGAAAAGACAATACTTATTTAAAAGATTCCACAAAATACCACCAGGACTTCAATGAAGCCATGACGATAATGCCAGTGCTTCTGTTAAGTGTGAAATATATGCCTAATAAGGAGATTAATTTAAGGGACATTTTTTCTTAAATAACTATAAATATAAGAGTGAGAGAATCTTTCAGAATGATGGATATGCTTTAAATATTACTCCAGTGCTACCAAACTCTATACTGAAATGTGATTTTCTCAAAAAAGAGAACTAAAGTGATCCTGCATTTAATGGAATATGAGACAATAATTACAGATGGATGGCCAGTGGGAAATACAGCAGGAATAAGGTACACTGCCCATTCTAGAAATGCCTGGTGAGGACAATTTGTGTGGAGCACAGCGGAACTGCCTGCTAGGAGCTGGGAGCAGACAGAGTGCTCGACTGGGAGTGTTTTATTGTTACCCACAGGTTGTTATCCTGCTACCTCTTTTCTTAAGTGGAAGAAATTTGAAGATTCAAACCACTGCTAGCGCAGTCTTTGCTACCCACATCAAGCCCAGAGAAATCATTCCAAGAACTGGGCTGTATAAACTAGCGTGCTCCTGGTGACAGAGAGGGGTCTAAGGAGCCCCTTCAGCTTCCTTATTCACTTTTTTCTTCCTTATTTCTACTCTTCTTTTCCTAGGAGAATGTTTCCAGCCATGAGAGTGAAAATTACAGGCTTGGATCCCCACCAGCAGTATTATATTGCCATGGACATCGTGCCTGTGGATAACAAGAGATACAGGTAAGCTTTTTAGGTGCAGAGGTAGGAACCTTGTGATAACTTACTGTCAATGACAGCCTAGGAAAGACACATGCCATTATACACCATTGCAAGGGTATGCTGGGGGAGACCATGTTGATTTACACCAACATAGCTGATTTGACCAGAATTGTGAGACACAAACCGGAGGTTTAATATACTCTCTTGCACGTTTGGATTGAAATCTTGCTCTTTTCAAATAGCAGTTTTTAGTCGGGGAGATCCCTAGCATGCATTTCACAATTGACATGATTAGCATCGACTGTCTGAGGGAACTGATAACTGGAGGTATCAATGGGGAGTCTGGAGCCTCTAAAACTACTTCAGCAACAAGGGAATGGGCAAGCAGCGGTTGAACTTAGATGGACACTTCGGGTCTGGCCTGGACTGAATTGGCTGTTTTTTGTTTTTAAAATGTTCACTGTTCAGCACAGCAGCCACAGGGGATATGGGCCCTCACCTACAGTGTGGAGACATTGAGAAACCTTCTGGTGACTCTCCACCACTGAGGTGAAAGACAGGAAAAAGAGGTTTCTCTGATGTTAATGGGCTCCTGATCCTAAAAAATACTCTGGAAGGCTCATGGTCCTCTGCATCCCAGAAAACTATCTAGACAGAGGTGATTTATCTACACTCATTAAAACACCCCTGAGAATGAGCCTTCTCCCCAAATAGTCTTGACCACACCACATTTCAAGGACTCAAGAATTGATCCTTTGCTTCAAAAGCTAAATATTACATTTTTGCCTTTAGATTGTGCAGAGTGTTTCTCGGGAAAATGCGTTTCCTGGGAAGCACCAAGGTAGTGTCTGATACTCAGCTAGATGTTTTGCCCCTTTCTGAGTGTGGTTCTGACAGCATTAAGATCAAAAATAAATACATTGTCTTACACTTTGCTTCTGTCCTTGTTAGCTTGTGCAGCCACATAGAGCAAACTAGCATTGAAAGAAACAGACTCTTCTTTTTTTTTTTTTTTTTTTCATTTCTTTTGAAAGTGCATGAAATGAGTCACTGTTTGAAGGTAAGGACTGAAATAGCTTAGCAGAGCGGAGTAGAGACCCACTGAGGGGCAACGCAGGGCAGAACTCAGAGGTGTTAGCAGGACTGTTTGTGAAATGCCTTAGGCTGAAGGAGCTGCAGGAGAGAAGGAAAATAATGTCTAGGCAAAGCTGTGGTAGAGAAATTTATGGCATATATAGGATGGCTATGTCAGGAGCACAAAAAGATCACAAAAGACCAGGAACACAAAAATTATTTTTTCCTCTAATACCAACATTTGTAATACTATATGGAATTCCCTATTTCACAACATTTCAAGCCAGAAATTCTGTTTTATCGATTGTTCTAGTGTCACCCATTGGATCCTACCCTTTCTGGATGAAGACGCATGTGTTTTGCACAGTCTGGCATGGCAGCCAGTGAAGATTTCCAGAAATTACAGGGCATTTATGAATATTTTCAGAGAGGCCTTTGTTTACCCATATTTTCTAGCCTTTTACTGTGGCTCAGAGAGGGTTAAGGAGTTGAGAAGGCACATGTGGCAGAGTTTTACAGGGCAAATAACTGCAAAGGTGGTTTTAATAAGGAATCAAGTCTGAACAAGTGGCTCAGGGGTAATCTGGCTTTCATTTAGAAGGTAGGAGGTTGCAATAAAGCACATTCTCCCCTGACTGCAAATGAGAGCTTGGGGTGCATGCGGTAGGGTGGCAGGGGAGGGGGAGCCCTGGAAATGTTCCTTAAGTGAGTGAGTGAGTGAGTGAGTGACAACTTCCCTTAGCCATCACCCCTTCCTCTTTCAGGTATGTGTATCACAGCTCCAAGTGGATGGTGGCTGGCAATGCTGACTCCCCAGTGCCCCCGAGGGTTTACATCCACCCCGACTCGCTGGCTTCTGGAGACACCTGGATGAGGCAGGTGGTCAGTTTTGACAAGCTCAAGCTGACCAACAACGAGCTTGATGATCAAGGCCATGTAAGTTAGAAGTGAATCCTGGTGTCTGCTACCCCAGTCTTGCTCCTCTCAGATTTGAAAGAGTGCTGCTGCCACTCTGATGTTCCTGTGTCCTGCTGGACACGCATGCTTGTAGCGACTCCCCAGAGTTACAGAGCTTCTCCCCCTACTTCAGCACTTTTCCTCAAAATGTTGCCTGACCCTATAAAGTAATAAAATCTCTTTCTCAAATGGGAGTTCCACTTTGACATGGCACCTGCATATAGCACAAATTTTAATCTCATACATACTTGTAAGGAAAAGAGTAATTTTCTTCATATTAGCCCTTACTCCATCCCTGCTTCCTTGTACCTCTGGATGTAGTGTAGATGTTTTGGGGAAAAAAAAAAAAAAAAAAAAATCCTTTTCCATTTTTTTTTCTTCAGATAATCTTACATTCAATGCATAAGTACCAGCCCCGTGTTCACGTCATCCGCAAGGACTTCAGCAGTGATCTTTCTCCTACAAAGCCAGTTCCTTCAGGAGATGGGGTGAAAACCTTCAACTTCCCTGAGACTGTCTTTACCACAGTGACAGCCTACCAAAATCAACAGGTAAAGCTGCGTGCCTTCAGGCTCCTTTTATGCTGGGTGTTCATAAAAATACCGGTGTGCTCTTTGTGTTTGAGACATTAACTTCTCTAAGAAACATAGCTCAAGGAGAGTGTACCCTTGACAGGCTCACTTTTTTTCTGCACAAAAAGAAAATGCTTGCTATGGGGTAGTGTGTGGACATAAGGTATCTAACCAGAAAACCATCTTGCATATAACTTGCTTGCAGATTTTATTGTAAAGTAAGTAGGTGAGATCAACCATAACGAGATGTATTGTGTTCACTTGTACTTGCTGCCTCGTATACAAACTAGTGTCCTGTCCCCACGGTAATTTTAACGGCAGTATAACTAGTCCAGATCTGTTATCTCACAGGGAAAACACATAGGTTTTTTTCACTGCTAAAGTGAAAGAAAAAGTTTTATAGAGGAGGAATCTCATCAGTCTGCTAACAAAAGGAGCCTTTGAATATAAGTGGCAGCAGTCCATGTACTGCATATGAAGTAAAATTCTTATGCATAATTCATGTTTGATTCAGATCTTGCACAGTTCCCAGTGGAGAGTGTTACCATTGACTCCAGATATCATAAGGAAGAGATGTTGCTACAGTGGGATCCTATCTGCGGAGGCCTTAACTACTGAGCTTTGTTACTGATCTGCCCCTTTTTCTTGAACTAGGCTTTATGGCACTCAGAAATGTAATCTCAGTCCACACTCATGTTTGATTACAGAATTCTCTGTCTATTTTCCCAAAAGATAAGGTATCTTTTAGAGGAAATTAATTGCTAGGACAATGTAAGCATTTGAGACACCGGCAAAGAAAGGAGTTTTGGAAAGGGCTCGCTGTGGATTACACGTTTGCTCCCCCTTCTCCTTCAGTGGCCAGTGAAAGATGGTGTCCTAGTCTTTGAGGAGGAGATGGCCTGCTTCATCTCTTCTGCAGGCATGCTCATTGCACACTTTGAGAGCTCCTTACATCCACCCGTTCCCTTTGTAGTCTCCTTGTGTATCGCTCATCTACCAGCCACCTCTGCCTCAGGGATTCCCACTAGCCTTCACACCATCTCAGTCATGCTTTGGGCTCAGTGTGCTCCTCTTCTCTTTTTCATGTACACATACCCTCTATTTTATTCTCAGGTGAGAGATGTTGTGCACATCCCATTTCCCTTTCCTGCCATTCTCCTCCTTACTGGGGTGGGTGTTGTGATGGCATTAAAAGAGCTGTGTAAGTTATTTTTTTCCCAGTATATGAAGCAGAATCTCAGTTGGTGAAGCTTTTTGCTGCGTTAATAGCGTGTCCTCTTACAGAGCACAAGGTACTGTTATAAAATAGAATGAGGGTACAGACCAGCTTGGAAGAAAAAATAATCTGTTATCAAGCCTGTTAGGAAAATAGGCTACACAATTTTCTACCATAAATTGCAGAGGAATCAAACCGGAAATGGTGAGGTAAATATTTCTCCATGACAGCGTCTGTGCTTCTGGAGAATGACTTAATGAACTCAGTGGACGTCATCATATTTAGTATTCTTGGACTGAGGGACAAACCCATGCTAGGTCAGCTTAGGGCAGATTGTCACATTTAGCCCGTAAATTATTATAGAGTTTTTATTTTGCAACGTATAAGAGAGAGCGCATGTGCTGACAGTGTTCCCGTGGCTGGAGTACCATATATACTTCTGGATACCAGCTCCTAACTTTTTCTCAGTCTGGTCCCCTTGAATTGACTTAAATCGGGGTCCAAAATGGATCAACTATTCCAGCAGAAAAAAATATTGCACTACAGTGGTGGGTTTGCTATTACTGCAGCATTTGAAATTTCTTGCTCCCCTACCCCCAGCCCAAATACATGTATTCCACAAACTTTAACTGTAGACCAGACATGGAAAGGGGATAGAAAAAGGAGAAGAAATGTCAGGAAAATGCCTGTCTGTCTTCCCTAATGACCAGACCTATAAGACATAATTACACAGGTAAGGGAGGTGCTAAGGAAAGGATCTCTGTCAGGCACTGGCACTGTAAGACACCTCATTGTAAAGAAGCACTGAAATTTCTTCCTGTCTCTCTGAATTCCAGACATTTGGGAGTTTTGTCCAAAAAAATTTGGGGGAGGACATTTTTATAATACCAGTAAAGGAGATTCTGGTGGGTTAGAGAAACCTTTTAATTAAAAATAAATTTAAATCCTCTGAATCTGCCTGCATGCCCTCCAGTGGCTGTAAAACTTTGCCTTACTGGGAGAAGCGTCTCTGGAAACAATTGTAAAATGTTAGCAAATCCACCACAGGGATTCCCTCTGCTGTAATTCCATCCTCCACAGAACATATCTGTCTCTGTACACACAAGTCCCAGGACAGCTGCAAAGTCAGGCTAGCGGAAATTAAGTTCACAAATTAAGCTTCTGCAAAAATAGGAGCTGCATTCCAGATCTGAGGTTAATATCCAGAGTAAGGGCTTGGTTCTGACAGAAGCAAAACACCTGCAAATCCACTTCAGTCTGTATTAAACTAGTCCCTTTCGAGCAGTTTCAGCAAAACCACCTCAAATTTGATAGGATCTGGAGATCTTGCTCCCTTTTTCACTCCAGAGACAGGGTCTCTGGAACAAGGTGAGGCTGGCAGAGAGAACCTCTCATGCGGTACCAGGTTGGGGAATAGCTGACAGGGAGTATGATAACATGGGCTGCAAGGTCAAAATCGCAGTATTTTCCATATTTACTAGCATGGAATTAATGTCTAAAAATAAAGCAGGAAGGAAGATTCCCCAAAAGCACTCAGTCTGGCTGTCATCTTCTTTGTTTCGAGGAGGGGGGAAAAAAAAAAAAGTGGTTTCCAGACCAGAAAACCCTTGAACAGGCCACCCAGATGCCGGCCAGAACAGCAGCACCTTGTGCACGTGACTGGGTGGCCAGCTGCCGTCTTTGGAGGCTGTAGCCTGTGCTTTGCTTGGCCTTTTTTCCTTCGCACTGTTTGAAGGTCCATGAGTGCATCCAGCTGCCGGCTATCTAGGGTGTTGAGGCTGGGATAACCCAGATACCAGCCAAACCTGAGCCGTATGCCTGCTTCCCGAACCACACAGCTGTTGATGAGTTATAGTTCCTAGGGTTTTGCACCTGGGTCCAAGACATGCTTCTCCTTCGGGAACAGCCTCTCAGCCCCAGCGCTGTGCCAGGTTTCCTGATGCTGCCAGGTTTCTGCCTTTGGCACCATTCATTTGCTAAGCAGATAATCTGTTCATGGATGACGGAGGGGTGACTTTAATATAAGTCTGGGCAAATAAGTATGAAAGATCATCATACAGGTGATCTGGGCAAAAGTGGTAATCATCAGTAATTTTTATGTGTTGAAAGAAAAAGATTTTGAAGAGATCAGCTAATTCTCTTTTTCTTCCTTTATAGATCACCAGATTAAAAATTGACAGAAACCCCTTCGCTAAAGGTTTCAGAGATTCTGGGAGAAACAGGTAACAGGAGCTTGTTTGTGTTTCCTCACTGATCTCCTCTCTCCTTCCCCTAATGAGTGCACAGGGCATGCGCCTAAGGCTGAGGAAGGCGTTTTGTGATCCTAATTCATTTTTACAGAAGTTTGCTGTAGACTAGTTCTTAGAGGAAATAGAAGGACTGTTTTACTTTTGCCTAAACAGATCCAATGTATAATGATTACTTCCTTAGAAAATACTTTCCAGGTTAGCCAGCTAGACTGACCTCGTTTCTTCTCAGAAGTTTCTTCCAGTGCTGCTCTTACCGCTGCCTGGATCCTGCAGTCCCAAAACCCTGAGAGAGGGTTTTAGATATTCTTAGGCAACATATCTGTAAAGACAGCTTATCGCTTTCCTGCTCGACAACATTTTTTTCTGTGACTCCCTTTTTTTGCTGTCATATGTTTAATTTTCTCTTCACTGCTACCTCAGTACCCCTTCCGTTACCACTACTTTCAAGGCTAATTCCTTCTGTATATATGTTTTGCTCTTCTTTTTGTTTCCTGATGGATAATTAATTTACATATGCTCATTTCTATTATTTTCATGTTCCTCTGAGCTTTACTATTTGTTGTTGAGAAGCACAATTAAAATGTTCTTTAGCATCTCTGATAAGTTATTAGTAAACTGTTCATGTATTACTGGTATGGTGCCATGATATCCAAAGAATTAGGTAAAATAAATGAACTTGTAAAGATACTGTAGAGTTTCTTTAAAAATTTTTTTTTGTTACAAAATGAAGAACAGAGAAAAATGGGTGACTGCAGGTTGTAAAACAGACAAATAGGTCACATGCTAAAACTCTGCAAAATAATGAAAGTTGTAGGTAAAAGGACCTAGACACTTTTGCTTTGTTATACACAGAAATGGTATGACAGGCTGAAAGGCAATTTTTCCTTTTAATTTTCACAGGAGATTGCAAAACTTGGAGGCAAATGCTTGCTTCACATTTTAGAAGAAAAAAATTGCATTTCTGATAGGTTTGCAGGATAGAAGTGCAAACATGTTCTGGTTTCAAACCATTTCAGTTTTTCTCCAGTGATGTCAAATGGTTTCAGTTGATGTTGCTTAATTTTGTCAGGATTTTTAGGAAAAAATTAAGTAGAACACCTTAAACATTACTTAGAATACGTTGTATTTTAATAACTCAATAGTAAAACAGGAACTTGAATCCAAAAGCTTTTGTATTAGTAGAAGACACTACCATGTTATTAAAAAAGAATAAGGAAGTCCAAATAAAGAGTTTAAAATTTTTCTGTCGTTCATGAATCTAGCAGAGTGTGCAGCAGATCTTAGTATTTAAAATCTAAATGACATGAGTATCCTTTAAATCAGTGTGGCAAAGGTGTTAAACATTAAATTAATTATAGAATTAGACATCTATGGCTATGTTACAAGAACCCTAGGGCTGTAAAGCAAGGCTCTGAGTGTGCAGACCAGAGTGAGAGTCATGTGCATGGCCCTCATTTGCTGTCCCCATGGGCACTGTAATTCAGTTTTTACTTGCATGCTCCTCTTGTGTGTGTTCACCAGGATCGCTAACTGATTCGTGGTTTGGTATGGGAAGCATTCAGTGGATGGGCAACTGCCCAGTGTTTCCCATCACCTGTTTAAATGCTACACTCTCCATGATCACAAAGAAGACACCTTACTGACCCAGTGACTTCCTAGCTCAGCTCCTCTGTTCTCATCTTACTGTAACTATGGCAAAAGATGTTACCGCCCTTATTTAATTCCGGCCATGAGCATTAGTTCTGATACTTGAGGCATATGTGACTTTTGCTCTGCTCTCCTCTCATGCGTGGGGGAAGTAGTATGAGCCCCGGGTACAAGGTCTTCTCTGTGCAGAGATACAGCTGCACTGGAGGCTGGGCTTAGAAGAGGGATTGATGCAGTTCCAGGTACATGGTGGGCTAGATTAACGTGGAAGGCATTAATAAGGTCCTAGTCCAGTGAATTTGGACAGTTTCCTGAAAAGGTTGGGAATTACTGATCTTTGTAGCTCATTGATTTAAGAAAGGGCAGGAAATTGCTACATGGCTGCAGCTGCGGGGAGGGCTCCGTAAGGCTCTCTGCTGATGTAAAGAGGAATTAAAATCTTTAAGGTATTACACATCAAAGAGCACAGCCTGAGGCTTTAGGAAGAAAAAAATAGGCAAAGGTATTTGCAAGCATATATAGCAGTCAGGCGTCTGCCTCACAAGCAGTGTTCTGGCTAAGGTCGCACTGCTGTTGTCAACTAGCGGAGGACACTCCAAGGCTCAGCTGCTCCCTTTAAAGAGGACATGTACATAGATGTACACATAGGAGGGAGAAAAGCATTAAGGTCCGAGCTGTGTGTGGAAAGGACTCTCCAAATGGGCCTTTTCTTAACTGTGCTGGCTGGCTCCTCTTCCCCTTGTGACTTTCTAATCTCACCAGGATCAGTGGTCAACCTGAGTGATGATCGTGATGCTCTGTAGCTTCCCACATCCTCACAACAACTTCGGTCAGCTATGGCACATCAGGCTGTAGCTGTAGAATGTCCCACTGAAAATGTAGGCTTCCTTTGAAAAAGAAACAGGGTAGTTTGAAAAAGGGGCCATTTGTGAAGCACACAAGTATGGTATATGTCCAAGAGGTTTTCTGTATAAGGTCTTAAAAGAAGAAAAAATTGTGGCAACAGCAGGGGCCACAGAATGTCTAAGGCTGCTCCAGGGCGTCACATCCCATTGACATTGGGATACTGAATCAGAGCCATGGTTAGAGTTTGCCAGCAAATGATGGAGGGGAAAAAAAATCCAAAACAAAAAAACCCACTGGAAAAAACAGAGCATGGTGGGAGAAGAGGAACTCTCAGGCCACTTCTTCCCTAGGACGTTTGCTTTCTGCTTTGTGTTGAGGCTTTTCCATGAAATGGAGAGGGATATTTTTCCTTCACTTATTTCTTATTCTGGTATTGTTTCACTATAGTTGCTTGCTGCAGAAATTATGGGAATGACTGTTTTTAAAACTAGTTTCCCTTTTAAATCTTTCACTTCCATCAGCTCACAGCCTACCCATATGGCTCCTTCTGACTGTGGTCTCCCTTCATTAGTACAAGAGATTGGTAAAAGCCTGCTGCTCTTGGACACCCCATCACAATGTAACTGCCTGCATCCATTTGGGGGAGCGGCCTTTTCGCAGATCCCTTCTTGGCTTTCCTACAGTTGTTTGCATGTTTGTCTCCCTTCACAGCGGACTGCTGCAGCCCTTGGGCTGGGAGAAGGAGGAGTGGGGTATTTCAGAGGGAAGGATGCAAACAGCTCAGCAGCTGGACATTGTTTTGCAGTCTTTGAGCGCTCAAACCATGCTAACTAACGGCGTTCAGCAATTTCGCCATTAGCCTCGATGGATTAGGGAGTTAGCCTGTGTGAGAAGGCTGAGTCTTAGTTCCCTCTTATTAGAGATTCCCTCTAAATGAGTTTTGGTCCCTCTTTGCTTTATCTGTAAAAGCATGTGAAGGGTCTGTAAAAGTGAAACAAGAAAACTGGTCCTGGTGGTGAAAGGATACCTACATAATGTACGTACGAGGCAGGTATTACTCGGTTGCTTTCCTGAACCTCAAGAGATCGAGAACCAGAGTTTTTGACATATGGAGCTCAGCTAGCCAAAATGTTTGGGTAGTGAGGGTGCAGGTTTAATGCCACAGAGCCTATTTTTGGAGACTGAGTAAATTCATTTGACAGTGGGATGCTTGTGGGATCTCCTTATCTAGGAGGAAGCCAGAAAGGACAACAGTCAGGAAACCCGGCAGGGTGAGGGAAGAAAAAAAACCCTAAGCTGAAGGCAAGCAACAGCACTTTCCTTTCAGATGTGGGCAGTTGAGGTGGATAAAAGTTGTTTGTGTTGGAAATGCTCTTTGAGCTTTTGTCTGGGGTAAGAGAGCCAGGAGGGTGCTTGGAGCCAATAGTTTGGCTTCCCCAGTGAACAATGAAATGATGACCTGAATCCTGCATACAGCAGGAATGGCAAGGTCAGCCATATGGGATGGATTATGGAGGTGCACAGATAGCTCGTACATCTTTTTTCATTTTTCAGACAATGGAACTGTTTCAGTTATTGCCTATTATTAAAACTTTATAGCACTAAAAATAAAAAAATGAATGAAAAAGAGAGAGCGAATTTTGGATACCTTTTAAAGGACTGACCTTATTAAAATAAAGCTGGCAGTGAGTCCTCCTCTGATACTTTTTTTTACTTCCTTCATAAAGATGGTGTGAGAGGGGAGGGTTTATGGCCTGATAGACAGTTTGAAGTCAATTTTTCAGTGCAGTTCTTTGGAAGAGAAAGTGGATGCCACATGGATAATGTTCAGCACACTTGGTACCAGCAGCTCTCACCAAAGCCCAAAAGAAGTTGCTGAGATTTCAGAAATGCTGAAAACAAAGGTTTTCTTTTTTTTTGTCAGCATTTATTGCTGTCACAAAATGTCTTGTCATTGGCCAGGTAGGGTTTGTTTTCCCTGCTAGGGGCTGGAACACACACACAATGGCGCTTCAGTATTTCTGCTGACTAGGAGATTATTACCTTTCTGTCCTGTGATGGAGGTCTGTGATGTGGCTCTGGATATCTTGGTACCACATTAATGTCATAAACTGCTGTGGGAGACAGGGTTAGAGTTGAGAGCAATGGAGTTTCTTGATTCCCACCCCCTCACCCCATTATTTTTTGTTTTTTTTTTACAAAAATAAGAATAGATGACGGGAAGAAGAAAAATAATATATTAAAAGGATAGGGGTAGAGTTGTAAAATCAGTCATGCAAAGGTGGTGTGCATTCTGTTTTTGCATGGCTGCACATTGTTTTTCTGCAATTCCCCATACATGGGGTGGTAGGTGCCTAGCAGGTTAGCACAAGAGGCTGCTGTCTCATGGATCTTCTCTGATGCGTGGAAGAATCTGAAAGTTCAGTAAGGATGTATTCTGCTTAGATATTATTTCAGAAACACCACAACATTTGTTCTGCACAAAGATTAAAAAAAAACCCCAAAAAACAGAAAACCAAAAAAAGCACCAGGAAAAAAAGGATGATCTGGAATACAGGGACCTAAATTTTTGTATGGCAGAACTGGACATAACTTTAAGCTCTGTCACTCACATACTTAGTGAGGGTGTTTTATAATGCGCGCTCAACATGTGCACACCTCTGGGGGAGTAAAGGACTCTCATTTGGGGCAGGAAGAGGAAAGAGGTGAATGAGGTGACTTTAAGCCAACCATGGAGCTTGGCATCCGTTCTTCAGGTACCTGTGGCTGCAGTGCTGCCCAGAGCATTACACATCAATCTGTAAATCCAGTGAAGCCACAGTGTTGCTGCCAGCAGTTGCAGTGTGGAAAGGGTAGGGTGACAGGACCTGTGTTCACAGCAAAGGGGCTGTTCTAGACCTGCTTCCCTGGAGCAGGAGGAGGTGGGTCCCTGGTGGCATCCCTCCTTTCCCTGGCATCCAGGGCAGGAATGGAGCAGCTTTGCGAGTTGCTCTGGTACACTCAGTCCTGCCATTCACCTTCTGTGGGCTCACAGGCATAGTGGAGTCCAACCCTGGAAGCAGTATATTATTCCTCTTTTACTCTTTTATTTCTTCTTTTTGTTATCTCCTGACTATTCTCTTTTTTCCTTTTCTTTTAGAAGTACAAATTATATGGTACTTGTGAGAACTGTATTGATACAGGGGAAAGTGGTACACAGAGAGCTAGAAATTTTGAACTGGGAGTCAAGTTGAGCTGCGAATGATGCAGGCTCTGGGCAGAGGTGGGGGTAATAGCTTTAATTTGCCTTTACTGTTTCCCTAAGCCACCCCTTGTCAGGGGTTGGATTTTACTGGAAGGGAGTCATGAGAGCAGAGCTAGAAGTCAGATGCTGGTGCAGAGTGAGGTTATGTGCACAGGGATATGATGACTGAGCCAGACTGTGTGAACACTGGTTTTAGTAAGCTGGCCTCCCTACTTCCCCACACGATCCTTGTGGCAGACGCAGAGCAGCTGGATTAGCACAGCTGGAACTTTCAGTCTGCGTTTCTGGATGTATTACTTCGTTTTAATCATCAAGGCAGGTCCTTTCAACAGTAGGTCTTGTTGCATTGCAACTTGCTCAGGGCATTTTATGCCCCCTGGATATCTGTTAGCAGAAGGTCCTCCCTCAGTGGTTGGGCTGGGGATTGTTTATAAGGCTGCAAAAAGGTACCATTCTCTTCCCGGCTGCATGTGTTGAGAAGCAGATGGATTCTGAACACATGTGGCTTTCTCACACAGGGAGTGGAGGAAATCCTGGGGATGGTACCAGTAGCCGAAGAGCTGCTTTTGCGCACAGAGCCCAGCTTAGCAGATGGGTTCACATTCTGTGCTGCCTTGTTGTCTCTGAGCTCCATGAGCTGGCAGAGGCTACTGTATTAACCAAATAGTTTTGTTGTAATGTGCTCAGCGCTAGTGTGAGACTGCTATGCAGAGATGTCTTCTGTTTCTACTTCTAACAGCTTAGCAGCTAATAAACACCATGCAACAACCTCTCTTCTAAACCTCCTCTTAAAATACAGAGTTTGATTTGCCAACTCCAATGTATTTAAAGCATCTGAGCTTCCGGGGAGACTTTGGAAAGTTAACTGAGTGAGTGGAGGCACGTGCAGAAAGACATTTTCAGAAGGAAAAGGCAGCTCCAGTATCAACTCAACATCTGATGAGAGGCTCTGGGGATGTTAGAGCCTTTTGCATTGAAAGGGGATATGTTCTCGCATTTGACGAAGCATCTCTAGTCGTGTTCCGTCAGTGCAAGGGCTATAACCTACTGCTGGAAAAGAGGCAGGGGAAGGCAAGGAATGGGGAACAGAGCAATGTGCAGCTTCCACAGAGGAGAGCCTTTCCTGGGAAGAAACTCCAGGGGGTTGTCCCGTAAAGAACATGGGGGTCTTTCCCTGATAATGCACCTATGTCCTCACTGAGCCTGTGGAGTTAGAGACTTTCAGCAGAGCTAGCATTCTGTGGTGGAAATAAGAAAAAATCTAAGACCCTAGTCCTTCAAGAAGAAAAGTTCTCATTTGATTTTTGGCTTTTTCTCTTTACTACTGTCTTTGTCTTTCAGCAGAGATGCCGCTGACCTTTTATAAAAAACCTCTTATGCATTTCTAGCTGAAGTCCAGAACCAAGGATATTCCCTTTAGGACGGCTTTCCATGGCACTTAAAAGCACTGTCCAGAACTAGGAGGTGGCAGGGAAAGGCAATTCACAAAATCTCTCTGATTCTGAAGGCTGAATCCCAGACCTCCCTTGTTTGCATCACAGCTTGCATCCACAAAGTGTGGAAGCCCAATCTACAATAAAGCTTGGTTTGAGGAGCTGATGGTCATGTGTCCCCTACAAAGCAGATAAAAGGTTTGGGATCCTTGTTAAAAAAAAAAAAAAAGAAAAAAAATCACTGGAAGACTGTTAGGAGCTTTTGAAATCCTGGGCTGGGGAAATTTCATTTTACTCTAGCGGCTAGCACCTGTGCGGGAAGGCTTGCTTGAGGAATTCACAGATGCCAAGGTGACCTTTCAGTGGCCGCTGGCAGCCTGTCAAGCGAGGTCGTAGCTCTCTTCCCCCGGCACTGATACCCTTGCCAGCTGACTGACATTCTTCTTCTCTCCTTGTTTTATTTTCATTGCACAGGACGGGGCTGGAGGCCATTATGGAGACCTATGCCTTCTGGAGGCCCCCCGTACGCACTCTCACCTTCGAAGACTTCACTACCATGCAGAAGCAGCAAGGTGAGCATACAAAGGGCATGCAAAGAGCTGTAGAAAGAGCAGGAGAAGAGGGTGCAGGAGCAGCAATGCACTCTGCTCTGTGTCCAGTGACTGGGGTGAGGGTTCACGCACCTCATTGAGCTCTTGACTGCTGTGAAAGGACACTGAGCAGAGATAATAGATGGATATGGTGGGCAGGCCATGCCTTATGAGGTGCAGTGCAGCCACTTCATCTCCCTGGTGTCCCCAGTGCACCTAAGAGCTAGAAGGAGGAGCAGGAAGGAGTGCAGGGTTGGGGGAACCAGCCCAAGTACACAGCATGAGTTAAGTGTAAAGAGAGCACAGAGAGACTGAGGAACCGCTCCAGCATGTCAGACACGTTATTCTCCATTTACAGTTAGAGCTTGCCGTTCGTGGGGTAACAGAAGGGAAAGGGATATGTGTCCTCTGGAAGCTTTAGGAGACCAGAAATATGCCTCCCCCCAGGATCATGCTGCCTCGCTTTCAAAACCCAGTGGCCTTGCTGGAGAGAGTTTCTGTTAGTACAAGACTGGGAAGAATTGTTGGGTAGGCCAAATGTTTTCTGCTTGTTCATGCTGTGTCTTTTCATAGCTTCTGCCCTTTACATCTCTCATTTGTTAAGTAGGGCTTTCATCTCCAGTTTCAGGCTATGTTACTATTTTTTCTTTTTTTTTTTTTTCACTGATAGGACTTCCCCATTCACTTCATTGCAGCTATTTCTAGTTAAAAGCCCAGTGATCACTGGGAAGAGGGGTATCAGGGCAACCTGGTACTTCTTTTATTCCAATATAAATGCAAGAAAAGAAACAATCCAAAGCCATGTTCAAATGTGATATCTGTGAGTTTTAACAATCAAACCCAAATGCATGCCCTGGGTAGCAGATTCTTCAGCCTCTCACATTTGAGCTTGACATCACCCCAAAACTTCCCCCTAGACCTTGAATCCATCTGGGGATAGTGTAGTCTCCTCCAGAGGGAGGGCAGCAGCAGCGGCTGCCCATCACAGGACAGGACAGGTTTTGCACAAGCTCGGGGACGTGTGTCGAGGAGCACTTGCAGCAAGGCATGCAGTTAGAGATGGGTTAAAACAGGGATTCAGAAAGGTTTCCATCACCCACCTAAATAGAAACATAACAGGCTCTCCTCCTGGTCACGGTTGCTGAAGCAGCCTCCCTCCTCTGTCCATCCCCTATTCGGGCTCACACCCCTCCCCTCCCCTCCCCTCCCCTCCCCTCCCCTCCCCTCCCCTCCCCTCCCATTGGTTATCAGATAACATCCTAGTGGCAAGTCCAGCTATTGCTTACGTGGTAAGGTAATATTAGGAAAGGAAAATATTTAATGTATTTTTAGCTTGTTTTAATATAGTTTGGCAGCTGAAAAAACAGGAAGCAAGCCAGTACCCTGTGACCAGCCGGCTCTGTGCAGACCACCACCACCGCACCATAGACCACTAGGTTTAGGGCAGCCCTTAACTAAAGTTGTGTCCACAGGTCACTCTTGCTACAAAACAGTGCTCTCGAGCTCTGCATTTAGCAATGCAAAACAACTTGAAGATAATAAATCAGAAATATTCCCTCCATCATAGCGCTTACCTCTCCAGTGGTTTCTGTAACAAGCTGAACCCTGGTCTCAGCGATAGGTGCAAAGCCAAGGTACAAACACACTCTATTTTAATTTCTGGCTACCAGGACAGCCCCCGAGGGCCAGCACAAATATGCTGGTCTGGAGGCCTTGGAATTGCTGGCAGAAAGAGCAAGAAATGCTGAGGTGGCTTTCAGCCACATGTGATTCTTCCCTCCAAACATAATATGACCAGAATGTATAGTGCCCATACCTCTTCATCTCCTTGCTTTCAAGCACGTGAACTGTGTGACAGGCGAGTAAATCACTGGTGTTTAGCAGCTGACTTCAGCATATGCTATTGCACCTCAGATCCTCTGAGCCTTACTCTGTCTTTTCATGAAGAGGCTTGCCTAGGACTCTACTCCTCCCTCCCACCTGAAGCTTCAGTGCTCTGAGCTGCACGCTGTTATCTCATACCCCTGCATATTTATGAATTAGAAGTTTTCAGCGTTTTATTTTAATAAGCAGACACTTTAATTCTAGCTCATGGTGTTACCTCCAAAGCTGGGTGAATATGTGGCATTTCTGAATATCTGAATAAAATGAAAGTTTCCATTTTATCCCTTGAATTGTTAGTTGGGAAACTGCACTGGGGCTACAGGAGACTTTTGGGACTAGATGTGTCCACTGCAGCTTGGGAGGAGTGCATACTTACTGCAGAGAGACGAGAGCAGCAAAAGTAGCCACATGCCTAGGAAGAAACATCATCGACAAGGAGCGAGTTACGGTTGTTCGGCCTGGTGAGGAGGGAAAGAGTACGTAATAGTACTGAAATAAGATGCTGTCTATCGTGGATAGGAAAAAAGCAATAGGCTCCAGTTATATTAAGTCTAGTGAAGTACTGGAACAGATCCCCTGTAGGAAATGTGGAATTCAGCCTTGATTTTCTAGAGATGATTTCCCCTTACTGTGGTAGAAAAAACGATGCTTTCTGGGGCAGAAGCTTGGGACTTCAGCAGTATAAATATGGTGCCTTTGCTGCATTCCATCTAGATTTTTCTGTGCTATAAATTGCTATGGATTCTTAGCTTTTCTTTTGTCACTTGATAATTTTTTCATGAAATAAAAATGTTATCTGCCTTTTCCAAAACAGTTTTGTCAAACAAATCCAACTGAGTTATTTGGTTAAGTTAGAGATTTGACTGGTAGAAATAACTGTATAGGTGTGATGGATTTTTGGAGAGCATTTATCTTATTGTCACATGTGCCAGCTTGGAAAAATTAGAATTAACATGTATAAAGAAATGAGTAGCTGACTGATCTCAAAGCTGACACGATAAATGTAAAAACACCATCCAGTAAGGATAGTCCCAGTGTTGCCCTGCAGAGACTGGTTCCAGTACTAACTTGTCCAGAACCAAATGAAACGGTGCAGTTGCTAAAAGATACAAATCTCATAAAGACTGCAAAGTGGTCGGTAATGATGGGGACAAATGTACAAAGAGCAATAGAGATTGCTTGTTAACCTGCATGCATGCAAACAAAGCATGGCTTTTAGTTCAGCCAGATACATTATCATGTGTCTAGGAACAAAACGTAGGACATATATACCCACCCAGGGAGTGCGCTGGAAACCGCTGGGACTGACAAGAACTTGGAGGTCTCAGTGGATGAGCCACTGTACATGCAAGGGACAGTGTGTGTAATACTGTGATAAAAAGGGACATGCAAACCCTGGTGTAGGAAAAAAAAAATAGTGGTAAGCAGTGGGGAGGCAATTTCCTAGCTGCAAACTGACATTACAATATAGTCTTCTACTGTATGTATTTTTAAAGGGTGGAAAGAGATTGAAGAGGATTCAGGGGAAAAAAAAAAAGTAGAATGATCTGTTAGCTGGAGAAGATGCCTGAGAATGAAAGCTCAGTTTGCATAGTTAATCAAAAAGAAGATCAAGTACTGAATCTTTATGGCCTATACTATCCTGCAGAGAGAAGAATACGTGGTAGCTTTGTGTCACCCATCCTTCATAGACTGTGTGACTGCCATTTCCATGTTTTTATGACACAACTGTGTGGAACATGCTTCATTACCGTGACTCTGATTTTTCTACTCAAACTGAATGTACATCCCTTTTTGTGGGATGTTATGAGATAAGGAGAACAGAAGTTCCCCCTCATCCACCTTCTTCATACAATTAATTTTTTCCACAGGTTTTTATGTCCCTCTTCTGTGCTTCTCACAGCGAATAGCGCCAGTCATTTCTTTTCTCTTCAAGTGGGAAGTTTTCCAGGCCCTTAATCGTTTCTTTAAAAACAAGTCTGCACAGAGTATTCCAGATGCATCCACATGATACAATTATCTAAAGGTATTATAATTTTTTCCACATTATCCTTTCTCCCATTGAACATGCATCCTAGTGCTTTGCTCATTTGTTTGGCCCAAGCTGTGTGTTGAGCAAGGGCCACAGTGACACACTGAATCGATACTCGGCGTGCTGGATGCAGCTGTTTCATACAGGGATTAAATAACTTTCTAATCTACACAATGATAGGTTTCAGCTGCCACACAAACTGGAGAGCCTGATACCACGACCGGTCACACAGATGCCTGGTGCGGCTGACTCTAGTGGTCCACGAACTTTATTTGCATGTGTTGCTCTTGAAGTAAAGTGTGTCAGTAAGTCTCTGCAGGTCTGTGACCCGAGTGGGCACCGTGTTGTTCTGCTAAGGAGAAGAACATTCCATTTCTGTCAGTGAAACCCTCTGACCTGAGTACAAAACCTCTCTTTTGGAGCATGCCATCCAAAAGCCATTGCAGCTTCACAAGGGCAAACACCACGTTTGACACAATCACAGCAGAGCTGCAGCCAGTTTGAAAAAAGAAAAGTCCCCTTGAACAAAAACTTCACAAAAAATATTCAGAAAATGGCAGTCCGGGAGAGGCTGACCTTCTGGAGAATGATGTCACCTGCTCTGCAGTCTATTATTACTAGGGAAAAAGGAGGCTTGGGATCATTGAATGCACATGGCAATGAGATGTGTGGAAAGCCAAGAATCTATTAAAGTCTTTAATTGGAATATATTTTCAAAATTTAGATTGAACCTCATCCAGATTCTCATTATTAAAAATATGTGGCTCAGTTTCTTGATTTTAACAGGGAACATAAAAAAAAAAGAAAAAAAAAAGGGCGGGGGGAGAGAAAATAAGAGTTCCAGTAACTCTGGACTGTGTCACTTTCAAAGAGTAAAAAGAGCCACTGCTGCTGCGATAAACAGTTTCCTGCAGGATATTGAGAAAAGCAGATCATTATCAGTGACTGTAAGTTTTGCCAGGACATAGAGACTAGAAAGGCATTGTGACAATGCTAGAATAGTGATCAATATCTGATCCTTCCTAGAAAAGCTGATGACTTATGCAAGAAGTAAAATTGAAGGTACCATGGCAGCTGGTAAAAAGAATTGCCTCCTAAGCAGAATTTCAGGACCAGTATGAAAGTCACACCATGTGGTATATTGGCAGGTTTGCAGCACATAAATTTTTACTTCACCATTATATTACTGTTTTGATACGTGCACACCAAGTCCTCAAGAGTCAAATATCTCAGCTTTGACTGGTGAGTTCTCAAGGCAGCTTTCCTTTCAAATGGGGTTTCTTCACTTTATTAAGTGCCTTTGCTGAGGACTCTACCAATTACTTTTGGTAGATTCAACCCATTCTCCATCAACTTGAGCATCTCCATTGATCTTGCACTGGAGACCTGAGGTAGAGAGGCCACCTATTAGGGAGTCTGTAAAATCTTCATTAATGGTTGTTGAGATTAGCGTCAAAAGCTTGAAATTTGGGTAAAACAGTACCAGAGGAAAGAGGGCTGTGATCCTCACTGGTAAGACAGCTGTTGCTATCTCTGCTAGCAGCAGGTATCTCTGGTAGCTGCTATCTCTAGAGCAGCATGTGTGTGCAAACTGACGATTGAGTACAGCTCCTACCGTCTTCCTCTGAGAGGAGACCTCATAATGCTGCAGTCTTGTGTCGGAAAGGATATGCACGAAATGTCCCTCTCCCCTGTGTGGAAGACGTTAAATCTGCTCATTTACTGCTGGAAAGGATCAATGTTTTCTTATAGTAGCGATGAGTCCCTCCAGACAGACCCTAAGTCTGCATGATGTATCAGCAGGTGGGAGACAGATACCCTGAGCTGAGGTGTTGCTGCTTTTCCAGCTTCTATGTCTGTAAACATTACCCTTTTTGGGCAGGCGTCACCTCTGTCTTGCCAGTTTGTCTGTACTGCTTATTGCTCATTTCTTCTTTGGTATACTCTTCTCCATGTTGGGTGTGGTGCTCAGAGGGCTGCCGCGATTGCACCCACCTGAAAACAATTATTGTGAATGCACAAATGTGTATTGGTGTCAAGTGGAGGGAAGACCATGCCCTCCTTCATCTGAAGGCATGAGAGGCGCCTTGAGGCAGAAAGAAGCAAATAACTGTTAAGATGCTTTTGGCTTTATCTGAGATCCCAGACCCCCAGAATAACATCTCCCAAAAGAGCGGAGCTGCTGATGTCAAAGGAGGCTGAACAACCTATGAATACATCTGCTTGGCCACGTGCCTCCCGACAGCAGCCATCAGTTCTCTCAGCCATGCCACCAGGATAATCTGGATGCTGCTTCCCTTTTGAAATCAATTGTGAATGGTCTAGGCTACTGGTAGAGGTCAGATATCTGGGTTTGGTCTCAATTATCTTCTTGATTCTTTTGACCTTGAAGAGGAGATTGGAAACAGAGCAGTAGTTGCCAGAGTTATTGGGATCAAGAGCTGGTTTCTGCTGCATACTTCAAATGGCTAGTAGATTGCCTCATCTGGACGAAGCAACAGGGAACAAAGTTTGTTCCAGCTTCTTCTGGGTTGAGCTGCAGACAGTTTTTCTTCAGGGAAGGGGTGTTTCTGGTGCTTCAGGTTCTCATCTTTCACGGTGAAAGGCTAAAATACCCCCCAAAATGTGACATGAGGGGCTGAGAGTCAAAGTCTGTGCCGCTCCCTGACGACCTGAAAGGAGCCTGGAGCAATCTGTTACTCCAGGGAGGTGTTCACCCCAAAACCTAATTACTGAAGCCTAAACCTCTGTTATCTCACGGGTGGTGATCAGATTTCACATGAATGAATGGAGAGGGGCAATTACACTTCGAAGATTTGCACTATTTCCTCAGAGTGGCGCATTATTTTGTTACAAGTAGAAAGTGGCGCATGCTTTGAGGTTGCCGCAGTACTGAGACATTTTTCCTCAGTTCAGAAATTTTGGGCCACAGTGTCTCTGGGGTTTTATAGTTGTTTATTGTGTTTTTTAATCATTTAATATGCTAGAGCTTCCAAGGCCTGTGTTGACCCGAAGCAGACTCCATCAAGAATGGCAGGAGAGGTTTGTGATTCAGTTTACTTTTGTCACCACCAAAGAAATCACCATGATTTCAGTTAATCTCAGATTAACTGCTGCAAAGTTGCAGCAGTTTCTGTTGTGACTTTCTGAAGGGTTTGTGTCACAGGGAGACTTCTTCTGCATCCTGTTATCTCCTGGGGTAGCTTTCATTACATGACCCCCTTGTCAATGTCTGTTGTAAACGTGAGGGACAGTGCATAACTATCACTGGTGAACAATTTTCTCCACTAAAGCGGGGTGCTTATCATCCTCCAACCTGAGTTGATTTTTTCTGTCTGTACTTGAAGAATGGAAACAAGAGACATTTCTGTAGGAGCTGATGTACAGCTCACGAAAGTTTTGTGTACACCACATTACAACTGTCTGCACACAAGACAGAAAGTCACGTCCAACAGGCGTTCTCCTGAGGCAGTGTGGAGTTGGCCCAAGAATACCATGTGTTTGTATGAGGAGCAGAAGCCCTTGTATTAAAGACAGTCTGGGGGGGACTGGGGAGGGGATGTTGCCTCTTACTTTTGGGAAAGCTCTCTTGGTGCTCTGGATATAGATGGGAATTGAAATCAGACATCCTGAATTGTACTTTTTGTCCTCATTAGAAAAAAAAATGTTTTTAACCATTAGGTCTTGAAAATATTTTATCTTGGAGGATGACTGAGGCAAGTTTTGTCTCTAACTTTCTGACTGCTCAGTTTGTATTGCAGAAATCCATAAGAACTGAAGGGAAGTAAAGTGTTATTCTGAGTCGTTCTAGATTTACCATTAATTCCAGTGATTCTCATAATTTGAGGCAAACATAAAAAGGATCCTTCTTTATAATTTACTAACCTTAAATAAAATTTCCTTTCATTCCTCTCTTTTGTACCATACAGTACATACTTTCCGCCTTAAATCTATTGCTGTAACCATCTTTTTTGCGCCCTGTGAGCTGTATCTCAAAGAGCTACAAAGTACTCTTTATGTTTCCCCTACCAATCCAGCAACTTGGCATGCGGTAGATTTCAGGTCTCATTTGGGCCTTTTAAAGATTTTACCAGCAGATTCATAATTTGATAATTGGCCAAGGGCTCTAGAGAGAAAACAGTCAGCTACACTCTGTGAAGACAGAAATGGCTCACATTCCCATGAAAGAGGGAAGTTTTCATTCCTAGAAATGGGGAAAGAATGAAGAAAGAGTCCAGCACGTCACAGACCAGGTGTCCCTGCTCTTGCTTGGTGAGAGGGTGAGGAAGAGGCATCAAAGCTGTTTAGTTTTCCAAGGTGGTGAAGAAGGAACTCAGAGGGGTAGTGGTGGCGTAAGAAGGATGTGATGAAGAATCTTTTGGTCCTTCTGAAGGTTGTAGGTTTGAGTTTTGGAAAACTAGGAATGGGAAGAGAGACCTTGGGCTGTCAGTTATACTTGTGAGACAGAAGTTGTCATGATATGTGACAGCAGGAGTGACACCTGATTTTGTGGCATTTAGATGCCCGGAGAGGCGAGTAGGCATCGAGCAGGACTGGGGCGCGTGCTGCTTGAAGCAGGAATGAATCCAGGTTTGTGCTAGGTCTGGCTCTTAAAGGACATGAGATCAGATGATTACAGTGGCACCTTCTGGCCTCTTAACCTATCAGTCAGATCACCTGGCAATCTGCAGAAACCCTCCCTCATAACTGTCTCAGATTTCCACCTTTGGGCAAGTACTTCATTTTTGTTCTGTGACCAAAGGTACAGTACCTTGGAAGACAGGAAGTAAATTTCATAAGCCTTACTTAGGGTGCATGCATGTGTGAATGCACAGAATGGCAAAGGGATTTTTACCTTTTTGTTCAAACTTGTTTTCCTGCATGCATGCCATCACTTTTATTTACTCTTGTGTCCAAGGGTAGAACACTGCAAAAAACCGGGAAGGGTTGATCTCTCACATGCTTTCAAAAATCCCTTTACATACATGTACATGTCTGTAGAGCCTTCACAAAAATCAGACCTTTCAGGAGTGACTTAGAGTACGTCTGCATGGACAGGCTCCTCTGTCTGTGCTCCATGCTGGCCAGACACATGCCAGGTCCCAGCCAGCTCCATTTGGAAAGCTGGAGAGCTGCATTAGCATGGCTCTGTGCCCAAGTGAATATAAACTGCCTCTCAGGAGGGCTTATTAGCTAAAGCAAAGCGCCAAGAGGAGAACTGCGAGCCAGATGAATGACTAGTGGCCACAGCCCCTCTTTCCTGCACCCTCAGGTGCTTGGACACATACCTATCACATGGTGGAGATGCTGATGTGTTGAGCGCGTGTCAGAAGAGGGGCTGTGGCTCCTCCAGGAGACTGATCAGCAAGGCTGTGCACTGATCGCTCCCAAGTATCTGGCCTTTGGGCTAGGTCCTGCTCACACCTGAAGCTGGGAGAAGATGGCTGGGCTGAGGCTGTGGGCCAGACACCATCCTTCTGGGTTGAGTACAGCCTCTGAACCATAGGTTGGCCATGCTGAACCTGCAGCCCATATCTGTGGCCTTGATAACATAAACTAGCTTGTCGATGGAAGTGGGCTGTGCTGTTTAAGAAGTGTTTGCACTCAAAGAATAATAACTTTGTGCTGACTGACACATCAAAAAGTAAAATCTTAAGACAAATCACCTTGCAGTTCCCATCCTTTTTAGAAAGTCAAGGCACAAGCTCTGAGGACCCTCAGCCACATCTGTTCTTAATGAGACGGTGAATACCAGGTTATCACTGTCTAAGCCCAACCATGCCAAGAGCTGCAGGCTGCTGATGTGGTCAGACAATGGCAGCGATCAAGTTGCCCAAGCTACTCTAAAGCTCTTGCCTGTAGCTGTCTGATGAGACTCTACTGTTGCACAGGGCATGGCCCTCGTGTTCAGATATCCTGTGCCGACTGCAGCTTCAGCTTGCACTTGCTCTCCTCCTCTGCACTAAGCAAGGACTTCAAGGACTGAGAGGTTTGTATGGAGGCACTGCAGGTGATGGTAGCAACTGATGCCTGGAAACATTAGCAAGAAAAGTACACTGCAGTTGAGTCCAAAATGGGATTTATGTGCACCCTTCAGATAAAGGAGTTGGGATAAGTTTTGGGTCAATTGACTAGTGTGGTGTCATCTGTAAGAGAGATCCCAGAAATATTTCCATACACAATTGCTTCAGGCTCCCTTGGCACTGATGCTCTCCCCCCTATTCCCTGTTGCCAGAAAGCTCCCTTGGCTAACTCTGGCTGCTGGCAAATGTGTTTTCCATCTACACTGAAGTGTTAGAAGTTCTCTATGTGACCTGCCCTGTGTGGAAGAGGTCCCCTTTGCCTTCCAGACACTCTGGCATGCCGAATGCTTCAAGAATACTCCAGCCCCTTGTTTTAAGGCACATCATGCCCGTGGACTGGGTATGTTTGGGCTTGCAGTTTACCCTGAAAGTGTCCTTAACACAAGGTCAGTCTAGGTAAAAGCAAAAGCAAGGGTCTGTTGGGAACATACGTAGAGAGAGCACTGTTACCAAGCCTTAGAAGGACACGGGTGACAGGAAGGAAAGATCGGTCATAAGCTACTTGAGATGAAATTTTAACAGCAGTTCTTATTTGTATCCAGATGAGAAGCTGTAGTTTCTTCCCTAATCCTTGGGGCCAGGTATTTAATACTGGTGCACAGCCAGCATTTCTAAACGGTGTTCACAAGAGGGAAAGCTGGCATGAGGAAGGTTTGCCTTGACATTCCACCCTCTCCACAGGGTTTTCCTGTCTTCCACCATGACTTCATTCTTATTTTTCCCACCTCCCCTCTTTACCAATGATTTCTTACTTCTTGGTCCAGTTTGTATTTTTTGACCTTTCTTGCACTAGGTCATTCTCCACTCCCCCTCTCCAGAAATGCTGCTGTCCCTTTGATAAAGTCAACTTATTTATCACTTGTATGCCCAGACAGAGAGTGGCTTCTTTCAGGATGGCACCAGGGCTTGGCTAAACCCTGGAGATAATGGCAGGACGCTGTGAGGATGGACACTTTCATCTGCCATGCAGGCCGGGGTTCAGATACAAAGGAGCGGCGTTTGAAGTTATGAACCTTGCATTTTATACAAATGTGACTTGCTAACTGCACATACCTGGTACTGATGTATGCAGGGCCAGAAATGATCTTCAGAAGACCAGACACAATAGTAATTAATGACTCTGGAATCATGATATATGTGGAGGTGAAAAATACTATGACATTCATGGTAAATGCTGTTGATGTTGGCAATTATTTCTGGGGCAATAGTGGGTAGAAAAAAGGAACAGAGGAGAATTATTAAGGGATTCATTTTGTTCTTCCTTAAATGTGGTTTCACTTGACTTAAACCAGACCTAAACATAGCCTTGTGTATCAGTTTAACTAGATTGGTTTGTATCCATGCCTTCCATTAAAATGACATACACATCTGTGTATCTGAGACTGTAGTATGGTGTGGATATACTTGCTGGGCTTGCTGCCATCTCTAGGGGTATTTGGCTGACTTTGTAACAACTACAGTCCAAGTTATAACTTCACAAAGGTCCAGGTTGCGTTTGGCCCATGCTTAGTGCTGCCAGCAAAAATGGATCAGAAGTATCGTTCAGAGCAGAGTAGAGCTGTTTGCCTTCTGAAAAGGGTGAGCTGAGATGGGCCTTGCTTCGTCCTGTTTCCCTTTCCTCTTAAAGGTGTAAAGATTGTTCTGCAAATGATCAGGAACTTCAGGATTCTGCGTTATGCTCTGTCGCAGCAGAACTGTGGTGTGTCCTATGCGTATGGTTGACATTTGCAGCAAAGCATTCTTGAAGGACACTTGTCAGGCCTGGCTTTTGCTCCTGTTGATAGATCTCTCACCTCCTCATCATTTTAAAGCTATGGAGAAAAAGAAAAAAAATATTTTTTACTTTGTTTCCTAATTACTGTGTTGTCACTTCAGAGTTTTTCTGTTGGCCTGCAGAGAGGAATAATTCAGAGCAGAATCATTTTAGTCCCTCTTTTGGGGTAACCTGAAAGGTGCAATTCAATGTTTCAGTTTTGGAACCTTTAAGAATACCTTGTGCTTGCTAATCAGAGATCTCTACTTACTCTCTGTGGAGACAAAGCCTCGGCTATGGGTACGACTCTATCGTAACTCCTTAGCAGATGTTTAAAGCCTAATGCTTGAGGTAACTTGTGTGTGTGCTCTTCTCCTGCATAGTTTTTAAAGGTTAACTATGGGGTAAAGGAAGACTGAAATGAAGACATTGTAGTTAATCATTTATTCTACATATTTTATTTCAAACAGATCATTAAATACTCATACATCTATACACATGTATTTTTACTTATTCTCCAGACACTGTCAGCAAGTAAGTCACCGTCTGAAGTCTGTTCATGAAATATGTGGTGTAAAGAATCAAGTGCGGAATTACTGTGGGTTAAATACATCTCACTTTGTGCTGTACTTGTTTTGTGATTTTGTGACCTCTGTATTTTGAGCTTTGATAGCTAAGTGATGATATATGAACTCAGCTGTCTGCCTGCCCTCTCTGTCAGAGGTTATCCTCTTTAGCACAGGGCTAACAGGAAAATGTGCGTCTGTAGTTGTGTACCTCAGTTCAAACTCACCTTTATCAGCAATTCCAACTAAAATAGACTTTGCAATGAAGCTACCTGTGTAGAGGCAGACGTTCCCTTCTGCCGATCCTGCTGCAGTATTGACAACCTGTAACAGAGAGACAGAGAGAAAGGCTGGAGGAGGTACCATCTTAACTTACCAAAGCAAAATTAGCCAGACATTGTGACTGACTTTAAATGAACCAGGGAAGGGTACCTTTTAAAATAAATACTAAATTAGAAACTCACACAAAAAGTCTTTGAACTCTGGAGCAAAAATGCACTAGCAAGTTTGAGCATTTCAGAGTTGTCAAAAAAGGATTATAGAAAGCCCATAATGCCATTTGAAACTTCAAATTTTCTCATTAATTCTAATGGAGATTTGACTCAATACTTCTCTTTTATGTTTCTGAATGAATGTCAAAAGGAGTCACTGGCTTAGCAATAAGCATTCATTCCCATGGTTGGTAATGGGAATGACTGCTTTGGCTTAACAACACACAAACATATATATTTTCTTGATGTTGCCTGGGTCAGCTGCAGCCACTCCAGCCTGTGCTTACTCAAGGCTGTTCTTCTTTTTCTGGCTCTTGTTTCAAGATTTTTTAAAATTAAAAAATCCCAAATATTATTAATGTCTCAAAGCTGTATTTTCACTCTAATGCCCCATTCTGTTTCATCCTAGATGTGTTAGAAATAGTCAGGTATCACAGAATCATAGAATAGTTTGGGTTGGAAGGGACCTTTAGAGGTCGTCTAGTCCAACCCCCCTGCAGTGAGCTGGGACAGCTTCAACTAGACCAGGTTGCTCAGAGCCTCGTCAACCTGACCTTGAATGTTTCCAGGGATGGGGCATCTACCACCTCTCTGGGCAACCTGTTCCAGTGTTTCACCACCCTCATTGTAAAGAATTTCTTCCTTATACGTACTATAAATCTACCCTTTTTTAGTTTAAAACCATTACCCCTTGTCCTATTGCAACAGGCCCTGCTAAAAAGTTTGTCTCCATCTTTCTTATAAGCCCCCTTTAAGTACTGAAAGGCCACAGTAAGGTCTCCCCCGGAGGCTTCTCTTCTCCAGGCTGAACAACCCCAACTTTCTCAGCTTTTCTTCATAGGAGAGGTGCTCCAGCCCTCTGATAATTTTTGAGGCCCTCCTCTGGACCCGCTCCAACATGTCTTTCATGTCTCCAACATGTCCATGTCTTTCCTGTACTGAGATATAATCTCACTTACATTCTCACCATCATATACTGACACAGAACCTGTCTTTCTAGTGCATCTCTTAACCATTAGCATCACCTATTCTCTTCTCATCAAGGAGCACTGCATTCACTTCCTCCCCCATTTTGCAGCAGACCTAGACTGGTCTCCACATCCTGGTTGTTTTTTTTTTTTTTTTTTTCCCCACAAGGCAACACAAGAGAAAGCTGTCCCTTGCTTTTGATCCTCAATGTGCAATCTCTGCCTTGGTTAAATTCCAGCTGCCCACTCTAATGCCCTCTTTTCCAGTCCCTTTGCCTCTCACCTGTCATCTTCTACCCTGTCCAAAATGCTGCATCACCAGTTGTCTTCCTAGTTCCTCTGGTTCTACTTATCCCCTATTCAAATCTCTTCACCAGCAGTTCTTTACTCCTTTTTGCAAGAGTCTTCAGTGTATAGTATATAGAATATATAGTGTATATATTCTGTATGGATGCAGAAATGCGATCTCATGCCAAGGGAATAATTCAAATGAAAAAAAAAGTTTCACACCAGAAAACTGCATTCCCTTAAGCACAAAACTGATTTTCCTGGTTGACCAAAGAAGCTTCCTCCAACTCAGAATCTTGCCTGTAAATAATCTCTTCTCAAGCTCAAAATTGTGCCATCAGCTTCTTCATATCACTTACTTTCAGTTTGTTACTGCTCTTGCTATTATTACGCAGTATTGTTTTCCCAGGTAAGAACATGTGAGCATCCCTGCTGTGCAAATTAATCAATTCTATCATTCATAGCATAAATAATGTATAATACATTGATACTACTGACATGCATATATATCAATATTTTGTTAACACCAGTGATGCAACATATGGAATCCCTTTTAAAGTTAAAGCACATGATTGAAAATCCTGACACATCCCCTGTCTCTGCTTGGTGGAACAGACTATAACTTGAACTGTGTCCCTTCATTTTAGTGTTACTTCTGGCTTAAATCAGTACCACTGCACCTCGAGCCATCCAAAAAAACTGTTGAACAGTGCAGAAGTCCAAAATGCTTTCAGCCGCTTCCTGCCACAAGCCCCCCGAGCAGATAATAAAGCAAGTTTGTAGTGGGGCCATGCAGCCTACTGACTGGTGGTCTTCCTGCAGACCAGGAGAGGGAGACGAGACTTTTTTTTTTAAAAAAAAAGGACTAGATAAACATGCCTGGAAATGGCAGATCTCTTGACTGATGGAGCAGTGCTTCCTTGCAGATTTTCCCACTGCCTTTGCTCTGTGGCATGCTTGCTTCCCTCTCCTATTTTAAGAGGGAAGAAAATCTCCCTTGAAAAACAAAATCATAACAAAAAAGCAGCAGGGAAGACCAAGGGATGCTATTAATAAAGTCAGGGCTCTTGCCAAGAAAGGCTGAGTTTTCCAGCGGCCATTTTACCACCCTTGTTTCTTTATTAAACTAAGCTGTTTTTTAATGAGACTGTCTCGTTTTGCAGATGTGGTCCTGGGCTCTGAACATCCTCCCATGTGTTTTGTTTTGCAGGAGGCAGCACAGGCACCTCCCCAACCACCTCCAGCACAGGAACCCCATCGCCCTCTGCTTCCTCTCACCTTCTCTCTCCATCCTGCTCCCCTCCAGCCTTTCATCTGGCCCCCAACACTTTCAACGTTGGCTGCCGGGAGAGTCAGCTTTGCAACCTCAACCTGTCTGATTATCCCCCATGCGCCAGAAGCAACATGGCCGCCTTGCAGAGCTACCCAGGGCTGAGTGACGGTGGCTACAACCGGCTGCAGAGTGGCACCGCTTCTGCCTCGCAGCCCTCTGAAACCTTCATGCCTCAGAGGACTCCATCCTTGATCTCAGGAATGCCGACTCCTTCCTCCCTGCCCAGCAACAGCAAGATGGAGGCGTACAGCGGCCAGCTGGGGTCCTTCCCCAGCTCCCAGTTTCAGTATGTCATGCAAGCAGGCAACCCTGCCTCCACCTCCTCCTCTTCACACATGTTCGGTGGTGGCCACATGCAGCAGAGCTCCTACAACGCCTTCTCCCTGCACAATCCCTACAACCTCTATGGATACAATTTCCCTGCTTCCCCCAGGCTGGCGGCGAGCCCAGAGAAACTCACCACCTCCCAAAGCACTTTACTCTGCTCTTCCCCATCCAGTGGGGCCTTCGGAGAGAGGCAATATCTTTCCACGGGGATGGATCATGGGATGCACATGATCAGCCCTCCCTCTGGCAACCAGCAGATGGCCAACGCCTGTGACAACAGACAGTATGGTGGGGTTCAGGGCTCCTCCTCACAGATGTCTGTGCACATGGTCTAACAAGCCATGCCTCTCCTTGGCATTGAAGGCAGCTGGACCTTCATAGTTTCCAGGGGTAAACCCATCCCAGTACATTTTTGCCTTCAAACTTATAGTGGAACTAATGTTGTAATGATAAATAAGAACAAAAGCCATTTAGGTATGTGCCACAGAACCTTGTGGAAAGCCTCGGCTGACAGCCATCACAGCTTCATGTAGCCCAGGGCCTCTAGACCTGGCACAGAGCATCTGCTTTTTCTGGACATTGCAGAGAGAAGGGCTTGATTTTATTGAGAAGCTGGAGAGAAGCAGCTGAATATACCATTTATGCATTAACTCTCAGCTTGTGTGAGCTCTCGGCATGGAGGGAGCCGTGCCCCTGTGCTATCTCCTCCGGGTGTCAAAGAAAGGCAGTCTCCCAAGGCTTCGTCCTCTGAAGCTGCGCTGCCCATAGCTTTAAAGACCTCCCCGTTCCCAGACCACTCCTCACTGCTGGAGTGGCTCAGCCCATTTCTGAAGCCATAGTGGCCCGTGGCTCCTTCTCCCACTGTAGAACAGGAATGGTGCTGCTGGGCTGGAGATTCTCCTCCCAAAGAGGTTTCTGCATTTTCACCATGGCTCTGCCTGATGAGTGGTTTCTTTGCGAGGGTCAAGCTTACCAGCACCCAGTCTGCAGATGGAGATGGGAGAGAGAGAAGAGAGAGAAAAATTTTAACCTACAAGTGAGCCTCAGACATAAGCATGGACTGATCTTTGGAAAGATGCATGAGGGAGAGGAGGCTCAGCTCCTGTTGACATGACCCAAAGTGAAGCACCCGAACCGAAAGGACAACTGCCTTTGTGGAGAACCTGTGTCCTGTAGCACTCAACCCAACGGGAGGAAACTGTCCAGACTGAGCTCGTGGGGAAGAGCAACAAGAAAAGAGAGCTCTGCTCTACAGAAGTGCAGCCGGCATCCCTCACCTTGCATGCAAGAGTTGCCATAGAAAACCATTAGCGTTTCAGTAACAGTGAGGTCGAGTATTCGCCAACCTCCCGCCTGCCACATGATCTCTGTTTAACCAAATAGATCATTGCCTTTTGACATCTTTCTTTTCTGTTTTTTTTTTTTTCCTTCTCTTTCTTTTTCTTCAAATCCTTTAAAAATAAGAAACAATTGTAGCTTGGTGCAAGCTATGCATTTAAGTTGTGTGAAAATGCAAATACCAAGTAACAGAATACAGATATTATTGAGATTTGTTGTGAGGTGTTGTAGATAAATGTATTTATATGCCTAGTGGGGTATTCAATATTATGAATATAAAAGAGGGCAATAAAAATGGTATGTAAAAATATGTATGAAGAAAAGGTGTATAAAGATTTGCCCTATGCACGGAACTCTGTTTCTAAGTGCCAAGCACAGAATGCGCTAAATAAATCTTTGCAATTGTTCCCTCTGTGTTCTTCTCTATCTGTGAAGCTTCTTCAGTGGTCTTCTAGAGTGAGACATTTTCAAAATACCACCATACATGTTTGCACAACAGAGGAAATGAAGACACAGTGCTAAATTGTGAGTTCAGGCAGTATTACAATAAGAATAAAAATTCTGTCTTCTCAAGAAATTTTAAAAATTGAGTGCTTGGCCTGCCTTCAGAGGAAGTGTGTCTTACAGACAGCTAGAGTTGTTATTTTGATTGTTAAAGTCTAATAAAAAGCTCTTCAGAATAATTTTTCACAGTCAATATAGAAAATAATCTACAAATAATATAATAATATACAAATATCAGTATAATTTCTTTCTCATTTTTAAATGCCATTTTGGGTTATGTGTCAGTTTTTCATTTGCACTACATTTCTAATATGAGATTGAGACATTAACACTGAAAGCAGTGGGGAAGCTGAAGCCTCCCTAAACCTGGCTATAAGTTATGGCTGCAGAGTTTACAGCTTTCCTTGTGACAATAAACTTCTTTTTTTTCTGAATTGAAAAAGCACCAGGTAGGTAGAAAGACCTTGAAAGATAAATTCTGCAAGCATTTCTTAACTGTAATTTTACAGGGGAAGATAAATATACCAATACCATTCCCAGTTCTGTGCCTAGTCTGTCTGACTGTATTCTGGCTTTTATTGTGTCTGGCTGTGGGTGCTGCTGAAAGGGGTTGGAGGGACTAAGGATGGGAGAGAATCTGTCCCTCCCCTTGTCTTCTGTTTTCCTCTAATAATTAGTTCTTGGTTTAGTCTTGAAACAGGGAGTTTTATAGCCTTTCTAAAGTCCTTTCATAACCTTTCAGAAATACTTTTCAATCTGTGTTTTGAGGGTTGCCATGCTTTTGGGTTTGATTCCATCCTACAGCAACAATTTCTACAGGTTAGCAGTATGTTGTGTGAACCAGTATTTCCTTCTGCTGGCTATTTGCATTAGATTGCTCTTTCTTCTTTATTCCATTTAATTCTTTGTGAGTGAGTCTGTATTTCAGCTAAGAAGAGAATGTGATTCAACAAAATCAAAATTATTCTCAGTATCAAAACATATGTTTCTAATCTTGATTAAAACAAAAAATTAATTCACCAAAATTATCACTGGAAACAGTCGCTGAAGAAAGCAAAAGACAGATGTAGGGCACAACCTTCAATATTAGTGTGAAGAACTGGAATCCCAGTTCCATGCATTTTAGTAGGAATCTGTGGGGAAGAGCTTTGAAATTGTCACCCAGACTCTTCAGCAATACGATCCTTCAAGGTATTGAGCACCCTGTCCCTGATCCAACTGAGCTCTTCAGCATACTGAGATAAAGTTACTCCATCCAATTGCCTTCAGTATGAGACTTACTGACCTTAGGGTGAGAATTTATTGACCATATTTATTCTCCATATTTATAGGCATATTTATTTAGCTCTTATTTGGCACATACATAAATGAGAGAGCTTAGTTAGCTAGATAGTTATTCCTTCATCTTAGCATATGTTTAAGTTTTTTGTTGATTCGGGATCAGAATATTCAGCATCAAGACTGAAAAAGAATAGGAAAAAAAACGTGAGAGAGGCTTTCCTGTCCCAAGATGTAAAGTTGTAACAACACAAATATGACTCGGTGTGAAAGTTACACTGACAGTCTATGAGGATTAAAACCAAGCTGACAGTGAAATAGGAAAAGAATAGTAAACTTTTTCCTTGGTTGTCACTGTGCAAAGCAAAAGTAGAGCAGTGTTTGGAGGGCAGTATCAAAAAATAACAGGCTAAATTGTGTTAAAATGATTTACTTCGTGTTTGTTTAGGTGCACAGGTGAAATCCTCCCAGGATAACACTCCTCTGAGCAGACAACCTGCTTAAGACCTTGACACGCTGCCAGAAACAGGAGGTAACCATTGAATTTGAAGTGGACCCAGGTATGACAGAGGTATCTCGTGTACAGCAGTGGCTCTTCTCCTCCTGCCACCCCCATAGGGACACAAGGCTCTGAGCCATTTGCCACTTTTTACTGAGGCTTCCCGGAGAAAAGGTGATGGCAATGAGCAATGGGAGGGGTGCACTGGGGCCAGTCTGGGAGATACACTTGGGACCAGCTCGCCTGATGGGTGGCCCAGGTTGCAGTACACACAGCAGTACACACCGCCTCTGGAAGACTCCCTTTCCTTGGGTGACTGCCCTAACCACAGGGCTTGAAAGCCCTCCTGGCATGGTCACACTCTCATCCAGGAGCCCTTTGATTGCTCATTTGCGAAGCACATGTGTGTTTGGGGTAGAAGTGGCAGCTGTATGGTTCCTCTCCCCTTCCTTCCTTCGCTACTTCACCATGAACATTTGAACCCCTTGGCTGACTTTAAGCAGCTTTGATAGTGTGGTCACAGTCGCAAGAAGTTCTCACATGTTTCTTCAGAAGAGACAGGGGAGGAGGACAGGGCCCCTATTCATTTTCCCAGTGCAGGGAAGGCCACTGTGTGACATCTCCTCATTCAAAGAAGCCACACAAGGATCAGGTATCCTGCATGCTCCCCCCACCCCAAGTTTCATCTGGCACATGCATGTTATTAGACACCAGAGGATCTACCAAGAGCTGCAGAAACCAGGGAGTCTTTACTCCACCACTCCTGGGCTGACCCATTTGCTCTGAGCCCATGCAGGCTTCTGGCTTCCAGTCCAGGAGAAGAGAAGGCTCTGTATCTCCCAGTTAGATGCTGCAAATTTGGAAGGTGAAACTTCATGTACCTCTTAGAAGAAGCACCCTTTTTTAAAAACCCGATCCAAATACCAGGAAGGGTAGTGCAAATCTCAATGATAGGATATCCCTCATCTTGCAGCACAGGCAGCTTGGCAACAACAAACCTGGCAACTTGTTACACAAATGAAAAGGATGGGGCAAAAATAATCAGAGTGGGTTTGTCAGCTTTGCAAAGTTTATTTAGCTTCATTCCTTAACACACTGACAGGACATAAATATTACTGTCACCACAGTCAGTGCAGCTCAGCAAAACCAGGACATTGCACTCCAGTGCAACATAGTGTTCTTGGAGGGAATGTAAGTACTATATACTAAGGCAAAACACTCAGGGCACGAACGTAAATACAAATTAGGTACACATCCTGTGACACTGTGTTAAATACACTACAGCAAAAAGGTACAGCAGATGATCTGCTAGCGTGGCTGATTTACTGCATACTGGATGAAGCTTTACTGATGTAGGTGAGGGCTGACAGTCATTTGCCATTAAAAAAAAAGAAAAAGCGTTCAGATTTTTTTCCCCCCCAACACAACTAGACACATTGACCCACAGCACACATCCCATGCTAGACTAGCACTAGCGGATGAGTTTTGCTGGATGTTGCTTGTTGGGCATCGTTCTAAACAAAACAACAACATGAATGTGCACCCAAGGACTGGGCAGAGGAACACCTGAGTATGCCAGTTACATGCTACAGATGCACTAGAAATGCAGCTATAAGAGCAGTGACAGAACTTTGTGAGGAGGGTGCTGGTGTGGCCAAGGGGAAATTTGTTATAAATAAGCTGGTTCCCATCCAAGGAACCTCTGACTCCTTCAGCACTGTTTCTTCCTTACAGAACCAGCCTGCAGGACCAGGTGTTTTGGCCAGGTAACCCAGCATGGGACCGTTTCTGAGAGCTTGTCTGTTGGTGTGCTGGGAGGGGTTTGTGTAGCCTGCTGCTGACCCACAAAACTTCTGCTGGAAAAGGGGCTTACTCTGTTTTCTGACTGCTCCTTCTAATTTGTCTGTAATTGCTATCTAGGAAACTGTATAGAATACAGCTAAAATCCCTGGAACTCTTTTCAAGGGTTGTTTTTCCATGTCAGTAACTGTTGCTGATCACCCCAGAAGAGTAACATGACCACAAATGGCAGGAGCAGTGTATGGCGCACACCGCTTTAAATATTAGCTCCTTTCTACGATAAAAATCTCCAATAATTCTAGCCTGCCTGAATGGAGGACTAGACTGGAAAAGAGCAGTTCACATGGCTGCACTCTGTTACGTTGTGACAGCCCAGTGATGAGCATGGCTTCTGTGCTGGGTAGTGGTCCTCATTGGCCGATTCAGGTAGGAGCAATAAGCCTCCACAGTAGGGTTAATTGTGCAATAATCTATCCCTGGAGCACTGAGCTTGTCTATTTTTCTGACTTAATGTGGAACTCATTGCATGCTGTGGGGGAGAAGGATTAGGAGCCTGTATAATTTTACACTGGTTGAAGTTCCTACAGTTGCTGTTCTTATTCCAGTAATGTTCTAAGTTTGTTGAGCATTTTGGAAGCTCTGACATTCAGCTGGATAATGCCTGTCTCTGCTGAGATAGGGTGACTTCTGCGGGCTCCTCTCAGATGCTTTCACAAGCAGTCCTATGCTCTGCTAGGCCACGTCTCCCCTTGAGCATCCAGCACCGTACACACCTCAGGGCACTATTTTTCTGGCTGACTGGATGCAGCAGTACTGCAGAGACACAGCTGGCCCAAGTGGGGCTGTGAGCAGAGACCATCAGCCCTTCTCTTAGGATGATGGGTAGGGTGATGCTGGTTCAGCCAACAAGACAGGCTGTCTGTAGTCATTCTCAGTGAAGGTGCCTGGGAAGGGCTTTTCCCTCTAGATGACACAGATGACAGCCCTGGGGACATGCTGCAGCACCCACCGTCTTCCCAGTGCTTCCTTTGTAAGAATTAGGGGTGTCCAGGGAGCGGCAGGAGGGGTGACACGGTCTCAAGTTCCTCTCTTACCTGAGCTGGTTTAGAGCATTTCCCTTAATGTGCAGTAGGGTAATCACATACTAATATAATTGCATTTTAAGCTGGTGTAACCGACCCAAGAACAGGCGCAAACAAAAACTGCAGTCAGTTTGATATATTAAATAAATAATGTGGTCTAGTGATTGGAGACTTGATGTAATTACCTGCATCTGCCTCTCCTAGTAAAGCTGGAACAAGTTGCAGTGCAATTAACCCAGCATAAACTTAAGTACAGCCTGCCAACCATCCAAACCAGGGCCAGCACTGTACTCCATGGTTTGTATTATGTTGCTATGCAAAGGTCTGTATACAGAAATATTAAGATTAGTTAGAAGTATGAATGCAGATGTGTGCGTGTAAAAGCACCAGAGGAACACGAGAGCAATGATTCAAAGAATGGCCTGTGCTGATAGCCAGGGACATGATCAACAGCAGCAAAACTGGTAAACACCGAGGAATGTGTTGCGTTCACCAAAATCACAGCACAGATGACTCAACAGCAGAAAACCTGCAATCCAGTAGCGGGAGGATGGCAACATGACTACAGCACACTGCGTGTACCATTTCTCTTCCTGTAACCCCAACAAGAAGCCAAGATTTAACAGCAAACTACCCAAAATGAGGATGGAGAAGACAATGTGCAGCAATGTCACCCAAGGTTTATGATGGGTAATTAACCAAGACTCTAAGGTGAAAGCTCAGTACCTGTGACTCCTGAAACATATAAAAGTCCCATCTAAAAACCAATTCATTGCCACCAGTGAAAAGAAAGCCAGAGGATGAAGTGAAGGTTTGATCGTGATCTCCCCTTGCATGCAAGTGATTCTGCCCAGGATACTTGGAGACATACGTTTGGAGCTTGTGGGTCCCATGTGTGCATTGGCAGTCTCATGTTTTTTAGAAAACTAAATAAAAATCACTTCCACTTCTATATAGCCTTGCACTCAGTTTTGTTACATCAGTTCCTACAGCTGTAGTATTACCCATAAAATACTCCAACTCCTAACTGTGAACATAACAAAGACAGGAGCAGTCTCAAGTTTTACAGCAGACCAGAGGAAACCAACAAAAATCTGGTGAACTGAGGGAAAAATAAGTAAAAAGAATAAAAGAGTATATAAAAAGAGGTTAAGTTAGCTTGAAGAAACCTACATAAAAATGAAAAATAAAGTGCACACTTCCAAAATGAGAAAGAACTGGCCATGAATACATAGCAAAAGGGACAACATAAAGCCTGTAAAGATATTTTGTGAATAGCTGAGATACTTTTGGATAATGAATAGTAAACTGCCCTCCTTCTTGGATGGAGAATTTGAACTTGTCCGCAGGTGATTGCGATGCTCTAGCTTCTGACCACAAAGATAAATATCATATCAACAAAAAAAAAATCAGCCTTCGAAAGGAAACATATTAACTCCTTAAACATAAAATGTGCTGTATTAAATTTGCTATTTACTCTGTATACACTATTGTATACACTGTTTATAGCTACTGATCACTAAACATTCACAATTAAAAGCACAAAAAATTGGTTAAGTTGTCTGTACACAAACAGAAGTGGTTTTATGCTACGCCTAGTTGTTCTTATTTCCAGAGTGACATGAACACCATGAAGTGTTAGGAGTTATTATCTCAGCTGTATGTCCATGTAACAGGAACATTTCCAAATGGGAAGCATTTTCCATCATTGCTATGGTCTGGGAAGAAAACAGTCTGATTCAAAGAACTTCTAGAGTTAAAAACCTGTTTAATAGTGATTCCTGATTTATCATATGTGCTTTCTGTTGAAAAAGGAAGACCCTGGCTCCTGTCTTAGGTCATGCACAAATCCAAATTGGGGAACTAAGGAATTCCGGGGTCTGTGTTTTCCACCACACAGGATGGGGTGGGGAGGTTCTGCAATGGCATAGGAGAAATGTAAGGCTGGAAACATCTGTCTAATGTGACCATAGTTCAGGCTGTCAACTAAGGATTATACATAGTAAAAAGCAAGAGGGTGAAAGAGGGGGGGCAAGGCTTAGCTGTCATATGGCATTAGTGTTTTGCCTTCTCCTTTCTAATATCCAGGTCATACTCACATTGTGAGTGTATGAGCGTGCCATGCTACTTGATGTGATGAGATCTGCCAGTGTCCATCTCTTTCAGGTCTAAGCTGGTAGACTAATCAACGTTCATTGTATTAGCAGCAATGAACAGTATCTATGATATGGGGCCATAGCCATATAACAATCAATGGGACTTATGTTCAGGACAGTTTGACACCCCTTGACACCGAATTTCAGCAATGATTTACTTTTCATCATATGCAACTTGTTGTGTTAGGAAGATACAGCAGGAAAAGGGAAATTCAAGGGGAATATCAAGTAAAGTAGCTTGACAAGCTGTATTTAGCTGTTGAACAGAGTCACAGCGCTAAACCTTGGGAAAGTCCTGCAGGAGCAGTCCTGGGTGTGCTCTGGACTAGATGCCCAGTGCTAATGCTATTTTCCATTTCTAAGCCAACAGTTCTACAACAGAAGGAGCAACATACAGCATCCATGAGTTGCTCCTAGAAGGCAAGCAGGGAGTTCACCATTTCATTTGAGCTTGAATCCAAATCTAAAAATTCTCTAGGTTCATCCATCCATAGTATCTATGGTTTTTTTCCTCCCTTCAGCTGTTGCCACAATTGTGCCACTGGGGGGTTCTTTTATTCAGTTCTCCACTACTTTTATCCATGTTTCCCAGAATGCTAACAGCTGCAATATAATGAGATTATTTATGATTTCTAAATATCATTTTCTAATGTATCTCCCAGGCCAGTAAAGCGGCAGCCCGGCAAATTCACTGAACCAGAGCTGCCTGTAACAATCCCAAAGTGTCCAGCCATCCATTTCCATTTCCTGGCCCCACTGGCTTCTCACTGCACTTTTTCAGATTTCCTTCTGGATCATTTTTTTTTTTTTTTTTTTTTTGCACAGCAATAACAGAAAGAAAAATGTTATTGGCTGCTGGTGTTCAATCCCTGAAGAGGTGTTGCAGCAGGCGTCTCTCTTCTAGGACTATTTTGGTGGTGTACAGAGGAAAGAATATAAGTTCTGTCAATGCTGTCCCCAGACACGGACACAGTGTCCCCTGACCCAGCAGCCCCTGAAAGAGAGTCTGCAGTGACATGGACGGACACACTCCCACAGCCCTCCGGTCTGGTCTCAACAGCTGACATTTCTTCTGTTCCTGCATTTTTCTCACCCACTTTGGGCCTTGCCCTTTCAGACAGGTACATACTTTAAGGTATTTATTTAAGGTAATGTAAAAACACATTTCTATTGCTGCAAGTGCAAACTGAATCTTGTTCAGCGTGAAAATGAGTTGACTGCTTTTCAGCAAAGTTATTGGGCATTTATGTCTAAGTAAAGACTTTCATATAGCAACAAAATGTAATTTCAGGTTTTCCTATTTTATGTTGATTAATTTTTAAGATAATTTTTGCTGCTTTATATAGCCAGAATAATACCTACAACCTCCTCTTTGCGATAGTACTTGAAAATTTATCCTCTGCTTTCCATGGCCGAGGCACTTAAAGACTTTAACTAAGTAATCCCTGCACCTCCCTTGCTGGTCAAGGCAGCATAGCCCCATTCTATGTACCAGTAAACTGAACAAAAGACTTGCCCTTGACCATGCATGCCCTACACCAGTATCTGCTCCATTTATTGCAAACTGTAATCACTGCTAGAAGTGATGACAAAGTCCCCATCTTTGCCAGTTTGGTTCTGCATTAAAGGTAACATTTCTCCGTTTATACTTTCAGCATTTAAGTCAGATGGGAAGAAGAGCATGCTGTGTGATGACAGACATGACCAAGCACAGGTAGTCTGAGCTATATTTCTCATGTCGCTCTTGCAACATCACCCAGACATGCAGGCTTAGTGGGACCAAGCTTAGTATTTTATTATCGACCCATGACAAGGCAGTGGTGAAAGAGTTTCCAGCTGAAGCTGCAAAGGCTGTGGGTTGCACAAGCAGCAAAACTTAACCATTGTGTGCTGCTCCAGAGCAGTCCTGCTGCTGGCCAGCAGAAATCTCTGGGGCACAACTGCTAGTGTCTTACCAGCACGCAGAGCTGAAAAGTGCACCCCTGGGAACACAGTACTTGTGCCAACAGTGCTCTTCAGTTTGGTTTTACTCTCCCTCTGTGCGCAGGTAAACACAGCCGTGTGCCAGCAGCATTGTGTAGGTGCACAGAGAAAAAGAGACAGTTGTCCAAACAATATGGTGTGGAGGGCTGGGGAAAAAGCATGTTGAAAATGTAAAGGACATTTACATTAAAGGAAGGTGTGAGAGCTGTAGGAAGAGCCAAATTACAAAAAAAGTTAGTACTTTAAGGAGCCAAATTAAACAAGACACAATGGGGGCCAACTTTGCCTTCCAGGCATTTCACGAGCCCACGCCCCAGAGTTCAGGGGGTGCTGGGGGGAGAACCATGTGTCCCTCCAGGTCTTATTTAACTTGGCCATGTGTAAAGAACTTTAACTCTTTTGTGACTTGCCTGTTTCTACAGCACTCACATCTTCCCACTTTTTGCTTTATTTCTGGGTGCTTTTTGTTGCGTGAGTTTTAAATCATTTTGAAGACAAATAATTTCTTTCTATCTAGAAAAATAATCAGTGGAGGCAAAGCATAAAGTCATTTCGGTCATAGTATCTTGGAGGAAAATAGATACAGTATTTTGGAAAGAATTTGAAATGAAAACACAAAGCCTGATGGGATTTAAATGTAGAAAACCAAAAATTCAGTCTCGCCCCCTCTTTTCCCTCCCCCTATTCATGAGGTCACCATTTCTCATCTCACAGACTATGGCATCTTGCCGGGATCCTAAGGCAGCCACCAGAAAAAGTGTTCTTTCTCCTGCGAGCACAAAGCAGGATCAAATTGGCGGAGAGAAAATAATCGGAGTGGTTTGTCGAAGCGGCAAAGAGAGAAACTTTGTAGAACCAGCAAGAAAAAGATGTCCAGAAAACGCAGGCAACCTTTCTTGTCCCCTCTAAAAGTTGATGCATAAGCACTCAAGAAAAAGGAGGCCAGATGAAAATGTGTGAAATAGTGAATGGGCACTGAAATTCAGCATTGTTGCTTATAAACATCTTGCTTGTAGAGGAACTGTGTGTGCATGCATGCGTGTGTGTGTACGAAGGATGAGCAGCAGGAGCCTGTCCCTGCACGCACATGTGGCAGACCTCAGTTCAACAAGCTTAACTTTAATCCTGCTTGCAAGCACTTTGCTGCAGCAGGCTGGCTCTCTGAAGAGGGAGGGCTGACACTGTTGACATCTCAGCTCTGCTCCTGCTTCTGTGGCAAGCAACTTTTCCAACAGCAGTGTTTGTACTGCCTTTGCTCAGACCTCAGGAGGTGGATCTTTCTTCAGCCCTGGCCTGGTGTGAGCAGCACCTAAGCTTTGCAGCCCATGTAGTTCTCAGCCCACCTGGAGAGAAAGTGGTCACTTGCTCTCTGACGCTGCATTGACCTTGTTTAGCTACAGATTAATTCACCCTTCTTTAATAAATTGTGACCCATTTGGCGGCAAATTGATAACATGAGGGGAGTAGGGATCGTGAATACTCTTCTCCCATTGCAGATTTCTCTGTAGAAAGACCCTGCAAACTCAAAGGACCTCCTGGCCACATCAGTGGCTCCTACTTGCTCTGTCACAACTTCTGGGACAACAGTGACAAAGGGAATGCTCTAACTCTTACCAAATTCAGGCTGCAGCACAATTATTTTCAGTGTACATTTCTGAGTTATTTTGTTGCTACTTAAGTCCAATGTGGACTTCAGTTGAAGATCCAGTTTAGAAGTGCATCCTCATGACAATTTCCCCAATGCAAGAAAGAAGTAGAACTTACTACAAAGAGAAATTTGTGCCTCTTAGAGAGAAAGATTTGTTTGTTGAATTTTGGCTCTGGATCTGAATTGTCTCCAAGGAAAACTGATGGCATTAAGGGCATGGAGTCAGTTTGGCTAGATGGGATAGTCCTCTGAAATAGGGGAAAGTCTTAAACATGTGCTCAGCATCAAGCGCTTTCCTAATAATCTGTCCATATTAATATGGATGTCCATATGCCAAAGCCTGCAGCCAAAGTCTTCAGCTTAGTAAAAGTACACCTGCTGCTCTGGGCATGAGTCAGCTACCAGTGAGGAGCACAGCTGCTGTCTGTACACCTACAAAGCTCCATCTAAAAATCACCATTCAGTGATTTACTGTCATGCTGACTTTGTTGCTCAGGACAAGATGAGCTCGAGCTGTGCCTGACAAGACTTCCAGCCTACCATGGTGTTAATCACATCGTTCAGTATAATGGTAGGGGATTCTCCTCTTAATTTTCCTTTCCAGTCTGAAAGCCTCCACCAGCCATGTTCTCCTCAGCTCCTTAAGAGCAAACAGGTGTTTATTTCTGTGCCATGTCATGCAGCACCTTGGCTTGAAGCTGTCCCATACGCATCCTGGACTACACACTGGGATTTTTACCTAGGTCTGCAGTTGTCCCCAGTATCTCTGAAAGCCAAATCTTCTGGTCTTTATTCTTTTCTCAGCTTCTGCTGCTACTTTTGTCCTGGATCAGATGGAGCTCCTCAGTCCTGTAGTGATAGTATTTTCCTAACACCACTTGTGGGAATGTAGAGATGAGCGCAGAGTGTCTGGCTCTGACACTGACAGATCTCACACTGCTCCCAGAGAGATGCCCAAATGTTACAAAGATGAACCATATGGGCAGCCCCAGCACTTGAGGCCATTAATAGGAATTTTTAAGCAACTGTGATTGATGGTGCAGCTCTTACAAGTCTGAGATCAATGAAAATGCAACTTGATCTTTTGAACTCAACTCCTTAATTTTTTTGTTCCTTTTTCTGCAGAGAATCCCATAAAACTATTTCTGTGCAGACAAAAGCTGTCTGGGACACTTCATGTGAATTTGTCATGCATTTTCCTTTTGCTCCCCCCTCCACCCTGTTTGCAGTTTCACATGCAATTCCCCATTATTTGTACAGGCACTTCAAAAATCAGCTTTTTCTATACTTGTGATTGGACATTGTCTTGAAGGTATTTTTTGAGGCTCATTATTTTTCATTTGTTTTCAATTTAATGATTTATCCCTCATTATAACCTGAACACCAGGGGAAAAATGGTAGGAAAAAGGAAAAGCAAAAGTCATCGAGGACAAAGAAAAAGCTGAACAACCTTCAGGAGAAAGCGGGGAGCCCCAGAAAAGAACAAGAGAGAGGACACAACATACAACCATGTCTAACAAGGCTTGAATTATCTGATATTGATATTTTTCCCTCATGATCTGATGACACAAATCAACATTATCCAAAATGGCTCCATCTTCCAACATTCTCTGTCAGACACTTGGCCAACAGAACAGTCACTCCCAGTATCTTTGAATTGAGCCAGTCTTCAGCCAAGATGGCAATAGCCTTCCACTGGCTGAATGCTCCTGGAAATGAAAGCCTCTAAGAGGCCGGCAGACTACTTACAGCTACAGGAGGATGAGCCTAGAAAGGCAGAGGGAAGAGGCAGCTTCTTAGAAAGCCAGGCAGGGAGTTAGGTAGAGCCTGGAGAGCAGGGACAGGTAGTGAGAGTGGGATGGGGAGCTGTAGCTAGCCTGGGGATACACAAGAGAGCCCAGGGTGCAGGAGGGAAGAGGGGGCCAAAAGCAGTATGGATAGCATGGGTGAGCTTGAGGGGGCAGAGAGAAATGCAAGACACAACAAGAAGCAAGGGCAGAGTGAGGATGTGAACAGCGAAGGGCTGCACAGGACAGGAGGGGAGCATGGCAGCAAGAAAAACTGAGAAAGGCAAGGGAAGAGCCTTGGAGAGGTTGGAAGGGATGCAATGGGAGAGAGGGAAAAGCAGAGAGACAAACAGCAACTCCTCCCTCTCCAGGGAGGGGAAGAGCAGGAAATGGAGCCCATGTTTTGTGTGGAACTGACAGCTGTATTTTGAACTTGAAACAACCACATACAAGCCAAGAGTTGGGAAAATGTCCCTTTGGGCACTAAAATGAAGAAAGAGGTGAAAGCAATGAAAGCCATGTGTTTAGTTACATGATGTTTAAAGCAATGTCAGCGCAAAGGGGATTTGGAGAAGGAGTTGCAGGGGTGGTTCGGACTCCTGAGTTAGTAGTGCCTGGGATGGGATATCTTCCCTTCCCTTAACTAGCTGTGGGCTCAAACAACACAGTGCATGGCTTAAGGTAGATAAGTTTTAGCAGAGTTTTGGGACAGGCTGCGCATACTGGTCTTCCAGGAAGGGTGAGGATCTGTTCCCAGAAATCCCAGTTTGAATGCATTTTCTAGAGCACACCCAGCCTTAATGGAGTAACACTCTACTAGGAGTGGGGAGGACTTTTTTGCTACCCCTTCCTGCTTGACTGCTTGGCATAAAGTTGGCACATTGCCAGCTGATTATGACAAATGGCAACAATGGGAGCACTGGTGGTGCAGGATGCAATGCAGTCCCTTGGAGATATATAGCACTTCTGAAACATAGCGAATTGCCATTCTTGCCTTTCTTTGGGGGTGTTGGTGTAACACCAACAGAGAGGTGGAATGAACTGGTTGAGAATGGTATGAGTCTAGAAGCTGGGATCATTCAGTTTTTCTCAGTTGCAGGCTTAGCCCACCATGGCTCATGCTGCTTCCTTGCTCTTGGTCATGATTGTGAAAGAGCAAGTCTGGGTCCAGAGCACACAGCCAACTTGGAAAAAGAGTTGCTGAGGGCACTGATGGGATTGGGAGCACCCAGCTTTTCATCACCTAGCAAAAGCACAAAGAAAACTGAAGGTGTTCTCAGGACCTAGCAACACAACTCAGCTCCAGACAGCTGGTCACCAAAGCAAGCTGTGAATTTACAGTATGTGATAAAATTTCCAGCATAGCAAAGCTTTCATTACAGCTCTGTGTCTATTTTGCTATGGAAAGAGTCAAACCTTTCCTCTGAACAACACCTGGGACTCTCCCTTACATTATCAGGTTTCCAAAACTAGTCCCTCCGGGACATGGTCCTTGACAGGCAGAAGGAAGGGTGGTTACAGCTGCAGGGTAGGAATGATGGGTCCATCACACTCCTCTGGAGCTGTCACCCACTTCTGGGAGAAGGGTAATCAACTGCCAAGCAACGGAAAGTGCTTGTGCACTCTCCTGACTTCAAGCACTGCAAAGTGTTCGAGCACTTTGATACCTTCGAGCAGTGAGCAGAGATCCAGTCGCAGTTGTATGCAGCCTGGAGACTTTCGTCTTCAAACAAACCCTTCAGTGGTGTCACACAGATTGTTCACAATGTGGGTGACTTCCAGGGCCTCACCAGGATCTTCTGGAGAACACACATCTCTGGTTTGCAGTTCATATGTGACCGTGTGGTATCCCCAGAGATGCACTCACTCTAGATGGGTTCTTCCATTAAAAGCCTTAACATCTGAAAAATGCAACACTCCCTCATTAAAAATATTGCACTCATTTAGCTGATGGTGATGACTCAGATGTGCCTTAAGCTCCAGAGTGTGCCAGTGACAATGCTACTAACCTGAGTGGCTTGGACTTCACAGTCTTTTCTTTGTAACTAATACATGTGATTAACATTTTCCTTAAAAATGGTCAGTGAAGCAGTGAGACATACCAGGCTGGCAGCATTAAAAATCGGAGCTGTGTCCCCAAAGAGCAGATGTAGGTTGACAAAAGACAGGGCCAGCTTCTCAGACCCACATAGATCTCTGGCCACACTGCTCAGCCTCACACCCAACTTGGAGTGACAGCTTTGAGAAGTGAATGGCGAGCTCAGTCGCCACAACTTTCTCAGTAATTGCTGGCTGCAATTACTAAGGCTGCCAAAAGCCACAAGAAGGCAGCCAGATAGCATCACAGCATGCTGGCAAGGCTTGTCTCTTATGAGCATCTACTGACTGGAAGCCCTTTCATTGCCATCCCCTTGCTTTTCTAGGTCAACTGCAGCACAGGGTTGAGCTTTAACAGGAGACCCAAAACAACCATCCATTGGCCTAACCCATCTCCCCTTGCAGACAGTTTGCCGCAGTTGGGTGCTCCTTGAGCCAGGTGAGTGTTTGCTTCATCAAAACAGCAGCCTGGTCTTACAGAGCCTCTGCGACTGGTCACATTTAGCTTTTCCCCACCATGAGCATTAGGGAAGGACTGAATTGTTTCAGGGAAGTTCCTTTCAGCCTTGCTCTCTCTGTTTTTTTTCTTTCTTTCCTATTTTCTGTTCTGTTTTTAAACCTTCCTTTAAAATGACACTGACTCTCCTACTTATAGTCACTGCTCTGGAGCTCAGTCAGCTTGTTGATCCCTGCTGCAAGTGACAACACTTCTCACTGTCTTTTATATATCAGCTTAACAGCCTGATAGCAACTGGGCAGGACTGGATATTCCTGGCACTCTGTGAGTATACTGTGCAAGGCTTGTAGTACGGCACTAGCTATACTTTGCTTTTTCTTGCTCTTGAACTGTTAACTTCTGATTGCTTGAAAATGACTCATGAGGTTCATATGGACCAAATTAAGTCTACAGCTGAACACTCGTGGTGCTGTAGATTACTTAAAGGATTTTAGGCAGAATCTTAATTTTTCATTGTATGCCTGCAAACTCCTGAGATTTTTGAGGAGGAAGCAAAATGCAAATTTTGCACACTACAGAAATGTTTCATCAGCTGAAGATCTGAACCCTGCTTCCATGCTCATTTAATACCTTTTGTAGCGCACTATGGTTAATGCAGCTATAAAGCAATGTTTTTATGGAAACTTTCAGTCTCTCAAGGGCATTTCTCCTTTTTTGTGCACTAGTTCAACACTAGAAATGTTCTTCATACAGTGGCGCATCTTCACCAGGTGTTTCTTTAAATAACTTCATAAGCATCTTGGGACATTTCCATTATCATGGATTGCAGATGTTACGTGTATACAAATATCCATTTTGAGCTCTGACTGGTAGGATAATCTCTACTGTCAGCAGCTCTTTTCCAAGCCATCCTAAGAACTCCTCTCCAGTCCCTATCCCTGTTCTCACCCTCCCAACATCTGCAGCACTGGCCCTCCACTCCTGGTCCACCAGTTCTGCTCCTCATCACCAAAGCAATGCTTGAGCTTTTTCCAGAGCACAGTTGCTGAAGAATAGGCACATACTGCTTCTGGTGTGCAAACAGTTACTTCACTCAACAACACTTTTTCAGAGCTGCTGCTAAACTTACTCTCCATTTGACAAGTATGTAGGTGAGACTCAAAAAGATGAAAGGACAGAAGTCTTGGCTTCTCTATTCTCCATTACCCTAAAAACTTGACCTACCTACTGTTTTGGGGAGCTGCACTGTTGGTTTGGAAGTCACCCTTGCACCCCAGAATTTGCTGTGGAAAAAAAAATTACCCTTCCCTAGGTCTTGATTCTTTTATGCTTGATTCCCCAGCATTCCCAAAGGGTGTTCAAAATGCCTTTAGCACTTGGACTGTCCATTTTAAATTTTAGCAAAGGCTGGAGTGTTTGCCAGTGGTTTTGCTTTCCCAGCATGAGCCAAACATGCCTGCCAGATTTCTCAAGAGGGGATGTAAGATTTTCCAATTTCTAAATAGGCCAATGAAGCATAAAAATATTGAAACATAAAATGAATGTGTTTTATGAAAGGATTCTCTGTTGTCAAGGAAGGAGGGCTGGCAAACACCTGAGGGCGCCGGCAACTTTTCTCCTCTGTGACCTGAGGCTCTTGGGAAATGACCTTTACCAGCCTGGAGGTGCAGGAATGCAGTGGTGCCAAACTTCCCTTCCACGTGTTGTGGGCAACTTAATGGAAAAACCTGTAAATATTGCAGAATGTCGTGAATTGTTAGTAATATTACTAAGTCTTTAGATAGAGGCATGTATGTGCATTTTATTCACTGTAACTTTCTTTTCATAACAGTTAACTACTGTCTAACAAGGAAAGAAAAGTCAGAGGTTTCATGCTTACAGGAAGTATATAGTGTCGATGGATTTGCATAGTATTTAGAAGAGTTAGAGTTACATTGCAGTGACGCAGTTCTACAGCACTTGTTAATTCCCTCTTCTCCCCAAATACTTCCTCCTGGCTCCCGCTCTTGTTTGTTTGAACATACCCAGTCTGTTATTCCTCTCTCCAAGCACTGTGCTGTTACCGGACAATTGCAGTTTAACATATTAATGCTGCATTTAATATTCTGCAGCAGATTTCAGCCTGACAATGTGTTCAGATGGGAGTTCACTGCTCCATTCACAAGCATCAAACATGGTCATCCCAATTCTCCAAATGGGAACCCCAGACATTTGTTTCTTGCTGTCTATTTCCATCTTGCTTTCTGTCTCAAAATGTTGCTCTCCATTCATGCCTCTATTCCAGCAACTGCGGTAAACTGGGTCTTAAAAATCTCACTTGATTGCCTAGCAAAGCGGAGTGGGAAGTGTTCCCAGGACAGTTTGTGCGATGGTGATCTCCACATCAGAGGCAGGATCTTTATATTTGTCAGATTTCTATCCAGAGTTCGGGTTTCGCATGGATATTACCCCATCCTTACACACATGTGGCAACTTGTTACTCTGCAGTGCCTGACCAGAAGTAGCAGAGCTGTTGTACCATCTTCTGCTCTGATTCTGGTAAAGGGGCAAACCTCCCGTGAACCAGCTAACAGCATTGCAAGGGTGACCCTGGAAAACTCCCTGGAAATGTCCTTTCCTCTTTCCACCTTGAGAGCTGGTTTCAATTGCCCTCCTTTCATGGCAAATGGGGGTAGAGGTGGTGACATCAGGCCCTTCTTGGCAGCTCCCTTTTCACAGGGAAGCATGCATTCAATTAGAGGATTTTAATTAAAATACTTTTCTGTAGCATCCTGTTTCCAGGCCCTGCTGTAAATTTAACTTGACGTTCTCTCATTTAACAGGTGGGTGAGATTATTCTGAGAGCTGCCAGATGGAAGAAAGCAGAAACAGCGCTGGCTGTTGAGATAGAAGAATGAGAGAGGAAGAGAGAGAGCAAAAGCAAGGAGTGGGACAGATATCTGCTGCCTATCTGTCAATATTTGCTATGTAACATGTTATCCATTTCTGTGATAGTTCTTCATTGCCATATGCGTGACTTCTTAAATTTCTTTTGAAGGATAAAAGTGGCAAATCCAGGATCAACACAATTGCATTTGATTTCCTTTCCTTTTGGATTGGAGCAGTTCAGGAATAACCAATGAATAGCAACTGATGCAAAACTCAAAGTACCCCCATCCTACTCCCCAAAAATAAAAAAGCCACCCTTTAACCTGGAAGCTCAGAAGCAGAGTAACAGCTGTGAGGCTGCAGTGGTAACATGGGAGTGGGCAGTTCACTAGCGGTCTCTGCTGCTGCTGCAGCTGTGTCAGCACCAGCTTCCAGATGCAACAGGTTAAAGGATATGGGAGAGAAGAGATTGCTTCCAAGAGGTTAAAACTCAGCAGCTAGCAGGAGCAAGGACGAGGAATGTGGAAAGCTGACAGCTGGGATTCTGTGAGGCAGAAAGGCTGGAGACAAGGGGTGGCTAGGAAAGAAAATAAAAGGGAACAAAGGAAGAGCTAAAAAGGGGAAGGATAGTCTGGGAAGGAGGAACCTTAGGGAACAGGGAAGGAAGAACTGCTGGGGGTTGCTGAACACAGGGAGAAGACTGAGAAAGCCACAGAGGTAACAGGGAGAATCATGGAATCATAGAATGCCCTGAGTTGGAAGGGACCCACAAGGATCATCAAGTCCAGCTCATTTCCCTGCACTGGACAATGCCACACATCTGAGGAAGAATGAGGAGGAAGAGGAACGAAGATCCTTATGCTCTCTTTTCCCTCTGAAAGCAACAAAACATAAGGGAATTAAAGACCAAACTTCAAGCTAATGTGGAAGGGTGCCTGCACTGATCTCCTTCCACTGCGCTATGTAGGACCATAGTACTCTGGCCCGTCCACCACACAGCCAATGCAGGGTAGAGGCTGCCTGAGCCAGTACAGAGCTGTGGTGCACGGAAAGAGGATGTCATAAATCCTCAGAAGCATTGCGCACTGCTGTCATAACTCATAGCGGTAGTGCAACTAGGCTCACTTTGACATTGGTCACCTCAACCAGCTGCTTTCAAAGAAGACTTTTGCAGCAGGAGGCTTAGCAGATAAGGTGCTACTGGGGAAAATTCCTGGTGAGCCCTGTCTTCTTTCCATTTGGTAGAGGTTGATTTAGGCTCCAACTTCAGAGGTCTGGAGCTTTCAAAGCTATTGATTACCTCTTTGGATTTGCTGTTCTAACCCCAGAGGCCCACTGCGTGAATCCATGGTCTGCGTGATTTGGTTGTAGATTGATAAACTTGAAAGCGTCCAGGTAAGTGCTGTGAGTCCTCATGGTTTCCCCACAAAGAATGGGATTTCAGACAGAGCTGTGGTCAGGCCAGGATGGACACAAGAACTTCTCATGGAGATGTAACCCCACTGAAAAGCCTGCCCCTAGGATGGAATAGCAAAATACATAAGCATATTACACCTACATTTGTGATTAGACATTGCAGTATCGTGGGCAAGTACAGCTTTGCTTCTGTTAGCAAACTGAAATATTTCAATATACACCAAAACCAAAACATATGGTTTCAATTCTCCAAACAGGAAAAATCCTATATAAAACAAGGTTTCATTAAAAAAAAAAAAGAAAGAAATTAAAAAAAAAAGGTTCCGTGGAAGATTCTTCACCAACAAGCACAACCTAGATATTTGAACAAGCTGAAGCTTACATCAGAAAGTCTTTGCACAAAATCAAGTGCTTTGGCCAGCAAACATACTTTTATCAGTCACGTTGTAACCACTGTCTAAAAAGAGATTTTAATTTTTTCCAACAGGATCTGCTATCCATATTATTGCACCAATGGTCTTTAATTGTATCGGTATCCTTTAATTCTTTACAAGTCATGTCTCCAATGAATCTTTCTATAATTTTCCCTGGGATTAATGCCAGGCTAATGTGCCTATGTTTGCTTGAGTAATCCCATTTATCTTCGTGAACACAGGAACAACAACCAGCTTTTTTTGCAGTCATCTGGAACTGTGTCAGTGTTCCAGGACGTGAAAAATCAGCAGGAAAAGCTCAGAGCACTCTTCAGCAAGTTTCTTTTAAGCTCTCTGGTAAAATGTACCTGGTCTGTGGATCTTAAAAAGTTTAATTTTAGTAATTGTTCAGAACCTTCTCAAATTATTCTTGAAAGTATTTTCAGAGATTCACAGGGAAGAAGGGCCCACCAGGCTGTCTGCTGAGACCTCCTGTGTATCACTGACTTCTGACACGCATGTTGCCCAGCTACTTTTACATTAAGTTCCAAGACTGAAGTCTGATCACAGCTGAGGGCAAGGCATGGCAGAACCCTCCAGGAAGCCCTGTGCCCATATCCCTGCAGGAGTAGGGAAGCAATCCATGAACACAACTGACAGCTCTGCAAACAAAGCGCACTCTGTACTGCAGAAGAAGGTGAAACCCCCTCCAAGTCTATGCCAGTGTGACCTTGGGGAAGCCCAATCTACACCTCAAGTAAGTCAGGGACTGTGACCTTGAACAAAGTGGCGCAGGATATCATCCCAGGCATCTACAGCAGAAGCGCTTTGGAGAGCAGATCACCTCCCACTTGGAGAGCTGTCTTTGACTCCAGGTGATTTCTCAGGCCTCAAGAAAATGCAAAGCAAGAAAACAAATGTTACTTCTTTCCCCAAAAGCCAGAAAGCACCCCAGAACATGTCTGGCCAGCTGAACACCTCCCTTATGATACCTGCAGGGAACTAGAGGAAATCCTGATGAACTATATTTGCTTTCAGCTGTTGCTAATTTGGAGAGTTATACAGAACTGAAGGGGTTTTCCGTGTACTGAGGGCAAAGGGAGATCATTATTTTTACTGAGAACCTTGATGCATGTGACTTTCTCTGAGCCATTGCTTTCCAAACTGTGGGATCTCATGCAGGAAACTGAATGGGCATTTGTGAGTCTCAAGATTTTCCCGTGGCTCTGTCCTTTGTTAACCCCCAGAGCAAAAGTAAGAATCCTTCAGAACATCCAAATTTTCCCAGATTCCCAAGGTTTGTGAAAAGAGTGTGATTCAGGAAGTTCCCTCCACTACTTCAAGAAACTTTGTTCTTTAATTTAAGTAGCTTCTGTCTTGCACCTGCCTTTGCTATGGACTGCAAACTTTTTACTCCATCACACATAATAAACCCCACCCCCCTGCTTTATTTTGTCTGAAGAACTGAAATACAATGTGGACTGCACACCTCTGACTTTACAATTTTGCTGTTAAAGCTACCTGTATCTGAGCAAAGTTATTTTTTTTTTTTGTTCCTAATATATTTTTAAATGTTCTCTTTAAAGCCACACCAGTCACTTTTATTTTAAAAACTGCTTTATTTTGACCTCTTATGCATGTATTTTTAATTTATAAATTATATTAACTACCTGCTACTTTCTCTGTTTTTTTATCTGACAGCTTGTTATTTAATCACGGTTTTTATATAGCCTTTTAAGCAGGGTGATTTCCATTCAACTGTATTTCCATCCATACTCAACAAAATAGCATTTTACACATGCACATGATGATTTCTTGTGAGCATTCATCTGGTAGGGGATCCGCAAAGGAATCCCAGGCTTAGCTGGGCTTTTCCAAGTTTTCCAGTCAGAAATACATACAAGTGTTGGGAAATGGCCTTTGGAGTTTTAAATAAAAATTTAGTTACTGTTTCATGCAATTCTGTTTGCATGTGACAAATACACTTTTGCCATCACTGGTGTTGAGGCTAGCAATGACCCTCAGGTTAGTTACTAACTCCTTGTCCAGCATCAGAGTTGGTACTGAGCTGCCTCATCCCAGATGCAGGATATCGCACGTAAAGAAATCACCACCTATCATTTTTAGAAACTCTTAGAAGTATAGTCACTAATAACATGAGAAGTCCAGCAAATAGTCCCCAGGTTCTTCTTGGCCAGATGCCTGTCATTCTCCATCCTCAGTGAAACCAGTTAGACCTTTAGCCCACATGGATTCAAATTCTGTGATTCTGAAACAACAGTGACTCTTCAGTACATTACAGCTTCTCTGATGTCTGGAGAGACAGTCTCTCTGCTGCTGTCTCTGCTGGACAAGTTGTAACTGTGAACTTTAATGCCTGTGTCATAAGACTTACCCCATCCTAGTTGTAAGGACTGTTAGTTTTTTGGCTCTAGGATTGATGTCTCCCAGTTTGGATATTATCTCATGCGCAGGTGGAACAGCGAACTATTCCTTTCATTGATGCACATGGAGGCATCTTAGAACTTGGACCCCACCAACTGGTTGGAGAAAGGTGCCTCTATGTCTTTACTTTTACATGTCGCTACTGAATGTACAGTTATCTCTGATCAAGCACAGCCATCATCGTCTGACTGCATGCTCACCCATCTCCTTTAGAAAGAGATCTCTGTCTGTGGTCAAAGCTCAAGGGCACACAGGAAAATCTCCTATCATTTTAGATGTACAAATGCAAGGTAAAATAATTTTTTTAAGTTTATGTGAACACAGGTTTTATCTCTGATGCTATTACTGTAGCAACATGGCCTACAGAATTAGTTACCCCAAAGGCTGCCAGTTTTTAAACATTTGGACTCTGTTTTGTGCCACAGACCACTGCTCAGACCTCTACATCTCCCATAGCCTTGTTTTTTTCTGAGAAAAAAAGGAATAAAGTGATTTAGGAAGAGTTAATGCCCCTGAACAGATGCACCAGCAAAAGATGTGACAAAATGTCAAGTGGAATGTGCCTGAGGGCTTGGAATTTGGCCGTGGAGGCAGCAGATGAGTCCCCAGGATGGCATGTCCCCCCTCAGGCCCGGCATGCTTTGGTGACAGCTGTGATTTTTATGACCCTGCTTCGATGACAGTTTGGGAGGGGTCAGCTCTGCTCTTTTCTGACAGGAATTTGGTTTGTCATCAGATTCTAAAATCCCTCTGATTTATGGCATCAGCCACTGCTGGTGTTTTACTCGGATGCATGCCCTTTCCCCACTCCCTGCAGACTGGGAGGTTAAGGTACAAACACTAACATTCAAATTAAACTAATCGGGAGGAAAAGGAAAGAGGCAGGTCATGAGGCAATAGGAAACACCAAGAAGAGATAGCTCCAAAAATCTCTCATTAAGAGCACTTTGTCTGAAAACAGACAGCTTTTCCACCACCATCTGAACACCAACTCTTCTACTAACCTCCACGGTCCATAATCTGACAGACTTACACATGTTGCAGGGACTTAACAGAGGCCTACCCCTTGGTACCATGTCCCCTCGTATTTGCCAGTGACAAAGAAACCTCCCAGAAAGTTGATCTGCTTGGAACAAAAGCTTAAGAGTAGGTGTCTAATGCCTCCAGCCACACAGGGTAAGGGCCATGTCAGCACAGCCCTCCTCAGCTTCTCAGCTCCCATTTGGTATGACCATGGCGTGCATTTCTGTGGTCACTTAGCACCCAACAGGGGACCCAAGTGGCACTTGCAGACAGTCATTTAGGGCACAGGCAGTTCCTGTTTCCCTCCTGGGTTTTCTGACCAGTGAAACATTTTTTTTTTTTTTTTGCAGGCCTGGTAAGGCACAGTAGCACAAACAGTTCTCCTGCAAGCCAAGAGCCCAACTCCCACCAACACTGGCATTTAATTCACATCCTAAGAGAATATGTTCTAGAACAAGTAGGTCCATTCTGATGACTCTTTCAGCTGCTACCACAGCTTAAAACAGGGAAAAAACAAGGTTGTTGCTTCCAAACATCACTTTCTCACTCTTTACTTACCTTACAGGTACAGCTCTGTTACCAACCAGAGGTGTTAACTGCCTCCTGTTGGGAAGTCCAGCTCTGTTCAGGCTTCATAGCATCTGGAAGATCCCAAGGTATGGGATATTCTCTGTGGAAGTGAACAGAGAAAGCTAATAGTGACCATTCAAACGCCTGAGACAAGAAGAAAGGGCTGGTTCTGAAGCAGCCTCCCTGCAACAATGAGAAACACTGGCCTCAGACTAATGCAGTTGTGATCACAACATTATTAAAAAGTCCTAAAATGGGTACAAGAAGCCATGGCTACATCCCCATGTAAAGGGATGAGTGTCTGCTCCAGTACTTCTCATGAACTCTGCTATAAATGTGGCTGCTCAAGCCTGGGACAGAGGCTGGAGACTTCAGGGACTGCTTTTTGGGGAGATGACAACAAAACATCCAAAATCACTGGATACCCGGTGGCCGAGCTGTGTGTGCCTTGTGGGATCAAGAGGGGCTGAGTGGTGGGAATTCTCAGCATGGCAGTTGACACTCTTCTAGCAGCATACCTGTATTTCCTGCCTGGATGCACCACCATTCTTGCCTGGCATCCTCTTACTCTTGGGCCTCATGCATTTGCTTCCCTCTTTCCCCCTTACATTCTGCCACATGGCATTTTTAGCACTCTGATTAGAAGTTTCTTCCATTCCCATTTACTCAGGTTCTTTGCATGTTTGTAAATGCACAGTCTTACTAATTATCTGGTGGTCCATTGGGTTTTCCAGACCAAAGGTGTAAAGGCGTAATTTTCTCCTGTAAATTTCTAATGAATTGAGTAAAAATTAAAGAAAAAAAAGACAAAAATATGTTCAATCCTTTTTTATCAGGCATGAATGGCAGGAGTCCCAGGCTCATATTTCTCATTGAAAGTTATCTGACCGCGGGGTTTTACAGGATAAATACACTCCTTTCCACACAACTGATTAAAGGGATTTTACATCAGCTTTCCCACAAAATTTGCTTGAGATGTTTGGTGAGTTTCTCTTTGCCCAGGCAGGGGAGAAAATGCAAATATTCCCAAAAGTAAGAGAAGCAATTCAAATCAATCAAGTGTTTTTTCACCAAAATGAAAAAGCCTGGGAGAATCATCATAGAGCAACAGCAAGAGGAAGCTCAACTCAGATCCTTGCCCACAAAGGATGCAGGGGACACAGAACGTCCCAGGAGGTCCATCACACCTCCTGGGGACTTAGAAAAACAGCTGAACTGGCCCTGGCTGTGGAAATATTCCAGTTCATTTTTTTCATAAATGAGCTACAGTTTTGGTCTGTTGAAAAACTTCATCTCAGTAAGAAATATCAGGCAGAGGTCAATCAGGATGTTTCTACTTCTGGTGTGGTGGAAAACCATAATAGTTTTGTCATCCATCCATCAGGATGAAAAACATTTTGAAATATCAGAGTTTTCTGGTGAATGGGTGCTTCAGATTCCAACTGCATTTATGTAGAGTCAGTTTTTTTCTCCATTTGCCATCACAGGGCTCTAGTAGTCATGTTATAGCACTTCTTACAATTAGCTCTGTGTGAGAGAGCTATATGAATGGCAACAGAAATCTCTCCCCGGGGGACTGTTCTGCTTCCTTTATGGCTATTTTGGTTTATGTTCCAGTTGTCATCCTAATATGCAACTGCCTAATCAGATAGCAAATGCTCCCTGAAGACCTCAGGATGCTGCATGCAGTTTGGGGACAGCACTGAAACGGGAAAGGCCAGTGCCATATGAAATAGAAGAATACATTTTTTATTAATAGTCTAAATATTTTCCCCCTGATTTCCAAGCAGCTGGGTTCAGTAGGCAAAATCCTCCTGTTACCTTATTTAGAGGGATAGCAACGCCAAAATGCAGGCTTTGGGCAAGATGAGTGGCCAAAGAGTTGCAGCAGAAATAAAGAACCAACCGATTACAACTGCTAACACAATCAGAAAGCATGAAATACTGGTCTGAGGGCCCCAAAGACTCCCAAGCTCCACAGCCGTTTGAATAAGCAATCAGAATTTCAGTACCATCTATCTGCCTCTAGACTCCGCAACACTTCACACATTTTTTTTTCCCCCCTGAGAAATGTTTTCCAGATTTCCTCTACTTCTGCTTCTTGCCAGTGATACAAATACCACAAGAACAGTCTATCTCAAAAGTGTTCTGGCAAACAATTCAGGTGCTGGCTAAGACTCTAATGTGCATTGGCTACATTAGGCTTTTATAATGTGTCAGCTAGTCCCTGATAGCTACCATGTGGTGATAACGATTATTCAGTCCAAGCCCTAATGAGATGGAGAAAGCACATATGTAAAGTGGGAATCCATCTCTGCAACCATGCTCTCATTCCTACACTTGCTAGGGGTGAATCCGGAGGCGTGGGCTGTTACCACTGAAAAAAGTCCTATTCTTCCGAGCCTCATATCTATGGGTTCATCACTACTATGTCTTCGTCTTTTTTTTTTTTTTTTTTTCCCAGCTTAGTGATGCAGAGGTGGAGAGCCTAGTGCAACTTGCATATCTTGCTAAGGCAGCTAACGGTCCCACAGTTGGCTGGAGAAAATTGATCGTGTCAGAGTAAATGAGCCACTGCTGGGCTGATCAGCCTCATCGAAGTCAAGGTTTGCACTCAATTGCCGATATTTTGGGGTTGTGTGTCAGGTATAATTTAATCCTGGGAACTCAGAAGTGTCTGACTGGACTTTGGAGAGAGCCTAACCACTCTGTTCTGCATGTCAAATTAACTACCCAGTAGTGAGCTCCCCTGGCTAAATGATCACCCGTTGGCCAGCTGCCACACCACAAAGCTCCCCATACAACCGTCTCAAAAATGGAAACTTGTTATTCTGGAGCTGCCCTGTGAATACCCGTTCTGTCAGGGCTGGAGGGAAATATTTGGGGCAGGCAGGCTGAGAAAACAGAGAGGTGTTGGGTGTCAGACTTGATTTAAATGGGTTGCAGCTTTCCACGGGAGCACTGGAGCTCAGCAGCCAGAGGGTGGGAGGCAGCCAGGGTGGGGGGCTCAGGGGCAGAGGAAAATGCACTAGAGATAAGCCTCAGATGCCTGACAGTGTCATTTGGATGAAAGAACAGAGCATTGTCTGTTCCCACTTGATGTGTGAGGCCTTCCCAATCTTCACAAGCACTCATGGGTAGCAGTTTTCTGCTGCTGGTAAATCAATGAAGGTTGCTTCCCAGGGGGCCTTGCAAGCTGCCAGGGGACCTGGTACAGCTGAGAGCAACAGATTCAGCCTCAGCAAAATGACCTTTACTCGAGTCAGCTGTGGAGTTAACAGTGCAGCGCACAGAGCAGGCAGTGACTGCTCATGAGGCCTTTCTGAAGATCCTTTGAAGGTGCCAAGCACTTCTAGGTGCTTCTCCCCACAGAAGATTCCTGCGTCCCTAAAGCTCCTGTATTATCCAGACCAGGAGACCTACTGGAGCACACCACATCTCTCCCGTTCCAAAGGAAACCAGGTTGTTTAGGAGTTGGTGATTACCAGCTGTCATCAGACATAGTCAGAGTGTGCCCAGGAGTCAGGAGATGGAAAGTGGTAAATTGGGATCCCTTGATAAAGGTGTGACCATGACCTAGAATCACAGGATCCTGCCAATGTGAAGGAGGTCTGTAGCCCAAGACCCTGCTCAAAGCAGAGTCGGCTGTGAGAACATATTAGATTGCTCAGGGCTTGCTCTGGCTGTGTTGTGTAGTCCCTCTGGGCAACCCATCTGCTTTACTGCCCTCATGGAATGGGCTTCAGCTGTATGAGAGGTTTTCAATGATTCTATGCTACCAGAAGGCCAAGAAGAGGGACAACATGTTCATAAGGGATGACAGAAAATGCACCACTGTAAGTCAACTGTTTGTACTATAACCCTTTCATTAGCCACAGGCCACCCAAACCAGATCACATCTACTTACATAACACAACTAGTCTACACCAGATTTTTTCAGACTACTGGCTGCTGTCACCCAGACTTCATGAAGCAAGTTCACTCATGTAAGCACAGGGTAAGGCATAGCTGCTTATGCACTCTTAAGCAAAAAAAACCCTTGTTTTTGCAACTTGCAGTCTCAAATTCCAAGGGTTGAGCTGGGGTACACCATCCAGTTCCATGCTTCCTTATCTCAGGATGCTAGAAAAAGACCGTTCAATGAATTAGTCTTCTGGGGAGAAATGTCTTTCCTGCTGTAAGTTCAGCACCAAGAAATACCACTCTTCCTCTATCCTCTGGAAGCCACACGCTTCACTAACCCTACAGGTAAAAGTGCCTAAACACTAAAAGTGACACCAGGATGCTACCATACTGGGACCAACGCAACAACAGCAAAAGCTAGCCAGGTTCACAAGAAATCTGGAGAGACTGGTGTGCACATACAACTAAGTGGCAACACATGACATCATTGCAAGCTAAAGTCTACAGGAGTGAAACTGAACATGAGGAGCTCTTCTGTCCCTCGTGGTGTGTTGTCTGACACACTGTGCAGTCAGAGAGTACAGATCCTCTTGGAAACAGATACACATACCTGCCATTTTGTTCAGGTGGACATATTCTACATGACTATTTTCTTAGTCATAAGACGATATTAGTTCTTCCCATTTTCAAATTAATTTTCTACTCCAATTTCCAACATCCATAGAAAGTCACCTCCAATCTATGATACCTAAACAGAATTGGGACAAGCAACAAGCATTCTAGATAAATATGTTAGTTATAAATAACTTCCACTCCTCTTCCAAAACTATTTGAAACTGTTTCCATGCTTGGCAAAGTTACCTACATTAAATTGTTTCCTCCCTACCTTGCACTGAGCCATTTTCTTCCTTGTCTTACACTAGTTTTCTCTTTCTTTTCAACAGCCTGTTGCCTGAAGTTCTGACCATTTTCAGAAGGCTTTCTGGCTTACTCCACCTCACAGGAAAAGACCCCTTACCGTATTTTCTTCCTCTTTTTGATATCCAATAACATTACATACAAGAAATCCTTCTAAAATCCATTTTATATCAAGATAGTATAAATCCAGTTATACATTGTGCTACATATCACTATTATATGTTTGCATTTACATTGTTCATTTTTTTATAATAATAAAGATAAGTTTATCGTAAGTTATTTTTACTTTCCAAATACAAAGATGCTCAACTCTTTGACAATTACTTTGCTGGGCACAACCTATCATGTGACAGTCTGATCTGTCACCCCACAAACAGTTGAGCTGGTTTAGTCTTCTTTGTTACACAGCTCTGTTAGCACTCCTGGTGACATTGGTTCATCTTTTTCAAACACATCACTGCAGAGTCTGTAAGTCTACAGTAAGAGTGCCATAGCTTATCAGATCTTCATGTTTAGAGAAGCCCATCATTGCAGGCTTGACATGACAACTCTGATAAATAGTTTGCTCAAAGATCTCTTGATGTTTTCTGAACTTGCATATAGTACGTAGGTGTGTATCAGCACTAGCAACTTTTTAATCTGGTCTGATTTTTATGCTTGGGCTGGCAGGCTACTCAGAAAAGATGCCCACATATGTTTTGCTATCATCCTGGACTTCCAGAGAATGGGAATGGTCAACAGGCTTGATAAGGCCACAGTATTAAGCAGACATTGCACCAGTACATGCAATAGTTTTAAATCACATCAGAAGTTTAGCAGTCTCAAAATTTGTTTGTGTTGCTCTTTCTGCAATTAGAAGTCTAATGCTACTTTCATAGGCATTTCCAAAGTGTTAGGACATTTATGTATGTTTTTAACTACTGTTTATATGACAAGATTGCTTTCCAGAAAAAGCATTGTTATTTGCTATAAACTCAAAGGTGTAGCTGACTATTTGATGAGGTGTTGGGTGCATTGTGTCTGTTTTGGAAAAAGAAGAACTCTAATCTCAGGGAAAGCCTGAAGAATTTAGTCAACAATCTCAACATCTAAAGCTATGCCACAAAAAGGCTGATAGGAACTGCTGTGAAAGGCAAGAAGGTAGTAGGGTTTAGTATGGAATGACAAACAAAATTATGTGGATCGCATTCAATTTTTGAAAGTTTTGGATAAGACTTGGGTATGAGGACGTCCCCAGCAACATGGTTAAAACAGAAGAAGCAAGAATTCTGCTTGTTTGCAAAAGGGGACTTCAGAAAGGAGTATCTTGAGGACCCACAAAATGGCATTTGGGCATTGCATGTTAAAACTCTTTCTTTTCTTGTTACTTCTGGAGGGACATGACATTTGTCATACCTGACCAAATGGGAATGAAATGTGCCCTAGAGTCCTTTCCGTAGCCAAGTTTCTGTAATGGAATAATGGGAAAAGATCATTCTTAGTTTCTTCTAACAGAAGATAAGGGGTTCATGCTATTGCTTTTAAAATCATTATTTTCCACCGTAACTTCATTATTGCCCTCCACCACACCCGATTTTGAATCTCATTTAACTATTGACACAATCCTAGATGCTTTTGTGGCCACTATGGATTCTTTATGAACTATGTAAAAAAAGAATCTCCTTAGGTTAACCTTCTAATCTGATGCTGCCGCTCAAACACAGGGATGGCCTTTGCTTTTGTTAGCATTTCCTCTCCTCCATCTCTCCTTTCTACACTGAACAGATTTGGTCTCTTCACTCATATGGAAGTCTGTCATGCTGACAACCATTTTTGTCATCTGACAGAAACCGTTTCCCAGTTAGCCAGAGTAGTTCTTTACCTGGTCAGTTCCATCTTGTGTGGCCACAGTATAGGCTAGCAGTACACAACTCAAAGTCTTCTACCACATTTGGATCTGTTATTCTGCCAGCTGTGCCATTACCAGCAAATTCTCATCTCATTCATTTGACAGAATGAAATGCAAACATTGGAAGACGTTTCAAAAATGGCTTGTGAATTTCCACTTGCCCACCAGAGCCATGTGCAAGTATGGGGTATGATCTATGCCCAAATGCCATAAAATTCAAACACAGTAAGCTTGTGTGCAGACAAGCAGTTTAGCCTATGTGTTCGCGAACTTGTTACTGACTTGCATTAAGGGCCTGGCTGTATCTCTGCCTGCAAAATCAAATTATAGAAATAGAAAAGAGTAAATCTCTACCCTGCCCCAGCAACTCTGTGCTTGCAGAACAGCAGGTGCAAGTTTCGAGGGCAGGTCAAGGTCAGTTTTAAAATGTGGCCCTTCGTGTCAGGTTATCAGAAAAAGATCATCTTCTTTTCCTTCCTAAAAGTCCGTAACAACACAGGCTCCCATCAGAAACTGAATTACCTTGCCTTTGCCAGCAAGAAACCTTTCTGTTTCATAAATCTGATGCCTACTAAAAACAGTACACCAGTACTGCAACACAAATCTAACACCAGGTCTAAGGGTCTTAAACTACTCTGCGATAGGTGAGGAGACAGAGATTCACACACAAGAAAATAATTGCTCCTAAGTCTTTCCACATAGTCCATCTGCCTGTTCCTTTTTGGCCTTTTACTGCCTATCACCAGGATGAGTAAGGTGGCTGGTGTTTGACGCATTGAATTCTCATCTCCCTGCTTCACAGCTTTCCAGACAGCATCATATACCAAATAGGTGTGACAGAGATCCTTTCCATGCTGACGTTCTTTCAGGCGCAAGCAAAGTCTTTCCAGTCTTCCAGCTTAATCGATATCCTTGTTCAACTCGTGCTACCCTTTCCTTTCCCCAGAATTTCCAGGCTTTTTCCCGTAAAAACATGAGGTGCATCCACAGGCCACTGTCCTCTTAAAGAAATAACAAGGTAGAGATTGCCTGCCTGTTATCACTGCCTGTGCACTCTCAAGGGAGGCTTTCTCACAGTTGCCTTCCCAACCAACCTGGGCAGAGCTCTGGTCAGCCTACCAGGAGGAAGGAGGCTCAAAGCAGACAAGTTCAAGAGCTTATTTCAGGGATATGAGATTTCTGTGTGACCTTGTACAACACAGGATATTTCCCAGCTTAGCAGTTTCCCCAGAGGTGTAATTCTAAAACATCCACCGAAACATCCCCGCTACAGCTGCTCTGAAAGCACTTCCCAGCCCCACCATGCACATTCCTGTTGGGATTTACAGTGGCACTACCTCGAACTGTTTCTCATGAGGACAAGGCACCCATTGCCTCCTCTGTGCCCCCCGCCAAATGCATTCCCCCAGGTGCAGGTCTTCTCACCTGGTCATATTTCTCAATCTCCTCGCTCTTTGACTGTCCTTTCACAGCTGCTTTTTTTTTTTTCTTTGAGAATGATTCTCATGTTGTGAACATCATCTGCACTTTTTTGTTGCTGTATGTGCACTGCGTATTTGGATATATTCACATATCTGTACAACTGTTTTCAGCCTAAGAAGTAACCCAGTTTTCTTTACATCCATCAGATGCTCCCATCCTCATTTACTATGCCATAAATCTTGCGTGATCAGCTAACTTAATTAGAAATACTTTTTAACTTGCTTTCAAATTATCAGTAAAAATACTCAACAGCGCTAGACCAAATGCAGACCTCTGTGGGACCACATTAGAAACACACACCGCTTTACTGAAGATTCCCCATTAGCAAATACAGTTTTCAGTCACTTAGCTGGTTTCTAATTTCTGTACTTTAACTGTTTATTGATTGTGTCCTACTGTTATTTTTTCCCAGCATCAATATCACCCTAACTGACCTCTAACTTCCCCTGTTATGCCATTTATCACTTTAAAATGTCAACAGACTAGCTTCCTAATATTTCACTGGAATCCTTCCAGTTCTTCAAAACTTGAGAAATTAAATCCAGTATCTCAGAAAGCTCCTGATCCACTTAAAACCCCCTTGACTGTAAGTTAGGCAGATCTTCTGACTTTAAGATATTTAAACTTTCATAGTTACTGTTTTACTCAGCTACCGCTGGACTGTGCCACATCTACCAGTACACTACTCTAATGCAATAGATCTTTTTTTGGGCTACTTTCCAAGTTTTGTTCTCCAGGAATTGCATGGGCTTCTGGCTCCTTTTCAGAGGAAGATATTGTTTTTAGTTTTTGGAGCTCTCCATATCTTGGTGCCTGGTATGATGGTTATGACCATTTTGACCGGGATTCTTCTCATGATGGTTCTTTTTGTGCAAAATCTCAGCTACAAGGTCAAACATTCTCCAAGGGAAGTCCATATCCTGAGAGGCACATCTTTAGCAGCACATCAGAGTGTGAGCTCTGTTTAATTTTTGCTAACTAAAAGTAATTTTTTCTAATTTCTCTGTTTTATTTTTATTTACATTTTGCTTACAATCAGCTGACAGCATGTGGACATTTGGCACTAGCAACACAAATACTGAAAAAGTTAATCTGTATTGGATTTCTTAGATTCATTAAAACAATCTAGCTAACTGGAATTTTACTGGTTTTTTGTATAATCCAGGATGTGAATCACTCTATAGGTGCTAAAGCATGTGTGTGTGCATCTATATAAACTGTATCTGACATCAATATATTTTGCCTGCATCATCAACATGGCCAACTTAATTTTCTCATTGTCCTTCATCTTTTCCTTTCTTTTTTTCAGTGCTAAGACGCTATTCTTAAGCCTAGGAGACCAATTCTCTATGCCAACCAATCTAAAAATAATAATAATAATAATTACCTTCCTTTAATTTGAATCAACGTTTTACTAGCCTGGTTAGGAAAAACAGGCACAGGTAGGTATATTTTTTTTGTTAACTCTCTTACCACCAAATATGTCACCAGGCATGTAAGCATCTATCCAGGCTGTCTTTATCTTCAGTAATCCTGAGGGAACTTCTTGGTAATTTTGGTTAAGATTGCTTTTCTGACTGGAAGATCAGAAGATGTAAGTCATTCCTGTTACTGCTGCAGTGCCCGTGTCAGTGCCTCTGCATCGGGAGGCACTCCAGATGGCCCCTGTGAGACATAGCCTCTTCCCCAACAAGATGTAGAGAAGACAGGACAAACCCTTTCTAAAAGTCTGAGTCTCATCGTGTAGCAAGCAGCTGCACTCAACTGAGTCAATATGAAATCTGTATTTTTAACACTTCCTTTTTCAAAGCCTGGCAATTAGGAGTTGTTGAAAGTATTCATTAGAATTGCCTTTTTCATAGCAAGCATGCAAAATTGCCGAGCAGATGGTGCATCTGAGGAATTCTTTGAGAGGATCAAACAAAAAGTGCAGGGCCTTTTTTAACCATGAAGGTGACGTTGACTAGCCACGACACTACCCTGTATGCTTCAGTCCCTCTTGTGCTCTCTTGGCCTCTTCCTTTCTTTTTGCAGTTGTCAGTGCTGTGCATGTAACAGGACTCCGCTGAAGCCATGCAGCACTTTCCATTCTCCCCAGCAGCGTTATGCACATGGTCTGCTAGCTCAGCTAATCCCTGTATTTCTCGAGAATGGAGGTCACCTCCTGGGAGAGGACTGAAGGGAGATTCCTCCTCCTCTGTGGAGATGCCAAATACAGCAACACATGGAGCCAGTTGGTGTGAGTTCATGAACAAACTGTGACACATAAAAAAGGATCTCTCTAGCGGGTGTTCTTTTCTGACATTTCCAAGTCTATAAAATACAAAATGACTATTAAAATGCAAACTCCAGACCTAAATTGCAGGGGAAACTCCCTTCTTCTCAACTTGTTACCACCCTGTAGCTCTCTGCAAATGATGTCCATGCTTGTTATCTTTGTAGCGGTACTGGCAGCGCTGACTGCTCTTGCCCTTTCTCTCCTGCAGCACTGGCCGGAGCGCCAACCTTGGCAGAAGCCATTGTGAAAAATCTTATCCTAAATCTGCCTTATGACTTTTAATAAAAGAGCAGGTCTTAGCCGTGGTGCCCTGGCTGAAGGCCAACCCAGGTAATTGCATACTGGATTCTTGTAGTTCCATGCAATGTCAACTAGAGTCAAGGTTCTTTGGTGCTGCCTCAAGGCTTTATGCCATGCACTCTGACGCTCAGCTCATAACAAACTATATGCTCCATCATCACCCGAGCACCCACTCCATAACAGTCTCTGCCTTCTTTCAGCATCACCCCAAGATACGTCATATTTCTATGCTTCAATAGATTTAATCCAGAGCTGTAAAGTAAATATTTTCCAAGCTTTATGTCCTGTGTTGTGTGCTGATGTAATTAAAGACCTTACCAGAATGCAACTAGCAGGCATAGGGTCGCTAAAGCAATCGTGACTCTGAATTTCCTAATATTTTGAAATAAAAGTCTTAACTTCCATGCTATATAATTTTAATTTTTTTTTTTTCAGTTTTAGAAACATCTTTTATGAGGTCTCTATTCTGTGCTCTGGTTCCTCTGATCTATCATTTCTCATGCCCTTGAGGAGATGGGAAGGTTTCAAGCTTTTATTGAAATTCACTAGATTCCTCTCATGCTCCTGACCCAAGTCACGGCAAATAATTCTACCTAGATGGCAGGTCACTGGTGCTTGTGCTACATCAGAAACTATAGTGCATGCCCCTGTATAACAGAGAGGAAAAAGCATTTAAAACCTTGAAGGTAGGACTTATTTATTAGACAGTAAAGTTGTCAAAATTTATATGTTTTGTTCTATAGAAAGTTCTGATATCAACATTTATTTTGGATGCACATCTGGACGAGAAGTAGAAACAGTAATGTTTTTGCTGAAAGCAAATTTGTCCTTTCTCAGGAACAGTTTAGCTTCAGCTTGGTTTGATATAACTGTGCGTCCCTTGGAACTGCTGCGGTGCCTCATGAGGGTGATACATCATGTTTCTCAGTCAACGAAGTTCCCAGCCAGCGTCCTGTGATGTTTTGTGGCCATCTGACTCTCAGAATACATTGCAAAAATTTAATGAGAGAGATTATTATGATGCATTATGGGAGTATGATGTCTATAAATTAAAATGTCCACAAGGAACATAGTAACTCTTGTGAACATAAATTAAAGCTGAACTGCCCCGTCATGAAATGTTTTAATTTAGTTTGACAAACCAAAGTATTTCAATTTAGGCTGAGCTAATTCAAAACAAAGCATTTTATTTTTCCCAATAGGGAGTAAAAAACTCCAGCAAAATGCCACGGGGAAATTCAGAGCTCTTAAAGACTGCATTTCCATTCAGAAAAAGATATTCATGGGAAATATCTGACCCCCTATAATACATACTCCATTTCCACATATTTATATAAATATATAGATAAATATATTATCACAAATAAAGAAATATAAGCCAGATCTGTTAAATATAGCTTAATGTGCTTAATATACAGTTGGTGATATTTAAATTGCAGTTTGATATATAATACCCAAGTAGCAAGTTGGACAGAGGAAGTCATAGAGCATTTATTTCTAATCCCTATATGGATGAATCTATATGTTGCAAGCTCAGCTCACTGGAAGCTATTTTTCTTAGTTTCTTGGGAAGAGAGGAAGAGAGAGGTGAGAGGAAAAGACGATGCATTTCACCTCAGCCTTGATGTGTTCACAGCACTGACAGGCCCTCAATTGCTTCATTATTACCCTGTAATATTCCTAGCAATTGGGAAACATCTCATTAATTCTGCACAGTTTTCTGGCTTCCCATTTTACAAGAGGAAATTTGTTTCCCTGAGACAGAGCTTTGCTATTGCATTGTCGCAGAAATCAGAAGGTGCATGTAGGCCTTTGAGAGCAATACTAGTGTTTATGTATTGCTCTCAAAGGCCTACATGCACCTTCTGCATTACCACTGTTTACTGGGAAAGATCTCACTTAATGGTAGCTGCAAATTCTTTCATTTTGGGCTCCCAGAAAAACTATTTCCCATTTTTTCTCAAAAGGATTTCTGTTTCCTGGAGACCAAAATTCTGTTTATGCCTCAAAGCAAGAGTTCTATCCCCGGGAATCTGTGCCATCAGAGGTGGAAAGGTGCGAACAGCATCAAATCCAAACATCTCATAGTTTTTAATGAGATTTCACCATGGGAAAAGTATGAAATTACATTCTTGTTATTCTTATTTCAGGAACCATGAGTCATTGTAAACTGTTTCAGACACAAAATAACGGCAAAGCAGCTTTAGAAATTGATGGTAACTGTTCTCACAGCGACACAGCTTGCCACTCGCAGCTGCAACAGGGTTTCTGTTAAGAAATGCAGCGTTAACCTGGCCTGTGACAAGAGAGCCCACAGCCACGTCAGCTCTGCCAGCTGGATCCTGCTTCCAGCAACAGCGAGGAGTCGTGTAGGAGGGGATATTTCTGGGACACAGATAAGCCACAGGGGTTGCAAGCAGCAAGGGTTTTACAAGACTGTGTAGACTCGGAGAGGGGGCACACAGGGAGAGCCACATCCAACCTTCCCCTAGGCTTTTTGACCCCACCCGACTGTGATGGCATATGACTAAGCCATAGCAGCTCGTGACTGTGAGCTGCTTCTTGATAAGCAAACTAGACTGCCCATTTTCCGTTCCTCATTTTGCCCATTCAGCTGCAGGGTCTGACTTGCTGCTCTGCCTCAGCCGTCTGCCTGGAGTTATCCACCCCCATGACCTTTCCGGAGTCTCTGCTTTCCAGGATGTGTGCCCAGCCTCCCTGGGTTAGAGAGAGCTTTCCATTCTGTGTCGTGAGATGAAAGCCCTGATTTTATGTCCCTGGGCATTTAGGTTTATTCAAGCCTATTTTTCCTCAAAGGGCCCTATTCTACCGGGTGATCAAGACTGCATCAATAGTCTGAATGAGTGCCCACTCCTTCCCATCCTTTACCATACCACCAACTTTCTCTTCCCCACAAACTGCATTGGCTATGAGTTTGTACTTCTCACAGCATCCTGAAATGACACACTTGTCCGTGTTTGCCAAGATTGCATGCTGGTATTTCCACTCAGAAGTATCACTGTAGAATATAAGCTGAAAATAAACAAGGTAACAGCTGACAAAAGAAGCTGGAAAATATTGTCTTTACGAGAGGAATAGCAAATGCATTGTATTGTAAAACACAGGGCAAAAACACTCAAGGAGATATGGATATAGCTTCAGTACTCAGTCAAGGGTACTATCAGCTTTATGTACATAGAGGCAATGAGGTCCTGTGAACCTTCTAGAGACACACCAGCATCCAGGGAGAGACAAGTGTGTGCAGTGCAGGTTGCCTTTTCTCTGTGTCCTGAGCCCTTGCAACATGACAGCATCACCATCTGTAGCTGCAATTTTGAGCTACAAATAGCATGAAACATTTTTTCCTTCCTCCGTGCCCGCTATGCCATTCACGCCACCAATGTCCTGCTGCAGACCCATCCAGTCCTTATCCCATTTACCCTCCTCCTTCCCTATATTTGTGCCAGACTTATTTTGAGTCCATTTATGTGAGCCATTAATCATAGTGTGGTTAGTCATTTAAAAATAAAAAGAATTACTGGTCTGTGGACGTGACAAGTAATTTCCAGCTACTGAACAACTTGGCCAGGGATTTTTTTTCTCTTTGGTTGAAAATATTCTAGATACACCAGGGAGGTTTTTTTGTCTGTGCGTTTGTATAAAGAGAACATGTAAATGTGTCAGAGGGGGCAAGATGGGAAACAGCCAACTCTTGAGCAGTTGCTAAAAGATGACACTTTGTAAACCATGTTGATAACCCTCTGTGGGAGGAATAGCAAAAACTTAATTAGTACTGAAATATATTAGGATAAGTCTTATTTTTAGAGTTCTGAAAGGGGCCTGCAGGGACTTCTTGTCCTTAACTTCTTGTGCAGAAGTACAATGCCTTGACTCCATGGGAAGGTGAGAGGCTGGACAGGGAATAAGGTGATCCATAGTTTCCTGTGACTTAGCTCTGTTCAGTCCACACAAAAGTCTTGCTGACTTCTAGGAAGGACAAAAATCAGGCTTGTGATTTCTGGAATCTAAACTAAAATGAAGCAGTAAATAGACTTGTCATCTGGGAAAGGACATCAGCTATGAGGTGTCCCAAATCAGTTTGCTGCCGACTCCTTGAGTAATCTTGCAAAAGTCATTGAAACTTTTTGTACTTCACCTCTGTGCTGGCAAATGGCAATAGCAGCAGCAGCTGGGACACAAATAGCTTTTCCACTTTGTCAATATTTTTTGCTTTTAACATATTTTGTGCTTTTTGCATTAAGACATGCCAAAAAACTTTTAAAATTACCTACAAAAGGACAGAGATGGTAGATGAAATAGCCGGTAAGAGCATGCTAGGATCGTTCACCCTGTATGTGAGAGGCTCAAGACTAAGTCAGAAGTCTAACTCATACACCTGAGCCCAACTCTTCTTCAAATGTTAATACCTTTGCTGCCAGGCCCTTGGCTATTCTAGGTCAGACTAGACTCACTCTAGAGTAGAGGAGACCCTTTTTCTTTCAGATAAAGATTTTTCATTAAAAATAGCTCTGGCCCTGCAAAAATTTGTAGTTTCCTGGTAAGAAGCTGTTCTATTCAAATATTTTTCCTCATTCCAGATAACTGTTTGCATCTTTCACTTTGGACCAGTCTTATCTGGTAGGTGGGTTTTTCAATGATGCTTCATTGGAAATGAAAATGGAAAACATACTGTAAACTCTGTTGTCAGCAGCATTTAGATATTGCACTTATATGAGGCCAATCCTCAGCCTTGTGGCAGGTCCCTTGGTTTTACTGCAGAACACAAGATAAATAACGAATTAGTAATAACAAAACTAAACGGTGAAAGCCACTTGCTGCGAGCCATATGGGAGCACTGTTGTGGATGCCTCTTCCACTGTGTGAAAAGTCAGAGATGGCATAGCTGAACAGGAAAACATGGCAAGCAAATCTTTGTACAGCATCATAGAAAGAAGCCTAGCAATAACCCAAATCTCCTTTCTCCACTTATTTAAATAATCATCTTTCCAAGGAGAACTGACACTTTGCAACCTCACAGCCATATTTATAGGAGTTGGTAATAATTTGCAAGAATGGTCTAAGCTGGGAGGGAAGTAATTGATCTGGAAGGCCACAACAGATCGGTGACGACTGATTTAAACTGCAACATGGTGAGCAGAGATTAAATAGCAGGGAACTTTATAAAAATGTCAGCTGAGCAAGAGAAAAAACTTTGAGGAGGTGTGAAGGATTCAGAGAGCTTGTGGCGCATCAGGTCAAGGCTTGTAATCTCTCCCAACACAGGTCTTCTCCAGCAACCCAAGACAGCAGTACAGGGGATGCTTGCAGCCCAGAGGGATACTAAGGACATGTCCAGGCTGCTCTCAGTGATGCACTAGCTCTACCTCCCTGCACAAGGGGATGCAGTGTGGCAACACTGTGGAAAAAAAGCCTGTGACATCCAAGCGTTTGAGAATCTTCCCTTGGGTTACCCAGGGGAAGGCTTCTGAGGCGCTGGTGTTAGTGTGGTCCAGATGATTGTCAGCTGTAGGAAGAGCTGAGCTAATGCCCTGGGAGCAGCCAGCCAGTGTCAATGTTGTATGGACAAGACTAGCAATGTCTTTGCTGTTACCTTCAGGAGGCTCTATCCCATCTCCACCCTGTACAGAGCCACACAAATTGTTGTTCTGGGCCAGGATTCCCAACTCTTCAGCAAAACCACTTCAGTAAATTAGACAAAAAGCTGCCCTGCATGACACCTCTCTGTGGGTGTCCCCTTCCCTGGAGCTTGGGTAGCTCCGAACACTTCTCATCATAACAAACAGCTCCCTTGTTTCCACTACAGGTTGGAAAATAAATGAAGGGAAAACCAGCTATGCCCAGGGCAAGGAAGCCTACAAGAAGTTTTTGAATATAAGTGAAATATAGATGTCAGTGTACCATACTGTGACAAGAAACAGTGCTCTGAGCCACATACATCTGCCCCCCTTTCTGTCTTTTAAGATCCCCCCTAGGCCAGCTGACAGTATTGTGTTTTAATAACTGCCACGCATTGTCAGTCATTTACTGTCCAAGGAAGGGTGCTGAAGAACCCATCAACCCTAATGAGCAAGAGAGTTTTCTTGTGTGACAGGAGTAATTTATTCAACCCTTTTTCTAAGATGGGGAGGAGGCTAAAGACAAAATTGACCTTAGCTATTAAAAGCCTCCGGCTTTATTAGAAATTGCTGCTAGAGCACAAGCAATATTTTACAGCCTGTAAAATCATTCCTTCTGGGGAGTTTCAATAGTGGGAATTTTATTCCCTGTGCTTTCATGCCCTCCTGCTATACACACTGGAGGGAGAAGGAAGTTATCAGGGATCAGGGCATCTTGAAACAGACATAAGAAAATGTCTGCATCTCTCCTGCTTTCTCTCCTTATAGCACTGTGTGAATGCTGCCTCCTAGAGATTCTCAGCCTCTCCCAAGTTTCATAGCTATCTCCCTTTGAGAAAGCAAATTGCTGCTGCAGCTGCTACCTCCTTCTTCATTTTCGCTCCCAGTTCCTGCTCAGTGGTGGGAAGAACAGGACTGAGTGCAAGCATTCATCATCATCGCCATAAAACCTTTATAAGAGATACAAGAGTGCCATACTTCAGCCACACCATTTCTCATCCTGCAAACAAGCCCGCCAAACCAAAGGGCCAGGTTGTTTTAGGTAGAAGAATGAAGGGCTGCAGCTGGTCATTTGAGAGCAGTGGCTAAGGTGGCATTTCTGTTTGCCTAGCCGGTCCCTCAGAAGACCACTGCCAGGGACAAAGCACTCTGGGATTTCCTGCTACATAGTGATGGGAAGAAGGCAGGCTAGAAGAGATGGATCTATCCACTTAGTTGGAAAGTTCCCTGCACCCTGCAAAAGGATGGTACACAGATTCAGTTATGGGAAGGCACTCATGTGCCGTCCAAGACTGGTAGAAGAAACAAACTGCTGTGGACTTCCTCTGTTATCAGCCAACTATTAATCAAGTTTGGAGACATAGTCCAAGCTTATGCAGAGCAGATAGGGTGTCCAGTTGCCACTTGGACTTCTGAGAACCCACTCTGTTGTGGCAAGCACAGGCCATGATTAGTGCTAACCGTACCGTGAAGTGGTTGCAAGCTGAATTAAAACATGTCATATGCATAGCCACTAATGTGATTGTTTTGGGTTTTGGGGAAGAGAGTGAAGAAAAGATCAAATACAGCACAAGGGAATCCCTGAGAGACAGAAAGACTCAAGCATTTGTATCTCCCAGCTGGAAAGTTGAGTTGTTGAAAGGAGACTGTGGTTTTAAGGAAGCTCACTGGATAAAATCTGACAGGACGATAAAAATAGTTTGTATTTTTGTTCCATCTCCAGCAGCACCCATGTTATTCCCAGCATGGTCATGACTTAGGTCTCAGCCTCCATCTGCCTGCTTAGGGGAGATCATTTCATTGTGTCAGCTGTCTCAGAGTCACAGATGTGCACAGCACTCCTAACCTGCTGCAGCAATCTTTCATGGCAGCAGTCAAATTCAGCAATATTCCTTCACCTGCATTTATCTGAGTGACAGCCTCTGCCCTGCCTTCCACAACATATGCCTTTAGAGACCAATCCAATACCCAGTGGTGTCACCTGGGGTTAACCTCAAAGGCAGTTGGATCAAATTGTTAGGGTAGGATTCAGCATGTCTAATTTCAGGTGTCTGCAAGGAAGCAGTTTATGACTCAGTGGGTTGCCCTGGGTCCTCTTTACAGTCACAAAGAGAAATAAACACTTTTAGGACCTGATCTGTTTCACTCATTTTAGATGTCTACATTACAATGAAATAACTAGCACTCTGTAAAGGGAGACTATGCATCCAGACGTCTAACTCAGAGGCAGATGCCCACATCTGGTCATCTGCATCCCACCCTTTGTGCCTAAAGGCAGAGAGTCTGTCATACTCGCTCACATTCAGAATTTGAACCTTCCAAAGCCCTCTGCCAAAACCAGCAAGGCTCTTCACATAACAAGACTGTACACAGTATTATGTGGCTCTTGGTTACTCCCTGAAACCTGAAGAAATCAGAAACTGTATGTGCAAGGACTCTTTAGTGCAACATTGATCTTATCACACAAAAGCATCTTCAGTATGTGAAAGCCCAGCTTCCACTCACAGCTTCTGGCTGATGGTTCCAGGCCCTTAATTCAGCCACTAATTTAAAAACTTTGTAAAACTTTGTGAAATAACAATGGATACAATAAGGGAAAAGAAAAAAAACTTCAGAATTTGCTAAGAAATATGTCTCATATTGTTTTCACTAAAGCACAGGCAAATGTTTTGCTGAAGCAAGAGAGAATAAACCTACAGCTAGTATTTAAAACACCCCAAGTGACTAAATGGTACTTGACCCGGCAAGATTGCAGCTTGAGGTTACTGGCAGCTGTTTGCCTAGAAACTGATTAGATGCAAATATGGAAATAAATAGCTTATTTTCATTGCAAGGAGCAAAATTTATTTTATGTGAATCAGTTGAGTTTCTTGAAATTCTTCCATTTCTGACAGCATAAAGTGATATTTGTAACGACAATACATAGTATTTGTAATGCACTAAGTAGTTTTGCTGTGAACTTGCCTAGAAGGTTATGTGACAGGAAAAACAAGGAGAATATATCTGTGGTGAATTTGACAGGCAGGGGCTTTTCCATCTTCCATGACTCCAATTATTTCACTTGCATTTGATCAGAATGAAAAAGCCACAGAAGACTTAGAAGTGACTAAAAACTCATGTCTTCCAAGAGTTTTGTGGAATGGCTCTAGTTGCTTATAAATCTGAGCATCACTTCAGTGTTTAACAACTGGGGATTTTGATGCTAACATGTAATCGTTGGTTCATTCTGGCTTGTGGCACCAGATAGTTGTGGTCCACTCTGGTCTAACTAACGGTGCCTTCTCTACATCCTGATTTTTTGCTGTTGTAGTTCTTACACTACTGGTTGCTAAACTAGTGGAATCCTCAATATTTTAAGCCCTGAATAGAATCATAGAATCATAGAATATCTTGAGTTGGAGGGACCCATAAGGATCATTGAGTCCAACTCAGGTACAGATAATTTATTTATATGCACAGACCATTTATTTATATAGTGGGCCTGACTCTGTACTATTTCCCATCTGGAGGTGATTCAGTCTCTTTGCACTGGAAAGGACCTGTAAATGACACAGTCGCCTAGGTTGGTTCCCTAGATGGTGGACGCTACTCTCCCACATGCACATGGTTCTTTATAGAGGAAAGATAAGCAGACCATGTATGCTGCACACTAGCTGTTGATCTGATCATGTGGGAAGGAGCATTGCATGTAACAGTAAATTAAAGCTGAGTGTAAATTTTTTTGAGGTGGGGTATATGGTGTGACACTGCACAGGATGGAGCCTCGTAATCGGGGAGCAGCACTAGGCTTTACAAGACCCACCAACCTCAGCCTCAAGAGATACCTGTGCTCTGCTCCTGCTCTGCTCCAACTCCCTGACGCAGCGCTGGCATGGACCATGCTGTCTCCACCGGGTTTGCTGTGGTGGTGCCAGGCACAGAGTCCCAGGGCCACCACACCCTCCTTCAGCCCCAGACATGGGGAATGATGTGCACCACTGAGTCAGCCGCTCGCTCTGCCCTTTAGCTTAAGGCTCACAAAATTAAAGGTCTCTCCACTGTGTTGACAGCTGGATCCGTTTTAGTTATGACTACCCTCTGGCATCACACTGCTTTTCTGATTATTCCAACTAGATGACGCTAAACAAAACTCAGCTGAATCTTTCAGGCTACAAACAGCTTTGTGAAACCAGAGTGCCCCTGCCACACAGCCCTGGGTAGCTACCATCATTCATTCTCAAAAGCCAGCTTCAGACAGCACCATCTATGTTTGATACGCCCTTTCCAAACATCAGGATTTATTCTTGGGAGCATACAATACCCTAGGTCCGTATTAAAGAACTCATTGTTAGAGCCCACAGGCCTCAATAAGTATGTCCCAATCTTCAGCTTGCCATCTTAAAGGAGATAATGTCAATTATATAGATAAAACTAGGAAAAAATTGCCTTACACTTAATCTGTCTATGATTAACAAACCATACCCTGCGCTGAGACTGGAGAAAGGGCATCATCCAGCCTGGCTGTTTTGGGAGCTCCTGGAAAGGACCTCTGTCTTGAAAGCCCTGCATAACACTCAGCATTGCACACCATTGCTCCAAGTGCTCCTCTAGGCAGGGATGAGTGGCACAGCCACCCCTTCCCCACCAGCATGGATCCCTCTGGAACTTCATGCTGAAGCTCTTTCCCCATCTTGCACCTCTGCGGAAAGCCAGTGTGGGAGGTCCTGGTGTGCTACAGTCAAACGTGCCTGCTGTCCGCAGCAAGCTCTACCCAGCATTTATTTCCTGAACTACCTCTGGCATTATTCAGCCAGATCCCTGCCTGGTGGAGACAAGCATGTGGACCTGAGGGAGAGGGCTGAAAATCAATTGCAGTAAATTTTGCTGGTGAGTGGAACACCACAGGAAAGAAGGGAAAACACACCAAAGATGTAGGGGGCCGACAGAGCAGCATGTTCTACTGAGAGAAAACTAAGCCAGTTTCAGGGTCTCAGGTCTCAGTTCTAAGAAATTCTGTAATACCATTGAAAAGGACATATAGTGAGAACCACAGTCTTCTACCCTGTCTCTGCAGCGCTGTCTGCATCTGAGGTCAAGTGGGCAAAAGCAGCTTACACTCTCGGCAGCAAGGCATGAATTTTGCAGGAGATAGGAATGGCCCCAGATGGAGTGACCTTCGGAGTGAAACTCTTTTCTTTAGCCTGTGTTGATGAAAGGAAGAGAAAAAAGGAAAGAAAAAGAAAGAAAGAAAGAAAGAAAGAAAGAAGGAAAGAAAGAAAGAAAGAAAGAAAGAAAGAAAGAAAGAGAAAGAAAGAAAGAAAGAAAGAAAGAAAGAAAGAAAGAAAGAAAGAAAGAAAGAAAGAAAGAAAGAAAGAAAGAAAGAAAGAAAGAAGAAAAGAAAGGAAAAAAAGAAAGAAAGAAAGAGAAGGCGAGAGAAGGAAAAAAGGAAGCCAGGAAGGAGGGAGGAAAAATGGGACACTAATGGTGTAGGAGAACTGGAAAGAAAAAAGGTGAGAGGGAAGATTAATAAATTAAAATAAAAATATAAAGAAAAAAGCCTGTAAGCATGATTACAGAAACTACATACAAACTTATTGGTTTGTGCAGAGTTCTACATAAACAGGTAAGTCTGATTAAAAGCCTAGAGAGACAGGTAACCCCCTCCAGAAGGAAGAAGAAATTGGAAGAACATTTCCTTGCTCATGGGCAGTGTTACGCCCAGTCTTCTTTTCCTCAGTTATTCCAGAAACTTACGCTGTGGTCATTGCTTCTACTCATTTGTGCTCCTTTGCATTGTAAACCAGGAGAATGACTTCACCATACAGTCAAGGGGAGAACTTTGGGCCACCCTGAAATTTTGCCATCTCTAGTGAAGAAGGTTTACATAGTGACAGAAGCTTTACAGCACAACACAGGCAGAGAAACAAGACACTCCATCTTGGGGAGATGACACATACCAACTTCTAGACTTGTTATTGATGTCCTATCAGATACAACCACACCAGATTATCCTGGCAGGAATGGTAACACGCAGCACAGAAGGTGCAAACAGTCATTTTAACTCACCACAGGAATACATGTACTCACACACTACATATTTTGAGCATGTTATCATGCGGAAGGGACACCTATCAGCTGAAGAGAGGCATAAAGCATTTGTAGCCTTCTCAACACATGCCTGGCCCAGGGATTTTTATGTACAAACAAGCTACTTCTTGAAAACAAAGGACTGAAGCTCAGACAAGTATTTATTGGGCATACACCTATTTAAATGCTGGTTTTGCTGCTGAAGCACCAGACCCAGGAAAAGAGAAGAAGGAATAAATGTCAAGAACTTTTGAACTGAAGTCCTTGAAAAGCAAAGACTCATGAAACCACAGTGGCTCTGAGTAAATGTCTTGTCTGAATGCTAATTCTTGCTACTGAAAAAGTACATGTAACATCAACAATAGCAACAAGGAAAAACGTGCATGCTTTAAACAAACAAACAAAAAGCCTCCAAAACCACCCCAAACCCTATGTGGTGCTGGAATACAATTACTTGTAGATGTATTCCCAAGGAACAGTTTTTATCAGTCACTGGCTGGATTACATTTGCTCAAATAAATAAATTGTATGTGTGTGACTTTCTATCACTTCATGAAAACAAAGTTATGTAAAAGCCAGTTATTTGCAGCATAACCTTTCTGAAGAAACCTCAGCTGATGTCAGGTAATTATTTGTCACCCGAATCTAATACTTTCCGCCCTGTGCCAAGTCATTTTCATGGGATCTGCAGGGTGTGATGTGGATCAGAAATACCTTCGCCATCCGTCACTGCTGAAAATCACTGGAGCTGGATCCATCTGCCTGTGTTTACTCAGCAACCAGAGTCGCGTTGCTAATGTGAAGGTCGCCCCATGTGAACCCATCAATCAGCGAGCTGACGTTTTCAGCCCCGTACCAATATCAGAAATAAGTTCAAGGTTTTTAACCCTTCACTGTTTCTAAATGGCCGGACACATCTATCCTTCATGGATGTGATTTTCAAAGCCACATCCGAAGTGACCTTCAGTACGCAACTTAAACGCCATACCTACGAGATACCCCTGTGACCGGCCCATCCAAAACTGTAATTTTCCTGCTGAATACATCACAATATAGATAGTGATAGAATATAGATAACAGCTAAGTGAGCTGTTACTGTTGGATTTAAATTTCAAGAAAACTCCTCCAATATATGCTCTAAACTGATTACCAGCTATACCAAGAATACAGTTTAAACATTTCAACTCAAAACACAATGTTATATTTAATGACAAGTAGCTTTTGATTTTCTATAAGGTTTAAATGGTTCCTGTATTTTTTTTTCCTAATTTGATTTTTTTGGGAGGTCTATGTCAAGATTATAAACATAGTCAGCTGCTCAGTCATACTTTAAGGTAATGTGCTATGTGCCTTTTTGCTTCGTACAGACCCATGCCTTCATGCTTTTTTTGTGATTAAAGCTAGCCAGACTAATTAATTAAAAAAATTATTTCTATTTCTAAATTGTCTGCTGACAGACTGGGATTTCCACTAATTTCTTTCTTGTCTGAAATTGTTCAATGGATGCTTTGTCCAAGCATACCTCAGCCCATGAACTCTTCATAACTGACCTGCAATGACTGATCAAACCATCTCATGTGGAAAATAAATGTACCTAAAAAAGAAAAGATCTTCATGTACCACTGAAGTGTACCCACCTCTAGGTGATAGTTCATAACAGTAGCTTAAATTCCCAAGCAGCTGAGGTCAGAGACTGAAAAATATCAACTGAAACTGAGGGAGTTAATTTTAATTGGGGGCAATCTACCTGCCCTAGGTGGACCCTGGCCTGGATGCTGACTTTATAAAATTTTAACCCTATGAAAATGTCCTGAAGCATTCAGTTCAATAGTTGAAATGACCCAGATTATAGCCTGAGCTAATAAAAGCTGGTCTTTTAAGAAGTTGCACCCTGTTGTGTTCCTAATCTCTTTGCAGGGAGACAGTTAACTATGAAATAATCCATAACATTTCCCTATGTGTCCTAGATTATTTCACTACTTTTTTATTTATTTGGCTGCTTTTGGTTTTTAATAAAGCTGTTTTAAAATGTACTCTTAAACAAGACCTATAATAAAAAATAGAGCGGTCAATTGAAAGTCACCTTGTTTTGGAAAAAAATGACACTGTTTTTAGGTGATACAATTTTGTAAAATCTTCTGAGAAATAAGTGTTTTAGGGCACGTTTTTGCAGTGTCTGCCAATCATCTTTGAGACCATCAGCTTACATTAATTCTCGCCTGTATCATTCCTCCAAAGCATTGCAATAAGGAATGATTTTGGCTTCTTAGGTGTTTTGTTGCTTACACAAAATCCAGTGACAAGTCATCAGAATGCATGTGATGAGATGGTGGTCTCAGCAGCTTTCTGCAGCGGCAGAGATGACAGTGCGAGGTGCTAATACAAGTCAGTGATTAATGGGATATAAGAACCCAGATAGATTAGATTGGATTAGGCATGCATATGCTTCATTTAAATTAAAACCATCACAAAAAAAAAAAAAAATCCTGTATTTTGTTGCCTTGCCAGAGAGACTGAGCTATTCCAAGTCACTCTCTGGCTTTCCAGTGGCAGGGAGCTTTCACTCAAAGAATTCCTAGGTAGCCTGGCAAATCATGGTCTCTAGAACTGAAATCTTTCTGTCTACTATTTGTTTTATACCTGCCGCTGCAGCAGCAAAGATAGATGAAGGAAGCAGCAGCGTGTTCCAGGGTGACCCTGGTCCCAGCCTTATTTCATGTACACTGGTGTAGACAAAGGTGGGTTTTAAAATCAACCAACCCATGTAAGCAGTCACTCCTGATCCAGTAATAATGTGGTTTATATTCTGTTAACTCAAGGTAGTAAAGAACTGTTGCTTTATTCTTTGTTGAAAAAATTGAACAAATAGTTGAGAACAATCCATGCTACAGCAGCAGCAGTAGCCCAGTGTGGTACTATTAGAACCAACCAAAATTCAATCTGTGGCACAGATGTACTCACTGTGCCTCATTTTTCCACAGATGAAACGGGGCTGCAATGCTTAGCAGAGTTTGTAGGAACCTGTCGTAAGGATTGTAGGAATCCGTGGCTATGTGTTACCATGCACTGGGACATCAAGTGATCTCCTCCTTATAGAGTTCTCCAAAGTTTTTGCTTCCATGTAGGACCACTAAGACAATCCTCTTATGAGCTAGGATTTCCTATTCTCCTGCTAACTCATACAGCAACCTCAACAAAGCTGGGTCCATGCAAGCAAAGTTTAAGCCACCTCTTCCTTCATGAAACAAAATGCAGTAGTAGTTGGGTATCTTCCTATTATTTCTGTAGACAGTTTAATTTGAAATACTATAAGGTTTTATTTAAAAAAAATCCTGTGTATTTTCTTTTTTGTGCCAAATCATGCTCTCCCCTTTCCTCTCGGTGCTTAAATACTGAGTGACTTTAATGGAATTGCTGAGATAAGGAATATGGAAGATTAGTGTGTTGGTTCAGATGTAGGTCCTCACATGAGCGAGAGAAGTGTGCTTAGGCCTTTAGATATTTTTCCTCTTGCCTGCTTCAAGGTCTTGGTAAGTCACTGCCAAGTCAGAGCCCTTCATATCCAACATGCTGTAATCCGACATTGTTTGATCCTGGGAAAATACTGAGGGACCTGCTCAGAGAAACCTGGCTCAGCTAGAGAAAGGAGCACATCAATAAGCGCCTTGGCTGGGTATCTGTACTGCGGCTAATACAAAGGAGTTCATGGGTGCGAACCAGGGTGACAGCCACCGGTTCAGTGCAGAAATCCCACTGGCAGGGCTTTGTGTGAAGTAGAAACCAACAACAAACGAGCAGGTAGTGCCATGCACCTGGACCACAGCACTGATATGCTGCCTACACTTCAGCAAAGGTCTCCTCCAAAGCTTTTTTACCACAACTAGAAAGAGAAATAAAAACGTTTGCGAATGCACTACTGCTGAGCTCCATCTCACTGGTGGTGTTCACAGGCATGCTCAGAAGATACGCAGACCTGTCCATTGCGCAGTTCAGACTTGAGTGCATCAAAGAAAGGTTGAGAAATTAACTCCGCCTCCTTCTGCTCCAGCACCTGAACTTTAACCTAGAGTTCTTCGCTGCCCCTGAGCACCCTTTTCCTGGAGGCAAGCATCGTGGGAGCATGAGGGATGCCCCGGAGGGGGACTGCACCAGCGTGCCTCAGCTGAGTACAGAGGTACCTCAGCACAGCTGTGGACCAGCAGGGGAGGCAGCTCCCACCATCTCCCTGGTTCCACGACGCCCTGTACAGCACGCAGGGAAGAGGGCAGTAAAGGGAAGGGAGAGCAGGAGTGTTTAGAAGTGAATTAGTTAAAAAGTTACTCTCCATGTGAACCTGTCAATCTTCTGCAGAGGATTAGGCCCACTGGGGGTGAGGAAGCTCAGGCGCGCGCGCGCGCACACACACACACTTTCACATAGTATCACTAAGGCCTTGCGGTTAATTATAGCTCTGAAATCTGACAGAGAAAAATTAGAGGGGAGAGGGACAGCTGCGGGTTCCTGGGGTGTAGGGTCTGATTTCCAATGTAATCTGCAGCCCACCAAAGATCTTCACTTTGGAAAAATAAAGTTCAGCCATTTCTAGTCCCTGCCTGCTGGTTTTCCATTGCCTCATGTGTGCCGTGAGCCTCTGAGCTCCTAGCAGGGTCCCCATAGCAGCAGCCTGGCCCATGTTAAGCAAGGGTGGCTTGTGCCAATGAAAAATATACATAAGTTGGGATTGCTCAGACTTCCTCCTTTTCTTTCTACCCTGCTTTTCTTTCTAGCTTGTTGCAGAAGAGGAGTCAGGAAGACTAGTGCTAGTTTCTTTCTTCCTAGGTCTGCCTGCAAATCTCTCCTAAACCTGGAATTAAAATGAGGTTGGCAAGTTTTACCCTTTTCCAATCACACATCATTTGGCTCTCCTGGCCTGCAGGGCCAGAGCCTCTGGAAAAAATCCTGTTGATCCCATGCTTTGAGGATAAGGATAGTACAAGGTCTGTGTATTGCATCTGCCTGCCTTTGGAGCACGGGAGACTTCAGGGGGTCTTGCTGCCCATCCTGAACCTGCTTACCTGCTTAAAAGTAATGATGTCATATTAAAAAAAAGGAGATCCAGTAAGGTGGTTGCAACATGAGCTGGAAGGAAGAGTCCAAAGATTACGCAAAGCTGGGATCATTGTGTTAAAGGTTGGTGCCTCTGGTCTGGGTTACAGTGGTTCGAGAGTCATTTAAATGTACACAGGCAAATAATAACTTCTCAGAGGTCTAAAGTACAGTCAGGAGTTGGGATGGGGTCTCCACTACAGGGTCAACACCATTGTTGGATGCAATGGTAACTTTTAATGCATCTTGGAAGGACAAAGAAGCTCCAATGAACTGGAAAATGTTAGTGACCTGCCAGTGCTTGAAGAGTAAATGTGGTGGGGAATTACAGGCTGCTTAGCTTGACAACAACCTGAGGCAAAAATCGTGTACTGGCTGATCAGAAGATGGAAAATCCTACACAACTTTAATAATTTCTTTAAGCTAGGAATTTCTTATAGCAATTCCTTCTTTAGTATTACCATTGTTTACTAGTATTTTCCAAGGAAGATTAATTTAAAATGTCCATACTGGCTTAATGTCTTCCTGTACTACCAGACATGAATTAAATGCAATTCATCTTCCACATAAGTTCATCTTCAACATAAGAATAAAGTGCAAACCTCATGCAAACCCAGACTCCAGACTCTGCCAAAGCTCATTAGAAGTTAAGTACAATGCAAAATATCACAGTCCTTTTGAAATCCATGACAAATTATTTTTAAATAGTATAATCATCGTTAACTAAATTCTCATTTCCCTATCTGTAGCCACTCATCCAGGATACACTACCACTTCCTAGACTTCTTTTGGGTAACAGATACAGTCAGGCATGGTTGGACAAGCAGACAGATGTCTTCAGGACATAGGTGAAGCAGCTGAACACATTATCAAACTCATTTCCTTCAACCAAACTTTCAGTAGAGCTCAGCTGGCATAACATTAACCGGAGCTAAACTGCTGCAATGTAAAACAGGCAGGTTAGTTAAAATTACCTTTACCCGTTACTTGAGCCATAGCAGTCTGACTTTGCCCTCACACAAAGATCATTGCCACAGCCTGGTTTGCCAGGTCTCTAGAGTAGACAGTAAGCAGCAGTGTAGGGGCAAAGTTAGATCAAATTGCTCAATGCCTTGTCCAGCTGTGTTTTGAAAATCTCCAAGGGTAGAGATCTTAGGAAAGCCTAAGATGATATTTTTTCCTGGATGGCTAGGCCCATCACAAAATACCCATTCCCCTTTGGAGAGAACAATTCCCCTTTGCTGGGCTCCTAAGAATAAAATCTTCTGTATCAATGTACTGATTTACAACCTCTCCTGTATCCTGCTGGCTTTGCATAACAAACTCTTTCCTGTTAACCCATGCATGGGGGCATGCCCCAGGGGACACAGATACAGTAACCTAACATCACCACCCACATGGCTTTGCAGGTCCCACTTGATGCACACATTGACTCTGGGTCAAAAGTTTTTGTTGCAGCTGACAATAGCAAGATTGCATAGCTAGGTGATGGTGGACAGCACGTCACCTATCCATACAGCTCCAACTGTAATGCAGTCACCGTGATAGCTAACCATTTAGGTGGTTTCAACTCTCGAGAATTCTTTGGGATTGCCAGATGCAGGCTCTGGTGAAAGGCAAAACACCAAGAGTCTGGTTCTCCACTAACTTACCCCTTCACATAATTCAAGAGAAAAACCGCTGAAGGTGTAAAGAAAGCCTAAAGAAAGCAGAGAATCTGGTGCTGTAAAGCTGCTATTAGGACCACTGAGCCACCCACAGGGAGCCAGAGTTCCCAGAAAAGCAAGTCTGTGATGTGTCACGAGGCAAATCAGGGCTGCACACATCTTTGTTGCTACATTGCATTGAGACATTGCTTTGGAGGCCTGAGTTAGCGGGCAATGCTGAGACTAGATCCAGAGCGCTGACAGACCCTGTAGCCACAAAGCTGCTTAAGAACTTGCTGTTTTCTCCATCAGGGCAGAAATTACTCCCTGTTTAACTGTTTGCACCACAGCCTAGAGAGAACCTAGTCTGAAGAATTACCAAGTATTATAACACCGTACTTACTCATCCCACAGCTCAGCTGCTCTCATTTCTGCTTGTCTTTGTTTCCTTCCCTTCCCCTCAACCCCTTCATTCTCCTGGCTTACCCACCACCCATTCATTTTCTCTTCTTGGTATTTTTTTCGCCTATGCCTCCTTTTTACTCTCTTTCTCCAAACCACTTCTCCTCCCCTCCCCCTGCCCTGCATTTTCTGGCAGAGTTTTGGACTCTGAGTTCAGTTTTATTCTTCCCTGGAGAAATGACTTAATGCCTTGGCTCTAATGAGCAGTTTGCTAACTGTGAGCCCTTGCTGCTTAGTCTGTGTGGAGATGTGCATGCCAGTAATTGGGAGCCCCATTTTTCTTCTGCTTTGCTTTTCTTCTCCCCCCCCACTCTTCTTTTCCCCAGTCTCATTTAGCCATATGATGGCTGAAGAAAGCAAAGCGTCAGACAACTTGGTAAGACCTTTTGTATTAGATCACTGCTGTTCAGGCACTCAAGAGAACAAGCTCAACAGCTCAGGGAGCACGGACTGCAACAGGAATGAGCCTCACAAGTATATATAAGGTTTCCCCTGTGGGGCTATTTTCCCTTATTTTTTGCAAGCAGATTAAGCTGCATAAGATTGCATATGCTCTGCACTGTGGACACTGCTCTGGGTTGCCATCTGCAGAGGCATGTGTCAGCTGAGCCCGGCTTTCCCAGAGCTTTGGTTGGCTGAAGCCAGTCCATTCACCAACAACTTTCCAATGTTCCCAGCTCTGACCAATTCCCCTCTACCTCATAAACACAGGATTTCTCTAAGTTTTAAAGGCCCTTGGGTGCCCTAACTTGATCTGTTCCGTTCAACCACTTCCTGTAAATAGACATTTATGGTAATTTTAGTGGCCACCAGGGCCCCTTCTCTATTCAAAGTGAACCTTTGCTCCCAAATGTCTAGACTTTGACCTCCTCTCTCCCCAGCTTTCATGCTCAAAACTCCACCGTGCTTCCCACTCCAGGGTTTGCCTCTGAAGTGCCTGGTCCAGCCACTCTGATTCTTTCTTGCAGTCTTCACAGCTGCTGAACACCCTACATGTGAGATGTGAGAAGACACCAGCAGAGTGGTAGTCAGCAGGACTTCCTTGTGCAAAGTAGTCACAAGGCACCCCACCAGCAAGAAGCCAAGCTTCAGTGCACTGCAGCTCCCCATAAAACAGAGGCTGAGAATACAGAAGTGATCTTGGCTGCAGGTGGCAGAAGGTGACAGACTTTTAAAGTAATTTTAGTGCCTGAAAAAGCTCAAGAACATGAAATTTCATGATGAAAGAGCCACTAATGTTTCTAAAGCTGTTGCTCACATGTCACCAAACCACGGAATTAGCCACATCCCAGCAGTATCTGCACGTCTCTTGGATGGCCTTTTCAAAGTCACCTAGTGGCTGCTGTCCTGTAATGAAGAGCATCCTGCTGCCCACTTCCTTGGGATCCACCAGGGCCTAATGCTTGGTGAAACTGCATGTCCACCACCCAGATGGTTGGCCACTGTGGCAGTGCCAGCACCAGAAGCTATCCACAAAATCTAGCTAGCCTTTGTTCATTGCTATGTGCCATGCCATGGTTGCATCCAAGTCCCTGATTCATTGGCTAGTCTGGGAGCCACATGCAAGACCTTTATTCTGATTGCATTCCCAAGAGCTATACATGACAGCAGTCAGTATTTCTTTAGTGCACAGCCTGGATTCTCTGACTTGAAAATGCAATTTTTCCTCGTGTCATTCAATACCACATCCTCCTTTCCAAGCCATAAGTTGATAACAAGACCTAAACCCCACCATTAATAGAATGCATAATTAAAAACATTATAATCAACCTGTTAGCTAAGCTGATTAACAGTGGTCAGTTAGGGCTACAAAGTCCCTTGCACTTATACTTGGCTTTGCAAGTTTAACCAGGTTGTCAGTGATGTTGATCTCAGGAGACAGTCAACTCTTCTGTTCTGGTGTATCCATATCTGAGGGTTACTGTGCTTCAGACTGCTGTTGCTGTTGCTTGGTGCTCTGTGGATACGGTGACTACTGTCCTCCCACAGACTCAGCCCATCACAGGTGATGACCTCATATCATCATGGATTAACGCACCATTTGCAAGAAGTGGAGGCAGTTTCCAACACCATGAATCCCATCTTTCTTTTTTTTCCCCCTCTTATTTGATTTTTTCACTTTGGCAGGTCTCTAGTATCTCTGACATCAGCTTCTAATTGTTTGGGCCATTCTTGGCTTTAGTTTTCTACTCAGCAAAACATCAGAGGGTGACAAGCCATGCCGACAATCTGCAATTTAACAGAGCTAAATATGGATCAGAATCTGACTAAGCATTCCTCTTTAGTTATTTTTACACCATTTCCCACCCATCTGTTGTATTGGGAATAATAGTAATTAGTAGTTCATGTCCAAACCCCAAATTCACTTGGAACTGCTTGAACTCATGGCTACAGATTGGCATTAATTTATCAGACCTCACTGCACCAGTGATGCTATGTAAAAGAAAATTAGATCTGACAGCTGCTTAAATTGCAATAGCATACACTAAGTGTATCATATGTTGATTAGAAGAGTAGTGCAGAACAAGTACATAGTGCTTTTGCAGATAACACAAATAAACATGTGCTTACTTTTCCTCGTGGAGCAATTATTCTTTTGCCAGGGGAATGGTGTCTCTGCTCTTTTATGCTTTTTATGGCATGGATTTTTTTCTTTAGTACATTACGACTCAACAACCTCACACCCTTAAACAGAATTCCACCTTGTAATGAGATCTTACCCTCAAACTGATGCAGGCGGCTGTCCTAGCCATTCACAACTAGTAGTTTGAAGAGTATCCCCAGCTGTAGCTCTAGCAGTCAGAGTCCATGTTTCCTCTGAGAGCTACCATGTCTTTGGTTTTACTTTGTTTAAACGAAATATCATGTATGATATCTAGTTCCGAACTTGGTTCCATTGTTCTTCAATTTAATGTTCTGAAACATTTCTGAAACCACGGAATCTTTCCCAGATTTGTCTTTAATCTTTGAATTGTACTCTTGTACCTAAAAAAGAAATGTCTGTATTGTACAACATGAGAGGTTACTGGGTCCCTTTTGGCAATGTTAGGAAGATTTTATGGTCAGTTCAGCTAACGCTGGCCTCCCGTAAATAAAGAAGTGAAATTTTACACCTGTGGACTGGGGCCAAAGCCGCCTTCTCTATTTGAACATGCTGACGCTCTGTTTTTGTTGGTGTGTGTGACATATAAGCCACTGGTCTCCAACTGTGACCACACTGGTATAGGAAAGCCATACTGATACCCTCCTCAGAGGCATCTGTGGACAACTTGCTTTTGCATTTACTGTTATAGTCTCCCAGGACTCCAGCCTCTTTCATTAACTCCTTCAGCTTTGCCAGCTGTTGAAAGTTTGCATTCTGTGTCTCCTGGATATCTCTCAGGGGTCACTTCCCAAGTGCCTTTCTGAGCTTCATGAGCACATCACCCTTGACTACTTTCTCCAAGCCTTCTTCCATTGCAGGCACTGGTTGACCTGTCATACTCTGCATACCTGTGATCTACAGTTGCTACTTCAAGTCAATGAGCTAGTTGCAAACTTTCCTATGCACTATACTGGTCCAAGGAATCTCTCTGTGGCTTCCTCATCTCTTGGGGCAGGAACGCTGGTGTTTCCCTGACCACCCTGAGATCTGCTGTCACATCTTACTGCTTTAATATCTCTCCCCACTCTTTCTTACACTACAAAGAATTTATATTTGTAATTTTTTCAGTTTTACTCCAGCAATATGAGCTCTTTCTTAAGATGCCTGAGGACCCGGTCATGCTCTTCTGCTGTTTCTCCCCAGGTCAAGATGATATGCAGGACCTATTACCCTCCCTACCTTCCAAAATTCACCACACTGTCTTAGCGAAACACCTGGAATACTAAACACAGCCCAAATCACAGCCTGCAGAAATTGTGTCTCCTGAGGAGTGTGTTGAACGTGCACAAACATGTGCTTTGTATTTTGAGGTGCTCTTGCCAGAATCCTGCTGGAGCATCTTGCACAGAAAATATTTGGCATCAGCTACATCCCCTGATATTTTTCTCCTTTCAGGTAACAGAAGACTTGCCTTTTTACATTTCCAGTTCTTTTGAGGATCCCAAGTTCATCAGATGTGCTAAAAATTTCACTTCTGTCACCCCCAATATAATTCTCAGCATGACTAGCCTATCCAAAAGTTGTCTAAGCCTCCATTTTAAGGCAAAGGGAGCTTTCCCATTGCAGTGAATCATATAACAGTTGTATACTTTCAGCCCTATTCTTTACTGTGCTGACAGCTTCCCTATCATCTTGAAGGTGTTCTCAAATGCTTCCTCAGTGTCTTGCTCTCTCCCTCCTCCAATAAAGGCACCTTTCTGGGAAGACTGAAGGATCAGTCCATCTTTAATCCAGTAAAGGCTGCTCTTCCTCTTCGTACTTTTCAAGACTTCAAATTTGTAACATAAAAATCTAGCTCATATGTATACTTTTTAGTGGAGGTAAAATCACTAAATTTTTACTGTCATCTATGTGTAGATAACCTCTTACAGTTAGTGTCCATTACAAAAGTATGTCTCATTTATTGGTTGATGAGTCCATTCATCTTGAGTTACAGCAAGAACAGCCATTGAACCTACAAAAAAGCCATCTGTGTAGTGTTACTGTTATCTTCTCATCCTTACTGTGGATGCTCTGTTGGAATATGCAATGCTTAGCAAACTGGTAGGAGCTGTTCCTTTTGCATTTTTTCCTCTTCCATCAGAAAACGACTATCAGAGTGTACACTTTGATATGTTGTTTTTGCTTGACTCTGGCTGAACACTGCACACCTTTCTGCTTCTGCTCATTTTTTTCCCCAATGTAGTTGAAATCTCTGTGATGTTACATAACCTTCCTCCCCTCCAGCATCATGCCACCCTCCAGTATCACGTTCTGCATACAATTCTACATTCTGAACAACCAAGCTGTGCACAGTTCTTACTGAGGGTTTGATGATCTGCACTCTACCATACAGTTTTCTTTCTCTGGCTAAGTATGTTCCAGAAAATGTCTAGGCAAAGTATGACAACAAAAGTAGTCAACAAAGCCCTCTCTTACCCGTAAACACCTTTGATGTGTATTAAATTGCTTGTTAAATACTTCTGTGGCTGATTTTCATCCTAAAAACTATTTGCTTTGCTGGCTCGCTTTCAGTAACCTATGCTTGCTCACTTAACAAGGGTATTTCCAGTCTCCGAATGGCTGACTGAACTTTTTATAACTAGGAAGGATAGCAAAGCAATTTCAAGGCAGAGACACAAATGCTTCTAGAAAACACTTTGGAACTAATTTCATAACATGTTGATCTTCCCTGGGCTTGGTAACTTATCTCTGGGGAGCTCCAGGCTGATCTGTGCATAGCCCTTTGTTCAGTGTTCATTGTACTTCCCTATTTCCTGTCATTTTTTGTAACTGAAATCTATTACAGTCTTAATTATATTAGCCACTGTTAAGCATATCAAACCATGGAACTTGTTTTTTTTTTCCTTAATAATTTGGAAAATTTAATTTAGCTTTTAACATGACAACATCAGCTACAGGGTTACTAACTGTGATTCAGTAATTTAGATACAAGCTGCCACATAGCTATTGCTCATTTAGACTAGCCTTGAAGAATAATGAGAAACTTACTTCTTTCACATAGTAGATTATTTGTAATCTGCTTGAACTTTATAGCGTATAATCACTGACCTCAACCGTATCACGCTAGATCTGCTTCATGACTACACCAAAAGTTGGAAGTTTTAAAGATGGTATAAAAACAACAAGAAAAAATGCCCAAAAGCCAGGCACAATAGATTTTTTTAAGCTGAATTTCATTATTTGTAACATGGTGAGCATTTACTTGGCTGTCTGGAAATTATTCTTGTGTACAAAAACCCTAATCATAACATAAATTGAATGGAGCTCCGATCTTAAGATTTTCTAACAGGATTTGTCACTGCTCTGCTTATGTCTCATTGATTTTCAGTCATTACTAGCTAGCAAAGGTATGGCTAAAGGCTTCTGATCTCATTTGTTCTCAGCCATCATTCATATTGCAATGTCACAGACTTTCACGCTCTTTCGCAGGGGAATACTCATGTCTGAACAGACCCAAGTAAAACTTTATGGTGCCTGAAACAGCTCAGAGCAACATTTGTGTCAAACAGAAGGGCTGACTCCCCTCTAATTCCTGTAAACTCAGGCATTAAATTCCAACTTTCGAGCAGCAATAAAGACAACTGAATTACATTTGATTGTCCCTCCCAGACTACCCAAGGTACTGTAGGATGGCTGAGGCATTCCTGCCTCGCATCCTGGTGGCTCGCAGCATTCTCCAGTGAGCTATATACCTTGTCTGCAGTCCGGTCTACAGCTTCCTCTCCAACCTATTGTCAGATTTCATTGTCAGCCACATTTCACTCTAAGGCAATGTGAAGATGGCTGCACACCCTTTCCAGATGTTTTTTTTTAACAAACCATGACTCCCAACTTGCCCAGTATTCCTGGAGCACCTGAGGAGGATTATAGTCTCAAAGTTGGTACAGACTTATAGCGACTGCAAGTAGCAACATGACAGACAGAACTATAGAACAAATTCTGCAATAATGCTCTTGTAACACATGTATAAGTCTCTGAGATTTTCATTCAGTGGACCAAAGCATACTTATATTCAGTAGGATTCACACTGGAATTTTTTTATTCTTGTGTTATTTTGGAGGAAACAGAAGCATTTCTTCCCTAGTGTGCTGGAGAGATTAACGTGGAAACTATCCTTAAACTTGGAAATGGCGTAGCAACGTGCCTGTTAATAAGGATTATGATTTTTTCTAATTTTTAGGGAATTTACAAGATTATTCCTGTTTGAAAATCGACTTGTGCTCAAACACTATTAACAATGTATTAATAATACATTTCAAGCTGGAGTTATGAAATCCTAGGTCTGTGCACCTCTGTTCAGCTACATTTAAACACCAGGTACATTTGAAAAACAGTGCCACAGCTGAGGCATAAAATTACTTCTCCAAAGCCATAACTCTACTTCATAATTTTATTACAATATAGCAAAGGAAGAAGAGAAATATAACAAGACATCACTTATACATTATGGATTTTCCTAAGTTACAAGAACCAATGTAGGAATTAAAAAAAAGGAGAAAAAGTTTGGGTCATCCACCAGACCAGGATGACTAGGCTCACAGTTTATTATTTGAACTGTGAGCTTGTATCCCCACGTGACCCTCTGTTTCCCCCACTCCCGCTCCACAGCCTGTGTCCTGCTCCTGGAACCATCTCTATTCTGCCTGCACAGCAGGGTTGAGCCCATGGGCACACCAAGGGCTATCTCTAGAGTAACTGCAATGCTGAACAACTCCCTCCTGCACCCTGTCACTGCAGACACAAGCAAGGAAGCTGGCAGGAGGCGAGAGGGGAGAGAGGGGAAGGAAAAGGGGAAACCTCTGTCCCAGTCAATCTGCGACACTGGAGCTAGGGGACCAGGACCATGCCCAGAAAACATTGGGTCTTCAGGAGACAAAGCTGCCAATGTCTGAAAAACCTCCTGTTCAGGAAGCACACACTTACTAATTTAGAGACTAGTATGTTTGTCAAACTTAGAAGGATTTTCACAGGGACAGGGAAAAGCACATACCGTATATAAAGGCACCAGCCCTATGCCAAATTTCAAGCCCTTACTTCAAAGCTCGGTCTTTCTTAATGAAATATCTCTCCCTCTAATCTCATGTTTGGAAACTGTTGTTCCAGTTTAGCTGAAACAGTTGATCCATCCTCCCAAAGTCATCATTAGGTAGACATTTGGCACGGAAATCTTCCATCTGTACTGTTTATATTTGGCAGAGCATTTCATGGGGAAGTGCTTTAAAACAGTATAGCTTTGGAAAGTGTAGAACATTGTTAATGGTGAGATGTGTCATGCCATGAGCCATGAAAATTATTCAAGGAGCTTCACAGGCCTTCACGGAATAATTTGCAGAGCAGAGGGGGAATGATCCTGAAAGCATAAACTTACTTGCTCAGGACTATAAAGAGAACTGACGAAAGAGCTTTGAATAGAATTGCTGGGGATGATTTCCCAAGCTTTTTTTCCCAATGTATACCAACTTTTAAGACTAAAGCCTCTCATCTTGCCTCCTTTCTTAGCCTCTAAGACACATTGACAGCTGTACATCTTTAGTGGGATTGTTGCTATGATTCCTGCATCTTGTATTTGCACATCTAGAAGAAAGTGATTTCTGCCCAGTGTAGGAATTTGACACTGTAGTAGAGTGTCCTCAACCCTACCTACATCCATCAAATCTCCAAATCTCTTTTTGGGACCCCATACAAAACCTCCCCCTGCATAAACCCTTGCTTTGCTATACCTGCAGCTACAGGGCAGCCATAGCACAATCCCTTCATTTGACTACAGAGACTCATGGTGCGACTCATACAGTAACATGTCCCTCCCTAAACCACGTATTGGTTCAGGGGAAGCGGAGATAGCAGCAGAGAAGACTAATGCATTATGCAAAGAGAGGAAAGAGGAGGCAAACTGTCCTTCACCAGCAAGTGGAGAAAAGCAGCTAACCACAGAGTTCTTTCCTCAAGCAGGGCTAAAAGTCCAATGGACTTATCACCACAAGAGTTGCTCTGGCAGGAGCTAAAAAGGGGAATTGTAAGAGTTTGCTAACACTGCCTGGTGAGCAGAGGAGGCTAACCACAGGGGATGAGCAGTTGTATGGTTCCGAGACCATCTGTCTTAGTTTACTTCACCTTGGTCTTTAACAGAAAAGAAAGGTCACCAAAACAAGTCCAAGATTATGGAATCAGCAACGTCTGCTGTGCGAGCTGAAAGTGTCCTGGGAGGTTATCTCACGCAGCTGGCTAGCGTGGTGCTCAGGGCTAAGGGCTGGGACAGATGAGGGTCGCCTCATGGAGGAATGCTGGAAAGAACACACACTTACTATTTCTTTTCTTCCACTATTTCTGGCTCTTCCTAGGCTATAACATCACGTCATTTAAAGAAAGAAAAATCTTGAAGCACCAAAAAATGGATCCAAACTGACTTTCCAGTCACAAACAGGTCAACACAAGCCAACTGGCATGGCCACTGTGCAGCTCCCCATAGCTCTAATTAGCTACTTCTCTTTTCCAATTTGCTCAAGTGATCTAATTGGCCCCTCTGCAAAAGGCGATTCAGGGAATGTCTTTCCCCATGTAGTTATTTATAAAATGTCAGCCCAAGCTCAATAGCTAATGAACCTCAACCTGCACTGAGTTCAGCAAGGGTGATTTCATCTTGCCTTGACCTTATATCCCCATCTATGCCCGCTGGATGTCAGGAGTTTGTTTATACTACTTGTGCCTTTTCTCTCTGAAGCTGAAACTCTTCTAAATGTGTCAGGAGTATGGGAAAACACAAAAGGAATTTCTCTGGCCTGCAAAAAGTGCTAAGCTTAACACAATGGTATCTAATAACAGCAATGCCAGTGTGACTGGCAGCTGGCCAGGGTCCATACCGACTTCAGTGCTAAACACAGCAACACATGCTGAGGCCTCTTTCTTTGGCTAAGTCTGAAGACTTCTGCCTCACACCCAGCCCACATTGCGCTTGGCGTGAATGAGTGGCGAGACACTGTGAGGTCCGGACATAATGGGATCTCCGTCTGCAAGTCTCTCTTTCTCCAGAGTGACCCCCTCGCCCTCCACCATTCTTCTTTTCTGCAGATTTAATTTTCTGTAAAGTTCACACTTTCCATCTCAACAGCCAGGATATACAAACATGAGCTCAGCTTCCACCCTTGACCAAACTAGAAAGGAGATCTTCTGTTATTGTTGTTGTTGCAGAGGAAAGCTTCTCAGTTGGGGGGGTGTCAGACCAGGGGGCACAGGCATTGCCCCCTGTGCACCACCATCTCTGACAACACTGTCTCAGCGCTGGACAGACAGCCTGAGCACAGTGAATGGGAGCAAGTGAGGGGAGCAGTCAGAAGATGAGGACGATCTCGTCCAGTTTAGAGAAAAGCTAGGAATTTCTTTTCAGCAGCTCCTTACTTTGGGCAGACCGACATCAGCCCCCTGTCCAATGGTCAGGGTCCACCACCCTGCAATGCCCTTGACATTCTCCCAGTTAAAACACTTCCTGCTTCTGGAGGACAGGAGGAAAAGTCTTCCTCTCCCATCCTCTGGATGCTTTCCAGTCAATGAAACACTGCACACTACATGGAGTGCGGCAACAGTGGAAAAATACCACCAGTGTTTGGAAGGGAGCTAAATGCTCCTTCACTTTTGCCAGGACCAATGGAGAAAAGATGGGCTGGAGCTGCAAAACTTGTGACCCAGTCCTTTCAGATGCACCAGTGAACAAGAGACGTCCCTCCACACACAAAAGGACATTTTTGTTGCTTGTCCAGTCCAGACTGCTCCCTAAGCAGACAAAACAGCGCTCTCCCCAACTGCTGGGGATGGTTTAACGAAGTAAGTGACTGGTTTGAGGCAGCGAGACTTCAAGGAACTGCAGTTTTGAATCCCAGCAGAACCCATTAAGCAGTTTATCCTCGGACAGATAAAATGCCTATCGTGTAGTTACTGCGCTCAGATCTTTTCGATGAGACCTCAGAGACTGAGCTCATTGCTGGGCTTAGCGGAAAGTAAAGACCTCATGATGCTAGTGGTAAGAGCAGAAGTTTTCCTCGGTGACTCTGGTTAAGTTTTTTTCCAGACTCCCTTCTGTGCAGTTGTGTGCTATCCTGCGCAGAGGTTTTTTTATGGCAGCCCAGCCTACAGAATAGTTACGTGCGTATGCTGTGCTGTCTGTGACAGTCCTCTGAGAGGAACCCACTCCAGAAACATATGATGTATTTATAATCAGATCAAACAGAGAAGGTGTTGTTTTAAGATTCAGAAAGCTCAAAAGAGAAAAGGCTTTCTGAAAAAAAAAAAAAAATCCTTTCATTTCAGATCAAAGGAGCAGAGCAGGAGGAAGTTTTCCTGCTGAAACATATATTTTTGTCAAAAAAGTCTCTGCTTAGAAACAATCTCCATTTGCGCATATATTTTTAAAGTGCAACTTCCAAGATTAATTCAGTGTGGCCATTTTTACTGTCTTTTTTTGTTTGTTTCCTGTTGTTATGCAATTTTCAGGTATTAGATAATTAGGCTTCCTTTTTCTTTCCTAGTTTTCCCCCTTCCCTCCCCATCCTTTCTCCACCAGAAAGAATTTTTAACAATTCAGAAGCCTGAGAAAGTGGAAGATGGACATTTTGACATATTTATTTCTTCTCTTAGAAGACAAAAGGAAGAAAAACTGTATATATTTCTTTGTGCTTTTGCCTTTGATAAAACCAAAATCATAAGAAGGATTACTGCAGTGCTTTTTTGCATTTTTCATGTATGTGTATTTCTCATTTTCCTGTGTTTTTTCTCTCTACTTTTTACAGAGGGCAAGGGAAGAGAAAAGAAGCAAGGAACAAAAACTAAAATGTGTTTCTCTTTAGGAATCAAATTTAAATGAAAACTTCAACATGAAGTGAAATAAAGTAACTCATTTTATTTTGATTAGAATTTTTCTCCAGAAGAATTTGTATGAGAACTTTGAATAATTTTTTAAAGTGCTTTTCACTATATAAAGTGGCTTTTTGAGCTAATGTTTCAAAGAAGTACAGCTGGCAACAGGCAGTCTCCAGGACACATTTCACCCATACATCTACAGTAGGAACATATTTTATCAGAGCAATTACCAGACATATAAATCTAACACGGGACCTACTATAAGTCACAGCATAGACATTAGTTTATGCCAATCAATAATAAGTAACTGTTCAAAGCACAACAGGAATTTACCTCAAATAGGAGAGACAGTGTGAGGAAGGAGTGATTTTATTCAAGGAGAGATGACAGATTTACCATCATCAGATTTTCTGAGTGCAAACAAGCTGGCAAGATTGCAGCTCCTTACATTTAAGGGACTGTAATAAAGGCTGAAACATTCTCTATAGGAAGGAGATGAAATATTATCAGTGGGTCTTAATAAGGTTGCTCTGAAAAAGAACAGATGGTTTTATACAACTGGACTTGCAGCAAAGCTCAGCAAAAGCTGAAAAAAAATAATTTTGGCTAGAATTTGTGTAACTTTCCAAATTAATTCACTGTGGCCATGCTTATACTGCTTCTTCATTCATTTCCCATGAACATCAGAGCGATCAAATTTTACCCACACAAATTCCTGCAGAAGGCACATTTTCAGCTTGCTTCCTCACATAATCAGCAATGATGTATTTTAAAGTTGCCCCCAGAGTTTAGAGTCTGATATGAAACTGGTCTTGGCTTAAGAAAAGCAGGCAAAGGCTTCCAAAGCCCCTTACTAGAGCCGTGGTGTTGCAGCTTTTCAGCTTATAGGATCTTATGTTACCTCCTGAAATAAGGATCCACAACAATTTTTACACTGTGTGACTGTGATCACAGAAAATTAAAAGAAACCCTGCACTCGTCTGCTGAATTTCACATGAAGCAATGTTTGCTAGGGAATGACGCTTTAGGTATGGTCTGGCTCACTGAGAAGGGGTTTTTGGGTTGGTTTGGTCTATTTATTTTTTTTTTTAAATATTGTTCAGCAAGGTAATCTGAATTCTCTGCTGCCTTTTGCTAAGCTGCAGCAGCTTGTTCAAGCCCTCCTATTCATGAGGGCATGCTATTTAGCACAGCACACAGGGAAGTATATTATAAACCTTGAAACCAAGCATAGCTAATTAACAATATTTCAACTGTGAAATAATCCATAAGAATACAATTCCTTAGAGAGAGAAGAAAAAAAAAAAGAACAGAATAATTTTGAATGAGGTGTGCCTTGCAAGGAGACTGCAGTTGGTGAAGAAATGACCAAGAGATGGAGCAAGAAGCAGGGATAAGTCACCAACTAAGCTCTTATTTGTAACTTTATGAACAATATCTCATTTGCATGACCTAACCTGGCCAGTCCTCAGGGTGAGTAACCTTTCTTTATATATATAGCAGGGGCTAGGAGATTTTCCTGACATTTGAGATGGAGACAGTAGCCACTTTTTTTCATTCCAGAAGAACTGCAAAACAAAGCTGTTCAGTGGTCATGCTGGTTTGGCAGAGGGAGGGAGGGAGAAGAGTGGATGCCAACATTTCCATGGTGAGATTTTCACCTGTACCATCAACCGTGTACTAAGGATGAGGCACCAGTGAGTAACAGAGAAGACATGCTGCCAACACTCCCAGACCCTGAGGAAAAAGACTGACAAAGTGCCCGCTGGTATTTCCTCATCCTACGTGAAGTAAGAAATGGAGAATGAAACCTTCATTCCTCTGAGAAGACACTGCCACATCCCCCCAGAATGAGCCACTGGTGTCACTCCAAGGGTGACACAGACTTTCTGACGTGATGAAAGCCACATGATGAAAGAAGGATCACTGAATTATCTGGCTGAAATGCTGAGCCTGACCCCGAGGGCGCTTTGTGAACAGCACTGGCACATCAGCACTGGGGACCTGCCAGTGACAGCTTTGAACCCTGGAATGCTGTCCTGCACTGAACTTCTCTTGCTTTTGCCCTCTCTCTCTCTCCTTCCCTTTAGGGGGATGGTGGTGGTTAGGCAAATGTCTCCCACCACCACCTCAAGGAGAAAAGACAGCCAGATTGTTCTTCCACCCACTCTCTGGAGACGTGTAGCCTGGCCTCTGCAATGTCATAACGTGCCAGAACCATGTCACATGTAAGACTTGAGCACAGTGCAATCTCTCATGCTGTGGCTGAGCTGGACTTTCCAAATGTCATACTGGTTTGACACTGGTACCAGGTTCCCAGCCCTGCATGCAGTCAGCTGCAGGGAGTGGCTGCAGCACTGAATTTCTGCGGTCCCACAGCATAGGGCAGCCCCTTGGGCAACACCACTGGCCCCAGTACATTCAGGCCCCATCTAAACTAGCCTAAACTTAGGCTGGAGCTAGTGCTACTGAAATGCTGGCCCTCATCAGACCACACAGACCTCAGCAGTACCCTTCTTGCTGGCTCTCCCAAGAGGTGCAGCATGGGGCCCTGATGCAGATCAGGGTTGCAGTTGCTCCTGCAACTGAACAGTAGCATATCCCCACCCCACCACAGGGCAGAAGCCATTTGCCTCTATTGCTTCCCATCATTTTCCTCATACACAGTGCAGAGCACCAGGTGTCCTATAAGGGTTAACATCAGCGCAATAAATCCATGCTTTCGCTTCAGCCAGCCTCCTACGTGGTTCCCCACCTCTGATTTCTTTTGCAACCAAAGATGCTAAACACTTAATTAGTGAGGAAGTAATTCAGTTATGTACCTTGGATCTCAGAAGAAAACCCCATATTCAGACATCCTTTCTAAATGAAAAATACCCCAGTTCTGCCAAAATCTTTATTTTCCTACAGTATGGCTACATTTTCACTTCTGGTGAGAGGTGCCAGAGGGTAAAGAAGGGTGAAAATCAAAGCACTTTGATATACCCAGTTACACCCTAAGCAGCAAGAGTAAAAGCCCCCTCACACCACCTTTGCTCAGGCACTTCATCTCCTGCCTGGTGTGTCTGCAAGTCTCAAAAGGATTTTTTAGCTCCCACCAGCATGTGGCTCAGCAACAGAGAATGATGGAGCACCTTTGTGCCCTTGCTTGTGTTGTGTACCTTCAGGATGGGACTACACACCTCGACCTATTTCACACAGACCTGTGAGAGCATATGCTACAACCGCAGCTTCCAGCCACTGTGAGCTTAGGGCGGATTTCAAACCATAATCTGGGGGTGAAAAGGCATACATTCCAGTAAACATTCCAGATCTCACAAGCTGAGTTCACTGGGAAAAAATCTTGGATCAAGTCAGCATTAAAGGGATCACTTTAAAAAAGAAGGAAAATACAGGCTTAGTATCAGGAAATATTTGCTAGCAGGGAGCTTTGTTCAAATGTGCAGCTTTCTCCCAAAGGAAGAGATGGGGCTTCCATCACTGCAGTCAGTTAAAACTAGACCTGACAAAGCCCTGAAGAATAATTCACTTGTACTGGCCAGAGGGATGTATTAGGTGGGATAAGAAGTCTTTTTTTTCACTTCTAAATTTCAATTATGCCTCTCTAACCTTCTTTTTCTGTATGCTCGCTCCCATCAGCTGGGTATTGCAGGAATGGTTTTCAGCTAAACGAACACTGAGGAGTGGAAGAGGCACAGGGCTCAGTCTGGATTTCTGTGTGGGCCTGAGTCCAGGAAGAAAATGGCTTCCCAAGGCTGGATAATTAATTTCTAATTTAATTATCCACTTAATATCAAACATTTAAATGCAACAGCTATCTGTGCATACTGCAACCTTCTATTTTCAGGCACTATCTGCTTTAAAACTGCAGCTCTAATGCTGTTAGCAGATGGATGTGTGTTATTGCAGTATAGGGAACTGGAAATTCTCCATATACCAAGCTATAAATATTTCTTTGACATTTATTATCCTCACTTGAGTTCAGGTGCTAAAATACTTGGACTGAAGTCATGTTTGTAGCAGAAAAAGTCAATCTTGGATCTTACCTTGTTGCTGGCTAAATTATTAAGAACAGACAAAGACAGCAGGGAAAGGGAGTCCCTCACTTAGCAGAGGTCATGTCATGCAACCTTTGAATCGAATTAGCTGAAGTTTCGACTCATTTAATGATACCAGTTCTCAAACACTCCTGCTCAGACAATATGATAGATCACTTCACCAGGGCTTTTCTTATTCTCTGTCTTTCTCTCTTCCCCGCCCCCCACCCCCCTGCTTTTCTTGTCCTTCTTAGTGTGTGTGCAGTAGGATTGCATTTGCGGTCATGAATCTGAATTCCAGTTTTGCCAGCTGTATTGGATTGTAAACTCTAAGTCATATGAATCTCAATTTTGATTGCCCTAAGGGAAGTGTTGGATTATGTAAACCAGGAGATAATAGCCCTTATAAAATCCCTCCAATAAAATAAAGTCAAGGTGTATGTGTCGTGGTGGATTAACAGACTTGCCTTTTCCTTTTTATTTTCCGTATTTCAGGCTCCTGGTTGCAGTTGGCTAGAAACATGTACCACAGGGGGAAGGGGAGCATACTGTTATTTGTGAATCATGCAGAAATGTGTGATAATCTTTAAGATGGTAAGTCAGTTCCCTATGGTGAAGATTAAACTGAAGAGAAATGGTGAATTGTCTGTGTGACAGTACTCAGCAACTGCTTATGTAGCAAAGAGCAGCTATTTGAAACAGCATGGGAATGTTGGGCAGCCAAATCGAGTGGCCTGACTTGGCATTTGTCCAGGACAAAATAATGACCATCTCTGCCCTTCAGAAACTATGGAGGAACTTCTAATAACTAACCCTCAAATTTACTTCTAGCAACCAAAAGTCTCACCCAGCAGTACACCTTGAATAGCACGAGATTCCTCAGCAGTTCACTGTGGCAGGGGTGTATTGTCAGCTCAGAAAGTAAAGTCCTGGCTGCCCAGCCATTCCCAACATATCTCCCCTTGCCGCTGCCTATGGTGCATGCATGGATGGCTGGCACCTTTTGGCTGAGATGATCCTTTTTTATGGAACAACAGGGAAACATCTCTGCAGGACAGACGTTTTTAACCAGAAAACTCCATGTTGGAGGATATGCCTTAATTTTTGTTTGATAAAACCAGGATGCCCCATTTCTTTTAGGGCAACTGGTCGTTAAGCTCTGCAACACTGCAATCCCCTGACAATTAGAGTTTGGGGGACCTAGGCCACCAGTCTTTACCACGAGCTAAATTATCCCTGTGAACTGTATCTGCCATGGTACCCCACTATCAAGAGGAGGTGGTCCTATCTACAGGAGGACCATGATGCATTACATAAGGTCATCTGTGGATGGGCTTTTCAGCTCTTTTTATACGGACCAGACAGATCAGACATTATAATAGGGCGGGTATACCAAGCAGCCTAAAGGGCTGGGGTTGTGGTCCCCAAAATCTCGTGCCTGATCTACAGGTGCCTCTGCAGCCTCAGGTCTAGGCTGCAGCACTGGCATCCTGCTCCAAGGACACTCTGCAGGTGCAAGTCTGCCAGTTCTGGGCCAAAGGCTGCCAAGCCCAGCAGTGAGGAGGTGCAGCTCCATGACAGCCCACAAGTGCAGGTCAGCATTAATCCAAAAGTAAATGAAAGATTTTGATTCATTCAAAAGGGAAAAATTTCAGAACTTTTTGTCCCAGAGAAAATTTCAGCATCTCAACCTCTGTGGGTTTTTTTTTTCTCCCCCTTTTGGGGCTGAAAAACAGATGTCAACATTCACAGCAGCAGTTCTGTCTGTCTATTCTCCAGGTTACTTTCAAGATACTTCTGCCAAATACTGAGTCATCTGGACACTACTTTGCTGACAGCATGGTTCAGTCAGTGGCCCACAGGCTGCATCTGGACCATCACAGACAAGATGAAGAATGGGACCACTGGAATCACAAATAAAATCTGAAGAACTAAATAACCCTGCCTCCTACCACTTTCCAACACAGAAAGCCCAGCTGTTGGTGCTGGCACTACGAAATTTGACCCTCCACAGTGGCATGGTTGTGCTGCAGCAGTGGGATGGGAGCATGTTGGGATAGGAGGAACACAGTCAGGGTAAAGTGTCCCTAAAAGACAGATTCAGATGCCACTACTTTTAAAGTCAGACCACACTTATAAAATTTGGTTTAAAGTTCAAAATTGATTCACAGGTGAGTTGATAATAATATTTCTAGCATGAGAAAGTTGTTGAATCTAGCAAACAAAAGCAAAATAAGATCAAGACAAAAAAAAAAAAAAAAAAGAAAAAGAAATGCATGCCGGTTTAAAGCCCTGAAAGTAACAAACCTTTGCAAGAAAACTACCATAGAATGTGGTAAATTCTCCACCACTCGGGTCTTAAAATTGAGGTTAAACAACTTTTTTTTTTTTTATAAGAAACGCTTTGGTTCAGCTGCAAGTTGTTGAAGTTAAGGCAGGATTTACTTGGTGACATTATTTGGCATGTGCTATGTGGGAGGCCAGGCCAGACCAGATGATCATTAAAGCCCTTCCTGGCTTTACAATCTATGAAATTACTAGCCTGAGAACCGAGCCCTTGAGCTTGACCACATTGCTAGTGGGTGAAATAACTCCTCAAGGTGTGGACAGACCCCCCTACAAGCAGTAAACGTCTTGCTCTACAGGGTTCAGATTAAGCAAGGGCGTCTACCCATAAGGCACACACATTGCATTTGCTGCTCATAGCACCTTTACTGGTGTTAAGCGGGTAAGGCACTTCTGTAGGATAAAACAGCATCTTCGCACACTCACAGGTTATTTATGGCTGCTGACATGTCTGCATTAATGCTGAGCTGTGTTTTCCCAGCTCCAGGACTAGTTAGATGACTTCTGTTGCCAGATTCCTGCTGGCCATCTTAGCTTCATAAATAAAGGCTGAAAGCTGTCTTGTCGGACAAATTGCTTGGAAATGGGAACACTCTTGGAAAGGGATGGTAAAAGACTTAATGTTTGGATCACTAGCCAAGGTAGACCCTTTCTACTAAAACGGTATTGTTAAACTTCGGAGAAGTATCCATCATCAGCTGTTCAATCTTCTTGTTTCTTTCAAGTCCCCAGTTCCTGGTCTGAACTCATGGCAATCTTCCTGAGAGAATTCTCATCCTGTAAGAATCTTTTGTTCTCTCAACCTCAGTTTGAGTCTTTCAGGTATGTGCTCCCATCCACCTTGGTCCTGACTAGTCATGTCCCCTATAACATGCTTGCTCCCAACCCCATCCCCACGTCAGAGCAGCACATGGTGTGCAGGAGGGAGAGCACCTCTTCTAGAGGAGCATTGAGAAAACAGACGAGCTTGTTCCAAATGCAGGTCCCAAACTGCCTATGTGGTCAGGAAGTTGCCTTGAACTTACAAGTAGTTGTAGCTCATTTCTCAACAGAGACCACATTTGAAGGTACATCAATCTTGGTCCGATATTAGTCCTAGAACGTCAATAGTGTCTGCTGCTGTCCTAGCAGTAAAGTGTTTTATTTCTCTTGACAATCACCCAAATTTTAGAAAGGCTAAAAGGTTAAATAATCCTAAAGCAGGAGAGGTTTATGTCTAGCGTTAAATGAATAGTTGGAGATTGACGCAAAATGATTTTACTGATCCAACACGTTTCTTTTGAACTCTCTCAATGTCTTCATTATTCCCACAGTTGTCTCCAGCACCGTGTGGCCAACTTCTAACTACATCTACTGTCTCAACAGGAACTTCTTGCAGTTCACAGAAGGGTCAGCTGAAGGGAGGAAGTGGGCAGTGATTTGGTCAACAAAGGCTCCAGTTTATTAACTGCTACAGGTGGCCAGAAGGATAGCAGACAGCGAAGCAGAGAGCACTTTATCATGCAAGTAACCAAGACATTTTCACTTGATTTACATAAAGATTGCACTGTCAAGACAGGAACACAGCCTGAAGTCTACTGTGATTATACATCATGTACAGGGACCGGTAAGAAGGTACAGAGAAATAAAATGAAGGAGACAAAGAATCGTATGCTCTACTATTTCTGACCTCTGTAAATATGACCTCCCTTTTTTGCTTTTAGCCAACCATATCAAAGACATGGGAACTCTCATTGAGAGCATCCTTTGGAAAGCTGTGAAGTCTGTTTTCTGGCAATAATGCTGTCGAACTGTATTGGGGCTGTTTCTTTCTGAACATATTGAGCTGACTCAGTAAAGTGCAGGGCTTTAAAAATCCCTTCTACAGGGAGACCTGCAGCCACACAGCCTATATACAGCTACAGGGAAATACTGGGGGAAAGTATCTGAGAACCATGTGCACAATCCAAACGATTCAGCACTGACCTTCTAGTGTAGTGTTTATTAGCTCTTAACTATTAGCATTTGCTTAGTGTGCTTCATTGGGTGAGACTGACATAATCCAACAGTATGGTGTGGCATCTGGATGATGTTATCACACATACTCTTGCATGCACAATCACATTCATGCGCATATGCATGTACGCACACACACGCACATACATAGAGATATATGAGCACAGCACAAGATGGGTTACTGGAGGCTTTTCTTTTCCTAACATTGTAGGTGACAATCTAGACAGGATGAATGGAATCACAGCTTTTGTTTCCTCTCTTGTTGGAAAGGGCAATTTACTTCCAGAGCTATTAACGGGGTTTGAAAATCCACAGAAAGATACAGGAATATACACAAAATATAGACGGAAATGTTTTTGTGGAACTGGATGGTAACAACAATACCATGTGCTTTCTGAGCAGGCTTTGCAGGCAGCAACCCAAAACTTCCCACACTGAGATGGAAGAAGCACATTTATGCTCGTTTTTATTCAATAGTGATTACTGCTGGGCATGACCATATGTCTCTAGATACAGCCCTTTGTCCCTTATGATAGGGCAGCATAAACTGAGAAAGGGAGACAATATAGTAGATTATACTACTATGTTGTCTCTCTTTCCACTTCCCTCACCTTGGGAAATGAAGGCCACATGGGAATATCATAGCCAGAGCTGGAAAGGACACCTACATTAAACGTTGCTCTGCTCTTCCTATTACATGTTTCTTCTCTCTGTTTTAATGAACTGTGCTAAACCTGAGCCACTGCTGGAGTTGGAAAAGATTTCTGCCCCACTGCGGGGGCTGTTCAGGTACATTTGTTCTTTTTTTGAAATATCAGCAAAGAAAAAAAAAAGTTCAGCTACGTCCCAGGAAATTGATTAGGCAGAAAAATACAGTTTTATCCTTAGTACAAATTTATGGCAGAGCTTTCATCAAGAATTTGGTGCCTCAAAGTTTAGTATCAGCAGTGGTGGGAGCTCAGGTGGAGGGGTAGATACAGGTCTGGGGGGAGCATCGTGGGGAGAGGCTGAGAGAGGAGACTAGAAATAGAAGGGGAGGCTGGGACTGAAGGAAGCAGCTGGTGACTGTCTGGAAACTGAGATGAGGAGGTGGAGATGAGCTGAAGTGTAGGGGGAGATGGGAACAGGACAAGGGCAGGCTTGAGGGTCACGGACAAGCTGGGAGAGGAAAAGAAAATAAGCGTCTGCAATCATTTGATCCAGGGCTTCCATGCCAGGAAAGCAGTCTTCGCTGCGGAGACACAGGCACGTTGCATGTTGCACGCAGAGTCTTGGGTCCTGCCTCCGGGCTGTTTTTGCACGGGGCTGGATGTGCACCTCTGCACCACCATCCTGGAGATGGGCAACACAGCCCGGGGCAGGAAGAGGTGACGGTGGCACCTCAGGGCAGGGCAGGGGGACCCTGAGCACTCTGAGAAGGGGGACACTGCCAACTTTCTCAAGTGAAGCCCAGCCCGGATTTCTGGGTCATCTCCTGTTAGCAAATTGCTGCAGACCTCCTGGGCAAAGCGTTTGCCTCCTCGTCCTCTAGCCCATATACAAAAATGACCCCTTCCTAGTACAGCCAGTTGTGCCGCTCCCTCAAGGAGCAGGAGGCAGGGAGGACTCTGGAGATGTGGGCCTTGCTGAAGAGAAACCACCGCTACCGACTCCAGTGTGTGTCGATACTGCTGAACTACTTCCAGTGATGTGAAAATCCTGAGTAATCTAAATGTTTCATTCAAACACTTTGAAAAGGAGGAATTTTGATTTTTCCATGTGGATTTACTTCTCTTATAGACAGTCATTTCAGTTTGAATCAAAGTTATTAATACTTCACATGAAAAACAAAAACCAGAATTAAACCACTTTGTTTGACCCCTGTGATTCTTTCACATTTTTGAGACCTGCCTTTGAGTGAAGGAATCAGCCCTCCTGATGGTCCACATGGGAGTAGTTATTGCTTCTTACAAAGGAATTCCCAGGTTTTCAGTATTCTGTTTTAAAAACTGAGGAAATTTACACAAAAACTACATTAAAAGATCATTAGGGTTGCAAAATCAAATACTAAAGAGTTAGGAGGGACCAAAATGAAGATAGCCATGAAATTTAAGTTCAGTCCTCTTCCGCACGTACACTATAGTATTTAATTATAAACACAACCATTTTTAGCCAGGATCCCCCTTTCATGCAATATGCAGATGGATGGTGCTTTGGCGATGAAAGGGGGTTGCATAATGAAAAAAGCTGTTGTCTACCAGACCTTGCACAACTGCTGAAGAAGACAGAACCTGCAAAATAAATATGACACTGGGGGAAAAAAGAGAGAGGATGAGAAAGGGAGAGAGGATCATGCTATGGCTTACACAACTGAAAGCTATGCTGAGAGAACTGAAGTCCAGGCTTGCTTTTGCCTCACAGCTACTGAGCAATGCCTGTCAAATCACTCCAACTGGGTTTTTTCAGGGATGGTCAGTAATTGCGCATTCCTCTCTCCTCCATGCGCCAAAGATGAGAGGCCAAGCCCGGTCTGCAAGGCTGAGCGCTGAGTCAATGGGAGCTGCGCTTTGAAGATGGGGGTGTGCCTTGAACGGAGTCACATTTATTTATTTTACATTGGGCTCCGCAGTTTGGTACTCACATGTTCTCAGAACATGTTGCATAAAAAGCCTGTCCATGGACTAATAGCTCTGCCTTTGTACATGTGGCTGAAGAGTCACTGGTAACACAGGGCCGGGGACCACACACCGAACAACGAAGACTAAACCAAAACACTGAAAAAGTTGTCAGTAACTGAACACCATTCTCTGAGTGGGGGACATCTTTGGAAAGATGATGTGATCTCAAAATAAAAGACTACAGCATATGCATATTATACTGGTCACCTTAGTTGGGGTATTTCCTAACTTTTGGTGCTGGACTCTGCAATTTTAACATTTTTATAATCAATTTAGCTTACGGTGGTAAATCAGTGTAAATCATTTCTAAAGCATGTTAAGAATGTCCACATGTTCAGCTGAATCGGTGACAAATCGTATGTCTTTATGTATGGAGAAACCTTTGGATTTAATTCCTTACAGCCATGCCCTTTGGTGAGCTGCAAAATAGTCACACAAGGGTTTATAATTGTTTCAATTCATTATTGTTTTAAACCAGTTTACCCTAAGCTGATGCAAATTTCTCACAAACACATCTCCTGGGAGACTTTGTGGGAGATTTCCAAAGGCACAAATAGCAGTTCAAGCATTTAACTCTGTGTGAGCTGGCAACACACAAGTTTCATAAATAGGGTGACCTTCTCTTGCTTCCTCTGCTCGCAGCAGACCCATCTGCAATTGGTCAGCTGTTCCTGGACTATTTCAGATATACTTGTTTCATCACATTTTCTTCAGGAGGAAAGAATTTGGGGGGCCATTTATTAACAGCAAATTGCCTTTACAGTAGAAAAGCTTCACCTGAGACACATTTCTCAAACATGAAGGAATCCCTGCCATCATGAACCTATTTTAGCTGTCTCTTCTCTAATTGCTGCTCTGTATATCTTTCTTTTCCTCTCTTTTATTTCCCTAATGTTGTCTTTGTTTTTAATCGGTGACACCAGCCTAGCCATCTGGAAAGAGAAACAGGAGGGAGAGTTTACAGAGAAACAAACTTTGGGCACTTGTCCCCGTGCAGCATTCAGAAAGTCACCATGAAAAAAAAAGTGTGCCATCAGTATCCCTTATCAGCAGTTAATGCTTTCATTCAGTGCCTTTCTCTCTAGGACCTGACAGCCCTTCAGTCAATACCCTCAGGTCACAGATGGGCATCTGAAACACAGCAAAGGCCAACGCAGCAACCGGCTAGTGGCAATGGCAGAAATAAAGCCCAGGTCACCTGCCTTCCAGATCCCCGCTCCCAGCTATGTAGCAGGCAGCAATGAGTCTCCCAGTTCATGGTTTTGGAAATTAATTTCTTACTCTTTCCAGAATTATTTACTCCCCAGTTTGGGCATGTGTACAGTGCATGCCAAGCATGTGCCACACACACACACTCTCCTTTGTCAGAGTTTAATGATGCTGAAAGAGTCGTCATTCACCGGTGCTAGGATTACCACACATTGCCTGTGAGGTGGTGTTTCCCACATCACAGTTTCAAGCCCCACATTCCTTATTGACCAGAAAACCGCTGCTTGTGTGTTTTCTCACCTCTGCCCAGGTGGGAATTCGTTATCTACCACGAACACCCATGAAACCTCTTCTGCTTGCCTCTTGTCACTGTTTGAGGCTGAGATTACCCAGCAGGGGCAGTGCCAGTACCCTGATGCCTGCCATCCTGCTGGCATGCTGGCAGCTGGTGGGACTCTTGCCCTGATGGGTTCAGGGGGAGGCTGCTCCATACTCATTTCCATTTAGCCTCGGGCATAAGTGGAAGTGAACCTGCATCCCCCAATTCCCTCCCCGCCAACCCCGACCTCCAGGATGACCATGGGAAGTGCATGGGGCAGAGCACTCCAGCTGAGGAAAATGAGCTGTGTCCACACTTCTTAAGGTAAAAGTCGCCAAATCCAGGTAGGACTCAGGGGATGGTACCTGAATGTGATGGTTTTTAGTGGGGTCAGCTCGAGGGTTTGTTCTGGCAGTATAGAGGACCGATGTGGCACCTTTTCAGGTACCTTTATGGTGCAATGTTTTGCAAGGAGGGAGGGTATATCCATAGAAATATTCACAGACAATCCTCTCCAAGGAGTAAGAACAGAATTTGCAATTGTTAAATTATGGTGCTTTTCAAAGGCAACAATATTCTCTGCAGCTAGGAAAAAGACTCGGTTGTGCTGTGGACAGTGTACTTGGTATCCAGACATAAGGATGAAATTTGCTAATGACAGGGAAATGGCTCTCCTAAGTCCACAGTCCCCCTTTCCTATTAGACCACGGGGGATGATTTAGTTTCAGTGCATGACAGGTCCCACAAAGGGAATTATGCTATTAACTTCTGAACCAAAATTAATATAATTGTATAAATAAAATGCACTGTTTCCTGTCTGCACAGAGCGTAAAGCTGGAAATTAAAAAAGTCTCGCTCATCTTCTCTTTTACATTTAACAGACCCTGCAACCTAGCTGCTTTCTTCTTCCATCCTCTCTCTTTATAGCCACCTCTGCACACAGAGGTCACACAGATTCAACACATCAGTTTAGAAACTTATATAGCTAAATGTGTGGAGCCCTTGCATAATGTTAGTGTAATCAGTGAGGAATCAAGGCAAATTAAAGAAATAAAAGTTACTTTTCAACCTTTTCAATTGCTTCCCAATTTAGTTAAACTGATGCAACTTTTGAGTGTAGAGGTGGTCCATGTACCAGCATTTCACTTGCTTTTCTAGACCAGAAGAGTAGAGCAGTCTTTTTCAGTATCCCAAGCAAACTTGCCTGCAGAGATAGAGAGGGAGACTTTCCAGAGTCCTTGTTCCTATTACGGAGCAACTTCAAAAATCAAAATCAAACAATCACTCAAAAAAAAAAAAGTTTCATCTCTCCAAACTGGCCTCCTGAGAAAGATGGATGTTCAAAGCTTCTCACATTGAATTAAAACACACCCCCAATTATTTTTCTCTCTCACATAACCTACCTTTTTAGAAAAGTCTGTGCTGATTGCACTGTACAATGCATTTGAAATATTTTAAGTTTCTGTTTAAAGGTTTTCTGACATCCTGGAACAAAGCATGGACTCATATACTAGTAACATTCTTCAAGATGTGCAATCTACACATACACGCACCTTCTGGCTGTGCATATATGTCTATTAACTGAGGATGAAGAACTTCTTATTCTTTGGGTATCATTAAAGGATACCTGCCCTTCCTCATGCTCTGAGGGGTAAGACATAAAGGAACTAGTTCCTACTTCTCTTTCTTCTCCTTCTTGGTTAAACATCCCAGTACAACAATTCCAGTAAGGAAGAGAGAGCGAGCAGGGGCAAAAGATTGTCTGTGAAAACCAGACATCCTGAAGAACTCAGTGACTGATGCGAAACACCACATCTTCTTTTTCCATTGGTCCATGTGCAGGTTCACCAGTTAAGTGTCTTTAACCCCACAATTTCCTGCAAATGGATATCAGCATCTGAAAGACCACCCACGAAGTGCCCCTCAGCTTTAAATACCTCTGTGGTGGCACAGTGACCCTTAAAGGTATAGGCAGAGCTCCAAATGACAGATGCTCATCAATAAGGATTGTGCTCAATGAGTGCACAGATGAAGCTTGAGTCATGGCTGGGTTTGCTCTGATGACCTAAAGGGCCTCCTTTGGCCCTTTGAAAGTCTTGCAGCAGGGTCTGGTATATCTTTCTGTCTCTTTTGATGATCTTTGGACAAAGACAGCTCTTCAATGTCAACAGCCTCCCAAGCCTCAGCCCAAGGGATCTGAAGGTCCCAGTATGCCTCAGCTGGAGTGGAGAAACACAGCAGATCTGCAATGGCTTGGTCTCAGATTTTTTTTCAAGAATATATTTGGCTGCCTGCTGCCCTAACCACCCCTGCAACATTATGAGTCTCTTGGTGCAGAATAAGATCCGGTGCCCTCCAGGAGGGACCAGATGCCATGTACTGAGATGCAATGCTGAGTTAATATCCTTCTCAACAGGCTGCTTCAAAAGAATTTGTTCTCTGCCCTTCCTACTAAACAGCTTAAAGGGCCTTCAGCATATCTCTGATATGTGTCTGTTAAGAAGACAGTAGAGGCAGCTGACACAGGGAAAACTAGTGAGAATATGGCCATTGCAAAGTGGGCAGGGCCAGAAGTTAACAACAGGCAAGTCCTCTGCCCTATATAAAAGAGATATCATTCAAGATAAACATGGTGTGTTTCTTACATCTCTGTCCTACACCCATAGCCTCTGAGGAAAATCCCTGCAGCGGGTTATGTGCCCTTCACTGCTAGGAGCTGCCAAATCTGATAATCTGAGAGATAAAAGGCTGCTGCACCCCCATGATCCCAGGTCCTGCCGGTAGTGAGGCTGAGCATGTGTTTCCAGCAGGCACGCTTGCACACAGTACATACATACCTATACACAGATCAGCACAGATGGAAAACAGCAATCAGGCAAACAAAAAAATGGCACCAACAGCCTCATCATGTTCTCCTTTCTGGCTGAGCAGGACAAAAGCCAGTTAGTGGGGAAAAAATGGACAGTATGGATCCCTCAAATAGCTGGTTTTAGATACTCTTAGTCACAATGTCATTGCTAGCCTCTGGATCCCAGGTTTCCCCAGTTGCTGGTACCTGTGCCTGTGAACCCACAAGGTTTGTATTCCCCTGCAGTTGCTGTCAGATCCCCTCACTCGCACAAACACTGCCCCACCTCCCCCCTCCCCTAACATAGCTCCAGTAACTGGACTTAGATGCTCAGTCTACCCAGTAGCTATCTCCTGTGTCCCCTGCTGTCCCAGTTGCCTCATGTATAGATACACACACATATGAACAAGTGTCTCTGGTAGGTGGTCCAGACTCATGACCTCACCCATAGCCAACCTCCAGACCCCATAGTCTTTCCAGTAGCTAGCTTGCACCTCCTGGTCCTTCCAGTAGCCAGCTCCCAGCCTTCTGGTCTCTCCAGTATCTGGCCCAGGTTTATGGCTGCTCTAACATACTCTGGAGTCACTTGTCCTACCTGACCACTAGTCCAGCTCCCTGTTCACAGTATCCACACAGTATACACATGCTGTTGTCTGTCCAGATGCTGGCACCACAGACGCAAGGGTTGCTGAGACCCATGTCCCCTACTTCTGTTGCTGGCTCTTAGACCTCTATGCATGCATACACGCATGCAGGCTTGACAGTCCCCTCACCCATGAAAACAGATGGAAAGAGAGCTTAACAGGAAGGCAGGGCAGACTGCACTCATCAGGCATGTGGCATGACTGGACAAATGTACTGACCAGCAGCTGATTTACGTGCAAATGGCCCCTTTCACTTACTCTTCCCTGTATTTTCCAACACTTATTCCTCCCCAGTCCACTTTGATCCCTTCCTTTTCCAGCCTCTGGTCCTTCCCCTAATAGTTGTACTGATATTCCTATCTTGCACCATCCCAAAATGCTCTTCCCAGCATCCCGTAATGAGTGCCATACCACTGTAGGCCATAACCTCCTGAGTCTAAACGGTATTCCAGACAGTCTTTCAAGATGACTCATCTTGATGGGTTTCAGCGCTGGGCAACGGGGCTGATCGTTCTCCTGCGACAGCCCCGGCAGAAGCCAGACTGGGGTGCTCCTTTCTGTGATCAGGCTGTTGGGGTTTCCTTGCTGGCCATTCCTCTGTGCACCTTTGTGTTTGTGGAGATGAGCCTTTAATCATGTAACCCAAGTGCCACTATTGCCTGAGCATGCTCATGAAAGCTGGAGTTCCCACAAGAGGAGAAAACCTCTAAGACAGGTTTCAAATGGCCTGCTTTGTTTAGGTTTGTAATAATGGAAGAGAGTGAGCTGTAGGGGAGGCGACAGCTTCCCATCCCCTGCTCAGGTGCACCGTCTGCTCTGTCACACACTTCCACATCAAGTGGCAAAGTCTGTCACGACATAATGCACAACTTCATTGGGGCTGTGACTGCCCATACTAACACTCATTTGAATACATATGTGCATACACTTTTGGAGAGAGGTGAAACAAAAGACTGCATCAAAGACTGAGTAACTTTTCCTCTGTAGCCCAGACAGAGTCACTGCAAAGAATATCTGTCCATTTTTTCTTTATGGCTTATAAAACTTAGACTGAATTGAGGACCTCGAGTTTCATTTTGCTGGAGACCGTGTGTGCAGAGGCATGCATGTGGCTGGGTGTGGGCGTACTCGTGTCTGAACTTTCAAGCATGTGTTTCACTTGGGGTAAGCTGCACATCTGCAGTCTGTGCACTTCAGCTTGGCTATGCAGCCTCATGTAGAACATACTGTTACATCTCTTACCTTACTGCAGCTACTACCTCTATCCCATTTATCACTCCTTTCCTCTCCCTACCCTCTGCTTTTTATTGTTTCTTTTACTGAGCCTGGCTTATGTCACTTTCTCTATCTTTCCTACCTTCTTCACACTTCTCTTTTGCCTGCCTTTTACTCTCTTATTTCCTTCATCACACCCCTTTAAGGTCTTCCTAGATTTCTTCTGGTTTTCCTTCTTTCTCTTATTCATTTTCTCATCTCTGGACTCCCTTCTTTCTCCACCTCCCATCTACCTCCACTCCTTTCCTTTTCTGAACTCTGTTTTTAATCCTGCAGCCACTGCTTTACTCTCTGCTTTTGAGCGTGAAGGGTCTCTGGATCTATCAGTTAGATCCAATATGCCTAATGTCCTATCTCAGACTGATGTAAAAACTCTAACAGCAGCAGTTTGCAGGACTTGTAAGAGCAGAATTATTTGCCACAAGCTGACTTACAATGAGCCTTTGCTCTTATTTTAGGAAATCCAGTCTCACAATTAGCCTCTCTGAAGTGCCAAACCTAGACTTTAACTCCCAATATATAAATCAACACAGAGACTTTTTAGCACCAGCACTGAAAAATAACTTTGGAATAGAATCATAGAATCATTTAGGCTGGAAGAGACCTTTAAGATCATTGAGTCCAACCATTAAGCTAACACTGCCAAGCCCACCACTAAACCATGTCCCTAAGTGGACATCTACATCCACATCTACACGTCTTTTAAATACCTCCAGGGATGGTGACTCAACCACTTCCCTGAGCAGCCTGTTCCAATGCCTGACCACTCTTTCAGCAAAGAAATTTTTCCTAATATCCTGTCTAAACCTCCCCTGGTGCAACTTGAGGCTGTTTCTGCTTGTCCTATCACTTGTTACTTGGGAGAAGAGACCAACACCCACCTCACTACAACCTCCTTTCAGGTAGTTGTAGAGAGCAATAAGGTCTCCCCTCAGCCTCCTCTTCTCCAGGCTGCTCCTCATAAGACATGTTCTCCAGACCCTTCACCAGCTTTGTTGCCCTTCTCTGGACATGCTCCAGCACCTCCATGTCCTTCTTGTCCTGAGGGGCCCAAAACTGAACACAGTATTCGAGGTGCGGCCTCACCAGTGCTGAGTACAGGGGCATGATCACTTCCCTAGTCCTGCTGGCCACGCTGCTCCTGATACAAGCCAGGATGCTGTTGGCCTTCTTGGTCACCTGGGCACACTGCTGGCTCATATTCATCTGGCTGTCGACCAGCACCCCCAGGTCCTTCTCCGCCGGGCAGCTTTCCAGCCACTCTTCCCCAAGCCTGTAGCATTGCATGGGGTTGTTGTGACCCAAGTGCAGGACCCGGCACTTGGCCTTGTTAAACCTCATACAATTGGCCTCGGCCCATCGATCCAGCTTGTCCAGATCCCTCTGCAGAGCCTTCCTGCCCTCCAACAGATAAACTTTCCCACCCAACTTGGTGTCATCTGCAATAGACGCTAGATGACACTGTATTTCATTTCTGATTACACTTGTTTGGACTTGCATTTAGACCCAAACTTTAAAACTTGGCCTAGTTAGGAAATCCAATACCAGACTTGTGAGTGCCAGAATCAGCCATGATACTCCATGTACACATATGGATTATCATGTACACGTACATAGCATGCATGACATGGATGCATTACAGATAAGGTTGTCAGTCTGGATTTACCTAAAGCAAAGGCCTCCAGGAAAGTTCATGTCTAGTCAAACTCTTTCCCCTCTCTGGGGGAATGACAGGTGATCTTAAATATGGAAGCAAAGCCAGGGATGAACTCTCTGTAATATGAAGGAGAGCACAGACCACTTCTTACTGCTGTTCCTGCTATTGCCATTGGCCATGTGCTCATAGTATCTGTCTTGGCTGGATCATTGGGCTGTCCACCTAAGATATTACATGGTTCAACTACTGCACTGGGGGCCTTAACATGTTACAGCTGGATGTTTCATTTTTAAACCAACCTCCTGCAGCCAGATGAAAACCTTTAGACAATTTAAATGCTCCTGGGAAGCCCTCCTCAAAACAATCAGATAATGCAGATAACTAAACATGCAGTCCTCTGCAAATCTGCCAAATCCAAATCCATTAACCTTTTGAAGGGTACATGTAGAATTATAAAGGCCTAAAGGCATCACAGTGCACTGAAAAGTCCTCCTTGTCACAAGAAATACAGACTCAGGGAGATCTCATGGACCTATTTCCACTTTCAGAAGCCACTGCTTAAATCAGAGTAGGAAAGCAGTTCATCCAGACAAGTGTATCCAAAGTTTCAGTCTCTTTGAGGCAACCGATATCCACCTTTTGCAGTGTTTTCTTTAAATTTGCTGCAATTAGTGCACAAATAGAGACACGGCTTTACTTTGCAAGTGATGCCTTGAGTGCCCAGTACCCCTCTGGCTGCTCAGAGATTTTTACTTTCACATGCATTTTTTTGGTGGGATTCAAAACAAGTATGAAAAAAACACTCCAAAAAAATCTTTTCATGGAAGATTTCTTTTTTTTTAAATGGGATTACTTCTGATTTACAGCAGAATGTTCAGGGAATCAGGACACTGTGCCTAATTAAAGCCAAAATGGAGGCTCTTGCACAAAACTTGCTCTGCTTTTGTCTGGCTCAGCTGCCAGTCTGAATGCCTTGGGTGCAACCCCCAATATCACTAGCAGCAAATACACCTGGACTAGCAGAGGGGATAATTTTCCTTCCTGGATTAAGGAATAGTCATGAGACACTGCCTATAAGGTATAATAAGTCATTTCAGTGTCATTGACAGGTTTCTGCTTATCACCAGCTCAAATATCTGTCATGGAAGTATACCAATCCAGGCACAAACCCCCTCCAACTCACCCTATGCAGTGAGAACACCGCCATCACCACATGGTGCTTTACTGGTCTTTAGGGAAAGGGAGAAGTATTCATCTTGGCAAATCTTCATTGTCTCTCTCTTTATCCATGTGAGGAGTGGAAGAAAGAGCCTAAAAAGCTCACCAGTGGACTTGTGCACAAAGTAAATCTGAGTGAAACTGTAACCTCCTTTTGTCCTGAGTTTTTTCGCCCCAGTGCATCTTCTGTGCAACTTCCATTGGCAAGTATTTAAATCTAAAAAGCAAGCCACGGGTGGAGAGACTCACTACCCAGTTTTTCCAGCTCTACCTGCAGTATTCACCACCAAAATCCCCTGAAAGTGAAAAAAGCCAAATTAGTTTTTTCCTCACCTAGTCTGGCTATGTTACTCAGCAGTTACTGAGAATAGCCAGGCTGCTTTAAGCTAAACTACACTAAATTAGGAGCTGTTTTAAGAATCTAGTTTGGCTTATTTTCCATTATATTAACACTTCAAAATACTCCATCTGCTTACAAGATGGGTGTGAGCGAAGAAGAGAAACACAGCTGGCTCAGAGTGGGAAGAATGTAAGTTTAAACAGCCTCACCCCTTCCCAAATGTCTTTTTGGCGGTACTTTGTGACTTTCTGGATATTTTCAGTTCTCGCTTTCTTTTACAAAAGCTCATGATACCCAATTTAATTTTTATAATAAAAAAATGATCTGAGAATTGCTGCCAGCCCACTTTACTGCTGCTGAAAATGCACCGGTATTCAAGATGAAAAGGAAGAGAAAGAAAGATCCTGTAAGAAGCCCTAAGAAGGGGAAACTTATCCATTATATTTAAGTGTGAGGATGCTAAAAGTTGCAAGGAAAAGATGTTTTCCTCTATCTCCTGCTTTAGTAGTTCCTCCTGATCCTTTTTCTTACAACTATTTCTTCATAGACAAATGTTTTATTGCTTAAAACCTTGAACTTTTTTCTTTGTAAATCATGTAAAGAGCCAAATTCTGGGATATATTCCAGAAGCAATTGCAATAGTTTGCACAATTTCTTGCCATGTGATCTTCAATTACATGCCCCAGAAAGCATATCCTTCCATGGCTTGTTGCTAATTTCTTCCTTGATCTGAGACGCAACAGCTTGCAGTTTCTTACGATGTTTTAATCCACCCTGGCCATGAACCTGGAGGCACAATGGGTGCCACACTCAGCCAAGTTCAGCATTGGTAACTTGTAGCCAGATTACGGCTGTCATTTGCTGCCATGCAACTTAGATAGTTCCTATTAGTGTCCAGGAACCAGATGAGAAGAGGATGTTGTGCCACTCCGAACTCCATCTATTGAAACAAATCCTAAACATGCACCTAAACAAGAGCAGCTCACAGCAGATTTTGTAGAGATTTAGAGTATGACGTGTGCTCTCTGGGATCCCATCAGCTCAGCTTTCACTGACTATGCCCAAGGGCTCTTGACCTTGGCTCATTTTTGACTAGGGGTAGAAACCTAAGATGCAGCACCTCCCAAAGGCCACCAATTAATGGCTCAGTAAACTGTGCAGTTCTGCAACTCTCCATCTTCTTTTCAAATGAGTAATGGTATCACTGACAATCATGACATTTAAATAATCACATTTAATGTAAGGTATCATTTTGTTGGACTAAAGGAGGTAGTTTACCTTTCCAAGAATGCTGGCTGCTGACTCCTACGGGTATCTCCCACTCAGACATGGTCAAGTCCTATCTCTGAGTTTTTCTTGGCAATTGTGAAAATGGGAGAGTTCTGCTTTCCTGTTTTCCAGTACAAGCTGAGGTTGTGTGGAACAGAAGAAGATGGATGCAGGTGCATTGCAGCGCACCCTTCCTTCACCTTGCTTCTCTCTCTGCTGGCTGACTCTTTCCATCCTGTATGCAACAAAAGCAGTGCAGGTTTCAATCATATGTTGCAGCCTGGACTCCCATGTCTTGGTAGGTAGTTCCACCTTTTCTTTCCAGTTCTGCATGCATAGGTTAGAAGAAGATGTTAGTTCAGGCTTCCTTCAAGGTTTGGTCAACTAAGGAGACTATAAAACGAGTATGAAACATTTCTCATATTACCCAGAATGAAACAAACCTTCATCAGAGAGGAATTTCACCAGGCTCCCTTGCAGTTTAAAACAAAGACCACCTCCTTAGCTGGGGTCAGGTCCAGCCCAGAGGCATCCCCTTTTTGAAGGTGCAATGAACAAAAAGGGTCTGGCATGCACCTGAAAACTGGTACTTTCTTTCAGGCTTGGATTTCAGGAAATAACTAGGGAGAGAACTTCTTGCCCTTAGTAATTCCCTATGCTCATTACAGGGTTTCATGTTTGGGTGAAGGCTACGAAGGATTATGGACAACTTGAAACACTGAAGTCAGAAGTGCCTCAGGCACCAATTTTCCCGTCCAACTAATCCATCATTCCTGCTGTGATTTCAGGGAAGTGATATAGTAACCTGTCTCCTTAGAAGAAAGGATGGCCCGCTGCTGTCTTTTATATTGTGTTGAATTATAACACTTTCCTTTTTCATCTGGCCTTTCATCACCGACTTAAGTGTTTTTCTTTCTGTGTATACAGCCATGCAGGTTTCTCATTCATTATCTACACAGGGATGGCCACACTGAGCCCATCTGCAATCCTTCCTCTCTGCTCCCATAGGACCTCCTGAGGAGCAAAGTTTTTCTAATTTGGAACAGACTCTCATTTGAACCATTCCTTACCAGCACCTCACCACCAACTGCATCTGAACTTACCACAGAAAGGGATTTTATGCAAAAGTGCTGCCTTCTCCTTCATTTCCAGCCATCCACAGCAGCAGACATCACACTATCTTCGAACAGTGTAATCAAGTGTAAGACAGTGTCAGAGACAGCACAGCGAAGCAAGAGAGCTCAGTTCTTCTAGTCCTTTACTTTGCATGTGTTCAAAACAAAGCATTAAAATCTAGGTATCGGTGCAATTTTGATATATTTAATATGTATTTTATGCTGTACAGTGTTTAGTTGCATAGTGCTCACTCTTTTACCCTGATTAAAAGGTACACATTTTGTCTTTATATAGAACAACTAGAATATCTCACATTCTGAGGCCACATTAAAGACTATCAGAAGTGTTTGGTGAGATGTTAAGGGTGATTCATTAAAGATTTGATATGAATGTGTCCTTTTTTTGTCAAGCAATTATTGAATCTCTGCTCAAGCAGGATCATATTGTGTAGTCTTAAGAGGAAAGCAAATGCATGGGGGTGCAACATTTTTTTGTTCACAGTGTAAAAAAACGAATTTACTTCTGAGGCAAAAGGATTATCATGTACTTGGTGTTGCAGGTATGTCAGATGGATTTTCTGAGTCATGGAAGCTGTTGGCAAGGTGCCCCACAGTCAGATAGCTTCCTTTCTGTCATTAAATCTACAGTTTCGCTGCTGATGCTTTGAGGCTTTTTTTAAATTCAGAGGAGTTCCTGCCCCAGCTCCCCTCTGAAAGTGCTCAGCAAGGATATCTGAGCAGTGCGAGATGTAGCAAAATTACTGAGTCACAATCATGAAAAACTCCATAGCAGAGAGCAGCTCCAAGAACGTCCCTCTCAGTTTGTGCCCCTCTGCACTCCATTTCCCACTTGGAGGATGCTGCGCCCAGTCCATCATTTAAACCACACATAGAAATGTATCAGGAGGATAAAAATGTGGCGATATGGGAACACAAATGTATATGTGACACTCCAATAGTTGTTCAGAGTTGTGTATCTATTCCCCAACTTATTTAATCAACCCTACCAATGAATAGGCCTAATGAGGTCACCATTCCTGAGTTTTATTTATTTGAGGAACAGGCATCAGTACAAGAGCTTGGGTTTAGTTTGGAAGTGTCTCTCTGCTCTTCTCAGTTTCAGTCTCTTAAGAGTAGAAACCTGGCATGGGTTTCATTTCACCTAACTCAGATAATACAGTTCCCTCTACATGGGCTTGTTACCGGCAACTCCCTTTAGAGTCTATCCCAAGAAGCAGGCACCTCTGTGACGCAGCTTATGACCTATTTTGGACGAGATGAACAGAAGAACCTTTTTTCTTCCTTGGACTACAACAGGAGTCCAGACAAGAAACCTATATTCTTCACTTCCCAACTTAGGGGAGGACAGATCCCACCCCTCCAGCCTAAAGTTGAAGTCCTGATTTTCACTGCCCAAAACCCCCAAAAGATTTGTGAGCCCCCTGATAGGCTGGAGGCTGCCATGGAAGCCAGTGGAATACTGTCAAGCCTGGTACTTTCTGAAAGCAAGTATTAAACAAAGCATGCAGACAGCATGGTAACTATATACAGTGAAGAATTTTGCAGTAACAGGAATGGACCATGGCCCTATTGATTCAGCATCTTCACATACTGGATAATCCCTCCTTCTAATACTGGCACTCGGTTCTTTTGATTGAGTACAAAGACATTTTCTTCTCCTGGATAGTCTTTCCCTTTGCAACTGTTGATACATAACACTGCAATGACCTCTTCTGCTCGCTTCTCACTGTCTCGTTCCCAGATGCTTATATCATGGGTTGAACCTGTTTTCTTAAAGGCCATTTTATGTGCATCCATTTATTTGCATTTCTTAAGTTGTGTTGTAGAATAAATTTGTGTGTTTTGCACTGTTTTGGGTACTTTTTTTACTCCTGTCTTCACTAAAAACTCTTGAACATTTTGCTTGTTCAACAGCTTTGCTGATTACTTTGGGAGTTTATAGACTTAACTCCCATACTCTCAGTAAAGACTCACATATCTTGTCTAGAGCTGCGTGTCTGTGGCATATTCTTTAATGCTTTCCTGCACCTGTTAGATTCTCATGAGAAAAATGAATTTTTCATGTGATGCATTCTTCTGGTGGACACAATAGGTTTCAGTTTGTGCAATGATCCTATCAATTTCTGTGCAGCTGTGAGTAATATCTAGATGTAACTGAAGATATATAGGACATTTGCATCATCAACAGTAAAACTAAGAATTATTTTTCAAATAAGAATATTTTCAAGCAAAAATTTCTTGGCACTGTTCAGTGCCTCTGTTCCTCTTCCAAACATATATAACAAAAAAAAATCCTATTGAAAATGGTACCAGGATTCCACAAAACTCAAACCTCAGTTCAGGATATAGTTTCATGCTGTCTGGGATCATTAGCTGTGCTGCGTATGTTGTTCTCGTCAAAAACTGGGCAGGTGCATTTCACAGGAAAACAAAAGTCCCTTGTATCTGCACTCTAAATGATTTTATTTTTCAGACGGCTTTAAGGAACAAAAGCGAGACCCTGCTGTTAAAATGTATAATCCAGATCTCTGGCCAAGACCACTGGCATTTCTGTGCTCTGACAGGTAAACGGGCAGTCACCAGGCTGATGGGACGCTGCAGAGGTTCTCCTCAGAGTCCTGACTGCCGGAGTGGATGCAAAGGGCAAGGAGAGCTGGGGGCCAGGATGTGTATTTATTGCATCCCAGTGTACTTTCTGCATCACTGCTTGCTCCCAAAGCAGCGAGTGCAGCTCCATGGGGTGGGTTTGGACTCAGAGCCCCAGAGGGTGAAGGTTTCTGTTCATCCCCGGTGCAGAAACATATGCCAAGGTTTCTCCTGCTGCTCTACAAATAAGAGTCTGTCCCAGCTGACAGACATCCCCCTTCCCCCTCTCCTAGGAGACTGTCTCAAAGAAAGCCCGGCCGTTCAGCTCATGCAGCAGCACAAGACCATTTTGCCAGCTGTTTTGCTTTGCCAGCTGAGCCGTTCAGGCTGTTTCTAGGAACAGGTGCCTTTCGCCAGCCCTATCTGCTGTTTCCAGCCAGGGCTTACCTCGGCAGGATGATGAGCAGAGACCTACAAACCTGCTAAGGCTCCTTCTTCTACCCTTAAGGAGCAGGACTGGGTGCACTCCTGACATCCTCCAGGTGTGAACCACATGGTCTCAGCCCACACATTTCATCTGTGGTGGCCCCAGTCTCATCTTCATGAAGAAATACTGCTGTTCTCAAAAGAGAGGGGACTCCTTCTGTGGAGCTGGTCTGATAGTAATCAGCCAGTAGACGGAGATTTTAAAAATCATTTTACAGACATGCTAACTGTGCTAATCACGCAGTTTTGCCCCTGCCTTGCCTATTCAGGGATGTGAATACCCTCCTCTTTGCTCCTTTCTGTCACCTTCCGTTTACTCTCCCACCTCCTCGGTCCCTTAAATTTATGCAAAGACCATTTTAAAATGTGTCAGAGGACCATGAAACGATTTTCCTCATGCAGCAGATTTCAGGGTCTTTTAGCAATGACATCACAGGCCATCTGGAAAGGCCAGCAGCAGCCACATATCATCCCAGAACACACACATACCCAACACCTCCTTCCTATATGGAAAAATGCAATCAAGTCCTCCTGGCTCAATAGAGTTGTAAATGTCCTTTAAATCTGTCACTTTAATGTCCTCCTTGGAAGAGGCAGAATGAGGAGGTAGTTTTTTTCCTTATGGCTCCTTATATTATAAACCAGAGGAATTCAAAGTACTCCATGGATTTGTTACAGGAGTTCTTTGAAAATGCTGTATTGTCTTCTGGCAGCAGCAGCAGCAGCAGCAGCAATAAAGTTTTGAATTGTGTTTCCTTCTGATATTCAGGAGATTCAGAAGTCAACCTGGCTGTGAGCAGCTGAGACAAGACAAATCTTTCATGGCAGCAGACTACCAGAGTCAGGCATTCTCTGTAGGGAAGGCTTCATTCTTTCAGGGTACATTTAGGAAAGGTGGAAAAATCAGGTTTCTTATCCCAGGGGAAAGCATCATGCTTGGAGGACAAGACTACAGTGCCTGCTGGCTGTGGAATATTAGCAAATCTGTAAAAAAATTAATGCACAATTTGATAGTGGTTAACAATTCTCACAAGCACATAATACATCTCCAAAATTATGTCAGCAAAACCAGGGGTAGTCAAACACTGTATTGCTGTACCCCAGAGCACCAATATTTTAAGCACCTTTCCTGACCATTGGAACCACAACGGTTTATTATGCTGTGATAAATAGAAAACTGCATGCAATAAGGAGACCAGCACAACAGGACAAACAGCAAACATAACAAACAGAGCAACCAGCAAGCACAACATGGAAATCATAAAATAAGAAAAGGTGCTGTAATGGGAAAACCGGGTATTTTCAAGTTGAAAACTTCGGACAAGCTTTTCTTTTCAGTTCAATTAATGCTTCCATATATAAAGAAGTTACACTATATTCCTTTTCATATTTTTTGCACTTTAATCCTTTTTTTCCATTTGATATTTATTTTTCAGTTCAGTTTTTCCTTTCTCTTTTCCTTTAATTATCTTTTCACTCTACAGTTCATTTTAGCACAGTGGCATGCTTGACTGGCCCACCTGGCAGGCACGTAACATTCCAGTGCTACATTTATGAAAGCAATGGGTGAACTGATTTCCCTGCTCACTATTTTTTTTTTTTTTAAATTGTTTAGGATGCACTAAAAGACATAACCAGCTTTTGCATTTTGATTTTTGTAAATTTGCCTTTTGTAAAGTTTTTGCCTCCTAATTTCTCACTCCTCATACTCTTGGTTTGATCTGTAGTCAGCATCATGGCCATCTTTGCCAAGTCTGCAGTGACCATCATATGACTTTTCTTCTTGTTTCTCGCTCAGGTTTTGTTCTCTTCTTCATCCTGCATTTGAGTTTCATCCTTTTACTGACAAGTCTGACAGAAGGCTTGGACCTGAAGGACCTTGAACACAGTGTCCCTGCTTGAAAGACATGCCACAGCAAGTGCTTGGAAGATCTGATCCCAAACATACGCGTGGTGTTTTCTGTACATGAGTAAGTCCTTGGTTTGCTTCTGATTACTGTACTCATTTTTCTTAAAATAGTTTTGAATCTCAGTCTCTGTAACCTCCCTTCCGCATCCTTTAGAATTCTCTTACTGTGTGTTTTCCCCAATTATTGCAATTTTCTCCTTTTTTGTGGTCAGTCACTGTTTCACTTTTGTGTGGGCAGGAAGAGAGGTTTTGTGCTGACAATGTTGATTAATCAGTACAGCCACATGTTGGGATATTTTTAGAGGGAAAAAACCCCCCAAGTTTTGAAACATTTTTTTATGTGGAAAAAGAACAAATGAAAGCATTGCAACCAGAATTAATACTTAGGTAACCATTCTTAAAGCAAATAATTATTCAGTGTAAAGGACAGATGAAGTTAAGATAATTTTGAAATTTTCCTCAGCAGTTATAAAACTCCTTTGGTTCAGGCTGTTTTAAAATTGTTCTGGTAATGCAGACTGGAAAGTGAAGGAATGTACGCAGACCATGTAATTCTCTGTGAAAAGAGAAAACAGTGAGGCTGATATTTCCATAACCTGATTTCTTAAGAAACCTTCTCTAGAAAGAATTGGAAATGAGTTTTCGGGACTCAGCCAACTTACAAATTATAAGCAAACACAACGAAGATCCCAGAATGCAAAGCCTATTTAGGACGTAACATCCCCATGAATGCTAGACAGAAAGGGCAAGTAAGTGAGACTTTTAAAATTAAAAATCTGAATTCTTTTGAACTGAGAGCTCTGACTAGAGTCTGTAAAGTGACCATTAGCTAAAAGCATTCAGTTTGCCAAGAAGCTTGGTTTTATGTAGCCCTTAAGGTCGCAGAAATTTAGCAAAGCCACCTACTGTGGACAAGGGTCAGAGTGTACCAGCCAGATCTTACGCTTTTGATTGCACCATCTGCATGTTTTCCAGATGTTCTGCTTGCAGCCAGCTGGCTGGCATGGCAAGTCCTCGTCACCTGCTGGCAATTCTCCACAGTGCTGTGCCGCTGGGCTGCTCTACTGGACCAGTGGTCCAAAGATGGCCAACGGTCTTGGCGCTTGGGCTTCTGCCAGCCAGCTCCTCCCTTCAGGGAGGCAGTGCTTCAGGTTTGGCTATTGCAGGCAGGTTACCAAAACTGTGAATCTCTTCACTTTGCATGTGCTGCTGGGACTTCTGGCACTGTTTCAAGAGGCAGCCAGAGAATTACAACTCCTCCAGACAGACTTTTTGCACATGAAAGGTGCACAGTCCTTTGCTTGTAATACCTCTCACCTTGTTAACCAGAAAGTCGCAACTGTGACTGTGTTTCACCATCAAATGCAGAGCACCTGGAGGATAGCAACATCCTTTCAGTCTTATCTACAGCATCCAAGAAGGGGTCAGGAAACTCTCAGTGGTGCAGGTGCGTTGGCACCCTTTTCCTGCTTTTTCTATTTCATTGTTCAGGACTCAGAGAAACCTCTTTTTCCCTACAATTAGGAATTTCACACAAATGCTAGTAAATAAGAACCGAGTAGGGAAGCTTTTGTGTGTGTGTTTTTTGAATCATCGTTTCACTAATCTGCAACCTTAGAGCTTTTGATAAACCCTTTGGTCTCTACCACTGAAGCTAATGGAATTTTGTCTGAGTGACTGTCTTCCACAGTCTACATTGCTTCACAGATGCAGTCGTGGTGGTGACACATTGATCCACAATAACTACTGGGACACTGTGAAAATGCCCCAGGGTGTTTTCCAACATTTCCTGAAGGAGTGAGTCTACCTATCTTTCTTAGAAGAGACTGAATATAATCACCCTGTAAACATAATATTTATCTCCAATTCATTCAAGAAGGACTGTAATGGTGCAATGACCTGGCTACATGAACTGCTCACCTGAACTTCACATGCAAAAGCCACATGCACTGCAAATGTTACCTTAAGCAACAAGACTATCCTCTCTTCAACAAAGCAGATGAAAGAAGAAGGAGAGACTGGGTCCTGGAAAAGACCCAGGGTGATCCTGGTATTTCCCAGTGGAATGAGGAAGGAGCAATACTGAACTTTGTAAGGGTTTGCTTTAGAGTTATGGGAAAACTTGGCCTGGTGCAGGCTGAGGGAAAATAAAAGCTTTCACTGGCATTTCCAAAAATGCCTCAGTCTTAGCAGCTTACATTCCATTTTCAGGAGTAATTCCAGCCTGGCTTTCTGAGGTTTTGAGGTGCCTGTGGGTACAGAAAGGAATTTCTTGAGAATTTCAACAACAGTCTGTCACATTAAGCACCTAAATTCCCTTGAACTCAAGAGGCACAAGGTACCCAATCTTTTAAAATGCTGGTAGATACCTGTTTGCATCTGAAAATCTGATCTAAGTCAGTAGGACTCCCAGACCTCTGATATGTTCAGTCACTTAGATGCCTAACCCCCACTGATGTAGATATTGGCAGATTTACTTTTGTAAGTGGTACCTAATCCATTATGGAGTATGTACAGCACGCTTCGCTAGGTGCTAGTGGAAGCATCAGCCCCAGGAGAAGGGTGAGTGAATAGGGGAAAGCATGAACTAAACTGTGCAAAAAAAAAATGCTTCTGTTATGAGGACTTGAAAACTTACTAAAAAATATCTGCCTTAACATAGCACAAATCATACCATAGGGTTGGAAATAAATTGGAAATAAAAAGGAGGAAAACTGGTAGGAAGAACGGATAGCCAGAGACACTGAGCCAAACTAAAAAATATGCTGGGTGCATTAGAAACAAGAAGACTCTAGGTATAGCAGGGAAAGATGATGGCATAAGAGCAATTTCCAGGAAGCAGAGGAGCAGCAAAGAACTTCAATGAGTTCTCTGCATGTTTTTATCACGGAAAACAATAGGGAACTTCTTGTTGCAAGAGTCCTTTTATGGGAAATGAAAGTAACCATAAGAAGTGTAATCTGCAAGCTCAAAGTTCCAGAGCAATCTAAAAAACTCAAGTGGAGTAAATCACTGCGAGCCGATGGCTCTGTGAAAGAGTTTAGAGGGGAAGAAAATGTAAAATTGCACAGATACTGATAAGGATGTGGAGTTTATGCAGAAGTATAGCAACTGCTTCTGAAGACCAGAAAGTTGCTTGCATGTTGCTTTGTTCAGCTTTTGAAAGGGGCCAAGAGTGAGCTGGGGAATTGGAGATCACTTACCTTTGTGCTAAAGAAAGTAAAGACTCTCCCTAAGAGCAGATAGATAGACTGTATCACAACACATATGGAGCACTCCTCCTTCACTTATTTTCCTCAGAGAAGGTGGATTCCAACTAGCAGAACATTTCTTTTGCAGCATTCCTCTGAGATGAGAATATATCAGCATGACCTTTTTACCACTGTTTTTTACTGCAGTACTTCAGTGAAAATGGTCCTTACATACGCCAGGATAAACCACAAATTTTTTGCATCATAGATAAGAACAAACCATAATGTGATTTTGACAACAAAAATCTCTGCAAGAATTTTGGCTACTGTAACTCACACATCTTTACAATGTTGTGTATGTTCAAATCATAGATTGCAGAAGACAATTCCCAACTGTCTTTTCATCTATTTCTCTTCTTCAGCATTACTCACATTCCTACTGTTTGCAGCAAGATAACTTAGTTCACCAGATCTGTTTCTGACTTGAGAGGGCCATAGTGGTTGCACACCAGAAACTCGAAGTGGAGCAGACCTGATGCATTCAGGACATTGAAGAACCACATTGGACAATCATGTGTTGAAACAGGCCATTATTTTTAAATAACCACAAAGCTATCCCACAACCTTAGCAGCAGCCTTAACTTGTGAAGGCCTTACAGACCCTCCATGCTTCCTTTAGCAATGCTGCAGGCACCAACTCATATTCACAATCATCGAGTGTACAAGCAAGCTATCAAACTTCATTAAGAATCAAATAAATAAGCAAAGATGAAGCCTCCATACTAGCATTTCCTGACTTGATGGTTAATGTCTAATTAATGATGTTTAATCACACAACCTAAGTTGTCACTTTGAGACAGTGGTGGTTTAAAACATCGAAACAGTTATCAATGATCCACTGAGCAGGTAATTCCAATATTTTTTTTTATTCCAAAGCCTAAAGTTAATCATGAAAGTATATAAAGGAAATAAGTATGTACCACAGTCTTTTCAAATGTTAAAAAAATATTCACTTATTAATACCAATGTACTGTAAAGTAAGTGTGGTGAATAATGGGGGGAATCCAGAGGGAAGAGGGTGCCTGGGCATTGTGTGTGAGAACGCTGTTGCAGAAGGTGCTGCATGTCCAAAATACAACCATCTGAAATTTGTTAAATATTTTTTTTGTTGAAGAGTGAAATTACAAAAAAGTATTTTGGTAAAACTTACAGGATTTTTCTTCACGTATATACAAACACACACGCTCATGCCAAAACTTTTGTTTGTGAAGTTCTTGAGAATAACTAAGAGAAAGATAGAGGTGGTCTTTATATTCCGCAACTACTGCTTTCTGTTGTTGTCCTGCCTTTCTTTTTGGCCCATCATTTTTGTCACTCTAGACGTCTTTTGGTCCCTAAACCTGAAGAAGCAGAGACACTTCCCTGCAAGTCTTTTATTTCTCATACATATCCTTCTGCAAACATTTCATCCTGTTTGCACTATGGCAAGTGATACCTGTAGGTAGAGAAATATGGAGTATAGCCATCTTCTGTTCCAGCCACATATCAGTCACCAGGTTGACACAGCTGCCTCACACAGACCTTTCTCTTCTGAGCACAGAGAAGGTCCCTACAAAAGCTGTTTCCTGGTCCTGGAGATAGGTGACTTGGCAATTTCTTCTGCTCTAGCACAGTGGAAGCACAGAGAAAGCCTTAACCTCAAAATCTGTGATAATATAGTAAGATGCTCGAGTGAATAAAATGAAGCATTCCCACAAAAAGGACTGTAAGTGGTTTTATTCCAGCTTTGGGGGTATCTCTGAACATCCTGAACAGTAGAGCTGACCTCTGTTTTCTAGTGTCTGCACACAGAAAAAGATGAATGAGAGAAGAAAAGACATTCTTTAAAAAATCAACTCCTTTGCAACTTAATAGGACTCTGATCACCCATGTAAAATGAGTCATGTTTTATTACACTCTTCTCTAACCCTGACCTCCTCCACTCAGACACACCTCATGGAAAGAGAGGTGGAAGCACAATTTCAAGGGAAAGAAGCAGGTAATAATATTAAATGGCCACGGTGGGACTGCAGCAATGGATTGAGCAGATTGGATTTGCCCAGTGCACCAAAATGCCCATTCAGCCCTCACCTCTTTACAGGCTGCCTTCCCAGTCCCTCCGTGCTATATTTCATGGTCAAATTCAGGTGATGACATGGACAATTTAGTGTCTGAGTTCTTTCTAACCCAGGACATGGTGTTGTAATTACACGCTCCAGTGCAGGCCTGCATTCCGAGATAACAAACAACCTTGTAAAAGAGGGGGGAAAAAAAAAATCCTTTAATAGAGTGCAGCTCCCTTCTGCCCGGACTGAGAAAGCAAAATGGCAAAGGAAATTTCACAGCATTGCTGTGTACCGGGAAGGGCCAATCAGAGTGAGCCCAAGTAACACCAGAAATTATTCTCCAAGAGCTAATGACCCCTAAAAGCATAGTTTCTTCCTTCGTCCGAAGTGTTTTGCTATAGGCTTAATGCAAATGCAATTTTCATAAGCAGCTCTTTCCCAGATACATTACCTCTGACAATACTACTTCAGTCTCTGCTCTTGCTCAAAACACTCCTCATTGAGCATCACAGGCTCATTCCATAAAGCAGTTTTCATGCAAGCAAATTATCTCCCAGCACACACTCAATAAATCTACATCCAAATCATCTGCATTTCCATGCTTTGGCCTCAAGACAGTGGTAAAGGACTGTGGGTTAGGACTGCAAAGTACTGTGGGATGCAAATCACAGGAAAAAATACCCATGTATCAGAAGGCAGAAGAAACAGGAGAGCAGAAGATCACACAAAGTTTTTCTTAAAGATACAGTTAAGGGAGACCCGATAGGGGCAAGATGTGTCTTATAGGTAGCAATATCATTACATAGCTGCTTGAAAAAGGTGCCAGTTTGTTGCCAGGATCAGCTTTAACTTTCATTAAAAAGTTAAGAGTCGTTGCCTGATCTGTTTGTTGAAAAACTTATGGTTACCACTGCCTCAGCCACAGGGTCAGTCTCTTTTTGGGTCCTTCAGCTGTCAGTCCTTTGTCCAAGTATGAAATATCAATATACTTCCATTTCTAGACTGGATCCTCAAAGTTTATCATTCTGTCATTGCCTTTTAACAGCTCTTGGGTATTTGTGTTCTTTAATTTGAGCCCCTTCCTGCTTTTTTTTTTTCCTTATAGTCTCTTTATACATATGAATGCATTCACAGCAAACATTCCAAAAATCAAGTCAAGAGACAGTATTCGCGTATTATCACAGCGAAGACCCCCCCTTTTCACTTACATTTTTTCAAGCTCTGTCATGAACAGATGTTATTTTATCTTCAGGCCAACTGGAACAACAGCTCTAAGAGGTATGAACCGTACCATTCATCTCAGCACGGCATTAATTCAGGGCTGGTCTATACATAGGCTGGAACTAAAAAAAGACCAGCCCTATAAATCATACCTGTATTTCAAGCGTGGACATGAATATTTTGGAGGCTCATCCACATACTAACTTGATTTGGTTAAATCACTGCCAGAACGGGGGATAGACAAACTCCTATATTGGCTCCAGTGCCTTCTGTGCAAATCTGGCAGAGACAGTCCCTGTGCTTAAGACGAAAAGGCCACTTTGAATGTAAAAGCACAGCATAGTCACACCAAGATTCACTGGTAAGTTCAGATTTAAACCCAAGTTGCTATTTTGGTTCCAGTTTGGGTGCACATAAGCCCTCCAATGCCTGGAGATAACAGCTTAAATGTCACTACAATTAACCTTTTCACTCCTGATCACAGGTCTCCATAACTTATTTGCTGTGCATCACTCTATTACCACATATGGACAGGCACAGGAGACACAATACCTTATGTTTCTCCTTATGTTTCCCAGTAAAGAACCAAATTTAACAGAGCCTTGGGCCCTCCTGGGATATATCGAGTCAAGGACCCCAGGAATGCCCAGAAACACTTTGCATCATATATGAACCTCTGTACAACAGGGAAGAAGGGGGGGGGGAAATAATTTTCCAGCCACTGTCCCTTTCTGCCTCCTCACCTTCATGTCTTTTCCACATGGTTTTGTCTCTGTTGCTACCCTGAAAATGGATTCACCACACAGGTGTACGCAGATAGAGCTGAGAGGTAATGAGGGCTGTCAGGGATCAGTTTGAGTCTTCTGGTTTCAGGCAGCAGCACTGAAAGCTCTCCTCCCCCTTTTGTCCCCTTAACAAGGTATATCTGCATTTTTCCATCTGCTGAGGGCACATCCAAGTTGGCTTTAGGCTACCTAACACAGGTACAAGTGGGACTCTAACTGTGGCAACATATACTTAATATCAGATGCAAAATCCAGGCTAAGGATTTGATGGCTTACCTATCGCCTCTACAACTGCCTTGTCTAAAAGCAGCCAAGCACATTAGCTGAAAGCTGGACGGTCTGGATATGCTGCGCTCAAGAGTAGTTACGAGGCAGTGGATAGACAGACACACAGGTGAACAGCTCAGCTACTGTCTCAAGCCGGAGGGGCTGCTCTGGTGTTCAAAAGGATGCACCTCTCTGGATCCACCTCTCCTTCTCCCTGGGCAGTCCCCAGAGAGAGACAGACAAAGAACTTGGACTTCCTCCATGGTCCTTCCATAAACCTCTCTCCCTTTCTCCTCTACAGAAAATTATGGGAGAGGAAAGATGCAAAGAATTTGGGGTGCAGGGAGGAGCAAGGTAGTTGTGGGTAGAAACTGGAGGAGGAAAAAGAGCAGAGTAAATGTTCACTGGTGGACCTGAAACAAGGCGATAGAGCAGCTGGAGGGCAGGACAAAGAGGCAGAGTCCAGACAAGTAGGAAAGGATCACTAGGAGTTCAGGAATGCACAGCCCATAGGGAGGTGAGAAGACTAAGGCGGGGAGGAAAAGAAAATCAGTTTCTAGGTGAAGATAGAGGAGAGAGGGAATGGAGATGAAGCAGGGAAAGAACTAAACTGGTGATGACAAAATGCTGGCACCAGCAGAGATTTGGCCTTGTACTGGTGGGGATTAATTATAGTGGCATTTTTTAATCACGGGCTTATTCCTTCTGTAATACAACAATGCATAGTTTCATCATATGCAGGCTCTGAGAAGAAACGTAAATAATGCTTCTCATCCACATTACTGCAAATATGACTTCAGCACTCTATGCAACACCCGCCTTGTGTTTTATGGCCATTGAGCCTCAAAAGCAGGCTTGATACATTGCGGGATGTTATTTAAAGGCTGGGAGAGTAAAACTGTTAGTGATGTATTTAAAAATGTTTACAATATTTATTATGTGATCTAGCACATTGCATAAACACACCCAAGCTCTGTGCACAAGCAATCACTGATATATTTACACTGTGGCTCTGGAGCCTAAGTGCAAAAATGTACAATAAAGCAGTAGACTGAGGCTTTCAGGCATGAGGGAACAATCAAGAACCGTGTGATGAAACAAAATTGGAAGCCATTACATCTCCTGGATTCTGAAAGTAGATTTTTTAGAATATTATAGTGTTAAATGCTATTTTGAAAGGCATTGTAAAAACTTGCTTTCAAATGAAAGAGGATAAAAAGAGGATCCTTCCCTTTTGAAATGACAAACATTCCTAGGCACTGCACTTCACTACAGAAGTTTCCAATGACAGCAAATAATATTGTATTGGCAAGCTGTCAAGTGGCAGGCTGCATTGCACATCAGAAACTGCTATCTGATGGTGATTTCACAGGAGGAAAAGCATCTTTTATGCCAAGCCATTATCTTAAGCCTATGATAACAAAACTGAAATGATTGAATATAAAATGCACGCTAAACAGCAGGGATAAAGTTTAAGAATTAAGTTGGATGATGACCTTACAATTCAACTAGTAGATGATTTAGACGATTGTGACTGGTTTTCCATTCATTTCGATGAGCTCATTGATATAAGGTCTGTAATATAGCTACACACATGCACAGAGTAAAGGAAAGAGAGAGTACTGTAGCTATATCCATATATCTACCAGATGCTGAAATAAAAAAATACACTAATGAAGTTGCCTAACTTCAAGGGCCAGCTGAAGGTTAAGATGTGTGTACAAAGTAGGACTGAAGTTAATGTCTGAATTTATATTGATGTATCAAAAGTTTTAAGCACTACTACAGATGTTTATGAGATATGATTGCTACAAAAGTCAAATCTGAGAAATCGGTTCAATACTGATTTGTGGCATCACATGTTACTGCGTATAAAGAAGCATTCTGGATGAACAAGAATAAAAAAAAAGAGATGGTAGTGAGAACTTTAAAAAAGTTCTGTTGCTTCACGTGGGTTGACTCTTCACCTAGGGTGAAGAGGATGGGTAGCATCTTCACGTAGGAGCACCTAAGTGAAGATGCTCCTACGTGAAGATGCTCCTAGAAGAAGATAGCACTCAACAAGTAAGATCATTGTTTTGTTTCAGCAAGCAATACCTTTGCTAAGTGTTTGGAGGAAATGAGTCCATTTCTGATCTCCAGAATTGTTCAGTGAACATCATTTTTTCACTGCAAGCATCAAAATGGTTGAGGAGGGAGATTAGGGATGCTGTTCCAAGAACGAGAAAAAACAAGCATTATCAAGCTGTCCTCAACTTCCCTCTTCCATAGCCTCTTTTTGCTTCTTCTCAGGCCTTCTGTCCTTTGCTAGTGCAGCTGTCTAAATAGGCTGGGGGAAAGGAAAGAGAAAAAAGTTCCTGCCTTTCTTCTTTCTCTATACTAAAAAACATTCTCATCTTGAATTGCAACCACAGCAGTCTCCTTTTTTTCTGGCCTAGTCTCCCACAAACTTCTCCCCACTAAAAAAAAAAAAAGATCACTAAAGATAAGTTTCAGGTCCATAGTTTTGGCCACTAACCAGTGACATGCTGCCTAAGTTTTATGAAGAGGCCCTCCCACTCCTGGCAAATATTCTCCATTTCAGCTGGGGATATATGATGTACAGGCTAATCCCAAATCATGAGCCCCACTCCATCAAGGAACTCATTTTTAATCCCTCATGACTCTCGCAGACACTGTAAATCTCCCACCCCCAGCATCTATTTCTAGTCTGTAAGAAAACTCAGCACCAGCATTCCTCTAACACACCCGTGCTGAGAGACTAACGTAACCAGTGCAACTGCTTAAGGGTCTGTTTGCTCAACTTCCAGGATAAAAAAAAAAAAAAAAAAAAAAAAGAAGCCTGTTACAAGAAGTAATTACACAGCCTCGTTTTGCTATAAAACTATGGCCACCCAGAGACAAGAGGCCCCACTCCCCTTGTTCCTTGGTATGTTCCCACGTTTCCCCCATGTCTGCTAGTCCCTAAAATGCAAGATGCCCTCTTCAGTGCACTCAGACTTTCCCTCCCTGATTTTATCATTTTTTAGCTAATCTTAAAATAAATGGCCTTGGCCTCTCTTCCTAGATTCATTGGCACTTATTGCCCCATAGGAAGGTCACACGAAGCAGTGAGATCGTCAGGAAGCAGAAGAGTGGGGCTGCCATACAAGGGAGGACAAGTGGGGAGCCAAGGGTGATCCCAGTCCGAGCAGGGACCTGGAGGGGATCTGGAGAGGGAGGGCAGTGCTGGGGGGCTGGTAACCATTTCTGTTGACAGCCCCAACCAAGGCAAGGTGATGGATCATGTCCAGGGTCTCTCTGGACTGCTCAGTGAGGAACAGATGGAGAAGGGGGTCAGAGATGGGACTGCGTATGAGACTATAACATTGGTCCATAGGTTCCTGAGCTGAAACAGAGCCCAGGGCCCATAGGCAGCATGGGTAGGTAGAGTGACCTTGCTGCTCAGGGCCATTAAGGCCTATTAGTGCATTAAGGGCCCTGACAGATATATCTTGATAACTTAGGGTAAAGTGAATAACTTTTAAAATGAAGTCTCTGGAGGAACTCCCCACCAGTGAACTCCAGTCCACAGGCTGCAGTTTTTGTACCTCCCAGACAAAGCATCAATGAATTATTGGAGACCCAGCACACCACCTCAGTAATAATAACAATGATGATGTATAGTCTCTTGTGTGGTGGACTGAAAGAGGCGGTCACGGCTCGAGCCTTCTCAGCAGAGAGTGGTGGAAGCCAACAATACTGCCAGTGGAGGGGAGGGACGATCCTGTGCAATGTTGGGACACCACAAAGATGAACAAAGAAAACTTTTCTGTACAATTTTTGTGTTTATTTTTTTTTTTTAATCTTCCTGTATCTCTGAGCTGAACTATTCCTTTCCCTGCAAGCAGATCTGTAAATTTCCTTCAATTTTCTGAGGCTTCAATGCACCTCATGCTTTGCAGGTATGTTAATTTGTGGTATCTTCTGCATCTCAAGTTTGGCATTCTACATAGCTCTTAATTTTGACATGTAACTGCTGTAAAACATCTGGACTGTAAAGAACCAGTCTATTCTCTCACCAAATAAGGATTTCCCCTACATTAAGAGGAATGTTATCCCTTTCATTTTCTCTCTCACTGACTTCTCCAAGAAATTTCCTTGACCCCTTTCCTGCCTCTCTTCTTCTCTGCAGTGTTAAAAGGCAAGAGACTCTTACACCCCTGCTCTTCTAACCCTGACTTAACTCCATCCCTGCCACAAATTAACCTTTCTGTGGACTCACACCTCCCTTTGCCTGCAATCCCACTCATGTGGGATCCCTATTCACCTTTAGTCTGAAAGAGGACACAGGTCTTTCATCTGAACATCATACCGAATGGGCTGCAGGGTAAGGCACTACCCCACCCAGGGCAGGCAGGTAACACTGCACGCTGACATCACTTTTTTGAACAGAAATCCTAAGAAACATTTATTTGCTTTGTTTCTCTCCCTGCTTATTTTGCTCTGACACATACCTTTGCTGTATCTTTTTTTTTTTTATTTCATACAGTCTTCATCAGTCCAAATTCTTCTCTTCTGCATAACTTGATGAAATTTTTTTTCCCAAGAAAGACTGTGCTCTAAAGAGACATTTACTGTACATTTTGTCATCCCCTTAAGGAACTTATTGATGTGAGATACTTTTTTCTTTTTTTTTTCTTTCTATTTCTTTCTCTATTTTCTCATTGCAATTTGCATATTTGTTTTGCAACATTGCTTTATGAGTTGCTTTGCTTCTCCAAGGGTAAACTCATATTTTACTTAGATTCTCCTTATTTCCCCTTAGCTGCCTTAATTATGGCACCTGTGTTCCTCATGAAAAAACAGACTGTCAGTACTTTGTTAAGGTTGATTCTAGCTCGTTCATGTGGATCAGGAAAGGAGAAAATAAAGGTGAAGAACCAGATCTGTAATGGAAGAAGATACGATGTTTGGAAAAGCATTTTCCCACCATCCTCACTGTTGTGTACCCAACCACTTTCCTGTGACATCGTGCTAACACTTTTCATGTCCAAATTTGTCACTTTGAAAACTTGGTAAGCCTGCTAGGGGAGGACAGAAAGGTGGAGGTGGAGGTGTGGTGGAGGTGTGGTGGAGCGGGTCAGCCTCTTCCACTAGTTTCTGCCACTGGCCGTGCAAGATGAAAGACCCTGGGGTTTAGGACATGGGGGGTTTATCTGCAGGGAGAACTGAAATTCAAGCAGAAGAAGATGGTTCCAGAGGCAGCAAGGCGCAGGTCTGCATAATGAAAACAGAAAACGGGTGTCAGATGATATTGATTCCTAGATGTCCTTCTCTCACCCATGTATTCTTACCATCTGAGCTCCGCTCACATTAGGATGGGCCAGTGTAATCTGTCTTCCATATGTTGTAAAGGCAAACTGTCTCTTCAATGGCAAAATCATATCAATTGTTCCCTGCCAGACCCCTCCCCATGCCTCGTGATGAATGGCCCCAGCATGCAGCCTGCTCCGGGAGATACGCACTTTGCTCACTGGAGATTGCAGCCTTTCCCCAAACCTTTCAGCAAGGTTTAACAAGTTCATATTTCTTAACTAGACCCTGTTCACAGAACTCTGTCAGAAGTGGATAAATCAGGCTGGAGAGTTACAAAGAGGCATTATCTTGTCACTTGGGCTAAGTTTCTGATAGGTACTTGGGAACCTGACTCCTGCTCCCACTGCAATCAATAGCAGAGAAGTAGTAAGCTCTTTGGGACTCTGGGCCTTAGTGGCCAAAGTAGATTTGCTTCATATTAGGATTTTGCCATTGTGTTTTTATGCTGCCTGTTGACTTAATAGCAATTCAGTGGTTGTGGAGTGGTCCCATGCTTTATTGTGCAGGAAGCTATTTTTAATCATCAATACTTTTTGTGAGATCACTATGTGCCTTTATCACTATATTTTCAACTGAGGAAATTATTCAGTTTCCTGCTTAAAAATCTGGTTTTAAAGATGAGTGATTTGAGTTACCACAGTTTGGGTCCTACAAGAAGTTCACCAAAATCTGAAATCCTGTACCAATATGTAACCTCTTGCATAAAAAGATTTTACATATTAAAATGCATACCTTTTTTGCCATTGCCTTGTGGAGCTGTAAACACCAGTTACCACAATAGCAGGAAAATGTTAAGTATCTCTGGTCAAAGCTCCTGAGCAGCTGCAACATCCATGGCAGAGTGGAATCAGACCACACTGTGACATTGTCTGGGTGTCTATAACATAATCTCATCCAAAGATGGTGTGATTGACTCTAATCCATGGTGAAGACAACGTTTGCGTAAGTAAGTGTGAACACAAGGGGCACAGTGTAGCATGGAGGGGGACAGAAAGGTCAAGTGCTTCTCTTCACAGGAGCATCATGACCTTGCCTCTCATTCCTCAGCATCCTTCCCCTTCTCTACCTGGCTTACTTTCTCTTGCTATTCTCCCCACCTCGCTGAAACCTTTGTTCCTTCTAATCTTTTTTTTTTTTTTTTTTTTTATGTTCTGCCATGCTTACTCATAGAATCATAGAATCATAAAATGTCCTGAGTTGGGAGGGACCCACAAGGATCATCGAGTTCAACTCCTGTCCCTGCACAGGACAACCCCAAATTCACACCATATCTCTGAGGGCCTTGTCCAAGTGCTTCTTGACTATCGCCAGCCTTGGCGCCATGACTGCCTCCCTGGGGAGCCTGTTCCAGCGCTCCACCACCCTCTGGGGGAAGAATCTTTTCCTAATATCCAACCTAAACCTCCCCTGGCTCATCTTCCTGCCATTCCCTCGCGTCCTATCATTGGTCACCAGAGAGAAGAGATCAGCCCTGCCCCTCCTCCTCCTCCCCTTGTGAGGAAGCTGTAGACCACGATGAGGTCTGCCCTCAGCCTCCTCTTCTCCAGGCTGAATAAACCAAGTGACTTTAGCCACTCGTCATACGGTTTCCCCTCTAAACCCTTCTCCAACTTCATGGCCCTCCTCTGGACACTCTAGTAGCTTTATATCCTTAATGTACTGTGGCACCCAAAACTGCACACAGTACTCGAGGTGAGGCCGCACCAGCGCAGAGCAGAGCGGGACAACCCCCTCCCTCGACCGGCTGCAATGCAGTGCCTGATGCACCCCAGGACATGGTTGGCCCTCTTGGCTGCCAGGGCACGCTGTTGGCTCATGTTTAACTTGTCGTCAACCAGAGACCCCAGGTCCCTCTCTGCAGGGCTGCCCTCCAGCCTCTCGTTCCCCAGTCTGTATGTACATCCAGGGTTGCCATGCCCCAGGTGTAAAATCTGACACTTGCTCTTGTTAAACTTCACATGGTTGGTGATCAGCGCATCTGAGAATTTTGCACTAGCTGCTGTCTGGCTATGTCCTCAGAGAAGTGCTGCCCCCTCCCATCAGAGCCCTTCTCCTGGAACCAGAACCAGGTGAAGCCGTTGCATCAGCAAAAGACTCCCAGAAAGTTATCGTCCCTGGCTTCCTCCTCCAACAAAAGTACATTCAGGAGGCTAGGTGCCAGTGCATCCCTCACCAGCAGGTCTGAGCAGTAAGCCCCCAAATGTCACTCACAAAGGAATGGGAACAGAAATAAGACAGGAACAGCAACCTGACAGCAGCATGACCAGGAACAGAAGCAAGGCTTGCTCCCCTGCCTGAGGTCCTGTGGGTAACAGTGGCAGGACCGAGGATGTGCTATCATCATCTGCATGACACTGCCAAAAAGGCAGTATGGTGCTCCTAGGCATGGCTCACTGAGGAGCCCACAGCCTGGAAAGCAAATGTTTATAGGATGGCTTCTTCTCTGACAGCTTCAAGCTACATGAGTAGCAGGGACACTCAGTCTGTCGGGCTGCAGTAATGCTAGTACAAAGCTAAGCCCCGGAAATATGTACCGTGTTGATGTAATGTCCTCAGCACAAGCTTTTTTGATCTATTTTTTTGTTCCTCCTGTGCCAAGCTACTTGCTAATGTAGATGTAAGGATTTATAGAGGAAATACTGCATTGATGTGCACAGAGTGTGAATGACAGTGTGCCTGTGCATAGGCATCAAAAGACATGGCAGAGCAGGAGTTAAACACTACTGATCGCAGAGCAAGTGAAGAGACTGAGATGTGCCATGAGACCAGGAAAGATTAGAGATAACACAAGGGAGTTGGGAGGCACTGGACCGAGAACTGACTACAAAGACGCCATCACAGATGTGGAGCAACAGTAGTGTGATATAGCTCTACCTTGCCCTGAGCCTTCCTTATCCACAGGGATACAAACAAAGACGACAAAAATCACTTAATGATGTTTTAATCTCTCTTCTCCTTTTTTTCACTGAGCAAAATACAACAGATAAGGCCACAAATCAGAGTGCAAGCTTGTAACATCCCCTAATTCACAGGGCCCTGCCAATGCCAGAATAACCAAATAGATGTGTTGGATTCAGAAATAAATTTAACATGTAGCACCAACTAGTTCAGCCACTAGCTGTACGCACATCAAGAAGCCAGGGTAACGGCTTAGCAGCCCAGCTGCCTCCTTTCCCTCTTGAAGCGGGGCAGGCATAAGGCAGAAAAAGCTGAGTGCTCTGTGCACAGCTCCCGTCACTGTGACATGAAGATGTAGCTGCCAGCAGGAGCATCTGAAGGTCTCTGTTCTCAGCATTTATGTGTCCAGGTGCAAATTCTCTAAAGGAAGGCAGTGGGGGGCAAAAGGAGCAGGGCTGTTGTTGCTGCAGGCCATTAATGCCTCCTGGAGCTGTGCACATACTACAGGTCATGTAACATGGGTCCGGCCAGGCTGCACAGTCCTCCCTCTCCTCCCAGCTCCAGTCCCTCCTGTGGTCCATGCACACGGTGTGTTACACATACAATAAATTTGACATGCCCATCTACCCTCTCCTTAGGGAACAAGGGGCACTGACTACACCCATAAGATTATTAGTTTAAAACTGAGGAAGTGGAGGGGGGAAGGTCAGGGGTTGGTTTTCTTGTTTTTAAGCATGAATGCTGAACCTGACCTCACTGTATCACTGAGGTCAACAGTTTGTTGCTGTTCAGAAAGGGATTAGGGTTTTGTATGGATAAGGAGAGCATATACAGTTTTATTAGACAGACTTGGAAAAAATGCTTTGAGATGAGATCTAAGTCCTTCTCATGTTTCAGGGCATAAGCCAAACATTAAGTGATATAGGCTGGAAAGAAAAATGCCGTATTTAGTAATCATCTACTTCATCATTCCTTTCTGCCTCCTCTGATACAGCAGGCACCAAAGAGAGACTGTGGACTTCAGATCACTGGTCCTTCCCAGCTCATGTCAGGGCTGTTCCTAAGGCAAGGAGAAAAGCAAGGATCTAGAGCTTTCCAACACAGCAGTGCATGTGCTTCTACCCACCCAAACAGGGACAAACAAGTATTCATCCCTACCCGGGCACGAATGCAGGTCTCTTAAAAATAGGCACAGCATTTCCCCATTTTTTACAGCAGGATGCTGTTCAGTTTGTGGCACGTTAATTACTATTTACGGGGCTGCTATAAAAATTAGTTACCTTTTTATAACAAAAGGCCCACAGCCAATATTTTATAGACAACACACAAAGAAGTTTGGAATTGATGATTTACAGATCAGGAAATAACACTTAATCAGCTTCCCTACCTTGCCAAGCGGGGCTGTGCAGTTTTACGCCACCTTGCTGTTTTCAACTCATTATTTATTGATGTTGATTGCTTGACATTCACGACAGGATACGCTTGTTCTGAGAGGTGCACTCTGGGAATTATCCTGACGTGGCAAAGAGGTGTGGGTTATATTATTTTGCCCGCAAGTCAGCTGTATCATATGTCCCAGCACATTGAGTGGTCTCTAGCGTTTATGTCACACAACATAAAACCCGCTTTCACGGAGGGCGACCGCTTTCCCTGCACCACACACAGAGGGACCCCAAGAATGCGAAGCAAATACCTCATTTACACCATCCCCACGGCGTGAAATGCACATCACCATCCTGCCAAAACACCACTTCTGCTTACCACCACTTACTTCTGTAACATCTTTTATTGGAAGATCTTAAAGGTCTTTACCCCCATGAATCAATTAACTGCACACTGTCACTGTGATGTGGAAAGACAGGGGATAGCTGTAGGTAATTTATAGACAAGTAAATGGAGGCACTTCTTATGATCATATTCCATCTTAAGTGCTACAAATCACGGTCAGTTGATTAATGTCTGCAAACCACTTGGAGTGGCTTGTACTTAGTGCATCACTGCTGAACACTGCTAATGTGGTTTGGGCCATTATGGAGTGGGAAATAGTCCGATGTGCTGCCACCTGCAGCAAGAGCAGGTGAGGACCTGCTCAGCATCACACCTGATGGCTCTGCAGAGCTGACAATAATGCCCTGCAGGAGGACACATTACCAGTGTTCTGCCCTAACTACTCTGCATCTCTCCCTTGCTTGAAAAGATATGGAAGAAGAAGAAATAAATAAAAGCCTACAGTCACCAACCCTTCAAACTGCCACCTGCACTGAACTTGGAAATACAGCATGATCAACCATACCTAGAGCTCAGCACCCCTAACACAGGCAGTTTTACCTTGGGAGCTTCCAAACCACAGCTGTCAGCATCTTTTGGGAAATAGTAATTGTAAAGGGATGTCTGTAGCCCAAGTTAATCCAAAATAATAATAATAAAAATGCTTCTACTAGTTCAACACTCTCATGCAGGCTCATATGAGGTTTTGCAGCCACATACTGTCCTCCAGGAAGAGTGTGATTATTCTTGAAGTAAGCACAGCTTTACATTCATCTCTGTCATACATGCTGACAAACCAAAGTATGGGACCACCACTAATTCCTTTACGTGGAATTAATTTTTAAAGTAATACTACTTTATGGCCAGTCAAAAGATAAAGAGTCCAGGGACAGCTTATTGATGTATTTTGCTAACTGTGGTTTTGAGAAGAGTGTTGCTTTTCAAATTTGACTTCAGTGACTTCACTTTTTACTAACTAGGTAAGAGGATTATTTTGTATTTGTTCTTTTATTTCTATTTTTATTTAAAATGATTTATAAAACTATTTCTTATTTGTTCACAAGTATTTTTCTAAGACAAACAAATCAACACACATTTTTATGGAACAGTATGAAATGCATTTCAGCAGTTTATATGTTACAGCTGGTTGAATTGGAAAAAAAAATCTGCAAACATGCCAAGAAACCCCCCTCCTATGACCCAGTCCCACAGCCTGTCCAACTCTTCTAATCATTTTCCATCATCTAGTAGTACGCCAATTTTTCGTTCCTTTAAATGCTTAACCCAGGGCATGCAGACGCCTAGGCATTTATTACAGCTTTTGTTTGAAAGCACTTAGCACCTATTTAAACTCAGCTTCACATGCTTGCACAAAGTAATTACTCCCAGTTCATCTCATCATGAAAAGGAGACAATACAGACATGGAAAATGAAATATACTGTAATCTACAATTGGTAACTTTCTGGGAAAAATAAATCCATGAATGTGCCTAAGCAAGAAACAGGTAAGAGAAAACCTTTAGGAGCTGTAAGTCATGAGAAGAAAATGTATGGCCCACTCAGTTAAGATTTTTGACACCTTCACAGACATCCTGATTTTCAGTCAATGTAGTCTATTTCATTAGGAAAGATTTTCAGTGACATTGAGGTCGGAGCACAAGCCCAAAAACCTGGTAAGCCTGCATAACTGGACAAAAACCAAAAGATAATAAGCATGTTAAATCAGCAACTAATATATCTACAGGAAGCATTTAGTGGACAAATGGAGGTGGTCTGCAAGTCTTTATGAAAAATGATAAACCATTGTGTTACACAGAGGAGTGTGCAGCTTCTGGTGCCTCCACTTCAAAAGACCGCTGGAAAACCTAAGAGCATCTACATGGTGTCTGTACTAATACAATGAATCTGTCTGAACTCACTAATGTTACAAAACTTGAGAAAAAGAGTTGCAAAAGTAATTCCCAGGTAAGCCATTCCAATATCTTGGCATACATTTATTCCAATATGTTTTACTGTAAAAGCCATAATCAATGTGGTTTACCCAAAATAAAGTTAAGAGCTGACTCGATTCACAACCTTGGAGAGCTACCGAGCATTCAGACATCTAATCACACCTCACGGTTATTACAAGACCTTGAAGTTCAACCCTATGTGTTGCTCATTAGCATACATGTTTAAAGACAGGAAGACATAGAGACTCCCAGCATTGTTCATGGTAATTTGTAATGACTATCTTTACTATCAAAATATGTGCCCATTTTCAATTTGGATTTCATAGAATCATAGAATCGTAGAATAGTTTGGGTTGGAAGGGACCTCCAAAGGTCATCTAGTCCAACCCCCCTGCAGTGAGCAGGGACAGCTTCAACTAGATCAGGTTGCTCAGAGCCCCATCCAACCTGATCTTGAATATTTCCAGGGATGGGGCATCTACCACCTCTCAGGGCAGCCTGTGCCAGTGTTTCACCACTCTCATTGTAAAGAATTTCTTCCTCATACGTACTCTAAATCTTTTAGTTTAAAACCATTACCCCTTGTCCTATTGCAACAGGCCCTGCTACAAAGTTTGTCCCCATCTTTCTTATAAGCCCCCTTTAAGTACTGAAAGGCCACAATAAGGTCTCCCCCGGAGGCTTCTCTTCTCCAGGCTGAACAACCCCAACTTTCTCAGCTTTTCTTCATAGGAGAGGTGCTCCAGCCCTCTGATAATTTTTGTGTCCCTCTCTGGACCCGCTCCAACAGGTCCATGTCTTTCCTGTGCTGAGGGCTCCAGAGCTGGATGCAGCACTCCAGGTGGGGTCTCACCAGAAAGTAGTAGAGGGGCAGAATCACCTCCGTTGACCTGCTGGCCACACTGCTTTTGATATAGCCCAGCATATGGTTGGCTTTCTGGGCAGCGAGTGCACCTTGCTGGCTCGTATCCAGCTTTTCATCCGCCAGTACCCTCAAGTCCTTCTTGGCAGGGCTGCTCTCAACCACTTCATCCCTCAGCCTGTATTGATATCTGGGGTTGCCCCGACCCAGGTGCAGGTGTCTGGCTTTAGCTTACTGTTATCAGCACTAATTATGCCTTCCTATGGTGGACCAAAATCCCTAGAGCATTTATTGTTTGCTTTCCATGGAAGTATTTCCACAGTGCAATACTCACCTCTGAATATTCTATTCAAGGCAAAAAAGGAATTGAGTCTCAAAGTTTTTCCACATTTTCTATAACTGAAGTTTCTATAGCACCCAAACAATTGTTATGGTTTTTCTCTGCTCTCTTGTCAGTTTTGAAAATATTTAAAAACAGAGAACCTGGAATTGAACGAATAATCCCCATCCCATTTTCTCCAGTGGTCTATACAGAGGTCAAGTCTCCTTTCTTCCATGCACTTTCACCTACCTAATGACTGCACTAGTTCTTTCTGCCATCTAGACCAGGTGCAGAGATGGAGAGATCATGCTGAATGCTTGTTAGCTAAGACTTTTATATCTATTCAGCGTGCCAGGATACAATCTCTCTTTCAAAAATATGGCTTTTTCTTCTGCCTATGGGACTGAATTTGGCTCTATGTTAATTTAAAAAGAATGGTCCCAGTTTGACATGTAACCTAGACTTCCCAGTTATTTGTTTTCATTCTCATTATTTCCAGTCTGTGCCATTTCTTCCAGGATCACTAGTCCTCAGCAAGCTTCTATAGACTAACTTCTATGTCTTCAAGATGCAACTTCGTATTTGAACTGTGTCTGGCTGGGATGGAGTTAACTTTCTTCATGGCAGCTTTTACCGTGCTGTGTTTTGAAGTTGTGGCTAAACTAGTGTTGCTAACACACTAATATTTTGACTATTGCTGAGTAGTGCTTGCACAGCGTCAAGGCTTTCTCTGTATGTCACTGCACACACACACACACACACACACACACACACACACACACACACACACACACACACACACACACACAGCTCCCAGTGAGTAGGCTGGGGGTGATCAAGAGGTTGGGAGGAGACACAGCCAGGACAGCTGACCCAAACTGGCAGGAGGGATACTACATACTATATAATATCATGTTTAGCAATAAGAACTGGGGTAGATGAAGAAGTTGGGGGTAGCTATTACCTTCTGAGGAGGCTGTTGCTTGGAGTCTGGCTGGACATTGGCCTGCTTGTGGGAAGTGGTGAGTGACTGCCTTTGTATCACTTGGTTTGTTTCCTCTTTCACCTACTAAACTGTTTTGCTGGAGAAGAAAAGAAAGAAGAAAACTTATGAGTTTTCTCATTTTTGCTCTTTGTACTACCTCCTCTATCCCACTGGGGTGGGGGGAATCAGCGAGTGGCTGTGGGGGTGCTTGTATTGGGTCAACTCACAACAATATTAGATGAAATACATTTTGTGATTAAAAAAAAATTACACGTATTTTTTGAAATGCTATTGATATACAACCACTGGCTGTATGAAATCTTAAAGACATGTCCCAAATTGAGGTCTCCATAACAATGTACTGATAAACTCTGTTGTGTCATCCTTGTTAATTGCCTTGACTGGACCACTCAAGAGTTTACTGTATAACTGATCTATACACTTAAAAGCATCCCTGTTAAACTCTACCTCTCTCCCTGACAGGGGGGAAATAATCACTCAAGGGCCTCAAACAGTGTATATTTGATTGCAATTACAGAGACATGGTAGGATAGCTCGCATGACTGGAATGCTGTCATGGGTGGCTACGTAGTTTTTAGGAAAGACAGCCCAGCAAGGCGAGGTGGGGGAGTTGCTCTTTATGTGAGGGAGCAACTGGAATGTATCGAGCTCTGCCTAGGGGTGGAGGAAGAACGAGTTGAGAGCTTATGGGTAGAAATGAAGGGGCAGGCAAATATGGGTGGCACTGTTGTGGGTGATTGCTACAGGCCACCTGATGAGGAAGAGGAAGTCGACGAGGCCTTCTACAGACAGCTGGAAGTAGCCTCACAATTGCAGGCCCTGGTTCTCATGGGGGACTTCAACCACCCTGATGTTTGCTGGAAAAGCAATGTGGCGAGGCGCACACCATCCAGGAAGTTCCTGCAGACCATCAAGGATAACTTTTTGACACAGGCGGTGAAGTAGCCAGTGAGGCAAGATGTGCTGCTGGACCTTATACTAACAAAAAAGAAGGTCTAGTTGAGGATGTGAGGGTTGGGGGTAGCCTTGGCTGCAGTGACCATGAGATGTGGAGTTCAGGATCCTGCGTGGTAGAAGCAGGGCAACAAGTAGGATTACAGCCCTGGACTTCAGGAGAGCCAACTTTGGCCTCTTCAAAGACCTGCTGGGAAGAATCCCATGAGTTATGGCTCTAGAAGGTAGGGGGATCCAAGAGAGCTGGTCAATATTCAAGTACCACTTCCTCCAAGCTTAAGATTGGTGCACCCCTATGAGGAAGAAGTCAAGCAGAGGAGCCAGGAGACCCGCATGGATGACCAAAGAGCTTCTAGAAAAACTCAAATGGAATAAGGAGGTTTACAGTATGTGGAAAAAGGGACTGGCCACTTGGGAGGAATGTAGGAATGTTGTCAGGGTATGCAGAGATGCAACGAGGAAGGCTAAGCTCCACTTGGAACTAAATCTGGTGAGGAATGTCGAGGATAACAAGAAGGGCTTCTTCAAATCCCTCAGTAGTAAAAGGAAGAGTGGGGATACAGTGGGCCTGCTGGTGAATGAGGTGGGTGCCCTGGTGACACAGAATGCAGAGAAGGAAGAGCTACTGAACGCCTTCTTTGCTTCAGTCTTTACTGCTAAGGCTGGCCCTCAGGCATCTCAGCCCCAAAGGTGAGAGACAAAATCTGGAGAAAGGAAGACTTCCCCTTGGTTAAGCAGGATTGGCATAGAGATCATTTAGGCAAACTGGATCCTCACAAACCCATGGGCCCCGATGGGATGCACCCACGAGTGCTGAGGGAGCTGGCAGATGCTGTTGCTAAGCCAGTCTCCACCATCTTGTAAACGTCATGGAGGACAGGAGAGTTGCCTGAGGACTGGAGGGTAGCCAATGTCACCCCAGTCTTCAAAGAGGGCAAGAAGGAGGACCCTGGAAACTATAGGCCAGTCAGCCTCACCTCCATCCCCGGAAAGGTGTTGGAACAGCTCATTCTGGAGGTCATCTCCAGGCATGTAGGGGAAAAGAAGGTTATCAGAAGTAGTCAACATGGATTCACCAAGGGGAGATCATGTTTGACCATCCTGATAGCCTTCTATGATGGCATGACTGGCTGGGTGGATGAAGGGAGAGCAGTGGATGTTGTTTACCTTGACTTCAGCAAGGCTTTTGACCCTGTCTCCCATAACATCCTCATAGGTAAGCTTTGGAAGTGTGGGTTAGATGAGTGGTCAGTGAGGTGCATAGAGAACTGGCTGAACGGCAGAGCTCAGAGGGTCATGATCAAGGGTGCGGAGTGTGTTTGGAGGCCTGTAACTAGCGGTGTTCCCCAGGGGTCTGTGCTGGCTCCAGTCCTGTTCAACATATTCATCAATGACCTGGACGAAGGGACAGGGCGTACCCTCAGCAAGTTTGCTGATGATACCAAACTGGGAGGAGTGGCTGATACACCAGAAGGCTGTGCTGCCATTCAGCGAGACCTGGACAGGCTGGAGAGCTGGGCCAAGGGGAACCTCATGAAATTCAACAACTGCAAGTGTAGGGTCCTGCACCTGGGGAGGAACAACCCCATGTACCAGGACAGGTTGGGGGTTGACCTGCTGGAAAGCAGCTCTGTTGAGCAGGACCTGGGAGTGCTGGTGGACAGCAAGTTCACCATGAGCCAGCAATGTGCCCTTGTGGCCAAGAAGTCCAACGGTATCCTGGGGTGCATCCAAAGGAGCGTGTCCAGCAGGTCGAGGGAGGTTATCCTCCCCCTCTACTCTGCCCTAGTGAGGCCACATCTGGAGTACTGCATCCAGTTCTGGGCTCCACGGTTCAAGACAGGGAACTACTGGAGAGTCCAGTGGAGAGCTACAAAGATGTTCAGGGGACTGGAGCATCTCCCTTATGAGGAAAGGTTGAGAGACCTGGGTTTGTTTAGCCTGGAGAAGAGAAGACTGAGGGGAGATCTTATCAATGCTTATAACTCTCTAAAGGGTGGGTGTCAAGAGGATGGGACCAGACTCTTCAGTGGTGCCCAACGAGAGGTCAAAGGGGCAATGGGCACAAATTGGAACACAGGAAGTTCCACCTGAATGTGAGGAAAAACTTCTTTACTGTGAGGGTGACAGAGCGATGAACAGGCTGCCCAGAGAGGTTGTGGAGTCTCCTTCCCTGGAAACATTCAAACCCGCCTGGACACGGTCCTGTGTACCCTGCTCTAGGTGTACCTGCTCAAGCAGGGGGGTTGGATGAGATGATCTCCAGAGGTCCTTTCTAACACCTACCATTCTGTGATTCTGTGATATCTGGGAGAATATGTCTGATATTAATTAATCCAGCAAATGAAACAAAATCCAGTGACTGTAACTTGAATTTAAACTAGAGGGAACATGCAATATTTAACCTCTGTAATGAGCATAGGATGCAGAAGACTCCTGAAGTCCTGAAGCTCCTGAAGTCTTTAAGTTACTGCTACATTTCTTTCAAAAGTACATGACACAGTTCAGCGGTGATCCATGGAGCCGAGCACCTAAACAATTCAAACTGCCCAGGGAATGCCTTGGATGGTCCCCTCTACTGAGTATGGGGTAAGCTGGTGGTAGCTGCCTACTCTAGGTGGCAACAATGACCCCTCCATCACGTAGTGGGTGCCCTGAACCTCATGATGAAGACTTCTATCTCATTGAGAGGCTGATGTGGGAGAATCCAATGGTCCTTGGGGAAGAAGTCACCTGGGGAAAACCTGCATTGTTTCCTTTTGTGGCAGAACTCTGTTCCCAGCCTGCACTTTTGCCAAGGGCTCTTTAAACTCAAGGAACAGGCAATGAGAAGGAAAGGGCTGCATAACTTGGATACCTGAACTGTAGAAAACTGTAGGAAATGTCATACCTGCAGGGCCTGCCCAGCCCAGCTTTGTATGATTCCCTTCTCCTCGAATAATATCTGTGACTTCTTTGTTCAAAAAAGAATAGGCACCTCTAGCCTATTTGAGCCTTAAGTTATTCAGTGCAGAAGTTACTGCTGACATTCTCTGGCCAGTGCCATGCAGTGTTATGTGCAGGGCTGGCACTCTGCATTTAAAGTTGAATCAACAGAAGGAAGGCTAAAAGAAGAAACGTGTCTATCTTGATTCTGTTGTACTGATGAGATGACACTAGTAATTCCTCCAAGGCTTCAAAGATTGTAGAGAGAAAGTAGCATTGCTAAAGGGGACTTAGGTGGACATGAGTGAAAGCAAGGGGATATATTGAAGGAAATGAAAGATATTTTCCATCCTGCCATGAAAGTATGTCAAGTAGTGATCTGATCTTCTACGGAAAGAGTAGGAACTCCACAGCTGTGGGCTTGTTAACGGGCAAAACACTGGAAACCTCCTGAGAACCTGCCCCTCAGAGTATTGCAACGAAGGCTCTTGCCCCATCCAAAGTCTTGCTTGCTTCTCATTAAGGATCCCAGAAGAATCATGCCTCAGATCCTCCCTACCACTTCCCATGGTGGCAGGAATACCCCTTCCCTGAGAGCTAGGTCTGTTTGCTCCCAGCCAGTGAGTGGGGTCCCTCTTCAGTCGCCCTTGCACATGTGCACTTCATTGTACTAAAGCTATGTAACAGTGCTGGCTTGATTTATGAGGGCTGCATTTCTTCCAGTGATCCCTGCTGGTACAGGACTCGCTACTTCCCTTTTATGTGTCTGTGTCAGAGGGCAACTGGCAACCAGCTGTTGGAAACTGATTTTAAAAAAACCAACAAAAACCTTTATTATCATTGTGATATTATTTCAAGCCCCAGTACCTGCCTATAATCTCTGTAAGGAGGGCAACGGAGACTGTAGTTGCAGGCTAACTTCATCACTGGCATGAAGAAATTAAAATTAAATCATCAGATTTCCCACTTGGACAAGTCACTGGAGTTAGTGAACCAAAGCACATTCCCTGGGAATCCCACTGCAAAGCAACAGTGATTCAAACTGAGGATGTGTTTGCCCAGTAGGGTCTATACTCAGAGACCATACAATATACATATTTCCCCCTCCTAGATGGCTGTTAATAAGCAGATATCAAAAGCTCGGGAACAATAATTATAGTAATAGCATCTTTTTGTTTAAAGCAAATCTCCCCTCAAATATCTGATCCAGTCGATCTATTGTGCTGTGGTACATTGTGCAGATGCAGCAGTGGTGGAAAGAGGTGGGTGGCACTCAGCATCAGGGGTGGCTCCAGAGCACTCTGCCTTCTTCCCTTGCCAGGCAAACACAAGGCTCCTGACACCCCTCAGGTGGGCCTATAGCCTCTGCCCTCTTCATGTGTGCCTACCCTGGTGCCTCTCCAGGACTGTCCCCGGTTCAAAGAGTCTCGGTTTCCAGCTGTGCCAGAATTACTGGGGTGGCTGGCCACAGAAGTTCAGGATGCATAGACAGACACACCAGCAAATGGTCCAAGCATTACAGAAATGCATTGGAGAGAAGTGGCCAAACCATCAGTCTGAATGTTCTGGCCTCAGATGAACTTTGCAGAAATGTATATCTGGAAAATCCACACATGGTGTTTACAGAACACCCTTCAGTCTACTTTACAAAGTAAAAAGGCTTTGTACTGCAGTATTCATCCTCTTGAGGATGCCAGTCCCTTCCTAAGACCTGCTAAACTTAAAGGACAATTGCAATCAAACTTGAAGGAGAGTTGAATGGCTCTGACGTAAGTTCCTTAATTTTTTTTTTTTAAATTGGCAGCTGAGTAATGGAGAAAGGGCCACATTAGTGTTTTCAGTACTGGAAAGGCATAGGAAGGAGCTGTGGATATTGAGGTCAGATGGAGGGAATAGGAGAAGGTCTAGGAGAAGCCAGGAGGGCCAGAGGTACTGCCAAGGGAGGGGCAGGGAGTTGGCTTCTTGCAGCAGCAGAATAAGAAAAAAGCTGTAGGGATGCAGGGTACAAATCCATAGGAAACCAGGCTTTGTGAGTTCAGTGGCTTACGTATCCTACCAGAAGTCTGCAAAATCAGTTTGCTAAAAAAATCTACCCCACCCAATCTTCTTTACCTCTTGGTGAAATACACACGGGGCATTTTTGAGAAGTGCTGTGTCACTGTAGCACAAGTGAGGAAGAAGGAACAGGACAACTGAAGCAACAGGTGATTGAATTGGGATGGGTGGCAGGAATTACTCAGGTTCCCATCGGATGCAGCCCCCAGGGCTAACGCTTTGCACGCCAGCAGAGCCAGGGGCTCTTGCAACCACCTTTAGACCCCACCTGAGGGAAATCACGCAGGAGCTGAACAAACTCCCCGTATCTTCCTTCCCCGTGGAAGGAAGGCACCCAAAGCCAAACAGCAAACCCACCTCCTTTGTGCTGCCCAGTGCCCGGTGCCACCCAAGCTGTCCCCGTCCCCCTGCTCCTCAGCTCCTCCTGCCTGCACTCATGCCAGGTGACAGCCCGTCTCAGGAAGGTATTTATTTTTGCATTATTGGTTAGCTTTGTTTTACCTCCTAAGTAAACCTTCCAGTATTTATAGCCTCGCCTCCGCACTTGTAGTATATATTAGCCTTTTATGCCTTCTCTGTCACCTGTTGAAATGAGAACTCAGGGTCTTCGGGCCTCTGCGGCCCTTCCCTTACATTAACTTAAATCACACCAGATGTGGGCCCTTACTGCAGAGGAAGACTAATTGATTTCGCCAGTCACAATATGCCTATTGTTTTTTAACACAAATAAACACTGTGGTGTGTGGGGTTTGGGGTTTTGGTTTTTTTTTTTTTTTTTTCCTTTGCCACAAGAGCCAAAGGTTATTCAATTAAAGGACTCCAGAAAGTGTGACTAATAATCCACGGGCAGGGTATTTCTACAGTAAAAAGGCACAGGGAAAAAAAAAAAAAAAGAAGAAAAAAAAAAATAATCCCCACGCTACCCTGAGAACAGCGGCCTCACCGGGGCCGGCCATAACTGTGATGGATGGCTGGTGTGTGTAAGACGTTATTATTTGTTATGTGAGTGGGGGGAGATGGCAGGCGCATTGGGTAGTACACCTGCTGGGCTCCGAGAAGCAAGAACAGCTGTGTGCATTGATTTAGACGCTTGCTACTTGGGGCTCCAGGAACGAATCAAGCGACAGCTCATAAAAAAAGAGGTTTTTATGATTTTTTCCCCCTTCTTTCTGCAAACAAACGGCCACATCATATGTTTTCCTAACGCTGCCATAACTCAAAATTAAATCCCAGCCCAAGGTGTCAGGCTGGTACCATGTCAGAATTGTAACGGCTTATTTTAAAGGTCTTTATGGATGTACCAGGGAAACACTGGGGGTTTCTGCACAAAGGTGCCATTTCGTTTCGCTGGAGCTCAGGCACTTAAGGGCAATTAGCTCCACTGTTAAAAAATGAGCTGAGAGTGTTTTAACTGGTGATTTTATGCTAATAACAACTACTAATTCATATTGTTAAAAGAGAAAGTGCAGGCTGCCAAAGCTGCTCCAAAGCAGCATACTGTATGGCCCCAAAGCTTCCCCTTGTCCCTGGGTCCTTCCCCCGCCAGAAGGTGTGCTGCACGGCGAGCTGTGTGTCACAGGGTCAGCAAACCTCTTCCAGAGCAAAGGAGACCAAAGCCTGAGCACAAACGCTGCAATAGGGACAACTAGGACCCCTTTCTCCATTCTGCACCCCTGCACACCTCCATGTTGGCTCTGGGCACTACAGTGCTGCAGATAATGCTGGATCCCATCACTCAGCACCCGGGAAAAGCCACCGCCCTTCCAGAATGTTGTGCAAGGCTGCAGTTTAGGCTTTATTAGCCCATGCTTACCGGCTGTTGTGCACCAGCGTGCCTGGGAGAGCACAGCAGTTACACCTTCAGGGACACACCTGCAGTCCTATGAGCAGCTGGGGGTCAGATGAGGTGCCACCAACAAGACCTCAGCAAGTCACTTGGCTGCTGCCTCTGAAGGAGCCAGCTCCAAGTGCTGCTCTCTTGGCTGTGCTGGCACTGCTTGGAAGCAAGGATAAAACATCGCTGTAAATGGTGCATCTGTACTGAGCAGGTACAGCTCTGACAGGCAAAGGAAAAAGATCTGCATGAGCTCTCTTTACACAGATGCTCCCCAGGACTAAAACACATCTTAAGCAGTGCCCTAACATCTGTTCCTCCAGGTGGGTGCAGAAGATGACATTAGGGAGGAGCAGCTCCTGTTCATTGCTTTTCAGATGCTCTTCTTCCCTCCTTAACTCCATTACTGATGCAAAAGATCCCAGCCCTGAAATCATGGATTTTACTTAGTGCATTATGCTTGTGATGAAGAACTAGCGTTTGGCGACTTGTGCAAAAGCATGTACAACAAATAGGCATAAACACTTAAATAAGGAAAGCCTTATAGGAAGATTAGACCACATGGCTGGGCTATCCAAGAAAATGCAATTGGTTTTGCTTATCTGAAAGAGGGAAGGAGATAATCAGCTTTCAGAATTGGGGGAAAGTTGATCTATTCCCACTAACTGCCAAGCAATAAGGTGCAAAGCCATAAAAATGATAAAAATGAAATTAATCTGAACATTGTAATATTATCCAGTCTGTTAGACTTTCAGCCTTGTCTTTCAATTATAAGAACAACAACAGTGAAAAAGAACTGTCACGAATATAAAATTGCACTATGGGGGCTATTTATGAAGCTTCTTCTCTGACCTGCCTTACAGCTTTGAAATGGCAGTCGGCAAATAGAAAATTTGAAATAGAATAGGAATAGAACAGAAAATACTCTAACAAATAGAAAATTTTATCACTTTCAGAATTAAATTCTGAAAACAAAATGAAAAACAATAGATCCCTCCTGTATATAGACACAGATGTGTATGCTGAAGCTACCACTGATTAGCAAAAACTTCATAAACCTTTGCAAGCAGCAGGTGAGCCTTTGCTGCTCCTCCTTGTTTAGACATGACATATTCTTATGTCTTTTGTCTGCACTGGCTGCGCTGCTGGGAGGTACCCTCACTCCCCAGGCAGAAAGCAACACTGTTTATTATTATCTCTGAGGATCTTTCTGTAGTGCTCTGTACTCCCCATCTGAGATCTTTGCCACCTCTACTCTAGCCATGCCTTGAAACAAATGGGCCAGCTAGTACACCTAAACGTGGGTCTGAAGAGGTTGTGGCTGGTTCCTGGTGCAACTACTTCTCCCTGCTGCCAGAGACCACTCAGGAAACATCTGTCAGAGCAGAAATGGAAGATGGTCTCTGCTTTCTCTCTCTGTGCTCCTGTTGCTGAAGCCAGCGGGCTTATATGAAGAACCAAAGGGCTTCTTCACTCAAATGAAGGTGGACAAAAGTGGCAAGCTGTTATTTGAGCAAATAAAGCGAACGGAGATGTTAGAGTATTCTGAAAATACAGCATCCGAAGCTGAACTTCTAGCAGCCAGCAGGCATCCTTGGGAGTCCTGGCTCTGCCTTCTCTCTATCTTCTCCATCCAGCTGCCAGCAGGCAGCTCTCAGACTCCCCTCACCTTTTGCTGGGAACATAAAATATTGAGCTGTTCACAGTAATGCCAAAGAAAAGCCAGGGAGAAATCTCAGTTTTCTGTGTTAAAGATTGGATGAAATAAAGCCTGGGACCACAGACTGGATGGAGAAAATTCTTGCAAGTATAATGAATGCCCTTTGGGACCAGAGCTGAGGTCCTTCCAACCCTGTAGCTGTCTCTGGCAGTGGCAACAGGATATGCAGTTTGGGAGTAACACAAACCTAGCCACTACCTGTGGTCCTCAGGATCCACAATCATTGAATTAAGGATGCTAGAGATTACATTCCTTACTAGCCCTTTTATTTCATTTTATGGACCTGTTATCCACAAATTTGCCTAAATCCTGAATTCTGTCTGTCTCTACAACCTCCTGTGGCAACAGATGCCAGAAGTTTACATGCATCATGTAAAATAGTACTTTCTTTTATCTGTTTTAAAACTGTCTGCTACTAGTTTCATCATGTGCCTCTGCACTTTTTAGAGTAACAGTTCTCAATTCACCTTATCTACCACTTACATGATTTTGTGGGGTGCTGAGCAAGGAAAAATAACACAGCGGCTTTCATGAAAATACAAAAATATGCCAGGTTACTATTTAGATACAGATTTCAAACATCAGTCAATGGTTGGGGGGCGGGGGGGGGGGACACGAATGGTGTCATTTGGATAACAAATACAACCCAACATAACGAACGCATTATATTAGACTGTGGGTAAAACCCTGGAGGAACATTGAGCCATGAGAAAAGGTGATACATTTCTAAACCTTGAGGGCTCAGAAATCTCTAGTTTTCCTTCGTAGAAACAGAACAATAGTCATAGTACCCTGCTACGATACATCACTCACTCTGTTGTTAAATAATAAAAAACAAAACACTGTGGAGCAAAACCTCAACTGTTTCAAATTGTCATAACTTCAATGTCTTTGATAATATAATGACACTTTCCAATACATTTTTGTTTTAATAGAAAGAAAAAAGAAAAAAATACTTAAGGCACAAAGCCCACCATGGCCCTGTGAATCTCAGTGTTTTCTAACAGACTCAAGAGTTTTATTTCTAACTTCCCTAAAAACAGGTACTAGAATAAAATATGAGAACATTACCTCAGCCTCTTTAACAATGGGTAGACTTCCTTCTGTGTAACTGTATAAAAAATGCTAAGAAACCTGTATTTTTCCTGAAAAGTTCCACCACACAGAAAGTACCTGTGAAGTGTGGTCGGCTCACACGGCCCTTATTTCTTCTGATGTTCTCGTGCTTTTCCCATCCTCCTATCCAACTTAACAACAGGCACATGTATCTCTCCCTAGTTTTTTTCTATACTGTGCAGGACTGATGGAAGCCAAGAGCTGGGGTAAAAAGACAGAGTGTCACTCTTAGGGGCATTGTCGACATTATTTTTGAAATGCGTTAAGTGAATATCCTTATGTGGCTCTGGTAATCTGCTAGAACAGAATCCCACTTCTCAATATTTATACATTAAATCTCTATATATGTATTGCCTCTTAGGCAATTAGGCAATTGCCTCTTTGCTTTCTTAGATATTTCTGACTTTTCAGGCTATAATAAAGCCTGGTGAGGGAAGGGAATTGCAGCAGCAATGGGAAACAATTGAGGCAACTCAAGCAACTAAAAAAATCTGAAAGTATGTGAAGCATTTTGTTTCCCCTACCAGATGAAGTGAAGCACATAAGCTAATAAATTACTCTCTTAGAGAAACTGTCTCTAAGTCCTGAGCTTACCTGTTACTCAAGCAATGAAACTGTCATTTCCCATATGAATTTGGACCTGAGGTATGTTATTCCATATAATTTACATTGGTAATTGGTATGGTTTTTATCCTGTTGATTTTAGGTTCCAAGAATCAACCCACACAGCCAGATGCCTGACACCATCTTATTGCATAAACAGGGAAAAAGTCCCTTAATATTTTAAGTCTTCATGAAGCTGATCCTATATTAATTTACAGATGCTGAGAATGTGTCTCACAGTGATTGCAGTAGGGAAGAAACTCATCCTAAGTCTACTGTCCATTTAGGTTCAGAAAAGTGCAGCAAGTATTTATCTTAATCTGCTAAGAGCAACAACAGTGTCCCAAAGCATCTCTAAACTGTGGAACTCATTTATAAACACACCAGCACTTTTCTAGAAAGCAATCCAATGGATTTTAATATTTGTTTAGATGAAAATTGAGCAGTATCTTTTTGTCCAAACTATTCTATGTTTTATTTTTGCAGCGAAGACAGTATAGAAGCATAAATAAAATGTTAGCATTTAAAAACGCTGAAATATGATCACTTTCAAGCATGTGCAAAACAAGTAACTTCAAGAAAAGCAGAATAATTATGGAAGAGATGCACTATAACGCACGTACAACAGCCACAACCTAAATTTTATTCTCCGCACAAATAAAATGACAATATACACGTTAGACAAAACAGTTACTACCTGCACCTCCTGAAGGACATGCTTCTCTATTGTTAGAGGCTCTAGGAGGTATTTTATGAAATGCCATACCCCTTTAAAACAGTGTAGGGCAGGGAGTGAAAAGTCCCCAGTCCTATTGGAGTAAAATTAGAAGATGAGATGCTATGAGGTAAAATTTGACTGAGAATTGAGGTTGATACTTTAATTTTAGCAAATGGCTCTGTAAAATCCTCAATGGTCCCACTTGTTTTAGGACAAGACATCTTCAAGTAATAGGAACAAGATTCTTCATTAGATCTTTAATTGTCTGCTGTGAAAAAACTGACATCATTCATTAACATTATTTGCCCAGAAATAAGCAGGAGATGTGTTTTATGGCTAAACTGGGAGAGGACATCTCCAGAAACCCTACTGTGTTAGTTCTTCATTTCAAGAGGAGCATGTTATCTTCTGAGCTTCTGATATTTCTGCAGACACTCTTCTTCTAATACCTCAAGGTTTCTTGGAAGTTCCCTATTCACATGGTGACTCTAGCCTGTCTCTTTTTAGGATGCAAAATCTGACAGGATCATAGCACACAGGAGAATTTATTTGTTTTAAAAATATGTACTGGTTACCTCCTTCCCCTTCCAGGGTTTTGCATAGGGGCAGGCTGCCAACGTTTGACAGGTTCCAGATGGATATACAGAACGGCAGTGCAGGTCAGTGGTGCCTTGTTCTGTGGTTAGACTTCAACACAGGAGGATAGGAAACAATGGGGAAAAAGTAGAATATTTCAGGCAAAGTGTCCTAGTTTCGGAAAGGGCCATGGAGTTTTTATACATTTACAAGCACTTTCTCACATTACGAGCTGACGGGTTTCTACTGAAGCCCTTGTCAGTCAATCTCTCTCTGTATTTCTCCCTGGTGTTCTGTTAAAGCCAAATAAAACCTATTTGCCTCTGCTTTTCTCCCTTGTTGATGTATGTAAAGTTATCAGCTTCTTGCAGGTGTCTGCTTCTTGCATTTGTAATGAGAGTTTAACAAAAAAATCAACCAAACCTGAAGCCACAGAAAAGCTTTCACAAGAGGGGTCAAAAGGGTTTCCTCTTCTACTAAAGGTCTGCTACATTATTAGCAGTGCCGTGCTAGAGATATTTACCTGTTGGTTGCTTTTCAATTGATTCAACATGTGGCTACAGGGAGGTTGGAGTCTTTAGATTAAACCCACTTCAAGTTAAAAACTTGGGATAATTCCGGGGGAAAAAAAAAAAATGACTGCTTGTCCTGCTTTGGCTCCATTGTGACTTTTCTTGCTGTTTTTAAGTTTAGCCTCAATTAAAAGAAAACAAGCAAACAACAAATAGAGAAAAACAATCACTAATAATTAGGGTTTTGACATCTAAGAAAGTCAATGTTGGATGAGGTCATCTCATCACAGCCCATAAAGCTATCTCTTCCTCCCTTTGTAATACACATGTTCCAGTCCAAGTTCCTCCTCAGCCTTTTTGTGGCTAAAGTGAACTAAACATCCCAGGCAAAATATGTGTCTGATTTATTGGTTGTCTGGGAGAATTAATGCTACAAATGCAATAATGTCTAATTTCAATTCAAAAGGAAAAACAAACCCCAAAAGCATAGACCTCCCCCTGAAAGAATTAAGGAACTGATTCATGGTTCATAAAGCCAGAGGGGAGCAGCCTGTACGTCGATCCTGACCTCCAGGATAGCACAGGCCAGACCATTTCTTCCCTGAATTACTTCCTTTTGGAAGTAAGGCACATCTTTAAGTGAAACAGTCAATCTTAATTTTCAAATTGCCAGTGATAGAGAACCTTGCATAGCCACCAGCACTGTTCTTTTGATGATTAGCTGTCCTTCTCTGGTAAAAACATGTGTGCCTTATTTTTGGTCTGAAGTTACCATATTTTTATTTCCAGCCATTGGATCCTGCGATGCCTTTCTCCAGTAGATAAAAGACCAAAACAATCAAAACAATGTTCTCAGTGCAGGTAGATATGGACAGCCATTTTTATATCATTCTTTAAGAGACTGAGCTCTTTTAGAGTCTTTTACTCCAGTGTAAGTTTTCCAGCCTTTTAATTATCCTCTTGATTCTCCTATGAGACTTTTCCAGCTATTTATTATCCAGCTTGGATTGTGGATACCAGTGAATATAGATGTTATGGCCACATTGTCACCAAATACCGTACCTTTATTCATTTTTCTGCTTTCTAATTCACCTCTGTAACCCTTTCTGGAGGTCCTCAGGGAGCTCCTATTTGACTGTGTACTGACTGTGGCCCCCAGCACCCTCCAGAGTACATGTACAGTGTATTCTGTCAGTATGTCCTGGTCTCTTTTCTCCAAATGAATGCCTTTACTTCCTAATGTGTTGCTTGCATCTGTTTCACTAGGCAATCTGGTCTGCATCACTGTTTTATCTTCTTCCCTTTTCTTTTTTTTAATGTTTTTTTTCTATTTTTTTTTGCACTCCATAATCTTTGTGTCATATCCAGTCTTTGTCAGTGGTAACTGCATATTTTTCCTGGTCATTGATGATGATATGAAATAGTTTAAATCTGAAAACTGAGCCGTGCAGGGCTCCACATAAAACACACTTATTTAACAAAGATTCCAGATTTATAGTATTGCTTTCCAATTCATCAATTCATTTTTAAAACATTTAGCGTATACTGCATTAATTTTTTATGATGCCAGTTTCTGAATGAAAACACATAGTGACACCAAGTTAGATTCCATACTGAAGACTATTTTATTGACATACTAATCTTTATGCACTATATTTAGAACTTGATCTCCCCTATATCTCAAGCTACTTGGACAAGATCTATTTTACATAAATCCACTTTGAACATACTGATTTTTGATTACAGAAGCTCTGTCTCAGCCTCCACTATTTTGCCTACCAGTTCTAGACAGGCATCTGATTATTTCAGTCACCCTAGTTTCCCTTTATAAGCAGTGTTGCCGGAAAGCTTTTACACAGATATGTACATACTTTACATTTTAAAGACTACCAGAGTTTACAGCCCTCTTCTCAAAGTCCAAAATTCTCCCTTTCATCTCTAACGCTCTTTATTGTGGTCCTTTGGCCAAGGAGGGCTTTTTGCATAATTTCCATCTTCCATGCAGAGCACAAAGCTTCAACAATCTGGAACATCTGTATTGGCGTTTAAGTACCAGCATGTTCGGTGAGTATAGTGACCAGAGAGACAAACATTTCTCTGTTCGTATCTACAAAGTACATTTCACAAGTATGAATGAATGGGGAGCTAAAATAGCAAAAGCAGGGCTGAGAAAATAACTGAATGAGTAGAAATATGGGCAGACAGCAACCCACACAGTGTCCAGCTGTGTCTTTAGCCATCGTCCTTTTCTCGGATGTGCGAGAAAAAGCTAGAGAGACAGTACTGACAGCTTTGTGAAGGGAATGAAGCTATTAATTTTTGATTAAGCTGTGTAACCCGTGTGTGTTCTACCATCAATACGTGACATATAGACCCTGTTTGAGCTGCAGACATTGCTTTTGTGCCATGCCTTTTACCTCCAACATATAAGCTTTGTCCTCAGGATACCAAAGAACAAATACCCACTGCAGCCAGGAGTTTTAAAAGAATTGGCTAGGGAGTTTTCTGAGCCACTGACAAAGCTTTTAAATAAATCTTAGATTCTTGAGGATGTTCCACAGAACTGGAGAAAAAAAGCCAGTCTTGTGCCAGTAATTATAAATGATCAACAGGAAGACTCAGGAAACTATAATCCCCTAGAAACTTGGCTTAGCAGCCCAGGGTCTGGAGCAGGTGGAGAGGAAAGATTGGAATAGATACTCAGAGAGAGAGATAAGAAGATGTACGTTTCCCAGTGGCACATCTAACATCTCCCTGTAGTATTTTCTCTTCTCTTCTCTTTGACTGAAAAGTGGAAAATATCCTTAGCTAATCATTTCTGGAAGAAATGGGAGACTCAGAGTTCAACATATGGAGAAACCCTTTGGTTCCAACAGTCTACTTTTCATGTGCATGTCTGAAGCTGCCAGACACATGCTTCCTTCACATCTGAAGTATTTCTTCTGACCACTGGTCTTCCTTTTCTTTTTCTTCCCGCGAGACTGGGCTGTGAAGGGAATACTTTATTACAGAGTGGGTGTTTTGTTTGCCTCACACTTTTTATTTACTCCAATCTGTTGCATATAATAGTCTCTTACTCAACTTGCCCTGGAGAGTGTTTACCAGCTATCAAATATCATAGTTAATTTGATGTGGGACTTTAATCTTAAACCACCTGCTTTGACCCTGTTTTGGCTAAACTGTAAGAGGCGTTAGTCTCAGTGCAGAAATGGATATTTTTGGAAGCCACAAGAAAAATGTGAATTTTCAAGTTACGCAACGTATGGCTTTTCTGAATTGTTTTTTATGCTCTTGTTCTAAAAAGATGCTATTTTTGTGCCTTCATAACCAAAAAACATCTGAACTTTGCTGGTTGAAACTTCCCAGGTGTTTACTTCATGCTGTTCTCATGTTGCAAATAAACAAGTTAAAATCATGGAAGCATAATCCATTTAACACACTTCTGTGTACATTCATATTCCAAAACCTCTTCAAGATGAAAAGAGGAGACTCTGGACTCCTAGGGCTATTATGAACCTCCATGTTATCGATGATAATTCATTCCAGCATTCAGACCTTGCACAGAGGGGATGAAAAGATGGGGAGATATATTACGAAATCAGCATAATTCAGGAGTTTTTATCTGCTGCTGCCATTTGGTTGAGGCTGGCCCCACTGCTGTTCTAAGCAGACTGTGACACTTCTTGGCATGGAGTTTCAGACTGGTGAATAGAAAGCTGACAGCTAATAGGTCTCACAGATTTAATCATGAATCATGTACTTGGTTTTGTTCAGTAATTTCTCTCTAGCTTGACTGAATAGTGGGGAAATTTAAGCTGTAGTAGTTCAAATTGAAAAGGGTTTTGATTCTCCTTGTGTTTGCATGACAGTATTCAATAAATATTTCAACTGTATCAGGATAATCAGTGCATTAAGCTTCACTCCAATGATCCATCTGTTTTGCTTTTTTCATCTGTGGCAGCAGTCAATATACAGGCTTATTAGGCAAAACTTGCCAAATATATAAGCAACAACCTACGGGAAACTTTTTCCTATCTTTGTTTGATTAGGAAACAATCTTACATTTTAAAAGAGCAAGGTACGTACCCATTATCAGCTTTAATTTATTTGTATATTATTTTTGGCACATTGTTTACCTGTGTAGCTTGGCAACATGGTTGCTCCGCACCAAGAAGTGCCCATGACAGAACTATCTGCACTGCTACCTGCATTTTTTGTTGTGTGCATAAAATGGATTTACAACTATAAGGATGTCTGCTGATTTCTTCTGTTGGGCACAGCTTTCTTCCAGTGTTGAATGCTTCTCATTCACTGAGAATTCAATGGCCACGGATGTAAGGAGTATTCAATGCCCGTTCTTCAGAAGCTTCATTTTCCAACCCTTTCTTAGCAGAACTCCTGCCCACCTGAGGGAAGACCCAGGTTTCCATCCACAGTATCCTCACGGTGGTTGTTCCTTGGGAGGAGCAGCTGGATGTGATGCAGCAGATGCATGGAAGCTTCCTACGTGGCAGGAGGTGCATTTTGCCATGATGCTGGAGGGAGGCTGAGGCTGCAGCTCCCACCAGGGTTGGGCTCCCTCCTTCACAGGCTGGATCAGCCACCCCTTCACAGGCAAAGCCTTTCGTCCCAGCAGAAGCTGAATGTGCTGAAAATCTGCCAGGAATTACCCACGTGAAGATTGTAATTAATTGAAAAAAGAGATGTGGAAATGGCAGAAGCATAAAAATCTGGCACCTCCCTTCGTGATTTGCAAAGCAACACCCGGAGTCCAGCTGATAACACAAAGAAGATCCTTAGCTTTGGCTTGCCCAAAACAGAGGCAGGAACCAGCAACCTGAATTATGTGAAGTCCAGCAGGTGCTGGCACCAGTAAAAAGAAGGGAAATTTCAAATAAATAAGGTGAAGTGGGTAGGCTTCCTTAGAGCACATGTACAAAATTTCATTATTGTTAAATGAGGGAGCCAAGCACAGCTTTTCATTTTCAGCTCCCTGCAAGATTGATTTGACCTGTATTTAGTGAGGGACTTCAGTCTTTTGTAGCCACCTGGAGCAGGGGACAGGCAAAGGCCAAGGTATTTCTCTGTCCAGGTGGCCCTCATAAATATCTCGGTGGAATTTATTTTCTTTCATTTACTTTGGCATTGCTTGGGCACTGCTTGATTAAGGAGTGGTGTGTAGGAACTGACATGCCCAGAGATAGACAGCCACATCTGCTAACCATTTGGATTAATTATTACACCTGTACCATAAAACACATGTTAATAAAGGGCTGGTGAACAGGTTCAGGTTGCAGTTTTAAAAAGGCCCAAAGAAAGCAGAATGCTAGCCATATACAAAAGCAAGCCAAACCTTTTGCTGATAAGATGCTGCAGGCTCCAACCATATACGAGGAAGAGGCAACGTCAGATACACACAAAAAATAAATCACACACAGGAGGAAAGTGCGTATTGTGGCAAACTATGCCTTTGTAGTCTATTGGCTAGAAGGTGAACGACAGTACACGTTCTTTCTTTCCTTCTTTCTTTGCTGTTAGATGTAAAAGGAAAAAAATCATTAATCACTCTGCAGGATACAGCACTTAAATGGGTAAAGTTGCTGAAGGGGTCTGGTTAGCATCAGCCGATTTTTCATTTCCTTTCAGTGGGGACAGTGTGGTGCTCTGGAATCCCTGGAGCCCAGGAGCATGAATGCAGGTATTGAATTTTCAGGAGGAGACAATTAAGACCAAGCATGTGAGATACAATCGTATTTAAATTAATTCAGGTACCTCAGCTGAAGACCTAAACCCTCTGCCTTCCTTCTTCTTTGGGAGGCATATTTGGGAGGGCTTTACTGGGCTGGCATTAATCATTAATCATACAAGCCTTGTGTCGGTTCTGATGGAACACAATGGAGCTCTGTATTTATTACTTCTTCCACTGAAAAGGTTTACCATATTCTTTCTGCCTGTGGAAAATCATTTTGCTGAACAAGCTCTTCAAACAGCCTTTGCCAGGTTTTCACAGCCCTTTATTCTGAGATTCCCTGCAGTTGAAACGAAGTCAATGTGGGCCCTGAGCCTGGTGCCAATTCTTCATTATATGTTAGATCTCCTGACCAAAACCAGTTTCCATTGTGATCTGCAGATGGGCCAAAAAGGAAGAGAGAGCATAGGATCATTGTGAGGACACCTTCATTCCGCCTCACTTGGGGCTTCATCTGTGGTTGATGCTGGTCTTTATCTGTTATCTTTGGGGTCTCCTTTGGCATATTATTACTCATTACTGCAAATATCACCAAGGAAGGGGCACATCATGCTGTTCTGATGCCCAGCACCATTCGGCAATAATGCGTTGTTAAGGAAAAGTTTCCAAAAGGAGGAAGCCAGAGCATGCACCTGTCCCTCAAACCTGCTCAAACAGTACTTCACGTACAATCCCAACAGTTCAATACATTTGGTCCTGACCTTTGCAATTGCTCTGAGAAGACATGTGATCCAGATGAAAGCTGAGGTCTGTGCTGTACCCAGCAGAAGCCATGGAATCAGCTGGAGAGCAGCTGCATGCTTGGCAGGTTGACCGTGGGTTATGAATACCACTGCCAGGTTTGAGGCCTTCCAGTCACCAGTCTGTTTCAAGTCCGTCTGCCCTGAGAGGATGGACTCACAAACAGTATGGCTGCTGGGTTACTTGTAATCCTTTGCTTTTAGCCCTTGTTGTACCATGGAGATAGCAAAGGTGTCTGTGGCGGATGGTCCAGTTGAACACTTCCTAGGCTGAGTTTAATACCAAGAGACTGACAAGAGGCTGGCAGGTAAGCCAGGTAGAAGAAAGTTTCCTCCAGGGAAATTCAGCTTTACAAGGAAGCTGGGGCTTTCATATCATCACAACCCCAGCTCCAGTCTCTGCTAAAATGCCTGCAGCCATGGGCAGTTTATAAGACTTAGTAAGCCTAGCTATAGGATGGACAAGCAGTCTGGCCTGCCACAAAGTGAAGGATGCTCTTTCAAGGACATTTTTCATTAATCAGGACAAAAAGATGAAGTTAAATGTCTGCCTCACCTGCCCAAAGAAATATTTGTATGGAAATACGACAGCCTGCAGGGCATGGGAATATGGCGATATGAAATATACTATGATAAAATTTTAAGAGGTAGCCCATGATAAGTCTGATAAGGCTATTTATCTTTATATGTGTGTTTATTGTCTGAAGGCTACTTTCCCCTACAGCTCCAATTTAAGACCTTATGTTCTTCACCTACATATGTTGGTCAGTCTGTTCTGTTTGCAATACAAAAATGCAAAGAATTTCCAGAAATGAGGTTATGGCTAATGGCATATATATGGCTAATGTCGTACCCCTACAGAGGATAACACTGGTTTTGTTATATTACCTTTTTTCATTGCTATGATCTCTCTCAATTGATATCAGTACATGCAGAAGTTTTAGCAGATGCAAAAAAAATGAATGTTTCTATATATTTCTATTGTAGTCTAGAAAAGAATGGCTTGTGGCAGAGTGACACTAAAGTAAAGCTACCCTTCTAATAGATGAAAAGCTTCTGGGTCTGATTTTGGTTACTTCAACTGCTGGTTTGGTTGTTTGGTTTTTTTATTTTTTAAATATCTCTTGCATACAATGCAGGTTAAAGTTTCCTGAAGACGACTTTAATGACATGTGCATGACAGAGTAACTCTGTTTACAGGCCCAAAGACATGCATATACTTAAATGCTTGGGAGGACTGGAGTTAAAATTAGCATTTAATTTTCTTTATTTTCAAGCCATACTTTTGCAGTCTTCTTTGTATTACCACTATATTATTCAAGAACATTTTTCTGGCTACTCTGATTGTTAGAGTTCTGTCCAGGTAAGAGATGCCACTTCTAGCAGTTGTAGTATCTGAACTGCAGCACACAGAAACTACTGGTACATCAACCAGATCCATTCTTCTGTACTGGAATAATCCCTGGAATGTATTAATTGCCAGTTGTTGTTTAGATTTACTATCCAGCTCCACCTTCTGGTAAACTTGTATGAAATCTGACTTGTTAAGTTACTTTGTACTTGCAGACACTGAAAGCAAATTCTTTGCTTTGCAACTATGCTACTAATCAACATTTAAGGATGAATTTACTGACCTTTATTAACCCTGCCAATCACTGAATTTGTACCCCATCATCTGTTTCAGGGATATATGGAATAAAAGCAGCACTTTCAGAATAAGCAATAAGGGAGATCATCTGAATTCTCAAGTCACTGAAATTTCTGATTTGTGACATCTCTTAACGAATAGGGTCCAGACTCCAAAATTATGGAATGGCTTCCTCAGACCCATACTGCCACAGACCTTTTAATCTTAGTTGTTCTTGAAAAAGAATGTGCCAATGTATCCAATGAGGTATTCATTCATTCCTGCACAGTTCCTCAAAAAACACAAGCCTGAATACACTTATACTCAAAATTGAGCGTTGCGTTTACTTAAAAATTGCTCACTTATCTCTCTGCTTCTTTTCCCCCTTTTCAAGTACTTTATGCAGACTGTTAGAAGTCAAGTACAGGGAACATCCAGTACTACTGATTTATGAAGCACCTACGAGAGTTGCATTCCTATCTTGGACAGAGCATGGGGACACTATGAATTTCAAACTAGCTATTTAATTAATCAATTTAACCAGGCTCTTATCTACTTTTTTTTTTTATGCATACACCTTGCCTGTGAACTTATAGTTTTCTTTTGCATCCTCACCTTTTGTATTAATGTGCTTCTGATGTATATGGCTGCGTCTCTACTAATAAACTAAACAGAGTTGCAACACATGCTCAAGAAGTAGTCAACAATCACCTGTAATGTTCACTTCTAGTACACTCCTTGACACAGTTTCCCCAAAACAACTGGACTCTCATGGACAAAGCCAAAGCACAGCCTAAGGAACAGTGCAGGCCAGCTGAGTGTTTTCCCCAGGCATTTTAGGCAACGGTAGGTATGCCACCCTCCTTCACTGGTCATTTTATTTTTTTAGCATTGACATAGTCTATAGCTCCCATTTTCTATTCCTGAGAACATCAAAGATTGACAAACTGGTCCACCATGTGGCTGTGCAGGACCTGCATCAGGACATGCAGTCCTGGTATACATCTTGTGCAAACCATGACTGAAAAGACGCAGTTCCTTTTCCACTTGCTCCCCATAAGCAGACCACCTCTGTGTCTGGCTGCTGATTACAATGTGCTAAGAATGGGCTTTTCATTATGCCAGTGTGCAGATAGCATGCTTTTCAACATGCAGAAGGCTGAGGACAGCGTATGTTTTATTTTTTTTCTCTTGAACCAAATATTTAGCTTCTTTCCTTCTTTCTACTCAAGCGGCATCCAGCTGCACTATAGCTAATGGGAATTTGCCTGAGTAAGAACTTAGCATTTGTGCTCCTGCTGAAGGAAAACATCTTACTGTTTCTTGCTTATGTTACCATAGGGCATAAAAGGCCTGTTTTTAAACCAAAGTCCCATAGGCCTCAGGACAAAAGGAAAACATATTTCTGCCCCTCAAAGTGATCATAAGACAAAAGACAATGGGCAGCTACAGACAGATGAACAAGCACACAGACACAGAGAGACAATGCTGGTCAGTGCGATAAGCTGCAACCTAACCATTGTCACCGTAGGCATCAGTGGAAGAAAAACAATTGGAAAGAGAACTGAGCCAAGAGAGGCATTTTATTTGCAGAGGAATTCGCATCTCAGCACTTGGTGACAGTCCAGCCAGAACAAACACCGGAATTGTTGCAACGATGGGTGAGAGGGGCCATGGATGCCCCGCCGGGGATTCTCCCCTGGCAGGCTGGCCCCACGCGGGACTTGCACAACCTTCCAGTTGCAGCAAACTGGCACATGCGAGCAACCACGAAAACACTTCCGTCACAGTTTTTTCCAGCCAGCCAAGCCTGAAAGAGGCTCGTGGAGCAGCTTTTGTCTATGATTACAGAGAAGTCCTCCAGGAATGAGGGGTAGAAAAGGAGAAAACGTGGTCATTATATCTGAAAATGTAACACATAGGCACTATGGTATGGCACCATAGGCTGGCCAAAGATCCAATATCGTCCAAGTGAATGAGAGATGATAGGCAGTATAAGAATTGACTGCAGATAGCTAGAAAGGAAAGACTAGCTCCTTGCATTTAATGCAGGAGGTGCAGAAGAAGCAGAGGAAGGTTGCAAAGAAAAGGTGACATGATCACAGCGGCAGGCTATGAACACCAAATGCAAACTGAGAGAACTTGGACGAGAGTTCAGCTGTGTACATGGAAGCTCATATCCCTGTCACACTGTGCAAAGTGTGTATATGGTCTGGATTGGATTCATGAGCCACAGGCTCTGCCCACATAGACTCTGAGTGACCAGCAGAATGGCAATGTTGTCCACAAGAACTGAGAAAGTGAGCTTTAGTCAACCTGAACTTAAGCTGTTAATTAGCTGTACCTAAAGAAATGCAGCTAACACAAGTGAGATTTTAACTTGGAAGAGAAAGGGATTCTTCTCTAGCAGTGACGTGAATTGCCTACATGGAGTGCTCTGGGTGGAGACAGTTGATGGATTTATGCCTGTGCCTGCGCCTGACTAGCAGTTTGCGGGATTTTACGTTGAAAGAGGTGTCAGAAGGGACCAAGCTCATAAATAAACTTGAGTCTGACTGGGCTCTGGCCAGAGGAAAGGAAAGTTACCTCTGAATTCAGTCATCTGCAGGATATCTTTGTCCTAGGGTGTTAAAAATAGCACAGAAGAATGGTTGGCTACCACCACCACCAGACTGAAATGGCTAGGACACTTCCTCGTCTCTAAAAGCTCCTCTTTCCCTTGGGTGGAAGGAGACTGACCTAAAAATGCCCTGAAAGTTGGTGAAAAGAAGACTGCTTGGCTACAGTTTCTCCTTACCGTTTTGCGTTGTTTACAGTCTCTCCCTCTGAGATAACTGTCCTCTTTTTTAAAATTTCAGTCCTGGCAAGCAGTACTAAGAAGCTTCACACCCTAATCTAGACAGGTGGGGATGTGTCAGAGGTACAGGTGCATCAGAAAGTCAGGGTTGTGTCTCTTCTGGTTGCTGGCAGATGTTTTCCTGAGAAATCTAGGACGAGAGCACAGTTTTCTTTCTAAGTCCCTAATCCTGTTCTTTTCTCACCAACCAAATCAGATATCCTCTGCAAAGGTTTTCCGTATTGGTCTCATTTTAACCTATATGACTTTGGAGGTCAGTAGGAAAGCTGTTTTGCTGACCCACAATTTTATTCTTGTTGGTAATTCAGTGCCTCACTTGGGTTTTGGCCTATAATGACAATAGTTACCAGTCTAAAAAGTACTTCATCTTGCTTTTTCTTGCCAGTTGAGTTAAAATGATCTACATGCTATGTGGAGACCCATTATATTTCATAATTTTTAACTCTTTTCTTCAAGTTTAAATGGAAGTTTCCACACCTCTAATGGGCAACGGGATACAAAAATTGTAACTGTGATTAAAAAAACACAACTCGTAGTCTGTCACAGTATTTTAAATTTATTTGTGTTTAGATACTCCGTTCAAAATTGTTCGTGCTAGACCTCTTAGTGGTTAGGGAAAACAGTGGGGAGTTACTAGTCTGGAGCCAGAGGGTGTCTGATTTTCGTTGGAAGTTGGAATATCCAAAGCAAGAGCTGGAGGAGCCAAAAGTCCTTCAGAATAATTTTTCTGTTTTGCAAAATAAACAAAGGAGGATTCAGATGAAAGCAATGCTGGGACAGATTCCCATAGGAACACACAGCACATTTTGGCGGAGTCCTGGGGCTCTTTTCTGCTTTGATTTATATCAGCAGCATAAATGTTCTTTATCATTTACCAGCTGCTAAGTACCAGCAGAACCTACAGGAATAATATGATTCAGTAACCTACAATACAGCTATTTCTTGGTTACCTTGTTTCCCCATCTCTGTGCTCTCATTTAACTGTCTCTGTGCACATGACCTGGCTGATTTCGTCAGCAGGAATAATAAGATCCCATACAATGTTCTGCCTCTTGCCACTCTTCTCTCCTTCTTCAACAAATGGATTTTATAACAGCCAAGTTATGGTCCCTATAGAGCAGATAGTTACACCAATGCCTTACACCACTGATCATCTGTGTGTGTTGTACAAGAACATTTGTCAATAACGGTATGACATATGGAATATGGAATAACACTGGAATAACTGTATCCACAGTTAGAGAGTGCTCTGCCAATTTAATTGTGCTGAAGTAATTTAATCAGTGCCAACTGCACATTCAAACGTGTTCTTAGTAATCCTAGCCATAAGCAGGGAGTTGCTTATTTCCTTAATCCCTGATCCAGCTTCTGTGGAAGGTCTTACCTCCAGTTCCACATCTACCTTGACATCCATCATAAATTGCCAGCTTAGATCAGCAGGGCAGCTAGTGGGAATTGCTGTTTTTCAGGATACTTTTCTGGTTACAGAATGGGTCTGGGTCAGCACAAAGTCCCACTCCTGCTCCTCTGATTCTCCCTCCTTCAGCCTCTCCACCTGGACGCTATAACCATGGCAAGCAACTAGGAACCGAGAGTTGGATGGACTTTGTTCATCTTGCATGACAGCAAGACTCTGTTCTGCACTGAAGCCTCTGGGCAATCTCTTAACAGCATGTGATTGTACTGTCTCTTCCACCTATTTAAGTGCCTTGTGGCACACAGGGAAGGTACACTGTACAATGCAACGTGTATTCCTGTGCGTGCATTCTAAGGAAAATATACATAAAGGAACACTTTTTTAAAAAGAACTGTTTTTTCCACTTATGTGTTACTTTAGCTACTTTTAATTATTTCTCAGGATTAGAATATACCATTCTTGGCTGTTTAAAACAACACTTGAAGTAGGATATTTGTTTAAATTCTTTCTGCCAGATACTTTAGGCTAAACAATGCACTGGTGTCAATAAGTCACTTCCCACAAATGAAAACTATTTGCAAGGTCATAGACATCAAATACCACGATAGACTCAAGGTCTTCTATTCTCTGCTCATCATCTTACCCTGCACAACCAGAGAACTCCAGAAAATGGTCCTGAACAGGATCTCAAGAGATCATCTCCTTTCCTCTGCCTCACAGCGTAGCAACTCCACCTACGGCATCCCTAGCAGATGTTTTCCTCTCTGCGCAGTCACAGCAGTGAAAGGGAATACTGCCTTCAATTCTTCTGGAGCCAAGAGAGTTGGAGATAGGCAACACTGGAAGCTGTGAAAATCAGTGAACGGAGAAACTGTTTACTCAAAAGAAAGATTTCCCATGCAAAACACAGGAGAAGAGAGATTTAGGCAAATTCATGTTATGGCCAAGTCAGTTTGCCTATCTTCTACTGAAAGGCATTCATCTCTTGGGTCCTAGTTCCCTTTCCTGGCTGCACCAGTCCCAACACCTTGTCACCTACCCCTGTCCTGATGCTTGCCTGGTCCCACTGGAGGCTGATTCACACAACTAGCCCAGCAGTAAGGTCAGTATTATGGTGTTTAAACTCCCTACAGCACTGTGGGATCAGACTAGCACCAGAGAGATGTAAAAGAAACAGCAGGAGCACAGGAGTGGGAAGATGTTTATACCAAGGAGAAGGAAGCAGGCCCCACAAACACCTTCCCCAGCTGCTGTGTTCTAGGCTTAGCTGCAACCTGGAATAGCACCAACATCCTGCTGTTGATGCTTTAGGTGGATGTAAGCTGCCACTGCTGCAAAACCAGCAACCCCATTGCCAGCTGCTAAACCCTTCCTCCATCCTGCGCCCCTCCTTGTGCTACCCTATGGATCTGTGCACCCACACAAGGAGCCAGGCAGAGAAAACAGAGCTGTCCGGGTATGAGGAAAAGGACAAGGCAGAACCTGTGCAGGGCTGGCTCGCTGCCTGCTTGTAAAGCGAGTGTGGATACCATGCCCCAAGCTAGGACATGGGCTCGCTTGAAGGACATCTGCAGCAGAGCCACATGCACCTGTCAAGCCTCCCAGTGTGACCACCATCCCTCGTGGGCGCTCTGATTATTAGACAGCTTCCTTTCCAATGAACAGTACTTGTGCCTTATTTGCCCCACCATTAATACGCCTCTTTAAGCATCTTTCATACGAGATTTTAATGAGAAGCAACAGGAAAATGTTTTGTTAGCCAGCACCAGGGAAAACCTCCATCTATTTTATCTTCAGTATGGCACTGACCACTCTCATCACCTGTGGCTGATGTCCTAGCTAAACCACCCAGATGTGCTGGCTAAGCAGCACTTTGTGATTTTTTTAAAAATTCATTTAAAATGAGGCCAAGAATGGAGGGAAAAGAATTAGAAGCTGATATGCTAAAGTCATCATTGCCTGCCATGCTTGGGGATTTCATCGGAGGGATTTCCGGAAGCAAAATGATCAGGGACCGGGAGCTCAGTGGTACTTTGTCTCTGTTAGGGGTATGGCATTGGGAGTGTTGGTGAGAAATAACGCTAGCCTCCCATTGCTCACCTGCCTCAGAGGTCTTGCATGCAAAGACACTAGCTGTAGATTCACTGTGTTTTCTTACCAGGTAGCATTGCTTCTCTCTGCAATAAGGTACTATGACATCCTACAGTCACAGTACAACAGCATTTGTCCAAAATGTTACCTCTCACAACAGCAATTGCTGTTGTTATTATCAACTGCAGACTAATTTTGCAACTCTGACAAGACCAGAGCTATCTCCTATGGCAGCTCCATGGGAGCTCACATTAACTGCTCTAGCACTATCTCCTGCTCGTGCTCCAGGGAACTGCATCAGCAGGGAAAGTTTTACAACTTATACCTCTTCAGTAACATCTTAGTTCCTGCAGTGGCTTTTCATCTATTGCCATATCATCTGTACTGCACAGAGCCCTGAAGGAACTTCAGGCCGTAGGATGTGGGGGAAGACTGAGCAGCTGCAAAGCTTTACTGGTGGCAAACTGAACTACCCAGCCATTTCTGTTCACAGCCTGCAATACGAAAGAGCTCGGTGCACACAAAAAGCATGGTGGAGGAATGCTGTGTTCACAGAAAAACACGTTTTTCTCTGTCTCTGTGAAGGCGCTGTGGCCTGGAGGATGAAATGCTACTGCTGAGTGAAGACCGCCCGTCTGAGCCACAGTCTGACCGAGTGCTCCGTTTGGACTTGGATTTTCCTCGAACCACAACCCTGCATGAATCCCAAATTATCCGGAGAAAGAAAAGGCACAAATGAGGTGTTTGTGGTGAGACAGTCTCCATTTAAATAAATCCAAAGCGACAAGGAGTTTTCTGCAAGACTGGCAAAGAGAAGCCTTGTGGGGCAAGGATGGGGAAGTTGGGGTGACCCAGGAGGCAGGCTGCATGGGATGACTGGGGAAGCAGGAGGGACAGCTGAAAACAGCCAGTGTTGCTGTCAGTGTCTCAGAGATGGGGAGATGAGCCATGACCTGAAGCTGGAGCAGAGCTAGCCGTTACGCCTCCCAGCCCCTGCTTAGACCTGGGGGAGCGCGTCCTTGGTGCTACCACATGGGATAATCCAGCATCCCCGCCTCGACCTGCAGGCAGGAGTTCTGCCAGCTGAATGAAAACAAAACCTCTCTGACTAAGTACATAGAAACCATACTCTCAGCTGGAAATGGCTTTCTGCAGTCCCGGGGCCTCTCTCAAAAGCCAAGTCAGCATTTTATATTGGTCTGGGTACCAGAACTACGGTCAAATTCCACTGTCGCTTGTTGAAGAGGTCTAGCAGAACTATTTGCCATCGGGGAATTAATTTCGTTGAAGTGGAATTGTTTCACAAGTCTGTGACGATTTCACGGAGGATTTGCTTCAGAGGTAAAGGCGGAGGAGATGGTCTAACACTATCGAAAGGCCAGGGTTTCTCTGAACAAAGTCTTGGGCTGTGACCTTGAAATTACTTTCTGTAATATTTTTCTCTGTGGTGTATGAATATATATATTTAATATTTTTAAAAGAGGATGTCAAAATGAAATGTTTTGAGCTATCTGAAATGAACATTTTCCAGAATATTATTTCATAAGGAGCATCTGTATTTCAGAGGCAGAGGAGTGGATCTTCACATATTAAATTCCTACATAAAAAAAATATAAAAAATGTTCCATTTTCCACATCCCTCAAAGGTATTATCAGTCTGAGCTAAAAATCTTTATTTTCTCATTCTTCTTCATGAACACAGTACTATAGCAAATATGCAGTCCTCCTGAGGAATTCACTTAGATGAAGCAGCAATTCAGGAGTGCCACATCTTTCTAGGGAACGTGTCTGAATCTCCCCAAATATTTGACCTCCCTCTGATAGCCTGCACAAACGCTAATGACTCTAATGCCTCTCACGCTCTGTGCCTAATGACAGCAACTCCTGTTGCCAATTAGATGAGATTAGGGGAGAGCTGTCTTGTGCATACTGTACATGACAGCCTATTCCTAGAGCCATATATTGCCTCTAAATTGGCTACTGCTGAATTCAGGATGGAAATGGAAAGCTATTTGTGGGAGGCTTGTCCTGAGTCCCCAGCAGGGTGTGAGAATTCATACTTAGTGCTGATGGTAGGGTTATGCTGCATTGCTGATGGATGTAAAAGAGGGCTGCCAAGAAGAGACTCCAGAACCATTTCCTAAATAGCAGCGATAAAAATTACTGTTAGAGCCTAAATCTGCACAGTTTTCCTGTATTCCAGGTGACTCTGAGCTGCCTAGGGGAGCAAGGACATAATTCTCCCTCAGAGTGTCATTATGTGAGTTTCTGTACACTAAGCTTTTTATACCCACCTCACAAGAAGGAAGACTGAAAGGGAAAACCTGGCAGGAGAGTGAGAAAGAAGAAAGTGGAGAAAGAAGAAAAACAGCCGAGCGGGCTCAACAGGACCAGAGACCGTGTGAGAATACTGTCACGTCAGATCACATCGTATCACTGCGTGGTCAGAGGTGTCTTATGATCCCATGAAAAAACCTGAACCAGAGTAATCAAACCAATTTTCATGCATTTCATTGGCTTTCTGGAGTCTAGGTAGGGACTAGTTTTAAAATGTAAATTTTGGAATAAAATATCCTCTTTTGATTTGTCTTAGCTATTTTAAACATGACACTAAATGCTTGTTGATCAAAAATTTCTATTGGAAATTTGTATTGCACAAAAATAACCCTTCCTTAGAAGCAGAATTTTCTTTAAAAACTTAATTTTAAAACAATTTTCTGGTCTCTGTCAAGCAAAATGTTTCAAAATCCTGGAATGTGTGTTACAATAGACTGGATTATATTTAGAGCTTTGCTGATATTTGCTTTGTTCAATTTTTCAATACTTATTTCTTTTCAAATTGTTCACAGTACTGGAAAAGTTACAGGAAAAAACCTACAACTCAGCTGCTCTTTTTCAAAGCTGATGAAGTTGCGTGTTAGCAGTTTCAGTTTCAATTTTTTTCTTTCATAAACTAGTTTTTCTAAGTTGACACTGCCTTAAAAGGCCATATGAAGCAAAATTAAAAACTAAAAAGTTAAATAAAAGCATTGACATTCTCAATGGTATTTGCTTTCAGTGATCCAAAAAAACCCTAGTAAAAATAAAATTGTGTTTGGAGAAAATAGAAAAAAGTGTACAAACACTAAAAACTGAAAAACCTTCTACCTTTATTCACCCAAAGGAGAAACAATTTTGTATTTGGGGCTTTTGTGTGAAATAGTTCTGATGTTTTTCTAATAGCTTTAATCCACGTGTATGTTTGTGCAGTGAAAAGAACCAAAAGGGTACATTCAAAGATACTCTGTTTTTCTCCTGAAAAACAGTTTTCAGCCTGAGTGGAAATTGTCCTTCCTGATGCTTACAGCAGATATACTTTTTTATTGTACAAACAGAAAACATATCTACCCCCACCCAAACACATACACTTCTTTAAATAGGGAGGATTTTTAAAAAGAGGAATGTCCATAAGAATGTTAGCAGTATATAAGAATCAATTCTCCTTCAGTTTTATTTTCACATATGCTGAGTGGCAAAGCCACGCAACAGACAGGTCATATAAAAAAAGAATATATATCTGCTAGCACATTTTTGTTTGTATTTTTCTATTTACACAGTCTCTTGCAGAGTTCTGTGTTTGGCAATTGGATCCAGTTTTAACTTTCACCCTCCAGAAACTATATTTGTCTACAGTCTGTCCCTCTTGTTGGTCACAAGGAAGAATTGCTTTTCAGGCAATTTTTAGATCCCCTCTGCCCTCCTGTTGCAATTTAGTTACATCCTATCAGGATGTTCTGACTGACATCCCCAGGACTGCACTTCTCTACCGGGGGAAATGTCAGGATCTGATACCCTCTCCCCTTTATCTTCAGCTAGAGAATAAATAAAATTATTTTTAAGAAAGACAGCAATACATATTTGTCCCCTTTGAGTTCCTAATTTTGGGTTACCCCATCACGTTAAAATCAAGAATGCATTGATTACAATTTCAAGATTATAAAGGGGCTGATAAAATAAAGAATATTCATCCCTTCATTCCTTACCTCTGTCACCTTTACTACATTTCACGTTGAACCATTCTGAAACATGAAACCATTATTGAGGACTTTTTTTCACTTCCCTGATGCTGTTTTCCCTGTTCCCAGGTTCCACTTTTTTTCATTACCTTTTTGCTTTTTCCTTCTATTAGGCTGAAAGTGTTGTACAGGACCTTCACTCAGAGACAGCTTTTGCCATCTATAACCAGGGGTCTCTAGATGCTTCCTCATTAAGTTTTACTGGTGTGTTGGTTTAAGGAATAATATTAGCCAGTTCATCTTACTATCTGTGTAGACTAGCAATTTATGTCATATCCACTGTTACAATCTCCATCTTACTAATTAATTTAGCAACCTGTTTCTATTTTATCCCAGAAGCTCCCAGGGATATTTCTCATAGTCTATAATGTTCAGGTTTGTTTCCTGTGGTATACTGAGCTGTGTCTAAGGAATAAGCGTGACCTGCCTTGTAACATCTCTAGTTTATCTCCTGTGTTGTGATTTATGGAGAATTGTGATATGAAGATTGCAGAAATTAGTATTTCTTTTGGAGGATTCCTTTGCCTCCCCACCCCACGGCTGTGAGATCCTCGGGAAAGTCACACAGCAGATCAGATGCTGGTTCATCTGCAGCCAGTAACAGAATATTTTGGGCAAGTGTATATCCCACCAGGTCAGCTGCTAATATTTCGCTCTTGCTTTTCAGCGAGACAGGCAGGCATGAGATACTCTGACTAAGACCCAACTTGCACATTCCCACTAAAGCTTAATTTGGCTGCATTGCAACATCTGTGTTGTGCTGAGTCCAGTATCTCTCTCTGCTTCCAGGGCCAAACTCATCTATCATCACAGGCAGCAGTTTGGAAGATGGCAACTGCTGCTGCTGGTCCCAACTTACTGACAAAAAGAAAAGAAATAAAGGATTAGTTTGTATGTTTAAAGGTGCCCAATAGCTGAGGCTACCCCTCTAGGCAAAATCAGGCTGGAGTTACTGCCCGGACACTCTTCCCACACAAGAGGTGTACACCCTTGAAATTTAATAAAAAGACCAAACAACACCCCATAATTTTTGTCCCAAGCACTGACTGAAAGGTGACATTACACAATAAGAGTAAATCTCCTGCTCCGCTTATACCAGCTGAGTACCCAGAGACATTTCTGCCATAGCTCCCAAACCAAAATAGCAATTGGTGAAATACAACCTGCGTGCTGTTGTCAAAAACAAGTGCGAGTATTGTAGTTAATGCTTGGCAGCAAGACAGGGAGCCAAAGTTCACCGGAGGGGCCCTGTTGGGGATTCCTGGAGGCACTGTATAAATCTCCACTCCTCTCCCCGCCACCGGCAGAGGCTTGCAACACTCTGTGTATGGGAGCACCCTGAGAGGTATGCCCCAGGCTGCCGGCAGCAAACACACGTCACAGCCTGAAATAAATATGAACACACGCGCCCTAAGTGTGCACGCACGCACGGAGGAGCGAGGGGCAGTTCTTCGTTTGTTGCAAACAGATAATCTTGATCTGATAATAGTTAACCGATCATTGAGACTCTCATTCATTTGGCTCTTACTAGGTTTTTGTATCTGATAATCATGGCCTCCCCCTTTCGGCTCTCACTGGCCTGCCACATGCCGTGAATCTTCCCCCAGTAATTCGGTTTCTGACTCAACAGCTCAAAGTCAATCCACAGCACATCATTTAGGGAACCATGCAGTCTTATTTTAAAGGTTCAGAGTGATGCAGGATTTACCTTATCTATTGCTTATCTGTCCCAAAGCTTAAGTACATCCACTATTAAAAAATTTATATAAGGTTTGAATTGTTCAGCTGTCAGATCTTGTTATACCTTTGTCTGCTAGACCGAAGAGCCCTGTAATATCAGATATCTTCTCCTCGCATAAGTAATTATAGAACATGATTGAATCGTTTCTTAAGCTCTTTTACAAGTGAAACAAATAGATCCCTTCTAATCTCTCATAGTAAGCATGTTTTCCAGGCCACAAACCGTCCTGGCAGGAGTCAACAGAGTCAACTGAAGTCAGTGGAGCTACACGAGTCCTCACTTGCTTAGGATCTGATCCCCAAAATGCTAACATGAATATTTACAAACTAGAAAGTGTCTAGGTATGTAACTAGACACATTCTAGTTTCATACCTTTTATTCAGCTCACAGAAAGTATTCACTGTGTTAACCGCAAGTGCTCCCATTAAATATAGGATATTCATACACCAACTCAAATACACAGATTACCTGTAAATGCAAAACTAAGCAAAATTCAGAGTATTTACCCAAAAGAAAATTCTGACGTCTCACCTTCTTATTTTATCCCAGCGCAATAGCTGAAATGTTAACATTTCTCAGAGAAAGAAAATTACATTTTTACAAAAAATGGCAGAACGTTGCATTTTCATATTCTTCAGTGCAGACATATGACATCAACATTGCCCAAATTAAAACACTTCCATGTGGATCAATGCTGTTGTGAATCTACATTGCCTCATTGTGGTAAATTGCCTCGCAGGGACTGCAGGTTTGTACCCTAACGTCCTTGGTGCTCTGCAAAGGGCCATGCTCCCTGACGACATCATGATCCCTCTCCCTGGCCGGCTCATGTGTTCTGGAGCCAGGCAGAAACTGGGCACCAAGAAACCTGTATGGCACTGTGGGAAATGGGGACTTCCAAGGAGCTTAGCTGCGGGAAAAGGTTAACAGGCTAAACTATAACACCAGCATTTGGCTTAATGCTCTACCAAGCTGCTCTGAAACATTTTAGGTAAGCAGAGCACAGCAGAATTGTGTGATCCGAGTTGAATGAGGACTGAAGTATTTCATACACACAGTATGCTCTGCAAAAACTACTGCCAATGCTTTTCATGCAAATGTATGTACACAGACATTTCACAAGTGTCTACATGCATAGTGCACATACAAACAGAACTGCCATATGGACTCCAGCATATATATAAATCACAAGCAAACACACCTCCTGAACACACACAGTCAGCACACCTAAAACTTGGATGGCTAGTCTAAATAGATGTCCAAAATGCCTCTCCTCGGAGGAGATGAATCTTAGGACAGGATAAGTTTCTTGCTTTGAAAGTTCCTCTCTACTTACTATGAAACGCCTAAGTGGCTGATTTAGACTAGAAGCTAAACTTTACTATGGCTAAAATGTACATTATGCTCACCAACATGTGGTAAAAGCACATAAACGTTTAGTTATCGTACAGATCCATGCAAGCACAAGGCATGAATATATGGTACAGCTAATACAAGCACATGCCCAGATGTCTACCCTGCAAACAGAAACAGAAACCCTTTTTACCAGCTCCCAGAATTTAATGCAGGTCCTGCTATTTTCTTCATGCCTTTTCTTAATCCTCAGCTCTTACAGCCAAGTGATCACTGCAGAATCTACTTTTACAGTGCTCTTCTGTCATCAAAGCTGTAAAGATCAAATTAAAACCATGAATCTGACAAGCTAAGAAAAAAAAAGAGAAAGTGGACAAAAGAAACCAAAATCTATCATTTTCCCCAATCTTATGACTTACTTAGTCTTGCTCCATTATTTTTAACACTGTTGGCAACACTGCAACAAGCCCATACGCATTAAAAACACACTCACAAGGAAAACCTAAAAACATAAATACATGTAGATATTACTGGCATGAACTCAACATATGTGTGCATATCTTACCACCACTGTACAAACCATAAGGATGAGGGTACATTCTGCAAAACGTATATATGTGTAACACCTGCAAGTACTCAACACGCATCCTACACAATATAGTCACACCACCACAATTATGCACACACAAACATTGCAAACCCACATACCTGCAATTTTGGAAGCACGAAATGGTCTGACTTTCTGAAGAGAAGTAATGAAAATATTTTCATTTGTAATTGATACTTTGAAAGTAAATGAAAAATTTTGTTTTCGTTCAAATTAAAATGTCGATTTTTGGTTAGAAAAATAAATGAAATGCTTTTATGTCAAAATAGTAATTTAAAATGACAGATTTCCTTTGGTTTCAATTTAAATTGTTGTTTTGTTTTGAAAAAAAGAAAAAATATTTAACACAGAAGGGAAACAAAAATGAGCATTGTGTTTCAACGGGCCAACCCAAGACAAAAATACTCTTTGGAGAAAATGAAAACCAACCGGAGAAATTGTAATGAAAAATTTTCATTCAAGTTTTCTCTTGGGAACCTTTACTTTCTAGACAGTGGTAATGCATGCGTACAACTCCCTTCTTATTCCACATACATGCAGGATTTCGTAAGGGCGCACTCGGAGCACTTTACACACACGCTCATGGGCACTTTGTGTATGTGCTTTCGGCATGTGTGCAAGCATCAAACACGCATTGGCCCGCAGCAGACACACACATATGGTCTCTGTTAAGAAACCCAAGAAATAAAGCCAATTTTAGATCAAGTGAGCTGTGGTCCCCTGGCTCAGGTTCTACTGCAGGTGATTCTATAAACAAAGTTTAGTGCCAATGTGAAAGAACAAATACACTATAAATAGTTCATGACTTCCAAAACCCCTTGTCTCATTCCAGTCCTTGTTCTAAACCAAACCAGCAGATGGGCTGAGAGCACTTCAAACCCACTCCTTGAAATAAAATTCTGGAAATAAAGGAAAACAGCATGAAGGCAGTAAAACAAAATAGGAAAAGGAGGCGGGGGGCGGGGGGGAGAAAGGCTTTAATTTATTGGGGAGAGCACTGGGAATGTAAAAAAAGCAGGAGTGGAAGGAAGAAAGGGAACATCACCCTGCCTGATTGCAATTGTCATTAACTTGCAGCAAGGGTATTAAATTGCAGCGTGGGTGCAAGTGCATGCAGCCCACCTCCAAACTAAACCTCCTCAGCATCTGATTCTTCTCTGCACTGAGTGATTTAATGCCCTGGCCCATGCGGTTTATTTACTGCCTCTTGCTCCATTTAATTGAACCCAGGGGCCTTCACACCCGTACGGGTCAGTGACGAAGCATTTGTTACCTGTGCCAGGCAGCACACCAGAGGCAGGGGAGAGGGAGGGGATCAGCCATTCGAGCACAAAAAGCAACAGTTGGAGTCTGCTGGGGGGGACGTGGTTCACTGTGGGTTCTGATTAGTTTTACGAAGCAGGAGGTTACTCTGACATCTGGAGGGAGTTTGCAAGGAACTGAGACAACACAGGGCTGATCCAGCAGACTTTGCATGTAATGGGCATTTACACACAGACAGAGGTGTTAGAAGAACTTGAGAAAATCCCCGAATTCTCCAGTGCAGATTAAGTGCCCTAAACACAGTTAAGGAGGCAATTGGTTTAACTATAACCTTTACAGCTGCTGAATGTCACATAATGACAAATACTGTCCATTTAAGAGTAAGAATATGGGTATTAAGGTATTTACCTACACAAGAAATCAGTGATTGCAGCAACTAAACAAGGTGAGACAGCATTACTATTAGGTTATTAAAATTAAGATCTACGGAGATTAAATAAAATGGGAGTTGTATGAAATTCAGTATTTCCATGTGCTGAAGTACAATTAGCTGGCTGAAAGATCAGTCTTCAGTGCTGCTGGAAAAGCCTCCACAGAAGTGAAGCAGCAATGACAGAGTGATAGCGGATCTCCAGAAGAGGTCACTATCATATGACAACATATACAAATTTAGGGTACATACACAGGAGACAGTGCCATGAAGAGATAGCAAGGCAGGCTCCAGAGACAGTCGTTCTGCATTAGCACGTGCACGCTAACATGGTGCTCCATGCAGACCCATCCACTGTGCTGAGAAACTGTGTTATGCCAGGGAAAGCACAGGGCTGCAGGACTAGCTCAGTGCACCCTGCCATGCAGACACAGCTTTAGGAAACTCTCTTTTCAGAAAGCGTGCTATGAAAAGAACCGTAGGGCTGGGAGCACATAACTCAGGAATAGAAACAAGTTGGTCACAAATGCCGTACAGTGGATAAATACAACTAGAGGTACCAGAGACCTGTTGAAGAGCTGTAGACAGTGTAAGAAAACAGTACAAGCAGAAGGGGAAAAAAAAGGAAACACATAGTATAGTCCTGAGCACTGCACTAAAGCAGAAATGGATTTTTTTTCCACAGGAATCCATACAAGCTGCATTGCTACTGTTAATCTCTACATAGAGTTCTAGCACCTAAATGGACTGCCAGACATTACAAGAGTAACTAGTAGAGACTACGCAAAAAGGCATTTCAGCAGGCACGGCACACTCAAAATTCGTAAGACTTTGGTTTCCTTTCAGAAAGGTTGTGCCAATTATCCATGAAAAGAAGACCTCATCTCCATCACACAGCCAATCAAACAGGGACGCTGTTAAAATTGCTAGAATTCTTTCAGAGTTGCAGAAATTACTCACTACACTATTCCAGGGCAGACAAATGCCCTGGAAAGGCACTGGTGAGAATTTTTGGTGCTTGGAGCTTCAGCATAAGCAAAGCCAGGAACAGTGAAAACAGTAATAGAAAAAAAAGAAGGAAGAGAAAAGTGAAAAGTTGCTTTGACCCATGTCCCAGGGGTGTGACATCTGAACAAGAAGTGGCCCGGATCAAACTTCTCTCAGGAGAAATCTCATCCTGGGGAAAAAAGTCACAGGTGTCAAACATAAAACTTTGTTCATAATTGTAAGAGTAGATAGTTTTTTTCCCCTGGAAGCACAGATAAACCTGTCCCCCTCAAACACACAGTCGAGACATAAGAGCAGAAGAAAAAAGACATTGCACTCATCAGCAAGAAGCGAGAGGAATTTAGCCTGGCAGGTTGGCTGGATGGAAACACGCTGTCCAAACACCCACACCACCACAGCAACTGAGGGTAAGATGGTGCCCTTTGGTTACCAGAATGAGTTACATTTACACCTTTGTCAAAGCACTCAGAAACTATACACAGAATTCCACACACTTTAAAGGAGTGAAAAAAACAACCCTTCTTAGCCAAAGGAAATCTTTTGCCTTTGCCCAGGCAATTTTACAGGGACCTGCCTTTAAAAAATCCACATTATGCCGTATGTCAGCCAATATAGGTTTTTTGGGAATATTATACAATGTTAAATATGTAAACAGATTATCCTCCTCCTGTTTTATTTTATTCTAAATAAATGTGTCAAAAAAAAAGATGGGACAATAAATAATTCTGTAGTGGGACCATTTATATAAAAATTTGCACTCTAATTCCAGATGAAGATACTGAACGTTATGTGGGCATGACTGAATAAAACCTGGACATTGCAGTGTCTTGGCATGATATCACACAGGGTCAAAACACATACCAGAAGTGTAGGCAATGCCAGTCAAATGCTTTGAGAGGATGAAGAATGACATTTGAGTTGCTGGATAAGGGCAGAAAACTAATGCACTCATCTGCCACTGGTCTCAAGCTTGCCTGGGATGGTAAGGACTCACAGTGCTTCTCAGGAATGCCCCAATGAGAAAACCAGTATAATCTTTGCTGTCAGGCTGGAAGCAAGACAAGAGTGAAAACAGAAAAACCCTGAGCCATGTCTCCTTTAGACTGCAATAGTACAAAGGTGCTATATTTGAAGAAAGTGAACCACAGGGAATAAAGATAGTGAGTAGGTAAGGTATGCTCAGTGAGATCTTTTAATAACCGTTCTAAAAGGAGAGACAACTAGAATATCTTTCATCGCCATAGGTAGAGTCAGGAGGTTATGGGTTACATATACAATGCTATTTAGACATCTAACTGGCTTGAGAAATCTTGCCCTGTACTACTCTGAAAAATAAGGAATGTAGTTATATAGTGTCTTCCCATAAGGCTTTTTCATTAAAGAAAGAGAGTACACACTGACAATTACCACTGGAAAAAAAAAAAAAAAAGTAAAATTGTATGGCTTTTAGTTCTTGTAGAGGTGAGGACAAGATGTTTAACAATGAGTGAACTAGGGGATTCATTTATATCATGTGCTTGATTAGTAGGGTTGGGTGTTATTTGCAGGGTGCCCAACCATAGCTGGTTTTACCAAGTGAAATGATTTCCACTAAAGGGTCTTCTGAACTTTATCAAGTGGAAGAAGAGCCGAGTATGAAACATCAGGCTTCAATTGTTTCAGAGAGAAAATCTGAGAGGAGGATCAGTGATTAGAGAGAGTTGCCAGGAAATGTCTGATAAGCAACAGACCTAAGGAACTGTTACGTGTCCATTTTCAAAATCCCTTTCTTTCCTGCTGTGCAAAAACAAGAGCATTATTTGGCTATGTGTGAACCACAGAATCTGAAACATCTGGGGGGGGTGGTTAGACAAAAGGAAGGACAAAGAAGGAAGCATTTATGTATTCCTGTTTCTTCACTGAAAAGGATATTTTTCTGTGATGTGTGCTCCGTAAGTGCTCAGCATGCTGCAGTATGGGGAGAGAAAGGGGCTTGATTCTACATGTCTCTGTTGAGGACAGAGACAGCTTCAGCAGAGCAAGCGGCCTTGCAATCACTCTGCATGTGTAGGAAGAAACATATTTCTGACAACAGACCAAATAAATTATGGGTGTCGTAGAGAAATCTGTCTCACTTGGATTCATAGATTTACAGCAAAGACAAGAGAGATGAAAAAATGGGAGAAAGCAGGTGCCAGAGAATGCCCATTAAAGCTGTTCTCACTTTGGTTGAAATGGGAAATATACATGCAGTGGAAGTCCACAGCCCAGATACCAGTCAGAGCTCCTTGGACCATGGGGCTCCACAGGCATTCAGCCTGCCCTGGAGCTGGCAGCCCCAGAGGGACAGTGTGCACTCACTTGGGCTTCTGCACGATGCACAGGGTTTTGAATATGTTCACATGGTAAACAGAGCAGTCGAGGGTGCCATGATAATATGAGGGAGCATCAGGTAAATGATTTTTTAAGTGCCTTGGTTTCCTTTTTTCAGACCTTTCAGGCAGCTCCCCATTGTGGTAAAAATTAGGTGATTTGCTTCTTCCTCCTTCATCCCACAGAACATCCACAGAACATCCTGCTGTGAGAAATGATGAGACTTGCCACCGCTCTTTCAACCTTGTTGCATCCATTTATTGTTCCTGTTAATCAGCTTTAAGCAGCCAAGCAAGCAGTGAGGAGCAGAGGAAAGGAAATGGACTATAAGCGGTGGGATTTAGCCCTTGAGGATTCCTGCAGAAAGAAAACTCACAGGAGAGAGCCTCCCCTGGTAGCTCCTCTTGCATCACCTTTGCTGTAGCTCTCTTCCATCAGGACTCTGTGTGTCACTGATTCTCCTCTAAGACAAGGCCTGAAGCACAGCAGAAGTGATTGGGAGGTGGCCACCAGCACAGTGGGAGTAGCTGACAGATCAGTCAGCACAGAGCAGTAGGAAGGAGTAAAACTTTGTAAGAGCGATAGGGAAGGATGCTCACCTTGCTCTAAGTTAAAAGAGGCATATAAGCCTCTTCAACAGAACATTCCCTGTTGAGGGGGCAACAAAGGATTAAGTCCCAAACAAATGATGTCCTGTAAGCTCAGTTTACAAGCTATGAACAGGGTACAAACAGAGACGGACAACAGATTTCATTATTTACACACAAGGGGAAGGGCAAAGAAAGGTTTGGAACAATTGCCTGCATACTTCGGGAGTAGTAATCTCTCCCACAGTGTATTGTCTCAGAACTGACAACCTGATATATGACAACATCCCCTTCTACTAACTGCTGTTGATTTAAGTCTTTCTATGCAGCTTGCAGATAGCACAGTATGGCTCATTACTGACTCTCCGGACAGAATACTTTAGCTTTCGTGTTTCTGGGTGTGGTCTCAAGGTGGAGTCTCCTCACATCCCCTACAAACCGGATCACCAGCTCATGTTTGGCACTATACCCATTTGCCTTGAGTCTTTTTCTGATGACAATGTGACAGTAGGAGAACCAGGGAGAGAAATGATGCCCTGAACACTAGGTTTGACTACTGCTTGCTGTACCTCTGCAAACGTCTGTCCTGCTCCACTGCTGAGGTGGAGACCTGGGATAGCTGTGTCACCAGCTGCTACTGCCAATTCACGTCCCATGTCATTGAACACTGCTTGGAACAAGCCTAATTGACATGCTGCTTAAAACAGTGGTAGCAGCAGATTTTCCTCCATTTACACAGGGCTTTGGGGCCAGCAGGAGTGCCAGTCCAACACAGGTGGCTTGTAACTCTCCTAGTGTCGTAACTTGGTGCCCACTGTTCAGGGGCCTTTCCAGCTAGGGGTAATGGGTCAATTATTTGTCCTACAGATGGCAGGACACAGCAGAAGAGATGACAGTAGACCCTCATGTCCCATGCCTTGCCTGTTAGAATTGACATAAGGAGCCGCTAAGAAAAGGCAGTACTTAAAATAGTTGGACATAAAGGGTGAAAGGAGAAGTAAGACCTATTCAGACTATACAAGATTGTTTTCTATTTGATTTTGTCAGCTTCACCTTGTTGAAGTGCTCCATTCATCAGCTCAAAGAAAAGGACTTTAGTTAACAATTCAACGTACCTTTTCTATTAAGAATTTTTAATTAGCATTGCTGGGTCTTTCCAGCGAAGAGTTTCAGCAAGCATGAAAAACAAGACTTGTATGCATGATACTCCTAAGGTTTAAAAAAAAGCAATAAAAAACAAGACTTCCCTGACTAGGCATCTTCAGTTGAACACTGTACTAGTTTATAAACATTGTAGACTGAAACTCTGCATAAAATAGGAGGGATGGAAGATGTCACATTTTTTTCTGTGCTTCATTCCAGCTGTGTTACAATGATGTTTACTATATTTTAAGAAGCCCATGAACAGAGGCAGGTGCTGTAACCACAATAGCATACGACCATGAGAGCAAGATGAGGAAATACAGAGTACATGCTTTCTCGGCTTTTGTGAACCAAAAGCATCCTGAGCAAGTGGCATGGCCATTAAAGGAACAAAAACCACACAGGACGCATCTCCTGTAGTTGCTTGTATGACAAAGGAATGGAAGAACCAGCCTTTGAGTCCTGTATTCTTGCTTCCTCATGCCTTTCCCTGTGCCATTAGTCAAGGGGATTCAGCAGGGAAGAAGCCTATAGGATTACGTGCTCATCAGTAAGTATAGAAATCAATTTGCACTGGCTTTGGAGGGGTTTGGGAAGTAAACACTGATGGGCCAGACCCATACATAGCATATGCCATCAGGATGTGACACACTGCCAGTATGACAGATGTCTAGCAAAGACGCTTCAGTTGACTAGCCAGGACAGAATTTCACTGTAGCACTGAAAGCCACATCAATTATTTTCCTCACATCATATCTCAGATCAGGTGAGTACTAGGCTGTGATGAACATTTGCAAGAAATGTTTAAAAATGGGAACCATCTCTCTTCCCTGCTCCACAAAATGGATGCTGCTTTCTTCAAAAATTCATCCTATGCAAGGAGTTAGGTCTGAAAAGTTATGGAATAAAATGTTAAAGAAACTGGAAAGACAATTCAGAATGCAATTCTTGGGCAAAGTTAACTATGTACCTGTCACTTTGGTCCTTGCAATATTTCATAGATGTTAACACCAGAAAGACCGTTACCATTGAATCTGTGGTAATGCAAAACACATCTTCACTCAAGGATTTGTTTCCTTATTGATGTAATATCTTCTGTTGAAGTGAGTGAACAATTCCCATTTCCATGACCTGGAGAAGGCCTTCATGATGGAATTGCCCAGCAACCTGGGACTGGGCTGGTAAGTAACTTTAAAATACACATACATTCTCAATTTGAAATCTCCAGCCCATTACAAAGTTCTTCCCTTGATAAACTGTTTCGTGATTAATTACCACTCATGGTTGAGAAGTTGTATGTTTTTTCAAATTTGCATTTTTCTAACCTCAGTTTCCAGATGCCACATCTAATTATAACCTCATCAGCTATATTAAAGGGTCTCAGAATTACATACATCATCTCCTTTTCGGAGATATCTACTGATAGTGATTAATTTACCCATTAATGTTCCCTTTCATTGGCTAAGCAAAAGAAGCTCTTTTAGTCTCTCATTTTAAGGCATGCTTTCCAGACTTCTTTCTTTTTATTCATCATACCTTCTTCAATATTCCAACTTTATTCTCTGAATCAACACTGAAATCAAACGCAGCTCTTCAGGAGTAATCTTAGCAGTATACTTCAGAGAGGTTTTGTCACCTCCTTAGAACAAAATAATTTGGACTGCTTCTGTTTTTCTTCTCAGGCCCACAAGCTCCTGGTCTGCAGTACCCTGAAATGATCAAAGTCTTTGTATTAATTTTCAAATCCAGAACTTAGTCACTCAGAGGTTTCAGGCTGTGATGTTTCTTAAAATGTTTTCAGCTACTACATTACAAGTAAACACTCTGACCCAAACTTGGTTTAACATTAAGTGTTGGTCAGTAATTTTACAAAAGAAAGATACAAAGGATGTTACAATTAATCATTAAAGTGAATGGAGCTAGTAACATGAAGATGACGCAAACATATATTGAACACTTACATTCATACATTTCAGTTCATAAATTTTTGAACAAATGCTCCCATTTAGAAATGATTGATCCTGCTGTAAAGATCTGTGGGAGTATGGTTTGGAATAAATACAAGGGATTGTTTTGTCAAAAGTGTGAATAAACCATTTTGCAAGTAAGAAGCATCTACAGAGATGGTTGAATACAGTCACACGTGTGCAATACAAATTCATAGAAACAGGCATACCTAAATGTGAGTTTTTATGTGATGACATGTTGCATAGTCTCCGCTACTGTCAAATGATATTTGCACTGACATAAAGAAACTCAAAAACATACAATACCGTGAAATAAGTAACATTTTCAGAATAAAGAGGGAATCATAAAGCACTGAGCAGGAAAAATCTTTTCACTTCAGAATGCCTCATCTCCTTTTGCCTTGGGAATAAAAAATCCCTTTACAGTCAGACTCGCAGCAGCTCTCTCCAGACAGGCTACAGGGTGTTTATTTGTAACATTCATGTTTGCATAAGGCAGGCTGTTCAGTCAAAGGTTTAAAAAAAAAAAAAAAAAGCAGCATATATAATCCTTTGTTGCACACGCTAAAATCTGCAATGGTTCCCTACAGTGATGTGTTTCTCTAATTAAGAAGTTTGAGAGAAACCTTTACAGGCAAATCTAACTGATTTCTTTTTCATTAATTAGGCTAATCCAGGAAAGAAGTTTTTTCAGGGCCATCCTGATTGTTAAAGAACAATCATTTGAAAGCAGTATAACCTGAGAGACACTAGTTCTTTCCACTCTATCTGACTTACGGTCTCATTTAGTTCAAAAGTGTGATGAGCCAGGAAAGTACATATGCATGCACAGGCAGAGCAGAATAATTCTTTATAAAGGAATAATTTCTATTAAACCTGGAGAATAAATATAGAGGTCACGCCAGTCTGCAAATGAACTTTTGGTGAATCATTAATTTGTACTGATTTGTTGAAGTCAGAAGTCAATGAAGAGAGTGAAGTCATGAAAGAATTGTGCTCCAATGATTAGATCACTGATTATCTCATTTTAATGTCCATGAACCAAAGCTATCAGATTGTACCAGCATTCATGCAGGACTCTTTATGGAGTATTCAGTAGTCAGTGCCAAGGATGCCACTGGCTTTGAGATCTGTTCTTTGCTAACTTTTACCTGTCACTCATAATTTCCTACATATTTTTTTTCCAAACAGTGATAGGAACATAAGGATGAGAGGAATTTAAATGTCCTAAAATTGGGCTGTTGAAGAAGCCAGGAAAAAAGGGATAGCAGTTACCCTAGATATGCTTCCATCTCAAAATACCATGTGTACAGAGAATGAACGTGCTGACGGTGTGGTAAGCCATTTGGCCCAAAAGAGGACATTACATTCAAGTACAAAATATTGAATCACTTGGATATGGTTTTCATAATGAAAAAAAAGGTTTTTTTGCCACAATTGGCTCTAAAGAAAACAGTTTTTTAAAGGCCTGTCCTTGCTGGGTTTTGTAAACTGCTGTAGCAGATCTCCCTCTGAGGGTGAGGAGGGCACTTTGGGGTGGGAAGGAGGAGAAGGCACGCACCAGTATGGGGCTACCAATTGCAAGGATGGACTTCATCCAAACCCATTATGTCAGCTCAGGAGTCCTGTTGTTAAGGATTAGTTCTGCTTTGTATGACCTCCTGAGTTTCTAATATCACATCTGACAAAAATCACAAGATACTACTAGGTTTCTCAACACTAACTGGTATTTATCTATATGAAAGTTTCTCGTACGTGTCGGTTAAGACAGAGTCCCATGCAGAAACCAGTTGTGAACATGAGATGTTACCACTTCTAATGAACTGCATGGGTCAGGATTTCTTACAGTTATTGGAAAACCACTTACTATGCTGTCTTTCAACCTACAGTTATTCTACGGGAAGAGGTATTACATGTCACCATCTATGACAATAAGCTATCCATTGCAACAGCTCCAAAGAAAGGGAGAGTGCAGGGTTTTATTTCTTTTCAGTGACCCACTGTATCACCTTTAGCAAGTTTACTTCCCTCTCTCAAAATAACATTCACAGATTTTGCATGAATTATGATATTTTATTGTGGGGAAAAATTCTTTCAAGCTTGTCATGTTGTCACATGATAGAACAGAGGTCCCACCTGATCAACAGCTGTTACTTCATGCAAACCTTCAGGACAATGCTAAGCCTCCTAGAGGCTCTCCTATATGTGCATGCTACCTATATGTAAAAAAAAATATTAAGGCCAGGAGGGGTTGATAAGTCATTTGTTTGATTTATAGACTAAAGGAGAAATGTCCAGAATTGCATATTGGCCACTGTTATGTTATTAAATATTTTTTCTGGGCCATTCTGAGCTAATCTGCTGTCACACTGCCAGGAAAACAACAGTGCTATGCTGCCGGATTGCTCGGGGTTAGGATAACTGATGACATCAGATGGATTTGTAGCAGACTCGAGTTTGAAACTTTGTGGTGCATAAGAGTGATTCTTACAGAAATTATCAGTCCTCTCAGATCAATGCAAAAGGCACAAACTAAATAAACTCTTAGGTCAGCGGGCTGACAAGAAGGTAGCCTGAAAAATGGCAGGGAAGGTTGACACAGTAGCAGGAGGATGTGCTGTTGGTACCCAGTACTGCCACTCACATACTTGACTGCATGGTGATTCTTGTGTGCTGGATTCCAGCAGATGTTGTTATCTTCACCACCACGGGAGAACAATGTTGTTAACTGGCCGGTACCAAAGACTGTGTGTGTCCACAAACTCCTGCCTTCCCAAGAAACCACTTTTTCCACGATGTGCTCAGAGAACCACCAGCAGTCAGTCTTTTGTTCTGTCATGTAGCAAGTGTTGGCAGAAAGTGTTGCGATGAATTACAAACTTAAAATTGCACATGCTTTGAAACAGCTAATGACTTAAAATTGTAAGTGGTTGCTCAGACACTGGGAGAATACTGGCTATTGCTGAAAAAAAATAATTTTCTGTGCTGGTTATGCTGCACAGAATAAGTATGAGAGAAACTTCTATGAGCACAACGGAGGAAGCAGAAACCACTTATCAGAAACTCAGATAAGAACAAAGTTGTCAATCCTTGTCCAAAACTTGAGGCAAGCTCCTGGTTTTTCATTGATCTTGTCTACCCAGACCTGCTTTCTCCTTTCCAACAGCATTCAACTGCCTGACCTGGGAGACTACGAAATCTCTTGTCCACCTTCCACCATCTACAAGAAGTGAGGCCCAAGTTGCATTGATGTGTACTTCCTTAACAATATAATCCTGATTCAGTCCCTCAGCCCCCTTTATTTTGTGCACTGAATGAAGCAGTTAACCTGCAAAATAGTAGAATAACAATTAAGTTAACGAAGCTAACATCGTAACACATTTCAAAAAAAGATTGAGCTAAGCTTGGGCAGGCAACTTTAATCCTGGGATTTCTTAACTTTTGAATACATAACTCCTTAGGCTTTTTATTCTTTTAATATTTTTATGCAGTTGGGCATACAGAGGCATAACAAGTCTGAACTTCTGCAAAAGAGGTAGCCATACGGCCACTTCTCCTCTCGGCATTAACTAGTAGAAGAAGGGAAGAGAAGATGTATTTCCTGCCTGCTACTCCAACCATGGCCAGCATGCTCAGTGGATAACCCACTAGAGTGACACATCTTCTGAACCTCTGCCCTTCCCACCCCAGCCTGAATGAAGCCTGCACCTAGCTGCCTGTCTGAAAACCCACTTGCTCTCCCAGTAATAAAACTGTGTCTACTGCACCTCTTGCATCCATTTGCAGGATCATTTTTCAGACTGTCCCATTCAAGTCTAAGTATTTCACTGCACTTACAAGAGAGGCAAACATAGGCTCAGCCTGCCTACCACACGTGTGTAAATACCGGCTAGTGCTTGCACTCAGAGCACAAGGCTGCAGCCTGTAAGCATCCATCACATCCTGACTCACACCCGGGGCTATAAAAAGCAACTTGAAAAAATAGCAGTTCTGTGCTTTTTGAAGGATGGGTTTTAGTTTAGAGAGACAGACAGAGCCCTGGGGGTGCGTTCTGGGCATTTCCTGCTGGACTATGCAGCTGTAAAGATCAGTCACATTATAAGCCTAACCAACTTGACAGAATCCCTTTAACTAAATCTGCAAATGAAGGCAACCCCTGATGGGAAGGAAGGGCCACTGTGGCTTAATTAACTCTTAATGAAGAGCCTGGGCCTTTCCAATAGTAGTACAGGACAACTTAAAGTAACATAACCAGTTGGGGATCACTCTTAGAAAAAGAGAAATCTTGCAGCCCCCTTCACAGAAATGGTACTTCTCTGCCTTTTAGTATTTCTGGTTTGCCCAGCAAGCCTGCAAAATATGAGATGTAAGGCACAATTTCAGCCAACTGTTGCCGATTGCCCTTGTATCCTACCGTGCTGTCCCATTGTCCCCACATCAATGTACTAGCCATGCTTACAGAGTATTCTGACCTAGAAATTGTCATCTCCTGTAAAATACATTAAGTGCAGAAGTCACTTAAAGTTTATCCTCTGAATCTCTTTTAACATTGCCTTGAGTGATGGCCTCATTTAATAAAGCCAGATAATTGCTGGATATCAAGCAATGGTGAGATGTTGTCAGGTCCTCAGTTGCAAACCTCCTCCCTGGCAGTCTCAGGTAGTGACCTGCTGAGAGACCGAGTGATCAGTTTCTCTGCCTTTCCACAACAGTCAAGTAATTTGTGCTCACCAGCATTCACTGATGTACTGTGGCAAATGAGATGAGGAAGGAGAAAAAAAAAAAAAACGGGGTGATATTAGCTTCCACACTATTGACAAAGGTTCACTACAGCGATCTGAAACATGAATATGCCCATGGATTTTCAGCCATCAGCAGTAATTTTCCCATGAGCTAGCTCTTCATTAATATTCTCCAAATTTTGCACAGTGTCACAAAAATCAGGGGAGTAGAATTGGAAAATCCATTGTTTTAATAGTCCATTGGGACCAAAGAAGGCACACTCCTTTTGCTATATTCAGCAAGTCTGTACTTCTTTTAAATGCAGCACTGTTTCAAATGACTCAAGAACTGGCTCTCACCATCTCTTGTAGACAGAGTTCCACAGCTAATAAATGTCACTGAAAAGATTTTTTTTCTCAGTTGCCCACCTATGTTTTGGTTTCTTCATATTTATCTCATTACTCAAACTGTAATACTTTACCCTCTTTGGTGTTTCATGCTGGAAGTACATGTGGATGGCTCACATAGATTTATAGAGTCTAGAAGGGAACTCTGTGATGATTAGTTTGACTTCTATATAACATACTGAAAAAATTTTTGTCAAGCGATTGCTTCATCTCAGCCATTAACAGAATCAAATGTGACAGAATCAAAGCATACCTTTTAAAAAGACAATGAGTCTCCATTAAGAGACTTCAAGCAGCAGAGAATTTATGATGTCCCTGGGTAAAGTCCTACAATGGTTCATTATTCTCATGGTTAAAACTTTAATTCTGAATTTTAGTGACCTGAACTCTGAGCCATCAACTCTTGTTACAGCATTAAAGAATTCTCTATTTTCAACTCTGCTTGACTAATACCTTAGTTTTCATTTACCTTATACTAATTGTGAGAGTTTAAAGCTGTCTGACTATGGTATTGCAGTCTCGACAGAAACAGAGGTCTCAGGATTACTCAGAATTACCCAGTCAATGTTGCTCATTATGATTGACAGAGATCCTCCTTTCCCCATATCTTAAGAGACCTCTGCCTTTGTGCCCCGTCTTTCAGACTCCTGTCTTTCCAGCAAAATGGCCAAAAAAAGGAAAATGAATTTTGAATGAGTGATTATTACCACTTTTTCTGTTCTACTTTTGTGGTACTTTTCATCCAGAAGATCCCGATTATGTGCTAAGGAGAACAATTATATACAGAGTTCATTTTCATGGAGAGTGGAAGCTGGAAGGCATGGCTCTGAGGAATATATGCACCAGTACAGAAAGGAGGAGAGTGCAGCAGTTTTCTCCAGAACACTATTGTTATTAAGTGAACTTGTTATTATAGAAATCTACATATGCCTGTTTCACACTAATGCCCACTCTGGATAAATAGGATCTTGGTTTTTAAGGATTCCTCCTAAAAGCCTTTTCACAAGCAGAACAGAAGGGAATTCGTCCTAAGCACCTAAAAAATATTGACAATAATAATAATCTTTCACTGTGATTCACACATTTGGCGTTGCTGGGCATACCTTTCTGCACCAGCATAAACTGTTTTGGTTAGAGGCTTGACTTTATTTTTACCTTTGAATTGTAGCCTCAGCTGTGGATACAGTCACATTTTATGCTTATCCTGGTAGAGATTATCGTCCTCTGGTAAAGGACTAAGATACACCAGCAGAAACAGGTGCGGAGTCACTCACCATAGGTGACTGTGCTGCTCTCAGCAGCACCACCTGCAGTCTGTGCTCTCCTGGATCACACTGTGCTTTAATGGCCATGCAGCTGCACAGCTGTCTCCTCCATCCACCCTGCCCAACTATTAGCATCCTTTCTTGAGCCTAATAGCATGGATACAAGTGAGGGACTTGATAAAACTTTAACCAAAGCAACAGAACAACTACGTCTAAGTAAGGAGGTTGCATAATAAGTAAGTCCACTGTTCACAAAGGATCTTTTGGATACAAGCAGAAATTGGGTACCCCAGCATGAAACAATACAACGATTTCATACTACGATGTTAGGTTCATTAGATAACTCCTAGTGAAGCAATGTTTCCCTTGAAGGCTCCTCTGCCCTGCTGATCTCTCTGTCCTTGCTCAGAGATCTTACAGGTAGTTGCTTCCCTTGGCTTGTTTTCCTTGGCTCCACTATTCAGCTGGGGGTCTACACACAAATGCACCTGCCTTGACCTGGGCATTTGCCAACACATTTTTAGTGCTGTGGTTAAGTAGATTTGTACAGGTCTGGGAGAAACAATGCAATTTCTTATCACCTATGGCCAAACTCTCCAAGAAATTCAGTCCCTCAGGCAGCACAGGTTTTACATCTGACTTTGATAAATCAGATGTGGGCTAATTATTGCCTACAATTTGCAGTCATGCAGATATGGCCCTCAGAATTAAAGACTTGCAGACTTTAAGTTCACATTCTAAGTACTGTTCATTTTGGGAACTGGTCAAAGTGTAGAGATTGCTGGTAGCTCACCTCCTAGGCTGATTCAAACTCAAAATGGAGATGAAGTCATGGGAACATACATGCAAATTCACAGAACTGAGATCAGGAATCAGTTAGGCCATTCGTCCAATCTCCTACACAGAACTTTGGAAGGCTTCAGAGTATGAACTTGCTACTCTTCTGCAGACTCCAGTGACTTTGGTTTGACTGAGCCATGCCAGCCAAGAAAAGCACTGTTACAGAAGATTACCTGTTCAGAAACAAAAGGAGCAAAAGCTTTTCTGATGCCACAGTAGCATGACATCTGAGTAAAACTGAGATGAGACAATGAGCACAAGCTTCCTCTCTGTCTGTATCACAGTAAGAGAGGGGAAAATGCTCCAGGATGGGTCAACAGGACCATTTTCTGTAGTGCAGCATTTTCAGCATCATGCAGCACCAGGAGCTGTGCATAGCCCACTACCAATTACTGACTGCAACACCTACCATCTTTCTTGGACATGAGACAAAATCCAAACACGGAGCCATCTCAGTTCTGCAGAGATAAGAACTAGAGAGTTAGCACTCCACGATGGCACATCTCAGATATCAGAAATGACATATCAAACCTACAGAAAATCTCATCTGGCAGCTGGGCTGAATAAAACATAAAGCCCAGATTCTTTGCCACAAGGTGATCTCTACTCCATGCTGTTTCAGGATTTCTGCAAGTCTTAAAGAGCTATTTAAGTGAAATAAAGATAACTTTTCATAAATAAATAGTTTACTCACCAAACTTGCCAGAGCTGCATCTCCCCAAACCTCAGGGGAAGAATTGGCTGTACTGAATCAGCCACACTGAGAAAGGTCCCTCTCTTCATGCCTTCAACACCTACAAATCTTCCATGGCCTGCCAGGCGCCCACAAACTGACAGCGTTTCTGCAATTAAAATAAACTGGCATAGAGTCAATTTTACAAAAGGAGAGTGCAGGATTTCTTTCCGGCTTATAGGGAAGAAGGCTGGGGGAGAGGTTTGGGGAAAGATAGAGTAATAAGTACAGAGTAGAAGCAGTGCAGCAGAGGAGACATAGGGTGTAGTTGCAAAAAGGTGTCCTGTGTTGCCCTCAGTGCCTAGAATTAGTTGAGCTTTGGCCGTGTGAGAAAAATACAAGTCTTTCCACCTAACAAGAAAAAGACTTTTTTAGCCTTTTTTTTTGGCGTTAAACACCTTGTTAATTTTTCACCAATTAACAGCCGTTTAGCACATGGAGAGTGCGGTGGGCAACTTATGTAGACGAATAAATTAAGGCTAAGAATGCATGCTAAGATGAAAATCAAAGCTGTCTGTTTTATTGGAAAGGCGTCTGCAAATGAGAAGGGAGGAAATTGGTATCTCATTAAAAATGGGAAAGAGAGCAACAGCGAGAGAGAGAGAGAGAGGAAACCGAAATCTCGTTAAAATAACTGGAGAGTCTGTCCTAATTATACGTTTCCAATTGCTAACAAGAGGATATTTGTTCGAGGTTCAGAGTGCTTTTCCTCCAACCAAAACAAACAATATTAACGGCATTATTCTGTCTCCTTGGTGCAGTAGCAGTGACAGAATCTTTCTCAAAATAAACACTTCAGGGCTGGAGATCAGCAAAGTTAATGCAAGCAAAAAAGGTCAATTGCTTTTTCTCTTAATGACCAGTTGGAGTGTTGTGGCCTGACCTCTACCCTGCTGCACATAAAGTGGCAGGTGGGGCTTAAAAAGAGGCAGCTCAGCTTAGTAATGAACTAGTCCACAGGGCAGCAGAGGCACTCTTGCCATGAACTACAAAGCTAACAGCTCCCTTCAGCCTCACCAGGTGCCTGTGTCTTGTGGTGGAAAAGTGTGAGACTCATCACTCGCCTCTGGACTCAAGGATAAGCCATTGTGTCTAGCAAACAGAGAAGTGGACTGAATGCCAGGAACTTGTGACATTTACTCCCAGTTCTTCCACTGGCTGATTCAATGACTTTGCAAATGTAGCCTTGCCTCAGCTTGCTTCTGTATAGACTGAGGGTAAAAATACTTTCACTTATGATTTCAAGATCCCAGTAGAAGTGAGACAGAAATATGAAGTTCTAATACACTGCAGAAGGAAGCCTAGAACCTACTTTGACTACTGAAGAAACTGTAACTCAGCTTGGCAATAATACTCCAGAATTTGTCCTGTCCCTCAGGTTTGGGAAACCTATTGCAGTTCATAACAGGGATCACAACTGGAAGGGCCTGACCCCGTAGCATTCAGCCTTATCTCTACCTCCAACATGCCAGTGACACAAGCTCCAGCCGCCAGTTGGACAACTTTAACTGGGACTCAATCTAGTCCCAGATAAATGTTTACTTAGCAAAAACCAGCAGCCTGCTCCAAGCACAAGTAAGAAAGAAAGAAAGGCACACTTTACACAGCTTGGAACAAGGAGGCTAAAACACACTAGAAATGGTGAGCTGGTTGTCATGGCATGCCTTTTCCCAGGATCCCTCTAACAGAACCTCAAATCCAACCCAAACCACAGTGTCCCCACAGCACAAGTTCCCTTTCCTCCTTTCCAACCCAAGAATTACCAAACATGTCATACAGGACAGATTTCAGACATAAGGATGATAGAAGGTGCCACCTGAAATAGCACAAACTTCTCAATCTAGAAATAATTCACCTGGCATGCTATCATCTGCCTCTAGCTGAGGAACTTCCACACTCTCTGGCATACTATCCTATCCAGAGCTCTTCTCCAGGCTATCCAACCTGGTTTGACAAGCAACAAATCTAGACAAGACATCATCCTATAAAGCTGCAAAGTTTGGCTGTGGGATACAGGAGGTTGCTGATTGGCAGCAGCACAGTGTACTGGTCTCCAGACAGTATCTTTGCCTGCACATGTCAATCTAATGGAAGCTGGATACAGCTACACCTTCATTGTCATCTCCTCCCTGCTCCAACACGCTAAAAAAATGCACTTAGAGGTAGTAGGTGATGAAGAGAGCTGCAGAGAAAGTCTGCCTGTGAGAGTAATCCCAGGCAGAGGTAAAGACAGATGATGGAAGAGAATGATTGCTGGGAGAAAACCATTCAGATTTCTCAGCAGGAGGCAAGGGGATGCTCACAGCCCTGCTCAGTATTTGATCTTCCTCTCCCAAAGAGCTTGTGGTCCTTCAACCAGGATGGACAAGCTGCTTGTGTCCTAGAGGTGTCTTCAGATCTTCAGGCAGCACAGCCCTCCAGCCCAGCTATCCTGAAGGAGCTAAGAGCCAAACCCTCTGAGAGGGCAAGAGGTGGTTATGAGCACTTCCCAGGTGTACCTCACTTTTGTCCAAAAGAATCCAGGTGTCAAGTGCCGTGCTGTTCTGATGCCAACCTTGTTTTCCATGTGCAAAGACAGCATCACCACAGCATTACAAGTACTCATTCCCTGTCCCATAAGCCAACCAGCAGCAAAGCGAAGTTGTGAATAGATGGATCAGTGGCTCAGTCCTGATGTTCTCTGCTTGGAAAAAGTTGCCAGGCTTCTCACACTGGCTATGCCTGGTGCCACTAACTGTCGTGATCCAGCTTGATCCAGCTTGTTCTATAGCACGTGTCTTCTCCCAGAAGTATACTCTACCTCTGCTTTATAGGAGCTCAAGGCCAAAGTACAAAGGGCATATGGGTCTGTGTGGTCAGGAGACGGCTGCGTGAATCAGGGCAGCAGGTCATAAGCAACATTCCTTAAATCATAGGGGGGTAACTTAGGGCCATGCTGACTGATGTCTCTTTGGGAGGACAGGGTGCTGGCCTGGTCATGTCTGTCCCAGGTTGCATTAGAATGGATGTAATGAACTGAGCTGTTGTAACTGGTGACAGTGGCCATGGGTCTCCAAAGTAATCCAAAATAAGTTATATATTCCTTATGATTAACATAATCACAAGAACACCATGGCGGCAGTGTGCGGGGATGCGAATGCCATCCACTACCCCTCCTACTGTGCTGCTGTGAAATTGTTTTTGGGTGAACAGTTCCATTCAGTAGGTCCTGGCCTGGAGCAGTATGGCTGAAGGCCAACTTGCACCACTTGGCCAGAAAACATGGATTATTCTTCTGCATGGGAAAAAAAACCCACCAGAAAACCCCAAAACAACAAAGAAGGACAATGTAAACGTAGGCAAAATCTCCCAAGGTAAGTCTAGGTGGCACATTGCATGAAGCTCACAAGCATTTGAAACAGTATAGCTACCTCAAGGCAACACTTCACCAAAATTACTATTGTGCTGCCAAGAAGTGGGAAATACTAGCTTGATGCTTTCCTATCTACTGACTTAGCTATACTGCTCTTGGAGCTAGTTTTGAACATGGATTCTCATGTGTCTCTTCCAGACTGTGCACTGGGCCATGTAGGCATAGCCTTGGGTCCTCCTGCCCTGTCTCAAGGGCAAGAAAACATATATTGCAGACCGTGAGATGTTCAGACATTGTCAGTGGGTGAACAGAACCAGGCTCAAGTGACGTGACTTTAAGCTAGTAATCATTTCTGACTTATAAGGAGCAAACTGAATGCAAATATTGACTACTTAGTGACTTGGTTTGATAATGTTACTAAAATGGGCGTACAAAATAGACATGTCAGATTTTACTAGAAGGAGCCAAGAGCAAGCCAAATTCAGTTTATGATCTCTTCATTATAAAACAAAATCCACAAGTACCTTCCCCACTGCTTATTGTTTTTACAGGCTATAGCCAAGCTGCCATTAAGCTGTATGTAAGTCTAACAGGGAAGGCTGGCTCTAATTTATGTCGCTATGAATTATCCAGTAGATTTCTGCTATTGTATAAATACTTACAATCATAAGGGCAGAAAAGGCCTTGAGTTACTTCACTACTTTCAGAGAACCTCTATGTATCTGTTGTGGAAACTACGGGGAGGTGAAGGAATGCACTGGTCAAAGTGGATGAGACTGCCCATGCAAATGCAGCACCGGCCTGAATCAGACAACCTGCTTTCCAATTTCCTTTCTTCCCTTCTCCACTTTTTTTTCTTTTTCACAGGCAATTTCTCTGATAATCCTGCATGCTGGTATTACCAGCAGCACACAAGTGTGTCTAAAACCTTGACGACAGTAATTAATGTATTCCATCAGCACCCATGTCTCACAGCCAGCTGTTTTGTTGTGAAATCTGCCAAGCCCTAGAGGCAGAAAACTGTGCCCCCTCCTTTCACTCCATTCAATGTCTGGTGTAACTTTCACTTAACGATTAGTGGCTTTATTCAATCCATCAGCATAGGGCAGGGGTTACGCTACTCTCAGGGGCATCCAGCAAAACCTGATCTGATAGAAAGCACTCTGCTGAAGGAGAATTGCCTATCAGAAGAGTAGCTGCAGGTGGAGAAATGAGAGAGGAAAGAGGGGAGGCCTTTCAGGGAGAGAAATACCACTTCTGTTCTGCTTAGTTATCAGAGCATACAATAGGATGACTAGGGAAGAAAGATCTTGGCTGTCAGAGCAGGCACATAAGATAGGAGCTATGCTTGATTATTGCAGCGACCACCAGACTGTGCATCTGGGCTTTCCATCTTATGCTATTCCAAGCAGAGTCTGAGAAACCTGTTTTGTACTGTCAAGCCCCTATAACTTCCCCGTACAGGAAGCTCCATTGCTAATGGCACTCAAAATAGGAACGGAGTGCTTTTATATACTGTACATATTTGTCAACCTGCAGGTAGAAAAGGAACTTCTGATCATCTATAAAGAAAACCACTTGTTTATCCAAGATTTAGAGGAGCTAGAAATGGAAAACCACTTTAAGAAATCCTCTTTGAAAAACCTTTGCACTGAATAATGAGTTTATGAGTCATTAAGGTTAACTGCTGTTCTTCTCTGATTCACAGCAAGAATGTGCATACAAATGAATTTTCCATTACTACTGTCTCAGTAAAGGCAAAGGAAACTCAGGTGAAGAGATGGGACTTGAACTTTGCCCTCAAAACAGGTAGTTTTATAACCTTTCTCAGATCAGTAGTATCAAGGCAGTAGTATCAAAGCGTTCTCCACCAGGAACGTTAAAGCTCCCTGTTTTCTCTGGACCCGTTCCCCAGACAAACCTACTTGGAGGCTCTCAGTCAGTCTATGTCGGCTGCCTCAGAAGTCCACCACCTATTCCTTTCCTGTCTGCGCTGCAGGCTACAGTTGTCATTCCTGGTTCCTGCACTCCAGGACCCTTGTTTTCAGTAGCCCTCTCTAGCTCAACTCTTGCACCTTTGGCCTTCTCTTTGCACAGTAAGTCTATGCACTTTATTTCCGCCTTCACAACTCTGCTTTTAATTGTCTCTCATCCATGAATCAGGAAGGCTTCTGTGGTACCACCACTGATTTACTGGGTGGATGAAGAAGCTGTGCAACCTTCCGCTAGAACTGCCTGTCGCTGCATATACACCTGCAACATCTGAAGCAGTTGTCGCTGCTCAGCCTCCCAGCTCAGGTCAGCACTACACAGCCAAATGTTGCCGACAGCAAATGCTTTCTAACCCTCATGAGGCTAAATGTTTTCTTATGCTGTTGTCTTCTTCTCAGAAATATCCAGAACGGTCCACATTTAGGAGCTTTGCTTCTTATCGCCCAGTTTTGTTTTTTTTTTTTTTATTTCCAGGACTCCTCTTTTTTAGCCAGATTTTGGGTTTTCTTATTCTCTTTTACCTAACACATGGCAAAGTTAAATTACTTTCATGAAGTCATGGGGGAAAAAATGGAAAGCAATAAATTTCTGATTTCTAGAAGAAAACTGAGCTTGACACTTCACTATAAAACAACCAGTGATGTTACCATGTGCATGTGTAATTTTTTTCATAGGCTTTCCAAAGTTTGCCAGACCCAAGTCCTGAGACCTGGACCTTGTTGAGCGAAGAGTGTGCAACGCCATTTGATCCACCATTCTTCTGCAGAAAAAGCAGAAATCAGCCCTTACCAATCATTACTGTAGGTGACAAATACCTTCAGTAGATAGGTGCAGTATTTAAATATAGGTAAAGACTCCCTCCTGTGGAGCTTATGAACTCTGCAAAACCCTATCAGGTTTTGAAACTTCTCTGCAGGGGAAGTTGTAAGTACTGAACAGCATGTGGGACAGGCATTAGCTTTGGGGACAAATCCCTAAAAAGATGTAGGCAGTCAGTCTGAGTCAGTGGCATCTGAGTCTAAATTTGTTAGCCTGAAAAAACAGATTCAGCTGCTGCCTACGTCAGCGCGCAGCAACAGTGAGTTTGCTGTGCATCACTAAACCAGTTTCAAAACAAATAATGATGGCTGCGACGCCATCTGTCGCCACATGCCTGATCTCATGCTCTTTGCACTTTTGATGTCATGAGGGATGCGGGGCCAGGGGCATCTGGGGGCATTTGTGGCTCATGGAGGAACTTCTGCCCCACGTTCATGATTCTAATGACTGCTTGGTCCTTCACAAAGACTTTCTTCCAGTCAACGGCCATGAAGAGCAAAGAGGGCACCTGTGAAAGACTGCGTGGATGAAAACCGGGGGTCTGGCAGCTGAAGTCTGACCTCCAGAGACAGCTCAGGTTTTAACACTTAAAGTTTCTCAGGTATCTCCATGTACGTGCAGACCCTGCTCCGGCACAGCCGGGGCGGCTCAGTGCCCACCTCACACCGAAGCCCCACTCCAGCTCCGGAAACCAGGCGCTGCTCCACACCTTTCCCCCAGCACTGGGGCTGACAGGCGTCCCCTCAGGTGGGCTCCATTCCCGCCCCATGGCGGGGGCCACTGAGAGGGGGCCCGTGGGCTTGGCCAGTGTGTGGAGGCCACTGTGGCTGCCCTCTGTCTGGCCCACCCCAGCCCGCAGAGAGCCCTGGGGCCAGAGGAGCTGCCGCCACCTGACCATCCCCACACAGCCCACGCGGTGGCCCCAGGCCTGGGCCTTGCCTCTGCCCGCCGGGGCTGCCGCTGCTCCTCCTGCCTCAGCCACACTGCCACCCCCTGCCCTGCTGCCATGTTGCCCTGGCAGCCTGAGGGCAGTCACAGGGCGCAGGGCTGCTCTGGGGGCAGCTGGAGGAGAGGGGGACACTGTCTCCTTGCTGTCCCTCCATGGTGCGAAACCCCGAGGGAGTCCCTGCGCAGGGCAGCCTGGAGGGGCTCCAGGTGAACCAGCTCACGTCCCTGCAGGGCAATGGGCAAGGCTGCCAGCGAGCAGAGGCACAAACACATTGCCCGTTGCTGAGCAGATTTTACCATTGGTTTCTCTCCTGTCACGGCCTTGGTCACTATTTGAGAAGAAACATGGGATGGCCAGAAAGAGCTGGATGGTGGATGAGGGGAGAAGTTCTTGAAATAGCCACAGCTCAAAGCAAGGCAGGACATGACGGTGGGAAGCCCCCAGTGGTGCTCGGTACGGCAGGGATACGTTTGAGGGGAGCTCAAGACCGGTAGCAAGTGCATTTCAGCAGCCCAAAGGAGCCAGCTTCTTTAACTCCTTCCTGATCCAAGGCCGGCCATTTAGGCTTCCCAGAGGCAAAGGAGGCCTTTGTGCATTTTATTTCTCCCAGAAGATTTGCAGTCAGCTCTACCATACACCTGCCACCCTGCCAAAAATAATGTAAATGAGGTCCTTCTGTTTAGTCTGTAGCCAAGAAAACCTCTTATATTTTGAACAACTCTGGCCCTGATGATCGGGGCTTTTTGAACACACCTCTTTTTTTTTCTTACAATTCTGCTGCATTTAATGGCTTGTAGATGGTGTGTTCTCCTGTATTTATGCACAGTCTCACTTCTACAGGTTCAGGGTCAAACTCCAAAGCATGGCTCAAAGGACTGCAATACTATATTTAGGGGTATCCGAGTCTGAAAGTAAAATGTGCTGGATACACTAACAGTCCTGCAGCAAAGTTGGTGCCTCTTATAGAAGGCCTGTCTAGCTGTGAAAAGAGAAGGATGCTTTTACTGCTTCCTCCAGCTACCTTCTTTCTATAGACAGTTATGTGCTGCTAGGGAAGGGAAGTGCACCCAGTAGGTAGAAGGCTAAGTTTTAAAACATGATAATTGCTTTTGCTGCAGAGAATTGTTTTAGTATGATTTAGGATTAATTTCACATTTCAAAATCCCCCTATTTTAATTTTTTTTTATGCCTTGAGCAAAAAGCATCTAAACACATCATACAATGGGAAACTTTTTTCACTTGCATAAGAAACATACAGCGGGATTGTGGTCAAACTTTCTAAAAAAATTTACCTCCAGAGCTGAGACCATGCACTGAAAAGGGAGATTATAATAAAAGTCCAAACATAACCTTAATGATAGGTTTTGCTGTTTTGAAAGCTATAATATAGGGTAACTACTTGTACCAGCCCAGCATATGGGGGACTTCCTTTGTCTCTGACACTTACAAAGGCTTCCTTTGAGCTAGGAAGTCATCTTTGGGTTCCTTAACTGAATCACCAAAAGAAAAGGAAAAAAGGAATAAAATTCTAAGAAAAAAAGGCTTATCGACTCCATCTAGTTCAACAAGCTCCCAAAATAGCAAGACAGCTCTGCCAAACCTCTAATGTCACAAGGTTCACTCATTTTCTGACCTGATCTTGTGTTTTTCATTCCACACTGGGATAGAAAATTTCACTAGCCCCTTCTGGAGCGGCACGTCTTGTCATGTATTGTCTGCTCTTTCTGTACTGGGAACACCGATGGTCATAGAATAATAAGAGCAATAAAGAAGACCCAGAGGAGGGAAAGACAGAGAAAAGGATGGTTATGTGGAAAAGTCAGAAGATAGGAGAAGCTGAAGGGATACACAAATTGAGAAGGAAAATACAGGGGAAGGAGAAGAGGGGAGGAAGGTGATGAGAGGAATAGAGGTGGCCCTCAGAAAGAAAAGGAGATTATGGAGAGGTATTTTACTTTCCCATCCATCTGTTAGAAGCAGAGAAAGCCACAGAATCTCACTCCTCATTTCATTGTGCACTCGGTGGAATTCTCCCATCTGGTTTGACATACCAGCTGAATCTACAATCCACCCTGTAGCCTCTACAAATACGTCAATCAAAGTGACCTGCTGTGAAAGCTGTGAGAAGGCACTCTTTTGTGTTATCCTCACATGCATGTTAGACCCACACAGAATCCCTGCTGTATCTTATTTTCAATCACAGGACGTTGGAAAGCTCCTGCAGATGTTATTTTTGCCATGCAAGTAAAGGAATATTGTGATGTGACTAAACCATGAAAGATGAGGAAAAGCCATGAAATGGGGTCTGGTGTGTGAGCTAGCAGAAGGGGATCTGTCACACATGGGAGGCTCTGACACAGGACAAGCTCAGCACTCTTTTACATGACTCATTCTGGAACCATGGAGACAACCAGCTTTGCAAATATTGCTAGAGAGCTGATGATGAAATTGCTACAGTCAACCCAGATGTTCCTATAAAGAAGCCCTTCAAGAAAGTCCTGAAGCATCAGTGATGGCCAAAGAAAACTTCCCCATTATACCACAGAGCAATTTTAAAAAGTTTCACCATCCAGCTGCAGGCCCTTTCTCGCGGTTCTGGTCTTTCTTTCTTTTGTGCGTCTCAGATGTTCTTGGACCCACAAAGTGGTCAACAACCGGTCTAAATCCCTCACCTCGCAGGAAGTTTGAGGAATGGCTTCACTGTATTGCAATGTTAAGTTTAGATTTAGTTAAATTCTGAGGAAGCTGCCAGACATATGCAGTCTGCTTGGTCTGCCATTGCCAAGCTGGGCTTTATCCAGATACTCACAGTTACATACGCCAATCCGAGAGCTCTCTCTTACTTGCTTAAGTAGTACATGCAATAGGCGAGTGATAATTGTTCAGGTTTGCACATCACTATTCAAATGACATACACCTGGACTCCCTGTTGGTACTGCAGATAACATGAATTTTTAAGCTATACAAAAGTAAATTGAGGCCCTGTAAAATGTCAGATTTTTTTTTTCCTCACCTTACGGCCAAGCTTCCAAAGGAGAGACAGAGCCTGAATAAAAGCCCTATGTTTTCTTAAGATCATTCCATGCTACTACCTTTTCATCTTCTACCATATGCTTCCTTCACATTTCTATTCCCATCAGATATAATGGGAGAGAGTCCTATCTTTTTTTTTTTTTATTTAAGCAAATAATGCAATTAATTCTAACCCCATGCTGTAAATTGACCTCACGTGAGAAATTCTGGCATTTCTGTGAAGAGGACCGAGTCAGTATTTTCACGTTTCCGGTACACAGTGGCACAAGGAAATCAGAATTTCTTTGTAACCATGCTGTTGGGAGAGCTGTAGGACATCCATCATCTTGTGGAGCAATGATGATCAGTAGACAGAGTGGCAGGGTGGAGACTAACAATAAAATATATAACAAACACCTAACAAAGAGGCATTACTTGTCCTTCTTTCATAGACAGGTAAAGTCAGGAGCATAGTTTTCTTGGGAGTCCTTCATACTGACTCAGAGAAAAGCATAAATGCCCAGTAGCCTTACTCCAGTCTCCTAATTCTGAACATCAGATGCTGATCCCTTTTCATTAGTATCATACTCCTGGTATGTGGTCTTCTGCAAAAACAAGGTGGCATTTAGGGCTCATCTGTGAAGAAAGGCACACTATTTCAGAATAACCAGAACCTTACCAGAGCATGCCTTAGGAAACGTTGCTACTATTTCCTTCTGACAGGTAGTCACAACTTAAATAAATGTGTCTGGGTGGAAAACTGATATAGCAGTGAACACTTGTGTATGATCCCTGATAGAGTCCTTGGATGCTTCACTGATTAATTCATTTCAGCTTTAACCAAGTTGCTTTATTGGCCCTGCAATTGGATCTTAATCATCCCTCTCAAAGGTATGGGGAGACAATTTGAGCCAACCTGATGACTCACTGTCATGCTAAGCAGGTCACACTTGTCCTAAAGGGTTGCGTAAGGGTGGGGGGAGAGAGTTCACCAGGATGAAGCTAAACTGATCTGTGCTGATCTCAATCAAGCCTCTGTCCAGCAGTAAATCAGATCCTGTGACACAAGTAATCAAAATAGAAATCTGATGTGCAAGTGTCTTTGTGAGCTGAAGACTGTTCCTTTCTATAGACAGCAGACTGGTAAAATGATGCCTCATGTAAACTGAGGTGGAAACAGTTTTAGTAAGGCCTACTGTATCAAGCAGATTTTCTGTTCATAGTGAGAACATTGAAAGTACCACAGGAGTTGGTTTTGCTGACAGGTTCTGATACAAGGAGTGCCAGCTTTCTCACGCATGTTCTGAGAAAACCAAGGATCTGTGTTTTAGGAGAAATAAAGAAGAAATGAGAAAAGCTGACTGGGGTTCAGTTTGTGCTTTCTGTGTTTACATTGGGTTCTTAAGCATTGGATAAATAGATTTTCAAAATCTGAATAAACAAGCAGGGTCTTGACCTCTCCTCGTAAAGAATGTTTCCCTACAGTATCTTCTCCAGGAGCCTTCCTTGCTACCCTGCTTCACAAAATTCCACTCTCCATTCCCTATCAGACAACCAAGGTGAAGTTTTAAATAGGGGAAGCGTGGGGCCAGCTACATAGCCTCATATGGGCGAACTGCTCTCCCTTTCCTCTTTTCTTGTCATATGATCAGATGCACAACTATCACATGCCAAAAATGCCAGCATCCCACATCATGTGAGGGGCACACATACAGTCACATAATGGGGAATAATATTCAGCCATGTGACCAGCTCACTCCTTGTCACTTGATGGAAGGAAGGGCTGTGGGGACTTCAGAAAAGAGGTTAGCAAAGAAGAAACTAACAGAAAAATTAATCCAGGCTGCAACACACTCCCTCTCCAGCCACCTCCAAAAAACACTTTCAAGTGACACTTCCTCCTACTGATGGGCAGCTGGAAGGCTTTCCTAGCAGAAAATGCCTTGGCCATGTCTTTGTCATCATGTGGCTGAACTACAGCAATGTCATAAACTTTGAAAAGAAGCCTTTAGCCCTTAAGAAATTCCAGCTACATACAGAGAGGAGCAGGCTATCATTTCATCCATACAGACTTGTGAGACATGAAGTCTGATCCCTCTGTGCTCTGGGTGTGTACTCTAAAGATGTGCAAAACCAGGATCAGGATATAGGAAATTAGGATCGATATCTTCTTTACCGTCTGCTGCTCCACATACCTGTCATGCTTTTTGGTACAGTCTTCTCTAATATGAACACATAGCAGTACGTTCTTCTAACTTTTTAAACTAAACAAAAATGACAATGTGTCACCCCCTATGAAGCAACCTTTTCCCTTCCAGCAGCAGCTTCTTCCACTCCTATCTCCACTGTTCTGGATCACTTCCTTCACCCATGCATTCTCTGAGCCATCTCTGGTACTATCTATGGCATGCCTCCCTGGATTCCCATCCCTTCTGTGCAAGGAAAGATGATACCTTCATTTACATTTTTTGGGGTAGTTACAGGTCCTATCTGAACAAGGTGCAAGGAGCTGCATAAGCAGTAAGTGGTATGGCTGATGCTAACAAAGGGGAATACACCTCAGTAAATCCACTCCTGAAATGCCTCAGCTGGGATCAGATCATGTGATGGCCTCAAGCTTAACATAACTAGAGCATAGATAGGAAAGTTTATATATTTGACAAATCATTCAAAATGAATCTTACACAGCAGGCTATGAGAACCAAGAGAGAAGCCTAAGCACATACAGCTTTCAGGTAACAAGTCTTTGCATCAGATAAGAGCCTTCTCCTCCCTCCAGCCTCTTGTCTCCATCATAATTTTATCTGGAAGGGGACTATTTTCTGTTATTTGTATGACACTTAGCATACAGAGATCTTTGTCCCATCACAGAGGCCTCTGAGGTAATAAGTAAAATGATAACAGTGATATACATGGAATGAAATCCACTGTGCTGGTCCCATTACTTTGCATATCCCTGGACAAGCAATGGGAGTTGTTTGGGAGCTGTTGCTGTAGCAAATGGTGACACAAGGATGATTGTTCCTTTGGGGTCTTGTTATCTGTAACTTTTGCCTCCTCAGTTCCATAGAATTTTTTAATTGCATTTCCCTATCAGACCATTGCTTCTTTGGACTCACAAGTGTCTGTTCCGTCAATCAAATTCCCTGTGAGTTACCTTCTTCTTCATGTCACACCATTTCCCTTCTGACCAAAAATTGATCAGGGGTTCAGGTTGACAGCTGCAATCCAGCCACTGAGCTGCACTCAGAGCTGTGAGAGGCAGGCATCAGCCAAGCAACTCCCCAGGCAACATGTGCTTTAGTGGGGAGAATACAGCGTAACATGGGTTGATGTTTCACAGAACAAACCATGTCAGTTCAACAAACCAAACTCATCAATTTGAGGGTGTGCATCAATGTTTTTGCCTGGTCAAGATATTAAATAAATAAATAAATATTCACTATTTCTGAATCACTTTTTTTTTTTTTTTTTTTACAGGAGAAGTTTTGGTGACTAAATTCGGGAACAATTTGGTGTTTTGATTTGGGAACAAAAATGAATGTTGAAATACTAGGCTCTCCCAGAATGTCATGCAATGTAGATAACTCTGGTGTGTCATACAGAGTCCAATTACAGTTCCTTCTGATGGGAACTTGTTGCTAATAACCAACTGATGAACTCTGCTGAATTTTTCTGAAGTGGAAGAACAGGCATTATGTCTGCTCCTACTACCCATCACAACATGGTTTTGAAGATTTTGGGCCAACCTGAAACGCCAGTCTGTGAACTGCAGCATCTGGCCATAGAGGTGCTTCCTATTCTTCCACTTCTGCTAAAAAAGGTGATGCCTCCAGAAAAGGACCAAGACAGAAATGCCAGATGAAAGCAGTATCTTTGGCCATCTCAGCAGACATTCGGCGTACTTCATCAAATGAAGCCCTTGTGCTTGCTGTACTGCTGGACTTGCATTCCAGGAGCGACATCTGATCCCCCCAGGTGAAGGCTGTTGCCAAGATATTTCTGTGGTTGGCCTTTGGCTTTGCAACACAGATGTCTCTGCCCTCTACTCACCTGGCAGTGTATGCTTTTTTGTTCCCTGACATCTGGCAGAACTCTGTGATATGACTTTGTGTAATATAAGTGCAATTGAACACTAATAAAAGAGGAATTTGGGTTTGTGTTTGTGTGGACATTCCAGTACTTAGCTTTTAATTTCTGCACAAATGTTTGGACTGAGCTGAGGTAGAGTGCTTCCAATATAAAAATAAAATATACCTGAAAAATTCTAATTAATTCACTGACAGTAAGAATGGCATCTTGATATTTATAAGCTATCCTGACATGCTGAAGTATTAATGTTAGTTATCTGCATATAAAATTAACTGAACAGTCAGAGTTTATATCAGTGCTGAATCACTTTTCTATATAGCACGTTGTGAACCACACTTCTTTTCCTTAGCTGGTCATTCTTCTCAACAACTTTTACTGTGATTTTTCACAAAGAAAGTGGAAAAATCTTGATTTTAAGAATACTCATATCTCAGCTGATCAATAAAAACTACCAAAACCAAAAAGTTCTATATTTTATCATTTGATTCCATTACATTTTTTAAAGAATTGTCTTTTTAAAAAGTATTCACAAAAATAACTTCTGGGGAAAAAACCTAAAATGGGCTACTTCCAACTCATAAGCCATTTGCTATTAACATTTTCCAACCTGAGATCAGACTTACGAGAGCTAGTGTAGAGTGTACTGAGATATCTTAAAGGACAGCATGACAGAACAGCAAAGTAATATTTCTTTCCTACTGGGACACTTAACCACAAACTGAGTCCAAACTATTCTCAATGAGCTGGGAATGAGACTTCAGGCTTCTGGCTTGAAATCTGCCATTTGAATGCTATTAAAATTATTAATACAAATAATGGAGCAATAAATAGTACTGTTCCTGCACCAGGCATCCCCAGATGATACTTGCACTTAGCGAAAAAAGGAGACATTTAATTATATGAAGATCTTCTGCATTACAAATTTCAGCCCTTGATAGCATCAGTGTCTGAAGACAGCAGCTGTGCAAGCAGCAGAAAAATTCACTCTCTGCCTCGATGTCTGATCAGAGTCAATTCTTGAAACACTGTCTTTTGTGAACTGTGTATGAGGCTGAGATTCCTGAAGAAACAATTATGTGTCCAGCACTCGACAGCCTGTGTTCCAGGGCATGCGTCTTGTGAACAAAGCAAGGTACATGCAGGCCCTGAGAAAAGGAGGTACCTCTTGTGGGTGTTTCCCACCAAGCTGGGAAGCTAACTAACTGGCATAGCCCAGGTGAATCTGTTTCACGTGGAAATGTCACCAGCACCTGAACAGAGCAAGTGCCTGAAAAAAGGGAGTCAATATTCTGAAGAACCTCATGAATGAAAGAGAGCGGCACATGACTGTAGACTTGACTTAATAGCATGAGTATTTAAACCTGTGGCTTTTCTGCAGTAGAACTGTTATTATCTGAACTCTCCATCTTGGTTCCAAATATCTGGATTTTATCAAATTCACCTATTTTTGAGAAATTACAAAATAACAAAATCCATTTAGAAGGAGAAAAAGAATAAAATCCTTCAGGAAAGTAACAGTTCCCTTTAAAAACCTGGAATGAGGCTCTGATCTGCAGTGCCAGATTGCAACAATGGCAAAGGAAAAAGTCATCAAGGAAAATGCTGACTTCATATCACACCTGATGGTAACAAACCCAGCTGCAATTTCAAGCAGGGGAACTGTACTTCTCCCTCATCACTTTAAAGTCTGCTCTGTTTTAAAGTTCCTGCTAAATTTGACAGTTTAAAGGGGCATTTAATGGAATTGCTCCTTGTACCTTGTGTTATGCTTTAGCTCTGGAAGGAAAACTTGCCAGTTTTGCTGAAGTCATGCCAGGAGCGTGGCAATGTGCGCTATGCGTGATCATCCATTTGGGACAGAAGCGAGATGGTCACTTGCACAGACCTTTTATAGCCATCTGAAGATCGAATGACCTGCTGTGGTTCTAATCAGGGCTCAGCTCTGCGGGAACTGCCAAAAGGAAAAGGCCAAAGGAGAGAGAGAATTCAAAGCTCACATCATAACAGCAATCAAGCAGGGCCATAGTTACAGGCAAACCACAGAAATGAGCAGGGTAAAAGAATTATCCAACTATCACAGGCACATTAACGCTGGTTGCATTCCAAAGCACTCATTACAGCACTCCGGTGTGGCTCCCTGTACAGCTGGTCAAATAATGCTCATCAAATAAACGATTTGACAAATTTTGCAGAGTTTCAAAAATAAATTATCCAAAAAAGTGTGCTTTTTTAATTATTCCCACAGCTGTAGTCTTGTGAGTCTAGAAATATGTTCAAGCTCCCCTCTTTCCCTCAGCTTGCTCACTCTCTACATTTTCTTAATTCATGCTCCCCAGTTGCACTTTCTGAGCAACCCTGTTAAAATAAGTCTCTGGGTGCACATTGCAGCCTTCCTAAGCAACTCAAAATAGCAACGCAGTGTACCTTGTCCAGTTCTCCTGCGCACCCCTAAGTTTTAATAATAAATCAGAATGTCAGTACACATGACAAAGCCCAGAACCTTGAGGGTTTCTCCCAGACGAATCAGGCATCCAGTTGTATTTCATCAATGCTCCACTGAAGTTAACAGCACCATGTTGATTCACACTGGGTGAGGATCTGTTCCATCATCACAATGACTCAGGTCAATGCACGTTTGAGAAAGGGTCCCGCTTAGCTGCCTGAGTTTGCTTCTCTGTTGTCTAGTACACTGGAGTTTGAAACACATATGAACCTGCCAATTTATAATTTCCCCTGATAACCTCATTTGAAAAAAACCACAGAGCATTTATTTATTGAATTTAATTGATTTTTTTTCCCTTTTATTTGTGGAGCCATCAAAATGGCTATTTGTACATATCAGTGCATACTGAGTGCTTCTCCTGAGTAACTATAAAATAACAGGTCAGCAAATTTCTCCTACTTCTTCTGAGTGAATTTAAATGACAACCATATATGTACAGCCCAGATTGTGCAGTCATCCCTGAATGCTAGACCTGGCTGCTTCAGTTCTCCACAGCTCTTGCTTGAAGGCCCTTCAGGTGAGAAATGTGTAGGCCAAAGTCATTAATTTTTTTCACTATGGTTAGGAACAGAGACACAATGGCAGGAAGATAGTTTATTCCCTATAAAAAATCAATTTAATTTCTTAGCCCTGCTGGACCAACTCCTTCAGTAACATTAAATGTACATTTAATTAACTAAAAAGTCAATATAGAAACAATTAAAAACTACGCAGATACATTTATTAAATTGTTTTATTTTGATTGCAGATTCAAAGCCCTTTTACAAGAGGTCCCAGACACCTGGCAGATCAGGTCCTGCTCTTGCTTCTAACCAAAGCTTCCTTTTCTTGAACAGTGAATTAATTGTTGGTCGATAGAGGGAGGCTTCTGACCATGAGAAGCAGAAGCCTGGCCAGGACCAGGGCCGGGCTGAAGAATTTTGCTGCCTGGTGAAACAAAAGTGAATGTTCAGTTTTGCTACTTTTAGGATTAAATGCAAAACCCACCTGCATGGAAAGGTAAGGTGTGGCTTTTTTTTTTTTTTATAATATTCTTTGGGATGCATTCCTTTAGAAAATCAAGCCAAACTTAGCATCTTCTCATAGCAAGGGAAGAGGAGAAAAGCTTTTATCGCTTACTACAAGGGATGTACAAGCATCAGGGTTACTAGCAAAATTATATTCGAACATCATATTTAGATTCCAAAAGACCTTACACTTCACTGCTATGCACTAAAGAATGTATATTCTGCACATGCGAAACACACACAGATACAAATGTCTCAAAATTTCTCATCTCTTTTTGACTACTTTTTTTAAATTTGACATGATGAATCGACTGTGGCTAAGTGAGGACTATGAAGAGATCTGCACTATTTCTTTAAATCCAGAGTGGGGCAATAATAAGCCTAGAGAGTAGCTTTAGAGACAGATAGATTTTCCTTAATCTAATAAAGTTGAGGGGCAGAGGGAGGGTGCCTGTACTGATCCATATCATTCTGGTAGTTCAAGCCCCTCACAAATCCTCTATCAAAATGGGTGTTAAGCCATGTTGCAGTCTCAGTGGGAAATTAAGTTGTGGATTGTTCTTACGATTAGGACAGGAAGAGTGATGTGTGCTGGTGGAGGCTGTGTTGGTGATTTTAGGCACATGGCCAATATATATTTGTTAGGATCTGGACAAGATGTGCCAGTTCACTCTATAAAAACTCCTGAGAAGTCCAAGTAGTTCAGTAAAGTCAGTGGAAAATTAAGCATAAGGAAAAAAGTGTTCAGAAACAGAAATGAGTAAAAATGAAAATGTGTATCTAAAACGGAATCAAAATCTTAAAAGCAGAAGTAAAAAACAGGAGTGTTTTGACCTGTCTGATTCTGTATGCATTGCAAGAGTTCTTAAAACACAAAATCTTATGCATTTTACCTTTCTTTCTCTTTCCTCAGTTATGTATTTTATCACCTTTTTATGTCTTGCTACACAGGAGTGGATTCCAACAGCCCTTTTATGATCCAAGGATGAGCTTTCAATTCTGTCAGAATATTCAGTCTTTAAAATAAGGGACAGGGAGGGAAGAGAAAAGGGTCTAGGGGTAAGAGATGCCAGAAGGCACCAGACTGGTTTTCTACCAGATGCAGAATTACCATCTATTTTGATACTTATAGGCCAGTCTTGAAACACAAAGGGCATGCTTGCATCCTACAGCATTGTAATTTGGGACTGTTAGACTTGTAGATCCAAAGGTTGCAGCCTTTTTGGGGGGCTCTCTCATCTTGCTGCTCGTGTACACGAATCAGTTGGACCTGAGGTAAGGAGGTCTGGGCTCAGGCGTAGCTGTCATGCAGTCTCAAGAGTCCTCCTAGAAGCCGAGGGCAGTGCAGCAGTGTTTCTAGCGGTTTTCAGCTATGTGGTAAGTCACTGCAGGTACGACAGCTGCTGACACAGCTTCATGGGTGAGGAAGGCAGTGCAAAGCTTTCCTTCCCTGAGCCACCTACACAAGTCCTAAGGGAGACTTAGAGAACAGAGCCAGAGAGACACTTATTTGGGGCAATGAAGGAGTCAACAGGAAAAGAAGGCAAAGAAACATGTCAAAGGTAAATGAAGCAGAGTAGGTATAAGCACATATGCTAGAGAGGTTGTTAGGGGAGAAGACCCCATCAAGATCCTAAAAGGGCTGAGAGACAAGTGAGGAAGAAATGGAAATAAAGAGAAAGAAATTTAGAGAGAGAACTACAAGAAGGCAGTGCTTCACAGAAAATGTGCCATAAGAGCAGCTGAGTGTGTGAATAAGGGCATTGGGCCAGCACTGAAGAGGGTGAAAACAAAAAGAAAACTACACTCAGATCAAAACATCACTGATGCAACCAGTGAAGTCATTCAACATAAGGACTGGGCACCATAGGGTGAGGGAGAAAGAGGTGGACAGATAAAAAATTCAGAGAAAGAAATTACAGAAATTGGAAAAGGAGCAGGGAGGAGATCCACCAACAACAATCAGCCAGGATCCTCAGTGCAGTAGTTGAATCAGTGTTGACATAAGGAGAGGACTTGGTCTCAGTGACAGGGAGCAGGACCAGAGAAAGCCTCCAAGGCCTAAATGAGCATTTTAACTATCAAGCAGGGACTTGAGAGGAAGCAAATGGAGGGAAGAGGGAAGAGGCATAAAGCTGGTCAGAGTACATCAAGGAGAAGGAAAGGGTGTAAGGAGAGCCTGGTATTTAGAACCTGCATATTTCTTCCTTGAAACGATAAGGCAATTTATTTTGGAGAGGTTTATACTTTGTGGAGGGTGAAGGGGCTGTAGATTATCTGTCTCATGCAAGTTACATTTGAGCCATCAGTGTCAGGTGGCACAGGAAGGGTTAACTTCAAGTCCCACCAAGCGGCTGTACAGCTGGTGAAATGCATCTGTCAACAGAACTATTACTGTCATCCCCAGATCAGCACAATGTCCTTGACCCTAGAGGTCAAATGAGAGGCATTAGCTGCTACACAGGCAGAGCTGTCATGCTCCAGTGGGAACAGAAATGTTACAAGACCAATTGGATCAGCCCAAGAAGTAAAACTGTCCCTCCTTATCCAGTAGTGGCTTAGAGGTGCAGGTGAAGTGCAGTGTGATGGAGTTACTTCAGTGCCTTTTCCCTTTGGAAACCTAGATTTAAACATCCCGTTCAAACAGGCAAGGAGAGGGACTCCGTTGATCGTCCCTCATAGTCCCCATTTACGTGCATCGCAAAACTGTTGTGTCGTTTGCTGGGTGCAAAGCCTGCACTAGACATTGAATGGCTCAAGGCTGGAAGGGAGTGGGAAGCAGATTTGGAGGGGGGGACCCCAGGGGTGGCACAGCTGGGGGGAAATAGGCAGCGCAGGACAGAGGTTGTAGGACTGCAACAGTGAAGAGCTGCAGGACAGGACTAAGAAGTTTGTGCTTTTAACCATAAGAAGATGAACACAGGCATTAAAAAGCTCTCCTTTTTGAAGTAACTGGTAGCATTCCCATTGACTGCTGCAATTTTTTTTTATCATTTTGTTTACAGTGCAGTCACGGTAACAACCTCTCGGTCATAAGAGAGGTAGAGGGCTCTGACTGTCACATTTCTCGGAAGGGATGTGAAGTCTTAAAGCTAAGATTTCATTAGTGAACAATTTCATTAAACCTCCTCTGATGATATATATAGACACATAATCCAGTGTTGTTCAATTGGCAGGCCTGGCAATTACATCCCAGCTTAGCTGAAATATTATCTAAATTGCATTTTTAAACGGGTGATTGACAGTGGAATGGCAACATTTCCCTCAATGCTAGTATATGGCAGCATAGAAGGGAGATAAGCGCGCTACGGAGAGACAGAGGAAGCAGAGAAGAAAGGCAGAAAAGGTGAAAGGAAAGGGAAAAATAATCAGGTTCTCCATTTTCTTTGTTGATTGATTGTAAACTGTTAATCTGGCAGCACATTGTTCAGCTTGTAGAAGTGCCTCCCCTCTTGCTCCTTTAACTTACCCCCCCAAGTATTTTTTTTTCTTTTGAGGCAACCCGCATTAACAAGACGTTTTTGCATTACTGAAATCGGGGACAACCTCCCACTGCGTGCCGCGCAGGGAGAGGACTCTACCCTTTTGTTTGTCTTTGGGTTCTGCAAATCCTGCAGCATTCGTGAAGTTAGCCCAGTACTCGCAGCAGGTGGAAGCTCCCAGCCCCACAGCAGCTGTGCACAGCCTTGATCTTCAGGTTTTCACACACAGTCCTCAACCTCCCCTGCCCAAGCCTCCTTTCCCTGTTTTTTTTTTAATGCGGAAAGCAGTAACCCTCTGGCCTGGCTAGCCCCCTGCTATCAGATTCCACCGGAGGAATTCTGGGCACGAAGCTTCACAGGGCAAACAGGTCTCCCGCCCTCTCTAAATGTCTCCCCCTCCCTCCCTTCCTCCCTCCCTCTCTGTCGCTGGGAATCCACCCTTATCCACTGCAGCGGGAACGATATTTTTGAATTGTGTTTATTTGTTGGCACCCTGGTGTGAAAGCGCTTCCCATCAACTGCATATTAATCTTGTCAGCAGTTTGTGAACATTTTCCTCCCTCTCTGCCCTACCTAATTTATGACTTTTGGGTCTCTTGCTCCCTTCCATTCCCACCTCTCACTGTAATGAAAGAGAAATTAATCATCCTGATTTTTGTTAAAGTGACTCCAACCATGTCAAAATGGTAGGAAAGGGACTACTTTAGCCCTAGGAATAGTGAAGTTAGGAAAGTTGTAAATTGACTTTTAGAAAAACATAGGTGGTGATACAGGTATCTAGCCATTATATGTTCACGTGATCTTTGAAACTCCTGGGTCATTTGTGCCTGTATTTTTTCCATTGATCCATAGCCACTGGTTGGAACCTCTGCTGCGTTTTCCTTATCTTGAAACCCCCAGGGACACTTCAAATACACAAGACTCTATTCTCCATTACCCTGAAACCTTTGAGGCCAGTAGTTATATGCACTGATACTGCTTTTTATTCACTATACTCATCAATGTGTTAATACTTCTGTTACTTGATTACCTAAACATCCCTGGGCATTTTCTGCAATCCCAGATTCCTGGTGCCTATTCTTGGGTACATAGCCCACAATGATTTTTATTTCAGTGTGGTTTTGGGGAGCTGAATTGAATTTAGTTGCACTGAGCAATCTTCTTCAGGAAAAGGCACTATTAAAGCCCTCTGGCTGATGGGGGCAAGTGCAAATGGTGTGATGCTGTTAATGCATGGGGACATTGACTAGCTGGAATTATAGAGGAGGTAACTGAGAGTGCCCACCACACAGGGGGTGCACATCCCCACCACCACCACCACCACCAGAGAGGAGGGAGGTCCACCCACCGCCTTGGCAGGGTGGAAATAGCAGAAACACTGTTCCTTTTTTTTTTATTATTCATTTGATGTTCACTTCTGATGAGCTGCTCCAGTCTTTCACTTCCTTGGGCTAGTGAAGATTCACGTGTCCACATCAGTGTGGACCCAGATGGGACCTGGACCCACTACCAGAACAGTCAACTATATCTAGGATGGATACTGCCAGCTTGAAATAAGCTCTAGCTGAGTAAAAGTGGAGCTGCTTGCTTATATAGCACCCCAGGCTATATTTACCATTTTATTTGCCCAGGAGCCTGACTAAATAGCCCAATGAAATGCAGAGCTTCGGACAATACCTCCTAGTTCCTCTCTGGTAAGAGGCCCAGTTTTCTGGAAAACTCAGTACACATAGTCTCAGCCTTCCAGATCTACAACACAGATGGGCATAATTCAGAGAAGCCTCTGAACTATGCCCATCTGTGAGCTAGCTAAATGTCTTCTATAGCTGCTTGGCATTCATACGATGGTAGTAACTCTCAGCTTCCACCACCTACATCAGGGTGTGACTTTTGCAGGGACCTAGCCACTGAGCCATTACAATTCATGCTTTCATTACTTCAGAAGCAGATCACTGTTATGTGCTAGGGAGGGGACTACACTTGAAAAAAAATCTGCAGAGGTGGGAGTGTGAAGTGAGTACTTGCCTTCTCAAGGAGCATCTTCCCAAGACCACAGATCCCCAGGGTCCTGGGATTTGGACCACATGCCTATTAGACTTCAACTTTTCCCCTTTGACCCAAAATAGCCAGCACCAACCTGCATAAAGCAACCCCTCTTCCCTGCATCCTGCCCCCACTGAAGCTAGGGAAGGTGCTTTGACAAATCCAGACCCAGAATCTCCAGATCGTATTTTATCTTTCCTCCATCGTGGTGTCCAAAATTGCCCAGATCTGTCAGCTAAACATAAATTGTTTACATGATTAGTGTTTCAGGAAAAAGGTCAGCTATAGGATAGAAGGGAAAGAAGGAGCTTTTATCTGGGTGAAGGAAAGTGGACAGTGGTTTGGATTTATAGTGTTGGGTTGTCGGAGTAAGGATACTTTATGATGCTGGCTGACAAACATTTTGGAAGAATTTGATATTGTGTAGTACTTTATCACTGCTGTATTTGCATTTCTATTTTTTTACAAAGCATTTCACAGGAGGCAAATAGACATCATCCCAAACTGAGAGGCCAATGGCTTGGCTGAAAAATTAGCAACTTGCTTCTTGGGGACTGGAAGTAAACTCAGATTTTTCTCTTTGTAGGCCAGGTTTTTCTACCACACAGTGGAGCTGTCTGCTGCAGGTGAACTCTGCCTCCCTTGGAGTACCAAAAGAAAGATCGTGCTAAGCACTGAAAAGTGCAGCAAGGTGAGTAATCTTCTACTGGTTGAAGACTAGAAATGCAAAAGGCAGAAGCATCTATATACCTCTAGATGCTTTAAATTCAACTAATTCCATAACTCAGCCTCTTCCTGCATAGATTTCATTTGCTTCCTGACCGAATACTCATCTCCTCTCCCTGCTAACAGAGCTACATCCTTCCCTTCTGAGCTCTGATAGTGTCTCTGCTACCAAATTTACATCAGTTGCAAGTGTGCCACTTCATTATTTATGTCAGCATCATCCTGGCTGGGATTAATAAGGCTTTGTGTACCCCAGGGCGGCAGCTAGTTCTCTTATTTATGTTAATGAGTCCTGAATAAAAGATTTTGCCGAAGTCAAAAAAAGTGTAAAATTGATGACATAATCATGGGAGAGTCTACAGGAATATTAAGAAGGATTAGGATACTATCAACAAATCACGTTTTAAGCATTGTTCCGCTGGGCAAGGAGTGTTTTCAATTAATTTGTAATTAAATAAGGGAAGCAATTTAGTGAACTCAGAGAGATATTCCAGCAAAAGGTTTATCTCATCAGTCTGAACCTCACATTCCTCCAGAACAGGATCATTGTTTAGATCTTGGGCATGTTATATGATCCGACCTATAGGAGTAATTTAATAAAACATCAATATTTTCCTTCTATTAACCCTCAGTGTCATGCTGAATGGAGAGATCTGCCTCTGCCTCCCTTCACAGTCCCCATTAGATCTGCACCCTCTCTAACTGGTTGGACAGGTGTTATCACTAAGCAGCCTGGGGCTTTCAAACATAGACAAACCAGACACATTCTCCAGCAAATTCACAGCACAGCAGTAATATATGGAGGAATGGAGATGAAGCAAGGGAGGGACAGATAGAGAGGACAGAGAACACTCAGCTTTCGCAATGGAAAACAGAGTGTCACTTGAAGAGATTTCCAACTAAGATGATGGGATTTGCTCATATTTTCTCAAAATTTACTTTATAAAATTATTTCTTCAATCAGACCCAGAAGTATAGGGTAGTTTAAGAGGACCTGAGAAGAGATGAGCAATTCCAGATGGGGTTCTATGTTCAGGGAAGGCAGAGCAGGGATTTGCTGATTGCTTAAAGGGCTTAGTGTAACAGCTGGGCACATTTTGTGTATGACCAAAAATAAGAGTACAAATGAACACTGATGTCCAGACATCTGGGCTCACAGCTATTGTTCTCAGTTTTGTTTGTTTTTTTTTTCCCCCTCATAGCCAGAGTTATTCCATAGAGCAGATTGAGGGGGAAGAAAATTATGACATGAGGGAAAAGGAGCCAAGCGAAGAGATTTAGGAGACAATTAAGAGGTAGAGTAGGAAAGAAAAACAAAATGAGGTGTAAAGGGAGTATAAGGAGATAGAGTAGGAGATGAAACAGGTACAGAACTGAAGAATAAAGATGTTGGGGACAAGGAATTAGAGAAGGGAGTGAATGAAGTAGGAGAAAACAAGACAAGACAGAGGGGTGAAGAGAGTACTATATCATAACTATGTTGTTAAAGACTTACTGCAGCTGCTGATAAAAAAAAGACACAGACACCTTTGGTATATATTTCTTCCTTTTCAAGTCTCCTTTCACTTAGGCTTCTCCCACACATTCAGTCCCTAGCTTGCCCTGGTCTCTGTCATATTCATGATAAAACAATTGTCTGGAAAATTCAACTTTAAAAAATTTAAAATTTTAAAAATTTAAAAATAAAAAAATGAAATTATGGACATTTTTATTTTTGCTGTTATCAAACATGTTCCAATAAATTTATTTGAGAAGCTGTAGTGGTACTAAAGTTCAAAAGGAAAAAGTGGTCCTGTCAGAGGGAATGGCTTTTGAGTCAGGAGTGTTCCTCTTTCTCTCCTTGTGAAAACTATCAAAGCTTGGCCAAATTGGAAAGGTCTCATTTTGACATGCACAGGTCAAATCTGTGCAGCTGAAGTCACCAAGGGTTTTGTGCATGCTTTGCATGCATCAGAACTCAAGTAGGTGGCTTCTTACAGACACTGCTTCTAGAGTTAATAGCGGTAGGACAGACTCCCTCAGGATTACAATGATCTGCAACTGGGACTCAGAAAACATGGTGGAGAGGACCTACTGAATGGAAGTGGATGTGGAGGAGAGAGGGAAAGAATAAAAACCAATTGATACAGAGCAGGAAATTGACTGGAACATAGAAACTGCAAACAGGAAGTTCTTTGGCTAATGCTCAGGGCAGGGATCTGAGGAAAACGGAAGGCTACGTTCAGAAGAAAAGAGGAGGAGGAATCTGAGGAGGAAAGATTCAGCTTGAGAAGGCTGGAGCCACAGGCTATATCGGAAACCTGCTAGATGAAGACGTGTGGCGGGAGAGAGATCAGTTCTAGCAGGAGTTGTGTCCAAGGCAAAGGAGTTGGTCTAGATAAGCCCAGCGGCTGGAGACAGAGCAGAGTGTAAGGAAGGCAGACAAGAGGGTGAATGATAAGGGTGAATGAAGAATCTGAGAAGCTGGAGCAGTACGGGGCAACAGAGATTGCTAGAAACGCAGGCAGGGAGAAATTACTGTAAACTCAGAGCAGCAGAGAAACAGATTGATCAAGGAACTAGTCAATGCTGGTGACACAAAACAGAGAAGAAAGTCAAAGACAAGTTGAGCCAAGAAACTGGGGCAGGGATGGGGAGAAGGGATTGAACTATAACATGTACCTAAGTATGGGGAAAAGATAGAACTGCAGCAAGGACCAGGGAACAGCAATGGAGCACAACGATCACAGCTTGTTTGGAGCTGGCAGAGGGGATCCCCGTTGATCACAGTCCCCACCAGACCACAGTCCACATCTCACCACTCCTTCCCTGCCACGGAGTGTCTCTGAAACCCAATAGTATGTGGTAGTAAGAATTGTATGAGCTCATCTCTTTTTAATGCTCATTCACCTACCAAATAGCAAACCTCTGCTGTTACCAGTTATTCCAGTTAGCTCAAGTGACAGGGGCTGCTGAAAATGATCTTAAGTTATCAGTTGTAGAGTTAAGGATGTCAGTGTGATCCTACATAACTGGTTTATTTTTTCTCAAGTTCACCTTTCCTCTTTGAGGTCTAGGAACATAAACTCAGAAAAATATTTTAAGAGAATACTATTAAGCTGTGAAGGTCAAAGGCTCTTAAGTTGTTTAAAATAAGGTCAGCATTGTGAGGCATGCATCATGTCAAAAGTATGAGGTTATGCTACTGTAAGAATTTCACTCTGTTTTTCTTACAATTTCTCCTGTGATGCTGTATTAATTTCTATTTTTTATCTAACAGTAAACTCAATGTCCAGTTTGATTTTTAGTACCCCGAGACACAGCGTTCAGCATATCTGGAAATGGTTCCAACAAAAATATAACTGTCTGTGCCCTTCTTCAACTACACATCTTGCAGAGAAAATGCCTATGACAAGAAATATCTCATACAGCTTCTGGGGGTTCTCTCCTTCTCTAGAAACTCCTCCTTTCCCACTCCAGCAGCTGTGGTTCACCCTGTCCTTCTCAACCTCCTCTAGGTAGGTCCTTTTAAGCTATACAATGGCCTGGTTACTTTAAAGTTAAATACTGCTTGAAGAATCGGATCATATTTTCCAATTCCCATTTAGTAATGGCTCCTTACCTGAGTGTGGCTCAAGCAAGCCTAGCTTCTCTGCCCACATCTGAAACAACCATGTGCTGCTATGTCTAATTTGCCTCAGAAACCTGGAAAGAGGTGGCTTGCCTTCTGGTGAGACCAGGCAAGACTGGGTTACAGAGCAACATGAAACTTCGGGCACATAAGAATTGCCTTGGTTGCAGTGCTAGGGTTTTGTATTTATAGGCTGCCCAACTCCAGGCACGGAATGCAGCCACTGACTTTGCTTGTTTATCTTTGTTTCAGTTGCACAAAAACCTATACATGAAACAGAAACCCCAGAAAAGGGTTTCTGAGCTTAACTGCTGCTGAGCCTTTGCCCAACTGTACAACCTCTGGCTTTCCCTCAGATAATTATGGAAGGACCAGAGGCTTGATCCTCAGTCATATATGAATTTTCTCCTCTGCAGAAGGGGAAAAAACCGTTCTCAAGAGGAGCCAAACAAGACCAGAGGATGTGCTGTAGGAAACAACAATGCATGGAGCCCAAGATGTGGATTAGGCATGGCCTGGCTGGCATTATTTGCCTCCATTACAGATAATAAAGCCAGAAGAAGCCATTGTGATCATCTGCTCCAGACTCCTGCATAACACAAGGCATAAGACTTGCCTAAATTAGCTTATCCTAGAGCTATAGCATGTGTTACAGGAGGAAAAAAACATCCAATCTTGCCTGGAAGCTTTCCAGAGAAGGGCGTTCATCACAATGCTTGCTAATTGTCCCCAGCAATTAGCTGCATTCCACATTAAATATGTGGGGCCTTGTTTCCAATCTGAACCAGTCTGTCTTCAGCTTCGTCCACTGCACATCATCGTGTGTTTGTCCGCTGTACTGAAGAAGTCCAGTCCTCAGTCTGCCATATCTGTCACATTTGAACGAGAGAATGACTTCACTGAATGGTGTCATCTCAGCAGCACAGCTCCGTGAAAGAACATGGACTTGCACACCAGTCATGAATGACCCCCCACCTCCTCACCAAGGGTTGCATAGCATCGCGGAGAGAGCCCGTTTCTTTTAAAGCCCATGGGGACTCCTAGTGGGAAAGACACGATGACTTTCAAAACAGTGAAAATTGTTTATAATCAAAGTGGTCACTTATAAATAGCTCTCACTTGTTGTCATGTGGCCAGCTTAATTAAGTAGCGCAGAGCGTGTGCGGTCACTCACCTCAGATAGAAAAATCTGTATTGGGCCTTCGCCCTAATGTGAATTTCCTGACCTGACAGATGGGGATTGAGTGTCTGTTTATGCCAAGAGGAGTTTGCTAACATTTTTCCTCTAATTACTAATTATACCAGTGAAAGGGGCTTTACAGCCAGAGTCCTGGAAATGTGAAACTCGATCATCAGAGATTTGCAGGAAAGATGGAAGATTGATGGGTGACATCAAACAGCTGACAAGGAGGCCAGGGCAGCCAGACGGACAGCAGCTGCTCCAAGGGGCTTCAGGGGTTGGGGGGCAGCTGCTCAGGGGGGACGGGGGTCTGTGGGGGAGCAGCATGGAGGGGGCTGAGCCATTTTAACAGTTCACACTCCCCCCCCCCCGAGTCATTTCAGATATGAATGGGTCTAATCTCCCCGGGCTTGAGGCTGCGCGTGAGAGTGCATCTACCAACAGGTGGTAAGGCAAAGCAGCAGGACTGAAGGCAGCTGCCCGCTGCAGAGGGGCAGCAGCTCTGGCTACAGCAGAGGGCTCCACAGGGTGCTGCGAATGCTGGACCAAGGAAGACGAGCTGGAGGATGTAAATCAGCTCCTCTGGGCCTCGAGGTTTCCCAGATCCAAGCCTAAACATCAGTGCGTCCGTTCCCTGAGGCTCCAGGAAACCTATCCTTCCATCCAGCTATGGAGTGAGGCCAGGGTCACTGTGAAGAGATCCCTGAAGGGCAGTTTCCTTCTCTGAAGGAGACAGGAGTTGCATATTCTTATCAAGCTGTATCAATTCCTATTTAGAGGTCCAAAGCCAAATCATCCTGGTGGTCTCTGACTCAATGGTGGGATCAGCACGCTGCCTGATTCTCCGAAAGATGTTTGGCCCAGGCTGAGCTGGGCTGGGTTACCCCAACTCTGTCAGCATCCGGTGGGCTGGAGACTGGTGCTGCATTGCAGTGCTTGGACAAGCTCCGTCTCCAGTGGTCCTGCCATGGTGTACTTCACATGGCCTCCAAACCACCAGTTTCCTTCGCATCCTTGGGAATCACGGGGATCGGCTGCCAGAGCTTCCCCTACATCCCCTACACGCTCCCTTGTCTAAACTGCAGATCTCCTCCCCGTTACAGCCACTCTGCCAGTGTGACTGTCCACATGGAGACTCCCGTGCTGACAGGAGGCTGCCTTCTGCTGGAGGAGTTACACCACCATCTTGAATGATATTCCCTCAGTGGACATTAGAGTCCTGGTGCTGGCACAGCTACTCCTGCTCCCAGGATTATTGCCTGCTCGCCAGTGCCACCCTGAAGAGGATTAATTATCATGCCATGAGCCCATGTCACTATGCCAGCAAACTGCAGCCCTCATCCTGCCCAAACCCACTAGCGTAGAAAGTGAGCAGAGTGACCAATGGAAATACATGAATTGGGAGTCTGCTGAGGAGCTGGGAGAAAACAAGCTTTCACTGTTCACTACCAGAGCAGTAGGCATCTGGTTGATTTGCCTAATGTTAATTAGAACTTTATTCTTGAAAAGGGCCCAGCGAACGGTGTTTGGTTTTTCATTCCATAAATGTGAAAGAAGCACGCAGCTTAATAATAAGCCATCCTTAGGAAAATTGCTTTTTGCTGGATGTAAGAGAATGCACAGCAGCCGTGGCATAGGAATGAGCAGATTTATGATAATAGGAACTTTTTCACCAGCACAGTGAGCTGAATTTCGAACTGATATAGTAAATAGAGCACACGTATTAATACATAAATAACCTCTACTGCCACCTAGCCAATAATCGAGGTAGCTAACATTACCACAAGCTCCATCTCAGGTAACAAGCCTGCCTTTCACCAGAGTTGGCAGAATATTATCATAATTATGAGTGTTTTCCAGAGCTCTAGGTTGTGAGTGTAAGTTTGAAACAACCAAATGATCACATAGAAAATATTATAGTTTCATGGTTCAGCTCTCATCCCCCTGTTTCTTGTCCAGGTGGGTAGCCTTTGATAGCACAGGGGCTAACTCTGTAACATATATATTCTCTTCCATGAAGGAACCTAGTTACCTATTCTACCTAGGAAAGGCTGTGGCCTCCCACACTGATGTTTGCACTTCTAGGCTTGTATTTTTGTTCTCATAGGTACAAAATACTCAGCATCTGCAAGCTTCACTGTGTGAAGAAAACTGCTATAAAGAATCTAGCCTGAGTTTTGCAGCTCCAGCTTTACAAATGCATACAGAACCACGCTGAAAATAAGGATATTTAACATTACAACTAGCTTTGTACTGTCTTATTCTATCTTTCTTTCTTCAAATTATGTTTTATACATACTACTGTACAGAAGTGTCCTATGATCTCTGAAAAAAACCCAACCCATCCACCACAGGCTTTTTGAAGCACCCATCATCAAATCCTCATAAATATCCCAGAAAGCAGCTAGGCAAGACATCCCCAGCTTGATCTTTATCAGACTGATAAGCTGTTCTTTTAAAAAGTCTAATGCAAATGATTTCCAGGGCTTCCTGTCTAGGTCAGGAGCCTTTCAAAACTCATTTAAAACATTCTATTTCCCCACCAACTTGAGGATAACAAATGGATGAAAGTCTGCTCATAATGTTTCCTCTCTTCAACAATTCTTTAAATTCCAAATATATAAGCGGAGCTCTAGAGCCCAGCGTGGGAGGATGAGCAAACAAATGGGTTAAGGCAGGTCAAGGTATCTCAGTTTAAAAAGACATTAAATACATAGTGCAGTCCCTAATGGCAATATTGACATGCCCCACCAGTACCATGCCCCACCAGCAGCGTACTTGCATGGACAGAACTGGAATTGTTTTCTCCCAGCTTCAATCGCCTGCCTTTCAGTGCCTTCTCAGCCTTCTCACACTTCCAGCTGCACGGACTGCTTGCTTGTGTGTAGCGGCAGCAATGCAGCGTGCCCCAGGGTTTTCATTTTGAGCTCTGTTCCTCCTGTGTTGTCTCCATGCCTTCACATCCCCTCCGTAGAAAAAATCAGGAACAGGAATGTAGTCATTCTTTCAGAAAAACCACACTGTTCCTGTCTAGTTGATGGAATAATCGATGATCGCATAAAGGCCACCTTGAAGAATGCCTCCCAAAGGCCAAGCTGCATCATCAATAGTCCTTTCTCATGAACATTTAGGCAAAGAATTTGGTTTATGGCACTGTGAAGCTTTCCATCACTTTGCCATATTTCTGAAAAACAGAAAGGATAGCGCTTTCTCCAGGGAACTCCACCATGCTTGGCAGCAAAGATCTTCAAATCTCTGATTTGAACAGCATCCTAGTACATGTGGTTGATCAACTGACTAATGTTTCATTAAAATCTATTAGAACCACTGGATGAGAAGTGCTGCCAATCGTATCTACTACATGTTGTTAACCCACTCATTCTGGGCCAAAAAGAAGGGTAAGCCAGCTCAGTCTGCCCTGTTTTGCCCTAATAGACAGCCCTCTAATTAGATGTGAGTATACCTCCAGTGATCCAGGACGTGTGCCTGAAGGTGTGTGAGCCAGGTACATAAGCCGAAATCATTCAAGGTATCTGGGGAGCTAACTGCCTACAGACCTGCCTCTCAGCCTGTTGTTCGAAGCATCTAGAATTACTCGAACTCTGATGGCAAGGTCTGAATGAGGTAAGTGTTGAGCTTTAGTAGTCAATATTTTCCTTGCTTCAGAACTGATCGGCTTTTCCCATAGCTAGCTTACTGCCCCAGAATAACAGCAATATATTTGCACCAGCCTGGAATCCCAAGTACTGAGCTCTAAAAAGGAACATAAAGTGCTGATTGAACCTTTTGTGCAAAAGCTACGTTATGATCTCTGAAATAAAATTCCATCACCTCTGAAATGAAAACTACCCTAGAAGTGATTCAGTTTCAGAGTAGCCTTTTATTACACCCTAACTCTCACACTTCTTGGTGGCATAGCTCTGTCTTTCTAGTGTTGTCTAAACATCATTAGACCAGAAGACGGCCTTTCAGTTTCAATTTCAGTTCATTAATTTTCTGTCCTGGAAAGCAATAGTTGGTGTTGCAAAATCCAAAAAAAGTTCAAATAAATCTTGCAAATGTCAGACTTTTGTATAAGAGGAAACCAGACAAGTTGCACTTCATTGATCCACGCTGGTAGTAATGGCACTCAAGGTTTACTGACGGGAGTTTGCAGTAAAAATAACTAATTCATCAGTGCTTTCTTTAAATTGTTATTGCTTAGTCATCATAGGATTTTGTGGGATGACTAAGAAAAGCAAAGATAATTCAAGGCAAATGGAAGACGACGTGTTCACCAAATAAAGCTTTCTGTTGGCATTTAACGTATGTTTTAAAGAAAGCTAGGAAATTCTGCTTTCTTTCACTTTGCTCGCAGTCTTACTTTGTCATGCCTGATGACAGACAGTCACAATGACTTTATGAAGTTTGTGTACTCAGAATGTATCCGTGTAGAATAGAATTAGGGTTTAGACACTACAGCCAGTATGTTGGGCCAAACTGCTGAGCTCATCTGTTTACGTCAAATCTCTCACATTATTTGCAAATGCTGACTAGTACCACTCTTAAAGATCACTAGATATAAAATAAGCATTAAGGATGGCATGATCTGAAAACATTGGCACAGGCAGGTCAATACAGCGGGAGGATGACCAGATTTTAGCTAATAGTGTACCTTTTCCATTGACGGCCCTCAGCGTCTTGCAACCCTGCCACAGTAAATGTTTTGCTTTGTCTGAAGTAATGAGATGGAGAGAGATGGAAAAAAGCCTGGTTTTCATTCTGACTGATGTTAATGTGAATTAAGGAATTTGGCTGATGGGAATTAGTGCTAATACAGTTTATTAACTAAGAAAAGTGTTAATTCAAAATCCTTTTAAACTTGATCTGTGTAACGATATAATGTAAACACTTGCTGCATTTTATTTGCTTAAAGGTTACTGAACCATATGAATGGGTGGTCATGGCAGAAGCTGTACCACTTGATGATAAAGTGTTACCAATCGTCCTTTGCAACTTCTATTTATTACACAACACCTGTCAGTAGCAAGTGGAGCTTTTACATTAAAGCAGGTGAGAGCATGATAGGGATGAAAATATTGTTTACCCTTCCTAAAATTATGTCATTTGCTCTTTAAATAAATAGTTTTCTGAGAATTTTAAATTAAATCTGCTCTCCTTCAAATAGCCAATTTAAGAAATGCAGAAAAACTAACAGAGCCTTGTTTTTGCTGTCAGTTGCAGAAACAAAGACAGCACAAATTCTTTCAACGTCCCATATTGTTAAGACTCACCAAAATCTTGCACATAGGACACATACGCAGACTTTGGGAGGCAGGAAACTGTCTTCTTTTTTGTGGTTACTTTGCATAACTGCAGTGTCCACCCAAAGAAGCTGAGGAATAATACACTGTTACAGGCAATTCCACAAAGGCAAGCCACCTTTCATAATACTTTCCACCTGTCACTTATCTCAGTAGGAGGGTGCAAGATGAGGCCCTGGCAGGCAGAGACTGCTCATAGCCTGCTCGTCCCCATCACCTGGTTTTCACTCTGCTTTTCCTAATAATAGCTGGGGCTACAGCACTTGCAGGGGACACTATATAGGATCACGGCTAGATCCTGATGCCCTCAGGAATAAGTAAACTTGCAAATTATTTAGGTTTCTATAAGGATGACTGGCCAAATTACCGGTTCTGAACTCAACTCATTAACTACCGCGGTACCCAGCCTTCCCATATTCTTTTATTTCATATGTTATCCGGGAAACGGTGGTGGTGGGGTGTTCGATGAAGTGTGAGGAAGGAGGCACTCCAGCACAGCTGATGAGGAAGAGGACCACATCTGCATAAATACTTTTGTTGGAGCACTGCACCAGGAGCTGACTGGGGTGGGGGCGGGGGCAGGCTTGGCAGGTGTATCACAGATCACATGGACCAGCTGCATCTAGAAGCAAGGACTGGCAAGAGACAGCTGCTGGTCCTTCAAATGTGAGAGATCTGCTCCTGTCGCTGCTGGGAGATGCTGGCTTTGAGGCCTCGTGGTGCCACAGCCTGCTGACATGGGCAGGGGTATGTGCTGGCCAGGGGGAAGTATTTCAGGGGATTGGGGTCCAGCTCGAATTCTGGAGGTGCAGGATGAGAAAACCTTGTGAAGTAGGAATGGTCCAGGTGGGAAAGAAAGAGGTGTAGGATGCTGTTCTGGTCTGAGGCAAGGAGACTATTAGTTAGCCTTCAAGTTTACAGAAGAGTAAAGGATTTAGTGGATGATAGGGTAAGGCATGACAGTGTTTTGCGATACAGTCCTAGCACTGGGAAGTTTAATCGTGGCTGTTCTCTAAAGCAGATTTTAGGCACAGGTATGACTGAGAGAGAAAGGTGCCAAACTAGGGCAGGAAATAGCCGTTACTCCATGTACTTCTTTCCAAAACCTACCCATTGAACTAGATCTCCTGGGGAGTGTATGTGCTCAGAGAAATAGATTGGAAAGAAAGGCGGGGGAATTAAAGTTGAAGCAACAGTTTCAGAATAGCATATATTGTTGCAATTTAGTTATTCTGCAATTAGACATTACCTGCAGAAAATTCAGTTAAAAACCATCCAAGTATGAGTTCACAGAATTAGGATACCAAGGCCAAAGAATTATGGTTCTAGCCATTTACTAAATTACCATTTAATGGTAATTTATTACCATTACTCCAATTCTCGTTCAGATTGCATGTTTTTATAAATAATCTCTTCTCCTTTAAAAAAAAAAAATTAACAAACCCACCACGTCTTTCCACCACTACTTATCAATATTTTCAGTGCAAACTCTGGCATACATCTCCGGTCTGTTTACCCTGCATGGTGTTAATGTTTGGTTTTAATGGATTAGAAACATTTTTACTTTTGCACCAGTAACAGTATAATGTTTCAAATTCCACTTATTTAGACTTTGCTTTGTTTGGCTGTTGAGAAAGGTTGGTGGTTAGTGCTCAGCACCGCTGTGTAAGACTCCCTTTCTTGATGGTGGCAGAAGTGAGGAGGGCTGCAGAAGCAGATCTACATGGAGGACCCTCTAACCTCAGGGAAACTACTCCTCTTGTGCCAGAAGAAAGCAGGCAATGATAGAGGATTTGAAAGTGCAGGAGAATGGGGTGGGGAGTTTGGCTTCCTGCAAGGGTGGGAAAATGTTTTCTTTGGATTTATTTCTTTAGGGAAAAGAATAAAGCCCTGTGATCTGTTTTGAAAAGGACTAGGAATAAAGCCTGAGATATCTGAAATTGGACTTTTTTGCTGACTGGCAGCACTGAACTGCTTCCAAAATTCAGTTACCTAGAGACAGTAGATCTACAATACCAAATGCAGAGGGAATCTTTCTTTAAAGAGGCTGTTGCACAGCATCCAGCTGGAATTTGGAAGTCATTTTACTGACAGATGATAATAGATTTCATTTTGAGCTTTGCCAGGAATCCTTATAACATTTGCTATAGAGAGGAAAAAGCATTCTCCTCGCACATGCATGCATGTGGGAGAGAGCAGACTACGAAAGCATCTTTTCCGAAATTAAATGCAGAGCCTTGTAAGTTTGGGTTGTTCCCCCCCCCCAAGTAAAACAAAGTTGGTGGAGACTCTTAAATGTAGCCTTATTTGTATGTATAAAGGAAGTTTGATCTGTTCTGCGTGTTACACTTGTGATAAACAACAGAGGCTACATACATTCGTAACTCAGCTTGACGGGAAATATTCGCGTAAAGAAAAAACAACAACTGGCCAGGCCAACACTAGATGCTAGAGCCGGAGGGAGAAAGGAATGTCTACAACCTGCTTTGATTTTGGCCATGTTATTAGACGGACAGGCTTAAATAGGTTAGGTCTATTGATTTGTGCCTGTAGTGGCCCAGCATCAGAGGGCAGACCTTGCCATGTATGTGGCAGATGGCCTTGACTGAATTGTACTGTCTTTACAGTTCAGCTGTTCCCCCTCTAACCATGCCTGCATGTTCTTACAGTTCAGCAAGCATCTAGCAACCCTTATCTCATTAGGAAGGCCCAATACAGTCTGAGGAGGAGAGCTTATTTTATTGTTTCATTATGGTTAGAACTCAGTCTACTTAAGAAAATATTGACCTTTGGCGCTAGAAAAATTATAAGCACACCAAGCCACATTCAGAAGGGGAGCGAATTAATATATTTACGCTCAGCTTAACCTTTGTCCCTTTGAGGGCACACGCACTTATGAGTTACTGATAAAGAAATACGCTTTCTAGATCCTAAAGCCAAGACAGATATTTGGTCCGCATCCACAAGGCCAATGCAGTCCATGTGGGAAGCTTCATGCAAATTATATAAACAAATTTCGAGACTGAGAAATAAATTATAAGGAATCGTTTGGTGGCCAGAGCAGCAACTGTAGGCAAAGACCTCCTGCATCCAACTTGGTACGTGAAGGTTCAGGGAGGCTGCGGAAACACATGCCGTAGCTGCTAAATCCGTAACTTGTGAGACGGTTGTGTCGTGGGGGGCTGCAAGCTTCAGGCAAAAGCTGTTCCCAGCCCAGATGCTGCAGTCCTATGAAACTAGAAAGGAAAGCAAAATGAGGTTTATGTTCTTCTCCTTCTTCTTTTGTGAGGCGAAAAAGGACTGGACAGTGTTCTCTTAAAAAAACCCAACCAAACAGAAAAAGTACACCTTTTTTTTTTTTTTTTTAATACCTTTCTTCTTCTTTTAGAAATATAAGGACTATGAAGGACTGTTTTCCTTAGCAGTGCTGAAGGCCATGTTAGCCGTTCTAGACAACCTTCTGGAAAGTTTTCTAAAACGGAAACAGCTTTCTGAAGCCATAATTCAGAAAGCCTCCCCATTTAAGAAACATTTAAATCTTATGAAAGCAATATAAAGCAATTAAATGTGTTCTTAAGGACTCAAGCAAAGAGGACTCTTTGCTCACTTCTCAACTGAAGGCGAGAAGTTGATGGTTCTTACTGAAAAGATCATTTTTTCCAAATATTTGTCAAGCATTTAAAATAAGTATTTAAAAAAAAAAAAAAAAGGAAGCACGATTAAAATTAATTCCCCTCTCAGTCAATCCAGCTTTAATTATTTAAGATCCAAAACCTTTACTAGTTCTTTAGTCATCTGCAGTCTTTCAGGAAATATCAAGTAGAGAAGACATGACTTTTACAACTAGTAATGCCTTTCTACTCCCCACACTTTACTGGAGAGCAAGTAAGCGCAAATGTTCTTTAAGTCACCCTAAAATAAAAGGCAACCAATGTTTCTTCTTCCTGAAGGAGGTAAAGAGTATACCTAATTTTTAAATATTCCTTCAATATTATTATTAAAAGTGTGGGCACAGGAACATGTTATTGTGTCTAGCTACTCCGCAGTATTAACCATGCATGCTTTCTTACCCTGCTGCGTAAATTCGGAATACACAGGGTTGTTAACCCTTCTCCCAGGGAAGGGCAAGCTAACTTCTAATTCCACAGAGTATTATTAGAAGTGTATTGTAAATTCGTGGCTTTGGTTACTCCACTCTCATTTGTTCATGTATTCACACACCGTTTTCTAATAAGCCAGAAAATAAAAGGCTGACTTTATGATTTTTAGGTTGCCACTCTCCCTGAAAATCTCACCATAAATATTCGTCGTACAGAAAGCAGTCACAGATTCACCCATTAACTCTTACACTAATGGTGGGCCCAATTTCGCTACATGGAAATGTCAGGCTTAGATGCGCACACCCCTGTTTTGTGCAGAAGGTACCCCAAACTGTGTGTTGTCTCTCCGGAGCCTTAATTTGCCTGTTCTCATCTGTGGCTTATCAGTATAGTTGAATTATATTCATTTTTGGTAATACAAGTTTTAAGATTGCAGCAACTTCATCTTTTAGTTCTCAGAAGGAAGCTGGAGGTTTTCAGATGGCTCAGAAACAACTGGGTGTTTTGTAGTCCAGATAATTTGGAGGAAAAAAAGGCTGTAGTTTCCCAATATTTTTTATTTGTCTCTTCTGTCTGTTGGAGGATTTAACCAAGAGGGTTACAGTGATGTGGTTTACAGCTTGGCCTACAAGCATCTTTGGCAGCACAACTGAATGGACAGGGACAAGCAGCCAAACAGGAGACGTCTTTAGCTGGCTTCACTACTGGAGTACCTATTTTAGAACTATACGCTAGGGCCCTTTGTAATAGGGAACGAATACAATTTCTTTCTCTCCTTTGTTTGGAAAAAGTGGTGGAGGTCATTTTAAATGAACTGGCATAAGCTCCCAGCGATCGGCTGTCCTACTTCAGCTTGACTCGCTATTTGCTACAGCATCCAACAACAATAAACAGCAAGTTATCTAGACGCGTTTACTGAGACAGTAAGCAGCAGAACAAAACAATTTCCTTCAAATAATCATTATTTATCCAGGCAAACACACAATAGCTATAAACAGGCCAGTTCATGGTTCTCACAGCTACTGTTCAGGTTCTCAGAGCTGTTTGTAGGCTGACATCAGTCTTGCTGGTTTTCAACCTTCCCAACGACTCTGAGCATACAGATCCACGTGTGGGCATAATTAAGCAGTCGTCGTCTCCCACGGACATCATGGTAGTGCGTACTTCCAGCCATACCGTCAGGACCTGGGTGCACAACTCTCTCCCGCTGGTCCTCCTGAAGCTTACATCCAGCTCTGAAAACTGAGCCATGAAAAACCAGAAGGGTGGTTCATAATAAGGATATTTGGCACCATTATCTGTGCTTTCTGCCCCATACCTCTGTGCTGTTCTGCTGCATCGACTGCTGATCCTGCCCCGTTCCTCCTTCCCGTACTCTCTCAGTGCACCTCAGCAGGCACAGGCTGCGTGTCCAAGACTTTAACGAAGAACAAGGCTATGGTGGGAATGTCACGCTGCCTGTTTCTGTGAACAACTGAAGTCTGATTTTTTTCTGGGCAACAAAAGAAAACCTCAAAAAGAGAAAAATGGACACCCGCCAAGAAACGGGGCGGGGGAAAATGTTTATGGATGTTGGCAAATCTACTGTGCCGCTTTCCCATGTTATAAACTACATCACTGTCTGCAAACCCAGGGAAGATACCCTTCTGCAAACTAAGATGATACGAGACTTGCCTGTCACGTCCCCTATGAACGTAAATTCCTACTTCTCCACTAAAACCGTGTAAGTAAAGGTGTTTTATTGAGCACATACGCTAGGTCAGTATCATCCCAGAATGAAATCCTGACTAAAGCAATAATGCGCTGCACAGCAGGGCTTTAAGGCTCCGACAAAATTAAAATAAAGACTTGGAGGCTCCGAGCAATCCTGGTCGGTATAACGGGGTGGGGGAAGGGCAGCATGTGGTTTGGGATATTTTCACCAAATGTTAAATCACACAGAATATTTCACTCGTCTCCAGTGTGAGATCACGACATGACTCCTCTGTAATGAATTCTTTATCTTGGCAGCTCTCCTGCTTTCTCCCAACTGTGCCTCCCTCTCCCCTTCTGGTCCCAGTGCTGTAACATATGGTAGTATTTGGAGAGCGATTTCGGCCTGGGAGCAGGCCTGGCTGCCCACACCTGCGCGCTCCCCCGTCTCGCTGCTCCGCAGGCGGCCGCGCTCAGGTCACGCTCCAGCGCCGCGGCGTGAGCTCACGCCTTCGCCCTCCTCCCCGGGCACGCCGAGAGCTGCCGGCGGGCCGGTTTCGCGTAGCCCTTTGGTCGTGACACCGAATTCGGCGGCTACGCGACCGCGCGCGGCCCGCCGCCGCGGCCCGTCCCCCGAAAGGCCCGAAGCCTTCGCGCGCGGCCTCGGCGAAGCCTCTCCTTCGGGCAGCCGGTTCCACGTGGCGGCCGCGGCCGCCCACGACGCGAAGCGGCTGACGGGCGGCAAAGCAAGCTCCCGCCGACCCGCCGGAAGCCCCGTTAGCGCGCTCCGGCAGCGGCTTGGGCGGGAAGGCCGCCGTCGGCCCAGCCCCGCCGAGGACGGAGGCTCCGCGGGTGGGCACAGGCCCCCGGCCCGGCCCAGAGGCCCGGCCGCTGCCCTCGGGCGGGAGGCACGTACGACACGAACCGCCCGCCGCCGCCGCCGCTCGCGGCGGTCGGAAGGCGTCGCCCCGCGGGAGCCGGTCGCCACGGCGACGCGTGGGGCCTTGCCCGCCGCCGCCATGGGCCCGAAGCGGCCTAAGACCGGCGGGGTCGCCTCCGCGGGCGCCGCGGCCAAGAGCTGGGAGGCCGCGCTGGTGTCCGCCCCCCTCGAGGAGGTGAAGGCGGCCGAGGGGCCGGGCGGGGCGGCCGAGGGGCCGGGCGGGGGGCGGCGGGGAAGCGGGCCCGAGGCGGCCCTCGCCGGTCCCGCGGGCGGGCTGCGGCGCTGTCCTCGGCGGGGCCTCCGGCGGGCACCCCACGGGCGCCCGTGGATCGTCCCGGCGTGGGGCGGAGCTGCCCCCGCCACCGAGCAGCGGCCCGGCGGGCTTCTCGCTTTTCCTCCTCGGCACTTTTCTTTTCTGGGGCTCTGGGTGCCAAGTTTTGGCTCGGGGTGAACTTTTTATAAACTGCTGAACAACGAGGTTTGATGGAGGTGCTGACACAGCATTAACTGCAGCGTTGAAAATGTGAGGCTGTAATTTTCCTGCTTGAGTGTGTGCAGCTAAAAGGCACTTTTTTCTCCTCCCTCCCCCCCCCCCCCCCTTCTTTTACAGCGTGTGAGGATCTAAAGGCATATTTAGGTTTCCAGGTTCTGTGTAAGCAATGTAATTCTAATAAATCTTCACTTGCAAGAGAGAATTTGGTTTCAAAATGGCATAGCAGTTTAGCAAACAATAATATTTATCTAGCATGTGTTTATCTAGCGCTGCTTCTGCAAGTGAGACAAATGACTTCCACGGCTTCCTTGTTTGGTGGGTTCCTGTTGTGCCCTATTAAAAAACCGAGGGTGTTTGTTGTTGTTGTTACCGCTGTGTTTTGGTTTTGGGTTTTTTTTTTTTGGTTTGGTTTGGTTTGGTTGTTGTTTTTTTTTTTAACGTGCCAGCAGTTCTGGTTAAGTATGAGGACTTTTGAATTCAGGAGGAGGCTTTTAAACTGGCTAATCAGTTTTCCCCGAAAATGCCACAGATGTCCAAAAATGTCATAAATACTTGCTTTTACTTTTATTTGGTAGTAACCATATAGTACACGTTTAGCCAAACAAAATCACTTTTTGAAGTAAGCTGCTCAGCTAAGGCTGCTGTTTCCCATTTTTCCCTAGAACGTCAGTTTTTCAGTAGAGTTCAAAGGCGCTTGAGCCCTTCCTTGCTTGTGAATCTCGCCCCTACTCTAGGAGAACCTCCTCTGAAGCGTGAGAAGGGGGTGGGGGTTCAATCTCCATCACCTACTCAGTTGCTGACCTTTCTCCCAAGCTTACTAGCAAGGTGCCAATTAGTGATTTTTTTTTTTTTTATGGTGGTGTTTATTGTGGTTGTGGATATTGTCCAGTGAATCCACTGAGCAAAGTGCTTTGTTTGCTCTGCTGCTTCTACATGTAATTTATTACATTTGCTAAATGCAAACTATTGTATTGAAGTATTTTAAAAGGTAGGAAATAAAATGCTCAAAATTTGGGAAATGACAGAATTAGGATTATTCAGGACCACACATTGAGGCAGATGGAAGGAAATGTTGAATATGTTCACTGAACGGGGCAAGAATTCTGTAGGAAAAAATTCATGATCACCTAATTAAAGATTATCGTAATGCCTATACCTGTGGGGTCTGAATTAAGATTCCTCGGTTCCTTAATTCTGCTGTTAGCAGGCAGAGCCTTGGGAACACGAGAAAAACTGTCTCCCTGCTGCGGTCAGCTTGAACTCAGGCTTCTGTGACGCTGGGCAGCCCCTGCAATTTCTTACTGCAGGAAAATTCTTATTCAGCTCTTATAGTCATGGGCAGGAGCATACTTGGTGCAAAACTGTCACACGCCAACAAATCTCTTCTGAGCATGTGTGAATCAAGATTCATCAAGTATGGCCAAATGTGGGTATACGTAATGTAAATAAACATGCTCTGTAAAAGCACATCTTTGACACAAGTATGGCTGCGCTGCCAAATTTTAGTTCCTTCCTCTCGAACACGGAGGGAATTGAATATCTTAATTACTTAATCACATAGGGTTTTTTTATTAAAGGATGAAAATGATTTTTAAAAATCAAATCTCATTCTGCAAATAGTCTGACCACAATATCCTCCCTGCCCCCCCCCCCCCCCATCCCAGTAATTTTACAGCGTATGAGATTTAAACTCTAATATATAAAGGTCAGAAACTGAAAGCAGCCTGTAAAAGAGAGCGTTGAGCAACTTTAATTGTAGGTGTCACCAGACACACTGCACAAAATTATTTCTTACTCTTCCTCAATATTGTATGTGATATACCATATGAATCTGAAATGATTTGGGAGATGGCAGGAACTCCTATCAATGACAAAAAAATTCTCTCCTGGCAATTCCTGTATAATGAATTTTTAAATCTTTTACTTGTATCAATTTAGAGAATATTCTTTCCCTTTAGTGGAGTCTCAGAGAATTTACTAGAACTGGTTTTAAATTGTACCAGATAGACTGAGCAATGAAATTTCACATTTTAATGTGTGTTTATGGCTTACAATATTTTATTAGTCTGATCTATGAAAAGGAGTTATTTTACCAGTGGTGTTAAGATTTTATGGACGGGTATGCTAACTAAAATATGATTTAAATGGTATTTACTAACCAAATAATTGCTTTTACTAAACGCACTGTGAAAACTGGCAAACAGACAACTTAAAAACATGTACAGAGGAAATATGGATTTTGCAGAGCCTCACATTATAGTTTATATACTTTTTTTTTGTTGTTGTTTCTAATGTGCTACGCAGAAGAACATGGAGCTGCAAGTTGTGTTTGCCTTCAGATATTTGTCCAGATATTTTGACTGGCTTCACTGCAGAGTTAAATTACAAAATATAAATTAAGATTCTTAGTTTTAAACTTTGCATGCTTTAAGTAGTTAAAAGGCAGTATTTGCTAAGTCAAAGGTGAATTCTGGGCAAATACAGCTCTTAACAATTGAAATAATTGTAATAATTGTAATCTGTTATATCTTCTTATTAGCTAGTATAACTAAGCATAGCAACTGGAAGCCACGTTCTGCTCTGACTTTCCATCTCTACGGTTTCTCTCATTTTATTGGCATTTTACAGCCTGAAAATTGGACTGAAATTAAAGCTTGTAAAACCATTAAAAATGTTCTAAATAGGATGGCTCCACTTTTGATTACTATTCAGACTGCTTCCTCTTTGGAGAGGAATTAACATTCAATTGAGTTTTGATACTCTCTCGCCTGTCCAGATCATACAGCAAAAGCTCAGGCTCTTAAAATCAGAATCCATTAGTAATATGGGCATGTGTCAATCAGCAGATAAGGAAAGTGGACTTGCAGGTTTCTTAGCAGTGATGCCCTACACAGTCACTGCATTAGGGCTACAAAATTGCTGATGAGCAACCTTTCCCAGTAATGCCAGCTGTATTTACTGATTTACAAGCTCCCTCATTGTTGAAAGCAAAGAATGCTAGAGGTAATATCGCCCGAATAAATCTCATTATTTCTGAGGCAATACTTAAAAATCCGGAGATTAAAGAACTCTTGCTCTTCGATGCTGTGAAGTGTTTGGAGTTTAAGTTTTCGAATGTTTCTCTTTTGCCATTACAGTTAAGTGTGAAATTGTGCTGTAATGAAATGAACCTACTAGTTGTGGCCCTAAGAGAAAAAAAACAACCCCAAACAAAAAAAAAACACCATTAAATACCACAACAATAAGTGATGAAGCAAAACGACAGATACTCAGGTTGCCTGGGAAGGGGGAGGGGTGAGGTGGCTGCTTGATTCTTTTGCTGGCCAAAGAGATCTGGAAACTGGTACTGCAAAAATAAACAATATACCTGACTTCTTCCAATGCCTTCTCTAGAACAGCTGCCCTTTTGTGTCTAGGAAATGAAGCAGAGAAAACAAGATATGTTTAAAAAGGAAACAAAATTTTGTGAGCTACGTCTGCTTTTTTCTTCAATGTGAATTGAAGTTAGAGATTTTTTTAACATACCTATGCTATTCCAATACCAATATAACAAATAAGATGTGTAGGCTATGTGTACTGTTTTTTAACAGTTGGAAAAAAATCACAGGGGGATGTACAGGGGGATACAATGGAGGCTTGAGAACAAGATCGGGAGATGACGAGACACCTGTGTTTTGTGAAAATAAGGATTTTGGAAAACTGCTAGCTGCTTGCATGGAGCTGTCAGAGTTAGGTGGATCTTGCTAGGATTGGATCCTCTTCACCTTGAGGGACATACAAGCTCCCACGTAGATTTCTAACACTGGGAGAGACTTTGGTGCATTTTATCTCTTGACATGGCCAAGAGTTTTAAAACTGGGGGGGGGGGGGACGGGACACCAACAACACGGGACAACAACACGGGGATGACGACACCGACACACAGCGTCATTTGTGACAATGATTGTCACGGGATGTTTTCCAGTGAGAGTGGTGTGGCCTCCCCTTAACTGGAGCTCGTTTCAGATTGTTTAAGGAGTATTCAGTTACCAATGCCAAATTTCCAGCTTCAATTTTTCTTTCATTCACACTTGAACCAGCGTTGTTGATTCTGTGGGCTATCTGCTCCCTGCATTTTGGTCTTCTTCATTCACGGTGCATAGTGCTTGCATTACACTCTCAGTGGCAGCCTCTCTAGACTGATTCCATGCTTTTCCAGTAGTTATTTTTATGGTTTTCTCTATCCTGTTCTTTAAGCTGGGAACCTCATTCGAGGTAGCCTTAGGGTCACTAATCTATCCTCTTTCAGATCCTTTCTCAGGTCTCACTTCTACAATAACATTTGAAAGAATTGAACTCAGTAGAGGAGCAGTTGTATATTGAGGGAGAAAATATTTTTAAAGTAACCATATACATTTTACTACTTTTCCTTCTCATTTTTATGTTGTGATTTTAGGTGGTGAGCTGTAGAAGCAGGGTCTGTTTCTTCTCTATCCTTTCAGTGCCTTGAACATTAAGGATACTGTTACAGTATTGATAATATAAGAGCAGTATTGCAAAAATAATAGATTTTTAAGGTCAGAAAAGAGCATAGTCAATTAAACACCTTAAACTATGTACTAACGCTGCATGTTTGCTGTCCTTATTGACTTCAGTAGCTGTTCTCAGTCTTCAGCTTTTCTGAAAAATTATCTTTGAGGGCTTCAAAATTGGTCAGCCTGGAAATAGATGGCATGCTTTTAGTGACTCTGAGAATTCTGGATCATTATTCCCTGTTAAAGTGTGTGTACCTATTTCTGGTATTTATCTAGCTCCAATTCCCAAGTATTGTAGCTTTTTTACAGAAGGAATATTTTTTTCTTCACTTTGCAGCTAGGGAGGTATGGGCTATCTCTAACACTGTTTATATTTTTACGCAAAAGAGCTTGCGTAGAGTTGCATATACTTCTGTAGAATTAAGTTAGGTGGGGTTATAATTTTTCACTAGTTATCTTGTAGAGGCTCATTCAATGTACCTTATTTTTAATATATTAGCTAGTGCTTTGCCTATGCTATAAATATTCTCATAGCTGTTCTGTGGAGAAGCTTTAGCAGCTTGTTTCTTTGAAACACAGAATTTTGGGGAGGGAGAAGATGTGCCACACTGATGTCAAGGGCATGCCTTTTGCTGAGGGCATACCTTTTTCTGAGAATGCTTGTGTTTGGATAAATCCTAAGTCTTCTGAAAAAATCATTTCTCCCAAGCAGGACTTACCCTGATGTTTTGCTTTGGTGCTTTGTTACAGGCTGCTGTGAAGGTGGGCACCACAGTGGAAATCAGCAAAATTCTCCTTTCGTTGCTTTTAGTGCCTTCCCAGGGAATGCACAGCTATCGCGAAGGAGAAAGTCTTGTTGTTCAAACATAACTCTGAAAGTGCCTGGGAAGTATTAGAGGGGCTAGAGGATAAGGATTTGGAGAAGGAATCTGAGGATGGAGAAAGCTGGAAGTGGGATCAGATAATGAAATTAGGGACTAGCTGGACAAGGAGACTGAGGATGAAAGCAAGGGGAGCAAGTAGCAGATGTGGGAAGCATTAGGAGGAATGGTGGAACTCAGATGAGGAACAGAGAGTGGAAATGGAAGGAGAAGTGAGCTAGGGACAGTTGTGACCAAGGGGTGGAAAGATCAAGGAGAGGCAGGACTGTAAGGAAGACAGGTTTGACAGACATCCTTGTTGCAGGATGATGTTAATCAGTGCTAAGCAGGTGTAATTTGTGGGTATCAAGATACCAGCATATTTTAAGGAGGAACTGAAGAAGGCATAAGGTAGAGGTTTTAGGACTCTCTGATGGAGACTTCTTTGCATAGCTGAAGAGCTGCAGGAAATTGTGGGAGCAGGCTCTTTATTTCTGCTGGACCATGCTTCCCCTAGCATCTAGGGTGGAACCTGACATTCCTGAGTCTTGCTCTTCTTGTGCTGTCAGCATCTGTCTGTGAGACTTACTGGGCCTGTTCCCCGCTTTTGGTGGTCCTCAGTCGCTACATTGGCTCATGTTGCAGGTGGATGGTTGTTCTAAAGGCTCTGTCTCTGCTGGCAAGCCCTGAGAACACCAGGATGCTGTGACATGAGGGCATTTAAAGCTCAATTCTAAAAGCCTAGAAAACTATGCATTGGCACACTAGTATGGACATCTAAATGCTCTCTCCTCAAAGAGCAGTGTCGTTTTTGTGTCCAACTCCTGGCAGCTGTACAATGACAACGTTACCTTGAATTCAGATTAACTGCAACTCCTATGCACGTGTTTTGATGGTGATATTGGAATACCTAACTCTTTCGTAGTGCTGTGCACCGGTAGCTATCTTCACAACTTTAGGCAGGAGGAGGTATCATCCCCCATCCTCCGCCCAACTAGAAAGGGGAAAAAGAAATTCAGTGTACTTGGTGCAGTCCCCATACAGGCCATTGCTGCCGCTGCTTCTCCATTGAGCAGTGCCTGCTGCCCCAGGTCATCTGGACACTCTTCTCTCATAAATTCCTTCATGTTTGCATGCTCCTAGAGCATCGGTGATATGCTTGCACTCTCTTGCATTTTGTAATTTTAAAAACTTAGGGTTTATTTTGTGCTGCTATAAAACATCAAGGAAGTTTACGACGTGCGGAACTGTAGGGAACCTTTTAGATTAGGAATCTGCTCTGTAGCTTCTTGCAGTTTCAGAAGACTACACTTAGTGACCCAGGTGATCTTTCCATCTTTTTTTGTTTCTCTGAATAGTCTGGGGTTAAAAAAATGGGGCATGTACGTATAATCACGTCATGCCATATTCATGTGATGTTATGCTTTGTAACCTTAAGAGTATGACAAAATGTTTCCCTCCATGCAAGCATTTACTAGTTTGAAACTTGTATCGGCTGTTGCTTTCTCCCATCCCAAGTCATCAGTTACTCAAACTGCAAACATTTAGGTAGGCTTTTTTTTCAGCTAAGAGAAGGAACAAGTGGAAAAGGGTACAGTAAAACTGGAAAAAGAAACTTCTCCTTTTATCATTTACATCTAACTTTTGTTTGGAACGGTCCTTTCCCTCAGTTTACCATCAACTCAGGTTTTGTTCCTCTTTTCCACAAGGACTTTGTACGTATTATACACATATGAGAATATTTCCATCAAAATCCTAAAGTTACCATCCTCTCCTAAATCTGTCTTTAAAATCTTTCCCTGCTATGCTGAACACTGGACTGGTATGGGACTCTGCTTAGCCTGGTCCTGATTAGTGTGACAGTGCCTTGGGAGTACCTTGATCTTACTGAAGCTCTTTCCATATTTACCTTTATGCAGCTTTATTGATACCCTTGCAGTTTACACATGCAGATGTGTAATGAAAAAAAATTATTTGGTGATTCCTGAAGAGTGTACAGCACAACCATTGTAAGCGCTTGCGGTTCAGGCGCCACTGATGCTGATAGAGAATACGCTGGAGTGAGATGTAGATGTGCTGGAGATAGCCGCGTGCTTTGTGAAAGGGATTGCAGTAGGTTAAAGCAGAAATAGAAAAGAAGAGTAACCAGTAGAAGTTGCTTAAATGACACCATTTTGAAGCTTCCGTGGATGTATATCACTAAATAACGTGTTGCAATCTTCTCTTGTTCTGCATTTCTTTAGTGCTGAAATCGAATGGGTCTTTCCACAAAAATATGTGTATTTTGCTGCAAAGGTTTGAAAACTGCTAGTGTTTTTCATTTTTCAATACTGTAGTGAAATACCACTTGCCATTGAGAAATATTTTTTCTTAGTTAAGAATACTTAGTGAAACTGTGGAAGAACCATGGTATGCATAAACATACCCTCATAAAACATCATACAAATAATGCTACAATTTTCAGAAAATAGTATCTGGGCATTATGTAATTCCCTGGACGAGGAAGCTGAAATTTTTTTACCTTTTTTCTACAGCAAATAATCACAATAATACCTATATTCAATGATGATAATCCATATATTCAACATTCACTTCTTGTTTGCATACTGAACTGTCAAATCTGCAAATTACATTTAAAAGTTACTTTATCTTTGTGTGATGCTAATGCAGCATTTGCCTGCGAGGAGGTTTGTAGAGGCTGTTAGTAGGCATTTGTGTTTTCCATAGCATAATGCTGCCACCTGATGGCAGAAAGATATGGGACAAAGTAGTATGTGCTTTTTCGGGTTGTATACAGTTTATTTCAGTGTGATTAATACAGTGATGTTGAATATGTGTTAAAGGGAGTAGCCATCTCTACAGGATTACTCCTTGAAGCTGCGGAGAAGTGCTTTTGTTTGCTTGTGTTTTAATACCTTGAATATTTTATTTTGGAAAGTAGGATGACTGGAAGCCTAGCATCGCTTTTGTTGTTGGGACCAAAACTGAGGATGAAATCCATACCAAGGCCCTGTCTCTTGCTGTGCAGGTGCCACAGCGGAAGCTCTTCAGTGTGGTAATGCGTGAAGACATTTTCAGACAGGTATTCCAAGAATGGAACTTTTAAAAACAAACCAAACAAAACATAGATCTCACTTCTAGATACTAACTTCTTTGGTCTGTGGTAACTACAAATTTTGTATTCAGTTGAATTACACTGTGGAAGTTTTAAAAATTACACTAATTCATAGGAGTTAAAAATGGAAGAAGAAAAGCTTACTGTATAAGCTGGTCTGCTCCCTATAAATAGTGAGGGTTTGTTACAGACTTTTCTTCAAGATGCTGACCGCAAAAGTTCCCTCCCTAAGGTACAGGGGTACCATAAGATGATTCCTCACTCTTTTGGAGTGTGAGTGTAGTGTTTTCAAAAGGGAGTAACGAGTAAAATAATCTGTGTAAACTTAAAATCTTCTCACAGTAGAATGCTTTTATTTTCTTGCAGATCAGAGAATCTGGGAATCAAAAGGCAAAAAAGGTTAAGGATGAGCCTATGTACTATGAGGTAGGTTAAAACATGTATTGCAAAGTCAGTGCTCTTTTACAAAGAGGTAAATACAGCTGTGTAGCTGTGTTATGCATACCTGAGTAAATGTAAATGTATTGGATGTAGCTGGTAAAAAGTCAACCATCTAGATACTTAAACTGCTTTCTTTTTGTGATACCAACAGTGTTCTGTTGGACTGCTGATTAAGTGAGGATCAGGATGTCTCTTTAGGTTGAGTTTTATTATGTTAAGGATATGTTATGTGGTCATATTTTGATGGTGGTGTCACAAATTACAGAAAAACAATTACACTCTGCTGTCCCAGATGCTCCCAGTAATTTAGACTTATACCTTCATTTATGGGAATGCAGTCCCATAAATGAAACACCATCTCTGTATGCCACTATCCATTATAATCTCAGTTTGATGTTAAATTCTAACCTGGTTCCTCTAGTGGGGTATGTCAGCGGGGTTAGGAATCATGCTTAGTACAAAGAGGACTTCCTTTTCCCTACCTTGTTAATGTTTTACTTACAGCTTGAGAGAGGTTATAAAATCCTGTGATTAATTAGAAGATTGTTTAAAATTTTCTCAGGTAGAGTTTTATGGCCCTACAGACCTGGAGCATAAAGAATTTTGGATCCCTCTAAAAAGATCTTGTTTGCATTTTAGTTCTACAATGACTAATAAACTTTTTATGTGTCTCAGGTTTTGGTGGACTTTATAACAGGTCTTTTTAGTTGCAGTCTGTTTTTCAGTAATGCCAGACTACTATCTGAACAAGTCCCTTTGGAATTATTTACCACTGACATGACTGTGAATTTTATGCAATTAACCCTCTTCGTTTAGGACTAGCCTCCCAGGCAAACTCACCCTTATATTACCTGGGATGTAAAACCCCTTCAGTCCCACTGGCAGAAGGATTTTGAAGTCTGGCTCTAAGCAGAAGCTTTGTATGATACCTGTATTTAATTACTAAGAGCAATTTTCCTTGTGAAGTGGATACTTATTAAATTCCAGCTGTCAGTGCTGTGTCTCATTAGCTACTTACTTTACTCCTCAAAGACATTTTTTTCCTCCTCTCCTTTAACAGAGAATATAAAATGCCTGTTCTGACCTTTCGCTTGGACTCAGTTTCCGTTCTGGCTGTGGCAAATTAAAAGATTGATCATGTTGCCACAAGCATTAAGATCCTGCCTCTCTGGGCAGAATTTGCTCCTGAGCATTCACTTAAAGTCCGTGTGCAGTTTGTGCATTCAAAGCTTTCACTGCAGTAAGGATAAACAAGTACGAGGTTAGCACAGAACCCGGGGTTGTGAAATGTTCTTCTGAGAGGAGCGTTTGTGTCTTCACTGCATGCGGTTCTCTCCTCTGTGGTAGGATTCAACACACTGGCATTTCCACAAGCACATATTCATTTCTAGGTAGACTGTAAATAAGATTAATAAGACGTTTAATGGTCTTTGAACGTATGACGTGTACATGTGTGTGAATTTGGGACTGACGACATGCATAGCAATGTGGATATTAGTGGTATTAATAGTAATATTGTTACCCATGTCATTGGTTTTGCACATTGTGTCTACTGAAATGCAGGGGTTTTTAATAAATTTCAGTGCAGCAGTCTGCAGTGCCTGCGCTAAGTCAAGAAACTTTAACAAACTGTTCTTGGTATATTGCAAGCTAATTATATATCATATTAAAATAATTTCTTTTGTCTATTCTAAATTATTTCTCTTCAGGGTTTCTATCATCTTATTGTGTTGTGTTTCCCATCACTCTTATTGTACAAAGTGAAGAGGATCAGGGCAGGGTTTAGGAACATGTAGCTAAAAGATTTCCAAATCCAGGAGAATTAGGTGTCTAACACCTTTTCTGTCTCAAGTGACTTGATGGGAGTAGGAGTCTTGATCTGTAATTCTGTGCTAATTCCAGCACTCAATTAAATGATGGTAGGCTGAGTGTCTCATAAAGATGCTGTGGAAATTTTTTTTTTCTTTATGAAAGGGAAAATGTTACGCTTCCTGTAAAATATCAACAGATTTTACAATGAATCAGGTTAATTTATCATGTACAGTTTTTCAAAAAGACAGGACCTAAAACTACAGTATGTTTGAATAAAATATATGCATTTTATAAGCAAGGTATGTATCTTTTATTGTTTATGTACCTAATTGTTTGGTCAACTTTCTGTTAAGTGTGGTAGTGTCATGTGTAATTAAGATGCTTTACCACTACTAAATATGATAGTGTTTTAGTTTCCAAACTTTTAATTTTGAAAATCTATTCAAGCATAAGTTTCCCATACTAGATTTGTTCATGAAGCTGATTTTTTTTTTCCCTTGAAAATTCTGGTGAGGTTGAGTTCAGGGGCTGTGTGGATGGAAGGATTTTTTTTTTCCTTGTAAGAGTTGTTTTCCAGTTGTGTTGGACTCATTGGGACAGGGCAAGGAAAGTTGTCTTTGCGTTACCCAGGAAATTTTCAGAAGGATTCTTGTCCCATACTCATAATGGAACAAGCTGGAGCTGTGGAACAGTACCATAGCTAGAAAAGACTGAAAGGAGATGGAGCCTCATGTAGTCCCTTCATGTGATGAGGCTGGAAGTAGATAGATGGTGTTGCTGAAGGTGGACAGTTGAATAAGGGTTATGGCCGTGAGAGAGAGAGAGGGATGGAAGGGAGAGAGATGTGGAACAATTTTGTAGTTCTCTCAGTTAAGCTGAGATGTTTGGGATAAAGGGTGGTGGAGACATGAAAAAAGCACAAGTGGCAGAGACCAGAGCAGTTTTCTTTGGATATGGATCCCAGAACACTGCCTTCAAAATGTGTCCTTGTGCTTGTGAAGTCGGCAAAACTGAAGTCTTGTAACAGCAACATACTTCCTCACACTGTTCTGACTCATCTCCTGGACAAGCCATCCCATGTAACCAAAAAGGCTTGATTGCAGTTAAACATAATCTTTATTCCACTACCTGCCAAAACTTAATATATTAATTCTGCTTTCTCACAGCATGGCTCCTACCTATAGCTGTCAAACTGGAAAATATTGTCAAATCAGGGGCCAAATCTAAATCCTGGTCCATTTCATGATGGAGTTCTGTGAGACTGGAGCGGAATAAATCAGCTGTAAATAGGTTATTTCCCAGCTGGCTAGATAGCTAACTGTACTGGTGTCTCCTGCATTTTGAGGATGGGAGGCAGCATGAGCAGTGTGCACTGCACTCCAGAAATCCTCGCTAGACTTATGATTCCTTGAGGACAGGTATAGGTAAATGCAAGTTAGAAAAGCTTCTAGGCATGGCAGAATTTTATGTAGATATATATAAAATTATATACAATATGTAATATATATAAAATAGAAATATATATATAAATTATAAATATATATTTATATATACAACATATACATATATATACATATATAGAGAATATATACACACATGTGCATGCGCACGCGCGCACACACACACACATATATATATATAAACAAACCTAAGGAGTAAATGAATCTTCTTCTAGGCTCTGCATAGTATGCTGTGAAAGAGTGGAAGCATGTTTTAAGTAGAAAAGATGGGCACAACCCAGGGGAAGAGGCCATTACACAAGTGGAGTGAAGTCTGTGATAGCTGCAAATCTCATAACTTGCAGAGGGTGTGGGGAGGTGGTGGCTGGAGAAGTCATTCATACTGGAAAGGGAAAAGTAGATGGACTATCTGGGCTTTGGACCTCAAATGTAGTGGAAGTGTTTGATGTAGCTGAAAGGAAAATTTCCTGCAAGTGATCTTTTTTTTTCTTTCTTTTTTTTTTTTTAATCCTGCACCCTGTCTTTAATGATGGCTTTTTTCTCCTCTCCATCTTTCCTTCCCCTGCGAGACACAGAGCTTTGAAAAGAAATTTTCTTCTCCCTTCATCTCTAGTTAAACTGCCCCAGTGATCTCTGTGGTGTTCTCAGTCTAGGCTGAGAAGTGCTTGGTATTTAAATGCCTCGTATTTTAGGTGTGCATTGTTATGGTTTACACTCTTCTGGCTTACAAGAGGATTTAAATGGGAGTTACGTCACTTTTCTGAGAGCTAACTTTTCTGGTCGGGTGTGAAAACTTTGGACTTGTTTTTCAAGTGTAAATGTGCTCTGTTTTCCCAAGAGACCATAGTGAATGCTACGAAAATAAATATATATATATATGCACAAAATAAGATCACTAAATTGTTCTGATTCTTCTTTTTTGGTGAGAAAGGGCACTGACAAGAAAAACTGTAAGCAATGTAGCCCAAGAGTTGGCTTTCTAACCAATGCTGCTATCACCAGTTTGTTTTATGTTCTGTGAAATTAGTAGATAGATGGATTTGATCAGCAGGAGACTATGGTGACCTGTACCACTGGTTACGGTATTTTTTTCAACAATAATCTGTGTGTTGAAATTTTTTAAATCAAGATTGGATTTTTTTTCTAGATGACTGAAAACAATTGAGAATCTGCTACAACTTCCTTTGTTTCTTGGGGGGACCTTTCCTGAAAAAAGTTCCCTCTAGTTTCAGTGTACATGTATGTTTCGATGCATGGCTTACAGCCGTATTTACTAAATTAAATAAAATCTTGCAATTAAACTTATCTTCTCTGTGTAGAAACTTTGAGATTGTGTTCAAATTGACCCTTAATTTTTCTTTGTATTTAGCAATGAGTAATAAATTCCTTCATGGGTTTTTTTCAATTCCTTAGGAATTTCTGTGTCTTCTGGAGATCTTATAATTGAAGACTTTGTGTCTTTTCCCAGATCATTACCAAGCGTTTAAATAGAGTAGTCTCAATATGTTGAATGCTTCAGACCCAACAAGAAACTCACCTGTTCGATGATGACTCTTTTTTTGTAACTGCATTTTTAAATCTGTCAGTTAATGAGTTTTAATTTTTGTCACTGCTTTATTAGCTATAAATGCTTGTTTCTAAATCAATAGTCAAAGAATACTTAGGGAATTGTGCTTTTCACTATATCTGAGTTCAGATATATATATCTCTGAATATATATATACTATATATAGTATATATCACTATAATAGAGTTGTTATCTGTTTCAAGTAGAATCACAGTCTTACCAGAGAAAGCTATTCTCTTTGTGAAAAGGCCACTTTCTTTTTTTTTTTCCTAAAAAGAACAAAATTGAATTGGTGGTAATAATTTTATCCTCCTTTTATTTGTTGTTCATTGAATTCTCTGTTAGGACATTAAGGAAATAACAGCTCCTCTGTTATTCTGCAGTGATCAGTATTACATTGTCAGTGCTTAAAATACATATGTTATTCTAGTTTCCCTTTTTTTAAGCATTGGTGTGATATCAGGTTTCTTTTATTTAGTTTAAAACTGAACTTGTTCTCCAAGAGTTGCTTAAAGATTATATTCATCATACAAAGAGCTCCTCACTACCTATTTTTAATACTCCTTTGATTACGTTGTCTAGGTCTACTGGTTTTTGGTATGCCTAGCTTTAAAAGCTGCCTTTTGCAACTTTCCGTTGATAGAGTTGGAAATAACTGCTTATTAATGAAGTGATACAACCATATTATCTGTTGTTTTTCCAAATATAGGGCAGAAAAATCACTGATTAGCCCTACTTTTCCTACTTCTTTATTGACTCTTCTGTTTCCATTTACTACCAGACCAATGAATGCCATGTTAATGATATTTTTTTCCTGATACAGTTTTTTTAAAAAAGTAAATCTGTTATTGTCCTTATCTCTGCTGGCATATGTTGTCTTTCCTTTGTTTTTCTTGCTTTTCTTCCTTAAATCTGGAAAAGCCTGATTTAAAAGTCCTCACTGTCCAGGATCTTGTTACCCATCTGATTGCACTGAATTCTCTCTGTTTGATTCTTGCTTGTGACAAGCAAGAAGAGGTTAGCTTGCATGTCACATGCAGGAACTGTTAATATATAAACAGAAGAGAATATAGAATTTTGATTACAAATTGTTCTGCTTCTTGTCATTGTTGGCTGAACACAGGACCTGTTTGATTCTCCTGTTGACTTGTTTCCAGATCTGCATAGCGAATGGTTCTCTTACAAAACCTCGCTTTATTTTACCTCTTTGCTAACAGGGAAGGAGTATCAACTCAGATACTTCAAACTTCAGGACTGATAAAAGCAGAAGTGCCAGTTTTACTGTCTGAGTCAAGATACGTGACAGTCGACCCGTAACACCAGGCATATTGCAATATCAACCTAGTTGTTTCAACAAACAAACCAGAGACCCCAAAATTAAATCCTTCTACTGCTAAGCATAATATGCGCAGTTTTGCCATCAAAATCCAGTTCAGTTGACTGCTTGCATATAAATCTTAATTAATTCATGCTTTGTACAGCTCATTTTGAGGACTAAAATGTTATTGCTTAGAAATAGAATCTTGCATTGTTTTAAAATTATTTATATGGTACATGGGCTATTTTCTTTGGTTTGTTTTTTTTTTCCCTAAGATCATGCCATCAGAATCCTTGGAAAATTTTGTAATGTTCACAGTACTTCTTCCCTTAATAGGCTATATGCTGTAGCAAAGACAGAAGGATCCTTGGGTTTTCTAGGTGTAAATGAAACATTCCTCTCCTGTCACTTCCAACACAAAATACATAACCCAGGATATTAAGAACTTCTGTAGGATAGTAAAACATAGCAATGAGCAAGCTGAAATGGAAAAATTTGAATTAATTTAGCCAGGAAACAAGGGATTAAAAGCAGTCTTTAAGCATTCCTGTGAATTAATGCTTTGCTACAAGTGTGTAGAATGTAGACTTATGAAGTAAGGGTTGCTGCTGCTAAGACTATTTGAAGTGCTCTTCATGTCATGATGTAACGAAAAGGTCCACTTTAGATTGGAACTGAGCACGTAGTTCCTGCGGTAGGTGCTCTTACTGTATTATGGAAGTTTATATATATATAAGAATATTATGCATATATTTTATTATATATTATTATATGGTATATATTTATTATCTAATTATATATGATTATATTTTAATATGTATTAAAAATATATGTGCATAATCATTCAAAACTACCTTATTCTATTACTCCCTCACCCCAATGGCATGAATTTCATTTAAGAAACCAGTTAAGAAGAGCTATTCTGTTTCTAAATAACTTTTATGTCCTCTCTTCAGTAGGTCTGAAATACCTCATACCTTTTTATTATCTTGTACCTTTCTATTGTCTTATGTAACTTTTTTTTTAGATTCTCTCATCATTGTCTCTAACAATATCTTCAGTGAAAAGAAAAGGGAGGGTAGCACTAGGGGCAAGGAGTATGCATTTATTTTGTGTTAAGGATGTTATAGTAAATTCCTAGGGCAGGAAAATGAAAAGTTTTGGGTTTAGCTTGATGTGAAAACAAAACTCTTAATGTCACAGACATACTGCTTGTGGCAAGGAGTATTTTCAACCAAGAAGGTACAAGCTGTTGTGAGTTGTGTGGCATCTGGAAGAGAGCAAAGACTGGTTAGTAGCCTGGATATATGTCACTGAAGAAACAAGTTTCAGAAATAATGCTAGTCAGGAGTACTTTTAAGGAAGGCTTTTGGTTTCTTGTGGAAACGTATAAGTAAAGATGAAATATTTTTGTGGAAGTGTATAGATTTTGACAAAATGCCATCAGAAGGGTTGTGATCAAGAACAGGCTTTCTCAAAAGTAGAAATTATACTAAAATCCAGCCTTCTCAGTCTAAAAATGCATGTCAATAGAATTCTATTTTGTAATAAAAGTTAGAAAGGTTTTGTTTTCATTCCGCTGTAGAACAAAATTAATTTTAAAAGTAGTTGTAAAATGGAACGGTTCAGGAGCCAAAACTTTTGTGGTGTCATTGTTTTGATGAGAGGGTTTGACAGTAAAAACAACTTTGGCACACACGCTGAATGGTCAGAAGGATAGAAAAATTTTATTTTTCATTCCAGTACAGAGTAAAACAAATGCAGCAGTCATAAATGTCATCATAAAATGGAAAAGTTCTCCAGTTAGCCTTTGTCAAGTGCTATTGTGTGGATGTAAGTTAAGAGAATTTTATTGCAGAAGGACTTGGGCCTTACACTGTATGGATATGCAGAGGATTAATGCTCAAGAAACAGATGGGAACTGTTGTTAAATGAAGATGCCTTTCAGGGAGGTACTGGCTCCAGAGAAGGGTAAGAGACTTTAAATCCTGCTCTGGGCACTATCTACCCATCTGTTTTCAGCTCTGTTGTATCTGTTATCAAGCTCCTACCATGTACATCGTGGTACAGAATATAGTATGTTTTGTAAATGATCCCACTGCATGAGGTGGTACATTTACCTGAGATATTTATTGCCTTGCTTTCTGAGGAGAGTTTAACTACTCTGCCTCCTGCATGCAAATATTTAGGTCAGTTTACTTAAAAGGATGTTAAGGAAAAAATTTGTTAGTTTAGGTTTAGCAAGTTTGACAACTCCCATTGGTCTTCAGCAATTTGTGAATATCAGTATGAATGAGCCTTGTGGAAGACTACCAGTGTCTGCATATCAACTGAGGTTAGATTTACCCTCCTCTTTATCTCACAGGAGACCTTTACAAGCAATTCAGTTTGCTCTGCTGCCAACTGAATAGGGGCAATTTACAGCTGTGCCAAACAATTCCAAACAGACACTGTCCCACCCCAGGCCACAAATCTTTGGCATCTTCAGATGAACTGCAAACTTGGATTATCCACATTCCTCCTAGATAATGTTAAGGTGTTCCAGGATTTCCTACATCTTGAAGATTTTAGTAGAACTCACCGAGAAGAAGCTCCATGAGCTTCTACCTGTCCTGCTCACCTTAGTTCTTACTTCATAATGCCTTTCACTGGGGGACTTCTTAGTGCTTGCTGAATTGCTCAGACAGACAGTTGCCTTGCTAGTACCAATATCCAAGAGAGTAGAATATCATTGGCAAATGCCTTCTTATAACTTGGCCAAATAGAAAGAAAAGAAAATGCCCTGACAAAAGAAAAAGCATTCATCTGGGTTCAGCTGCCTATCCAGAACAGCAATGATCTTGTGTAGTTCTGTGTTCTATATGCCAGTCCAGTATTGATGTCTTAATGACCTAGGTCATTCTAGTGGTATTAGAGGCATGTGTGTGATTGGGTAAATAGTTCTAAGCCTTGGATAACAGCAAAGGGATTTTTATTTCAAGTATAGGAAACCCACGCTACCTAAAATGGTTAAAATATTACTCAGAGTAAAGATATATTACCATGTCTTTGCATCAGCCTTTGCCATTGTCAGAGCATGCGATGCCACTACATGACCAACAGCAGCATGTGTAGTCCTTTGAGTTATCGCATTACATGCCTTCCATTTGGGATTTATTTATTCCATGAGACTGAACTGTTGTTGATATGAACCAATCAGTCCTAGAAATTGTAGCTGCTTGTCCATTTCTAAAGTCTCTCCAGTTCAGTATCCCTTTCCAGGAACATCTCTAAAGACAATATGTCATGTTAAGAAGTACCAGGATTTCTAAATGCTGAAACTGGGGCAAAAACTCTTGAGCTCCTGCAGGAAAACAGTCTCTGCCTTCTAATTTTCTGTTTCCTAAAATCTGAGAGGTTGGATTCTATTATTTGCATGAGACAATCGAACATGTTCATCTTTTCTTTCCTTTTCAGAATAGCGACTCTTCTTTGTAATCCTAATTCTAGGATTCTAGAAGCAATGCCCTTTGCCTGTATTATTATTTTACTACTGTTAATTGTAATTACTTGGCCTGAGGCCATTCATAAAACTCAAAATTGCTGATGATTTATTTGCTAGGAAGGAAACTTGATACCTTTGGAAATTCATCTATCTATTTAAAACCTGCTTTAGAACACTGGTGAGACCTTGTTTTTGTTTCCTAGATTACAAGGTTTCCTGCATGCGTGCAGCTTGGTATAAAATTTCCTGCTTTTTCTGTGCAGGTTTTATTGAAATCTCTGTGTAACTAGAGCAAACAGCAATTATGTCTGTAAGAATGTTGTCCTTAAGTTGGTAGAGGGACCCTCTGGAGTAGCCAAAGGAAATGCTGTTTTCTGTTTTGTTGCCTTCAAAAATTTCAGGTGACTATAATTGGTTAGTTAAGGACAATAGAGTGTAAGACATTTTTCTCAAGTAGAGCAACTAATCCCAGAATCCTTTGTCACCAAAGGAAAAAAAAAAAATTGCCCAAAGTCCTGTTGCAAAGCTGGACCAAGGTAGAAACATCCTGCGTAAGGAGTTTTGTGGTGCCAAGCCCTCGAGGCCATTGGGACTTCCTCGCCCACGAGCTCTGAGGCAGCTTAGGAAATTCTGGCAAGATGTACCTAGATGGGTTCTGCCAGCACAAGGGTTGATGAGACAACTTTGCTTCTCATTTGCTTCTCAAAAAAGAAAGATTTATCTTTTTGTTCCACCTCTGATTGGGTTCTCTTCCTAGCCAGATGCAATGTTAGAGAAGCGTGACTAAATCCTTTAGCTTTGTAATGCTCATTGTGTGGATCCAGTTGGCTGGAATTGCTGGAGACAATTTACTTCTCGGAAGCATAAAATATTCTACTCCACAATGGAAAGACTTGCTGGGCAGATTCATACCACTGAAATGTAAACATTTCAAGATTTGATCATAGCAATATATCTCTTCTTCTGAGCACAGATCAGAGCAGACTGGCCTGTCCTCTCTTTTTCAAAAGTTCTGGGTTCAGTAGGAGTTCTTCAGAAATCACTTAAATGCTATTTCAACTATCTTGCCCCAACGAGAGTGTTAAAAGGAAACAGGTATCTGAAGGGTCACATGAGAAAACCTTTCCTATGCATAAAACTCCTCCTTCCTGAGATAGCAATGCTAATGACTGATCTTTGGAATCACTGAATATTCATATTGTATTTTGTCTTCCCCTAAAGCAGTTCATTCTGATAGCAGTTAGGTGGTCAGGAAGCTGTAGGATCCACATGTCATAGACGGCAAGAGCTATTCTATGAGCTCTTTAATAAAGCCAAGGTGAAAAGTAATCCTAATTTTAATTTATTTTTATTTATTTTCTAATTTTTACTGAAATTAGGTTATTCACCTGTTTGTATTTCCCTTAAAACATTATTTAAGTACTTGTAACACTGAGACACATACGCTGTACACGTCTTAGAAAGTTCTCGTTCACCATTGCTGAGATTAAACCAGTTAAGGTATGCCCTCAGGTTGCACATTTTCTGTAGAGAAAGGTTTAAAGAACAGACTTTCTTACAATGGATATTTCTAACTAGGTTTGTGCTAACCAGATCAAGCTGTGTTGGGATTTGGCAAAAAACGGGCTCGCTCATATGAGTGACAACATATTTTTCTAACACACAAGCAGCCGTTGCTTCTGCTTTGAGAAATGTTCTCACAATAGAAAGGCAGATATTTAGTTCATGAATAGCATATGTATTTGCTCAGTATTGCTCAATAGTGAAAGTGTCCTATTCTTATTTTGGGAGGTTTGTTTGAAAAGGACTCTGAGGGGCAGAAGGAGTCATCAAATCCACTTTAAATTTTTTTTTTAATTCTCTGGAATACATGTTGGTAGAGTCTTCATGGATTAACGGAGATGATAGCTTAAGTTTTACAGTCTACCTTGTGGATCCATAAGCTCTGTATGGAGCTCTGTTCAGATATGCAATTGATTTACTGATTTACATGAGTCCTTAAGCTCAGTTTGAATTGTGAGTCATTAATTCACCAATGAAGGATAATGATTAAGCAAGTGATACTTTGAGATCATAGTTGAGAAGAAGTTCTAAGAGGAAAAATTAAATTAGGTGAATGGTCTGATAGTAGAGACTAAATTGCTTTTCAACACATTGCAGGTGTGATCTGAAGGAAGTTGAGTCAGCTCAGTGCCTTCCCGGTATTCTTTCAAAATGATTGATTGTAGTGTGCTATAGTCAATGAAATCACATCAGCAGATTCAGAAATATCTTTAAGAGTATGTGTAAAGAAGTCTTCTCTGGACAAAAGACATTTGTCAGTATGACGCATGCAGCTTTTGTTCCCTAGTATGTCTTGAAAGCTGCTTGTGAGGGATTCACGATACTGAGGGCAGATTGTAATAAGTGAAGATCGCTCTTTTTTTTCCTGCTTTTATTAGCTTGCTCTTGAAAATACATTTGAACAGTAAATAATAACTTGGTTTGTACATGTAATCCATGTAGCCTCTTGACTGATGGCTCTTCTGCTTCAAATTGTCTTGAACTGTGTCAGCTACTAAGGGATTTGAATTACTGAGGAGTTCTAGGAATCATTATGTTTCTTTTAGGAAATGTTATGTGAGTCTGAGGTATATGTGATGGCCCAGATTTCTTACAGTTTCAAGAACAAGAGGGAAGACAGGGCTTTAGAAAGCTCACCCTGGATGTGGGAGAGCTACACTATGAAATGGGCTGACCACTGTTCATAGCAAGTGATGCTACTGCTATCTCAATGGCTCTGGCATCTGCCAATATCATAGTGTCACCTACAAGCACTTATACAGTGTTTGAATGGCTTGAAATACATGCCCTTTGCATCAGGCAGCTAAATCTCTGCATGGTTCATACTGCCACCATATGAGATCAAATACTGCATCACTGAAGCCTTTCTGCAGTTCACAAATGTGACCCCTGCTGTGTGAGGAATGCTAAGTTTCCTCTTCCTTTAAAGGAAAAGAGGCCCTACCTAACTGAGTTTGTCCATCCAAGTTTCCATGGTTTCTCACATAAGAAAAAGGTCATCACTGGTGGGATGAAGTATAGCCAATCTGAAATGAATCCACCTCATATTATCCCAAAAAATTCCTTCTGTACTCCTACCAAGTCTTTGTCTTCAGCTTTTTTTTATTTTATTGAGGCTCTGTGGATTCTTAACTGTTTATGCCAGGTGCCTGCATAATTCACAGGGCCACAAATGAAGTACACATGCATAAGTGTAATAAATTTGATTTCTTTTATCTACTGTGCCTGGGTTGATCTATGTTCTATCTTTAAACTAGCAGTGATGAGGGATTGTTTTTTATTTGCTTAGGCATAAAGCAGATTTTACACTGCTGTATGAAAAACTGTTTGCTTTCTTTGTATTGCCAAATGTAGTGTGCTCGTTTTATCTTTGTCTTATTTGTCTGACCTCCCTCCACGGTCATGGAATGTACTCCTGTTAAACAGGGCTTGGTTTGTACTTCTCTAATGCCTCACATAAGAAAATTTGTCCTTCCCACTCACTCAGACCTTGGACAAGTCTCTTCATTTCTGCATTCTCTATCTACAAAATAGGAATAATCATGATGTGTTGCTTTTGACTGGTAAAATGCTTTCAACTTCTCAGGAAGAATGGGTTGTAAAAGAGTCTAAGCGTTCCTTTCTTCTTCCATGAACAGTAAATCAGCAACTGCCATTGAGTTGGGTTACTATATGTATGCTTTTCAGGAATCCTTCCAGAATCCCTCCATTTCCCTTCTATTGTCTTTCAAGAAATGTGCAACTCATCTAGATTAGGCAATTGGGAAGCATCCCTTTCCATAGGCTGTTAACATCACTTCTTGGGGGGGGAAAAACCCAACAAACCCAACCCAAAAACCAACCTATATGAGAATTTTTCTCTCTAAGGGAAATTACTATGATAATTCTACCAAAGTCTCTTTCTTTCAGAGCACAGATTTTCTGTAGCTAGCTCTGGGTGACTATTTTTTGTTGGAATAGCTAGTAATTTCCAGTGTGCCTGCAGTCAGTGGGAGTGTTTAAGTCTGTTCTTAACACAGCCTTCATTTTCTGCTGTGACTCTGAAGTCAATGGGAGTCTTTCCAGTAAGCCTTCTATGGTTGGCTTGTTGAGACAGTGACCAGTAAGTAGTCTTAGTCTGAATACGAAAGATATAAAGCAGAACTAATCTTAACCATAATGTATTTTCCTATGTGTATGTTAAGGACATCATCAGGTTTATTAGTGTTGGAGGGGCAGGATTGTTTTGGGAGGGTTTATAAATGCAAATATTTTCGTTGTTTTGTCTCCCTGTTATGCGAGTCAGAAAAATATGATTTTTAAGATATTTCTTTTTCTGTACTTGGCTTTCATTTGTATGAAACAATAGTTAGGTGTATAATAGTCTGGATTCATTTTGGCTTTGTTTTATTCAGAGGAGCATTTTTAGTGGCTACATTTTCTTACCTAGGTTTTACTTGAGAAGTGAAAATTTCTAAGCTGGGCAAGAAACTATGAAAGCTTAAAGCTAATGGTGGTGTTTGCATTAGACAAGACACAGTTCAGTGAGATGCAGTGTGCACCTTCATTGTCTGAATGTTAGCAAGCAAAATTGACACCATATGTGCCCAACTGTAATTGCTCCAAGAGGGGAAAAGAGAAACATGTCAGAACATTTGAGTAACACCTAATTCAGCCCATGGTTATAAATAAAGCTGATGGTTGCTTAAAAACAAAAGTAGGAAAATATTATGGTTATATTATTCCTCAACAGCGCTTCCTACATAGGTGAACTTTATTACAGAGACAACACAAGTGAAAAGAAACATATAACAACTTTTTATGGTATTTTTATGTTATTTTATTTTTTTTGCAGTAAATAAAGTGGTTATGAGGCTCCAAGGAAAATGTCCCAGATGTTAGTGAGTTGTATGAAATTTAGTGGAAACAAGCTGTAAAAAACATAGTCATAAAACAGCCTGTCAATGCCACACATCTGGACAATGCAGCTGTATGTTCCCGCTGCTGTCATCACCCTAAGAAAACTCAATAGCCTTATTTCACCCCAATTAGGCTGCATACCAACGGAATCAGAATTACACAGGGAGGGGGTGTATTTTCAGCAAGACAGACCCTCTCAAATTCCCTTCAAGAAGTTTTTATCTTTCATTCAGGGCTAGTGCCTCAGACACTAGTCACTTTGTAAACAGTACTCCAAACTATTCCCCTTGATTTGCTATCTGTTAAATGCATTTTAATTTATTACTTTATAATAAGTAGTTGCTTAATGTTGCTTCTTTGTTTAAGACCTAAAAAAAAAAATATGACATTTTACTGTGAGAACTGTGTGTCTGTTAACTTCTGTGATTTATGTAGGGTTCTTCTCCATTCTAGTTTTATCTCATACTATAGCAGATATAACTTCATTTGAGGTCTTAGGAACCAAAGAATAGCTGTGTGTTTTACTGATACATTGTTTTTCTGAAAGTGTGGCCATTTTGACCCACGCATTGTACAATGCGAGATAGCACTTCCTCATCTCAGCATGCAAAATACGTGTCAAATGCAATATTTAAATTATTTAAGTAATAATTATTTTGTTGGGGTTTTTTTCTCTGCAGGTGATAGAAGTAGCCAAAGCCATTCTGGATAGTGGTGAAGAAATTCCCGTAACACTAACTGGAAAGCTGTTGAAATTTCAACTGCTTTGTCTCAAACAGAAGGACCTTCAGAGAAGAGAAGCTGAAAAGAAGGTACTATAGTATGCCTTAAGGAGGATGCTTAATTAACTTTATGAACATGCTTAATTAACTTTATGAAGACACGTCCGTTCTAGTGCTGTTTGCATAAATTCAGCTTTCTCCTCAGGCTTAACTTCGTAGATCTGTAATTGAAGAGAAATGTGAATAGAAATTTATCTTTTTAAGTTAATTAGATTTTGGAGAAGAAGCCCTCAATCACTCAAATGCAGGTAAGATGGGAAAAAAAGAATAGAAAAAATATTGTGCAAGAACTCTTTGCTAGACTAGTAAGTAGTAATGACTTAGCTGAGTCTTAGAACCAATAGAAAATAGAGCTAGAAACTGGGTTCAGCTGAATATATCATTGCTGAAGTAAAGGTGGGAGAGGTTATTACTTGGGAGGTATGAAGGATAGATGCAGAGCAGCACTATGATGAAGTTATTATCATGAATCACCTCTCTGGAGGAAATTAGGAGGAGTTATCTATTCCATCCTCTGGCACTAAGGCAGGGTAAAATATACATAAACTATTCCTGGCAGATGTTTGTTGAACCTGTTCTTAAAACCTTCCACTGCTGTGCTTTCACTTTTCTACGGCAATCAGTATTATTGCTCAACTATCTCTGCAACATGGCCATTTGGAAAAGGTTTCTAACCTTATCAACCCTGCTCTAATTTAAACCTATTACTGCTTTGCTTTTCACTGTGTATGGGGACACAGTTATTACCCTTCACTCTGCAGAAATCTATTGCATATTTAACTAAACAAACCCAAATATATGTCATGGCTTCTAGTTTTTGATTATGCTTGTTCCTGTCTTCTGAACTCTCTCCAAATAGTTCATATCTTGAAGTCTGCTTCTCAGACCTGGGTACCACATGTTCCAGTGTTCCCAACACTCGCTTCCACATATTCTCCAAGATCATCACTACTAACTCCG